>OX104044.1:57039304-58512362 GCA_944470415.2 Schistosoma rodhaini
CCAATCCAATAAACGACATATATTGCTACTGACCAATGGTAGCATGCCACGTTGGAACTCCAGAATGTTCTGTCGTGCTCTGATTGGTTGGAGCTCATTTTGAGCCTCTGGAGGCTCTGTTGGAGTTCTCTGGAAACCGACTTAACAGTAGCATCAGCGGTCAGGGCCATGAATATGCAGTCCTAGGAGTACCGAACAATCAAAAAACAGCAATCCAGTAATCCTTAAGTTTGATGATATGCTAGTTTGTGGTTACAAATTATTTCTCTACAAAAACCGTCTACAAACTATACAAATCCTCCTACAAAACACCAGAGTAAATGAACCAGCGAAAGCTGGCACTAGGAAGAAGGGTATAAGAAAACAACTTACAGAATATGAACACAAGATTGGATACCATGATCTTCTAGCATAATTTTTTTAGTTGCCAACGCAAGTGCTTTCTGGAATACAAAAAACAACCAAAAACATTGTATTTCTTCCGAAAATGATTATTTCACAGTCGTGACTATATATCAAGTTTCAAGACTGCCTACGGCAATTCATAAATACGAATGACTGTGATATTCTTTTGACATGTAAGTGGATCTACACGGAGTTAACAAACCTAATGACTGCCACACGGTACTTCAACAATAATAACCAAAGCGATGGAAGATAGATACAAGTCAGGAAAAGAAAAAAAAGCGAGATATTTAAGACGGTGAACTTGAAGTAGAACAATTCTGTATATATAGAAGTAGAACATGATCTTGGAACACAATAAAATTAGTAAACTAAGCGTGAGGAAAATCAATCAAATAACAGCAGAGGTCATTGCAAAAATATGAATCAACGCTTGAAATCGAGTTAATTAATGAAAATAAACAATCGTGATGCACCTTCAGAAAATTGTTACACTAAGCGTATCTCAGTGTTCATTTTCAAAGTAAGCAACAGCAGGAATATATATATATATAAGACTGAAAAAGATCATTCTTACTATTAATTAAAAACTACGGAAAACGAGGAATTATGAAAAGTAGTTTATTAATCACTCTCCTCACCTCTTCCCCGATCTTGAAGAAGCTCCTTAATAGTATAAACAGATAATCAATTTCTGTATTACATTCAACATCCTATTAGTCTATGCAAAGGACTGTATAGCTCTGGAATTCAACAAATGTTACTTTCAATTATGCTTAAATCTTACATGAACATAATATCGTCTTCACCTAGTTGAAATGGTTTGTTTTTATTATAATATAAAAATTTACGTTATTATAACTACATATCAAGAGAAAATAAATATTGAAAACGAACGCTATACAAAAGTATTCCTCCCATCTGTTTTTTACCTGGTCTTCAGGTCCCTGTATCCAGGCTGGAATTAGAATATCTAATGCAGGATTAACAATTTTCTTTGTTTCTGTATGTGCGCCTTTTGCTAAACATTGAAACACTTGTACAGTAGCTGTACGTAACACATTGAATTTTGCAATTAAATGGGATAATAATTGAAGACCAGTATATTTTTCTTGAAGATCCACAGCAGTTAAACTACTTGTTAAACAAGGACGGGAGAACTCAGTGAATTTACGAAGGCGATAACTTTGTTCACTGAAAGACGTACGAAGATAAAAAGGTACTAATCATATACTATGTTATTGGTCCAATTACAAAAAAAAATAGAGTACACGTACCCATGGAATGCATTTCTGATACATATTTCATGAAGTTTATGAATTATTTCATTAGTTTAATAATTAATGGATAGGCATTATTGATTATTTGACGTTAACGGTCGTTAAAAATCTAATAATCTAGTGACATTATATTTTAGGTATGATAATCATGTACTTGCATCGAATCTACCCCTCCGAATATCTGGCTTTTTAACAAATTACTTTATTAACAGAGGTAAAAACTACAGTGCCTTTTTTGTTCTGTTCAGATAACGTAGAAAAAAGAGACAACACAAAATAAGTAACATTGCACTGAACGAGCAAACATTATTTTCTTTCGTTCTGCTCAGATATATAATAACAGGTTATGTACCGATCAGAAAGTCTCTTAATTCATGAAGGGGGACATAAGTGAGTTTATCAGTATATTAATTCTGTTTACATTAATTTCTTGTCGATAAAATGATAATATTAGACTGACTTAGCAAAAATTTCTTCTAATTACACATTGAACAAAAGAATACGAAATGAGATAATTCACCTTTGAACTCATTAGAAGAACTGATTCAGAAAAAAATTAACTTAGTTTACTATACTAGTAATAAACAAATGATTACTGTTAAATCTTGAAATTTCCCATAAATAATGTTTTGAGTCAACTTCAAGAACAGTGGAAATGCAGTTTATTCAGAAAGTCACTTATCAAGTACACGTTTATGTACTTGGTGTTTATACAAACTGCTGGTATGATGGCTATTAATACTGCTCAGCACATGGTAGTGCATCATACGAAACCCATGACTTACTAGTTAAAATGTAATTGCCTTAACGACTAAACTATCGCTCTACCCTCTACTTATAGAGCTTGTTTAGAGGGATGAAGTAGTCAAAATAAACTGCTTACCAAGCACTTCCCATGTGAACATAATTCGGTATATGATAAACAAATAAACTAGCCATTTGATAATACATAACACGAAGTTCAGTACATGTTTGAACAGCTGGATCTTCTAGTAAAACTGAGACGAACAAGTGTACTAAATCATAGTCTAAAAATATAAAAAAGATATAATTATTAAATTCAATGTGAAAGTCTAAACAATTTATGTAGCTAGAAACTAATAGTACGATAAAAATTGTGCTAGTTGAGTATGTTATCGTACAATTTTTAAGGTGAACAATGTAAACTAGGTCTCAAACATCTGATGACTCAATATATACAGAACAATAGGTATTGATGTATGTCTCTGACATTTCATTAAAACAATCTAGTAGGTTTAAAAGAAGATTAAATGATTAAGTGGTTGTGTATGAGTGTGAAAGACAAAGAAAGAAATAAAGCACTGTTTGTATTCTATTACAGCACCAAATTAAGCTGGTCTTTTTTCTTTTAACGTTTTAGACCAACTGAAATCCAACTTATGTGAAACACCTAAGAAAATCTCTTAATCAGAATTCTAATTATTGATCAGTTCGCTTGAATCGCCAGTAGGATCGATGAACCAAGTATTAATTGACACACCGATCAATGAATAACAACCAAGATATTAAAGCTTATTGGTCTTTGAGTACTTAACGACCCAGTGGCCAATCAGGAGACAAAGAAAGGGAACAGATTTGCTCTATATTGTGCTCAATTTAGTCATGACTTAAAAAGCATACAATAATATAAAGGAAAATGTGGACTGAACATCAGCATAATTAGGAAATTTCAATGACGGAATATCTACGTCATAAGTAGATGGACATTGAGTAATATGATCGTAATTAACGGTACCTCAGGAAAGGTGCCACACATAACAAGTCTGCGAATCACGAAAAAAGCTTCTAAGCAGGAGAATTTAAAAAACAATGATTTTAGCATTTAATGATTAAGAAAAAAAATACAAACAATAACTTCAAGCAGGACAGTTTCGGAAGTTCAACTTTTTCAGTACTAATCCAAAAAAACACAGATCGACCACTGATGCTACCTTGACGTATATATATATATATATATATATATATATATATATATATATATATGTAATGTAAAGCAACTTACGATTCATTTCAAAAGGTTTCGGAGGTCCACCAAGAAATATTTCATTTTCTCCACGTTCCAAAGCATTTGATAAGCATGGCAGTATAAGATGAGCTAATAATTTATACATATCTTCTGTTGAAATTGAATTATTTATTCCAATTGGACTGAATTCAGGTGAATTACTTCTATCCATGAAATTCAAACGGTTTTTCACAATAGTGATAAAATGAAGGAATAATTGACGATGCCATGTAAGATCAGATTCAGAAATTAATTGAACTAATAAACAACGTAGTGGATAAAGATCTGCCACATACCGTAAACGTGTTACACCGATTGTAATAACAAACAGTAGATCAAAATCATCTGGATGTGATCTTTAGGAAAACATAATATACATCACAACATAGAATGTAAACAATGATAATATAAATAATAGTTACTTAAAAATAAATAATATCAGACTAAAAATGGATAAAATTCATGAACATAATGGATAATTTTTCTTGTAAAATGAAAACCCACTGTTATGAAGATTTCATAGATTTTAAAATACCACATTAGTAAAACAATAATAATATGACTTTCTGACAGATATCTCGATTGTAAATCACGCAAATTCCAAAAATAGCATCTGTTTATGTTTTTGGCGAAGAAATTAAGTTAATAAATAGGTGTTGGACAAAAAATCACTACGTTTTCAATACCTCTTATGTCAGCACGTTCCATAAACTGAAGTCAAATATATTGAAATGAAAATCTACACCGAGGTAGAGGGCAATAAGAAAACATGAAAGAAAACACGTAATGCATAACTGAAGTCTAAACTTGACATGAGATGAAGTTGTAAATAAAAAAGTGCTTACTTAAGTTATAAACCAGAAGGAAATCAACTGAAGGAATAAAGAATAACGTAGACACTAATTAACACAATAATACAACATACTTACTTGAAACAGTCTAATAAACAATCCAACAAAAGTCTTGGTTCATCCCAATGAGCATGATCTGATGTACCTGAAGAGATTAATGAAGCAGGATCACAAGGTAAATTGTCTGTTTCAACTGGAACAGTTGATTTACTTCCAGTGGGTATATTTATTCTACCAGATATATTTGATGAAATTGATTGATTTGTTTCAAACATATTTGTAATACAATCATTTAATAATCCTTGATGTCCAATTGCATCTTTAGTCAAGGTGATTAAAGTTAAATTAGATTGTCGTCGAACGAATAAATTTGACTGCCAATATGCTAATAAAGATGAAACTAATGGATGATATTTGGTTTCCCATACAACACTGGATTGATTTGATTTGATTCTTGAATTATTTTTAGAAATATCATTAGATGAAACATTATTGACAGTTAACCAATTTAATGATATTTTATGAATTGTATGAACTGCACGAATAGCTAAATGTCTTGGACATGCAAATGTCAAAAGAGTTCCAACTTGAGGTAAACATAATTGTCCATCTGAATCATCTAAAGGTGAGAACAACAGGTATTAAATAATAGTTGACGTTCTATATAATAATAAAAAGGTTAATTATCTTATAAACTAGTCGACAAACATCAGTATTGAGATTAAGAGAGAAACAGCAAACGAACTCGTAGTATCAATAAGACTGTTGAGATTAAAACAGTTCCTAATTTCAAGATTTTAAAAAGGGGTGGAAAAAGTAACCAACTTGAATTACTCGATTTTAAATTTACACCAGTATTCCTTTATCACATATTTAAGTAGCAAGTGTTTGCTTTGATGGAAAATATGTTGTTTACGATTTAACAATTAGAGAATGAAGTTATTCATTCTCATAATTTTAATGACTTATTCCATAGTGATGTTAAAATAAACAGTTAGGACTCTAACAGTTACAACCATATGACAATTAATCCAGATTTTCAGGATAAATTGTTTTGTACGAAAAGGTAAGAGGTAATTATATTATTTGTATTAGACATAACAAAATAACTCTTCTAAATAGATTGCATACAAGTTATCTTTCATAAGAAAGTTGACTCATGAAAATATTACTAATTAATAATATAACGTTTTAAAAAGGACATACTGGGTAATATCCAATTTCTTATACGTCAGGTGCTTCTTAGTACAGATCGAATTCTATTGGGTTTCTTGTCAACTACTTTCAACCACCACCTTATATGGTCATTTACGAACTACAAGCGTATCATAGGCTTATTCAAGACTACGTGCGCTCGAACGCTTAACCTCTGGATCACCAAGCCGCTTCATCAGATCTTGATGGAACTCATTTACTAAGCAGAGATTTATGCATTTGGCTCCGAGTCACACGCTCTAAGTGTAAGGTCTAATGATGCTATCAATCTCCCTGAACAGAGGTGTGTTTTCAGAAACCAGATGCTTTAACTCCTTGCTTATCGCTACATAAAGCTAATGATAGAGGTAGAACCTAATGAAAGAAGAATAGACATCGCAGAAACAATACAGATGTACGATCCTAAAGTTCATCATTACTTGTCATATATTTGATTAGTAGAAGGCATCTATAATAAGCATGAATGAATAAATAAGAAAGTATACCGAAAACAGATATTTGTGACTGTTCATTACGTGATGTCTTAAAATTATTGAAGTTTAAACCAACCAAACATATTACTTTGACTTTGGATTACATTCATTTACAAACTATTGGTAAGAAATAAACGGACAAAATCAGAAAATAAAGTTTTCACGTCAAAGTAAGATGAATTCACATTTATGGACACTAAAAGACATTCAGTGTAGATGAAACATACAAAAAGATTATATCAGGACAAAGTAAACAAATAATTTATTATTTCATATTAGTTCAAACAAAATTTCTGTAACGCTACCACTGTGGTGTGTGCTACTTATGTTGTGAATGAGAACACAGGTGAGGACAACCAACTATGTATTTAGCCCAAATTACAACGTTACTTGGTAAAATACAAAAACCATGCTATGATACACTATTTGCAAAATGTTCTTCAATTGCCTCAGACTTCATTGTTCCTGGATTTCCACACAAATTGCTCTTTATTTCTGTTCTTCTCTTCTTAATCTTCTCAATCTTCTGCTGTCAGATATTCTATTCCTTACTCACCATATATACTACTTATATCGATATCAGTAGCTCACACCACACTCGTCCCCCCTTTTAATAAGCTGTTCTCGCAATCTTTCTGATCGCCGTACCATTGTCTCCTTTGGTGCTGTTCGTGACTCGTGCTCATGATGTTCCTGAAACCATCTCTGTATTTGACTGGCATTTACACGCTTCTGCTTGTCTTCTCTCCGGATCGTGTAAACTGGGCCGCGTCTCTCCGTGATAATGTACGGTCCCTCCCATTTCGGGGTCAGCTTTCCTGACCCTGGTCCCCCTTCAGTGTTAGCTCTCCGTTCTCTACACTTTACCAGGTCCCCCACTCTAAAAGGCTTCCATGCTCTTCTCTGCTGTTCCACCTTCTTGGTGTCTGATATTTGTTTCTTTTTCACGTTCTTTATTGCCTCCGTCCTCTCTTTCCTTAATCTTGTTGCCGTCCACTTCTGCTGCTGTGGCCACGTCTTATTATGCATCGGAAGTCGTGGCTGTCTACCATACATAAGTAGGAAAGGTGATTTCTTAGTTGTTCTTTGGATGGAAGCACGATGCGCCAGCAAAATTAGTGGTAACTCTTTCTCCCAATTCCCTCCTTTAGATGCTAACCATTCCTTTAATGTCCGGTTGTTTCTTTCCGTAAGCCCATTCGTCTGAGGGTGATACGGTGTAGTTCGTATCCTCTTGATACCGAACTGCTTCAAACGGGCCTTAAACTCGTCACTTTCAAAACAGGGACCCTGGTCGGTTAGTATCATCTTCGGTACTCCATGACCTGCTACAATGTGCCGGATTATTACTTCGGTCACTGTTTTCGCCCGCTGGTCGGCAATCGGTACAGCGTCGACCCATCGTGTAGCATGCTCCGTCATTACTAGTAAGTATCGGTTGCCGCTATCCGTCTGTGGAAATGGTCCCATCACATCTACCGACCATAGATCACCAACTGCGGTTACTGGGACCGACTGCAATGACGGTTGCATGTATCTATCGCTTTTCATTAATTGGCACTGCTGGCACGTCAACACATATTGGGCCACATCGTCTCTCATACCTGGCCAGTATGCACTTTGCCGTAGTAAATCTGTCGTTCTTGCGATACCTGTGTGCGCTACCTGACGGCATTCGTGTATCATCTTACGCCGCCAGTCTTTCGGGATCACAGCCACCCAATTTTTGTCATCATCCTGCCAGACCAGAGCTCCATATGTGTTCACTTTCAGTCTTTCCTTTTGCCGAAGCAACATTATTGCCTCCTTGTCCATTGCTCGTTTGTCAAAATCTGCCCCCTCTCTTATCACTCTGATTACCTCTTGCAGTTTAGGATCAGATTTCTGTTGCCGGACGAGTTCTAGTGGGTCTCCCTCTATACTGTTCACTGCGTATGCTGTCAATGGAAGCTCGGCTTCCATGTCTGTTCTTGACAGATAGTCCGCCATTACATTTTCCTTCCCTGGAACATGCCCGATACTGAAGTCATACTCCTGCAGACGTATCATCCATCGCGCCAACTTCCCACGTGGGTCTCGTGCTGTTTGTAGCCACTGCAGAGGTTTATGGTCAGTCTCGATGTGAAATCGTTTACCTAACAGATATGGTCTCCACTTGTCTACTGCCCACACAATCGCTAAACACTCCTTTTCGATCGTTGAATACTTCTGTTCGGCAGGCGTGAGAACGCGACTTGCGTATTCCACTACTCTATCAGACTGACTTAAAACGGCACCTATACCATGGTCACTTGCGTCTGTTGTCACTGTAAACGGTTTCTCCAGTTCGGGCAGTCTGAGCGTCATCTGGCGGTCGTCCAGCATGTTTTTGATTTGATTAAACGTTTGTTGGGCGGTTTCAGTCCACGAAAATTTAGTGTTACTCAACAACTTATAAAGGGGTGCTGCTATTTCGTTGAAATTCTTGATGAACCGACTGTAGAACGCCGCCCTTCCCAGGAACTGTCTCAATTTCCTTTTCGAATTCGGTACTGCAACGTTCTTTATAGTCAGAATTTTCTCCGGCAGTGGTTTTATTTCTCCATTTCCCACTTTATGCCCCAACAACGTGATGCTACTTTTCGCCATCTGTGACTTGTCCTTATTAATTCGAAGTCCGAATTCTTCAATTCGCTTTAGGACCGCTTCCACATGCTTGACATGATCTGTTTCTGTCTGGCTGTATACGACTACATCGTCGCCATACACTTCGACGTTATCTAGATCCCTGAGCAGTAGCGACATTAATCTTCTGAACGTAAAAGGTGCGCCCGCCAATCCGAACGGCATTCGTCTAAATTGATATTGTTTATCACGTATGGTAAATGCTGTCTTGCTTCGATCGCTCTCTTTTATAGGCAGCTGCCAATAACCTGACCGCAAATCCAACACTGTAAACACCGTGGCATTCTGCAGCCGATCTAATGTTTCCACTACTGTTGGCATTGCACACGGCTTTAGTTCTGTTATATTATTCAGTTCTCTAAAATCAACACAAAATCTATATTTCCCATTCGGTTTCTTTACCAAGAGTACCGGTGAGCTATACGGGCTGTCCGCCTCCTCAATTATTCCTTCTTTCACCATCTCTTGGACCTGTCGATTTACTTCAGCCTCTAAGTGCACAGGGACACGACGTGTTGTGAATATACTTCCTCCATTGTTCTTTATCGGGATTTCGTGCTTTACTTTGTCGCAAAATCCGTACGGTTCTCCTTCTCCAGTAAACAGTTTCGCATACTTTGTGCACAACTCGGTTATGTTTGGTTTCTTCGTCACAACGGCTGTTGCCACTCTAACCTCAGCCACCTCACTACTTTCATGTATTGAGAATGAACCGTACTTCGTGACCACCTTACCGCTTCTTAGGTCAACTATGGCTTTTACTTCTCTTAGGAAATCTGCTCCTAATATTGGTCTCGACAGGTTTGCAGTTACCACGAACGGAAAACTTATCTCCGAACCATCCACTTTTACGATACTGTTAGACACGCCCAATACCTCTAACATATGCCCTCCTATAGTGTGAACTGCGACTTTACACGGCTTAAAACTTTTACATTGCTCTTTACCTATTAACGAAACTGCTGCCCCTGTATCGATTAGGCACACTAAATCTAGTTCATTTACGTTCACTCTTGCATAGACTGCCCCTCTATCTACTAATGCAACAACCCCCAGATCCCTAGAGTAAGAAGGAAACACGTAACGTCTAAAATATCTTCGTTTTCGTCGTGTTGGACAGTTTATCTTCCAGTGTCCTGTCCCTCCACATGCGAAACACTTATCATTCCTTTTACGAATCACTCGTAATGCCGCAATCTCGTGCTGCAGTTCTTCAATCTTCTTCTCAATGCTGCTTATCTCCTGACTTCCGCACGCGACCGGAGCTACTGATTGTGTCATCAACTGTCGCGTCACCTTTGCAAGCTCACTGATATCCATAGGTTGCGCGGCGTGTACCAGTCTCAGCTGCTGGGAAACGGCAACAGGCACGCTCTCGATAAACTGAGACGCCAACAACTGTGCCTTCGACTCCTCATCCAGATTTGGCAGCGCGCGACGCAGCAACTTGTTAAGCTCCACGGCCAGCACCAGCGGATCACCATCGATCGGCAACTTCGCCACTCGGAACTTCTGCAGTGCTTCCTCTCTGTCCACTGGGCTATCGAACTCCACGGTCAACCGCTCCGTGACTGCCTCCCATGTCGTCTTACCGCCCGCACCGTCCAGGCTGTCATATACAGCTTTCGCTCTGCCTCTCAGCAGCGTCCCCAGCACCACCGTCTTCGCCTTCGGCTCCTTCACCCCACCAGCTCCGCCACAGCTTCGAACTCCTTCAGGAAGCTCAGCACATCTCCGTCCTCAGATTCCTTCGGCCATGGAATCTTCATCCTTGGAGGCAGCGACACCAAATGTTGTGAATGAGAACACAGGTGAGGACAACCAACTATGTATTTAGCCCAAATTACAACGTTACTTGGTAAAATACAAAAACCATGCTATGATACACTATTTGCAAAATGTTCTTCAATTGCCTCAGACTTCATTGTTCCTGGATTTCCACACAAATTGCTCTTTATTTCTGTTCTTCTCTTCTTGATCTTCTCAATCTTCTGCTGTCAGATATTCTATTCCTTACTCACCATATATACTACTTATATCGATATCAGTAGCTCACACCACACTTATATCGACATAAGTAGTATATAACGCTAGTCAGGAATAGAATGTCTGGCGGCAGAAGATCGAGAAGGAAAGAACAGGAACAGAAAGCGGCTGGTATGGAAATGAAGAAACAGTGAAGTCTGAGACGACTGAAGGAACAATCAAGTTTGAGACAATTGACTGACATTTTGCAAATTGAGTATTCACTGTATGGTTCTCAGATTTGACTGAGATGTTCTATAATTTTGTGTTCAAATACATTCGATTGTCCCCACTTCCATTGTCGTTCACTACACAACATTAAAGTATATTTATGGAGATAATGAACAGGAAAGAAGAATACATCCATTAAATAATTATTAACATGATAAATAAACACATAAATACACATTTTTTTTACTTTTTTGATCACTAATTTCGTCTGGTTGAATAAGATCCATAAGTATATGATAATTTGTTCTTAAATAATCCACTATAGGTTGACCTTGTGAACAACTAAGAGCAAACTTTAAATAAAATGGGAAAGTAGTATATTAAAAAAGAATGATAAATTAAACTACCAAGTTACATGAAAATATATTCAATCACTAATTGGTTTAATGATGAAAATAAAAATATAATGGTAAGCACATTTCAATACGTATTTACTAAACAGAATTAAAATTAAAATCGAACAAAATAAACATAAATTTCGACCCACATATTTACAGTTCACTGATTATTGGTGCATATAAATAGTGTGGAAATCAAATGATGGAACACGTAAGTGATCAAAACGACTATGAAGCTCATTATCATCTACTTATGAAAAAAAACTTGTAAGTGAAAGAATAATTTTCAGAAGGGGATTTTGTGGAGATTTTAGTAATTCTATATAGTTGTAATCATGATTCAATTGGCGCTAGACCACCATGGAAAACGTGGAAGCACTGGACGGCTGTTTCGTCTTATTGTGGGACTCCTCAGGAGTGCGCATCCACGATTCAACCTCGCGAGATTTGAACCCAGGACTAGCTCCATGACGTATTTTCTGGAGTTTTAGTGAGAAGCAGTAACCAGTGGAGTTCAACCAAGTCTGTTGGAAGATATCAACTCACTGAAGACATTGGTGAATGGTTGCTCAATTTCGTGGATTGGTTGATGTTAGACATTAACACCGTTGGATGCCGGCCAGCTAAGTGGTCTAGTGGTTAAGTACTCGCGTGCGAGACTGATAGGTCCTGAGTTCGAACCTCGCGATGAAGGATCATGGATGCGCACTGCTGAAGAGTCCCACAATAGGATGAAACGGCTATTCAGTGCTTCCAGGTTTTCCATGGTGATCTTTTATTTTTATTTATTTATTTAATCACATATATATTGGTACAAAGGGCACCGGATATATATGCGCCACACAGAATAATGAGAATGGGAGGAGAGGGAAGAAGATGCGTATAAATGAAAGAAGGAAAAAAAGAAAAGGAGAAAAGTAATGATGGGGGGAACTGAAATGTACAACCAGAGGAGCTCACTCAGTTAGGAAAGTTATAGCCACTCTTTATGAAGAAAGTAGAAGAAGGTTACAGCAGGTTCGCCACTGGCTTCTATTCTGAGCCATATCTGATAACGTCTCTAGCCACTGTGTTGCACCATCTCCCGGACCCCAGCCAGGCAGTCGTGAAGGACCAACAGAAGCTAGCCCCTTGCACCTTTCTTTCATGCCACGACACCATGTCATACACTGACCTCCTCTCCGCTTTCTCCAACCAGTCCCAGAGTCGGCAAATAATGCACGACGTGGAAATCTGCTCACCATCCAGGGTGAGTACAGGATTAGAATCCTGCCAGTCTTGTAGGAGTACTTTGCACTTGGAGGGTGCAACGCACATGCCGTACCTGCGGACACTGATTGCCAACTGATTAAGTGCGGATTGCATGCCTTGGGCATTATCGCACAGTAAGACAATATCATCCGCATACTCAAGGTCGAGAAGTCGTTCTCCAGGTAACATATCCACACCGCCATTACTTACATCCACCAGAGCTGTTTCCAGAATGTCATCGATGGCAAAGTTGAAGAGGAATGGTGAGATCGGGCAATCCTGTCTAACCCCACTGCTTGAATGAAACAAGGGAGATAGGTGGTTGTATGCCTTCGCTCTGCCTGAGGTGTTCGTATACAGGGCCTTTAAGATGTTAATGAACTTCTCAGGCACACCCTTCTTCAATAGACAATCCCAGAGAACAGTCCTGTCCAACGAATAGAAGGCAGCCCTGATATCAAGAAACACTACGATTGTTGGCCTGCGATAAGTATGACGGTGTTCTAACATTTGGCGGAGGGTGTAGATATGATCAATGCATCCTCGACCAGAACGAAAATCAGCCTGCTCCTCGCGAGTCAATCGTTCTCGGGTTTTAAACAACCCACGAAGAATGACAGAAGCCAATAGTTTGGACGCAATCGAAAGTATACTTATCCCCGGATAGTTGTTACAGGAACAACGTGCACCCTTTTTAAAGATAGAGACAACTATCGACTCATTCCATGATGTTGGAACACTTTCTTGCTCCCAAACCTTTGTAAACAACAAGGTCAATTCCTTAGTCAGAAAGTCACCACCATCTTTAAAAAGAGCCGGAGGTAAGTCATCTGGGCCAGGTGATTTGTAACGTTTCAAGAGTTGGAGTTCCTTGCGGACTGCCGCCTCGTTTGGTGGATCGGTCGTCACCGGCCATGGGGGGCAGGACAAATTGGTTGATATTGCCGGAGCAGCAGGCCAGGTGAACTGCCCTTCGAAAAATTCCGCCCATCGTCCAAGACGTCGACAGATGTTAGTGATTGGCATCCCATCATCCTCGTAAATTGTTTGACTCACACCAGACTTCTTGCTGCCAGTGGCTCGGATGAGTTGGAAGAGCTTTTAGCAGTTACCAACAGAAGTTGCAGCCAGTTTACTAATATCAATCCGTTGGTGGTGGTCAATCCTTCGGCCACTGAAAAGTAAGGTGAGATTGGCGCAGACCAGGGCATGATCAGACTCCAGATAGGTACTCCAAAAGGAGCGGCAGTCTTGTACACAACCACGCCAGCGGTAGCTGATCGCGATGTGATCAATTTGTGTCCAGGCTTGGGATGCAGAGGGAGGACGCCAGGTGGCACACCGGCGATGACTGTGCCGGAAGTTAGTGCTGGCCAGAAACAGGTTGTGGTCTGTGCACAGTTGCAGCAAACGGTCCCCGTTATCTGTCCTGCGACCAACAAGTCCCCATCGGCCACCTAAACGACTCTCTTCTGTGCCTAGACGCCCAACCTGTGCATTCAAGTCTCCGGCTAGTACTACAATATCTGTCGAACGCGCTTTCTGGAGTACTGTTAACTGAAGGTAAAACTCATCCTTGATTGCATCCGGGCTGCAATCTGTCGGGGCATAGGCGGAGATGACGAAAAGACACCGTTTCTCACGCCGATTTCTTCTCACTTTGATGGAGCTTTCTAATCTAACAGCACATAACCGACTGTTAATGGGGATCCAATCGATTAGTGCTGCCTCAGCCCTGGCGCTTAGTGCGACACCAACGCCAGCAAGACCAGACGAAGATGCCACATGGTCCCCGGATAAGCGCACGTGGAACAAGCTTTTCGAGGCGACAGATGGAGAGCGGATTTGTAGTACTTCACTAGAGTCTTGAATACGGGTCTCGGATAGACAACAAACATCAACATTAAGACCTTCCAAAGACATAGCCAGCCCTATCTGTTGTCTGATATGCATTATTGTGCGAACGTTGAAGGAAGCCAGCTTGAACGGCGTACGTGGTTTCAGAAAGACTGCTTCAGTATTCATTATCGGTGGAAGCATTCACTTTCAACCAGACAGTGACTGGAGATCGTTTAGATAGGACAGATTTTCCACCATAGGCGAGCTGCTGCATAAGTTGAAAAGTAAGGTTACACAAATTGGGGATAAAAGGGGGTGAATTAGCGATATGGTAAATAATAATAATAATAATAATAATAATAATAATAATAATAATAATAATAATAATAATAATAATAATAATAGTAATAATGAAAATTGTTTTGTTTCTAGTATGAACAAGAGTATAATTGTCAGTTGAATGTTTCATTTCATTTATTTGTGAGAGGGCTGTGATACTGCCCGGGTGCTCAAACCGAAGCAGGTGGTTTTCTTAGGGGGCCACACCCCGAGCCTTTGACCTAAAGGTCTGATCCACAAGGCAGTGGAGCATCGTGAGGAGATTCAGTCCCATGGTAGCCGGTGACCAATAACTGGTTCATTCGCCATTTGTTCCTTCAGGATACGGGAGCCCATGTGCACCATTGGTTTGGAATCAGGGTTTTCCAACTCTCCTAGGTGAACTTTACATGTCCACCAACCCGGTTAAAGCGCCGTACATTCGCTTTTTGTCCTCCCAATTTTGTAAACAACACCCCCGCTACGAGAAGGCAGTGAGTAGGACTTCCCTGGCAGGGGCTATATACGCGTGGCCATGTGAGAGCATTTCGAGAGGGAGAGCGGACTCTCCCCACTCTCGGCCGTACCAGGGCATTTGGGGGTGATCTAGTTACAATCGACTTATGATTTCAACTAAATAAAAAGATTTATTGACTTTTAGTAACAGCATCGATCATCTAGTAGTCCTGTTGATACGTTTAAATCAATGTTGTTACAGCAGATCTCAAAAAACATCTTGAGACATTAAACAACATACTATCATTACAAATTAGCATGTATTCATCCTTGAGATGTATTATAGTAAATTATTAAACACACAACACTTTCGTACACAAAAGCATCAGTCAGTCATCTGCAACGTCGGACCAGGAACATATATGCATCGGTCCAAGTTGCCATACCTCATTAGCAGAACAAGATGATTACCGAATTCATAGTAGTTAATTCAATAGTATTGAAAAACCGATTTCATATAAGGATATGATACAGGGAGAACAACGCAATGTCCTAACCGCTAGACCACAGGAAGCAAGAATTAGTTCGTAGAAAGAATGGTATTAAGTAATTTTAATCTCACGGTTTAAGGGAAGACAACGAGTGTATACACATACATCATTATTATCTATTCTGAACCATGTTACCCAGAGTCTCCAACCACTGCATACGATAGTCGCCCGGACTCCAAGCCAAGTAGTCTTAATCTGTCAACATGACTCAGACTACAAGTTAGTGACTTTATGGATTGATGCCACGTATGGAAATACTATAAAATGATAATATCACGCATATTTATTTAACGACAAGAATTGTTTTTCACCTAACCGTTAGCAATTCAGAGTCTGGACAAACGTGTCAGTTACCGGTAGGTTCAAAGCATAATTCCATAGCCTGTTACAATTCTTCTTCTGTTGAACTACCACTAGCAAACGAGACGTTAAAAGCAAAATAAGCCAACTAATAATACCAAATGGATAAAAAGTTAAAAAGACGTTAATAACAAAACATATATTCAATATTAATATAAATAATTACCAAGAATATTCTATTTGCATGTGAATTATAAGGCCATCGTGAACCAGTTAGTAGGAGAGCACATGTTTCAGCTGGATAACGAGATAGAAAGCGTGTTAAAGGTAAACGTAAAGGACTAGTAGGTTCAATGTTCAATAAACGTTCAGCGTTGACTACAGACTCAATCAAAAGCGAAACATATTTTGAAGTTGCCAAAGGAATCAGGTGAAATAAATCCAACAATAATGTACATAATTCCAAGTTCTGGAATTTAAAAGGGAAAAAATAACGTAGGATAAAGTAGAATAAATCAAGTATCTTTACAAGATCAAATATATAGCTTTGATATTGCTTGGCAACGGAAACGTAAATAATTATTGAAGTCATGAGAATTATAAGAACATCAGGCAATCAAGTATGTAATCTTTTAGGAACTAATAGGTGTTTCAATTTGAAGGAAATACTCAGATATTATTGACTTGAGTTGCATCCTGAAGGTTCTCTAATGACTACAACAACTATTTGCTTTATCTAAGAAGAAAAAGACATTTTCATCAAATTGAAAATGACACTCAATTTAATCGTCATCTTTTTTATGACTATATAGGCTTCACAAATCTTTTTAAGCAGGTTGTTCAAGTCATTTCAGTATCTAAAAAAATACTACTAAGGTCACTACTACTAATCTAACAGTCATAAACCTTAAATGACACTAGTAATAACTATAATTCTTCAAACAGTTGTTTTCGACTGTAAAATATAGCTGTAGTACAGGGATGAATTTAAACACCGACATGAACAGAAAACGAGAACTGTAGTTTGGTAAATGAATCCATAAACATTCACCATTAATTATTAAATACTAACTTTATCACTATCCTAAGCTATTTTTTTAAGTGAATTAAAAACCGAATATTTAACTCCTTTCTATATAATGTAAACATTAAACAGATAAATAAGAAAAGTTAAACACACAAGAGTCTACATGAGACATCCATTACTCACAGATGAAGTGAACGTGGAGATTGACGCAGAGTTTTGTTTGTTAACTGCAGCTTCCAAAGATGTGTTTAAATGTGACTAGATATAAATAAAAAAGCGAAATATAGCCAATGTAAGAAAAAATATTACAAAACTAGATAAGCAAGAATTATAATAAATTAAATTGTTTGAAGAAAAACAGATAGATACAATAACGTAAGGTTTTGCATCAAAGTGTATCGGTTTAATTTTCTACATTTTGCAATATTGTAAGTGAATTGAGAGTCGGCTTAAACTGTTGTTAAGCTATTTTTACTCCCTTTTTTGATGGAATGATCTAGCTACAGACTAATTACATGAATACGTGGAAGACCAAGTAGTCATTATGCGAACATTATTTTTCCTTAGACAAGAAAAACATATTTAACTTTACCAGTGGATCAAACAGGTATGACTACAACATTAACTAGTGCGATGGACTGAAATATTAATACATTTTACCGACCGGCATAAAAATATCAGCAGAAACTATACAAATTATTTAAGGAATAAAATTTAAGAAGAAAGTATTGAATGTCTACATATAAATGTATTGGGGGGAGCCTCATGGCTCTATGTTAGGCGAGAATAACAATATAAATGTATTGAGTTTATCGTATAAAATAAAAGAAAGAGGAGATTTTACTCATTTTGATTACTGGAAAGTAGAAATTAAAACTGTTAGCCGTATGATAGTTAATCATAATATGGAATCTAGTACATAAAAAACGTATCAACTCAAGAGTATAAAATATTGTTAATTTATATGGAATAAACTAGAAGTAAAAGTTACCTCAGTACACCAAAAGAGTTCAAGAAAAATAATTCAATTTTTCTATATGGATCACATATGTAAATGTTTATTTATTTAGTTGTAGACCACAGTTTTTGTACAGTGAGTGATAACAAATTATTTATTTTCCAGATAGATCAGATATGATGGAAGATTTAAGCTTGCAGTTACTAAACCAAAGTCAGTTTTAATGAATAATCAATATAGTTAAGATTTGTGATGTGTTTTCTTTACCATTGAAGGACTAGACTTTCAATGTATTCTTTTGAGAAGAAAAAACTGACTTAATTCGAATTTCCATTTCAAATTTATCAGTTAAAGTATGCCAAATTTTATTTTTCATCCTCTTCCATTTAAACTGTTCACAACTCATACAAAAAATCATTTAAATAAAGTAATTTTTCTACTGGGATTAATGGTTGGTATAGTATATGTACTGCCGAAGCGAGCGGCGGAGTACCCTCCTCCACGACGGGTAACAGGTGTAATTAAGTAAGGGATTAATGATATTACCTAGTTTAAAATGGTCACTATATATATATATATATATATATATATATATATATATATATATATATATCGTATGTGTGAATTATGAATACAGAATGATATGAAAAGTTAACATGGCACTTTTTAGAATTATCAACTTACATAAATTGCATCACATAGTCTTTCACTAAGTGTACTCGGAAATAATTGAGCACAATAAGCTAGTTGTCGAACTGTATGAATACATCGTATAGAATTTTGTCGAATATTTTGCACAATCTGTTTCATATTAGCATGTCTTAATTCAATATCAATAGATGTCTTACTGATAAATTCTCGAAGACATGAAAAAGCTGTTTCGTGAATATATTCATTCTTACAAGACATACCTGTAGTATACAATTAAAATAAACTTAGTAAATAATGCAAGAATAAGGGCAAAGATGATGTAATAGCTTCGAAAAGATTAAAATGTACTGGAAGTGTTATATATACTGATTGACTCAGTATTGATCAATATCATGTTTACCTATTCCTTAGTTCTAGTTGAATTGTACTAACCATGTTATAATGTATCCACTACTCTAAGTGAGTCAACATCAATCGCACTAGATTTTAAAATTAAGTGCTTCGAAATGATCAACGGAAAACTCTGAGCCTACGTTTTATCCCAGATGCTACTCGTCAGAAATAGGGAGTGATCTATGAAATTGATTTCGTTCAGTTATTTCTAATATCTAATGGTACATGTTTTTATGTAAATATTTATAAATAAGCAGACTATTTTCTTACATGAAAAATCAATTTTGCTGGGTATCTGTTTGGTTATTTAATTGGAGATAAATACTCTAATAACCCAGTCTCATGATTAATTAATAATTCAAACAATGTACATCACCATCAATGTCAAATGATTTTATGCTTAGCAGAACGAAAACAAGCGCAAATCAAATCATCCAATTGAATGTCTATAATAAACACTGATAAGTGTTCCGTTCAAAAGACAGTCACAGAATCATTCTACTATGAAGACTAGTTTTGCTCGGCATCGATTACCAAATGTATGAGATAAATATTTAAAATCTATTGATGTGACAAACTTCCCTTGATGAAACATTGACCATCATTAAAATATAATTTTCAGTAATCATGTCCCATTCTGATGATCTATCGATAATTTTTTAGTTCTTAATATTGAAGAAATAATTTGGATACATTTTAAACCTTTTTACATAAAAACTTATCAGTTTGCCAAAAAAACTTAACAAAAAGTATCAAATTGTTTTAAATAAAACCACAATCGTGTATGAAAGCAGTGAATAGTAACGAATAATAAACCGCATACTAACCTTTGAATAGTGCTGTTATATTTCTTGCCTTTTGTGTATCTAAATACCACGTGACAGATAATACTTGACAAGCAGCTACTCGAAGATTAATTAATCTTATAAAATTATTCGAAAGTGGTATTACAGTTCTAGAGTTGGAAGATGTAAACTTGGAATATGAATAAGTTCCGTTGAATGTACCTTTTTCTTGATTAGAATTTATTGATGAATTATTTTTGACACTATTGTTTAAAGCTCTACTACCAACAGCTATGTTGTTGGTAGTTGTAGAATTATTAGTACCAACAGTGGAATCATTATTCAACTCAAATTGAGTAAGAAGTGAACGTACATCGGATAGAAAGATACAATCATCTCGTTTTGAAAGATCATAACGTAGAAGTCCTACTCCATCATCGTTATTATCTATATCAAAGTCAAAAAGCTTAGAGCTATCTGAAATTTTAGATGGATTTTTTGATTTTTCTGACTGACCAAAGAAATAGTTTGCTTCCTAAAAAGAAAACAGAGAATATTATAGTTGGCAAATAATTGTGCATAAGCTTATCACTGCCACAATATTATTTGTCTAAATTCCATTTAAAAATATGTGGCTTTAAGGAATAGCAAGACGTCCTAAAATTCAATTTGCAGATTTGAATCTTGCTCGATCTACTAAGTCTGAACAGTAGAGTAAAGTCTATATATTTTATATAACCACTATAATGGCTTAGGATCTAATATACAAACACTGAATGTTGGACTAAAGTGTCTTGGTAGGCGCAGACACCTAGGTTAGGGTTAAATTATTATCGTAACTAATGGTTGGAGTAGTTGGGTAACATGCCTTAGAACCAGTCGCGACAGCGCAGATGCATTTAGTCCTCGTTATCTTTTCGATTATAGGTTTTAAGATTATTTTGTTATATTCCACACATTCTTTCTTTCAAATCCTGTTATGTACAACAACTGACGCCTTTACTACTTCCACTACTCTGACATTTGTCTTGATAATAACATCTTGCTATGATGATATGGTTTAGCAATTAGAACCAATTCATACATGTGTAAGGTTTCACGTTGCATATAACTGATTGGAATAAACAAAATTCAGAAGATCATCCAGCCTTAGATGAATATACGAGACAGTTTACAAGAAAAACAACAAATCTTATAATTTATGCGCGGTCGCACACATATTCATTCTGCATTCCACGTTTAAGTAACAGTTGCAAGGCGCCACTCTATATGGATCAATTCAAGATTACCTTCTGATATTACATAACAAAAAAGACTTACAACTAATAATTAACAATTACAAGCCATAGAATGTTAACTGTTAAAATACAAAACTTGATTTACACTGCATTATATTAGGAGTAAGGCTTATAACAATGAAAGCATATTCACACAATTAGTAGAGTTAAATTTTACATACCAGTACAGCTAATTGAGTTGAAATAGGTAAATCCAGTAGACGATTTGGTTGTTTCGGAGGTAAGACATGTCCAATACGTTTATACCAATGTGGCGCTAACAACTTACATAATGGTTGTTCAGTTATATAAGCAAGTAATCTTAAAAGACAACGTGCTTCGGTTCGAACAGAATCAGTTTCACTCAAAAGTGAATCTAATAATTCTATGATAACTGCATCCAATAAATCTGTCTAAAGTGAAAATAATAATAATAACATAAAAATACAATATTTTGAGGAAAATAACTAAAAAAATTACTTCATTAAAAATATTTTATTGTAATACAGGTTAAAATGTTGGAGCCAAAAATTTGAGATCGAAATATATAGTATATAGCTTATCATCCATACACTAAAAAAATACTCAATTTGAATGGCAATTAAGTAATTTTAGTTAATTTGTATTAATCTACGTGAAAGCTCATTTTATTAATCAACTCTTACCAGAGACGATGAGAACTTTGGAGTGAACTCTTTTTCATTATCTTGATTATCAATTTCCATTGGTTCATCGACTACATTGGTTGATGCTTCACTATTTGATGATTCTGAAGTTGTATTAGCTGCACTACGACCACGTCTAACTTGAACTGTACGACGTTGTGAAGTTGTTGAAGAGCGTTTACGTGTAGATACTGGAGTGGATTTGCCTGATTTCATATCTTCCTCTTCAATAACAGTTGAGTGTGAAGAGTGATTAGTTTCATTTGAATCTTTTAAACTTATAACAACCATGCTAATAATTATACGTGTGCAATCACGAGCCATCATTAAGGCTCCTTGATTCATTTGATTTGATAAGCTATGAATGCAATAAAGTAAGCCACGTAGTAAACTGATGAGATTTGAACAGAACCATGAAGGGTGAATGAAACGAGCAAGACAAAGAATGGAAGCACAAGCACCCCATTTGACGTACCTGTAAAAGAGAAAAAGTTGAAAAACTGACCCACAAGATAAAGCGTTACTTCAGATTTACGATATATGTAGACTACATATATAAGGACTTTCGTCTAAATTAGAGCGAATAGTTTCACAGTATTTGGGCGCCGAGTTGATGTAAGACATTAAATAGGAATATATATGTAAAATCTCAACGAATGAATTTGAAGTAAATCCAACGTTTCGCCTGGCAATATGGTCCAAGCTTTTTCAAGGAAACATATGTATGTTATTGATATCACTTTGACTATCTTATTTGAATTACGTGTTAGATATCCCAAATATCTGACATTTTCGAAAACCTCTTTGTTTAAATTACTGCATAGTACATCACGATCTTGCGGCTGAAAACTTACTTTTCTGAGCATACAAAGAGACAGAAGTAGCCACTTCGCTACCATCGAGCTACGGATATTTCAAAACAATTTCTACATATTGTACGAATTAATCTGTTATCTTACTTTAAGGACTATTCAGCGGAAAACAAGAACATATTACAATGCGAAAAAAAGGTGAAAGTATTGTCAAACACTTGCAGGGAAAATAAAGAATGAAAGATATAGGAAGAAACTCAGCTAGTTTCTACTGAATCAAAAGAGCAAGTATGAAGTATTTAGCTTTAGTTCACATTTACCGTTGAATAGGACCAATTTAAGGAATAAATAGCACATAAAATAATGTCATGTACTGGAACCATTTAACTAATGGTCATGAATATCCCTGACTGGATAAGTAAAGACTACCTTTATTAAATATCAATATAATCACTAAAACAGAATGTTTATTGAAAACCTATGAAATTGAGATCTAAAACGTTTGTGCTTTTAAATTAAGAAAATCATTTTTGAAAGGAGACACAACGTCAACTACATTTCTGGGAATTATTAGTAAAAAAAGTAAATAGTGCAAGATACTGCCATAAAACTGTCAATTTAAGACTTTAGAAGTATTCTAGCCTTGCTGTTGATCACTGAGGCTTTTTAAGTAGTCAGTATTTCCAGTAAATTATAAACTCAAACTGTGAAAAGACATTATATATATATCAAGGCTTCCAGATACACGAAGTGTGAGTCGAGTTGGTTCTTTATTTTGATATGGTAAGGTCAAATTAATGACGCTACTCGGGTCCTGTGTGAGTGTTTCCGAGACGCAACACACATCGATGGTGTGAGATTCTAAAGTCCTAGCTAAGGAAGTCTGTTCTTCTATTTGGCACAGTGTTCGGACGTTAAAAGCTCATATATGTAGTTTAGAGCGTGGTTTCACGAGACCAGGAATCACGTTCAGCGCACTCGAATCATTTGCCCTATAGGTGCGAGGTGATAAAGGGACGTAGGGAGGATTAGTCGTGGAGATAAGAGAGCTATTAGGAGGTGTAGGAAGGATTTGAAGTGACCAACTTGGCTTCGTGTGGTGTTACAGGTATGAAGGCTGATATCACTTCCCGGCTGCCCACACCGTGGAAGGGTATTTCTTGAGGGGTCTGAAAAGGAAGTTGGATTAGTGTTGGTCTTAACGACCTGGGAGGGTGACCGCAGAGCCCGAGGGACAACTGCTTGAGGCCAGTCACGCACGGCCTTTATGTGGGTTTTTGACGCGTTAGCTCCGTTCTTCAAAGAGCTTTACCGCCGGAGACGGAAATCCATGAGATAAGGTGAGGCGTGACATTTTTAGGGTCGACCTTTTCTAACACTTTCCTTCCTTGTGAGAAGGCAGCATCGTTGTAGATGATGGTTGTCCGAGGGAAACATCTTACTGTTGTCACACTCTTCTACAGTCAGCAGTCCGACTTCGCCCTCAGACCTTGAGTTACTGCTTTTATTCTTACCGTTCTCCAATAGACCTGCCTGGAATGGTAGAATCTACAGGAGCATATGTTCCAGCCAATATAGCTCAGTTGGGTAATCACTATAGGCAAGCCCGACCACCACGTCACGGTAGCAGCTACAGTCGGGGAGTTCTCCTACTAAATAGTAAACAGTAACGAAAAACACTTGGATATAAATAATAATAAAAAGCGGTTAAATAAAAGAATTACCAAGCTGGATGATATAACATATCAACAATAACATGTCCAATATGCTGGAAAATTTGTAGATTTGCAACAGCTTTTTTAATCATCTCTGTAGTAAAATGATCTCCATTATTTTCTCGAGATGTAGTAACAGCGGATAATATAGCAAATGCTGTGTTATGTATAATTTCTAGAAATATGCACATATTTCGAGTAAGTTGTTTCGCTTCATGACCCATAACAAACATGATAGAATCAATGATTATATTCGGATTTAAACGGGAAGATGAGTTATTTGGAAGAAATTCGTGATTCGATGATTGAGGTTCGTTAACAGTAGGAGTAAGTGTATCAGGATCTTGGCTTATACTAAATATATCCAGCTGAAGATTAATAAAACCCAGAAAATAATTAGCACAAAGAGTACAGAAAAAACAACAATACAAAGAGCGCTATAACCAAGGTCATATAACTCAATGAGGACAGAATTTAAAGATCAGAGTTAAAAAGTGGCTATCTGTGGAATCCATGACGCGCATTTCGTCCTGTTTAGGACTTGTTAGGCGGATATACCTGCACCTCAGTGTTGATGGTCACGCGGGGACTCGAACCCAATACTAATTACTTCAAACGCCCAACACGTGAGTGACCAATTGTGGTTCAACACATCAACAGAGAGATCTAAACAACTAATACAATGAATTTAAAGACCATTGTTTTAAAGGGTAGTGAAAAGTTTCCCCTTACTGGGTAGTTTGGAATATAGTGATTTAAAAGTAATAGTTGTTTTAACAGCCAAGTTTTGATATTTAAATAACCATATTCGAAAGTATACTGCCAATACTATACAGAAAGAGATTCACTAACAATATAACAAACTGTTCAACTTAATATTAGATTACCTAGGGAGAATGAAAGTCAATAATGATAGATCATTGATATTGAAGTGGTAATCGTGACTCAAGGATTCATTGACTAACATAGTAACATAGGTAGTTTCTACTAAACGGTTAATTTTTCGTCGATAACTACAGGTTCGTTCGAACAAAAGATATAACCAACTTACCTCTAGAAAATGGCCATCTCCCGAAGTAGTTACATCGTTAGAGAATGGTAATTTAGGTGCAGCATCAACTTTACACAATGTTTTTGATTCGCATGAAATATGGTCACGATTGATCTTCGTATGAAGTGAAGTGAACTGTTGCATAATCGATAGAAATGTTGCATGTCTAACAATAAACGCGAAAAAATCCACATGGGTATTATATAATTCTTTGCTCAGACCAGCCAAAAATAGCCCAGCTATAGTCATTATCATAACATGATTACATAAATCTACAAAGGTATACATTGAAAAAGGTTGCCTTGATAGTTAACTGATATAATGATTAGATAACTTTGTTAAAACATACTGCTAGATAAGTCTCTGATCATACATTTAATAAAACTCTGAATTAGTTTACTTGATATCTGTAGGATTCAAGAAAGCAACGAGAGCAAAATTCATGTCCATTAATTTACAGTGGGATATTCAAGAAAATGTTTGAATGCAGAAACGAATAATTCAATTTCTAAATTACTACCTTATAAGCATGCCAATGTAAAGATTCAACTTTTCCGCATACATTTTTATCTTTCGTACATATTAAAATTATTAAAAACATT
Source organism: Schistosoma rodhaini (assembly GCA_944470415.2). Taxonomy (NCBI): domain Eukaryota; kingdom Metazoa; phylum Platyhelminthes; class Trematoda; order Strigeidida; family Schistosomatidae; genus Schistosoma; species Schistosoma rodhaini. The sequence goes on from OX104044.1 coordinate 57,065,464, forward strand.
AAGAACAGAAACAGAGATTATGGGACAACTAAAGAACTGATAGTTTGAACATTAAACACTTAAAGAATTATTCACAAGATTTGTATGCTGGTTTATTCATGTAAGTAAGTTTTCAGACAACATATAGAATCCCCATAACACAGGTATTTACAGTTCATAATCCTTTACAATAACTCTTTTTCATACGTTTCACTATCAAGCAATGAAGTTATTGAAAATTAAACTAAGACTATGATCAATGTTGGCTTCTTAATAGAGTCCTATAAGTGGTTTAAAATACTAGACAAAGTTCTGACAATATAAATGAACTCAATGCTTTTTCATGCTAAAGTTCAGATTCGTCTTCGAAATTCAGTATTTAAACAAGAGACTGTTAGGATTTTCTGCCAAGGATCTCGACTTAATGGAATTAGATTACAATTTTATGTTATAAAAAAGATAGTTTACACATGGAAAGGGAATAGAAATTGAACCAAAGAACTGAATTATTGTTTGTTTTGACAGTGATATAGAATTATCCACATTAAATATTTCAGACATCTCAATAAATCACAACACAATAATATTGGACGCTCACTAATCTTGACCATCAGTGGTATTATAGGAATTCGGTGGATGGCAAAGCTGGCAGAATCAATCCTTTCCACATAACAGGTAAAACTCAGTGTACGAACCAGTGTGAGTATTATGATAAGCGATTTCAGTGATTTATTCATCTTGGAGCATTCCCAACAGTCCTTTGTGTGATAAAAATAGATACAGTGACTACTGGGTCGAAGTACGCGATTCACCCTGACGGCTAACAGACACTAATGAACAATTATTTGTGACCATATTAAAATGATACTATGAAATTAATGATGAACGAAAACATTCATCTTAAAGGTGGACGGTATTAATTACCATCAGCAATGCAACAACTTGGACGAATTGATTGAATGGAAGGATTTTCGGAATAGGACGTTAAACATATATCATCAATATACTGCAATATCATATTATTGAGTCCTGTATCGCCGAGGAAACAATAATAGAAATCTTCTACACCGACTGACGATTGTTGCGAGTGGTTTAAGTTCAAAGCAGCTACGCATATTGTCTGGAGAAACTCCCATGAGCGAAGTTTACTAGGCTCATCAGAAGAGGAATCCTAATTGGAAAAGTAGAAAGGGAGAGAAAGTATCAAGCTAGTGATTGATATAATTTTTTATTGTGCAGAAAATATGATATGATAATGTTTCATTAAATGGTCTGTAGCAAGGGCTCATCAGCATAAAAAACAACCTTTGGATGTCTTTTATGCGATGGTCATTTATTGTGGAGTATTATCTTCGTTTTTTAACCTTACTATCTGTATCAGTAAAAAGGGTGTATACTATCTTCACGACCGTAGTTTCCAATTTGTCTATCCATCTGTTAGAAGATACCATTACTAAAAATGAAGCAGCTGCAGTCGGGGGGGAGGACATTTATGAGTCTGTGAAGGTTCTGTCCTTAAGAAGGATGCCTTGATAACACATAAAAACTGAAATATTTTCAATGGAAATCATAATTCATCGTAGGCGGAATCTGACTCAGTTTAAAAGGATGACACAGACATTAATTCACTGGTGGATGAGATCTGGGTATAGACATCTTAAGAGACTATTGACTTACAGTTCTACTAGTGTAAAACGTGCACTATTGAATGGAACTGTGCTGATTTTTGTTAGGATTATAATGATATAGAAATAAGATTATCGCAAACATTCTAATTTTTTTAATACATTATACTGAGAAATATTGGAAACAATGAAATTCTTACCTGTAGTACTTCAACAGCAGCATCAACAAGACATCTAATCGGTATATCAATAGGCTGATTTCGAAATTCATTCATGTGAAAACGTAGTTGTGGACCGGCATCACCTTCCGCTGAGCTAATCCGTAAACGTTGTGTTTCAAGCAAATTAGTACGATTAAATCGACCTAATTTTCCAAGTACCTAGTAAAGATTAACGGAAAAGGAGTTTTGGATATTTATTTTAGCCAATGTAGAAGAGTGAAAATAACAAAAATGAAATCTAGAGGACGATAGTAGTAGACTGGGAAGGTTAGAACTCTAAACCATAAAATAGTACCAGAGACGCACGCAACTTGGGAGGAGATGAATACAACCCATTTATTCGACACAATTCAGTAAAATCTCTCATTGCCACGGATTTAAAAATATTGTACTGAAAATCCAATATAATATGTGGTGAAATGAAACACCATACAAAATAGAAAGATCTCCAACTGTAATCTATTGCGTATTTACAATTTATATTGAATAGCATATGGAATACCGAATATCCCGCATAGGACTTTTGCGAAATAAGAATAAAATTTTAAATGCAAGGTTTTCAACATTAGCGTGTTCGTCATTTACACTCTAACTTTACATTACCAAAACAGTTCAAGCTGTAAAATCTAAAATCTACAAAACCCACATAACCTGAGATGTCATCATATCAATTACATGATAATATTTCAGGCGCAAATTAACTAGGAGGTAATTAACTTAGAGGTAATATGATATGCAGTTATTTACGTAAACAGTATAATTAGCAGAAAGGAAAACCCTCTTTATGATTCAGGTAAAAAGAAAAGGTTATTTCTAAATGTACACGGAAAAATATCCAAAAATGGTCGATTTTGTGAAAGTGCAAAGACTTTGAAACAAAAACAAAAAGATGCAACTTATTGTATGCAGGCAACTGTGAAAAATATACAAATTTATTTATTTGAATATTTATGTCATCAGACTAATGATCTTCTTCATATACCTGATCTATGTTTCAAATTCAATATTTCAATAAACAAGTTTAGAAATATGAGAAAGAGTGAATATATATATATATGCTCATTTATATATATAAATGAGCAGTAAAACTTGAATAAAACAATTATCGGACTGAAGAGATTTATATTTTTAGTATCATTATTATTATACAGCAAAAGTGAAAGATGAACCAACCTTGAATGACATTTTTTGTACATATTCACTAGGTGAATGAAGTGAATTGTACAACGCCAATAACATATCTCCACGTACTTGATATAAATGATCATGTAGAAAATCTGGTTGCATATTATCAACACAAAGCTCAAGAGTACGAAGACCCTAAACAGTTCCAAAATAATGATGAATTGATATAAATCAAGATTGTAAAGGAATAGTTTATCTTTTTATTTATTTCAGACATTTAATATTAAAATTACGAACTAACCAATTAAATGTCCTCGGGTTTTAGTCGAATTCTTTGTGAGGACTGACGATATTATATGCTTCTTTAAATAGAAGTAGATGAAAACTGGTTTAAAATCTGCACCCACTGATAGAAAGTCAAGTGTTGTAAGCATTCAGCTACCGCTCAACATAGAGCATAGTATCATTGCGTATTATTAAATGAACCAAACAGAAGACTCCATAACCCTAAAAGCAAAACGCTTCAGCACCAAAAACTTAAACACAGATGGAAAGTGAAAGGCTTGGAGAGATTAAGACTAATTAGTGCGATTAAAGATGAATACGAGCTTCTTACATAGACCGCAAAACATGAGAAATTTATCAACAATTTTTTGATAAGTCATTGAAGTTAGAAAAGAAAACATCTGTTTCATTGTCTACATTTTTAAAACTTAGATTTTATAATTGGATTACGAAACTTATAAATATTTTTGAACATTAACTGGAGACTTTTCAAGTGGAGAACAGCAACAGCTATGAACTTATCTTTAACACAACATTCAGGCATATTGTAGGATTCAAATACCAAACTACCTCATCTGCATCCTCCTAATGGAAATGAATTCCAAAAACATATTATTAGAAGAGATTGCACACGGAAAATAGATATGGTTTTTCCAAGAGATGTTTTCTAAACCGTATTTTAATCTTATTTCAGTCTACAATGGACAGTAAGCAAGAGAAATAACAAAACGAAATTTACCTGGTTGACAGTATTACAATTCAGCACATAAACTAACGGTTCCATCAACAGAGACAAATAGGGGAGTAATGTGGACAAACGAACTGGAACAATAACACATAGTTCACCCAATAGATCACGAGCATTTGAACGATGTGGTGAACGCAATAAACGATTTAACGTCGTTAACATTTCAGGTAATAAGGGAAAAAATTCAAGATAAAGTTTGTCATGTGCTCCGCCCCCTATTGACCGAAATAGAGTTCGTAACAAAGTGAGATATGCTGTAGGCTCTTTAGCTGTAAGGCAGTAATGCATGCTGCCTTGAACAATACGGCGTAAATGAATCTATAAGATATAAGACAAACAAATTGTTAATAACTAATCCCAGCTTTATTGACCAGAAAATGTTTCAGAATAGGGCTGTGGGTTAATATCTATAAAATTAAAAACATAAAATTAAATTTTTAATACGGTTTTCATTACAGAAAAACAGCTAACGTTGGCTTATTGTTTCGTCTTCATCTAAGACTACTCAAAAGTGCACATGATAAAAATCTATAACATATCTTGAACAGGACACATAGTAGACATGAAGCGGTTAGTAGTTCGCATTTTACATTTTTACAGTACACCCCAGTTATCACTCAAAGTAGACAGTGGAAATCTGTCTTTATTCTTAATTTAGTCAAATCTATTGAATGGTAAGCAAAGATGGATAGTGGCTAGCAGTGGAATCCAGGACGCGCGTTTCTTCCTATTTGGGACTCGTCAGCTGGATGTGCCTGCATCTCAGAGTTGATATTCACTCTGGAACTCGAACCCAGTACTGCTCGCTTGGAACGCCATCGCGTTATCCACTCGGCCACTGAGTCCTGATAGCCACTCGCTTGTGCAATGGGGTGAAGTTGAAATTTACTTAGTATTGTTTGTTTGGATCTTCCCAATACTAACTCTATTGAACCTTGAAATATCTATGAGCGCCGAATAAAAATGAACCGCAACTGACTTTAAAATCCCAATAATCAACTGTTTAGATTCGGAAACGGTATGTATTTCTATAAAACATACATGCTGTCAGCCACAAAACTAAGTGCCATTCCCGAGGGAAATTTATGCACAAAGATCATTACCCAGAAAAACATAATCTCTTGGTACTTCTTGAAAAATGATAAATGAAACGCGAAATTTAATTCTGTAGATTCAAAAAGATAAATAAAACTATAAAATATCAGAATAGCGTAAAATACCTTCATAACTAATTCATTTTCTGTGCCAGACATATTTACAGAACTGAAACATAACTTTAATAATCGCATATAAAGTGCAGATTCATTAGTGCCATCTGAAATGGACAAAATGATAAAGTTTGGTAACTAAATTATTCCAAGAACAGTTTTATGTAACAATACGATACTGTTTAAAATAACTGATTAATTTTTTATAGAAAATTTGAAATAAAAATGTGTATTCCTATGCTTCTATAGATTCAAGGACTTTTTGTAAAGCTGTGCTGAAGACAATAATTAAAATGACAATGAAACGATTGTTTCCAAGGAATTTGAACTTCAGAGCGATAACACCAGAAAACGTTACCTCTGATATAATAGTTAAAAGTGCGATAAACTCAGATCAAAAAGTTAGAGAAAAAACATTGTTTACCTCCCAAACGTTCTAATCTATCAACTAGATAGGATAACAAAATATAACCAAAGTATGATGTTTTATTTGGTTGAGAAAGTAAATGTAGCGCAATATTAGTGTAGGATGCGCTGCGATTACACCAAACAACATAATCCTAAAAAGAAAAATACGGAGAGAAGAAAAGTAAGAAAGTTCAGATACTGACGAATTAAGAAAAAAACTTCAAGATTTTACAAAATATGGTTACAAATCAACACAAAAAATGTAGAAAACATAGTGATATAACATGATAAAATATTATAGAAAGGGTTAGATCTAATATGGCGTCAAATATATAATAGAAAGTTACCTATCTTGGAGTTCAAATAGACTAGCTGCTTTCAGCCGAACAGTATATATTTTGACAAATATCTAACACAAATTACTATAATCAATGACTGATTACCGCTTTACGTAGATATGAGTATTAAACAAAGTTGTGTCATTTTTCCATCGGATGTAAAATCAGAGTCAAGATCACTTACTACCATGGATGTGAATTCTGTGATTTATAATGAAGAAGAGGAAGTGAATGACTTTACTGATAATCAGTAGATGAACGCAACAACATAATTACACACATGACAGGGACAATCGACTTACACCCTTAAATAAACTGATACCAAAGATAAGACTAATAGCAAGAATCTGTTTTTTCTAGCTTCGGTTTGGGCACCCGGGCAGTATCACAGCCCACACACAAATGAATGAAATGATGAACTCTATTGACGATAATATCCCCGCTCATACTAAAAGCAAGACAATTTACATTATTATTATTACCTTTATTATTATTATTATTATTATTATTATTATTATTATTATTATTATTATTATTATTTACCATATCGCTAACTCACCCCCTTTTATCCCCAATTTGTGTAACCTTACTTTTCAACTTATGCAGCAGCTCGCCTATGGTGGAAAATCTGTCCTATCTAAACGATCTCCAGTCACTGTCTGGTTGAAAGTGAATGCTTCCACCGATAATGAATACTGAAGCAGTCTTTCTGAAACCACGTACGCCGTTCAAGCTGGCTTCCTTCAACGTTCGCACAATAATGCATATCAGACAACAGATAGGGCTGGCTATGTCTTTGGAAGGTCTTAATGTTGATGTTTGTTGTCTATCCGAGACCCGTATTCAAGACTCTAGTGAAGTACTACAAATCCGCTCTCCATCTGTCGCCTCGAAAAGCTTGTTCCACGTGCGCTTATCCGGGGACCATGTGGCATCTTCGTCTGGTCTTGCTGGCGTTGGTGTCGCACTAAGCGCCAGGGCTGAGGCAGCACTAATCGATTGGATCCCCATTAACAGTCGGTTATGTGCTGTTAGATTAGAAAGCTCCATCAAAGTGAGAAGAAATCGGCGTGAGAAACGGTGTCTTTTCGTCATCTCCGCCTATGCCCCGACAGATTGCAGCCCGGATGCAATCAAGGATGAGTTTTACCTTCAGTTAACAGTACTCCAGAAAGCGCGTTCGACAGATATTGTAGTACTAGCCGGAGACTTGAATGCACAGGTTGGGCGTCTAGGCACAGAAGAGAGTCGTTTAGGTGGCCGATGGGGACTTGTTGGTCGCAGGACAGATAACGGGGACCGTTTGCTGCAACTGTGCACAGACCACAACCTGTTTCTGGCCAGCACTAACTTCCGGCACAGTCATCGCCGGTGTGCCACCTGGCGTCCTCCCTCTGCATCCCAAGCCTGGACACAAATTGATCACATCGCGATCAGCTACCGCTGGCGTGGTTGTGTACAAGACTGCCGCTCCTTTTGGAGTACCTATCTGGAGTCTGATCATGCCCTGGTCTGCGCCAATCTCACCTTACTTTTCAGTGGCCGAAAGATTGACCACCACCAACGGATTGATATTAGTAAACTGGCTGCAACTTCTGTTGCAAGTAAGTATCGAGCGGAGCTAGCCTCTAGGCTAGCTACCACCCCACCGAAAAGTATAGATGAGCATTGGTTGCATCTTCACGACGCCATGAGAATGGCGAGTAAAGCCGCTTGCGGCTTCGCGAAACGTCCCGCTTACAAGCACTGGGTTTCTTCTGGCTCCTTACAACTTATGGAAGCCCGTCGGTTTGCTCCGGGCGACCGTGAGTTTGACCACAAACGAAGGCTGTTACGTAATGAAATCGGGCAAAGCTTGCGTAAAGACCGAGAAGCCTGGTGGTCGGAGCGTGCTAATGAGATGGAAGCAGCAGCCGCATCTGGTAACTGCCGGAAGCTCTTCCAACTCATCCGAGCCACTGACAGCAAGAAGTCTGGTGTGAGTGAAACAATCTACGAGGATGACGGGATGCCAATCACTAACATCTGTCGACGTCTTGGACGATGGGCGGATTTTTTTGAAGGGCAGTTCAACTGGCCTGTTGCTCCGGCAATATCAACCAATTTGTCCTGCCCCCCATGGCCGGTGACGACTGATCCACCAAACGAGGCGGAAGTCCGAAAGGAACTCCAACTCTTGAAACGTTACAAATCACCTGGCCCAGATGACTTACCTCCGGCTCTTTTTAAAGATGGTGGTGACTTTCTGACTAAGGAATTGACTGTATTGTTTGGAAAGGTTTGGGAGCAAGAAAATGTTCCAACATCTTGGAATGAGTCAATAGTCGTCCCCATCTTTATAAAGGGTTCACGTTGTTCCTGCAATAACTATCCGGGGATAAGTATACTTTCGATTGCGTCCAAACTATTGGCTTCTGTCATTCTTCGTGGGTTGTTTAAAACCCGAGAACGATTGACTCGCGAGGAGCAGGCTGGTTTTCGTTCTGGTCGAGGATGCATTGATCATATCTACACCCTCCGCCAAATGTTAGAACACCGTCATACTTATTGCACGCCAACAATCGTAGTGTTTCTTGATATCAGGGCTGCCTTCTATTCGTTGGACAGGACTGTTCTCTGGGATTGTCTATTGAAGAAGGGTGTGCCTGAGAAGTTCATTAACATCTTAAAGGCCCTGTATACGAACACCTCAGGCAGAGCGAAGGCATACAACCACCTATCTCCCTTGTTTCATTCAAGCAGTGGGGTTAGGCAGGTTGCCCGATCTCACCATTCCTCTTCAACTTTGCCATCGACGACATCCTGGAAACAGCTCTGGTGGATGTAAGTAATGGCGGTGTGGGTATGTTACCTGGAGAACGACTTCTCGACCTTGAGTATGCGGATGATATTGTCTTACTGTGCGATAATGCCCAAGGCATGCAATCAGCACTTAATCAGTTGGCAATCAGTGTCCGCAGGTACGGCATGTGCGTTGCACCCTCCAAGTGCAAAGTACTCCTACAAGACTGGCAGGATTCTAATCCTGTACTCAACCTGGATGGTGAGCAGATTGAAGTAGTCGAGAAGTTCGTGTATCTAGGTAGCTATATAAGTGCTGGTGGTGGCGTGAGTGATGAGATTGATGCACGTATAAGGAAAGCCAGAGTGGCTTATGCCAATCTGGGCCATCTATGGCGCCTTCGTGATGTTAGTCTGGCTGTAAAAGGTTGGATCTACAACGCGTCGGTGAGAGCAGTTTTGCTCTATGCTTGCGAAACCTGGCCTCTCCGAGTTGAGGATGTTAGACGTCTCTCTGTGTTCGATCACCGTTGTCTCCGAAGGATTGCTGACATCCAGTGGCAACACCATGTTAGTAATGCAGAGGTTCGGCATCGTGTGTTCGGGCGCAGAGACGATAACTCAATTGATGTCACCATCTTGAAACACCGACTTCGGTGGCTTGGACATGTTTTACGAATGTCGTCCCAGAGACTTCCACGTCGTGCATTATTTGCCGACCCTGGGACTGGTTGGAAAAAGCGGAGAGGAGGTCAGTGTATGACATGGTGTCGTGGTATGAGAGAAAGGTGCAAAGGGCTAGCTTCTGTTGGTCCTTCACGACTCCCTGGCTGGGGTCCGAGAGATGGTGCAACACAGTGGCTAGAGACGTTATCAGATATGGCTCAGAATAGAAGCCAGTGGCGATCCTGCTGCAACCTTCTTTTACTTTCTACATAAAGAGTGGTTCTAACTTTCCTAACTGAAAAAGTCTTCTGGTTGTACATTTCAGTCCGCCTTATCTTTTCATCCCTTCTCTTCCTACTTTCATTATTTTGTGTGGCGCATATGTACCCGGTGCCCTTTGTACCAATATATATGTGTTTAAATAAATAAATAAATAAATAGTAGAATAAAATGTCCATACACAAGTTATTCACAGAAAAAATAAACTTAAGTATTATCAATTTTGTAAGTTACTGTTCAGGGACCTGACTGTTAGGTAAAATTCTTGCCCATCATATCACCTATCAACTGAGATTATCAAAGTGTCATCACCTATATGCTTGTCCCAACAATAGTGATTGGAATACAGAAACCAGGAAAAAATACAGGAGCCTAATGACAGTAAATAGGCTTTAGACCATCAACATTTATTGTGCTTCGAACATGTACATTACGGAATATCAATAAAATCAATAAATATAAATACTCAAAGAGTGATCATAGAAAATGTGTTCAGCTCTCTTTTTAATTAAATAAACACAAAGAAAGAAATACTAACTTTATGCACGACATTGACAATATCACAGCATTAAAATACCTTAATATTTATTTAAAATATTGCCCTTAAAATATAAAAACCTAAACAAATCCATCAGTAGTTGTGAATTCTCATTTTACTAGATTAAGTTTAAACATACAATATTTACTCGAAAATGTGATCAGTAAAAGTAAAAACAACTGAAAGGAATAAATCGTTTTAATGTATAACAGTCACAGTTTGTTGTAACTATGGAAACTTCTACCTATTACTCATGATATTACTAATTAGATGAACAATGAAGCTTTCATGATTATACTAAAAACAGTATTTACCATTGTAGACTTCTTTTTCCATAACTACAAATAGAGAAAACGAAACTTTTAACCGGTAAACTATCTTATCGAAAGAATCCAATGCTAAAACAACTTTTTTTAACTTCTATTAGGACTATATAACTACATTAGAGTTGGTTGTAAACCTGATTAAGCAACCTCGAATTGAAAAATAATAACAATTTAGATTACGTAAAACTGAAAAAGGACAATCTTTGCCAATGAGGGATTTAAAATAATAGTTGGATTAACGCGAATCGTACTGAATTTTATGCTTGATCTGTTTGCATTTTAATTAAAAGATCCATTTAAAGTATACTAAGTACATAAATATACAAAAGCTATTGCTTGATGATAATGATCCGATAATAAGGGATTTTTTCGGCGTTACCTTCTGTGTAAAAGGACAGGAAAGACTTCCACACATAATTCACAAAACACAGGATAACTCACGTGAATTTTACAAGAAAAAATCTCATGAAATGAAATTGGATTTAATTGAGCGAATGTTAGGGCAAATGTCTCAATAAGTAGGCGTTCATCAGGTGATTTGGTACTTGGCTGGCTGTATCATAGAAATGGAAATATAACAAAATAGAATGAATTTAGTCAAGTAAGTAAGTGAGGATAAGTTATGTTATCGTTACTTCCTGATTTTTGATACAATTAAATTGTTCTTACCTTCTTAAATATAGTCGACCATCTCGGCTAACAAATTGTACAATGTCGATCATACGCATTCCATATGAGAAATATTCTGTCACGACTACTAACTCATCTGAGCTGAGAATTCGATTGGAAATCGATTGCTTTGATGATGTTGAAGAAACTGATGTGATATTATTCGTCTGAAGTGTATTATCATGTGGACATTGGATCATGCTTGTCATTACAGTACGAATACCAGTGATAAGTGCTTTTACAAGAGTTCGGACATCTGTGTAGCTAAGTTGCAATTTAGTCAACGGTTCAACGATCCGGGGCTTTAGATAGAATGTAAAACAGATTTTAATGTAGTTGAGCACGAAATAAAGTATACACAAAACTTTACATCATTTACACTCAAAATCTTGTAAGTAGAATTTCAAGAAAGGGTGTAAACTTTGGACATGGTATGTATTTTTGGATTACGTGAGTTGTGTGAATTTCCAAAATATTTAAACCAAAGAAATATCTTAAAGTAGAACACATTAAATTTTTTTCTTGTCTTACTGAATCGACTACTAGGAGATCTATGACTATTAATATTAGTATACCAGTAATTACAAGTGTGTATTGACTTTAAATACCTAAAAGTGTCGCGTAACAATTGATTTTAGTGTAACGACAAGGAAGCTAGATAAACAGGTACCGAGAGAACATAAAACTGAAAGTACTTCGCACCAACCTGATAAAATCAACAAGCCAGTAGTTAATAACTATTATTAACAGTTAAAACATTCGTAAAGTGGTCCAAAAATAAATATAACGGATTTTATGACTAAGTTTTACAACTAATATACAGATGAAACTTTTCTGCAAAACTTTTCATTTAGATTAAAGATCTTTAGCATTCTAACAGAAATACATCAATATATTGAATCTTTTGCTTTATTGTAGCTCAACAAATACAGTCTTCTAAAAAGATAACATATATCGAGAAAAACACTAACTTCATGCACTTTTGATGCATCGGTTCCCGAATTTAGAATATTTGAAAAATCTGAAGCAGGGACACTTTTATCAGTAAATGAGCCAACTTCGTTTAATTCACTCGAAAAAGAGGAAATATTGGCAAAAAGATAAGCATGTATGGACCTTGGACGCTGTTTTGCTGAATTGGGCGTTAGTTCTTCACCTGTTTCCAACACACTAAAACAAAAGAATGGGTAACAGTTAGTTAATTTGAATGTGAATTTCGAGGCATAAAATCGATGTTCCATGTTTAGTGTTCTTGAAAGTTAAATCCTATGGTGAGATCCGGATAACCATTGCACTTAGTGCAAAATTATATCAATACTGGTTTGTATACATATATAGACATATATACCATTTATTGTTTATTTACTAGTCCTTATTTCTAATGATTTTCTGTTTATCCTGATGAAAATTGCGGTAATTCTATTCGCTGCATTTTGTACGAGGTTTTAAATCATTACATATGACTACCTAATTATGTGTCACAGCGATTTTACCTTACATGACTCAAATGATTAAAACTAGTCCAGTCCAATTTATTGAGTACGGAGACGATATTAATCCGAAACCTAAATGTAAAAAAGAAACTTATGTATTCAACGGTGATCCATTATTAATTTATTGGAGGTATATTTTCATTAATCGAAAGTAGTTATTTTTGCTATCATAATATTGTTTATATCAGCAAAATGATAAGGATAATCACATCTGAAAGTTGATATAATTAAAAGTTTCTCAAAAATATTTCGTTATGATAAAATTAGCACAGAAAAAATTAGCCGAAATTTTCCAGTAAATTAGCATCTTATTTTTGTGGAAATTTTAAAGAATAAAACTTACCATGTAGACTCTAATGCAGGTATGTAGTGATCTGCCACCACCTTAGCTTTTAACACACACAAATGCAATGTCTGCAAAAGCAGACGTCTTGCAGTTCCGGAAAAAACTTCATTATTCTGGTCCTCAGCATTTGTGGTTGATGCCCCTTGATTAGCAGATGTGGCTGAAACTGCTCGTTGTCTTATACACTCAACCAGATTTAGTATCAAGCGTAAGCTCATCTGTTGAATTGAAAAAGGGAGTGTATGGTCATGCATATTGCGACCATAGACATCAATGGCACGAGCGATTTTAGAAAGGCTAAGAGAACTACGAATATGATGAGTAAGATCAGCTAATGTGCTGTAAGCCAATGGTCTAGAAGGAAAATTTACAAAAATACATTGGGTGATATGATTAAGGTAATGAAACAACATCTTTAAGTGAACTGTACTATTTGACAATTATTGAACTTGAGAATATACTTCCGTCTATCTGGACTTGGTTAGTTTAAGCTAACATTATAACGTCAAAGTTACAAATATTGCTATATATTTATTCTTGATAAAAGAAACTTCAAAGTCAATCCAGGTATTAGTCTTAGCTTCTAAACTGAACAAATAGTTTATAAGTAAATATTTTTGTTTTTTAATGAACTTTCGAACTCCAAACTGACTAGTAGCGTTGAGATCAGCTGAACTTCAGGTTTAGTCTGAAGCAAATATCCGGTTGTACGTATACTGGTTACCAAAAACTAAAATACGCTATTGATTTCAGTTCCAGTATGATAACACCTTTCAATCCCCGGTTTATAAGACACTAAGTAGTGAGATGTAGTTTATATGAATTATGCTGAATATAACAGGTGCTGTCTTTTAGTAGCGTGACTCTACCTTAATAATTCTTTAGATACTAAATCCCATAGAAATAATCGAAACCCCTTTCACAAGTCATGATGTAATTAATAGTATAACATTCATTTATTTGACGTTTAATTACCCAATAACAACCAATGTTAGTGTGTCATTTGAAAACGAGTGGTGATTTGTTGCTGAACAGAGATAGATGACCCTTATGTAGTTTTTGATACAACTGCTTTATCGTGTAACTCGAATTCCTACTTTAGTTTCCACTATGTGAACTACTTGTATTTTTATTAATAAGACTATTGTCTGGTTCTCAACTGTTAGTTTGAATTTTTAACGTGTATCAAGTGATATAATATTATAATCTAGTGTGTTCAGTCTATTACCCACCTAGTGTTAACTTATCAAGCCGCGTCTATTATCAAGTGCGTGATCACAAAACATACTCCTTTAGAGTTATAACAAATATATTACCTCAACGCATCACGAATGGTATATCCTTGTCCAATTAAAATCTCTTCATTCATAAGTTCATCCAGAACTTGAAGAAATTCTAAACAGATTTGAGAGAGTTTTGAAAGGATCTTTAAAGAGCCTGGTCTTCATAACAAGAAACAAACTAGCAAAAAAACTGAAATACGCATAGTTACCACAATGAATCTATATCAGATATAAAACAGAACTAAAATTGAACAGTCAGTCAGTCAATTACAACGTAGAACTTCGTACGTACGTACATCAGTTCGAGTTGCCATACCACATTAGCACAGAGATGAAGTTGTCGATTCAAATTCCATATTGGTAGAAGTAGTAAAAGTATAAGTATTATGTGAAAGATAGGGGTTTGAAGATGTTATTGAAGGAGACTAAAATTGAACACACATTCAGTGATCTTTAGTTTTTAATGGCTTTCCCCGGATGACGTCAGTTTATCGTGAAAATCGCTTGCGTGTTTAATTTACAATCATTTTAAAAATGATGTTCACTAAAATCAATATGGAAAGTCAAACTAATCGAAGTTGGAGAGGGATAACTAAGAACGATCCAGGTGGTCACTAGTAATTGTCTTAATTATAGAGTCATAGCTTAAAGTATGAATACCAATACCTTTGCTGAAACATAAATAAGTGCGACTCATTGGTCATGATAAGATGGACGTGCCAGTTTATGGGTCACGTTCATGATAGGTACCATAAAAATATTCAAAGACTACATTGAAGCAGATAGAGGAGAGTTTAAATAAATAACCTATTACCGAACACTTACTGATTCATCTCTTCGGTCAACCATAAAAACATATATGCATCGAACCAAGTTATCAAAAATTATACAGGCACAAAGAGAAGGAATCAACAAGATGCATACCGTAAGGATTGTAAAAATGGTAACTTAGTAAACAGA
The DNA here is from genome assembly GCA_944470415.2 of Schistosoma rodhaini. Lineage (NCBI taxonomy): Eukaryota > Metazoa > Platyhelminthes > Trematoda > Strigeidida > Schistosomatidae > Schistosoma > Schistosoma rodhaini. The sequence goes on from OX104044.1 coordinate 57,080,742, forward strand.
GTAATAGATTGATAAGCCAAAAATGCCTCATTTATGTTGTGGAACGGGAAATATTTTTTATACAGTAGTCATTTGCGTGTGATATTCGATCTATAATTCAGGGTTATCTGAATCTGACTAATAAGAACAACATTTATGGAAAGAACTTACTAGGACGTATTTCCTGAGCACTGAGAATATGACGAGCGGCAATAAAAAACTCCTTACGCATATTCGTTACTGAAGGAGGACAATTGACCAACAAATTCATCATGCCTTGAACAAGGCTAACCGAGTGTAGCTCAACCAAATCCTAAAATGGATATTAAGTGAACAGCAATAGGTCGTAAGTTCTTATCAGTTATTCCCGTGCGGATAAAATAGATACGGGGACAGAAAACAAAATAAGGATATGGTTAAAGTGGACGGTTAACTACTAATAATTCTGACTTATTTTCATTGAAAACAAAACTAACATATGTGTTTTCTATTCAGACCAGTCAGAACACAGTGATAAACATACTTGGTATATTTTAATTACGTAGGCGAGAAACGATAAAGTTTTCACCTGAGCAGCCATAAAATCAATGAACACTTCTTGACAAAAGTTGGCATTCTTCCTGGAAAGTACATTAATAGAAACAAAGATAATCAGCAGAAAAGTGTGATCGGAAGTATAGCTACAAAGAGAAAACCTGTTTAAAATGCACCTAACACTTGAAGTTCGAATGGCGTTTGATCATCCGTAACATTGTATGGACAGATAATTTCAGTGGGTACCTTTAGTATAAGCATACAACCACTGAACAAACAAAACAACTAAAGAAGGGACTTATTTCTAATTTTGCCTGTCTTAAATATTTCCATCATTCTCAGCTTATTTATTTCTCAACCTATTACTGTTTTACTATACTCTTCCAATTCTCCGTGATTTTTTCGATGTTATTGTGAAGTATAATGACTTGAAGTGATGACCATTTTACAAGGCTCCACGCTCATATAGGTTACGAATAAACAATAACTGAGGTAGTTGCGGCATCGCTTACACATGCATAGTTACCACCAATCACATAGAGCTGCACTGGCTTACGTAAATTAGCGAAAACGTGGGAAGTCAGTCCGTCAGGCCGCTACAACATAGGACCAGGCATATATATGCATCGGTCCAAATTGCCATTCCTCATTAGCACAATGAGCAGTCACTTCGACGGTAGTAAAAAAATTATATAAGGATATAGTACAGGGAGAAAGGTATAAATTTTAATCACAGGGTTGAAGAGAAGATAAAAAGTGTATACACATACGCTATTGCTATCGATTCTGAGCCACATCATACAGTCTAGAACCATTGATTACGATAGAGGAAGAGATAATCAAGAAATGGTATTGTTGTTGAAACTTTTTTGATCAGTACCTTTGAAATGGCTTTTGTAATTTTCACATACTTAATTCGTCCTAACGTTGGTGTTACACGTTGACAATGACTACATAAAACTGCTATAACACTTGCGATGAAAATACAGTCAATTTTCTTGAGCAAGTCAACACTATTACACTTAGTAAAACATTAAACGCCAGAAGATAAGTGTTGTAACGGATTTCAGGAGTTATTGAAAAACCAAAGCTCAATTGGAAAAGTGTACGGTAATAGGAAAATAGGTATAATTAGTGACATACTTTTGTTCTTCTGTTGGTTTGAGGTTGATAAAATCCATTATTAGTGGAATGAAATCAGAAACATCTTGGTGGATATGCTGCTTGAATAGCTGGTACATTAGGACCACTAAAATGGGAATCTCTTGCATGACCTTTAAAGAAAACCCAGATTTAGGGAGAATGTGGTACTGAAATCCAACAATTAAGTCGACTCGAATACTTACAACCATGAAAGAACCATCACTCTTAAGCTCCTGTGTGTAAACACTTGTAACTGTGTATGCATTTAAAACTTCTGCCTCAAGATCAACGTCAGAAATTGCAGGAACCTCCAATTTTAACCTTGGTTCAAAAATCTTGTTGGCTCGAAACCGTAGGTCGCTGTACACCTCCTTCACAAAGTCCAAAAACCGTGAGACCTAATAAACAATAAAAACTCTAGCCGAAACCCACATCATTTGAGAATGATGGTCGATAAAATTTATGGATGTCTATGATCAGCTTCACACAAACAAGGACGTTTTCTTCATTTTCAACCTACAGTGTAAGATAATAGAGAGATTCATACTTCTACTAGTTTAAACAACATTTCAAGAAGAGACCGAGCGAAAGGTCTTAGATGATCACCATTTGGGATTTTCTGGATGATTTCAAGACACAAACGACGAAGCTGTTGAGTGTCAGACTCTTGCAAGTTATCTGGCACTGTTGACATCAAATAATATTGTATCTTATCGTGAATCACGAATGTCAGATCCTGAATTTCTCTCTCCGAGGCCGCATTCTAGACTTTTATCAACATTGAGAAAAGCTTACCTCTAAAGAATCACAGATTTCATGACCAGTTCTTAACTGTTCATCCAAGTCTAAATACAGTAAAGTTGAGCTAAAAGATGACCAACCTGTAGTTTTACAAAAAAGCTTATTGATTTTTGCCGATATTTTGCCACAAAGGCTGTCAGGTCTCATTGTGAAACGCGTTTATTACATTCGAAAACGAAAAGTAGCTCACCATCCAAATCGCCCTCGCTACAAAGCTAACAAGGATAACGTTGTCTAGAAGCCACTTCAAACTTTGTATTTCAGAAATCCAAATTTCAGGTTTGTGTCTTAAGAACCTAAGAGTGACTTTCTGAGTTATCCCTATCTTCTATTAAAAGAGTTAATTGAAAATTTGTTTTTGGTGTAAACCAAGATTCTTCTCTGTTGGACTTGGTAATTACCCATGAGACTGAGGATATTGCCAACCTAAATATTCTTCCCCCGTTAGTAAATAGCGATCACTCTGTTTTATCATTCACGTTTAGAGCTAGCGATATGATATACGATCAGATTAAGCCTCGCCCAAACATATGGAGAGCTAACATACCAGAAATTCAGGATTGTGATACTAAGATAGATTGGTCAGTAGATACTAGCTCATCAGTTGATGAGGCGTGGTCTGTATTTAAAGGCAAGTTTAGTGCAGTCACGTCCCCGTTCATACCATACTTGGTGCCACGTAGACCAAACAATAGTCCACCGTGGATAAATATAGAAGTTAAGAAACTCCTTAGGCGTAGAAAAAACACTGGAACATGTTCATCTCTACTGGCTTAGGACAGTATAGATCTAGTTATTGTAAGATTAGAAATAATTGTAAAGCGTTAATTAGTAGGACTAGACGATCATACGAAAAATAATTGGTTAGGGATTGCAAACATAGTACAAAACGGTTATTCTCGTATATAAAGAGGCGAACTCAGAGAAGTGATGCAAAGCTTCCGCTTTTTCGGAATATTTCAGTAGTTTTTTCTACCAATAATGAGGAACGATCACCTATTCATTGTGATTGTGGCGATTTGTTGATGGACCCTGTAGTTATTAAGAAAGAAACTGTTTTAAGCCTACTTCAGCATCTCAAACCTGATAAGTCTAGTGGTCCTGATGATATTCATCCTCGGATTATGAAAGCCCTCTCAGATGTTATTGCTGAACCCTTAGCGATGCTGTTCGATATGTCCCTACGGCAGTCAAGATTGCCCAGAGACTGGAAGGACGCAATAATCAGTCCGGTGTATAAGACTGGGGGTAGGGATTTAGTTAGCAACTATCGACCCGTCAGCTTAACTAGTGCAGTTGTAAAACTAATGGAAAAAATTATTAGGATGACTGTTATAAACTACGTGGAAAGACATGATCTTTTGTCAAAGGAACAACATGGTTTTCGAAAAGGTCTATCATGTTTGACAAATCTTCTCATTGCAAGAGAAGATTGGGCTGAGGCAAAAGATCGCAATATTCCTGTAGATGTCATTTTCATAGATCTAAGTAAAGCCTTTGATAAGGTTTCCCATTCTGGTCTTAAATTGAAACTAGAAAGTTTTGGAATTCATTATGCAGTCATACACTGGATAAGTGACTTTCTTCATGAAAGGAGACAACGGGTAAGAGTAAATGGGGCTCTCTCATCGTGGGAACCAGTAAAAAGTGGCGTCCCCCAAGGCACGATTTTAGGTCCTCTTCTCTTTTTACTTTATATAAATGAATTACCAGCTATAGCTAAGTCATCCGTCCTACTATTCGCCGATGACATTAAGATTTGGAGACCCATATATAGTATGTCAGACAGAATAGTTTTACAGGAAGATCTTAACTCACTAGTTGTATGGATGAATGGGTGGTCACTAGAAGTAAACCCTAATAAGTGTTGTGATGCAATTAAATAACTACGATGATTCGTATCACTACACAATATGTGGATTAGTGTTGCCCAAAGTAAGAAACTATAAAGATTTAGGAGTCATACTAAATAATGATCTCAAAACAACCAGTCACTGTAAGGCTGCTGCTGCAAAAGGCTATAGGGCATTATGGTCTATTCGTAGATCTTTCCGGTATCTGGATGGGGAAATGTTTAGATTATTATACCCAACTTTCGTACGGCCACATTTGGAATATGGGATTCAAGCAGCGAGTCCTTGTTTCAAATATGAGGCGGATATGTTGGAACGAGTCCAACGCCGCGGGACAAAAATGGTAAAAGGCTTATCTAGCCTATCTTATGAAGACAGACTGAGACACCTCAACTTATTTCCGTTATCTTACCGGCGAATACGGGGTGATCTAATATTGGCATATCGTATCCTGAACGATGACCTTGGTACTAACATGTCCTATCTTTTCCTCCCGTCTAGGGCTGATCATTTGAGAGGACATTCAAAGAAAGTCCGAAAACCGAGATCAAATCGTCTACGTCTGGAGTTTCGTTTCTCGCACCGAGTAGTGAATTACTGGAATTCTCTACCAGAACACGTAATATCAGCACCTTCTGTTGATATATTCAAGACGAGATTGGACCTCCACAGTGTAACAAACTGCAAGGATTAAATTAGGTCACTAGACCTCCTATCCTTATTACTGAAAACTGAAGACTGAAGTTCGGAAAGGACAGGAGGCTGGATGGCCTATGTCCACCTTCTCAATGGCGATTTTTCAGTTTATCCAACTTTCCTTTGAAATTTTAGACAGATGGAGCTTCAATCATGTGTTGAGACAATAAATTCCATTCGTTGATGATTCGATGGAAAAATCGTTAGTCAGTCTTCAGCAATAAGGATACGAGGTCTATTGACCCATATTAATCCTTGCAGTTTGTAACATTGTGGTGGTCTATTCTCCCTTCGAATATATCAACTGAAGATGCCGAAATCACGTGTTATGGAAGAGGACTCCAGCAATTCACTACTCGGTGCGAGAAACGAAACTCCAGACGTAGACGATTTGATCTCGGTTTTTGAACTTTCTTCGTATGTCCTCTCAAATGGACAGTCCTAGACGGAAGGAAAATATAAGACATATTAATACCAAGGTCATCGTTCAGTATACGATAAGCCAATATTAGATCACTCCTTATTATACAGTAAGATAATGGAAATAAGTTAAGGTGCCTCAGTCTGTCTTCATAAGATAAGCCAGATAGACCTACCATTTTAGTTTCTCGTCGTTGGACTCGTTCCAGAATATCCTCCACATACTTGAAAATGGACCTGCTGCTTGAATCCCATATTCCAAATGCAGTCGCACGAAAGTCGAGTATGATAATCTAAACACTTCCTCATCCGGATTTTGGAAAGATCTACGATTAGACTATAATACCCTTTTGCAGCAGTAGCCTTACAGTGAATGGTAGATTTGAGATCATTGCTTAGTATGACTCCTAAATCTTTATAGTTTTATAGTGGGTGTCGAGTAGAAGACGGACTATGATCACCACTACTATTCGATTACGCGCCCAAAAACGACTTGGTTTCTTTGATAACTCGTAAATCAAAAGGCTGTAATTAGTCCAGATCAAGTATATTTATTGGCGATCTCGTGGTATCGATGGAATACCGAGACGTGCCAACGGATACAGTCGAAATGGGCAGAGCGTAAGAAAGTTCGAACCGAACAAGGCGGATAGCGAAACAAGAAGTGAATCTGATACAGTTAAACAAATACAGTAAAACAATCTCTGGTACAATTGGTTACAATAATAATAATTGTTTCTGTTATTCCAATCGTGTTCTAATCGAGACTGGCCGATCACTACAGTTTCTTACTTTGCGTAACACGAATCCACATATTGTGTAGTAATGCGAATAATCGTAGTTATTTAGTTGTATCATCACACACTTGTTAGGATTCACTTCTAGTGACCACCCGTTCATCCATGCCACCAATGACTTCAGATCGTCCTGTTATACTATTCCATCTGGCATGCTGTATATGGGTCTTCAAACCTTTATGTCATAGGTGAAGAGTAGAACGGATGACTTTGCTACAGTTGTTAATTCATTTACATAAAGCAGAAAGAGAAGAGGACCGAGGATTGTGCCTTGGGGAACACTATTTTTTACAGGTTCCTACGATGAGAGAGCTCCATTTACTATTGCCCTTAGTCTCCAGTCATAGAGAAAGTCACCTATCCAGTCTATGGCCGTATAACGAATTTGTTCTGAGCATGTGAATCTATTTAGAGTGTTCTCGTAAACTCTCTGTTTCGGAAGACGAGAAAAACCAAAATATGTCTGATGTTAATTTATTATTCAGTAATTAAGAAATCGTGATCAAGTCACCTCTGGTTCTATATAACAAGGGAAATGAGTTTGGTTTAGTTGGTCTTTATTCATCCGAAAGCTTTGACATCATAGGAATCAAATTACTTGCAGTTCTTTGAACCTTTACCAACAGCTTGGTATCTCTTTTCAGACAGCAGCTAGCCGCTTGCATGCAATACGCTACTTTACAACGAACGAACAATGCAACCAAAGTCTTTAAGGTTTTAACACTAATATAGCTAAAGACTCCATGTATGAACCATGGGTTTGCAAAATATTTGGTAGCCATCTCACGAATGTTTGAAATAATTTATATTTCTGGGCTTACGATGACTTGTAGGTCACTGTGTGACTAAATAACAGGTGACACATCATTATTTACCATATATTTGTCTGTGACGTGGTAATCAATATGTATCATGAAGCATTAGGAACCATATTCTAGACCATTCTTTTGATTTCTGCAGATCATTTTATGGCTTTGAGTTATCACCAACATTTTTGATCGCTCTCCATATCCCAACATCGTCAGTATATGACAAAACCTTTGATAATAGGAAATTAGAAAAGTCATCAACGTACAGAAGGAGCGATACTGATCCCAAAAGTGTATCCTAAGACACTCCACGATGGAAGGTTACTGGAGCTCTTTGGCATAGTCCAATAAATATGCGGTGTATTAGCTTTTATGAACAAATTTATGAAATTCTCACGAGCCGTTTCAATGTGGATCCTGGTTTTATTGTCCAATCTACTGAAGATGTTGATTGAATAATACCTCGTACATTTTCTTTCCAAACGTTTGATTTGGCTTGAGCTGACATATCGATATTGACAACTGTATGGATACCAATGGCTAGAACTGAGGGGGTCACTGTTATCTGAGGGGGACATATAATTGAGGTTTGTGACGTCATAATAATAATAGATCAATACGAGATCCAGTAAAGATGGTTTGGAGTCCGTATAGGACCTAGTCGTTTCTTTCGCATATTCCACTACGGCACATGTTATAACGCATTCAACTATTTTTGTGCATAAGAATTCCTGATAACTCAGTTCTTAGATTTTCCATGTATATTATAGGCACATTTAAATATCCTAAGAATAAATATTAGCCACTTAAAGATCACCTGTTGAATCCGTCTAGCAAGGTCTCACTAATCTCATAGTTTGGACTGTAATAGATCAAACCAGAAAGGAGCTCCCAGCCTTTGCACTTTGAGCAGCAACTGATTCGCACATTCCACTTTCACGTGATATGTTGTCGACTACGGTAAATGACATAATGTTTCTAACGGATTGAGCCACTCCTATATACTTCTGGATTCTGTCAGTTTTTACATATGCGAAACCTTCAAAACCAGGTTCCCTACAGTCGAATAAGCTCCAGACATTTGTGTAACAGATTGAAAGACCATTTAAATGGCTTCGTGCCGCATTATTCTCTATCAAGCCTCACCATAAGAAAATTCTCAAGTCTCAGATCCTTTATGCCAGATATAAATGGCACTTCTGGTGGGTTTGCTTCATTTTCTTTCAAATCCGTTTAGCTACCTAGTATGTTAACCTTCAGTAAGGTGACTTTGGAGATATCTTTGCACCTAAGGCTGTTGATTCCACCTTTTCATCAACCCTATTTCATAATCGAAGCAAAATCTGTGTTCTGATCCCTCACTCTCCTTGGCTCTGCGAAAGAAGGCTGACCTATCACTACAGTCGGCTTTTGGTTTATCAACTGCTGTTCGGAGGACTGGTTTTTCTTCGACAGCATTAGATCGTCTCCCATTTTTGATCCTTACTCACTGAAATAACAGTCAGAGTGGCGTTAAACGATCTGTTAAGTCTTGGATGATTGTTAACGATTTGGTTGTTCAGCTTGTTTTTTGCCTGCTAGAGACAAACAGTCTTGCGAATAGGTTTGTTAGGAGTTCCCTGACTGCCGCCAGTTGGAGAGATGGGCCCAGAGTAAACCTTCTTCTTTGAGTTTCGGTTTCTATCAATTTAACTCAGCGAGGAAAATAACACTATCATCAAGGTAAAAATTTGTCAGAGGAAAGTGAGTAGGAAACTTTATAGAATTCTACAAGAGAAACGGTTGAGAACGATTCGAAGATTACATAGTGAAGGAATTTACCTGACTCTTTGAATGATGAAAAATCGGCAATCAAAAAATATAAAAATACAGGCTTTATTTCTGAATGACCTGCCAGTCGAAAAGAGAAAAAAGAGGTGTAATATTCGGAAATGATTTTAAGTTGTTCGAAATGCAATGGGAGTTCAAGTTTCGGACTGGTTTAATCCCAGTTACTTGAAATTCATGGAACTAGTATGAAAATCGAAGCGAACTTTGATCATAAGACAGAAATGAGGATCAGAGCCTTGGAAAAAATCAAACGTATAGATCTTTTCATTATGATCACTCTATGAGGTATGACAAAGAGTAATTTTATTCTACTGGTCCACATATTCAATGATGACACGTAAATCTAATACTGCCGGTTTAATTTGCAACTGCTGGTTTTCCTGGTCAGACAGAATGTATGTGTACCAATAAATTATTCTAAAAATACCTGTGTTTACAAAGTCAGTTCAATCTTATAAATTCAAAGAATATTTCAGTCGTAAGACACTCATATACCTTTATATATAAGTATGAACGGCTGAAATTATGTACAAGTTTACATACTTATTCCTTTTACGTCAGTATGGCTGGAGTTTTCTTACTTGGTCATTGCCAAAATAACCTAATTTTTTGGCAACGTAAGAAACATTAATACCTGGCTATTATGTGTTTTGAGCGTTGATTACACTAGTGGTATCACAGCAACAAGTTGTAATAGTTTCCGTTTGTGTTCTATTTCAGATTAACAGGGACAATAGTGTCTTGTTTTATTGATTAAATCTTTCAAGCGGATCATCAATTTACACAGTGTAGCTGTAAACTGTGGACTGAAGATAACATTGTCACAAAAACCTCGACAACGACAACCGGTTGCACCCATATACGAACTAGGAATCCCAGAAATAATGCAACTTAAACCAAAGAGAACCAAATGAGCACTAACAGAAGTACTGTATCTAGAACTTGAAATCAAGAAGTATTAAAGTACAAAGGAACCATTAGTTCATACAAAACCACATAACAGATTATGTTCTAACCGGTATATTTTAATTTAATCATCGAACTAATAGGAAATGCACGCTGTTTATTGTCCTGTAGAAGTAATCTTCCAGCTGCAGACAAAGTAAACCATCATCTCACAAATTTTTACTATTCATGCAACCCTGTTAACTGTATAAATTTTTAAGCCTTTGATTACTAGCTAGCGTTTTATGTCAATATCCCGATTTGCTTCCACTCCCTTCATAGTTCTGGATACATACGAAACTGAAAATCAGATATGGTGGACAGAGTGAAATAACCTCCAGCTCCAAACCATCAGCATGGTTGTCAGCATCAGATGTCTATGTGTCACTTTAGTTTCGTTACTCTCATCATAAAATCGCTTTTCTATTAAACTAAAAACTTGTGCGTTACATAACAGTGCTATCTATATAAGCATGATGTATCACTGTTGTTCGCTTCTTTACCAAACAGTTTGTAACTCATTGAACGCATAGTGACAATAATGTAGCGAAAAATAACTCCCCAAAATCAATAGCTCAGTAAGTGTCCGACATTGGGCGCTGACCACATTAGTTTTAATAGACTCACCTATCTGAATACTCCTAGTCATGCGTCCACACCAGATCACGAATGGAAACGCCGTGCTCAACATACTCTACAGTCGCTAGCCAGATTAGATCAGTTGATCCACGACTTATTGATAACCTATCAAATATATCTTCCAACCTCATCGCTTCTGTCTTTTGATTTCACATGGTGGGTACTGTTCATAATAAGTGTCACTGATTAAAGAGTTGTCAAACTCCGAATACCTGTGGCATCATCAATAAATCCGAAATCCTTGCGCTCTAAGTTACAAACCGATCCTTTTGATTGATCTTACAGCTCTTCATCTTAGTGTATGATTTGACTGAAGCTTAGCTACATTTTGATTAGCCCTATATAGTCACGTCTCACATGAATAATCATTACTCTGTAAATTAAGTAACCACAACAAATGTAATTCACTCGTTCATTAAATATCCTCTTGCACATTTCTACCAAAAGCCTGGAGGACAATATAAATCTGACAGCGTTATTGCAAGGTCAAGTAGACTACTAGTCCCATGTAGTGTTCAATGGAATAAAAGGTATTACAACATGATCTTACTCTTTTACCAAAGTCAGTTAAAAAAATAACCAGAAAACGGGATGACGTAGGTAGTATTTGTTCTCACGTCAAAAATATCGGGAGTATTGTACTTTAAAAAGTTGAATAAAATGAACGAAAGATATTAAATATGAATATAATGGCATATTCAATGTCACTCAAAGGTGGAAGATGTAGTATTTCGTCGTGGTCATAAAAATTATTAGATCTAGGTGTCATTTTATCCTTGTTCCCCACGAATAGTAATCAGTATTATTTTTCTAAATGATTTGTTTAGTCACTTTCGTATTTTGAACATACCAATTTTTGGGATACAGAATAACACTTTCTGCTTGGCAGGAACTTATGATTTCCAATCACTGTATTGTACCAAATCGGTCTGTATATTTTCGGTACTAAAACTGTTCAGGAGTTTTTCAAAACTGTGTACTGTTTATAACTCTATGTTAAACAGTACTCCTGCTATAAGTGGATGGTTATATTTTATTCAATGAGGATGTCGATGTAAAGTTCATATTCCTTCCTTGTTCGTTCTTGAAGCACATTCACCTGATACACTCGTAACTTACGACCCAAGTAACAGGAAAACCAAGTTCTAATTCAGGTACCAAAGGTATATTCGTATGTTACGAGTAGTCAACCCAAATATATCATTCTAATAATAATTGTCATAAATTTCACAAAGAAAATTCTATTTCCAGTTTTCCAGGGCAAAATTTAAAAGATAGAAAACTAAGACAGTGTACAACTCATTGAAAATAACCATATTCACAACAACAGTTATTAATCAGAAAGGGGTTTGTGGAGATTTCAGTAATTTCATAGTTGAAATCATGAGTCAATTGAAGCTAGACCACCATGGAAAACCTGGAAGCACTGGACGGCCGTTTCGTTTTACTATGGGACTTGTCGGTAGTGCGCATCCACGATCCGTGCAAGACTGGTAGGTCCTGCGTTTGAATCTCGCGAGTGCTGGATCGTGGATGTGCACTGCTGAGGTGTCCCAAATTGGACGAAACGGCCGTTCAGTTGTTAATCAGTTAGATATTTTGAATTCCGATTGTAGATATCGGTAAGTGACGAGCGTAGTGTAAAAGATATACAGAACGTACGTGAACCTCGGTAATTCCATTTTCTTAGATCGCATCACATGGACCTCAGTCATATAATCACGAACCTTTAGTATAAGCAATCAAATGATCACTTGGTAATATGACAACTGATAGTTCCACTTAGCTCAGTGTCGTAAGACAAACAACATTATTAAGGAGTCTCTCAATTGATTAACCTGGATAATACTTATCTACATTTCTTCAGGGAGTCTATAATCAAGAATATTTTATGAAAAATTCCGAAGTACTGTTCCATACAACTAGTAAAAGTGAATAGAATAATCGAACTAATTCATTGACGTAGAGTTCTAGATAGTAACTCACATCTATTCGCTCAGCAAGAAAACAAACGTACGTTCTGGAACGGTAAAGAGGAGTTGTAGCTCAGCTGGATAATTTGTGTGGAGCGTCATTCTCTGAGCTGGATGGGTGATTATGAGGCACTGAAAGTTCTTCTGAACAATATCATCTGCACAAACTTCAGATGGAAGAGAGGTGTTCGAATTTTTCCACACGTGAATAATAGCTTTTCCTGTTGACCTTAATCTTGACTGGTCATTTTTAACCAGGAATTTAATACTGCGGTCGGATATGCACTGGAGACTTATAACTAGCATCACAACGTACACATTGTAATGAACTTGAATCTGCAACTGACCTAGAACTAAATTTCTTCCTGAGCCTGGACCTTGCCAAATATATATCCACCAGAGCATTTAAACAGTGAATATTGTTAGGTTTGATGCAACGGAGTTTCTTTAAACATGAGTATAAAATCTCTCGGTTGAAGGTTTGTGTTAGACCGATCTTTAAATACTGCCCTTTCGCACTTAATAACTTACACCTATCTGATAATCTAAAGAAAGAAGGAAATTTCTTAAAAAGGACACATTAACTGACTATAAATCTGGATACGACATCCGAGGATTCAAATCCCTATGGGGAAGAAGTCTTAGGATAAACTTCATTCTTTTCTACAAACTCACCCACTTGCTGTATAACTCTGTTTATATATACAACTGATTGTGGCCAAAGGAATAAATTACCTGAAATTTGCATAGGAGCTGTAGGATAAATTCTATAGGAATTCCTAACTTGGTATGCCCAGCTATGGAACATTCTACAATCTAAGGTAAGAATGGAGGACAAACTTTCTGTATTTGTTAGACTGGTTAATAAGGCTCTAAATCAAGTAGATATTTGAGAATACGTAACTAACTCATGACCAAACTCAAATACAATCGTTCACTTTCTATCATTTGGTTGAATCCCCCGATTGACTTTGAGGACTGCAATTGATCAGTTTCTTATTAGCATATATGCATACTGTGAGTATTGCCTCGATATAGCCTTAATTCACAAGCGTCATAAGTGTTGTATCCTGTGGAGATTTATGAATGGTAACTTTCAGAACAATTTATGGACCAATATGATATGTGTATTTCCTATTGTATAATTTTTAAGTAACTAAACTATTCATATTCGTGTCCCTCTTATTATAAGCTTTATTTTGACCCATAGACTGTTATTATACGATTTACCATTCTTGAGTTATCCATAGTCCCTTAATTACTGTTTCCCCTATTCATAGCCACATTTTGCTAAATCTTGTACACATTCTATTTTCTATTTTATGGTACGATGTGGTCAGTTTGTTTGGTATATAAACTCAGTATGTTTGAGAATAATGATTCATATTGCAGAGGCTGTTATTGGTGTTCTGGACTTAACTGGCTGGGATAGGCAGATAGCAGCTTTTGTGTATCATTGGGCGATCAAAAAATTTCATTGCTCTCCAAATGGTGGTCGTATATATATATATATATATATATATATATATATATATATATATATATATATATATATATATATATATATATATATATATATATATATATATCAAACAGGGCGTGCACTCACACGTACGCACCCAGTTGATATAACAATAAGCAAAGGTGGATAGTGACCAGCACTGGAATCCAGGACGCGCGTTTCATCCTATTTGTGACTTGTCAGCTGAATGTACCTGTATCTCAGAGCTGATGTTCACTGTGGGACTCGAACCCAGTACCGTTCACTTCAAACGCCATCGCGTTACCCACTCAACTACTGAGTCCTTCTCTGCTTATAATGCTTGTGAATTAAGGCTATATCGAGGCAATACGCACAGTATGTTCATATACCAATAAGAAACTGATCTAATGCAGTCCTAAAAATCAATGGGAATATTCTAACAAACAATAGAAAGTGAATTCAAACTTCACCTCATTGCACAAGCAAGTGGCTATCAGGACACAGTAGCTGAGTGGGTAACGCGGTGGCGTTTGAAGCGAACGGTACTTGGTTCGAGTCCCACAGTGAACATCAACTCTGAGATGCAGGTACATCCAGCCAACGAGTCCCAAACAGGACAAAACGCGCGTCCTGGATTCTACTATTAGCCAATATTCATGTTTGCTTCAAATACAATCGGTTCGATTAGTATCTAAAGGAGTATATATACAGCATTATCCGAAACTAAGTACCATGCTGTGATAGAACAAGAAATAGAAAAACAGCTTTCTAATGACTTGAAACTTATTCTAAGTCGTGAGATAAAATTACATTGAAAGTAACCCTAAATTCTTCACTTATGTAATTACCTTCTCTCAGGTTTCTTGTTCGTTCATGCCTTTATCAGCAACGCGCTACTCTATGTAAATAATCTAGATCACATAGCTCTTGAAAAGATAAACTTAATTATGTAGCATGTGGTAGATCCCAGTAAAAAACTTAATAAATAACAATACACATGGTTACTAACTATATACCAAAAAATATTAACACTACAAACTGAAGTGTCTGTTTACGTGTAATGCTAAATGGTAACAAATAGCACTTACAACAAAATGGTACATAAAATAACAAAACGATAACAATTGTTATGGAATGTACGTTACGTGTAAGCTCCTTTTGAGATGACCACAAATGAGTTCACGAAGGTATCTCTGCACGTGGTGGCACCAGCAGCATGATGAGAAAGATAAATCTGATAGTATTATTCAATAATGATCCAGTCGGAAACGGAAAAGTAGTGCAGAATTGACTAAAAGAATGTCATAACACTATTATAACCTTCAACCACAGGGCATGGCCAACAAAGTGGAACAGACGGCAGAGATAACACTTATTTGAATGACAGCGATAGCGTGTGTGTTAAAATAGTCAAACAATGATGACCGTTTTCGTAAATAATACAGAGAAACAATGGATATTGAATATAAGTGTGATTACACATAAAGTGTCACAAAGAAAGAAAGAAAAATAGTGGTCTTTATTTTGTCGTTACGAAAATCATTTAATATACATATTACTATAACTAGCAGTATAGCGACGGTTCAATAATGTCAGTACTCCTAAATCATTTAGTGAAAATAGAGTATTTCTGACAGCTGAATACCAAGGGCAAGCTTAGATGATCATCTCTCGCCAAATATCTTTGTTACGCAAGGCTCAAACTTCTAGTCTATAAAACTTCTCATGAAAATTCATGTAAACAAACTATCAATATAATTTTTTATTACTGAGGTTCTATCGACTGCAGGTGTCCTACTGGCTTCAATATATTACTGTAAAGAACAAAGCATCAATCAAAATGTGGTGGACCAAGAATATATCGACTCCAAAAATAATCATAAAGTTATTACGTCTAACATTAATGTATTATTATAACCTATACCCACAAGAAAAATATACTGGACGTTACTTAAACTTTCAAGAATTGGAGTGTTCGAGTTTCTTTCGGTTTAGTTATCCACAATTATAAGTGGTTAATAATTCCAATCACAACTGTTATAGTTAGAGATGTATATCCAGACGAAGCATATAATGAAAATATCACTGTGATCTGTAAACGTAGGTATTAAATATATTAGAGTTCTGTTATCATAACAATAGGTAATTGAGAACAAGAGGCAGTGTATCTGTTAGTGGCAGTCAGTGTGTCATGCCATGAGGGGTTCAAAACGAAAGCGGAAAATCCAAGGTAATGCGTTTTTAGACAACTGTTTTACAGTTACTCATACTGAATGTACCAACTATGAGGATTAATGAAAGTAGTAGCAAAAACTAATTGCAAAATAAGTCTTTCCTAACTATTTCCACAAAAATCATTAAAAAAACCCAGCTACTAGGGGAACCTATGATTCCACCAGCTTTTTCACGCACACCAAACTGAATGTCCTATTTTGATCGAATTGTAAATATTTTGTGTTCAGAGAAGCCTGCTCGTACTAGACTTTAGTAGTCTGATTCTAGAGCATAACGATGGCACTGGGAAAAGTACATTCATCTATTGTCTGGTTACCTATATATCTGTTTGTTGATCACATTCCATACCAATACTATTAAGATTAGACCAGTTTAATTCAGTCGTGTATTTATTTCATTACAATTGCTGGATGCTCTATTGTCACTGTTATTTGTATTCAAATACAATTGCTGGTGATTCTAAGTGCCGGAGTCAACATATATCCAATCAAATAACTAAAAAGTTTAAATCTGGTGTTAATCCAATACTACTGTTATTCCAGTCCACTTGTATACAATCAGTGCAATTGTACTTTGATTGTTTATTACTACTGTATATGTTAGTGAATTCACTTAATGAAATATGTATTCAAGAACACTTTTATTTTATTTCTTACTTGATTCATTTCTCTTCGGCTATGGATTATAATGATAACGAACATAAAAATTACTTATGGAGATATTATTATTTTGGTTAGCGGACAGCTCGTTAACATTCTGAACACAAATTATATTTACCATTCATTATTGGGTAAACTGAACTAATTTAATTTTAGTTCATACATATTTCACGATTGACTCTTCCAATTGATATTTTAGTGTCGTAATCGATCACTCACTTAGCCTATGTTCATTCTGTGTGGGTAGTG
Source organism: Schistosoma rodhaini (assembly GCA_944470415.2). NCBI lineage: Eukaryota > Metazoa > Platyhelminthes > Trematoda > Strigeidida > Schistosomatidae > Schistosoma > Schistosoma rodhaini. The sequence continues at coordinate 57,097,787 of OX104044.1, forward strand.
CTGAATTCCACTGCTAGCCACCATGCATTTTTGATTAATGAACTAACATTCTTTATGTTTTGTCCTTATGGACTGTTATTATATCACGTGACTAAATCGCCAATCAGAACATCGACTTATGGATCAGACTAATAACGTGTAAATTAATACGAGCAGCTTTGAGTAAACTCTGAATTCTTATTGATCCTCTGAGATAGTAGATACTCTCGTAACCCAAATGGTTCATTCCAGAACGCCAATATCAGCCTCTGTTATATGAATCATGTATTTCAGATATACTTGATTTATATACAAACAAATTAGACCGCATCATACCATAAAATAGAAAATAACAATTATACAAGATCAAGCCATTATTCTTCGTCCGGATACAACACTTTACGGTTGACATTAGAATCACGGCTCGTATAATCCCCTACCACCCTTTTTTGGAAATTAAAGGATGTGAAAAAAATTTAGCAATTGGTGATTGGTGAATTTGTCTTTGAAAGTGTGTGCTCAAGTGCAAATGAACAAACATTTTGTCACTTGTAATAATTTTTTAATTGGTTGTAAATGGTGCAGCTTTGTGATCTGATTCGTTCAAATCGTACTAGAATAAAGTGCTTTTATTGGATGTAAGAATTGACATTTTTACATCGGATTATTATTTACAATAATGAACTATTTTCGCATTGTTCCATCTGAGTTTCGTAAAAAATTTCAACTTCGAAAAAAACAAAAACAAATCCATTTCATTACCCTGCTATACTCCTGTTAGTGAATGTAATTTCTTTTTATGAAGTAGAAATGCAACTAAAGTTATCAGTTATTGTGACAAGAGTAGTAATAATAATGTGTAGATCATTGAAAGTTAATTTCTGAAAAAAACTGACAGTTGTTATTAAAAATTGATAATGGTGATTATTGAATTTCAAAGGTAGTCTCAAATGTTTAATACACAATTAGTGAACAGATTTTCATTTAGGTATTCCCATAAGTTAATTTAACACATAGTTCGCTCATTTAATAAACGTTATATTCATGTAAATATATGAATAAATCATGATGAAGAGAAAGTGAATGGGTCATGCTGAAGTCACGCTAACCGTAAAAGATGGGTAAATGAAGCAACTTTTACGCCGTCTGAAATTAGTATTAATGTCTGATAAAAAAGCAAATAATCTTTATAATTCAGTTATTTTGCAAACCGTTATTCTTAATACCAAAAAGTTGATTAGTTTAGCTATGAAAAGGTTTCGAAAATGAACGCAATATCAAGGTTATCAAGATTTTTTGTAAATCCATTCAAAGCATAAAATATTTTGACCTGTACATTATTTGTAGTTGATCACTTATTAATGATCACCGAAAATACATGTTAGTGTACTCAGTCATGTAATACGGTAATTGTATTTGTGAGATGGGCTTAATATTTTTTGGTAGTTAATGCTAACAGTCAATGGTTTGGAAGTGCACAGCCTTTCAAATGAATGATCTGAATTTTTTATTTTCATTAGTAAATAACATTGTAAACGTTAATTAATTAGAAAGACTGAAATTATATTTCCAAATCCAACAGTTTCCTTTGTTAAACATACTAGACGAACAATGAATAACTGTATGTACATTTTCCGTCAAAAGGGAAAATAATTACTCTTAAACTGTCAAACAGTAAATCGCTGAATGTTGAAAAAATAACCTTCTTTGACAAGCATATGTGTAAAATAGGTTGAATGAAGTGTCAATGAACAAGCCTATGTCTAGTGAAATAAATTTCTATTTCAATTATGTGACTTAATGTGGAATAAGGTCAAGTAAGGTATCAAGTAACCATTATGTATTTAGAATATCGTATTTCAATCTGTACATTTATTTATCAGACGTCTAAATGACATTTATCACTGTACCGAATTTTTGCAATGCAGTGATAAATATCATAAGAAAAATTATTATTACATTTCGTATGTTCCATTATTATTATTATTATTATTATTATTATTATTATTATTATTAATGACTGGTTAGACATGTAAGTCTTCATTATATGACGTTGTTTTCTGTACGGAATCGTTTACTGAAACCGTAAATTTGAAAAACCTTAAAAGCTGTTGGCATGGTAATAAAGTGATCGATATTCACTTTATTATTATTATTAATCTAGAAAAAGTTATTTTACATCTTCATTACTATGGAATTGTGATGAATGATCAGTGTATGTTCACTTGACCTTAGCAATAGAAATGATCTTGTTGTACTAGTGAACTGATCTTACTACATTTCTCTACTGTACCTAGTAACCAAATCATATGAATATGAAATGAATTATTGATGGTTTCATGACTCCTCCTTAAAATGGAAACAAGAAATTCAAACAAAATTCAAATCAAATTGTGGGTGACCCTGAAAAGGGCCTTTACTCGGTCTCTACACAGCTCCTTCGGTCCTGATCGATGACTCCACTATGAGTCCGTGACAGCGCCGCACATGGGACAGTTGAACCCAGGTGATACTTCTGTTGGGTCGTAGGCACAGAACGAATGAAACATAGCGTTGCAGGGACGAAAAATCCAAGCACTTCCATCAGCTATTTCGCTGGGCGGCTGACGTAGATGGCAAATATCACACAGTCGGTCATTGTGCGCACGTTCGTCTTCTTTATTGTCTCGGTCCGTAAACTCTTTTGAGTTCATAGATATTACTTCAATCTCGTTATCATTTAAGGTAGCATCCAAATCTACGTTCTATTGATGGTCGGTGCCTGTGGTATTTCGGACGATGGGCATTGTGATAGTAGTAGGTAATCCATCATAAAGCAACTGATGAGCATAGTTAAGTAGAGCGGTATGCTGTTCAGCGGACATACGCCGACATAAGTAGTGAATCGATGTTTGGACGTTTGTCTGCCCGACTTGTACCGGTAACTCATTGTCAATCGTGTTTCCTGAAGATGATGTAGTTGAGGCTCGCGACCCAGCACAGCTCTGCTACGGCATTCAGTGGAGTACTTTTGAACTATAGCTTCTATCCAATATCCAATGCGAAGCAGAACACTAAATATCGATCTGAACACGGGTGTTTTTCTGTTCAGCTTATGCAACTTCAAAATTCGATGGGTCGTCTCAACGAAATTTGTATTGCTTTGATCTAGAAGCATTGCAGCTGGTCTAAAAGCGTTCGACCACTTGTGCTTTTTGGACAATAACTGATCTCTCAAATATTGGTAGAAATTCCCGTCTGCTGCTTCGATAAATGACACATACCGTTGGAAGCTACAATACATTGTAATGCATATTTCGATTTACCTTTCCACATTTCTTGTTAGCATAAGACGGTAGAACATTTGAAGAAGATCACATCGTAGCCTCTACGAATACGATGAATGGGTTAATTCTAAAGAAAGGAAAGCTTACCCTCTTGATGACATTTCGAAGCAGGTGCACGCGGCACAAAAGGTGGTGTGAATTGGGATATACCTGCGTTATGGCAGCAGCTGTAGCAGGTGATGTTCCAGATATCAACATTGGCTTCACTGTTTCCAATTCCGCCGCCGTTAATCGGCGCATCCATATGTTACAGTCGTACCTCAGGGAATTGCACTCGTGATTGTGATGCACATTCCCACGAACAACAGTCCAATAACCTTCAAGAAACTTATAAAAGATGAAGGCCGGACATTGTGTGTCCATTGAATTCCTCAATGAACAATATAATAACACTAATCAAATTACCTCCTTCGTCTAATCCGCTGCGAAGAACCGCTTGGTGTTTTATAGCTCTTTCTCCAACATATAAATTTAATATACGGCTTCCGATCTCCATGGAAATGAGAATCTCTCACCGCATAATGGCAGTACGTTGCTATTTCATAAGTTCTAATGGCGCTCCTTAACGCTTCCTGTGATGGAAACGCTACCAAATACAATGTATTCAGAAATGCATTTTCCGTTTCTGTGACTAGGTGAGGAACAACAGAGCCTCTAATTTGCACGTTACTGACGTCCATATTGTGAAGAAAATTATCTATATCGATAAGTACAGAGCTTTTATACGAATTTCAAGAATTACATAACCAACTATAACGCATTTACAACTAGGAATTTCATTGGACGAAACGGATTGAAAAAAAATGGAAAATGGGATGAAAATTTTTTGATTAAGGGGGAGAAAAAAAATTTATAAAAAAAAAATCGACGTGATCCTGATGTTATTCACACTTTACTATGCTGATAATATTTTAAAAAAATCGCGGTACGAAAATTCCCAAAATAAATAATTCTGTAAGTCATCGACATTGATGCTGACCTCATTGGTTTAACTGGATAAACTCTAGCTGAAGTGGCTTTCACAAGCATCCTCACCAGTTCAAGCCTGAGTGCACTTTGCTGTGCATGTCTTACAACAGCTGGTCAACTTAGATCAGATAATTATCAACGCATCAACCACTTTGCAAACATATATTTTAACCCTTTCGTTCCTTACTTCTGGTGTGACTGGCTTTAGCATTAAAAAGGTAAAATGGAAAACAACGTTATCAAGCACTGGATATCTGCGACGACTTAAAATCCAATTATTCAAGTAAATATGACATTATGTTATGATGACTATTCAGTTATCGATGTAACTGAAGAATAATTTATTGGGATAGCAAACTCTATCTAGTTCTTTAACCAATGTACATATACCGACGGAATAAACCAGACCAGATTACCACGTTTCAGCGATATCAGTGACCAAGCAATTCTGAAAAATTGATTCAATAACTGTTAATTGAAATAACCAAGATAGTCTAGGTGAATAGAATCTGAAATTACTCAGGCGAATGATAAGGATAATGACAGTTTAACTTGATAGGAGACCAGAATGTTATGAAGGACTTTCTTGCAAAATCTACATCATCAGCCAACCGAGTCTCATCACATTGATTTATCAATTTAGTTTAATTATCAGAAGGGGTTTTGTGGAGATTTAGTATTTTTCATAGTTGAAAGCGTGAGTTTAATTACTCAAATCATAATATCAGAAATAATTATTGTAAAAACAGTTAGTAATAAGATCTTCACGTGAAGCGAATTGTTTGTGTATGATTAATTGACTTCCTATATCATCTGACGTGATACGATGCATAAGAAAATACAGTTCAGAAAACTATTTTCATATCAATAAGTAACTATATTAGCACAAACTCACGCTCAAGCTTTTTTCATTCACCTAATCCCTTAGTTATTACATTCTAAAAGTTAAAAATTAAGAGCAAAATCGTTTGTATTACACTCAGAAATTCTCAGCGCATAAGTTGCCAAAGATTTCACTTTATTATGCTGGTGGGTATCATTGATTACACTCACACCAAAACCACCTATTTGGAGATACATAGAAATTGAATTCTGAACATCTCCTTTATTACAGTCTTTCCCATAAAAAGTATGTAGTATAATAATTTGTTGTAACTCTAACTGGTCACTTGACAATAAACACTACTATTCTTTAATCTAAATTATTGACTGAAATCTTCACATTAAAATATTTTTAGGTGACCTGTGAATTAATACGACATTATGTACTGTCACACTATTTTTCAAATACTTGGAGCAATACGAATGTTCTTATCACTGGTTATTCATCATTAGTACGGTAATAAATCTAAGTCACGTGTATGAATGATTTGTAATTTTCCGTTTGTATTCTTCACTATCTAAATATTTACGTACTTCTTATTACGTAATGATTTTAATGTTTTGTAATGACTATCCTAAGTCTATTTACCCACATTTTATCTCCTATTTCCAATGTTTAACGATTGATAAAACTTTTGTTATCGTAATTTAATATTCCTACTACTGTCAGTACACCTGTCTTCCCACTACCAACTTGTACTTGCTCGGTGACGTATCCTATTTCATTATGATTATTAACTCAAACTGCCTTGATCGGTACAACATTTTCGTATAAATATTCATGTATATTAGAGTAAAGCTTGATAACGATCTAATTGAAAACAATTGTTCACATACATATGTTCTAAATATTCGTTAACAAGTAATTGGAACCTTTCTTTATTCAATCTGTTTATTTCACATGAATCGTTATTTCGACTGCAATTCAATATGAGTTATGTCTAGTAATACCATTATGTATTTGATGATTCTCATTTTACATGCACATTAATGATTCAGAAACGATTTTTAAACCTTCAAATTGCACTTTTATTTTTATTTCATATAAAAACATTAACACCAAATATCATTGATTGATAACCCAATCTTACACATACGTACACACACACACACACACTTTATCCAGTCATTTATATTCACATCGTGAACTTTTCACATGATTCGCACTTAACTGACTCTTGTCATCCTATTTACTAAAGTCAGCATGTAAATATGATTGGATTAGCATAGTATAGGTTTTATCTGATTTGATTGTTAAACGTTATATAATTCCTTGATTTGTTATTATTCTCCTGAAGAAGTCCAGGTAAGTTTACTGAACGAAACGTTAGAATTATTTGAATTTCAGTCGCAGAGATTATTTCAAATATAATTTTCATATAGAAGCAACGGTTTTTCTGACGAATAATAATACATTCAAACTTTCTGTTATATCGTATACCCTCGTAATAAATATGAACGTGCAATTAGAGAGGAGTAAATTTATTGATCGGACGCAAATGATACTTGAAATCGTACGAGCAGTCTTGGGTGCTATTCGGTCCTTCCTATCTGCCTAGCCCAGCCAGTTAAGTCCAGAACACAAATAACCGCCTCGGCAATATGAATCATTATTTACAAACATACTGGGTTTTTATACAAACCAAAGTAATCAATAAACTGATTATAACTCAAGAATCGTATGATACTAAGTCAAAGCTCAAAATAAAGCTAATGATAAGAGAAATACGAATATGAATAGTTCAGTTACGTAGTAATTGTACAATAGGAAATAGGCATATTACATTGATCCATAAATAGACCTAAGTTACCATTCGTAATTCACCGGGGGATATAACACTTTCATATACATATATCCTCTGGAATAAATCGATTCAGATAATAACTTCTGCATAGAAACTCAATATCAAAGAAGAATAAATAACACCGTTAATCGATCTTGATAAATTTCCATGTGGTGAATTTCCTTGAGAATTACTCACTTAGTGACTGAGATATTGAGGTTCCAATCGATGTCTCTGTACTGGGTTGTGGAGATCGTCGAATTTCATTGGAATCATGGACCGATTTCAGGTCTAAACCTCCATTAAGAAGAAACAAAATATTTAACTCGATAATTTAGTTACATTTATTGGTTAAAGCGGTTAAACTATTGATTTTGCAAATTATATGCATACAAAGAACGATTGATTAACTAGTGTCAGTTCAATAAATTCACCTTAAACTTTTGATCGGGCGTTTTAAATGACATAAGTAACATTGTGAATTTTGTTGTAATCCTGATCATTTGTGAATCACAGGTTAGTGTATAAATAAATCTTTATCCACAGTCTTGTATTTTTCTTCGCATTGAGCTGTGTCATTTATGTCCCGTTAAAGAGGTAGTAAATGGTAGCTTATTGCGCAGTCATAACAAACCTCCATACGACTAGCAGTGTAACAATTCTATTACCATATCGCTTCACCTGCCCTGATTAAGACAGCTGGGTGGTATCACCAACCGTCACACCAACAGTATGTTTCAAAACCAAGTACACAATCATCTACTTGTGAATGAATCCTGAAATAGCCAGTTCTATAATATTTAACAAATAAATATGGATATGTCGTGTTCCCACTGCACATGTTTACTTTTATAAAATCATGGACACACTAATCTGTATAATTTAGTTTTGTTATCACTTCTAGTCTACTGTCTCCTTTATGCTATTCAGTAATGTGGATTGAATAAAGTTGGAAGGCTACTGTATTCGTCTGATATACTATGAGAATGAGTCTCATGGACATTTTAGTTTTAAACTAATTTGGTCCTATCTTCTAACGAAGGGTATAGAGAAATCAGAGGTGTAAGTTTCAAAAGAAAAAAAACAATACTTTGTATTGAGCATTAAAATGAGTCGTTTACTAGTTTCTGTAGGCCAGTTAAAACTTCGATGTCACATGAATTCAATGTATACAGGCTATAGAAAGTATAAGAAACGCTAAATTCCCCATTTTAAGCATTTTCTATAATGTTCAGTATGGGAAAGCCTCATATAATTACTGGTTTTCACCAGTTATCACAATCCATAGTCATACATACTCAGCACACAATCCATAGTCATACATACTCAGCACACAATCCATTTGGATATATCTTGCAGTTATGCAAGAGAACCATACGACTGAATTCATCACCAACAGCTCAGATAATGGAAGTTCAATATGATTAGCTACTTAACACATCCATTATTTTTTCCATCAACAACGGTGACGGATTTCTTTTAGAGCTCAGATAAATTTTTGATCAACGTAAGCACAAAAAATGATTGACATCACGTATGGCTTTCCGATTTAACCACGGTCGGAACTCATCGTATATCGTAGATGTTTTATTTCATGTTGCACACAACTCAAAATTTTCTAATTCACTGAATTGTTACTAACACCATCCATCAATGAATGTTGAAAGACAAGTTACCGTAACATGGTGCTCAATAGTGTGGATGAATAATTACTGAATTTTTGCAGAACCAAGCTTTTATGTAGTGGAATTAAAATGTAGATAAATAAGAAATCATTCACATTGATCTAGTGATTAATATTACATCGTAGAGAGGGACTTGTCCTTTTTGTGATCGGATACACGGGTTCACAACATGTTCGACTGTGATTTCTGTTATTTATGACATCTTACAATCATTATGTTCACTTTAATTCAACAAATGCTCTGGGTGTGATAATTATCATAGAACGCTTTCATCTTTCGTATATAACACACAAGCGAATAATGTACGTCAAAAAGTTATATACATTATTCAACTTTGGAACAAATAGACTTAATTAAAATGTAAACTATGACGGATAAAAATGGAAGGATATTGAATTTAACAGTAAACTAATTCATATATAGTACGTACTCAACGTTGTCAATATTACTAAACTATAACTACAAAGTTTATATAACACAATTTTATTTCGCTAGAAAAAAAACAATGAGAATATTGAAAGAGCGATTACTGACTTACTTAATTAGCGTTGGATGAAATTCTGTTTTTTTCTCTACGAGGCTATTAATTTTACGTTTCTATATTTGTGGTGTTGTAGTAAGCCTATTCAACTACCGTATTATTTGTGTGCTCGCTGTAATTTAGATGTAAATCTATGTGTCTTCACATTAGTTCTTTAGTCTATTCTCCCATTGGTTGCAAGAAAAGACAGTCAATAATTTATCTACAGTCCATTCACACCCATAAATATATATGGATTTTCAACGTACACAAACATATACTCACTTGTTTTTCTTGTGTGGTTGTTATCTGTACGCTTTCGGATGTTATCAATCTTTAACAATCAACTATCTCTATAACTTGTGTTCGGGCTTTTGAATAATCTCGAGTAAATCCATAATTCTTTTAGGAGATTTAGCCTGCATTAAGTATTCAGTTAACGGGATATTATTTATTGGAGGCAAATGTAGAAGAATTAACCCTTTACAGTGTAACAATTTTTTCAGAGAACCATACAACTATTCTTCGTTTGAGATAAATTCTATAAAATGAACATTTGGCAAGAATTGAATCAAATGAAACTAACCTGTAGAATTATAATAGGACTTAATTTATTGCCTACTTTTATTAGATGAACATAAATTTGATCATCATCAGAAGGGGTTTTGTGGAGATTTTAGCAATTTTATAGAGTTGAGATCATGAGTCATATTGAAGCTAGACCACCATGGAAAACCTGGAAGCACTGGACGGCCATTTCGTCCTATCATAAGATTCCTCAGCAGTGAGCATCCACGATCCCGCCTCGCGAGATTCGAACCCAGGACCTACCTTCAATTGACTCATGATCTCAACTCTATGAAATTACTAAAATCTCCACAAAACCCCTTCTGATAATGATCATGTGCTCACTAGTGACTGGCTCCATGAGGTATTTCCTGGAGTTCTAGTGAGAAGCAGTAACCAGTGGAGTTCAACCAGGTTTGTTGGGAGATATCAACTCACTGATTACATTGGTGGACGGCTGCTCAATTTCGTGGATTCGTTGAAGTTAAATATTAACACCGTTGGATGCCGGCCAGCTCAGTGGTGTAGTGGTTAAGCGCTCGCGCGCGAGACTGGTAGGTCCTGAGTTCGAATCTCGTGAGGCGGGATCGTGGATGCGCACTGCTGAGGAGTCCCGTAATAGGACGAAACGGCCGTACAGTGCTTCCACGTTTTCCATAGTGGTCTAGCTTCAATTAACCCTTCTGATATTATTTATAATTTAGTTAGAAAAGTTAAGAGAAAGAAAAATCATAAGACGTTAATCACTCTCAATAAAATGAATTAAAATATATTTTGATAAATGATATTCATACATGTGAAAGAGAGATTAATAAAGGTAACATACAAATTTTAAACATGTATTAATATGTATATAATGGCATCATAGAAAACTAGCTAAAACTGTAAAAGAAGGGAAGAAAGAAGAAAACAAGAACATGAGTGTTTACTCATGATAAAACATTGAACAGATTTACATATACCTGTTCGATGCTATTTATTACATCGATGAAAATAGAGTTTAGAAAAGTGAAATAAGGCGTGTGTATGTGTATGTAAAATAAATAATAAAATAAAATAAAGCCATAATAGAAACATTGACATTGTTTATTTTGCTAGAAAAAAAGAATGAGAGAAAGGAAGAAAAAAAGAATCATGCATACTTGAAGAATAACGAATAAAGGACAATGAGACTCTGTGCTGAAACAATACAAGTTCCACATAGTAAATATGAATACTTCATCATACATACGAAGAAATAAGTTAAGGTAATTGATCTTATAATGTATACAGAAATAATGATAATAATCAAGATGTAAGTTTGATCCATATTATTTTATTGTTGATGAGTAATACTGAACACTTTTATATAAAGACATGATGAAATTTCATTTACCTGGAATTCGAAGAGGAAGAAAAAGCAATTGGAAAAGACAAGTATTACATATGAGTAGTTATTAGTGGTTAGAGAAAAAAAACTAAAAAAAATTGCCCACCAACTACATAGAATAGAATTAGTGAATACATATAAAATTCATAATTTTAACACTGGGTGATCACTAAATTACAGTGTTATAAACAAATTTTGCTAAATGGAAAAACTGTTGATTGATAGATCGAGTGGTGGTTGGTAACGACGCGACTGAGTTATTAACTTAAACCTCCGAATGATTTGAGATCAAAGATAAGACAGACAATAGGTTTTTAAAGGTAATAAAATAACCTGCTTTTATATGAACCACTACCACGAAATAAATACAATAAATTGTGATAGGAAATTGGAGGGAGTCGGGTTGCTGGTCACTTACTAAAATCATTTAATGTTTAAATATAAGGATTTATTTTAGCCCGTCATATCAGATTAGTAATCAATATTCTATTTTTTTAAAGTCAATAGAGCTAAACAAATTTTAATTCGATCGATTTTTAATGTGGCTATCATTCCAAATGGCTCGACGTTGAGTGCATTGTGTTTTGATGCGTTAGAGAAATTAACTCTCATCGTGACAGTCAGTGATGTGAGTCTGAATCCAACGAGAAACCAACTCCTTCAATACTATAAATATCTCTTGCTGATTAGTAGGCACCCACTTTATTTATTTAAACACATAAATATTGGTACAAGGAAGCACCAGATAAATATGCGCCTCACAAATCTCATTCGATTTGTGTGAGGGCTGTGATACTGCCCAGGTGCCCAGACTGCGGCAGGTGGTTTTCTTAGGGGCCACACCCGGAGCCTTTAACCTGAATGTCTGATCCACAAGGCAGTGGAGCATCGTGAGGAGATGCAGTCCCATGGTAGCCGGTGACCAACGATTGATTCATACGCCATTTGTTCCTTCAGGATCCTGGAGCCCATGTGCACTATTGGTTTGGAATCAGGGTTTTCCAACTCCCCTAGGTGGACTCGCCTTGTCCATCAACCCGGTTAAAGGGCCGAGCATTCGCTTTTCGTCCTCTCCATTTCGTAAACAACACCTCGGACACGAGAAGTCAGCGAGTAGGACTTTCCTGGCAGAGGCTAGGTGGATATGCACCCACTACTAGGAAACCTCGGTTTAAGGCTTGTCCATTAATTATCTATAAATATCTGACATATCTAGTGTGTTGTCGATATCACAAATGTAAAGTCTAATTGCAAATATATTATTATTTTATGTAATAACTGTTGACTTTAGGATCTAAACACAAGAAAATAATTGTCTAATTTTATCGGCAGTTTTATTCTTTGAGACAATGCTAAGAAGACGTAACTATTGTCTATGAAGATTAGTTAAGCACATGAATAAATGAGCTGATAGAGTGATAAGTTAAATAGACTATGTTTAAGTGAAATGGAATAAGAACTCGTCTATCGACCATTATTGTGATTGTCGAGTAATTATGGAATCATTTTCTAAAGGTGAGTGGTGCCAGCAAAAATCTCAACAACTGAGCAGTATTATTAGCTTTTATTCAAGTGATGGTTGTTGTCTAGATCTGCCTAACTAAATATACGTATTAGAAGCATTATAGTACTATCAGGACTATTGGATTAACTGAACATTCCAACAACAGAATACGTCAGAACAACATAATATAATAAAACTTAATGTGAAAACATCGATTTCCGATATACAAACAATTTGTTAACATGTAAATTCTAGTCCTAAATACCCTTCAATGTTCCATGGAATAAAAAACCTAATTAACTAACATTCTGCATTTTGTTTTGTCAATAACAATTTTAAAAAGTCCAATCAGTCAAATAAATAACACTACATTATAAATGACCTGATCATGCATAACAGTTCCAATTATCAATTCATTTTTAAAATACTTAGACAATTTACTTTCCTCCCTCAAAAACGATAATATAAAGGTCTCATGTTTCTTAGTCACTTTGTTTATGTAATTAACTTTGAATAGGTTGTCAACACAAAGATCAAAACACCGCCTTAATGAAAACTTTGTTCATTTTGAATTTTTATTCAGTGAGGCCTACATTAAAGCAGTTAGAAACGTTAATGTTATACAGTTGAATGCGGTTTGGAAATGTATACTAATGAAAGGTGTAGTTTGTTTGATCTTTATGTGGGCTATTAAGTGTTGAACATTATTTATAGTACACTAACTAGAATAAAAGATACTAAACCGAGTCAGTTCTTAAGAACATTGGTCATATTTAAATGTGAAAAATAAAAAGTACTAACCACTTGATAACCATAATGAAGATGATCCAATGTAACGAAACTCGTTATCAAATGGAGGACGATACATTCAACAGACGTATCTTTATTTATTGGGAGAATGAAACATATAACAAAAGTAATTATTGAATATAAATAAACTTCTTTATTATGCATTGGCGCCGGGACATGGCATAACTGCGCGACGATCAAACGACACTAACAAAAAATAAAAAATAAATTATAAGACACGAGAGTTGCTTATGTGTTAAAATATGTATGTATGTATTTATTTGAACACATAAAAACTGGTAAACGAGGCACCAATACATATAGACCATACAATATTATTATTGTGTTATTATCGACTCGTGTCAGGGCTGTGATACTGTCCGTGCTCGACCGTAGCTGCTAAGATGATGTGGTGGTTGGGCTTGCCTATCGTGACACAACTGTGCTATATTGGCTGGGACATCTGAGGGCGAAGTCGTACTGCTAACTGTACAGGGGTGTGACAGCAGTAAGGTGCTTCCCTCGGACAACCATCATCTGCTGCGATGCTGCCTTCTCACAAGGAAGGAAGGGTTTAGAAAAGGTCGACCCTAAAAATGCCACACCTCACCTTATCTCACGAATTTCTGTCTCCGGTGGTAAAGCTCTTTGAAGAACGGAGCCAACGCGTCAAAAACCTCCCACAAGAAGGCTGTGAGTGACCGGCCTCAAGCAGTTGTCCCTCGGGCTCTGCGGTCACCCTCCCAGGTCGTTAAGACCAACACTAATCCTACTTCCTTTTCAGACCCCTCAAGAAATACCCTTCCACAGTGTGGGCAGCCGGGAAGTGATATCAGCCTTCATACCCGTAACTGCACACGAGAACAAGTTGGTCTATGAGCTGTCCGACTAAACGGATCAGTAAGGATCCGGAAAGATAGGGAAACTCGTCGTTGCCTTTTCGTCGTCTCTGCCTACTCTCCCACTGACTGCAGTTCAGATGATGTAAAAGATGATTTTTACAGAAAGCTGTCCGACCTTCTCAGAAAAGCTAGGCGCTCTGATGTAGTAATAATGACTGGTGATTTTAATGCTCAAGTAGGCAAACTAAGCAAAAGGGAAAGACATCTGATTGGATTTTATGTTATCGTGGCTCCGAGAACAGATAATGGCGATCGTCTGTTGCAGCTATGCTCAGATAACCGCCTATTTCTTGCAAATACTAACTTCAAGCACAAGGAAAAACATTTTTTGACATGGCGACCCCCGAATTCGTCCCAACGTTGGACCCAACTAGACCACATCGCTATCAGCCACCGATAGAAGGGCTCGATAGAAGACTGTCGATCATTCTGGAGCACATGCTTAGATTTAGATTATGCTCTAGTGCAAACCAGAGAGACCAGTCAAGGACAAAGAAGGAAAGACAATCACTGAGATTCAAGAACAGAAGAAAAGATGGGCAGAATACTTCGAGGAACTGCTGAATAGACCAGCCCCATTGAATCCACCGAACATCGAAGCAGCCCACACAGACCTTCAAATAGATGTCACTCCACCAACGATCGAAGAAGTCAAGATGGCCATCAGACAAATCAAAAGTGGGAAGGCGGCAGGACCTGACAATATACCAGCAGAAGCACTGAAGTCAGACATTGAAATAACTGCAAACATGCTTCACCTTCTATTCAAAAAGATTTGGGAAGAGGAACAAGTGCCAACGGACTGGAAAGAAGGATATCTCATCAAGATACCAAAGAAAGGAGATCTGAGCCAATGTGAGAACTACAGAGGTATCAGCTTGTTATCAGTACCAGGAAAAGTTTTCAACAGAGTGCTGCTGAATCGGATGAAAGACGCAGTAGACGCCGAACTAA
This sequence comes from Schistosoma rodhaini, assembly GCA_944470415.2. Lineage (NCBI taxonomy): Eukaryota > Metazoa > Platyhelminthes > Trematoda > Strigeidida > Schistosomatidae > Schistosoma > Schistosoma rodhaini. Next base: position 57,113,017 of record OX104044.1, read on the forward strand.
GGGATCATCAGGCTGGATTCCGTAAGGATCGGTCGTGCACAGACCAGATTGCGACACTACGGATCATCGTTGAACAATCAGTTGAGTAGAACTCATCACTATACGTCAACTTTATTGACTGAGAAGGCGTTTGACAGCGTGGACAGGAGAACATTATGGAAACTTCTTCGACACTATGGAGTTCCTGAAAAGATTGTCAACATTATCCAAAACTCATACGATGGATTACAGTGCAAAGTGGTGCATGGGGGACAGCTGACAGATGCATTTCCAGTAAGGACCGGAGTCAGACAAGGCTGTCTACTCTCCCCATTCCTCTTCCTTCTAGTGATTGACTGGATTATGAAGAATTCGACATCTGAAGGGAAATACGGAATACAATGGACAGCTCAGAATCAATTAGATGATTTGGACTTCGCAGATGACCTAGCCCTCCTCTCTCATACACACGACCAAATGCAGATGAAGACAGCAAATGTAGCAGCAGCCTCCGCATCGATAGGTCTCCACATTCACAAAGGAAAAAGCAAGATTCTCAAATGCAACACGGAGAACACCAACCCAATCACACTTGACGGCGAAACTCTGGAAGAGGTGGAAACATTCAAGTACCTGGGGAGCATCCTTGATAAACAAGGAGGATCGGATGCAGATGTAAAGGCGAGGATTGGCAAAGCAAGGGCAGCATTTCTACAATTGAAGAACATATGGAACTCAAAACAACTCTCAACTAATTTCAAGGTCAGAATCTTCAATACGAACGTCAAGACAGTCCTACTGTATGGAGCTGAAACGTGGAGAACTACTACGGCCATCATCAGGAAGGTACAAGTATTTATAAACAGTTGTCTACGCAAAATACTCAACATCCACTGGCCGGATACTATCAGCAACAGCGTTTTATGGGAGAGGACAAACCAGCTTCCAGCTGAAGAGGAAATTAGGAAAAGACGTTGGAAGTGGATCGGACATACATTAAGGAAATCACCAATGTGCATCACGACTCAACTTGGAATCCGGAAGGGAAGCGGAAAAGAGGAAGGCCAAAGAACACACTACGCTGGGAAATAGAAGCCGATATGAAAAGGCTGAATAGTAACTGGAAAGAACTGGAAAGGAAGGCTCAGGACAGAGTTGGATGGAGAATGCTGGTGAGCGGCCTATGCTCCTCGACGAGGGGTAACAGGAGTAAGTAAGTAAAGTAAGTCAGTGCGAGCACGTATCTGTCCGAACGCAGGACAGACGCTGCAAGGAAGCCTCTATAGGTTCTACTTAATGATAGGCAAGCTAAGAACATATTTCATGAACAACTAGAAAAACAGTTAGGCAGTCATGTAAGTTGGGCCAACCCCGAGGCAGCGTGGGATGACATTCGAAAAGTTGTGGAAACAGAAGTGATATCAGCTAGTACGGTAAACCATAAGGTTAGGGAGAAACAATGGATCTCAGCAACATCTACCGCACTGATAGATGCTTGAAAACTCATCCCACCTGGTTCTGAACATAACGAAGAGCGGAGTCAGCTTAAGCGCAGGCTAATAAGAAGCCTATGCAATGATCACGAACAGTGGCGGGTAGCGAAAGCGAGATGGAAAAGACAGCGCCAATAGGTAACAGAAGACAACTATTCAGACTTGTTAAAGAAACCGGTGTTAGGAACCCAACTATCAGCGAAACTATCTCGGAAAAAGATGGACATATTATTCATTCTCAATCCAGGAGATTGGATTGGTGGGCAGAACACTTTAGGGATCAGTTCAAATGACCTTCAGCCATATATATATATATATATATATATATATATATATATATATATATTGGAAGAACAAGATGATTTCTTGTTCAAAGCATTATTCAGATTGATTAAACGTATCACAAGTTTGCTGGTTAGATCACAAATAGGTCTAAAGTGTATTATATTTAGTAAAGTTTCGGCAGTTGAATAATACCATGCTGATAGAACTAAAAAAAGGGTTAGAAGCTCTAATATATAAGTCCCTACTTTGGTATGGCAGTGCATTATAGCCTGATTAAAAAAGTTTAGGTCATCAAAGACAATAGTAACAGTATGGAGATTCTTGAATAAGATAACTGGTATAGTTGTGTGTGATAATTCATAACAATAAACGTTGGATTAAACGTGCATCAAAACAACATTGTATGATGAATAAAATAATACTGGATGTTAAGAGAAAAATAGATTTCTAAACACAACTTAAATCGTACATAAATCATTGATGATGTTAGGCATATAAAAGAAAATAATCAGCATTTATAAACTGATATGTCAATTAAGACTGGAATCAGTACATAGACGATTTACACTTCGTACTCTTGGAACTGATAGTGCTTTGACATATAATTCTAGGTGTATTGAACTCGGGTTTGACCCTCTGTGGAAGAGGAGACTCAAACTTTACCTCATCTTCTTTTTCAAAATACTTAACAAACTATCCTTCACATCCAACCAGGCGATTTAATATGCTGAAGCTTCACATTACAACATTCGTAACTCCTTATCTTTAGCGAAACAAACATACTCCAGATCTTCCCTCTATACGAATTACTTTACCTGTAAGTTTTCTTGACTCTGGAATAATCTACCGCAAACTATCCGTACGTCAAACTCTCTCCCATTGTTTGTTCGCTCCATTAATGCATATTGCTCCTCTGAAAATGCATTAAATGCTGTAGCGCCTGTAAGTGTATCTTACTCCACAAGTGAGATTATCGGAGCTTTAAATGTTTAACCATTTACTTGCTGTCACTTTACATTAACACTGTCACTAGCAACTCTTACACGTTTGAATAATATCTAACATGAACAAAGGTAACCTGACAGACATGTTTTGGTAATCATTGCTTTGTTGTTCCGTGCTCTTTACTTTTATTTTACTTTCTCTAGTTGTAGATAATTATCAATAACTCGCTCTGGCACTGGAAATAACCTTACAGAACAACGTTCATAAATCATCAGGCTATCCACTTAAGAAAAAATTAAAAGTTCCCTGGTGTTGCATTGGCTTGCCGTGATATATGCCATATATAAACTACTTATCAATTACTAAACCAGCAAACATAAAACTTTCTTACATTTTATGTTTGTTCTCTACATTAAATATTGCTTTTTATATCAATCTGATCATGCCTGTAAACTGGTGTGAATTCTGTAAATATTATTTTCAGAATATAAATTATTATTATAAACAACATAACTAAATATAACGACAACAACTACTATTCTGTAAAATTAAAAAAATAAAGTAGAGATTATGCCTCACTTAAGTTAACTAAACGCCCAATAATCAGTAAAGTTTGTGTTTGTACATCTATGAACATAGAGATGTGTATAAATGCTGTCTTATTTCGTGAGAATGATATCAATAGACAAGCGAAATTATTGTTCGCATTATAAAATACATTAATTACGTGAATGTTAAGTAATCAATCTAACCCCACAGTGATAAATAGTAAACGCGCGTTGTTGAAAAATTCCAGAAAGTTACTTAGCATAGTCTGAATCTTAATACTATCTTTTTGGATTGATACTCCATGATGTAGAGAATCGTTTTTTTTTCGTTTACAAAATTCAATGATCTTGAGAACAAAACAAATAATCAACGTACAAAGAAAGTGAGGGACTGTTATAAACAAATAATACTTACTGTGACATTTGAAGCAATTGTTCCACAACAAAATAAAAATGTACGTGTATTTGTTTCCAGTAGATTTGATGGTGAATAATAAGCCCATATATATGAGCTGAATAGAAGTAGTCCTACAGGTATAAGAGGCCTAATTACACCCCATAATCCAAGACCACGATGCCATGGTTGTTTATTTGGACAAGTTCTTATAATATTCCATATTGTAATTGGTATATGAACAAAGTAAAATGAAACTGTTCACAATTCATCAATAAAAAATAAAATGAGGGTAAATTAATTTACTTAAGTTTTATTACATTTAAAAATAAAATTATACTTTGGAATAGTAAACATTCATCACAATGAAGAAAACAGATATTTCAGTTGATTCTTTTAAAAGTTTATTGATGATTAGAACTTTACACAAATATATATTTCAATTAGTAGTTTAATAAAAAAAAGTTTAGAGTGGGTTCTAGCAACAAATAAAAGATTAGAAAATATAAACCGATTTATCCATAGTTTGCAACAACTGACTAATATTTATTGAATTTTACAACTGTTTTATGATTATTTATGTTTTAATTTTGGGGTTGTAGAGTCTGTTGAACATCATTTAAATCATGAACCGATTCAATGTTAGACCACTATTGAAAATCAGGAAGCACTGGACGGCCATTTCATTTTAGTATGAGACTCCTCAGAAATCGTACCCACGATTCCGCACGTGGGATTTGGACCCAGGACAGACAGTTACGCGCAGAGGACAATGGAAAGTGGTTGCGTGACATAGTGCATGAATCCTAACCAAGAAGTCTGTACCACTCGATATGAATTAAGCCAACATTCGATAATTTCACAGACCGATTTCATGTTTTGGTTTGATTGTCCCTAGTTTTTAAATGACTTCTATTCCCATGAAATAGATTAGACATATCCCAATAACTACAGTTTGTGAAAATGCATGGCTTTGTCAATTGATTTATCATCTTTACCAACACTTTATGCCTGACCTTATCAATCTAAGGCTTGATTTTACTAGTAAAAAAACACTAGTCTTCCAAAAATAAAGTCACATGTTCGAAAAATGATCTGTATTATTTCGGATTAGACAGCCGGATAGTGTTAATAGCGATTTAAAGCTGTGTGTAAGAATACGCACTTGGTCAACCAGTTACACAGTACAATTCACCATTTTTCAAGGATATACAAAAGCAAATAATTCAAGCATTGCTCAATATTAAAGAGGAAGAACATATATGTAAAATTTCAGCGATTTTTAAATTTATATGGAGGTTCTTATATATTGCTAGTCATCCGAGAAACTGATCGTATGAAATTTTGATTTTCATTACTCAGTCGTCGATTAGAAAACTAATTAACTGTCGTTTAAACAATTCAAGACCATATACGAACTTAGTTATAGACATAATATAGGAACAAACAACTGACTACTCAAGTACACTGGATATCACAAATATGTTGATGGATGATGTAAATACCTTCTAATTAAAGAATCAATTAGCAAATAGAACTTATACATCATAACTAGAAATATTCTACTGGTAATGTCTCTGAAAACTTGAAACTAACTGTTCGATTAAGCCTAGATTCTATAAAACAGATACATAATTAGCTAAGTAAAATTAGTTAGTAGAAATCAAGTTGGACACTCAAAAAATAAATATGAATTTTTACATTTGTGTGTAAACATGGTCAAAATAAAACTTGTCTATATTTAATGTAAAGTTTGCACAGAATCAACAATAAATAAAAAAAACAAGGTCATACACACAGATCAGTGAGTGTACATGGATATAGGAACTACGTTATCAAGCTTGTTTACTACCACATAAACATAAATCTGTAACTGGCTACATTCCAATGTTGTGTACAATATCCATATTCATGTACAACTGTCTTGATATATATATATATATATATATAAAAATTTTAGCGCTACTTACAGAAGAGTGTGAACTTGAAAATAGCTGCAGTTGACCAACCGAATAAAAGTGGTTTCATAAAAATAGTAGGTGATCGCCAATAGGCTAGTAGGAATACCAGAGCAACCATCTAAAATTTGAAAAGACAATAATATCAACAACAACAAATTATAAAATATTCTCTCCCTGTTATCAGTTTACATGTGTATATCATTGTTGTTTAACTAACTCATTTGAAATAAATAGATCGATGAACTGACTAAAGGATTTTAATCCAAACGAACATATACACAATAACTATGAGGTACGTTTGTAAATTGAGGCGAAAATACCAATAAACAAATTCTGTTTTTAATTCAGTTTATTTATTGATGGCACTCCAGAAATTTCAATCTAGTTCGAGTGGTAGGTGGTTAAACAACTCGATTTCGAATTGCAGTAACATGTGACTTAGATTACTGAAGTATGGTTGTGAACAGCATTAAAAACACTAAATTTTTTTAAAAGGATCTTATGATAAATAAGACTGATCAACTATGGTAGTGGGACATTCATGAAAAAGATTAATCTAACGAATTTATATTAATGTGAACAAGCGAAATTCAAAATGTTCACAATTATTACAATAATATGTAATATGTTCAGATTTAACTGGATTATTATATCGAGAGAAAATATTCAAACCAACCAGCTAAAAGAAGTCTTACTAACCATGTACAAGTACTCAGTTTGTAGCTATACTGTATATGTGAGTTACAGATAAAACGTGGTTACTTTAATTGAATTAAGAGGACCGAGGAACCAATTTGTGACATGCTGGCTTGAAGTCAAGTGTTTAAGGCACTATAACCAAACGAACGGAAATATCTTTGATTATATAACCTATAACCAATTCAATAATCTTACTTACTTATTGAATTGGTTTACTTACTAAAATAGTAGTTTACAGTGATATAAAATTGAAGTGACATTGTGTCATACATCGTTTATACAGATCAAATCATTGAAAGCAATTCATGTAATAACCCATCAAAATAATGAAAAATATTAAGAACAGAATAATTAAATGTTGTAATAATAACTGGGTAAAGTTTGCCAGAAAAATTAATTTGAAAGGAGTTGAAAAAAAAGAAAATAGACTAAAGAAGACAAAAAGGTTGAGACCACGGTAAAATAAAGGACTGAATTTACTGTTTTCGTATGGACAAAATACGTTCGAATTTGAGGATAGCTAGACTTTTCGGCAAAAACACAAGTTTTTAATATGTATTCTCTTTATATCGATTCCTCTAAATATATGAATGATTACGAAAAAAGGTTTTGACGAAGCAGTACGATCAGAATTAACTGGATGATTCAAGATTGAATTTTTGTCGTCCTTTAGATAGCCAAACCAACACCAAGGTTAGAATTTTCAATACAAATGTCAAGACAGTTCTTCTGTATGGGGCAGAGACGTGGAGAACTACGAAAGCCATTATCCAGAAGATACAAGTGTTTATTAACAGCTGTCTACGCAAGATACTTCGGATCCGATGGCCAGACACTATCAGCAACAAGTTACTGTGGGAGACAACAAACCAGATTCCAGCGGAGGAAGAAATCAGGAAGAAGCGCTGGAAGTGGATTGGGCACACTTTGAGGAAATCACCCAATTGTGTCACAAGACAAGCCCTCACATGGAATTCTGAAGGTCGAAGGAGAAGAGGAAGACCAAAGAACACATTACGCCGAGAAATAGAGACAGACATGAGAAGAATGAACAAGAACTGGAAAGAACTAGAAAAGAAGGCCCAGGACAGAGTGGGTTGGAGAAAGCTGGTCGGCGGCCTATGCTCCATTGGGAGTAACAGGCGAAAGTAAGTAAGTAAGTTTAGATAGCCAAAAATGTGTTTCGAAAGAGCTCGTTTGGTATGGTCACTGTGACCTCCTTCACAATAAGAAGTAAATTAATATAGGTACATTGATTTGCTTTAAAGCACAAGCTTGTCCTTCACACAACTGTGAATCAAAGATCGACTAGAGACGAAGTTTAGCGGAATAGAATGCTTTCCGGAGATCTTGAAAGTCTGTTGTCCAGAATCTCTGCTGTAAGATCATTAGACTGAATATTCATGAAGAAGATCCTTCTTAGTGGTGGAGATAAGCTTTCATATTTTTGTTTCTGGTTCAAATTTTTCCCAGTGAATCTGGTAGATATCTGTTGTTGATAAGTATTTGTCATAGTCTATCAAGTTTGATGTCATTTATGTCATTTGGATAGATTCGTCCAACTTTCGTAAACAGAAAGTGGATCAGGTTTCTCTTTACATTTGGTGGGATCGGACATTGAAAATTCGTGTACGAGTTATTCCATGTAAACGTCTTATGTATAGATTTTTGTAGTAAATTATCAGGTCTTTTTTTAACAAAGCAACCAAAACTCTGGATTCAACTCGGATTCCACTGTGAACGTAATGAACTGATGGCAGTGATTGGGCTTTTCTAGGATGTTGAAATCAACATTTTTGTCACAAAAAATGGAAGTACCATCTAAATATCTTTTAAGGAAAGAAAGTGTCAGTTGTTGGTTTGAGTATAATGCTTTTAAGATTGAGAATAAAACAGTCAGCTAGATATGGACAGAATGGTAACCTCATCATTACACAGTCGGTTTGGCCTATAGAGCTCATAATTAAAAATTTGATTGAACGTTGAAAGTGAATCAGAGTAGTAATTCCTTCAAATAGCATGTAGGAACACTGAAATCAAGGCTTTCGTTTCCAATATAAATACATAGTAGGCAAATTGTTTTCTTGAGAGGCCATCTGTAATAAGGTAGGTAATATCTAATGAAAGTACCTTTTTAGTTTCGTTGACATTGGGCATTAATCAATAAAATCAAACAGATAAGCCGTGATTTTTCTGTAGAGTTGCCTTTTGACTGATCATACGATTCCAGTTAGCTATTTAGCAATAGCATTATATAGTCAGCTACTCATATCTAATGTAAGACTTTAAAGAATATCATTCTTACGATCTTTAAAAAAGTCATACAATCGCAGAATAACGAATTCAGATGATTTAGGTTATTCACAGAGGTCTCTATAGAAAACGGATTCAATTTAAATAAAACCAGAACAAATATTGATACAGAATAATATGAATTCATTATATTTCGTGGTTTCTCATCAGCTGCTTACAACCAAATCGCGATAAAAAAAACTTGAACCGGATCTATGTATTCAAAAAGAGACAGTAATAAACGTATTACTACCCTGGTAATCCAATTTTTTATGTTTCTGGTCGAAAGTTTTATTTTGTTAATATCTAGTTTATATTATATTCCTCTCTCATTACCTAATTATTAAACCACCCTTCCACTCACACATTTCCGCTCACTTGATTCCCTTAAAATAATGTGAACTTTTCTATTCAATTATTACGTAACCCATCCTATTTGTTCTTAATTCCATGAATCCTTTATTACCTCTAAAATTACCACACAATTTATTTTATCTGTCACTGAACTCCACTCAAATATTTCACCACCCATCCTTTATGCTGCCTTGATTCTAACACCTAATAACCTCTAACCTATTCTTGCATATTATATATATATATATATATATCATTGATATCCTTATCATTGATAACCTTTTGTTATTCCAATCCTTTACATTCAATTATGTCAATTGTTCCACACTATTTATTATATTAATGCTAAAATTCCAATACATATTTGGTTGTAAGTAGCTGACGAGAAACCACGAAATATATGGAATTCATATTATTCTGCATCAATATTTGTTCAGGCTTTATTTGATTTTATAAAGGAAACTAATTGCATGAAGGATTTCAGTTAATGTTTGCTGTGATTGCTCCTTAACAGGTTTTTGAATTCTTTTCCTTCAGAAATTTGTTGGTATCATTTGAAATGAAAGGGTACTTTTCAAGTTTAGTCTTTTCGATTTGTGATAAAAATGCTAGTATCCTTATTCACATTTGATTGGTTACTTGAATAAATTAATACATGCATTTGTGCATGGACATGTATGATTTTACTCAAGAACACATGAGTTAATACCACAAAGAAATCCCAGTTATATAGTCAGTCAGCGACAACGTAGGACCAGGCACATATATGCATCGGTCCAAGATGCCATACCTCGTTAGCACAACAAGATCAACACCGGATTCATAGAAGTAATTAATTTAGTGGTGGTGGTAGTATATAAAGAAAGGTTGTATATAAGGATGTAGTATAGGAAGGGAAAAAAGTTATGACGCAATTTTAATCTCAAGGTTTAAGGGAAGATAAAGAGTGTATACACCTAAGCCATTGTGATCGATTCTGAGCCATGTCACACAGTCTTCAACTATTGGTTACGATAGTCACGCGGACCCCAACCAGGTAGTCTGCATCTACCAACATAGCTCAGACTAAAAGTTAGTGACTTCAAGCACTGATGCCATGTTTTGGCCGCCCCTAACTCTCTTCCAACCATCCCCTACACTGGTCAACATTGCGCGTCGTGGTAATCGGTGTTCAGGCATACGTAACAAGTGGCCCAACCATCTCAGTCGATGAAGATTCATCACCTCATCAACTGATTTGCCATCATTTCCTAATACCCTGCGTCTAACCTCACTATTACTTACCCGGTTATCCCAGCACATGCGAGCAATATTTCTAAGGCATCTGTGGTCAAATACTAGTAAACTACGAGTATCTTCTACTCTGAATGGCCATGTTTCGCAGCCGTAAAGTAGAACAGAGCGAACTGCTGTGCAGTATACTCGTCCCTTAATTGATAGACGGATATCTCGTCTTCGCCATAGGTGACGTAAGTTGGCAAAAGCCAAACGAGCTTTTTGAATCCGTGCTGAGATTTCGTCTGACACCAACCCATTAGGGCTGATCAGACTTCCAAGATAAGTGAAGTTGTCGACGCGTTCGACTACTTCACTCCCTATCCTTAGTTCGAGTGTTGACGCAGGCCAGTCCTGGAGTAACAATTTACATTTGGATGGGGAGAAACGCATCCCAAACATCCTGGCATTATTAATCAGTTCTAACAGAAGACTCTGCATTTTGCCAGCGTCTTCACCAAACAGGACTATGTCATCTGCGTATTCTAAGTCGATAAGTGAACCTCCTGGTAGAAGGTCAATTCCTGAAAATTCAGTCGAAGAGAGTGTTATTTCCAGCAACAGGTCTATAATGAAGTTAAACAAAAATGGGGATAGTGGACAGCCTTGTTTGACACCACTTGAGGTTGTAAAATCATATGACAGTTCGCCATAAGCTCTCACTCGACTGGTAGTGTTCGAGTAAAGAGCCTTCACAAGGTTTGTGTACTTCTCAGGTACACCTTTTAATGACAGACACTACCACAGAACCTCTCGGTCTACAGAGTCAAATGCTGTTTTCAAGTCAAGAAAAACTATCATTGTCGGACGCCGATAAGCATGTCTGTGCTCTAAAACGTGACGAATGGTGAATATGTGGTCGATACAGCCACGACCAGGTCTGAAGTCAACCTGATTTTCTCGTGTTTGCAGTTCACGAGTCTTAGTTAGGCGCCCGATAATTATTGAGGCTAGTATTTTAGATGCTATGTTAGTCAGACTAATCCCTCTATGGTTATCACGGGATGATTTCGGCCCCTTCTCATATATTGGGACAATCAGAGATTGTGACTAGTCAGATGGGATTACGTCCGTCTCCCAAATTTTAGCCAGAATATTAGTCAACCTAATCGCTAAAATTGGACCACAATATTTAAAGACCTCTGGAGCCAATACATCTGGACCAGCTGCTCTTCCTCGTTTCAGATTACTTATAGCCTTTTGAACTTCAAGTAGGGTCGGGGGGCCTACTTTAATGTTCCATTCAGGTTTTCTGGGAATAGTGGGTAGTTGTGCAGTAGCTGAAGGCCAGCTAAACTGCTCCTTAAAGTGCTCCGTCCATCAATCTAAACGTTTAGGTTGAGAGCAGATAAGGGTTCCGTCTTTTTCGGAGATTGTCTCACTTACACTTGACTTCTTAATCCCGGTTTCTTTTATTAGTATGAATAGTTGCCTGGTGTTCCCTACAGCCGCTGCCTTTTCCATCTCTTTTGCTTTCGTTGCCCACCACTGCTCACGATCGTTCCTTAGACTTTTAGTTAACCTAGATCTAATTTGTTTACGCTCTTCGTCGTGTTCAGAGCCTGATGGGATGAGTTTACGCGAATCCATCAGTGAAATAGACTTAGAAGAAATCCACTGGTTTTTTGAAACCCTATGGTTAAAATAACTAATAGATGTTACTGCTGTTTCCACAGCTGTTCGTGTGTCTTTCCAAGCAGCATCTGGGTCAGTCTCGTTTACAGAACTGCCTAGATGTTAACTCAGTTGTCTCTGTAATTCGCATTTGGCTTTCTCGTCCTCCAGTTCAATCCTAATGGGTCTTCTTAGTGTACTTTTCCTGCGTCCATTGAGGCGCAGACAAATGCGCGCTCGTATTAAAGCGTGATCAGAGTCTAAACAAGTAGTGCCTGTTCTGCCCTTGTACTTAATGCTATGCCTACACCTGCAAGTCCACGAGAACTAGCCAACGGGTCGCCAGATACACGGAGGGTGTATTTCGTTGGCTCTCCATTTTGGTGAGGTGAGGTCAAGTGAATGACCACACTAGGATCCTGTATGCGTGTTTCGGAGACACAGCATACATCAATGGTACGAGGTTCTAGGGTTTTAGCTAAGGAGGTCTGTTGACCGATTTGACTTAAAGTACGTACGTTGAAGGCTCCAATGTGTAGTTTGGAGCGAGGTTTTAGTAGACCTGGGACAGCGTTTCGCGCACTAGAATCGTTGGCCATGGTGACACTTGGGGAGGAAACCGGAACAGGAAGTTTAATGTTGAATGTCATGGTAGAAGGAATAGTAGGAATTGAAGAAGGAGATTGATTATGAATACAGTGGTCTTGAGTGCTGTTAGAGGTATGAGGGCAGTTATCACTTCCCGGTTGCCCACACCGTGGAGGGGTTCTTCTAGGGGTACCTGAAAAGGAAATTGGGTTAGAAGTGGTCTTAATGACCTGAGAGCGTGGCTGCAGTGCCCAAGGGACAACTGCTTGAGGTCGGTCACACACGACCTTTTTGTGGGTAGTTTTTGTGTTAGCTCCGTTCTTCAAAAAAAAAACCTTACCGCCGGAGACGGATATCCGTGGGATAAGGCGAGGTGTGCATTTTTAGGGCCGACCTTTTCTAACCCCACCCCTCCTTGTGGGAAGACAGCATCGCTGTCATGCTGGTTGTCTGAAGGAAACACCTTACTGCTGTCACACCTCTGTACAGTCAGCAGTACGACTTCGCCTTCGGACCTTGGGTTTGCTGCTTTTAGTCTCACCGCTCTTCAAACGACCTGCCTGGCATGGTAGGACCTCGAGGAACGATTGTTCCAGCCAGTATAGCTCGACTGAATCATCACGATAGGCAAGCCCGACCACCACGTCAAGGTAGCAGCATAAGAACTATGCGTTATTATTATTATTAATGTTTAAATTTTGAACAGATACATTTATCTTATAATGGTGTTTCTTTTAAGATACAATGATAATAACTAATTAGAACATTAATTCTCTGTTTTAAAAAGTAAACAGATAACGATTTTAAGGGTAGAAAATTTTACATAAACAAACTTGTTTAGTGCATTTCCTTATAAAAATGTACTTTTAGAATATTATTATTTTGTCGCCAAACATCAAATGATTATAGTTAAATAATTAATACATGTATAGTTGAATTTATGAGCCGATTAAAGCTAAACCACCATGGAAAACGTGAAAGCATCGTACGGCCATTCTGTCATAATATGGGACTCCTCAGGAGAGCCCATTCACGATCCTGCGCGCGCGATTCAAATCCAGGACCTTCGGTCTCGCGCGCGAACACTCGACCTCTAGACCACTGAGCCGGCATCTAACGGTCTTAATGTTTAACTTCAACCAATCCACGTAATTCCGCGACTGTCCACCATGGTCTTCAGTGAGTAACTGCCTCACAACAGACACGGTTGAACTCTACTGGTCACGAGTGCTCATTAGAACTCCAGAAAATACCTCTTGAAACCAGTCACTAGTGAGCACATGATGATTATTATCAGATTGGGGGGGGGTTGTGGAGAATGTAGTATTCTAATAGTTGAATTCATGAGTCGATTAAATCCAGACCATCATGGAAAACCTGTAAGTGATCTAGAGGTTAAGCGTTCGTGCGCGAGACTGAAGGTCCTGGATTTGAATCGCGCGCGCAGGATCGTGGATGAGCTCTCTTGAGGAGTCCCATACTAGGACGGAATGGCCGTCTGACGCTTTTAAGTTTTTCCACGGTGGTCTGGCTTTAATCGACTCATGAATTCAGCTATTAAATTACTACAATCTTCACAAACCCTGCAATCTGATAGTACATTTATATGTATTTGATCATGGTCTACGACTACATGATTTAAATGAAAAATGAAAAAACAAACATGAAACAATTATCGACAGTACGATTAATATTACGGTGTAGTATCTAATTAATTGTAGATTTAAGCAACAGACCGGTAGGTCTGTAGACGCAGTTGAATTCACACTATTTACTTAGCTGTTAGTTTTTGAGGATGTGAAATCTTAAATTACAACTCGTGAAAATCAAATCAATGTTGATTAGGTTAAAATTCTGTTACAGTAAATTATTATTTCATATGAACATTATTTATTGGAATTTTAATACATTTCAAAGATATTTTGAGTTAGTGATAAATACTCAGTATTATATTTTTTTCACTGATATGTACTTGAGAAATTTCCATATCTTTCTGGTTGGTTACACAAAATCAATATTACATAGCTTCATCTACAAAATTGGTGTTTTTATTCTAGTGAGAAAGGGAAAAGAGCAATAGAGAGTTAAATTTTATATCATGGTATTGATATTGGAGTAGCCCGAATGATTAACATAATGAACGAAAGTATCATAATTAATGACGAAACCACGTTGCAAATTGGATTGATTTTACTCAAAGCTTTTTATTTTAATGTATCATTATTGATAACAATTTAAGATGCTTTAACTTGTTAGTTATAGAGCACCCAGTAATTACTAATCGATTAAATAGAGATGGGAGTTTACAAGTTGGAACAGTTGACTCCTAATGATCGGTTAGTAAAATCGAGCTGTGTTTCATCAACTACAGCCTCAGTGACCAGCCAATTAACATAAAGGTATAAATTAATGAGTACTCGGTGAATCAGAGAAACACTAAATAGATAAACATATGAAAACATATAGATTGCTTACGATTTGACTTGTATCGAATGTCCAAGGTAGAAATAAGGTGCCCGTAATGTATTTTTCCCAATGGGATAGAAGAAAAGTGATAAATAATACCCATTGCCCCATAAACATTTCTCTCACAGTATAAATATGACCTAACAATGAGAACATTGATCCAGCAAGAAAAAGACACGCCCACGAATCGCATCCGTGGTCAAATAATTCGCCAAGAGCCGATGATGACCTAGTTCGACGAGCCTGTTTTCCATCTGTACCATCTAAAGTGAAAAATTATTGTTCAGTTTATAATGTGAGACAAACCTAAAGTATGAGCAATGAATACAAGAAAAGAGGTAACAAGCCAAACCCAATTAGGAACATTGACTGTTGAGAAGAAAGTGGGGTTATAGCAGCACAATAGAAAATAATGGGTCACAGTTAGGAGGAAACCAGTGAATGTTATAAGGTTTGGAGCTAGCCAAACAGGGTAAAACTATAAGTAAACATAAGAACTTGTTAATAGATAGATGAATTATACTTTTGCCAACCAATTCCAGAAGGGATGCATAACATATGTTGAAAAAGGTGAATTATCCACACACGAGTATTTATAATTTTTCAATCCAGATATCATTTGATCAGTTAGTTGGTGCATTTTTCTTCCAAATTTGAAATTTGTATCCCAGTGACTTGATCGATATGAAAGACTGAAATACAAAACGTTAAAAAAGGATATTACGAATGTAGATACTAGGAGAATAGTAAGGTTTCTTAGAACTAACAAAACAGAAAGCAACACCCTAATCAAGATAAGCTAAACTTTCAACCAACCTTTTCTTTTCATTATATATTAGATTCTAACAATATCATGAGATGCAATATAGACGGTAACAAGAAAAGGTTGCCACATTTATTGTTGACACAACTTATAGTTTACATGAACCCACTACTTATTTACGTACGCCTTTTACCCATCGTGGAGGACCATAGGTCACCCACCAACATTCTTCATTCAACTCTGTCCTGAGTAATCCTTTCCAGTTACTACTCATTATTTTCATGTCTGCTTCTAATTACCGGACTAATGTACTCCTTGGTTTTCCTCTTTTTTCCCTCCAGGATTCCAAGTTAGAGATTGCTTCGTGATGCACTCTAATGAGTTCCGTAATGTATGTCCCATCCAATTCCACAATCTTTTCCTAATTTCTTCTTCGTCTGGAAGTTAATTTGTATTCTCCCACAGTACACTATTGCTGGTGGTATTCGGACAACAACGGACATTGAGTAGACAATTGTTTATAAATACCTGTACCATTTTGATGATGGCTGTGGTAGTTTTCCAAGTTTCAGCTCCATCCAGTAGAACTATCTTGACGTTCCTATTGAAAATCGTAATTTTATTGTTGACTGAAAGTTGTTTTGAGTTCCAAATGTTGTTCAACTGTAAGAATGCGACCCTTGCCTTGTCAATCCTCGCCTTTACGTCTGCATCAGACCCTCCACGTTCACCGATGATGCTGTCCAGATAAGTGAATGTTTTCACCTCTTCCAGAGTTCCTCCGTAGAGTGTGATTGCGTTGGTGTTCTGTGTTGCATTCCAGGATCTTGCTTTTCCCCTTATATATATTAAAACCTACTGATAAAATGGCATCTACTACACTGGTTGTCTTCATCTGCATTTGTTGGTGTGTATGGGATCGAAGAGCTAAGTAATCTGTAAAGTCCAAGTTGTCTAGTTGCATCCAAGCTGTTTATTGTATTCCGTGCTTCCCCTCAGATGTGGAGGTCTTCCTAATCCAGTCAACTACCATAAGAAAGCTAAAGGGAGAGAGAAAGCAACCATGTCTGACTCCGGTCCTTACTTGGAATCCGTCTATCAGCTGTCCTCCATGCACGACTATGCAGTGTAGTCCGTCGTATGAATTTTAGTTGATGATTTTCCTAGACATACCGTAGTGTTGGGGAAGGTTCCATAAGGTTCTCCTATCCATGCTGTCAAACGCCTAATAATCAAGGAAGTTGATTTATAGTGACGAGTTTCATTTAATTGATTGTTTCACGATTATCCGTAGTGCTATTTGAATTAGTATGCTGGAATCCAAGTTTATCAAAGTAGATATTGCTTCATCACTTCTCCTTCACGGGAAATAAACGGACCACTTGACAGCAGTAAACAGCAATATAAATGTGTCATTGTATAAAATCATTTAGAGAGATAAAGCGCCACTTTTACCCCTTATTTACGCATACTACGTTGCTTAGAGCACTAGTGTTAGTTGTGAGGTAACCGGCTATTAGCTGATATTAGGACATTTTGTTATTGGTGATTGACAGATGACAGGATTTCCTATATATGGATGGAGAGATGAAACACAGAAACTACTCTATGGTTGATTAACACCACAACCAACCATAGAATAGTTCTTCTAAGTGTTTCATCTCTCGATGTATACCACGTTTAAGGATATTTGTAGGTTACTTGTATCCTGTGATAGGTGTCTTCGAAGCATTGATTGTGTATTTTTCGACCACCAAGTAAGCAATCCCCGGGTTAGCAATAGGGTATTAGGTAAGGATGACGAATCAATCGAAGAGGTAATGAATTTTTCAACAACTGGGGTGGTTAGGACATGTATTACGTATGTCCAAACACCGACAGATGATGTTTTCTGGAGCGAAGGTAGGCTAGGACCAGCCAAACCAAAACATGCCATAAGTTCATAAAGTCACTGATAATTGGACTGAGCCATGTTAATAAGTATAGACTAACTGGTAGGGGTCCATGTGACTATTGTAACCAATTGTTAGAGACTTTGAATGATATGGCTCGAAATAATTTGCAATGGCTTAGGTGCATTCATTCTTTGCCTTTCTACAAATTCAAAGATTCTAAATTCCTCATTTTCTTAAAAAGTTATTCAACTAATTTATATTTTCTCGAATCGTATCTTCGATCCCTAATCTTTTCTGTTACCAGTCATACTGTTAATACCTCTACTATTCTGGGATTCGGCCCGACACCTATGTGTTAATGAGGTATAGAAACGTGAACCGATATACAAACGTACAGGTTCTACATTTTGACTGATCGACTAATTACCACCTAACAGTGCGGAACATTAGATTTTCGAGCTTAAAACGGATTGGAAAAGAATGAATAAATGCATTTGATTACTCAGAAGCGATGATTCGAAAATTTTAATCAGGCTAATATGTAAAATAAAGTGGCGGGCTCGGATAGTTTTTTGCAATTCTCATGATTGTTGATCGTTGTAACATACAGGAACAAACATTTTAAAGATAACCAAAAAGTGATTGAGCACTAAGGAACTGATGTACCTAGAGAGTTGTATCACTCACGGAAAGATAGGTATATATAATTTTAGTATTCGTACAGAAACTGATTGCATTTCTTAACTTGCTCATCAACGCTTGACACAGGAACTGCATATGATGACAAAACGGTGTTTAAGTACACAATATCGTTAACGTCTGACTACAGTAATAAATTCTGACCAATTCGTAAGATTACATGTTACATATGTCGCGCAATGATGCTTGAGATGTCGATGAGATGCTAGAGAGTCCTATACGGTTAGACGATCATTTGACTATAAAAGTCTGAAGAATTGGTTATTTATGATGATTCAACCGATTAGGCAGTCCTGGGGTTAGAGATAGAATATCTAATACACATAATACGTTGGTTATGTAACCTTAGGCGGTTGGGACAAAATACATATGACGGATCGTCAACTACCTACTCTAGAATACGAATAGTTTGGTGGAACGACAAATATGAGCAAACGAAGAGATAGTATTAGTCAATAAAGGCACTAATTGTTAAATTTAGAGAAGTTGGTAGATTCAGACTACCCGGTAAAATATCGTGACCAATGGTCTGAAACACTGGGTGATAACGTTAAAAATCTGCTTCCGTGGTGCAGATGCATCTATTCTTTTATCAAACAGAGATTTGTTTAAATGAGGCCAGCTATAGGTAACACGACAATGACAACAAAGTGTTTGTAGGTCTCGAATAAGAAAGCTTGAAAACATTGTACTCATTTTTGTCCACTTATCCTGTTTTACGAAGAATCAGGTAGTGAATGGTATTTCTAGTTCGTAACCGAGTAAGTTGTAACTAGAAGTACGACTGCTTAACCTCAGTGACTCGATGAAAAGTCGTGCTTTTGAGCTTGCATAAAATGTGTAATTTACAAAGCAATAACTATTTTGCAAACATATTTCAAAAACTGTATTGCAGAATTATGGGTAGGCGTCTAGAGTAATGATGTCAAGAATTTTCACTATTAGGTGTATTCCAAAAGGTTAAATATGTAGTTTTGGTGGTACCCTAGTGAATGTTCACAAATACGAATCAATTTTCAAGTTGTCTGAGGTGATCAATACGAGTGGCTCTTTTCAGAGGTGTTTAGATAGCTGCCTTCATAAACTAACATTAAAAACAGTGCACGCACTATAGAGTCACTTAAGCTAATGGCTACATTTAGATGTAATTGACGTCGGTAGGAAGGGCTTAACAAAGATGACATTGAATAATACCTACTGATCAACTAATGTAACTCTTACGTCACCAGTGCTCTGAATAGCTAAATGGAAACATTCTAGCTTGAATCTCACAAATGCGTTTCTTCGAAATTACATGCACCTCATATCGTTGAGTGCCAACTTATGACACCCTCGTACTACCCAATGTTATTATTTTATATAAAGCCAATGTTTATTACGTCTTATTCATAAACGCAGAGAACAGTAGCAATTTAGGTGCAAAAAGAAGCTCAATAAGTATTAGACGTAAACAAACGATAAGGATTGTCGCACTATGGATGTCTGATTACTTCATGAAGTTACCGACTGTTGAATCGAATCGTAAGTTGAAATTAAGACTTTTGAAAGTGCTCAGGTTGATCAGAACCACCAGTAATAGGCATGTTTTGAAATTTACCAAAGTGACAATGATGAGCTTATTACCATTTATGCTACTATGAGTAATATTTCTTTGCAACTTCTATCTTATATGGTCATTTTTCCGGTCCCGAGTAGCATGATCACTAAGACTGATAAGAGCTTGATATCCCTTTCCCCAACTAGTCGAGGTAATGAGCATTTCCGATAGCCAATAAGTTGGAATGAAATGGCACGGAAAAAATGGTAGGTCTTGAAACGAAATTGAAAAGCATTGAAATTAGTAAAGAAAATCATGTTGAATACTGGGTCAAATGAGCAACTGTTTATATAGAACTAGTTAGTTTTACAGTCGGGCTTGTTGTATTTCTGCTGATTTAACGTGAATGTATAATTTTCCAGTGACTTACTTTAGGTACGTATACGTACTCAAAACAATATACGATTAAATCACAAAACTACATAAGTTTCATAAGTGATTCGATGACATGTTGGAATAGTTAATAAGACAGCTGAATTTGTAAGTTAGGTGTCCCCTAATAATATGAACCAAAAACTGACCAAATAACATTGGAAAAAGTCATTATTATTAAATTTCAATTCAGTTCACGCACTAGGTTAATTTAAAGCCTTCATTCTTATGCCATTCAAAGTGCGAGATAGAATTGGTAAAGTAACTTAAAAGGAGCTTACAAAGGTGCGAAAATCTGGCGAAACCCAACCAAGTGAAAATACACGGGCACGAGCACGTCCCGGCGACACTGAAATTGCGCCCTCGGACTATGACCTTCGGACGCAGTAATAAAGATAATTCGAATTATTTCGGAGAACAATGATGAAGAGAAACTTATTTTGTTCTAATATATTACTTTCGGAATAAAGATGTCTATATTTTAAGATTAGATATGAGTACTTGAGGAAGCAGGCATTAAAGTGTAGAGGCAAATAAATCCTCAAAATCAATAGCTTAACATTGGATGCTCACCACATTAGTTTAAATGGACTCACCTGGCCGAAGGCAATCGGTCATACATCACACCAGATCACGAGAACGTCGTGTTCAACGACTCCTGAGATCACTAGCCAGTTCATATCTGTCACTTCTCGATATATTGATAATCTGTCAAATATATCTTCCAACCTCCTCGCTTCTGGATTTTGATTTCACTGGGTGTTGCTGGCAAAGTGTTGTTAGACTATAATACCTGTGGCATCACCATTGACGAGCCTGACGTGATCTGATACACCAAACCATAAACTGTGGGTTTGTTCCTATTTGGAATTCCATAAATCATTGCTTTATTTTAATTTTTATGTGTTGTGATATTTTCTTAGAGTTTTCGGATATCTAGTTCATTTTTTTTCCTAGTTCATTATCGTACTTGATATTTCACCATGACGGAACAGACACCCTATGCACTTAAGTTGAAGACTATGTCCTCAACTTCGTTTCAACTATTGTCCTTCTGGACAGACAACATCGAAGCCTGGTTCTGCTACAAAGAAGCCGACTTCTACGAACAAAGTATGATTGATCCTTGCGCACTATTCCTCGCGGTAGTAAAGGAAATACTGAGCGAATTCAGCAGGTACTTCACACCTGGTATGTTTACTAATGATGTTTCAGAACGTTATGAAACTCTAAAACGGTCCATTCTGAAACCTGGAGATCTAAGCGATCGACGAAGGTTAGATAAACTACTAATAATATCGACGTGCATCATAGTTCTGAGACAGACATGTTGCTATGAATGAGAGAGGTTATTGGCCAAAGAGCTTTCGATGGTGGCCTATTCAAGCAACTTTGCTAATCCAAACTTCCTCAGCAGGTCCGAGCTGTGTTTGCCTCGTTTCAAAACAACTCAGTAGACCAGTTGGCTGTATCTGCCAACCGAATCCTAGAAATCACGAAATCCTCTAATGCCGAGGTTTTTTCAGTCATAGAAAAATCTCAAACGACCCAGCATGACATTACAGAATTATGTCATGCACACGTTATCTTAGATTTTGTGTTCGAACGGTTGCGAAAGCATGCACTACTGTAAACATTCAGAAATGTGAAATCAGAACCGACTCTTTAGATTTCCTAGGACACACTATTGATGCTCAAGGTATTGGACCTCTGAGAAGCAAAGTGGCAACCATTACGGATTACCAAGAACCGACCACCACTAAGCAATTGCACACATTTAATGGCCTTGTAAGTTTCTATAGACGGTTCGTACGGAAATGAGCGCCCCTTATGAAACATCTAACCGACCAACTTCATAGAAATGCGAAATCCATTAATCTGGACGACATCGCACGAAAAACATTCCCCACAGTTAAGGAACTTATAGCAAAGGTAACCATACTGGCAAATCAGGAAGCTCAAACGCCCATCAGTATCGCAGTAGACGCGTCCAACTCAGCAGTTGGAGGAGTCTTACAACAATGGGTTACCCACTCCTGTCAACCTTCAGCATTTTTCTCAAGATGGTTGCTAGACAGTGAATCGAGGTACAGTACTTTCGGTAGGGAACTCCTATGTATGTATTGTTCTGTACGACATTTTCAACACTGTATCAAAGGTTGAGACTTCACCCTTTTTACTGATCATAAGCCTCTTACTTTCTCTTTAGGCTCATCTTCAGACAGTTACTCACCTTGGGAGTCTCGACAACTGTACTACATTTCGCAGTTTACTTCAGATACACAACATATTTCTGGAGCAAACAATGTGGTTGCAGACGCCTTGTTTCACATAACTTCCTTGAACAGTTTCCAGGGAGTCGACTTTCTTAAACTCGCACAGCTTCAACAATAAGACACTGATCTTCAGCACGAGTTATTTTCAACAACAGTTTAACTGCACACTAAACAGATGGGAACAGGTAAGGAAACCTTACTGTGTGACACGTCTACAGGTGGGGATCGCCCAATCGTGCCGAAACATTATCGACACAACGTCTTCAATATGTTGCACACACTTTCTCATCCAGATGTGCGTGCATCCATCAAGCTTATAGCAGAATGGTTTTGATGGCCTGGCATGAATAAAGACGTGAGGGAGTGGGCACGCACCTGTGTAAGCTGCCAGAAATCTAAGGTCATTAGACATAACAAATGTCCCCTAGGCTCGTTCAAAACTACTGATGCTAGTTTCGACCATGTTCATATGGATTTAGTGGGACCTTTGCCAGACTCAAATGGATGCTTTTATATTTTAACCTGCGTGGACCATTTCATTCGATTTCCAGAAGAAGTACCTATTAAAAACATTACTGCTGAAACAATGGTCTGCGCCTTCGTCGAACGAGGTATGGCGAATTTCGACTGCCCTTCAACAATCACAACAGATCGTGGACACCAGTTCGAATCCGAACTTTTCCATTGTCTGCTAGCACTACTAGAAATCACTCGCTTCCGAATGATAGCCCACTACTCACAAGCAAACGGGTTGGTAGAACGCTTTCATAGACAACTAAAGGCTTCACTGTCAGCTACAAACGTTTCACATTGGACCGACGCTCTTCCACTTGTCTTACTAGGTATCCGCAATGCAGTGAAAGCTGACATCAGATCAAAATTTCGACTTCCAGGAGAATTCGTTGATCCTTCATCTTCTTCAATGAACATGGATCTAAACTCCTACACGAGTAGACCTACAAACGCAATGCTTCCAGTTAAACCTGTTCGCAGTTGACCGCAATCAACTGATGTTTTCGTTAAACCGGATGTACGATATAGAAAACATGTCTTCGTACGTCGAAACTCACATCGACGACTTCTCGAATCAGCATAAGAAAGACCCTTCAGAGTTCTTCAGCATGAACCTAAGTACTATATAGTCGATAAGAACGGCACTAACAGGCGCATCAGTATCGATCGAATCAAAGCAGCGTATTTAGAAGGAAATCCTATCCACGTCAAGGCGTAAGGACTAGTTAACTGATGTTTGGGATTCAAAAGGTGAGAGCTACTGATCGGTGTAGTTTGCCGCAATCCAAACTGTGGTGTTAGATGAATTCGACACTTCATCTTCCAATGGTCGATATATAATTTTAGGACACTTTAATGCACTTGCCATAGACTGGAAAAGTTTGAGAACTGAGTTATCAGAAAACCGTTTGAATAAATACTAGTTGTAGAGGTCATGACATTTAACCTAGTGCAACATGTAAAAAAACAACTAAGTGAGAACCGGAGTCTGAATCACTTTTAGCACATCTCTTATTGACTGATTATGGGGATAATAGCATAAACCACGATCACATGACACAACTAGGCAAAAGTGATTATATGTTTTCAATTTCCATGTCGTTCTGAACAGCGGCTTGTTAGTTCGAGCCCGACCAAAATTTTGAAAATGGATATACGAGAAATTATGCACTCAGCGTTCTTCATATATTAAATAATCGAGCCGAAATGTACCATAAAAACGGCTCGTAAGGTTTTCAGGAGCTTATGCATAAAAATTACAGCACGTCACGTCCTTTTAACCACATCAAGAGATCAATGCGTTCTCTGCCATGTTTGAGTGAGTAGGATCGTATATTTCAACATAAAAGAAAAAGATTGTGGGAGAGTGTGATAATTCGAAGTATTCGGATTATTACGCAGACTAGGAATCCCCGAAGGAACTCAATTAAGGCCAAATAAAACTAGGCGAGCACAAACGGACGTATTTTATCTGAAAATCAGAACCAGGCCATTATTAAGTACAAAAGAATCATTAGTTCATACAAGCAACACAGAAAGATTTAAGTTACTTGATAGTGGTTAGACTATCAGCTCTTAAGTATAATCATTGTGAATGCTACAATTCTAGAAGGCATTATTCGCAAATCGTTCAAGTAACTGGATGAAATCTGGTTTAGAATAGGTTATTCATATCTCAGAGTTACCGGGAGCTACTGAAAATTAATGTGCTCTCAAAGATCGAGAGCTATCGATAGTTGTACTTTTCATAGATTTCAGTAAGGCTTTTGACAAAGTTCCACACATCAGATTATTATCTGATTTAAGTGAAATAGAGATCGCGCTTATCACACAGAAGTGGATAAAGAATTTCCTAGTTCAGCAGTATTGAAGTGTACAAGTTAACGCCAAATTATTAAGCTAGGAAACTATGCTTAGTGGAGTGTCACAAGGTAAAGTTTGGGGACCAATGTTGCTCCTCTTGTTTGCTGATGATCTTTCTAGTCTTCTATCATCATAGGTTTTGTTATATACGGACGATAACAGGATATGCGGAAAGATGAAAAACGATGGTGATAGTTTAACGCCATAAAATAATCTACAGAAATCAAAATGAATGGTCTATAATTTGGAGTTTCAAATATATGGTTTCAATTGCTTTAAGGCTCATATTGGTCACCAAGTTACAGACAGACATGTAATGAATGACAATGGGTTACCCGTTGTTCAGAAACACTGATCTAGGATCCATTATCAGTCAAAACTTGAAAACATCAGTACGCTGCAACATAAAAACTTATAAAAGTCCAAAATATCTCTATTCAGTGAATTTCCTGAGAGAAAACACATGTGTGAATAGGGGACAGTTAGCATAATTTAAAGAATTGTTTATTTAATTACTTCATAAGTGTAATGGAGTTATTTTTTGGTTTGATTGAATGCATTTATCCACTTTCTTCAGTATAGACTCTTCTTTACTTTTGTGACTTCCAATAAATACCTTATAGCCGGAGAGATCATGGCAAATTCATCCCTCAACAATATAGTGTTGAATAGCCCAATCGCTTTACTTCCTAAGATACCTTTTGTTTCAGTTCCCCTTCATTTGCTTACCAGCTATGATACTCATATAACCGACGGGAATGACTGGTCATTGACCATAAGTAGGTTTGACAACTTTATTGTCTGTGACACTGCCTTAACCACTTATAACTGAACCTGGAACCAAAATAAATAAGTCCTTCGTATCTACGTCAAACATATACTAAGTTAACTAAATAACAATGTGTAATTTTATGCTATAATATTTAGAAATACAAATGACTTAATTTTACTTCACATTGGTTCGTGTTTGCAGAAGTAAACTTAACGTTATATTTACAAAGCAAAGTTAACAGTTCATTAAAAATTTCATACGAATGATTTCATTTATAAATTTAAATGAAGCCAAAACAGCAGCTGAGCGAGAATAATATGAATTTATTTCGTTTCCTAGTTTCTGTTCAGCTGTTTACAAACGTATTCTTATAAGAAGTAACGGTAACATAATGTGAAGTAATAGGCATTAGCAAAGAAAAGAACTGAAATCACAAAGATTGTTAATACGCCACCGATATCTGTTATTTCGCATTATATTTTATTTCAACTTCTCATTTTAATACTAATACAGTTGTAGGTCGCTAAAAACGAATCATGAAATAAAGCGAATTCATATTATTTTGCTTTATTTGCCGTTTCAACTTCAACTTAATTTAACATTTAAAGTACTATTTTTTATTTAAATATTATGCAGAATACAAAACCTGAAAAATCCAACCTAATGAATCCCAGTCATAAAAATTTAGTAAGGATTGATCTAGTTATGAGTTAAGGGGGATAGTCATTACAAACAGTGTATTCTTAGGGGATAAGTGAACTAATATTTTGTGGATCAAAAATTATACACAATCTTCAACAATAACATAAGCATTGTTAATTCTTCATGTTGTCCCTGAAACTTTACAAATATGATCGATGTGCATGTTTGAATTCACTTAGTATTGTTTGTTTGAATCTTTCCACTGATTTTTAGAACTGCAATTGATCAGTCTCTTATTAGCATATGTGCATACTGTGCGTATTGCCTCGATATAGCCTTTATTCACAAGCCAATAATAGTCTGATCAATTGCAGTCCTAAAAATCAATGGGAAGATTCAAACAAACAATACTAAGTGAATTCAAACTTCACCCTATTTCACAAGCAAGTGGCTATCAGGACTCAGTAGCTCAGTGGATAACGCGATAGCATTTGAAGCGAAAGGTGCTGGGCGAACATCAACTCTGAGATGCAGGTACATCCAGCTGATGAGTCCCGAATAGGATAAAGCGCGCGTCCTGGATTCTACTGCTAGCCACTATCCATCTTTGATTATAATGAATTGCATGTTGGTTTTTAAAACAAAGCCCTACTTGAACCTAGACTTGAAACTCTGAATAATTTTATTTTATTATAAAATGTAATAAGAACATTGCCCCTACATGTCTGTATACGTTACTATAAATATTTTAATGTCCATATTTTGGTATTTTCAAAATGTTTTGTAAGTTATTTCGGGATCACTCTTGAAGTAACGAAAAAGTTAATCATTGAAACAATAACGAAAATTAACGCATTCAAATAGAATCTTAACATCTGATGCTTTGTTTTATCATATCAACCTCAGCATATTAATTATTTGAAATGATATATATGTATCATAAAATAATATCTTTAGCTGTTAGCGTAGTTCCGAGGATTGTATATCTTGTAGCAGCTTATTCTTTTTCCTGAATAATCTTATCCCATTGTTAAGACTTCCTATAATTTATAATTATTGATTCACATCATTCTAGAGCTTATAAAATGTATAAAGATTATTTGTAAGCCCCTAGGGTAACTTACCTAAATAACTTAAAGTATATATTTTTTTTATTATGAATTCCTTTAGGGAAAGAACACTGAAATCAATTTTTCTAAAGAAAACCGGACAAATATAACCAATGGATAGATAAGTAAATAAGAAAACTCCATAATAAACAACAAACTTTTGACAAAGTACTTAATCTCTCTTTACAAACAAAATGAAAGACTTCATCAAGGAAAAAAATAATGACAAGGAATGAATGGGGATAGCTAAATAAATAATTTAAAGTAAACATCCTTCTTATATCCATCTTTCTGACCTTATTTACTGTTTGTGAATGATAACCTGTAGTTCATAATAAATGTTACATCGTGTGCATGCGTGCCCTGTTTATATATGACGTGATGGCTCCTGCCAGTCAGAGAGGAGTGAATTATCGATTGGAACAGTAACACACGAAAACCGTACGAGCAGTCTTGAGTACTTATCAGTCCTGCCTTCTGCCTATCCTATCCCAGCCAGTTAAGTCCAGAACACCAATAACAGCCTCTGCAATATGAATCATTATTCTCAAACATACTGAGTTTATATAC
This sequence comes from Schistosoma rodhaini, assembly GCA_944470415.2. Taxonomy (NCBI): domain Eukaryota; kingdom Metazoa; phylum Platyhelminthes; class Trematoda; order Strigeidida; family Schistosomatidae; genus Schistosoma; species Schistosoma rodhaini. The sequence goes on from OX104044.1 coordinate 57,140,981, forward strand.
CAAACAAACTGACCACATCGTACCATAAAATAGAAAATAGAATGTGTACAAGATTTAGCAAAATGTGGCTATGAATAGGGGGAACAGTAATTAAGGGACTATGGATAACTCAAGAATGGTAAATCGTATAATAACAGTCTATGGGTCAAAATAAAGATTATAATGAGAGGGACATGAATATGAATAGTCAAGCTACTTAACAATTATACAATAGGAAATATATGTATCATATTGGTTCATAAATAGTCCTCAAAAGTTCCCATTCATAATTTTCTTCGGATATAACAATCAATAATTTTGATTATTATCATTATGATCAGTAAATAGCATGACATATAATCATGAAATACATAAACTCTGAGATGCAGGTACATCCAGCTGAGGAGTCACAAATAGGGCGAAACGCGCGTTCTGGATTCCACTGCTAGTCATCACCATAAATTTTACATTCTAACTACTTTCAATTAAAATAATCAAGCCTTACTATAGTAGTATTTATGTCATTCAACCTCACTTATATGTAAACTTACATTTTGGAGTGAAATTAATAGTCATAGTTATTACTTCACCCCATCGCACAAGCAAGTGGCTATCAGGACTCAGTGGCCGAGTGGATAACGCGATGGCGTTTGAAGCGAGGGTACTGGGTTCGAGTCCCAGAGTGAACATCAACTCTGAGATGCAGGTACATCCAGCTGACGAATCCCAAATAGGACGAAACGCGCGTCCTGGATTCCACTGCTAGCCACTATCCATCTCTGCTTACCATAGTTATTACTGTTTTTATAGAATACATCACCAAGCCTGATAGGTAAAAGTACAAGTTGATAGTGAGAAGACAGGTGTACCGATAGTAGTAAGAATATTAAATTACGATAACAAAAGTCTTATCAATAGTTAAACATAGGCAATAGGAGGTCAAACGTGGATAAATAGTCTAGAATAGTAATCACAAAACATTAAAATCATTACGTAATAAGAAGTATGTAAGTAAATAGATAGTGAAGAATACAAACGGAAAGAGGTAGAAAATTACAAACAAATGATAACAAAAATTAATATAATAAAAATAAATTTTACAAATAATAATAATAATAATGTCATTTGTTAAGTTATGTCCGGCCATGGAAGGGATAGGAGGTTTACAAATTTCTTCTGTACACATAAATTGGGATGGAATGTACGAATTGCTAAGGCTTCTGCCATATGAAGGAGACGGGAACGAACTCTGTTGGGAAATGATGGAGGTATACGATAGATCACTCGAAATGATTTCGATTTATCTATATTATGACCACAATCTACTAGATATGCCAAGATAGAGCTGCGTACTGTTTTTATCTGACCCTTCCCAAACCATGTTGTCTTATTATTTCCAATGCAACTTCATTTTCTGTTATCATTGAATCAAAAGTTAGGATTTTTGTGTATACCCACAAGAAAACCATTCAAATAAAAAAAAACTAATCAAATGCCTAACAGTTTAATACTTATAATGTATATGAACTTAAATAATTAAATTTTCTAAACGAAAGATTATCTAATGTCCTTCATACCCTGTTTTCCTAGAGCAATTGAACCTATATCGATTTGTTACTAACATCGATTTCAAATCTGATTAAATTTATCTTATGTTAACGAATAACATTAGGATCACTTCAATTTTTTTTTAATAATTTTTTTTGTCCCCCTTAATCAAAAAATTTTCATCCCATTTTCCAATTTTTTTCAATCCCTTTCGGCCAATGAAATTCCTAGTTGTAAATGCGTTGTAATTGGTTATGTAATTCTTGAAATTCGTATAAAAGCTCTGTACTTATGGATATAGATAATTTTCTTCACAATATGGACGTCAGTAACGTGCAAATTAGAGGCTCTGTTGTTCCTCACGTAGTCACAGAAACTGAAAATGTATTTTTGAATACATTGTATCTGGTAGCGTTTCCATCACTGGAAGCGTTAAAGAGCGCCATTAGAACTTATGAAATAGAAACGTACTGCCATTATGCGGTGAGAGATTCTAATTTCCATGGAGATCGGAAGCCGTATATTAAATTTGTATGTTGGAGAAAGAGCTATAAAACACCAAGCGTTTCTTCGCAGCCGATTAGACGAAGGAGGTAAATTGATTAGTGTTATTATATTGTTCATTGAGGACTTCAATGGACACACAATGTCCGGCCTTCATCTTTTGTAAGTTTCTTGAAGGTTATTGGACTGTTGTTCGTGGGAATGTGCATCACAATCACGAGTGCAATTCCCTGAGGTACGACTGTAACACATGGATGCGCCGATTAACGGGAGCGGAATTTGAATCAGTGAAGCCACTGCTGATATCTGGAACATCAGCATTCAATGTGATACACTACGCTTACCAATCATATGGGAAACGTCTTACAGCTCAAGATGTTTTCAATATGCGTTACAAAGTGTTCTCACAGGCCAACCTTCCTGGTAAGCAATGTGCATATTTATACTATTAACTGTAGGTGATTACGGTAAGTTGAAAAATCACATCACGTCACTTGGTGGCCTTTGTGATTATCAATTGGATGCAGATCATAGTCTGCTGTACTTCTTCTTTGCTACAGCAGACCAGATCAATCTGTGTAACAGGTTTTTAGATGTTGTTGGTTTTGATGGGACATACAAAACCAATAATGAAAACATGTTTCTTTATCACGTGGTGGCTTTGGACATGAATTTCATGGCAATACCTGTTTGTATTGCATTTGTAAGTCGCGAAACATCGACTTTGCTGTCCAGTTTCCTCTCGTTCTTCCGCCAAATGAGTAACAATAGAGAGGTTATCGGTATTGTTACCGACGATTCACCTGCTATAGCTGCTGCCATAACGCAGGTGTATCCCAATTCACACCACCTTTTGTGCCGCGTGCACCTTCTTCGAAATGTCATCAAGAGGGTAAGCTTTCCTTTCTTTTCAAATAACCCATTCATCGTATTCGTAGAGGCTACGATCTGATCTTCTTCAAATGTTCTACCGTCTTATGCTAACAAGAAATGTGGAAAGGTAAATCGAAATATGCTTTACAATGTATTGTAGCTTCCAACGGTATGTGTCATTTATCGAAACAGCAGACGGGAATTTCTACCAATATTTGAGAGATCAGTTATTGTCCAAAAAGCACAAGTGGTCGAACGCTTTTAGACCAGCTGCAATGCTTCTAGATCAAAGCAATACAAATTTCGTTGAGACGACCCATCGAATTTTGAAGTTGCATAAGCTGAACAGAAAAACACCCGTGTTCAGATCGATATTTAGTGTTCTGCTTCGCACTGGATATTGGATAGAAGCTAGAGTTCAAAAGTACTCCACTGAATGCCGTAGCAGGGCTGTGCTGGGTCGCGAGCCTCAACTACGTCGTCTTCAGGAAACACTTACACCTGCTGCATGTAAACTGCTTAAGCGGCACATGCGTGTTCCTGTTACTGACTACGTATTGTCGGGGGAGTTTTTCACGGCCGTTGATACTACAGGAACTTACACAGTCTCCAGAAATCCTATTAGTTGTTCCTGTTTCTTTTATGTAGAACACAGAGTCGTATGTCGTCACATCTTGGCACAATGACCGACTGTGTGATATTTGCCATCTATGTCAGCCGCCCAGTGAACTAGGTGATGGAAGTGCTTGGATTTTTTGTCCATGCAACGCAATGTTTCATTCGTTCTGTGCCTACGACCCAACAGAAGTATCACCTGGGTTCAACTGTCCCATGTGCGGCGCTGTCACGGACTCATAGTGGAGTCGTCGATCAGGACCGAAGGAGCTGTGTAGAGACCGAGTAAAGGCCCTTTTCAGGGCCACCCACAATTTGATTTAAATTTTGTTTGAATTTCTTGTTTCCATTTTAAGGAGGAGTCATGAAACCATCAATAATTCATTTCACATTCATATGATTTGGTTACTAGGTACAGTAGAGAAATGTAGTAAGATCAGTTCACTAGTACAACAAGATCTTTTCTATTGCTAAGGTCAAGTGAACAGACACTGATCGGTCATCACAATTCCATAGTAATTAAGCTGTAGATTAATAATTATCATCGCTCACTTTATAATTTTGTCAACAGCTTTCCAGATTTTTGAAATTTACGGCTTCAGTGAACGATTCCGTACAGAAAACAACGTCATATAATGAACATTAATCTGTCGAACAAAAGTTTATGCAAAGGTGTGTACGATCATTCCAATCTCTTTTCACTTAGCTAAGGTAGACGATTGTACTGAGATCAGTTCATTAGTACAACAAGATAATTTGTATTAAGAAGGTCAAGTGAACATACACTGATCATTCATCACAATTCCATAGTAATGAAGATGTAAAATAACTTTTTCTAGATTAATAATAATAAAGTGATTATCGATCACTTTAGAATTTTGTCAACAGCTTTTAAGGTTTTTCAAATTAAAGGATTCAGTAAACGATTCCGTACAGAAAACAACGTCATATAATGAAGACTTACATGTCTAACAAGTCATTAATAATAATAATAATGGAACATACGAAATGTAATAATAATGTTTCTCATGAGATTTATCACTGCATTGAAAAATTCGTTACAGTGATAAATGTCATTTAGACATCTGATAAATAATTGAACGGTTTAACTTATGAGATTGAAATTCGATATTCTAAATACATAATGGTTACTTGATACAATTGACCTTATTCCACATTAAGTCATATCATTGAAATAGAAATTTATTTCACTAGACATAGGCTTGTTCATTGACACTTCATTCAACCTATATTACACATATGCTTGTCAAAGAAGGTTATTTTTTCAACATTCAGCGATTTACTGTTTGACAGTTTAAGAGTAATTATTATGTCTTTGTGACGGAAAATGTACATAGTTTTTCATTGTTCGTCCAGTATGTTTAACAAAGGAAACTGTTGGATTTGGAAATATAATTTCAGTCTTTCTAATTAATTAACGTTTACAATGTTATTTACTAATGAAAATAAAAAATTCAGATCATTCATTTGAAAGGCTGTGCACTTGAAAAACATTGGCTGTTAACATTAGCTGCCAAAAAATATTATGCCCACCTCACAAATACAATTACCGTATTACATGACTGAGTACACTAACATGTCTTTTCGGTGATCATTAATAAGTGATCAACTACAAATAATCTACAGGTCAGCATATTTTATGCTTTGAATGGATTTACAAAAAATCTTGATAACCTTGATATTGCGTTCATTTTCAAAACCTTTTCATAGCTAAACTAATCAACTATTTGGTATTAAGAATAACGGTTTGCAAAATAACTGAATTATAAAGATTATTTGCTTTTTTCTCAGACATTATTACTAATTTCAGACAGCGTAAAAGTTGCTTCATTTACCCATCTTTTACGGTTAGCGTGACTTCGGAATGACCCATTCACTTTCTCTTTATCATGATTTATTCATATACTTACACGAATATAACGTTTATTAAATGAGCGAACTATGTGTTAAATTAACTTATGGGAATACTTAAACCAAAATGTGTTCACTAATTGTGTATTAAACATTTGACTACCTTTTTTGAAATTCAATAATCACCATTATCAGTTATTAATAACAACTGTAAGTTTTTTCAAAAATTAACTTTCAGTGATCTACACATTATTATTACTACTCTTGCCACGACGATAACAGATAACTTTAGTTGCATTTCTACTTCATAAAAAGAAATTACATTCACTAACAGGAGTATAGCAGGGTAATGAAGTGGATTTGTTTTTGTTTTTTTCGAAGTTAAAATTTTTTACAAATCTCAGACGGAACAATGCGAAAATAGTTCATTATTGTAAATAATAATCGAATGGAAAAATGTCAATTCTTACATCCAATAAAAGCACTTTATTCTAGTACGATTTGAACGAATCAGATCACAATGTTGCACCATTTACAACCAATTAAAAAATTATTACAGGTGACAAAATGTTTGTTCATTTGCACTTGAGCACACACTTTCAAAAACAAATTCACCAATCACCAATTGCTAAATTTTTTTCATACCCTTTAATTTCCAAAAAAAGGGGGGTAGGGGATTATACGTGCAGTGATTCTAATGTCAACCTATGTTAACAAGTATAAAAGTATACTTACTTAAGATAATCATACACTACACCAGCTCCTACTATTTCTAGAAAAGCCACGTTATATTTATTGGTTCACATTAAAAGAGGGGTGAGAAAAGGGGTCAAATGGAAAAGAGTGCACATTAACAAGGGCGAGCATAAATAAAGGTGACCATCGAAAGGGTGGGCATTAATGAAAATGAGCTTTGAAAATAAGATTAACATTTGTAATGGTGTGAAATATATTCGATTCGTCCTCTGTCCCTTTTTCTGTACAACAAAAAAATAGAGTGGTTTCCTAAAGGTTTGATGAAGAGCTTGCTTCCAAAAAATACTGTAAATCTTAGAATCCAGTACCAAATTGTTTGTTTGTTATTTTATATATTTGATTCGATTAGTCAGGTGATAGTCTATTTAGAGGGACGTTTCGAATAGCTTTGAGAAAGGTTTGTCAGCTACACCATTAAAAACGTTATTCGTTAGTTAAATGCTCACCCTTTTTAATATGCACCTATCTGACGTGCGTCTTCTTTCGATCCCCTTTTTAATAGTCCCTCTTTTGCTCTCGCATTTTCTCATGGAAACCTATTTATTAGTTTTCCTTCGGAAGTAAAAAACTTATACTATTAAGTAAGTCAGTATTGGATGACTGAATCAACAACCATTCGAATCCTTAATCTCTATTTTAAATGACATGGATTAAGATACAAGAGTAGTGCAGCTAGTAATCGGAAGTTTCATGCTTCTTATCCACATAATATTCCTATTTAACACTCAGTAGTAGTGTGGTGTATGCTACAGATATAAATAGACAGATATAAGAAGTATGTAGTAACAATCTGAAGTGGAATGCTTGCCAGTGGAAGATTGTATTGAAGGAATCACAAAGCATGCAGGGGAAAACTTAAGGAAGATATGCAAATAAAATATCTAATGCATAGTTTTCATATTTTATGAAGGCACTCAATAATATTGTAGTGAACAAGAACACTAGTGGGGACAATCGAATGTATTTAAATGCAAATTACAAACTATCTCACTAAAATCTGACAATCATACAGTAAAAACTTTATTTGCAAAATAACAATTAACTGTCTCAATCTTGACTGTTCTTTCTGTAAATATCAGTCCATCTTATCTGATTTCATTATTTTTCATTCATTTTCATACCGATTGCGCTTCGTTCCTGTTCTTTCCTTATCGATCTTCTGCCAAAATACATTCTATGCCTGACCATTACCATGTATTACTTATGTGGATATAAGTAACCCACACCCCAATATTTCTCGGTTATGTGTGGATGTTATCTTTTCTAGATAAGCATAAATCATGCATAAGTTCATAAGTTCACTGGTAACAAACTTAGATTGCTAGTTGTATACAAAATGAATGAGAACATTAGTAAGTAAACACGATTAAAACAGGTGATAATCTTTACAAAAACCAATTACTTTTTTCCAAACTACGATCAAATATTTTTATTTCTTTACCTATTAGTTTCTTATTTTCTTAAGGCATTCATTTCCTATCCAAACTGAAGTACAATGAAATTGATTATCTGAAAATTGATTCTGAATGAAGTAAATTTTTTATCTAAATTTTACGAAAGACCTTTCAAACATGAAATGGTATTGTGTTTAAAATTAAGTTTTTTTTGTATCCATCAGGAATAATTCTCTTGATTGTAGCATATATGAGTGACTCTTTTCTTTATCCACTTTTTACTAAAGTATTGTATGAGAAGATTTGCATGGTCAAAAGATGATTTTCACAACGAATTAATGGGATCTAGAGAAAAGTTGAAAAACCTGAAATCATTAGACAAGCGTTCATTCTTAGTTCGGTTCTTCTGATCAGTGCACATTGATGTCGTCACACGGTATTTAGTTCAGAATAATCAGATGTTTCACTCAATAAACATTAGAAATTCAGATCATAATCCACATTTCCATTTTCAGTCAATTGGTAATTCAATGCGATGATATATCTGTGTAATTAATGAGTTATTGTTTTACTTCCAACTTTAAGGAATCTATTCTAAAGCTAGTTACTACTGGGTATCCAATTATTATTCCATAGAGCATTTTAAAGACATATATCCAGTTGACATAAAGGGAAGTTATCAATTCGAATTTTTAACTGCAGTCAGTTTCTAATGGTTTTCAACTTGATGTCAGTTTATGATGAAAATCATTGTCAAAGTGACGTTCCAGCTTACTTTCTCCGACCACTTTTTTTCGACTAACAAATAATAATTAAGATGCGGAAATGTTCACGATAGATAATTAAATAGTGTCAAATGAATGTAAAAAGAATGGCAGTGAAAATATAGTAGTGAATTTTACTTTTAGATAGAGGCGACCGGTAAATGCTAAAATGAAACTACCTAAACTTCCAATTAAAAGCAATATAACACTACTGATCGAATTCAGTTCTAAACATATGCGAACGCAAAACAAACCGATACAAATAATAACGATAATAATAATTTTAATAATTTAATATTAATCTCTATAAAACTATATTCTTCAGCTTATTAAGAATATAAAAGCATTTGTTAATTAAAGTCCTAGAAAGCCATAAGGAAGATTTATAGTTCAGGGTGAAATTTTCAAAGGCGACGAACCTGTAAATAATGACAACGTCAGAATTCACTGACTGCTTATTAGCAAACAATGTCATATCTGTTTAGCCCTTAGTTGTGATCTGATTCAATTGATGTAATATAACATGATCATTTCTGCACTATGGTTTCGTGGATTGGTTGAGATTAGACATTAACACCGTTGGATGCCGGCTCAGTGGTCTAGAGGTTAAGCATTCACGTGCTCGAGACCGAAGGTCCTGCGTTCGAGTCCCCTTGATGCGGGACCATGGATGCGTACCGTCGATGAGTTCCATACTTGGACCAAATGGCCGTTCACTGCTTCCAGGTTTTCAATAGTCGTTTAGCATCAATTGATTCATGATATCAGTCAGAAAGATTAATAAAGTATTTAATTATGAATTATGAAACCATATTTCCTCAAAACCTTTTGTGTAACTTTACTGATTTGAATGTCATGAACAGTGTCTGAAAACAGGATGTAACATCAAATTCTAGAAACATGAAAAATGACGTTGTAATAATCTCTTAAACGATTGATACGATACAATATCAGACTGATTCATTTTAATAAGATTCTTGCTGTTACTCTTATAAAGATCAATGACGAAATCGTTGAACTACATTCAAATCTATTATTACAACTGGGAAATTGATTGAGAAAATACTGAAATGACTATAGTGACATATGATGCAATCTAAATACACAGTCAATGATGATCTCAGAACACAGCAATGTTATTGAAGAATGTAATGTTATAGTTTTCTATCTTGTAAGCACACAATTATCATAAGTGTTACAAGAAAAAACGTACAATACAAAATCGGCTTATCTACAATGGTATTATCGTTTTAGAATGATAGATGCTGTGTACTACTCAGCAGTTGGAGACCAATATATTTTCAGCTGGAGGATTGAGACTTCATAGTGTAACAAACGTTTATTACTGCTCTTTTCAGGCCATGTTCAGGGAATCTAAAGTAGGTCTTGATTGCTGTTCTATAACTATTAGCTTAAAATTTGCCTTTATCATTTGTCCATATCTCCTAATATCTATTTAATTTAAATTGTCTTAAACAGTAGCCGCATCAGTCATTTCATAAACAAAGTATAAATTTTGTATACTCAAGAAATATGTTTTATACATATTGATCTATGTCTTGGCCTTTACTCATTATCGTTACTATTTTCATGCCTCTTATATTTATATTTAAAAATATTCTCTTTCTTTAAATTACTTTGCTAGTATTTCCTTTCATAATTACTTCCGATTTCGTTTCATTTCATTCTTTTTCTTAATCCCTTCAGTTATTTTTCTCTATAAGATGGGAAAAATTTTTTTCTAAATTCATTCGCCATATTTTCGATTACATAACATTTTTAGTTTATTAGTTATGCATTCATTTAATTATGTATATCCTATAAACAATATACCAACACCAAGATCACAATTTTCAATACAAATGTCAAGACAGTTCTACTGTATGGGGCGTAAAACTGAAGAACTACGAAAGCCATCATCCAGAAGATACAAGTGTTTGTCTACGCAAAATACTTCAGATCCGTTGGCCAGACATTTTCAGCAACAACCTACTGTAGGAGAGAACAAACCAGAGTCCATCCAGCGGGGGAAGAAATAAGGAAAAAGCCCTGGAAGTACATAGGACATACATTGAGGAAAGCATCAAATTGCGTCACAAGGCAAGCCCTCACATGGAATCCTGAAGGTCAAATAAAAAGAGGAAGACCAAAGAACACCTTACTCCAAGTAATGGAGACAGACATGAGAAGAATGAACAAAAGTTGGACAGAATTAGGAAGGAATGCCGAGGACAGAGTGGGTCGGAAAATGCTGATCGGCGGCATATGGTCCATTGGGAATAACAGGCGTAAGTAAGTAAGTAATTAAGTAAGTATGAACCATACATAGTTTTGATTGTGATCATTTACATTAAATGACAGTATTAAAATCAATATTATTAAGCTGAAGATTATTTGTTTGCATTTCTTTACATAATTAGTTCATATATATATATATATATATATATATATATATATATATATATATATATATATAAATTTGAGAAAGTAAGAGGGACTAAAAAGATTAGTTTGATGCAAAGATAATTTTTATTATAAACAGTCGTTAGATTCAAAATCACTAAAAATCAGTAAGATCTAGGAAGATGTTCTATCCTCACTCGGAACTTTCCAACAGGTCTAACTAACAGTTTTACCAGAAATGAAATTCAGGAATTTTAGTTCTTTCCATGAACTTGTTACACATAAAATCAATCTAGTAATTAACATTTCTAAACTCAGTAGTATAGCTCTAAGTTAATTCACAGAACACTAAAAGAGATGAACCTCAAGTTACAAATTTTAGATTCAGATAGTTACCACGGCAAAACGATGTATAAGTCACGCAATATTCTAAAAAAACACTGATTTTTGAAAAAATTGTCAAGCATATGAACCTAAATTGTAAATATAATTATGCTCTGTATGTTCAAGAAAAAAAGAATTGTGAGATAAAGCTAGATGTAAGCCAGGTAGAAAACCAAAACCCTTTCAAAGGAAGGAGTCTTCTGGTCGGTACAAGTTATGGTGATGTTTTAAATGTTTAACCTCTAAGAAAATAATTGGTACCATATAGAAACTATCGAATACGATGTTTCAAAATTAATATAACTTATCAACTTTTTATGAAGAGCCTAACAAAATGTTATAACAAAAATGATTAAAGACGAATAGATTATTGTTATAGTCAATTTTCTAAATTCATGCTTGTCTTATTTGAATGATTTTAAAATATTTACAAATGAGGATGAGTTTTTATGAACATCAATTTGTGGATAGCGATTCTCATCAATTTTATTTATAATGTTCAATATATTTAGGTTACTTACTTACTTACTTGCGCCTGTTACTCCCAATGTAGCATTGGTCGCCGACCAGCATTCTCCAACACACTATGTCCCGAGCCTTCCTTTCTCGTTCTATCCAATTTTTGTTCATTCTTCTCATGTCTGTCTCCATTTCTTGGCGTAATGTGCGAGGGATTGCCTTGTGACGCAGTTGGAATATATTTAGGTTGGACTATAGTTGTTAGTAATCATTACGAACTGAATTTATCACTACAATGTTATTCAAATTCAAATCTATTGTTTTGGTACAGATATCCCTAAGTTTTATATACTTAACATTGAGAAATTTAAGTTTTGTAATTCTTGATCTGTTTTATCAGTGTTTTTTGATAGTTTAAATATGAAATACCATTATCTAGCATAGTTACATTAACAAATTAAAAGGGTCCATTGAGTGTCATTTTAACACTCAAGCATTTATAAATCGTTCTAGATGATGAAATTTAGATTTTCATTTGTTTACAAATTATAAACTGAATAGGTTCTCGCAGTAAATGTACACTTTCACCAAATATGGTACCTAATACTTGAATGCCTAAAATAGCCTTATTTTATATGCTCTTCAGTTGTTTTTGCTCACACGTTGAGTTATCATACGTTTCCAACCTGCTTTGAAATGTATGTTGTTGTGTTGGTTTAGGTGGCCTCTCTAATCTCACCAGTTGTACAGAATACACGATCCCACAGATCCTCGTAAAGAACTCATGGTTGTACACTATCTGACTAAAGGTGAATCAGAAATCTGTATTTCACTAAGCATTGCGAATTAATTACAAATGTTAGTATTGCAGAGTCAGATCGATTCAACAGATTCATCAATAGACCTCAGTTATTTTTTATAGAAGACTAATTTCAGTTCCTAGATGAAAGAATTTATTCAACATTTATAAGAATGGAATAACATCATAGGCATAACTTGAAACTGATCAAATATTCAATAGTTAGTTAGATTGCCTTTTCTGGTCAATAATTGTTACTAATCAATGTACGATTATATATTATATCCCATTAATTATAGATCTGTGATGTGTAATATTGATGTTGACAGATATAAGTAGTATGTGTCACCAAATGAAAGTGAAATGCCTGGAGACAGAAAGTTAAGATGGAAGAAAAGAGAACTAGAACAGAGAACGGTTGGTGTCGAACTGACGGAACGATCAATTCTGATACAACTGATTGACATTTTGCAAATGAACTATTTACTGTATAGTTCTTGGTTTTTTTTTGAGATATTCTGTAGTTTTGTGTTCAAATACATCTGATTGTCCTCACCTGTATTCTCGTTCACTATAGTTCTATTTATTATTTTTTCCTACCAGTCAAGGTATTTTACTAATTATGCTTTTGTATAATTTATCATTAATATAATCAACTGATATCACGTCATTGTCAATTGTCTTCTTATCTTAGTCCATAAAATTGATAAAAAGTGAATCTGAATAGAAACAGTAAATAAAACTGATGCTTACAATGATAAGGATGAATACAAAGTAGTTTTGGAGTGATAGATTGAACGAGAAAGATAGAATGAAGTATCTTTTAGATGAATAGTTAAATAGAAGGAATCCATTTTCGGTATTAGGGATATTGTACAAATATATATACATAATCCGAACAGATAATCCCAAATACTTGAACAGATTGCAATTTATGAGAAATCAGTTGTTCATCTTTCAGGGAACCTCAGTTAAATTTCATTTGCTGTTTACGTCCCAGACTAAACTTAATTAGACGATTATCGAAAAAAAAGAAACATACATTTTTTCCTAGTACATGATCTGATAACAATGTGGACCGTATCAGAAATCGAAGCCAAGATTTTCGGGTATACCTACGAGTACTCAACCTTTATATCATATATTAGAATAAAGTAGCCTTCTCTTCCCTAGTGATTCTAAACAATTGTCGACTTCAAGTCAATGTGTCATGAAAAGTTCAGATTGATCAAATTCCATATTCAAAAGGATTGACTAGAAATATAAAGTGAGTTACTAAAATAAAAAATTGTTAATTAACTAGTCTAAATTACATTTTTTTAAGAATGAAAACTAAGCATCGGATAGAGAACTGTTCATATTCACGTACAAAAATTTTATTATTAAACTGATAAGTTGTTTAAAGTAGACTTTGTTTTATTGTTTTAAGCATGGATAACATACAGTATTACATGCCAAAATGTTTTTTTTAAACTGTTCAAAGAATTTGGCACTGAAGGACGATATATATAGAAAGTTAATTTTCACTAACTCCACCTACAGCTCCTCCGGGGGCTACTGCCAGTCACAAGCCCGGATAAAGGAGGGGGGTTTGGGTGTGGGGTTAGCGACCCCATCGCGTAGAAAACTAACTCGCTAAAAAAACGATAGCCAGAAAAAGTAAAGTAAGTCTGCTAAAAAAATTACTTGAATCAGAGAAGAATTTTCAACTGTTTCATTGATTTTTGAGAAACTTTTAAACTGTTGATTCCAAATCTCATAGAATCTAAACAACTAGAGATAAACACAATATATATTAGAAAGTGAAATCAATTTTTAATTGCTCATATCCTCTAATTTCAGTCTATTTGAGTTAGAGTAAATACAACATTCAGTTTTATCATTAAGTCACTATCATACTTATTCACTTTCTTGAATAACATAATCCTACCAAACAAAATTGAGGAGTTTAAGGACTACGTTCTATGATCAAATAAAATCATGATTGTACATTGCCATAGATTTTAAGTCTAAAACTAAACAAATGTTGAATGTTAATTAATTATTGATCATATCCACTTGAGGTAAGAAGTTCATTTAAATATTACAAAACGGTTTGTGTCTTTAATTAAAACAAAAGAAAATAATATAATTAATATTCATGTTCATTTTCCATTCTAATGATGTAATGAAGTAATCCAATCCATTTATCACATTGATGTTATTAAATAACTAATGGATCATGTTGTTGTTGTTGTTGAGTTATTCAAAATTCAGTAGTAGCTTATAACTATTTTAAAGTTGGATATATTTATTCTACCTAATTTTCCATGGTTATGTAATGAACAAGAACACGAGTAGGGACAATCGAATGTAGTTGAGCACAAAATTACAGAATATTTCACTAAAATCTACCAATTATACAGTAAACGGTTAATTTGCAAAATAATTATCAATTGTCTAAATCTTGACTATTCTATTGGCAAATATCAGTCCATCGTCTCTGATTTCATTATTATTCATGCATTTTCATATTAATTGCGTTTCGTTCCCATTCTTCCCTTATTGACCTTCTACTAAAATACATTCTATACTTGGCTATAGTTATGTATTACTTATGTGGATATATGTAACCCACACCACAATCATATCTGAATCCTCAATAGTTAATCTATATATAGTTTAAGAAATAATTGATTGAATGAATTGCAAATGATAAAGTCAATTGTAAAATAAATTTAAAGCAATTAGTCCCTTTGATAAATTTTGATAATGTAATAAGAAGACGAAGATAATCAGAACTATCTCATATATTAGCGCAATACATTTCGAACAATCTGATTATACATATACTTGTTAATAAAAGCTCAACTAGACTAGAAATGGGGGGTAAGAGGAGACAAGGATAATAATAATAATAATAATAATAATGTGAAAACAATTTGACATATAATCACTATGGATAATAACCTACTATTACCAGGGTAGGTTTAAGGTGAGAACAAACGGTTTTTGAATACACAAAGGGGGTTTGAATTTTCTTATGCTTATTTGATATAGATTCATTTTATGCTATGAGTATTGTTAGTGCATTACATAAAATACATTTATGTAATAACTTCATTATCAGATATATAGGGATTATTTAAGCTATTAATAACTTTTACTGTAATCTAGAAAATATTTTGTTGGCTATTTAAGAAAACTGATTACAAAAATTTAAAAAAATAATATACATTGCCAAGAAGAAAAAAAACAATATTGATTTTCTCCAAAATTAAATGGATTTATAAAAAAAACAATCCTAGACACTTTTTAACGTTTTATTTTTGGGGAGGGGGGTTTGTTTATGTAATAGGTTTATATTTTTAAACAAACTTTTGATTTTGTTCTCACTTTCTCTCACACTCTCTCTCTCCATCTGTAATCCATATAACACTTTTAGATAATATCAATGTTAAATTTAGAAATAAATAGCATGTTATTATGATCAGTAGAACTTTTGAGTGAATGCCAAAACAATTACCTTGATTTTAATTAGAATTATTTGTTTGAAAGTGATTTTTCGTTAAGTATTTATTAGTTATCATGCTAGAACTGCGGTTTACTATGGGTAAATTCATTTCGCAATTTTTTAATAAGGTTTATATGGATTTGTCTATTGATTGTAGGCTTTTGTGAATCCCTGGATGTGAATTTTCCCCTAGAAATCTTTCTGTTACTTCAAACAAACATCTGTGCAATTGGTGTTGTTAGTTTAAGTCTTCCTATTGATTTTTAGAACTGCAATTGATCAGTTTCTTATCAGCATATGTGTACACTGTGCATATTGCCTCGATATAGCCTTTATTCACAAGCCAATAAGAGACTGATCAATTTCAGTCCTAAAAATCAATGGGAAGATTCAAACAAACAATACCAAGTGAATTCAAACTTCACCCCATTGCACAAGCAAGTGGCTATCAGGACTCAGTAGCTAAGTGGATAATGCGATGGTGTTTGAAGCGAAAGGTACTGGGTTCGAGTTCCAGAGTGAACATCAACTCTGAGATGCAGGTACATTTAGCATACGAGTCCCAAATAGAATGAAACGCCCGTCCTGGATTCCACTGCTAGTCCATCTTTGCCTATAAACATCTGTATATTTTTCTCATTACTTTTTATGTATGTAGTTTTGAATACTTTTATAGAATAGAATGTCGTTTAAGAGACACTGTACAATAGTTAGTGTAAATATTAAATAATAATATAATGTAATATCTTTTTTAATTACAACAGGATTCTCAGTAAAGGTATGTAATATTACAACAAGTTCCTCACTAACCGTATGGTTTTGTAAAATACACTTCAAAAAATATTTTTATTATGAAGATATCCCATTCATCTTCTATCGCGTTTATTCCGAGCATTATTCTTAATGTCTATCGTTTCTATAAATGATAGACCAGAAGGAAATATGCTAATCACTACTTGAAATATACACTATTTAGCATTACGATAGTTCCTAAGTCAATCACAATGACGTGTTTATAAGCTGTAAGGTTCACATCCATGTGTAATTAGTCAAAACAAATTTGAAATTGCAAATGGCTATATATAATTATTGGTACGGTGGCCTGCTTGAACATTTAGAATACCTGTTCCTGCCTTCTAGATATTTCAACAACTTATCTAATTTTGTTATTTTTAATACAGCATTATGGCTATTAATCGCATAACCTATTCAGTTGCGCTTCTAAAAAGTGTATAACCTTTCGCTGTAAAGGTTACAAAATGCCTAATCAAAAATATTGTGGTTGTTGGCAGGCAATATGCAGCGAAAAGAATATACGCTATTCAGATGTCGATTTATTGAACTGTTAACTTCTAACTGTTGATCTCTCAATATTTATCGTCACGATCGACCAAGAAGTAAGAAACGGAAACTTGTTGAAATACTTTGTGCTGAGAATTCTATATTGTACTAAAATTATAATATTGAGTAAAGCTAACCATAATAATAATAATAATAATAAATAGATGGCCCAGAAGAATTAAAATTGTTGCTCTTCATATCTATGTAATACCATTCAACTGGAAACAGTGAATACTACAGAAATCGTTTACCGAAACTAGTAATTTTATGTATAGTTAACAAATCATAAAATGTAATAACATCAAAATTAACAGATCACATAACGCATTCAGTGCATTCAGTGCATTCAGTTAGACACATAAATTTTGAGATTCTTATTTGAAGTCTTATTATCGGTGGAAAATATGTGAACAATTAACTGAAAGTACTTAATCCATATTGGAATTTCTTGATAACTCAAATAGACTTTTAACATCCAATTTATGAAGTCTACTGAAAACTACGATATAAGCATGTTGAATATTACATTTAAAATATACATTAATTGTATAAATAAACTGGAGCTAGATTTATTGTTGTTAGTAAAACCTGTAATGTTTAGATTGATAGCATGAATGGATCAATGTTAGACCACTACTGAAAACCTGGAAGCACTGAACGGCCGTTTCGTTCTAATATGGGACACTTCAGAAATGCGCAACCACGATCCCACATGTGGGACTGGAACCCAGAACCTTCGGTCTCACGCGCGAACGCCTAACCCCTGAACCACTGATCTGGTATCCAACGGTATTATTGTCTGACTTCTACCAATGCACGATATTGCGCCACCGTCCACCATTGTCTTCAGTGATGTGTTAATAATACCTTACAACTAATATTATTCATTAATATAGTTTGTAATTAATCTAATTCGAATGATTATTCTAATGTAACATAGCAACAAACAAAGTGACCTTGTTATTATAATAGACTTTTCAATTGTATAAAATAATACTGTTAATAATGAGGTTTCTTTTCATAAATAATTAGAGCGATACTAATTAAATAATTTCTATAGTCATTTCAATTAAAACTTGGTTACTTATAGAATGCTAACCTGCTTGTTATTATTCCATTGAAGTGTATTAACAGATTTGTTTTGTGTGGATGTTTACATTTTCAGGTTTATTTCAAATTATTTTTTTTATTTGGTTTGTTTGTTTATAGATTATTGTTGATCGTGAAATGATAATAACCATGATTTGTTGATTTTTGTATTATTCATGACATTAGAATAATATAGATACCCACAAGTTCATATAAGATTAGAACGGAAACATTTAAAGGATAAAGATCTAATGAATATATATAGTAACTAATAATTGTAATCAACTTCAAACGAAGATATAAATCAATAATGACCCCAAAATGATAATCATAATCTATAATGAATAGTTAATCTTATCGCAATTGATCAACTCTGTTGGTAACTATTTATATATAGAGTCTGATGACATCATGGAAATGTGTCAATTATTTATCACTTTTTAATGAAAAAGATTTATATCTATGAATGATCAAAAATGTCAAAACTTTATTTTTCAACAATTATGCATGTAGTTTTGTAGTTGAAATTCTGAGTCAATTGAAGCTAGATCACCATGGAAAACCTGGAAGTACTGGACGGCTGTTTCGTTCTATTGTGGGATTCTTCAGCAATGCGCATCCAGGACCCCACTTCGTGAGATTCGAACCCAGGACCTATCAGTCTCGTGCGCGAGTGCTTAACCTCCAGAACCACTGAGCCGGTCGGCATCCAACGATGTTAATGTCTAACTTCAACTAATCCACAAAACCCCTTCTGATAATTAAGCATATATAACTACCTTTTATCTTTAAAATCAGAGCATATTTAAACAGATATCCAGTTAGTATATTCAAAAATAGATATAATTTAATCAATGTTTGTTACTTTTATTGAACTGACAAATACAGATAACCTTATCTTACTGAAAAAGAAAATTTCAAGTTGATTCAACACAATACACTAAAATACGAGTGATGATATATTCTTCTTCTTCTTCTTCTTCTTAATATCAAAATTAATTGAACCAAGCATATTTGTTTCTTTCAACTGAAATCTGATTTCTTTCTTTAATTACATGGAATATTTGTCCTGTTACATTGTTCACACACACATATATATATATACACATTTATGAAAAATAATTGAAGCGTTAATGAACTTTATATAACCATTTCTAGTTATAATTAAAACAAATTTTGTTTCTACCATGAATATATGTATATATATACTACTTATTTCATGCAAACTATATAGTTCATTTATTAATTGTATCAGTTTCAGTTTCAGTTTGGAAAGGACAGGAGGCTTGATGGCCTGTGTTAGTCCTGACAATGATGGTCTCTCAGCTGATCCAACTTTCTTTTGAAGGAGTCGACGGATGGAGCCTCAACCACGTGCTGAGGTAATGAATTCCACTCGTTGATTATTCGATGGGAAGGTCGGTAGTCAGCTGACAAGTAATTCGTTCTGGGCTTGTGAACTTTTTTGGAGTGTCCTCGTAGATTTTCTGTTTTGGAAGACAAGAAAAATGAGGGCATATCAGGTGCAAATTTGTCATTTAGCAATTTGAAAACTATAATCAAGTCACCTCTGATTCTTCTATATGACAGCGGGAATAGGTTTAGCTTGGTCAGTCTAGTACCATACGGGAGCTTCGCTATTCCGGGAATCAGCCTAGTTGCTGTTCTCTGAACCCTTTCCAAGAGTTCACTGTCTTTTTTTAGGCAGGGGTTAGCTGCTTGTATACAGTACTCAAGTTTAGGGCGTACGAACACTGTATACAAAGTCAAAAACGTTTTAGCGTCAAGATGCCTAAAAGCCCTGCGTATGGACCATAAAGTCCTAAAACCTTTGGCGGCTATTGCACGGCAGTGTGCAGTAGTCTTTAAGTCTTGACTGACGATGACGCCTAAGTCGTTGTGTGCCTGAACAATAGGTAACTCAGTGTTATAAAGTGTAATAAAGTAAAGTAAAGAAAAGAGTAAATAAATGAATATTTTCTGGTGAGTATATCGTTTTGTAGTGAGGATCGGATGCAAATGTAAAAGCGTGGATTGGCAAAGCAAAGGCCGCATTCCTACATTTGAAGAAGATATGGAACTTAAAACAACTGTCAATGAACAACAAAGTTACAATGCTCAATACAAACATTAAGACAATTTTATTATATGAAGCTGAAAAGTGGAGAACTACCACAACCATCATTAAATTGGTACAAGTATTTATAAACAATTGTCTACTCAGTATACTTAATGTTCGTTGTTGACCGGATACCATCAGCAACAGCGTACTGTGGAAGATTACAAACCAACTTTCATCTGAAGAGTAAATGAGGACAATATTCTGGAAGTGGATAGGACACACATTGAGGAAATCATCAAACTTCACCATAAGGGAAGCGCTCACTTGGAATCTTGAAGGAAAACGGGAAATAGGAAGGTCAAAAAACACACTTAGTCTAGAATGGGACGTAGAAAACAAAAGGATGAATAACAACTGAAAAGAAATGGAAAAGAATTGCCTAGTACAGGGTTGGATGAAGAATGCTGGTGGGCGACCTATTCTCCTCCATGTAGGTTAACGGGCGTATGTACTTAGGTAATAACGTTTTGTGAAAAAAACTTTCAAAAATTTGTAATTAGTGTACTGCATCACTTAATAACTATGTTGAACTATTTGAAATTTATATCAAAAAATACATGCAGTTGAAATTTAAGAAATGAAAAAATGTATAATGGTCATGAAAGTGGTTATCTTTGTAGAAGGTAATGAGAGTTTAATTTTGAATTATCATAAAAGGCTAAAAATGTAAAGGCGATATTCTTCACTAATTTATATATCAATGTAAGAATCATTGAATTCTGTAAATGTTGAACAATGTTGAACAAATGTTGAACAAACTTATGAAAGGCATTTATAAATGAGATGATGGATGATCCGTAAACGAAAATCGATAATTCATTTCACTGTAAGTGTATAGTGAACGAACACTCAGCTGGGGGAAACAAATTAGTTGTATAATGCAAAATTACAGAGTGTCTTTACAAAATATGAAAATCATACATTAAATACATTCTTTGCACATCCTTTTTCAATTGTCCTTTACACACTTCATTATTCTTCTAATTCTGTTGTTATTTTGATTTTCCTCCGACATTTTTTTCTGTTCTCTTCAATTTAACCTTCTGTTACTAGGCCTTCCACCTCAAACTGCCACTAACTACTACTTATCTGTCACCATAAGTAGCATACACCACATTTGTACCACAAAACTTTATCTATATTTACAAAATAGTTCAGTTGAGTCCATTTTTCATTTGAAAATTATTATTATTTTTCAAAGTTGAAATCATGAGTCAATTGAAGCTAGACCACCATCGAAAACCTAGAAGGACCGGACGGCCGTTTCGTCCTACTGTGGGACTCCTCAGCATTGCGCATCCACAAACCCACTCACGCGGGATTCGAACCCAGGACCTACCAGTTTCGAGCCGAAGCCCTTAACCGATAGACCACTGAGCTGGCATCCAACGGTGTTAATGTCTACTTCAACCATTCACCAATTGTCTTCAATGAGTTACTATCTCACAACAAACCTGGTTGAACGACACTGGTTACTGCTTCTCACTAGAAACATTCACACCGTTGGATGCCGGTTCAGTGGTCTATCGGTTAAGGGCTTCGACTCGAAACTGGTAGGTCCTGGGTTCGAATCCCGCGAGAGTGGGTTCGTGGATGCGCAATGCTGAGGAGTCCCATAGTAGGTCGAAACGCCCGTCCAGTGCTTCCAGGTTTTCGATGGCGGTCTAGCTTCAATTGACTCATGATTTAAACTTTGAAAAATATTGAAATCTCCACAAATCCCCTTCTAAATATTATTATTATTAATTATTCCTTGTTACTTTTCTCTTCACTTATAATTTTCCTAATTATTCAATCCTTGTTTTGCTCATACCCTTTTTGTAATCTCATTATAATTTTCCTTACATTAATTAGTCACTTTTATCCAAACTGTATTATTTGAACTAAGTCGATATTTTCTACACTAATAAACAAGAAATAAAGAATATTTCTTTTTAGGATGAAATGAATATTTCACATTTTGATGTTTAAGGAACTGTTATTACTATTCAATGTATTGAATATGCTTTTCATTGTGACACTACATATTCAAGAATGAATTCATTGAAAAGAGATTTATACATTGAACTATCGGTTAGTGTTCTTTTTAATGTCTAGATGAAAATCTAAGGTGGATATTTGATATTAAAGAATTAAACCAATACTCGGTAAGTACTCGGAGATATACCAACCGCAACCGAGACTGCCATGTGTAACCGGCAATGTTACACATCACATCACGACTACAGGACTACCTGTATTCTCGAAAGCACGCCAATAGGCTCCCGAAAAGCTGAGGTTGGTCAAAAACGAATTCGATCACATGATAGAGTTACGAATCATTCGACCACTGCCTTCTTTATTATTATTATTATTATTATTATTATTCAAAATGATGAATTTGATCTTATTTTTAATACCTTGGTTAATTTCAATAATTTAAACATAAATATTGAGTTTCAAACTTAGAGAAGTGTGTACTACTGAAATAGAATGTCAGAATGTGGTGTTTTTAATTGAGGTTAAGTATTCAGATTACCTCCCGGTTAATATTTCGTCTAAAACTTTTAGTTTTCATCAATAAAGATGTATGATGGCTAGCATTAGAATTCAGAACACATGTTTCATCCTATTCGCGACTCATCAGCTGAATGTACTTGGGTCTCAGGGTTGATGTTCACTCTGGGACTTGAACATAGTGCTGTTCACTTCGAACGCAATCGCATTGTTTACTTGGCTACTGAGTCCTGATAGCCTCCTGTTTGTGCAAATGGATGAAGTTTAACAGTGACCTATACAGTCAAATAACAAACATTTTCCTTAATGCTTAACAATAATATATAAGAGTTTTTTTGTTATTACCATTCCATTTATCTTTTATCATACTATATATATGAATACTTCAACTAATGTTACTATTACGCAGTTACGACATACCATTCGACTGAATATATATTGATGTGATAAAAACAAATAAAATAAACAGGACAGTATAGATAAACAACGAATAGAATTACTTCTCTATAAAAAAGATAACGTCTGATCTGTGACTGCAAATATTAATCCTTTCATGAAATGTACAAATATCTATATGTATATTTACTTAATATAAAACTATAATAGAAAAATATACCGATATGAATAGAAATCTGAAGTAGATAATGCATATTTCAATTTATATCCACATCTAATTAAACCGTTTTTCTGTGATTTCAAATCTATTCCATAATTATCGAAAATTTTTTACATCTAATCTCGAGAGACGGGATCGTGGATGCGCACTGTTGAGGAGTCCCATAATAGGACGAAACGGCCGTTCAGTGTTTCCAGGTTTTCCATGGTGGTCTAACTATAATTGACTCATGATCTCAACTATTAAAATAAATATCAGTAATTTTATTATTGAATAAGAGACAAATTAATATTTGTCTGAAGGGGGTTTCGTGGGGATTTTAGTAATTTTATATAGTTGAGATCATGAGTCGATTGAAGCTAGACCACCATGGAAAACCGGGAAGCACTGGATTGGTTCCATGAGGTAATTCATGGAGTTCTAGTGAGAAGTTGTAACCAGTGGAGCTAATCCATTTTAGGTAGAGACAGGTATCTACCTCAGTACAATGGAAGTTGGTCGCGCAATTTCGTGGATTGGTTGAGGTTAGACATTAACACCGTTGGATGCCGACTCAGTGGTCTAGATGTTAAATGTTTGCGCGTGACACCGATGGGTCCTGGGTTCGAATCTCGTGAGGTGGGATCGTGGATGCTCACTGCTGAAGAGTTTCATACTAGCAAGAAACGGCCGTCTAGTGCTTCCAGGTTTTCCATGGTGATCTAACTTTAATTGACTCATGAATTCATTTATTAAATTACTATGATATCCACGAAGCCCCTCTCTGATGATTTATGATTATGATAAATTCAGGAAATATTTTAGTAAGGAGAAAGTAATAATTCGAAACTTTCAAACAAGTTAGAATTCAGTGTTTAACTCATATTTATTCTTAGTCTGTTGTTATTCCAGTGTTGTATATTTTGACGTATTGGGGTTCTGAACAATGTTCTATTGTTAATATTATTTAATTAATGATTTAATCAGTAATTATTATTATTTCACTTGGTGGTAAATGAAAACATTTTAGAAACTTCAGATAAGCTACTGGGATACATGCTGAGAATAGATTAACCTGAACTTTGATAATTAATTTCTAATTTTTCAATTAGTTATAGTCGAATGATTTATTTCCCGACTAATTTAAGTTGAACTATTCAATCATTCATAATATCACGGTGGTACTGTAGTAAAGAAGAACACGAATGTGGACAGTTGAATGTATTTAACACAAAAATTACAGATTATCTTATTAAAATCTGACAACTATACAGTAAACAGTTAATTTGCCAACTATCAATCACTTGTCTCAATCTTGACTGTTCCTTCTGCAAATATCAGTCCATTGTCTCCGTTTATTATTTTTGATGCATTTTCATACTAATTGCGTTTCATTTTCGTTGTTTCCTTATCGATCTTCTACTGAAATACATTCTATACTTGACCATCTTTATATATTACTTATGTGGATATATGTAACCCACACAACAGTACCATCAATCAGTATTTCAGTGTGATATAACAGAGGTAATTGATTTTGTATTATTAATTCAATGATAAACATTTTTAACTATGGTAAATCATCTATTATCTGATACGTATAACATAGTCATGCTACTTTGACTAAATATATTTTAAATAAATAATAGTTTGATCTCCTTTTAGTCGTGTTTCATTCAATGACATTTAATGTTTAACTGGGAAGTGTTCATTACCATTCTGGACAATACAATCAGAGCCTTCTCCAACAATTTTTTTTTCCAATTAAGCTAATAAATTCAGAGTATACGAATACATTATAGAAATAATCTTTTTGAACTAAAAGATCTTTTATTCCATTTTAAATCAATGATTTAGGTATTTCAATTGTCCATTTGTTCAATTAAGCCAAATGTACCGTTAAAATAAATTCTGACAATCAACTTGATATATTTGACGCATCACACTAAGCGTACAGAACTTTTCAGATATTCATTTTCTGAAATAATCTGTATACTACTACTACTACCACTACTATTACTACTACTACTACTACTAATAATAATAATAATAATAATAATAATAATAAATATATTGTAAGGATTTTCATTGAACTGGTAAATCATATGAATATTTAAACATTCACTTGTATTAACAGTATAATATAAACAGATTATTCAGTTATCATTTTTTTCAATGAAAATTGAAAATAAAAGACATTGAAGGAATCGATATAAGTTATTATAAACTGTAATCTAAGTGTATCGATCAATTTCGTGGATCGGTTGAAGTTAGACATTAACACCGTTGGATGCCGACTCAGTGGTCTAGAGATTAAGCTCTCACGCTCGAGACTGATAGGTTCTGGGTTTGAATCTCGCGAAGTGAGATCGTGGGTGCACACTGCTGAGGAGTCCCATAATAGGATGAAACAGCCGTCCAGTGTTTCCAGGTTTTCCATGTTGGTCTAGCTTCAAATGACTCGTGATCTCAACTATTGGGATTACTATAAATAAATTAATATATTTGTAATATCCCAATGAGTAGAAAAATTAGATTTTCTGACGTTTCGTGACTCAGTGTAAGCCACTTCTTCAGAGAATAAATGACCAAATTAACATTAATCCAAGTTTAAATAGTACAACGGAACAATCCAAGAATATTAGGTGATCAATCAAAAACAGGTCTGAATAAATCACTGTCACGTCATTTCATTTCGGTCAAGGTGATTCATAAGCGACATGTATGTAATTTTGTGTGTATGTATGCACTGTTAATAATGAAAACTGTGTGACCTTTATAATTACAAAGGATAGAGTTTGATTTGTAATGTAATGGTGTGAAATTGTAAATAATATCAGACTGAGTGACTAGGATAGATGGTCCAAGTAGGCTGTATGGTAAGGCCTTCCTTTCTATTGAGAGCTGTGGGATTAAGCATTATATGGAAAGCTTCAGCTACTCTTCTTTCTTTGTAGTTAGAAAAACCTTTCTGTAGTATTTTGATATTTAAAAAAAAAATCTAATTTTTCCACTCATTGGGATATTACAAATATATTAATTTATTTAAAACAATCTACCCAATGCTCAATTTATTCAAAATTATCAAATCAAGACTTGGTAATGATACCTACAAACTCATAAATAACCGGATTAAATTATCCAAGTGTAAATGCAATTGGTACAATCACAGAATATTTAATAAACGATGTTTACATGACAACATTATTCCGAAATCTCTTTTTGTAAAACCTCCAGAACGTTCCTGGAGATCTATCCAAACGTCTCAACGGTCATCTCGAATATTTTTACGAGAACGTATTCACAAATGTACATATTTACTTGAAAAATATCGGGAACGAATCAAAAACCTAGATGATCTACTGAAAGTTTTGATTCCTACAGATTTACAAACCGCGATTTTTAACCTATTCATAGAAAGAGAACGCCACTATTTAGATTCATCAAAACGCCGACAAATTAAACAATTTGAAAAGATCAAAGAAAGGAAGAAAGATAAGAAAACGTCAGCAATAAAATCTGATCCGAATGATCTAAGAATCGTTCAGAATTTGTCTGACAGAAACTTAACGAATCATGAAATCATCCTACTGGAGAAAGGATTAAATTTCAATTTACATAGAAAACCACTTAGCACCCTTGAAGTTGCTCCAATTTTAGAGCCAATAATCGCAACACTACCAGAAAAAGAATCGCATTTATTACGTCAAAAGACCTCCCATATCTTGACTAAACAACAACACCTTGCACCAAACATCTCAAAAGAAGAATACAAGGCCCTACATTCACTTAAAAAGGACAAAACGATCATAATCACGAAAGCAGACAAAGGTAACACAACAGTAGTCATGAATAGAATAGATTATGTTAATAAAGCTCTTGAACATCTTGCAACAGGACCTTATGAAAAGATCAATCAATCAAATTCTCAAACGATGAAAAATAAAGTCAAATCAGATACAAGTGAACTTTTGAAAGAGCTAAAACCAGTCATTGGGGCTTCGCTTTGGTTTGCTTTGTATCCCAAATCATGTAATACTTCACGGTTCTATGGTTTACCGAAAATTCACAAACCAGATATTCCTCTAAGACCGATAGTAGATTTTACCAACACACCAACATATGCTTTATCTAAATATCTAAGCAACATATTAAAGCCACTACAGCTTAACGTACATAATATGATTAAAGATACATATGACTTATTGAAAAGAATGAAGTCATGGTAAGCTTTGATGTTGTATCTTTATATACTAGTATTCCGATTGATATGTGCTTAGAATTCATTAGTGGCTTACTAGAGAATGACATTACTCTATCGGACAGATGTCCTTTAAGCATCAGTTTAATCATGAGATCGTTAAAACTCTGCTTAAATTCAACTCTATTCACCTTTAACGGAACGTTATACAGACAAACAAATGGTGTAGCAATGGGTCCTCCCGTGTCCCCGATTGTGGCCAATCTTTTTATGACACACATAGAATCAAAGATTTTTTCCAACGAAATTAAACCACGAATTTGGCTCAGATATGTAGATGACACATTTGTAGTAATAAAAAAGACGCATCTAAGATCGTTTTCAAAACTGTTAAATACACTTTCATCTCACATCAAATTCACGAATGAGAATGAAAATGAACATGGAGAGCTACCGTTCTTAGATTGCTTAGTGAAAAGAAATATAAATGGAGTTTTAAATTTATCCATCTACCGAAAGCCCACACACTCTAATCGTTACATCGACTTCCATTCAGCACATCCTTTCAGTGCTAAAATTTCGTTAGCCTTAAATCTTGTTAGAAGAGCCAACAAGATCATCTCTTCAGAAGAGGACAAACAAAAAGAACAAAAGAATATAATTAGCATCTTACAATTTAATAATTTTCCTATGAAGATTATTAGAAGTATATTAAAACAAGACAATTCAATACACAATAATAATAATAATTCGAACGAAATGCCATGGATTGGTACTGCAGTCTTACCATACCGTCATGGCACAACTGAAGAACTCCAACGGATATTAAGACAACACAGAATTAAAGTATATTACAAAACAACTAACACACTTCGAAATACTTTAGTTCGATTAAAAGAAAAAATACCATTCATATCTACACAGAACTGCGTCTACAAATTAGGTTGTGTCGATTGTGATGCCTTCTATATTGGAGAGTCATCTCGCGAAATCTTAACTCGCTCTAAAGAACATATCAGGTACACAAAGAAACCACCTAATAATCCTGTAGAATTAGAAAGACTTCAGATTAAATCGGCAATAGCAGTTCACGCCATTTTCAACGGTCATCAAATTGATTTCGAAAATATCAAAATACTACAGAAAGGTTTTTCTAACTACAAAGAAAGAAGAGTAGCTGAAGCTTTCCATATAATGCTTAATCCCACAGCTCTCAATAGAAAGGAAGGCCTTACCATACAGCCTACTTGGACCATCTATCCTAGTCACTCAGTCTGATATTATTTACAATTTCACACCATTACATTACAAATCAAACTCTATCCTTTGTAATTATAAAGGTCACACAGTTTTCATTATTAACAGTGCATACATACACACAAAATTACATACATGTCGCTTATGAATCACCTTGACCGAAATGAAATGACGTGACAGTGATTTATTCAGACCTGTTTTTGATTGATCACCTAATATTCTTGGATTGTTCCGTTGTACTATTTAAACTTGGATTAATGTTAATTTGGTCATTTATTCTCTGAAGAAGTGGCTTACACTGAGTCACGAAACGTCAGAAAATCTAATTTTTCTACTCATTGGGATATTACAAATATATTAATTTATTTATAACAATCTACCCAATGCTCAATTTATTCAAAATTATCAAATCAAGACTTGGTAATGATACCTATATTGGGATTACTATTTCAGAAAGGAAATTTGCGTAAGATAACTGATGCCAAACATTACTATAATTAATGATATTGTAATGAACAAAAAATCATAAGGGGAGAACAAATTTATGGTCTAATACAGAATTGCAGAGTATTTTCAAAAATTATGAAAACCATACATTCAATACATCATTTGCACATCTTCCAATTTTCCTCACAAACTTTATCGTCCTTTCATTCCTGTTCTTATTTTGATTGTTTTCAGTGTCCTTCTCCCTTCTTTTCATTTGAATCTTCTCAACCTTCTGTTCGCAGGCATTCCACTTCCTATTGGTTTTGCACACTACTCATATCTGCAAACATAAGTAGCACACACTTCAACATCATCAATGAGATATTTGTGAATAAACTAAGCCCAATGAATTTATAATTGTTGGGATTATCTATCACTGGTTTAGGTCAAACTCTTGACTTGCAACTTTATAAAGTATTATTTGTCAATTTTTTTGATATAATCTTCAGTTTAAGTCACTGAGGCTACAACTTGTTGTATCATTATAATATTTGTACACTTTGCGTTGCATCTGTATATATAACCCATAAGAAGCTGTATACATTGGCGTTGTAGTTGTTATTACCTATCACTAAAACTTAGTCAGATTCACATGGAAGTTCTTATCTCTTTAGAATCCCAGACAAAAGTCAGCTAATCACCCAGCAACACCTAAAATTTTTGTCAATTACAAACATTCAGAAAGATCAGCTTTTCATGACATTGGGATCAAAATTGTTCACTACATATTAGAGATAGTTAAACCTTCTGATATGTTTTAAGTATATCTTACTGTAAAGCAGGAAGAAAATTAATCTCAGGTTAATATAATGCCAATAACCTGAAATTCAGTTAACTTCAATGTTTTATCACAAATATTCACAAAAATAAGGAATATAATCTTCTTAAAAAAGTGACAAATGGTTTTAATACTATTTGAAATGACACCTATCTGTTTGGATTTAAACGGTGACTGTATACTTAAATTAGTAGGAGTACACTTTCCCCATTGGTTAAAAGAACTAATAACTTTCTATTTAGGTCATATTGGATCCATTATACAAATTAAGTACTTTTATAGCATAAAAACGTTTATGCTGTTTTCGAGAAGCATTCGCGAATAAAAAATCTATCCAGTAAGTGTCATTTAAAGGCTATTTTCATTCTATAGTGATGTTATATAATTGAAGAAACGTTTGTACCTAAGTATCGACATGTTCATCGACTAAACAAGAATTCAAACGACTTTAATTCGAAAATTTTACAAATGTGCAGTATTATTTTAGCAACACTTTAGAGCAATGAACTAATAGAGTTCTCATAGTAAGCCTTTGTAGTTCTACTATAGTAGATTTTAATCAAGACAAAGTGAATATGAACTCCGTTTTAACAGAGCGAATACTGGGAATATCATGACTTCTGGAACTGCTTCTCCAGCTATTATTATTTATTTATTTATTGTGTAATTATTAGACAATTATATAACTATATTTCAGTTTTCCTGATACTGTGAGCTTTCATTGAATCTATCAGTTATTGTTGTATGTTTAACTACTGAATAGTTATCTTTAATTCACTGTGTACCTTTTGGTCTATTCTCTGCCGTTTTAGCATGATTGTGTGTAAAAGTTGATTTTTTGGAGGGTTGGTTGTGGTCTGATTATTCATATATTTAAACTGATGACAGTTCACGGCAAAGATACTAGGTGCCTGAAACATGGTGACAACAGCTTGTTTACTGTTTTCTCTTATCGGACTCAAGACTGGGGATGGAAGAAAACCTACACGTTCGTGGATCAATAGTAGTTAAGATTGTCAAGGGTTCTGCTCAAGATTGAGTTCAGTCAGTTAGATAGTATCACTGCCCTAAAAGTAAAATATTAAACTCTAGAGAAATATTAAAGTATTGTTATCAGTGAATATCCTCTCAAATCAATTAACATATAGCAGAAATAAATCCAATTATCAGTTGGATTTTACACGGTAATAGGAATGTCGATGATTAAAGTACGATTGTTTGACACATCATTTTTAAGATTGCCGGTAATATCAATCATCTTTTCAATTCAGGATTTAAACATGAGTATTTAACTGATAATCTACAAGGCCTATAGGGATAGACAAATTACTTCTTAACTAGAACAGCCGAAAAAGATTTTATTTCTTATTTTACTGTTAACTAGATCCATCAATTATTTACTTATACTTATGAAAGTCTCTAAATCCCGAAAAAACTTAAATAGGTCTATTTTATCGAGCGTATTCAAAAGAATTTATGACTAATAAGTGTATATGCCTTCAATAGTAAGAATGTACACTACCTAAATAATGAATAAACATAAACGTCAATTATAAGCAAAGATGGATAGTGGCTAGCAGTGGAATCCAGGATGCATGTTTCGCCCTACTTGGGACTCATCACCTGGATGTACCTGTACGAAACGCACACCCTGGATTCCACTACTAGCCACTATCCATTTTTGCATATAATGCTTGTGAATTAAGGCTATATCGAGGTAATATGCACAGTATGAACATACGGTCAATAAGAGACTGATCAATTAAAGTTCTAAACATCAATGGGAAGATTCAACCAAACAATAACAAGTGAATATAAACGTCAATGTCTAAATATTAATTGTGTTGAATAACAATGCAAACTGAATAGATCAATCAAGTATCATTCTAGGATTATAATTAGATTTTTAGCTTTTCATCAGTAAAGTGATATTTTAGCCAACATTTATTCTACATTAAGCATAATTTGAAAGAAAATATTGAATGCGAACTAACGTCTTTCAAAGCTGGATACTGAGTGTCCATATTATTATTTATACTTGTTTTTTGATCCTTGACAAATACATCGTTGAACTTATGAACAACTGTATGATTTTCCACTTCTATTTCATTCATAATTCAACTAAACTAACGTTCTATGATATATTTAATCATTATTGGATAACAGTTTATGCTTAGATTTTGGATCAATTAAAACGTAAGTGTTAAGAAACAGATGGAGATGTAGATGGGAAACTAACAGAAACTATTCAGTTAAAGAAAGATCATAACTTAAATTGTGATACTAGTTTAAAACATAAGTCACAATTATATACTTGATCTGATGCAGATGTGAACGCGAAGATCGGCAAAGCAAGAGCAGCATATTTACAAATGAAGAACATCTGCACTTCAAAACGATTGTTAACCAACACTAAGATCAGAATTTTCAATACAAATGTCAAGGCAGTTCTACTGTATGGGGTGGAGACGTGGA
This sequence comes from Schistosoma rodhaini, assembly GCA_944470415.2. NCBI lineage: Eukaryota > Metazoa > Platyhelminthes > Trematoda > Strigeidida > Schistosomatidae > Schistosoma > Schistosoma rodhaini. The sequence goes on from OX104044.1 coordinate 57,173,667, forward strand.
GAACTACGAAAGCCATCTCCAGAAGATACAAGTGTTTATTAACAGTTGTCTACACAAAATACTTCGGATCCGTTGGCCAGACATTTTCAGCAACAACCTACTGTGGGAGAGGACAAACCAGATTCTATCCGGCAGAGGAAGAAATCAGGAAGAAGCACTGGAAGTGGATAGGACATACATTGAGGAAATCACCCAACTGTGTCATAAGGCAAGCCCTCACATGGAATTCTGAAAGCGAAAGGAGAAGAGGAAGACCAAAGAACACATTACGTCGAGAAATGGAGACAGACGTGAGAAGAATGAACAAAAGTTGGATAGAACTAGAAAGGAAGGCTCAGGAAAGAGTGGGCAGGAGAATGCTGATTGGCGGCCTATGCTCCTTTGGGAATAACAGGCTTAAGAAAGTAATGAAAAAACAAAATAAATTATGGCATTAATCATTTTAATAATCGAATTTTGTTTACAGTTTATTTACCTATCAAACATAATACTTTCATTTGAAAGTTAAGTATAACCATAATAGAGTGAATCAGTGAGTTAAACTAAATAAACAAGTTTTATCCATGTATTTAGTTGAAATAAATAATTTCATGAGAGGTAAAAATTATGTAACATTCTTATCAAGAGAATTTCAATGCTATTCATAATGAAATAGTTTCGAACTATGTAATTGAAAACGTTTAAGTGACAGTTTTTTTAGAGAAAAAAAATCATTTTGATAATAATTTGTATCACGAAATGATATTAATTAAACAGTTATCAAAAAAGCTAGGGATAGTAAGCAAAGATGGCTAGCAGTGGAATCCAGGACGCGCGTTTCGTCCTATTTGGGACTCGTCAGCTGGATGTATCTGCATTTCAGAGTTTATGTTCACTCTGGGACTCGAACCCAATACCTTTCGCCTCAAACGCCATCGCATTATCCACTCAGCTACTGAGTCCTGATAGCCACTTGCGTGTGCAATGAGGTGAGGTTTAAATTCACAGAGTTAAATATGTGTTTTGTTTTCGCATAAGATTTCTCAGAAAGACCTAAGTAGAACCTATCCAAGTCACATATGTAGAACCTTCAAATATATTATTTATCATGAAAATACTGATCAAAGTTTCACTGATTCAAATGTAAGATTGAATCGATTTTCAATATGACTTGACTATTAGTTATTAATAATAATAATAATATTTTTCTTATTATAGATGAGACAAAATTTTACTATTTACAGGTTATCAGTAAAACTTTGAGGACGGCCCATGGGTGAAGTTATACTTAAAACTAGTCAGTTTTGAAAGTATAAGAATCATTTAGATGAGAGATTTGTGAGTATTTTCAACTTTACACAACGTGACTTATACTCATTAACCAAGTCGGTAGTCAGATAGATATCACTGATATCATTGGGTGATGGTCGAGTAGTAAAGCAAATTGATGAGAGTTGACATTCTCAGACAACTGAATATCAATTCAAATAATTTAAAATTACGTATTTGCTGTAAAATGAGATATTCTAGGCATAAATCTAGTTTAAAATTGTGTGTGCTCAGCTTTCGCAAAGTTTAACATTAATATGAAACATCTAGTTGTTACTCAATGTAATTCAATAACTCTCTATCATACACCGATCCATATTGGAAACTACTTAGAAAATGAATATAATCTCAATAAATTATCTATGCAAGTAATTTCACACAGATCATTTTTGTACTTGTTTTCAAATTATCATACTAAACTATACAAATTCTAAGGAATAACTCAGAGAATATTGTAATTCAATGATATAAACCGAGATTTTTTTAAATGTTGCTCTTCAGAAGTGTTCACAGTAATATTGGTAAAAAAAGATTCACGATCATTCTTCACAAGTAATATTAATTGTACTCATATACGGCCTTATTCAAATGATTGGAGATATTGATTAATTAAAGAATTTGAAGGAAGATGATTTAGGATGGAAATATGGAAATCGCAACTACCTGCCAGTAAAGTGACATGTAAACAATACCTTTAGCTGGGTGAATAATCCACTTACTAAAGTTACACAATACTCATATCCAATTGACAGTGGCGGTTTGAAACAATGCGAGATTCTCGCGCTTTTCTTTGTTTAGTGAATTTGAAGTGTTTATTTAATAAATTACAAGTTGTAAAGTTTTAGTAATTCAGTTATTGTGTTTACAGTGTTATTAAACGGACTTAAAATCTTATTAAGCTGTAGATATTTACTTATAAATTTCACCACTTCTATTGTAGCTGGAAAACCGTCTTCGTTTTCAATTGGACGTAATCAAATCGATGACTTCCAATTGTCTATAGTGAACTAATCATGTTAATCAGTTGGATATGGCATAAAACATGAAGATATTGACAAAAATTTATTATTTTCTATGTGATTACTTCTGTATACATTTTAGACTGTTTACAGCTAGATATAAGTCAACGAAAGTAAGTTCAGAATTCGCTTTAATTTTGTAACCTTCATAGTTTGCTCTTCAGTATAACTAAATTCTCATTTCAAGTTACAAACATTTCAGGGAACTTTCTTTTCATTACCAATATATATATATATATATATATATATATATATATATATATATCGAGATATCGATAACTGATGACTGACTGAAAAGGCCACATTTCAGCATCCATTTTAGCAGTTGTTAAATATGGCGTATTCGTTCATTGGGTTAATATGGGATTAATTGTGAGAAATTATAGAAATAAAACCACCTATTTGTTCTATCACCCACTTGTAATAATAAATGAAATATTATTATAGTTATGTTACTTCAAATTAGACTGAAGTATTTTAACATAAACTATATGGTTCAAGTAATGAAACATTTAAATAGGCCCACACGTTGCTACAAGAATTTACGGCCATAACACACTATGTAAAATCTTATTAAGCTGTAGATATTTACTTATAAATTTCACCACTTCTATTGTAGCTGGAAAACCGTCTTCGTTTTCAATTGGACGTAATCAAATCGATGACTTCCAATTGTCTATAGTGAACTAATCAGTTTCGATACTTATTATGAATGCAAGAGCCTACAGAGTATCGTGTCAAATCTCACTAGATGTGAAAAATAGTTTTCGAAACACTGTATATGGTAATATACAATGTGAGTGAATAAATTTTTATTCAGAGAAAATATAACTGGATTTTCTCCAATTCAAACTGATATAGCAAATCCTCAATAATCGAATGTTAACAGTTTTTCATAAGATAGCAAATATCTTAGGTTTATGTCATAAAGAATGCATATTTCATCGATATCGTCAATATGATTTTTCCATATTCAGGTTGTGCAATACCTTCATCTGAAAATAATTTTTTATCATAGATGAATACTAGCTAATTAACTATTGAAAGCCATATGGCACTGTGCGGATGTTTCTTCTTTGTTTATAAATTCTGTCTAGCATACACACATGACTAAGAATATGAAATCGACTGAGATCATGATACTTTTAAACAACGAAGTCGAAATAAAATAGTCTATATGTTTAACTTCACTAGTTTCTTAATATATTACAACAGTCATTCACTTTTATTTGTGATAACTGTCTCTCAACGTGGTTGATCTTCACTAGTTACATTACTAGTATTTCGTGAATCCCTTCTTAAAGCTTATTACTAATGAGCTTTAATGTTTATGGATAACTTGATATTCAACCAAAGCTTTTAGCAAGACTTTAGATGTATTTAAAAGTTTATTTCAATCTTTATCCTGTTTCGAACAGTCAAAAACAGTCATAAAAGCAAAGATGACTTCAGTTAAAAATTCAAAGTAGGGATAGTGATTAATGTTTTCAAATAAGGAACTTACATCATTGTTCGCAGAGTACTACACTTAACTCAGTAATGATATTCTTCCATAGCCCATTTCAATATTCGATAGACTTAAGACAACAGTAAATTTACTTAAATATTAGCAATATACATGTACAAAAATAATATTCACAAAGGAACGATTATAGTCACTTATTTTACTTACACCTGTAACCTCTCGTGGGGCATAGAGAACCAACTAGGATTCTCCAACCAATTCTATCCTGAGCTCTCCTCTCAAGTTGTTGCCAATTTCTTTTCATTCTTTTAATGTCCGCCTCCAATATCCTGATCAAAGTAGATTTTGGCCTTCCTCTTTTCCGTTTCCTTTCAAAAGTTCAAGTTGAGGATCGACTCGTGATGCAGTCTGATGATTTCCGTAATTTATGTCTAACTCGACTCTAACGTACTTTCTAATTTCGTCTCCAACCGGAAGTTGGTTTGTTCTCTCCCACAATCGGCTGTTCCTGATGTTATCTGATCAACGTACATTCAGTATCTTGAGTAGACAATTGTTTATAAATACCTGTATTGTTTTGATGATGGTTGCGGTAGTTTTCCACGTTTCAGCTTCATATAATAAAACTACCTTGAGGTTCGTATTGAAGATTGTGACTCTGTTTTTGATTGATAGTTGTTTTAGTTCCACATGTTGTTCAACTGTAGGAAGCTGTCGTTGAATAGTCTCTCTGGTTCACCAGTAAGTGGTGAGGTGAAGATAAATCCAGGTTCTCACGTCTTCCATTGATCTTGTGAAACTTTCATTGGTCCAAATGTGATCTATCCGATTCTCTGTAGTAGGATCCAGTGAGACCCATGTAGCTTTGTGCATGAGTAAGTGGGGGAATTGTGTGCTACCTATAACCATCTTGTTGAATGAATATAAATTTGCAAGTCTCTCACCATTCTCGTTCCATTCTCCCAGTCAGTCCATGTCGTCCCATGATATCTTCATACCCAGTGTTGTCCATCCTTACTTTGGTGTCTAGGTCTACCATCAGGATAGTCAAGTTCCTTCCTATTCACTTCTCTGTGCTTGACTCCAGTTTCATAAAATTGACCTTTGTAGCCTTGGGTGCTGTCATTGATAGGCTTATAGCACTGGATAGCATTCATTGTGATCCCGTCCCTCTTTATTTCGAAGAATGCTTTGATGATTTTGGATCCATAAGAAAATCGCTTTCTTGCTTCTTTGGATAGCGTCATTGCAAAGCATCTCCTCCTTGATAACGAAAGTAAAACAGCGACTCTGGCAAATATAATCTTTCCTTTCCAGCTTGCGTCTGATTGGTCTCACTTATTTCGAGCACTATCATGTTATATCTCTTCATTTCCGTAACTATTTGATTTGTTCAACCAGTTCCCCACATTTTTCGGACATTCCATGTACATATATTAATTGTTGCTCTGATTTTTAGATGGGTTATAGGCCTCGTGACTTCCGAAGAATCTCGGCTTTCACTCTCGGGAGCTATAATTCTTCTGAATGAAGATCCCTCAACTAGGAGGACAGAGTTTAAATGACTAAAATGATTTTTCTCGTTAGCGTTTTCTAGCAAAGTTACTTTCTTGTCTTATTCTAAAATATATACATACAATAATAAACTGTTTACTCAAGTTATATTTTTCATATTCGTTTATATTGTTCTTTCTATTCTTCATCAATTCATAATCAATTATTTGTTCGGTTGAGTTAACAATATTTTTTTCCAAGATCAACATATTCTTGCATGGTTCGTTGCATAATAAATTATATATGCTTCATAAACGACATAAGTGATTAACTTTTTAAGCTTTATAACCATCTCTTATCTAGAAAATTACTTTTTGAATCTCCAGGCATCAGTATTGATATATATATATATATATATATATATATATATATATAACGTTTGATGAGTTATTAATAAACGCATCTAATTTCGACGTTGCTAACATACATTCAGGAACTAAATAATAAACTACATCAGTAGCTAATGAAGTAGATATATTGAGAAACTGTTAACTAATACCGACGTCCACCATTTGTCCTCAGTGAGTACAACCAGGTCTGTTGTGAGATATCAACTCACTGAAGACAATCGGTAAATGGTTGCTCAACTTCGTGGATTGGTTGAAGTTAGACATTAACACCGTTGGATGCCGGCCAACTCAGTGGTTCTAGAGGTTAAGCGTTCGCGGGCGGGACTGATAGGTTCTGGGTTCGAGTCTCGTAAGTTGGGATCGTGGATGCACACTGCCACTGAGAACTCCCACAATAGGACAAAACGGCCGTCCAATGCTTCCAGGTTTTCCATGGTGGTCTAGCTTCAATTGATTCATGCTTTCAACTATAAAATTGCGAAAATCTCCACAAACCCCCTTCTGATAATATCGTTATGTTTAATCCAGAGGTTTTGACTGTACTGTAGTCATCATTTTTCATCAAATCCAGTACTATCACTTATATTAAAACATATTTTAAAATTCTACCAAATATAATATAATCAGAATGTCAATAAAAGATATGCTTGAAATAATATGAGATCAAAATCATTTCTAATTGTGATTTAAGTAAATCTTATACTCTGCAGATAATTCACAAATGAAAATGATCAGTTTAATCTCACTAATCAGTCATATGACTATTAAGAGATTCTGGTGAAGTCATTCCAAGAAATTTTCTTACATCTTAATATTCAACCGATTGAAGTGAATGATGATACCACCAATAGAGAACGAGGTGTTATAGAGATATTCAAGGCATAAGTGTGTAAAACAATGTCCACAATTTCACCATTTTATAAATCTGATCCGATTTGTATGTTTTTCATAACTGATTGTAAGACATTATGTTCAAATTATGATGTTACATTTTGACGTGCAAATATTCTTCTCTAAATGATTACAAAATAAAAATGATGCACTATGTCTCTTTATAAACTACCTGTTTACGATAACGCCTCTGATATATCCCCGTTTCGTAACTAACTTTGTAGGTAATACCTAAAATGAATAGCCAAAAACATTTTCTGTGAACTCACTATTCACACAGACTTAAATGGTAATTAATTCTTACTTGTAACTGTTTGTATTATTCAGTTGCTGATATTAAGCAGTGAACTGTTCAATTTCTTAAGTAAGTACCACTATGTTCTGTAAATGCGAGTCATTTATATTTTGAGTAATAGATAGTAGTGAAGTACAGAAGGTCATTTTCGTGATACTGTGGACTCATCATTTAGATCCCAATGTTCATACTAAAATTCAAATCACGTAAACAATCACTTTAAATGTCAACACGTTTTCCACGTGCCATGACAGCTCCTTTTGCTCAACAGGTATTATCGAGTTTCGATATAAACATCAATAGTGAGATGTAATTACCATGGGTTAATGGATTTCTCATAAAGCAAAAGGTAATTCCTATATTCCATTGTAAGCCATAACCCAAAATGTATTCGACTGGAGAGTGATTGGCTCCACTTTCTATTCAGGAAGATTTGAGAGAAAGAAGAAAAGCCGACAGACTGGAAAGAAGGACACCTTATCAAGATACCAAAGAAAGGACATCTGAGCGATTGTGAGAACTACAGAGGAATCACACTACTATCGATATCAGGAAAGGTTTTCAACAGTGTTGTTGAACCGAATGAAAGACTCAGTGGACACCCAAATTTATGACCAAAAGGCTGGATTCGCAAAGATCGTTGTGCACAGACTGAATTGTGACACTACGGATCATCATTGAACAATCAACTGAGTGGAACTCGTCACTACACATAGAATACCTTGATTATGAGAAAGCGATTGACATCATGTATAGAAGAACATTGTGGAAACTTCTTCAGCACAATAGAGTAACTGTGAAAATCATCAACGTAGAGTAAAACGCTAAAGAAAAACGATCATTTTTATACTCTGTGGGAAACGGGTTTTTATAAAAAAAGAATTTTCAACAGCTCTTTATATTCATCATGATAATTTTAAGTATTACTTGAAGTTAGTGTAATGAAAGTTAAGCTGTAGTCCAACAAAAATCTTCTTCTTAGTGCAGGTCATCATTTACTATATGATGCCACCTTGATAGAAAAGCTCTTGTAGCCCCGATGTATATAATGCATGAGTTGTCAAAGATTTTGATACAGAGAACTATTTATTGAGACTGACTTTGATTGAAAAAAGTTGAAAGGTAATCTACTTTAACGTCGAATGTAAGGATGGAAAGTTTTTCGTATCTAAATAAATAATATATTTGTGATATCCCATTGAGTAGGAAAATTAGATTTTCTGACGTTTCGTGACTCAGTGTAAGCCATTTCTTCAGCGAATAAATAATAAGTACTAAGTCTATTGATAAATCACTATCCTCTAAATCAAGTCTCAGAAATAATCTAACTAAATCATCTGGAACCTTATCAGTTATGGTTTAGAAAACAGACCTCCTACTGTGCTTTACATCTTTTTATAAGCAGTGACGTGTGATTTGAGAGAAATAGAAATTTTCGTTTTGTTTATCAACTAATCTGTATTAGTGATAACTTTTTTTTTTGTAATTATCTGCGTTTTATTTCTTCACATTACTTCGTTCCACTTAAGGCGTTTCACACTACCACACTGCTCAGATTAGAAATCCTAATGTATTTCATTTATTAAGCCCAGGTTTACTTACTCATTTTGGTACACATACTTTATGGGATTATTAGTGATACTATCTGGAAGCAAAGTCTTCTTCTCAATAGTTAAAAATCGAAAACTAACTACTATATTGTAGCTCCATCAATCAAATCAAACTTTTTTAGTGAATGTTTAAGGAAGAAGTAATCAACTCGAATAATCGAAAGACTTAAAATTGAATAGATTTTAGCAAACATATTTGTAAACCATAGATAGAAAAAAGGAATGTATATGTCCGAATAAAAATATTAATAATGAATATCAGAGTGGGCTGTTGAAATTTTGAGAACTTTAAAAAGTTCCTTTTTTCCGTTGAAATGCAAAATTTCCTCATCTTTACAATTGAACTACATTTACAAAATAGATTTAAAAACTCTTATACAAAATACATAATGCATACTTCCTATTTGACCGTTAAAAAGTCCAACAAATTTGCGGATATTATCAAACCATATTAGAATTTCAGATTAAGTAGTTGATTGAAGTTAGACATTAACACCGTTGGATGCCGACCGGTTCAGTGGTTTAGTAGTTAAGCACTCGCGCGCGAGACTGACAGGACCTGGGTTCGAATCTAGCGAGGTGGGATCGTGGATGCATACTGCCACTGAGGACTCCTACAATAGGACGAAACGGTCTTTCAGTGCTTCCAGGTTTTTCATGATGGTCTAGCTTCAATTAACTCATGATTTCTAAAATCTCCACAAAACCCCCCTTCAATCAGGTATTTGTTTCATCCTAGTTTTAGACTCTTCAACAAAGCTACTTCATTTCAAATCAACAAATTCGATGTCTTTAGGAACTTTTGTCTAAACTAGATCGAATAGTTTCACAGTATTTTGGCGCCGAGTTGATGTAAAACATTAAATAAGAATAATATATTTGTAAAGTCTCAGCGAATGAATTTGTAGTAAATCCAACGTTTCACCTAGCAATCTTTGATTACATTACCTTGCAAAAGCTTGGATCAGATTGCCAGGCGAAACGTTGCCAGCCATATAGAATGGTGAAGCCTAGTAGACTCTTCTGGAGAAGAGTGATACATCAAAGCACAGCACAACTACCGGGGCGGATTAACTGTTTCTTCATTGCTTATGCGAAACCATTACATAACACTCACAACCCTTTTTTTGTCTTTTTGTTTTTGTTTGGGCAGACTCATTTTTTTACCACTCTTCTGAACATTCAATAGTTATGCAATGACTTTATGTAGCATTCGTAATCGTTCTCGGGTACTGATTAAATGGTTAGTTAGGCCGATCTCCACCACCTTCATTACCGCTCACGTTAGTACATGGGATGGTTGCCATAATACGGGAAGCACGTCGAGGATGTGTGAGTCGGATTTTGCTCCCCTCAGGCGAAACGTTGAATTTACTTCAAATTCATTCGCTGAAATTTTACAAATATATTATTCCTATTTAATGTCAACATCTTTAGATTAATGATTTCTATATTATAACCTTGAATGTTTACTCTCTACATATAGTTTTCTCATAATATATTATTTTTTCACCTTCACTGAGATTTGTACCAAACTAACAATTATATCCATCTAATGAATATGCAATATATATATATATATATATATATATATATATATATATATATATAGGTATATTTAATAACTACTGATAAGGTCAATTATTTCTTTTTATAATACAATCGTGTTTACTAGTTGTTTAGAAAGAAAACAAAATAAAAAAGAAAAACAAACAAAATGAAAATAACTATAAATCACATTGAATGTGATCATTCGTTACTTTCTTTTTCTTTTTCCTTTTTACGGGTTCTGCTGTTTGTTTGTTTGTTTGTTTTTAACTAACGACTATTCTATATTAATCACCATATATGTACATATATATAATACTCAATATGTTGTTGTTTACATTTTTCAAAGGATGAAAATCGAAATATTGGGCGTTTATTGTTTCTACCGCTATTTCTCTTATCAAAGTAAATGATAAATCATATTTCATTATAATAAAGTGTATAAGTAAATTAGTTCAAGATTTTACGTGTGAATTATTTTGAATTTGTCAAATAGTGGAAGAAAAACTAATAACGTATTTGGGTCATATTTAAAGTTACTACAATATTATAAATATAGATATGGGTGGTTGAATTTCAATCAAATTGTATTTACATATAGGTAACAATGAAACAATCTTGTTTTTGATATTCCTATGATTATTGACCTAATGAACGAATAGGTTTTTCTTATTATAAACATTAACTATATAAATAGTTGAGATAATGAGTCAATTGAAACTAGACCACCATGGAAAACCTGGAAGCATTGGACGGCATCGCGGGATTCCTCAGCTGTGCGCGATCCACGATCCCATCTCACCAGATTCGAACCCAGGACCTATCAGTCTCACGCGCGAGTGCTTAACTACTAAACCACTGAACCGACTGGCATCCAACGGTGTTAATGTCTTACTTCAACTAATCCACGAAGTTGAGCAACCATTCACCAATATCTTCAGTAAATTACTATCTCATGATTTCAACTACAAAAATACCTACTGTCTTCTAACTTTCAATAGTTTACTACCTACTGTTATTTCATAATGAAAATTCTTTCCAATTTATTTCGAAGTATATAAACTAACAATGTAAATTCACAGTTGATGAATTTTCAAATGAATGGAGAAAATAACTCTATATTCAATTTTTTGTTTTTAGTAATGTATCTTAGTTATTATCTTATCGGTTCATTTGAAATGCTGTTTAATAAGTAAATAGACAAATAAATTCTATGCATGAAATAATCACAAAATGTATACCAATTTATAGGTATCATCAAGTTGATACAAAAAACAATTTTATGTGTAAAGAAAAGATATTCAATGTTAAATTTTTTCTGAAACAAAATTGCTCACTAGTGACTAGCTTGAAGAGGTATTCCCTGGAGTTCTAGTGAGCAGCCATGACTAGTGGAGTTCAACCGGGTCTGTTATTAGGCAGTTACTCACTGAAGATAATGATGGACCAGTTGCTCAATTTTGTGGATTAGCTGAAGTTGCACATTAACACCGTTGGATTCCGGTTCAGCGGTCTAGGGATCAAGCGCTCATGCGAAAGACCGATAGGTCTTATGTTCGAATCTCGCCAGGTGGGATCATGGATGTGCACTGCTGAGGAGTCCCACAATAGAACTAAACGGCCGTCCAGTGCTTCTATGTTTTCCATGGTGGTCGAGCTTCAATTGACTCATGATCTCAGATATTAAAAATTTTGTCTATGAATTGTTTTGAAAGGACATTTATCATATGAATCATATTAATTCAATGAAGCACCAACAGTAATTGTTAATAGGAGGATCAAGACATTCGAATGTTTATGTTCATGATATTCAGATTTTACAGAATTGCATAAAGACAACCGTTTTGAAGTTTATGTATGACTCAATCCGGTAAAATGTTCGATACTTAATTAATTATTTTCTAAGAGTGAACATGTTAACTTTCAGAAAATGTATATAATCAAACAAGATGTTGCGCATCTGTATAACGCTTCTGTAAAACCTGTACTCTAAGATTTATCACTACAAATCAGTTTTTGAAATCCAATTTATCATGTAGGTATATAATATAATGCTTCGTAAGACTTTTCAGTAATTTTTTGATAAACATAGTGTTTAAGAAAACAAAGTTTGCCTCCTGACATTCTAAAGCTAAACATCTAATGAGACATATTTTTAGATTAAATGCATGCTAGAAAAAGTTTCCTGTTGAGTAATCACACTAAAATGGTACAGAGCCTTCTGAAAATCTTGCGACGAATGTAAAGATTTTGGGATTGTTTCAAATGTATGATATGTTACAGGATTAGTCTGTGCCACTGGTTATTTTAGAATCAGCCAGTTACGTGCTTAAATACAGTCAGCAATAAGTATACTCAGAAGCACTTTCAGACATCATCGGTTAGTGAATATTAGCAGACGAGTATACTTATGATTTTTTTATTTAAACAGATAAACATTGGTACAAGAAGTCACCAAATATATATGCGCCTCACAGATCCTTTGATTTGTGTGAGGGATGGGATACTACCCGGGCACCCAAACTAAAGCAGGTGGTTTTCTTAGGAGGCCACACCCGGAGCCTTTGATCTGAAGGTCCAATCCACAAGACAGTGGAGCATCGTGAGGAGATGCCGTCCCATGGTAGTCGGTGGCCAACGATTGGTTCATACGCTATTTGTTCCCTCAGGGTACTGGAGCCCATGTGCACCATTGGCTTGGAATCAGAGCTTCCCAATTCACCTAGGTGGGCTCACTGTATTCATGTCGGACATTCACTTTTCGTCCTCTCAATTTCGTAAACAACACCCTTACCGTGAGAATGCAGTGAGTAGAACATCCCTGACAATGACTTTATACACGTGACCATGTGAGAGCATTTTGAGAGGGATAACTGACTCTCCCCACTCTCCGCCGTACCAGGGTATTTTGGGAGCAGCAAATGAGCATATTAACTTCCTCTGTTTGTCAACTCTTCTCGCATAGCAAATGAGATTTGTTTATGCAATAAGCAACCATATTCTGATTTCAACCAATTTACATAAATTCTCTACAAAATCATTATATAATCAAAATTTTATTTAACTCAGTCATTGTATCACCAATTCCTGTTTTAAAAAAAATACAGAATCATTAAAAATACCATTAAATATTCATGCTGAAAGAACAAACAAACACTGAAACGTTGATTTCTAAATTTTTGCATTAGTTTAATTCCTTGATATTATTAAAACGTAATAATTAATAGAATGGATATTGAGGAATTGATTATTTCTTTTCTATTTAATACACTGACAATGTGGAGCAGACTGTAGAAAAGAATCTCAAAGGAATTTCGTAGGGAAACACATTTCTTAGATGAAAGTTTTCATTATTTTACTGATTAGACTATTTAATTAGATGAGTGATTTGATTAACAGGATATTTATTGGAAACTAATGAAATATTTGAATGATTAAAATTGATTATCAACAATAAATAACTATTAAGTGTCAGGTTGTACATGAATTTACTACCATTGAGTCAGAATTCCATGGTGTTCATATCAAACTTCAATTAACTCTCGATGTCGTGTATTCTTCATTCGTTGACCGTAGTTGATAATTGTCTCATATTCAGCATGAATGATTTCAACTGAGAATGACTTCTTACTAGAACTTTATGTGTTGCATCTTGAACCTAGTTACTAGTGAGATTATGATGGTATTTTTTCAATCCTACTTACTGAATAAATCAGTTATTAAATGTATTAGCTATCTAATGAGTGAAGCTAACATGAAATTACATAACCTTTGACCTAAATAATCCAATTATTTTTATATATGGAAATAGAGTCATCATCTCAAATTACTTTTATATATTTGTCTGTATGATGAACTTCGACATCACGAGTTCGATGAGTTTTATTAAAACAAATTCCAAGATAATCAATGTTTCAGTTAGTCATAATTTTTATCTCTAATCTATATTTTTATGGGTCAACGTAATAAATTATAGTGAAAGTGAGCAGATAAAAATAGTTTTTAGTAACATTGTATTGTAATTGACAGCAGAATTTAGAATGAGCATTTTGTCGTTTATGAAGTTGGTCAACTAGATTTACTTGCACTCCATCATTGATGTTAATAATGTTACTCGAACCCATTGCCTGTTGCTTCAATCACCAACATATTATCTACTGGCCTAATGTGTACAGATAGTCACTGACTAGTTCATAGCATGTGAAGTTATTAGTACAGTTAGTAATCATTTATTCATACATACTATTCTTAGGAAAAAGCGTATACATAGAACTAAGTAAATCAGTTTTACATATTAGTTATAACATTTTAATCTATTAGTATTCGTAAGTTGTGTCAAACAATCGATTTATTTTTTAGTTGAGTTCATGAGTCAGTTGAAGCTAGACAATCATGGAAAACCTGGAAGCACTGGATAGCCGTTTCGTTGTATTGTGGGACTTCTCAGCAGTACGCATTCACGATACCACCAACGGTGTTAATGTCTAACTTCAACCAATCCACGAAGTTGAGCAACCGTTCTTCATTGTCTTCAGTGAGTTAATATCTCACAACAGACCTAAAATCTCCATAAAACCCCTTCCGATAATCAATTTATTGATTATTCGATGTTAAGTGCTACTCAATTGAACTTATGCAATAACTGACTATTAATCAATGTAAATAAAGCACAAAAATCAATGTATTCAGATATAATTTTGATATATGATTTTCAGTGTAACATACATGTTCATCTATCACTATTGCAGTTATTCTTTCCTTAGTTTAAGTTATTTCAACAGTTGTATAATTAAAATAGATATTCTAAGAGTAATAAACGGTATGTAACTTCTCCTGCAGCACTTATAGAGTTACTGCCGGTCCCAAGTCCGGGTAAAGGAGGAGGGTTGACCATGGGTTTTGCGACCCTATCCTGTAGAAAACTAACTCGCTGAAAAAACGCTAACCAGAACTGGTGGGCTGCCTTTGCTCCTCCACGAGGGCTAACAGGCGTAAGTAGGTAAGTAGGTAATAAATTGTATATACAAAATGAAGAACTAGGGTTTATTTTTGAGAAAGCAGTTAATAAAATTTTATACAATCTCAATAAACAGTTTTCTAAATTCGAATAACCGTTTCAGAGGTTTCGTAAAGAGTAAAAAATTACTTTCAAATGATTTCAAGTGATTATAAATGGAATGAAGTTAGCTTTCGCCTCCGCATTCAACGGCAAAAAAGTAAATAATATCGTCAGATAGAAGATCAAGATATGTGAAAACAAAATAGAACAATGTGCTATGATGAATATTTAAGAAAATATGAAGGTTTTAGTTAAAGTACTCTAAATTATTTCACTTGACTACTGTAAATGACAGCAAATTTCAAGACTTAAAATGAGTTTGTGAGTAGAAATTGTGTTTATCATTCAACTGGATATTTTGAATTTCAGGCTTATAGATATTAATCCTATTGTTTGTGTTAAAATAAAATTGCTGTTACAGATAACCAGAAGTTTTGATGTTAAAGTTCATGGTATGTCATTTGCTTCCAATTTTCCTATACTTTCAAAGACAATGCTGCGATAATCTAAGCGAGATTGAATAAAAGCATATTAATTACCAAACTGATTAAAAATCTATTTCAGATAAACAAGTACAAAATATTGACACGAGATAAAGTTCTACTACAGTTAAAAAGCGATTCAAGACAGTATGAACCAAAGACAATCATATCTTTTTCTACTACATACATTTGTAACGTAAACTTATTTAAACTAGACCTACTGTGAACATCATCGTTAGTTTATGTTTATTTATGTCGGAAATTTGAATATATTTTTTCTGGTTAGAGTTTTTTTAGCGAGTTGGTTTTCTATGGGATGGAGTGGCTAACCCCATGCCCAACCCTCCTCCTTTAACCGGCTTTTGAACCGGCAGTAGCCCCCGAAGGAGCTACAGGCTACAGCTACAGCATATCTACAAATGAAGAACATCTGGAACTCAAAACAATTGTCAATCAACATCAATGTCAGAATCTTCAATACAAATGTCAAGAAAGTTCTACTGTATGTGGCGAAAACCTGGAGAACTACGAAAGGCATCATCTAGAAAATACATGTGTTTATTAACAGTTGTCTACACAAAATACTTCGGATCCGTTGGCCAGACACTATCAGCAACAAGTTACTGCGGGAGAGAACAAACCAGGTTCCATCCAGTGGAGGAGGAAATCAGGAAGAAGCACTGGAAGTGGATAGGACATACATTGAGGAAATCACTCAACTGCGTCACAAGGTAAGCCCTCACATGGAATCCTGGAAGCGAAAGGAGAAGAGGAAGATCAAAGAACACATTACGCAGAGAAATAGATACATACATGAGAAGAATGAACAAAAGTTGGATAGAACTAGAAAGGAAGGTCCAGTAGAGAGTGGGTTGGAGAATGCTGGTATGCGGCCTATGGTCCATTAGGAATAACAGGCGTAAGTAAGTAATGTCGGAAATCAATTTTTCTTTTCATGAACAAAATTGTGTTTTATTGATATCATTTTAAAGAGTTAAACTATCATCCAGATTTAAAATTTTTCTCCATACCTTTATATCATTAACAATAAAGAGTTTCTGAAAACATTTATTGAAGTAATTTTTATACAGTTTGGAGAAAATATGACTGTAACACAGGATCCAAACCAAGAATTGTCGACTTGGTACGCAGATAACTTTATCTTTTTTTAAAGTAAACTTTAAACCGTATTACTTTATAGTTAATAAATGATACGTTCAGTCTTTGATATCAACTTTAGTGAACCAAATGTTTAACTTAAATTTATTTATAATTGCACATCTGTAGTGGTTCACATCTACTCAGAAGGTACTGTATGTACTAGAGGAGCATGAGGTGTATTATGAGCTCAAAGAGCTGGAAAAAGTAAAACGAAAAAGAAAATTGGGCTGACGACCCAGCAACCACACGTGTTGCACGTACACTTGTTAAGGAAAACATTAAACAACAATCGGCAATAACACAATCACCGAATTGAGACAATCATAAAATGAAAATGAAAAGCAGATAGTTTAGTCTGAAAGAATAACTTTTAGTAATCAAGGATAGGGAGTTTTATTGTAAGTCAAAAAGTATGTATCTGGATTTAATCCTAGTTTTTAAGTGATCATTAACGGTGATTTGATAGTCAATTTTAAAGGGAGACAAATGTCATATGAAACTTTTCTAAGCTTTTTAAGTTATCTATAACTTATATTGATTTCTAATAAAAATCGAACTTTAATCCATAGTTCCTAGAAAACTTTTGGATACCCTCGATAGAGAACTATCAAGGTACGTAATCTCACTAATAACATAAAAATCTGTTTCGATTGATATTTTACAGTATTCAGTTTAGGAAATTAGAATAATATGTAAATAATTTAGTTAATGTGAACAGAGTGAGATGATTTTGTAGGATTAAAATGATATTTATTAGTCCTTAATACCTCATTAGTTGTTATCATCCTCAGGTTAAAAATACACTTACAAAGAAAACCATCAATGTAAATCCATAGAAAGTACTATATAATGTCTACATTACTACAGATATTTAGTTAAAGTTCTGAAAATCATTCATCTTTGAATATTATAATCCCAGTAACTGAAACAGATTAAATACTTCGATTACCTCTTTTCCTTTCGATTAATTATAAACACGATCCACAAAATAAAAATCTTACCTTTTGTTTTTCTTTCTTACTTACTTACTTGCTTATACCTGTTACACATCTAAGAGGAGAATAAGCCAACCACAAGTATTCTTCACCAAACCCTGTCCTAGACAATACTTTCAGGCTATTTCTAATTGTTATTCATCCTCTCCATGTCTGCCTCCAATTCCCAACTCAATGTGTTCTTCAGTATTCCTCTTTCCCGTTTCCCTTCACGATTCCAATGCAGCGCTTGCCTAGTGATGCAGTTTAATGATTTCCATAATGTATGTCCTATCCACTTCCACAATCTCTTCTCAATTTACTATACAGATGGAAGCTGGTTTGTTCTCTTCCACAATAGCCTGTTGCTGATGGTATCCGGTCAACAAGCATTCAGTATCTTGCATAGACATTTGTTTATAAATACTTGTACCATGTTGATGATGATTGTAGTAGTTCTCCACGTTTCAGCTCCGTACAGCAGGACTGTCTTGACGTTGGTATTGAAGATTCTCAGTTTGATATTGATTGAAGGTTATTTTAAGTTTCATATGTTCTTCAATTGTAGGGATACTGTCTTTGATTTGCTAATTCTTGCCTCCACGTCTGCATCAGATCCTCCTTGTTCATTGATGATGTTGTCCAGGTACGTGAATGTTTCCACATCTTCCAGAGTTTATCCATCAAATGTGATTTTGTTAATGTTGTGTGCGTGTTGTATTTGAGTATGTTGGTTTTTCCCTTGTATATATTGAGGCTAGGTGCTGCAGAGGCTTCTGGTACACTGGTTGTCTTCCCTTGCATCTGTTGTTGTGTATGGGAGAGAAGGGTTTGGTCATCTGTGAAACCCAAGTCGTTTAGTTGCATTCAATCTGTTAATTGTATTCCGTGCTTCCCTTCAGATGTAGAGGTCTTCATAATCCAGCCGACCACCAGAAGAAGGTTAAAGGGAGAGAGTAAGCAATCATGTCTGACTCCGGTCCTTACTTGGAAAACATCTGTCAGCTTTCTTCTATGCAAGACTTGCTTTCTACACTTATTGAAACAATTTTTATTGTAATGCTCAATAAAATTACCCTAAATATTCAAAACTATCACCTTAAATAATCATGAAATCAAAAAGTGTTAACAAAGTTCAGTTTCTAACTTCTACACTTTAAATAATCCATTCATTATTGATAATCCATTTTTAAAATTATTTATGTCAATAGATTTCCGCTGCTTTATAAATGAATATGTAGGTTAGTGCTCGGATAATTGTTTATCTTGAACGCATGGTCAATTCTGATTAAAATAATGTAAACAATTAAACGTACTAGTCTGTATGTCATCTGATCCTACAGTTTCGTTCTTGTTTTATTCAAACTTGTTCAGAAAACCTAATTGTATGAAATTTCTTAGAATTTCAATATACTATTTCTAATATATTTTGGATATTTGTTCAATGAAAATACATGAGAGAAAATCAATTGACCAACTTGAATCAATTTGAAAAGATTTTCAAAGGTAAGTTCATTTTATTAAAAGTTAATTTTCATGATAACAATATAGTAATATTGGTTAGCAGAGATGGAGACTGACCAGTTGCAGTCCTAACAAATCGATGGGAAGATTCAAACAAACAATACTAAGTTGAATTTAATATAGTAATATTTCTTATAAAAATCGTAGAGACCACTGAGCCGGTATCCTACGGTGTTAATATCTAACTTCAACCAATACACGAAATTAAGCAACCATCCACCATTGTCTTCAGTGAGTTGATATCTCACAACAGACGTGGTATAGCTTCAATTAACTCATGATTTCAACTATAAAATGACTGAAACCTCCACAAAACCCCCTTGTAATAAAAATCTTCGAGACTATAGTTTATGGATGAATTAATCAAGTATAAGATAAAAGCTTTCGGATTTTCGCGCGAAATTCACTAATCCATTTGATTAAATTGAGTTTTAGCATTAAAGCTGATGTAAGCTCGTGATGAAAACCTCAAATCTAATTCCTAACCTTAACCGTGAACTGTAAATCATAATTCTGATTCCTCACACAAGTTTATAACCCTCATTTAGTATTAGTTATTATGTGGGCACTCTCAAGGTTACCTTCTATTCAAGAAGATTTGGGAGGAAGAACAAGTGCCGACGGACTGGAAAGAAAGAAACCTCATCAAGATACCAAAGAAAGGAGATCAGAGCAAATGTCAGAACTACACAGGTATAAGAGTACTATCGGTACCAGGAAATGTTCTCAATGACGTGCTGCTGAACCACATGAGAGATTCAGTAGATGTCCAGCTTCGAGATCAACAGACTGGATTCCGCAAGGATCGGTCGTGCACAGACCGAATTGTGACACTAAAGATCATCATTGAACAATCAGTCTAGTGGAACTCGTCACTATACATAAACGTCAGTGGTAATGAGAAGGCGTTTGACGGTGTGGACAGGAGAACATTATGGAGTTCCTTAGAAGATTGTCAACATTATCCGGATTCATACGACAGAGTAGACTGAAATGTGGTGCATAGAGAACAGTCCCACTGAATGGAGTTGAAACTTGGAGAACTATTACAATCATCATCAACATGGTACAAGTATTTATAAACAAATGTCTATGCAAGATACTGAATGCTTGTTGACCGGATACCATCAGCAACAGGCTATTGTGGAAGAGAACAAACCAGCTTCCATCTGTATAGTAAATTGAGAAGAGATTGTGGAAGTGGATAGGACATACATTATGGAAATCATTAAACTGCATCACTAGGCAAGCGCTGCATTGGAATCGTGAAGGGAAACGGGAAAGAGGAATACTGAAGAACACATTGAGTTGGGAATTGGAGGCAGACATGGAGAGGATGAATAACAATTAGAAATAGCCTGAAAGTATTGTCTAGGACAGGGTTTGGTGAAGAATACTTGTGGTTGGCTTATTCTCCTCTTAGATGTGTAACAGGTATAAGCAAGTAAGTAAGTAAGAAAGAAAAACAAAAGGTAAGATTTTTATTTTGTGGATCGTGTTTATAATTAATCGAAAGGAAAAGAGGTAATCGAAGTATTTAATCTGTTTCAGTTACTGGGAATGGAATATTCAAGCTGATGGTAAGTGACTGAATTTATCCAAAGTATACAAAAGTAATATGTAATACCAACCACAATTGAATTCACTCTATAAATGATCATTCATTAATTGAACAAAACTATATTAAGAATCTAAGGTTTGTTTTTTCTTTTACCCAAAAGTCGTTATCAGTAGTTTTATCATTAATTTTTATTGTCTGTCTTTTTTTTGCCACCTCGTTATACTTTTTATTATCAAATCACTAAGAGCGAATATGATTAACAAGTAAATGACATTTATTATTCTAGTATTATTAAAATCTATGATTGAATTATACAGAGGCTTTAACAATTGTATGAAATGACAGTAGATTCTACTGGATAAGGGTTATTAAGTATTATGTATGTAAAATAAAATTGTAATCACCAACCAATCTAATTTAGATAATCATTGAAAACCTGAAAGAAATGGATGGTCATCTTGTCCAAGTTGGAAACTCCTCAGTAGTGCACATTCACGACCCTACAGTCGGAAATCAAACCTAGGACCTTCAGAACAATTGTATCTTGTTTTCATTGATCGTCCAGCCACTATCGGTTTGTAATGTAAACTACGAAAATCTATCAATCTCCACAAACGTCCTAGCATAATAATAAAAGTAATATATTGATGTTAAGTGTTAAGGTGATAATGAAATATGAGTGAGTCGTGAATACTACAAACATCAAGGAATAGCAATTCAAATGGACTGAATCGCGTACACATGAACGCAGATTCAAGTCGAGACGTTCCCAAACAACAATGACAAAGAAAACCACAAACTCGTGTAGTATCTAAATGATAAAGTTCAAAAAAATATGAATGAAAATAGGTAGATAAATGGCTAATAATAAATATATTCAAACTTAGAACATAAAGAGTAAAGACAACTGTCAACCTATGATTGATGTTGAATCATACTGTGATATCTGTAAATCCAAATCGTTCATGAATGTGTAATTATATGTCATCCTTTTGGTATATTTATCTTTTTTGTTCAAAACTTATCAAAGGCAACTCTTTAATCACAAAATTGACGACTACCACAAAGTGTTTCCAGAAAGCAATACTATACTTTGAAATGATATCTCTTCTGATTATGCTCTATGCTTGTATCCTGTGCTTTACATTATTAATATTTCTTTGTTAAATTTCCAGTCAAAATGGTGTACCGCATCTTTTTGACTTTTCCTGAAATGTTACCTTCATTTATTTTATCCGGATGGCTATATCTTTAAATTGAAATGTATTCTGTAATCATTATTATAATGTATTATTACAATTATCTAAGATATATATATATCATGAGTTAATTGAAGCTAGACCACCATGGACTAATGATTTCAACTATATAGAAAAAATTACTAAAACCTCCACAACCCCTCCCCACTCAAATAATGATCACATGCTTAGTAGTGACTGGTTCCATGAGCATTTCCTGGAGTTCTAGTGGGAAGCAGTGACCGGTAAAGTTCAAACCACGTCTGTTGTGAGACATCAACTCACTGAAGACATTAGTGAATGGTTGCTCAATTTTGTGGATTGGTCGAAGTTAGACATTAACACCGTTGGATGCCGACTCAGTGGTCTAGAGGTTAAGTGCTCGCGCGCGAGAGTGATAGGTCCTGAGTTCGAATCTCGCGAGGTGGGATCGTTGATTCTCACTGCTGAGGAGTCCCACGATAGGACGAAACGGCCGTCCAGTATTTCTAGATTTTCCATGGTTGTCCAGCCTTAATTGACTCATGATCTCAACTATATAAAAAAATGTCCTTATTTCAGTCAACATAAGGCATAATTGTAGACAATGATATAATAAATGTGACTTACACATACCAACAGTTTAGTGGCAAAGGCGTTAAGTAATATTACTTGCTCATTAACCTGAAGTATTAATATTCATTAATATGCAAATAAGCAAGGTATCAATGACACAATAACAATCTGTCTTTTTATTTATACATAATGAAATTATAATATGGATAGATATGATTTATATACGAATATAATTTTTGTATGCTTACAATAACCATCAAATTATTTCTGCTGAATATCAGTTCAAATTTTAAGGTTGTATACACTAAATGACTGGAGAAAATTTGAAACACTTATTATCTATGTAAATATTACTATTCCCGAGAAATCTTAGTTAGGAAATCAGCATTCTACATATACTGGTTTATTCAGTTCTTTTTCTTGTCTGTTGATAAAATCTGACGAGGGTTTTGTGAAGATTTTAGTAATCTAATAGTTGGAGACATGAGTCGATTGAAATTGAACCACGATGGAAAACCTTGAAGCACTGGACGGCTTTCCCATACTAGGATGAAACGGCCGTTAAGTGCTTCCAAGTTTTCCATGGTGGTTTAGCTTCAATTGACTCATGAATTCAACTGTTAAGAAAATCTATTTATTCCGTAACATTAGATATTATGTCCACACAAAATTACAAATCACATGTTCTTATCATAAAGTCATTTGCTTATATAATAAACAGCGATATAATAGGATACAATAAAGAATATTCTATGGTACAGAAAAATAGAGATATAGACAGTCTAGCGTCACTCAAAGGTCGTCCATAAATTATAGTGTCACCAAGACTTCTACATAAGATTTTGTATGAAACATTATATTAAGATTGATCTTTCTATGTACACGAACTCTTATACAAAAGTAATAAAAGTCAGAAATTTAATGATAATAATGATGAAAACAATAATAACTGTAGTCGTAAATAGAAAACTTTGTATAACTAACTGAAAATCTCGCGAGAGTGGGTTCGTGGATGCGCACTGCTGAGGAGTCCCATAGTAGAACGAAACGGCCGTCCAGTGCTTCCAGGTTTTCTATTTGTGGTCTAGTTTCAATTGACTAATGATTTCAACTTTGAAAAATAACTGAAAATGTTTACTACGATCAATTTGGTTTGTTTTGTTAATTTACTTACCATCTTTCAACTTTCTCTGATTAGTTTCTTTTTTCTTTTTTTACATGGTAAACTGGAAAATGAAATAAGAAATAAAACGTAAATATTATTCTTAGCTTATTTATAAACATATAAACAAAATAAATAAATAGATAAACCTAAATAGATTGATCAATATAAATGGATTTAGTAAAGAAACTGGTAACTTACGGGTAAAATTTTAGTGTACTGATGAGTTTTTCAAACTCTTTCAAATAACATCATGATATTAAAGTCAATAAATAGAGAGTTGATTAAAAGCATCTAACAACCAGTTAAAGTTTAATGAATTCGTCAAATATATACCGCTTTCAGAAGGGTTTTTTGTGGAGATTTAGTATTTGTATAGTTGAAAGCATGAGTCAATTGAAACTAGACCACCAAAGAAAACCTGAAAGCACTGGACGGTCGTGAGAAGTAGTGACCATTGAAGTTCAAACCATGTCTGTTGTGAGATAGAAACTCATTGAAGACAATTGGTGAATGGTTGCTCAATTTCATGGATTAGTTGAAGTTAGACATTAACACCATCGGATGCCGATCAGCTCAGTGGTATGTCGGTTAAGTGCTCTGGCACAAGACTGGTAGGTCCTGGGTTCGAATCACACAAAGCGGGATCATGGATGCGCACTGCTGAGGAGTCTCACGATAGGACAAAACGGTCGTCCAGTGCTTTCAGGTCTTCCTTGGTGGTCTAACTTCAATTAACTCATGCTTTCAACTATGCATATAACGCTTTTTCATGATTTATTATCAATTTCATCAATCTTAATATCCAGAGTGATTAGGTTTCAAATTGTTTTCACATTATTATTATTATTATTATTAGTATTATTATCCTTGTCTCCTCTTACAACTCCCCATTTCCAGTCTAGCTGACCTTTTGTGTTTACATATAAATGTTCTTAACAATTATATTATGTGTATTCAGATTGTTCGAAATGTATTGCGCTAATATATCATCACGTAGTTTTGATAATCTTCATCTTCTTATTGCACTATCGAAATTTCATTAAAGGGACTTAAGTGCTTCAAATCTCAATATTATAGAATTATTGTCAAATAAATAGTTTAATCTAAGTAAGAATTGTAGGTATCATTACCAAGTTTTGATTTGATAATTTGATCGCACCTTATATTCATGTTGTTCAGTTGTACTATTTTAACATGGGAATAATGTTAATTTTGTTATTTATTCTTTGAAGAAGTGACTTACACTGAGTCACGAAACGTCAGGAAATTTAATTTCTCTACTTATTGGGATAATATAAATATATTATCTAAATAACAATTAATTGATCCACAAGATTTCTTTCTAAATCTTTTTTTAACCATAAATAAATTAATAGTGATGTGTGAGCGAGAATGATAATGATTGGTTGTTTTACTGAGTCAGACATTAGATAGTGTGACAGGTGTTGTATGTGTTATATATTCCCCTATCTTGATTATTATTGATTAACTGTTCTTATTGTTGGATTGTGTCGGATTTGGGTGTGGAGATATATTGACGTTCTAGTCAAGTTAATCTCGTGTTGTTGATCTGAGTTGTTTTGAAGTCCTGTAGAATAGACAATGGGTGGGAATCTAGTGTAGATATTCGTTTAAGGTAAATTAACGTCCGACACACGTGTAAAAAGTGAAAGAACTCACAATTGATTGATTACTAGGTGGTGATCAATCTCATGCGTGTCAAGTCGTTAGCGCTGATCGAATGCTATCGATCAAGTTGCAGTTTGGCTACCAGACGAGTGCCGAGTAGCACGAAACCCGGGTCCAGGGTTTCCTGTTGACCACCTCCAACCACCATGTTACCTTAATAAGTGAAAGGACTGTTATAACAAGAAACCCTAGCGTTATAACTGGTATCCTACCGTTTACAACAAATAGAAATTTCATTATCATTTATAAAAATTTTTTTCAGAAATTTATCAAAGAATTACTTAGATACAATTATAAAACAATCATTATTGTCATTATGTTGATGATAAGAAGTTATGCATTTCAAAAGGAAAACAAACACTTATCCATTTTGAATATTCTTATTGCCTTAGTGAATCATTAATAAAATGATTTCTTAGGTGAATAACTAAAAACAAAGTAAATACAAAAACCAAAAAGATAAACTGATTAGTTCGAGGGTTATGTGAAATTTACATTTTCTTTTTTTTTTAAAAAAAGGGAGAGCAATAAATATGAAGGAATAATATTTAAAATAAAGAATTATTTTTTTCGAGAAATTCTCTTCAAATGTATAATGGCTACCAGTAGAATCGTAAATAACAATGGGATAATACAAAAAACAACGATACCAAGTGAATTTAAATTATCTTCAGGTTTTACATTTATATATCTAAATTATTAATCCAAAAGATTGGCCAAGTTAAGAGTAAGGCGCATTGTTTAAAGCATGTGAATTTAAGATTGTCAAATAAAATAGAATAAAATTGTTAATGTTGATATAACTCATATAGAATGTTAATTTGAATCTACAACAGTAGACCTCAACATAAAACAAGGAAAAACCAAGTTCCTCAAATACAGCACATACAGAACATCAATCCAATCTCACTTGATGGAGATGCACTGGAAGAAGTGAACACTTTCACGTAGCTGGACAGCATCATTGACGAAGAAGAAGGAACTGATACAGATGTGAATGTAAGAGTTAGTAAAGTATGGACCGCTTGCCAAATGTTCAAGAACATATGGAACTCAAAAAAACTCTCAACCAATTTCAAAGTGAGAATCTTCAATACGAACGTCAAGAAAGTTCTACTGTATGGAGCTGAAACGTGGAGAACTACTAAATTCATCATCAAGAAGGTAAAAGTATTTATAAACAGTTGTCTACGCAAAATACTCAACATCCATTGGCCGGATACTAACAGCAACAGAGTTTTATAGGAGAGGACAAACCAGATTCCAGCTGAAGAGGAAATTAGGAAAAGACGTTGGAAGTGGATCGGACATACATTAAGGAAATCACCAAACTTGGGATCTGAAAGGGAAGCGGAAAATAAAAAGGTTAAAGAACACATTACGTCCGGAAATAAAAGCAGATATGAAAAGGATGAATAACAACTGAAAATGGTTACCCAAGATAGGGTTGGATTGAGAGTGCTTGTGGTCAGCCTATGATCCTCCACGAGGAGCAACACACGTAAATGAATAAGCATATATGTTCAGTAGAAATTTAAGATCCATGATCAGAATAAATATTGATCAGATGGGATGAGAGAAAGAGGAGAGAGGAGAGAGAGAGGGGAATTCGCCTAACCAAAGCTCGTGAAGAGCAGACTAGAGAAAACCAGGCTGGTTTTCGACCTGGACGTGGTTGCATAGACCAGATATTCACCCTACGTCAGGTTCTAAAACATAGACACAAATTCAGACGTCCCACAATAGTAGTATTTCTTGACCTTAAGGCGGCATTTGACTCCGTTGATCGTGAGGTTCTATGGCAATGTTTGTCACTGAAAGGAGTACCAAAGAAGTACATTAACCTCATAAAGGCTCTCTACTCGAACACAACTGGTCGAGTTAGAGCTTATGGCGAACTGTCATCAGAACTGATTACCACAAGTGGCGTTCGTCAGGGATGTCCACTCTCCCCATTCTTGTTTAACTTTGTCATTGACATACTTTTAGAGATAGCACTTTCATCAGCTAAACCTCCAGGAGTTGAACTTTTACCAGGAGGCTCACTTGTTGACTTAGAATACGCCGACGACATAGTTTTACTCGGTGAAGACGCTGACAACATGCAGAGTCTTCTGACCACTATAAGCAACAATGCAGGCATGTTCGGGATGCGATTCTCTCCCTCGAAGTGCAAAATGTTACTTCAGGATTGGGTTGCAGCGACACCTGAACTAATGATAGGGAGTGAAGTAGTTGAGCGTGTTGACAGCTTCACTTATCTCGGGAGTCTCATCAGCCGTTATACTCTTACTACTTCTACCAATATGGGATTCGAATCGACAACTTCATCTCTGTGCTAATGTGGTATGGCAACTCGAACTGATGTACGTACGTACGTACGAAGTTCTACGTTGTGACTGATGAGAGAAATAGTAGTGCATTTACAATTCGACAAAATGTTTAATGGAAAATTCGATGTTGTGTAAAAAAATATTAGTAAGACATAATAAGGTAGGATAAATGGGAAGTGAATGAAGAATGTGTTGGGGAGATTAACAATGATGGTTAACTAATAATAATAATAATAATAATAATAATAATAATAATAATAATACAAAGACTTGTGAATAAAGATAAAACTACGAAAGGTCGTAAGTAAAATAGTCAAATTAGGTCATACAATAGCTAATATTGCCATTGAGTACTTGGCGCTGAGGTTGGCCAGGGGAGATGTCGTTGAAGATATTTCTTTTGTATACATAGCTCAGATTTCTTAATCTGGCTGGCCACCGCTTCAACCGTCTGAAGGACTTTAAGTCTGACAATCGTTGACAAAAATCTAATGACCCTATAAATAATTGAAAAGGACTGATTTACACTGGCACTGTGACCATTTTTCACGAAGCTGTTCGCTTTCTTCATCAGACCTTTGCTTAGCCACGCTGGGAGGTGTTCGCGTGCACGAAAATTTAAATTCCTAGAAGATCGACCAATATAACTTGCTCCACAGGAGCAGTCAAACTGATTAATACAACTTGAGGTGGTCATTCTAGGTAATTCATCATTTAGCCTCGGTGTCACCAAAGGACGCAAAGAAAACACTAGTCGTAGTTCTCCGGTAACGAAAAGTTTTTGGATTATTTTGCGTAATCTCAGGGTTAACACTTCGCTAGCCGCATCCCCTTTGAATTGTGGGCGCGTGAACAGGGATTCGCTTACTATTCGCTTATTTCCATCTTCGTGATCATATATTTAATTATAAACTCTCTAAGGTATCCTTTCTCCTTAAGAGTATCACGCAAGGTGTTTAGCTCTTCTTTAACTATATCCGCAGAACATTTATTGCGTATTCTGTATCTACAAGTTTTGGTAAAGTTTCTTTTGTATTGTAGAAGTATAAAGCTAAAGAAATGCGTGTACTGCCCTGTCCAGGTGTTTTTTCTCTGTTTAAATTTCTTTTTATTGATCCATCCGCTCTCTTAGTTAAGAGAACATCCAAAAATTCTATTATACCATAACTCTTTTCTTCAGATGTAAACTCAATGGCTGGATGTACTTCATTAAACTGCCTAAGAACCTCTTGCTGTGATGTATTACGTTAACAGAAGATGTACGTATCATCCATATTTCGACAGTAAAATGTGAATTTTTGAATGAATCATTTTCTAGTTTGGCTAGAAAGAGAGTTCTTTAGAGCAGTTATAAACTTTCTAGGCATCATACAAAAGTATTCGTATCGCTCATTTTATATGGCGGAAGATTTAAGTTTCATTTTTTGAATTTCATGTAAACACTTGAAATTTCTTTTCTCAGTTTCAGTAGGTTCATCTCTATATGTTACTTATACTTAACTTAATAATACTGATTCAATTCATACTTATCACATTAAAATTGAAAGCATCAAAATAGAAATGAGAATTGAACAAAACAAAATGATATCTCATTTTCATGCATCTGACAGTTTAATATCATTCTCATCAACTACTATACATATATATTTGGGTTGGTGATTTGAATGACCTGAAAATTTTGGTTGTATACGAATATATCTGGAAAAAAAAGACTGTTACTGATAGGATAGAAAATCCCATTTAATAGCTAACAGAATTCAACAATTGGACTTTAGAAAAGTTCACTGATTTAGTTTTTTTTCTTAACTTGACCGTAAATCTCACGATCGTTAGTTTGGCTAGAAAAATTCTATTTCATTCATTTAAATCTAACCATGAAAAGAATAATAAAAGATACTTCACTATATATGGATTATAGAGCGATGGTTTTTAAAATTGCTTTTCTGATCATTCAAAAGTCTTTTTTTTTAAAGAAAACAGATTGAATAAGGATTTATTAGTTGAAAAGATAGTGAATAAGCAAAGATGGATAGTGGCTAGCAGTGGAATCCAGGACGCTCGTTTCGTCCTATTTGCGACTCGTCAGCTGGATGTACCTGCATCTCAGAGTTGATGTTCACTCTGGGACTCGAACCTGGAACTCAAACAAACAATAAGTGAATTTAAGATAATGAATAGTTTAACATTTATTCATTTAATTATTCATATAGCTATTCATCAATTTGTATATACATATATTTGTCTAACTATCAATCCATCTAATAAAATATTTTACCTTTCAGCAGCTAAATGGATAACGCGATGGCGTTTGAAGTGAACAGTACTGGGTTCAAGTCTTGGAGTGAACATCAACTCTGAGATGCAGGTACATCCAACTGACGAGTCCCGAATAGGGCGAAACACGCGTCCTGAATTCCATTGCTAGCCACAATCCATTTTCGCTTATATTTTACCTCTCTTATTTTAATGAACTAGTGAATTCCCTTACCGTATATTTCGTTTATCAATCTATATATATCTAAAAATAAGAAATTAGAACAAATCTAGCAATACATCTATAAAAACATATATGTGATTGATATTACATTTTTCAGTCACATTTCAGTTTAAATAAGAAAGATTGATTCGGCGAAGAGTTCTCCTTTTTAGAGAATTCATTTTCAAAGATGTACATTAGCAAATATATATGTTATATAGTTTAAATCATGAGTCAATTGAAACTAGACCACCATGGGAAACCTGGAAGCACTGGACAGCCGTTTCGTCTTATTGTGGGACTCCTCAGAAGTGTGCATCCACGATTCCTCCCCGCAAGATTCGAACCCAGGACTTATCAGTCTCACTTCAATTGACTCATGGTTTAAACTACATAAAATTAATAAAATCTCATCATATACACATATACATGTACTTATTTTCACGATGATAATGATCACAATAATAATGATCATAAACTTCTATTAGACCTCACTGTACAGTTTTAAAAATGAATTCGCCAAAAAAGAGAAAGAACTCTTCATTGAACAAATCTTTCTTATATAATGTTTCAATGGGTGTATTCCATTTACATTTTAGTTTGATTCTAGATATTGATAAATTCATACGTAAAACACAAAAGTGAAAAAAGTAACATTATTATTTATTCATGAATAATGATGTACAATTAAATATTAATGAGACGTTGATTTAAGTATCCATAAAAAAAATCAACGACTATAAGTTCTTTTTAATATTTTCTTTTAATGGTATAATCAATTCATGATTTTATTATTAAAAGGGGTTTTTGTAGAGATTTAGTATTTTCATAGTTGAAAGCGTGAGTCAATTGAAGCTAGACCACGAGGGAAAACCTGGAAGCACTGGATGGCCGTTTCGTCCTATTGTTGGACTCCTCAGCAATGCTCATCCACGACCTCACCTCGCGAGATTAGAACCAAGGACCTACCAGTCTGGTGCCAGAGCACTTAACCGATAGATCACTGAGCTGACAGGTATCCCATGATGTTAATGTCTAACTTCAACCAATCCACGAAATTGAGAAAACCGTTCACCAATTGTCTTCAGTGAATTTCTATCTCACAACAGACGTGATTTGATTTATATGTAGCTAAAAGATACGCTAAAAAAGTACATTTGATTGATATTAATAACGAACTAAGGTAAAAAAAACGCTACGACAAAAAATCAA
Source organism: Schistosoma rodhaini (assembly GCA_944470415.2). Lineage (NCBI taxonomy): Eukaryota > Metazoa > Platyhelminthes > Trematoda > Strigeidida > Schistosomatidae > Schistosoma > Schistosoma rodhaini. The sequence continues at coordinate 57,205,136 of OX104044.1, forward strand.
AATATTCAACAAAGAAATTCAATGAAAGAAAAAATCAATGGATTAGAAAATAAATTCTAATTCTATATCTTAGTTGTTTAATCATTTGGGGAAACAATTTAATCTTTTTAAGAAAAAAACTATCAATCATATAAGTTTTATCATGGTTACAATCAATTAAAATTTTTTTTTGATTTTTGCATGCAATACCCATTAAATGAAAATATAAATTTTTGTTTTTTGAATGTTTTTTTTTTCTCAGTTCTAAAAGGTTTACTCACTAGAAAATTGATTGATTTGCTGAAATCTTTGTCTACTATATGTTCGTGAACAAGTAAAGTATGAAGTTTATTTTGAAAATGTACTCTATACTTATTCTGACATGCTCCAGAACGATGATTTTCATGGAATTGAATTCTAATGCTACTGAGTTATGAATCTTCTTAACAATCTCAAGAATATGCACTAAGATACTTCGAAGAGTAAATTGTTGTAGTATCTTGATTTTGCACACTAGAGCACAAGTTTATATCACCTGTAAACAATGAAACCAATCAGAATTAAATTCAAGAAATTTATGTTTATAAAAGGTATAATTCAGTCTCTTTGTTTACTCTAATTTACAACCCCATATCTTCATAATGATCACACCCGTTACGTATTATGAATTCTTACTCTCAACATCACTCTACTTTTATACTTATCTCTACCGTCTACTTTATGTATGAAGCATTAACTGAGCATTCAATTATAGCATCTCTCCTACATTTATTTATGTTTACGTTTACATTCGTTGATCCCTTCAATTAACTTTTTAACAGACAGTGTTAGTTGAACAGTGACAATACGTATATATAGGTATTATTATCATGTCTGTATGAACATGTATGCTTGGTCATATTCAGTAGCCTAGGTACATATCCCTCTTTCTAGATTAAAATACTCAATATATCACTCGCTTTACAACATATATGTGCTTGAATACTATTAATTGATATGACTCTTTATTCGCCTCTGTATTAGTTTGCATTAGCATTTCTGCTCGAGTTCACTTGGTGTGTTTGTGGCTTACTGATTTGTGATATTTAATAATAAACTGTAGTCGGCGGTTCGTATTGCCTTCTGAATCTATAAACCTTTGGGATTTATTTACCGATTGTAATCACGACGATTGATATACGAAGGTTTAAGAATTATCTCAAGGATAATCCACTACAAACTACTTTCATTCAAATCCGATTATGATGGCTAGTAGTAAACGAACCCTGATATAATATTGTTTCTGTTATGCTTTGAGTTCACAATACTACATTCAGATGATTATAGGTCATCATATTTCTCGTATTCTTTTCCTATTTAATGAGGGAAAGATTTCAGTTTCTCGCAAATGAAAATTTGTTGTTTGCAGAATTCTTTATCTTCAGGCAAACAGTTTGATTGAAATAAAAATATCAAAACTGTCCTTAAAAATCATGTCCCTTGAGGCTATATTTAAAAAGCAGATACAATTAGATTTGTCATCCAAAAACATCTAAATTGAGAGTATTTTCAGTTCTTTCATGGTTACTTCTACGTAATAAAGGACAGTGAGTTTACAATTTGATAAGGTGGATCTTTCAGCAAGAATAACTTAGTGTGGGAAGGATGTGACTTAAGTTTATACCAAATTATACGTAACATCATTCATTCAATAAAGCGTAGGGCAGCAAATCTACCAAGTTTGTAATTAGAAAGATATCCTGTTATAAGTGATGAAAATTTGTTTACTTCCAGCTAAAAAGTCAATAAGTTTATTTTACTTTATTTCTGAGTGTAGAAAAAACCAGCATGTAATATTGTTTATATTCTCAGGCTCTATTAATTACCTAGATATTTCGCCTTAAGATGAGACTGACAATAATTATCATAACTATCATGGTCCTAGAGACTTATATTTTCAGTATATTGTTTTCATCTACTGGGTCAACATTTAATTAAATATAGCAGGGACTCAGATTTATTAAAATAATAATTTATTCTTTCCACTTGACAAGTCTATTCATTCTATGACCACAGATATATGGTTGTTTTGTTTATTATTTCATTTGGAAATTTTAGCTGCAGAATGTTTCGTTTCAAAACTATTATGATGGTGATAGGATTTTATTTTTATCTTCACATTAATTGACCTAAATTTCTGTCAATTTTAGTATATAAAATCATTTGATGAGAAATATTAAACAAATGATTACTAATTCAGGGAGTCCAATTTTAAGAAACAGCTAAATTCAAAAGTAGTGTCTTAATTTGTTGACTAGTTAAAAACTCCTTTATGTTAAATTTTAATCCATGGTATAAATGACCATATTGAGTACATTGATCAATCAACCTTTCCGTTGTATTTACATAACGACTGAACATGTATTTCTGTTTAAAGAAAATTTCTTTACAATTATATGTTAAGCTCTATTATTTGATATCTCTATAATCCAAGCATATATAAGCTTCTAAAGACTGAAAGATTACTTTTCATGGTTCATCTACCTTATTCAGAATAATCTTACAGATATCAGACAAGCAGCTAAATTCTTTATGCACAAGGTACTAATTTTTTAGGATGTAAACAGATATTTTGTATACAATGACCCTGTCTTCGAATAATGTTTGAGCTCAATATTTAGAGGGACAGTGATCACATTTGCGCTATTGTGACTGATCCCTTGTCACGTACGCAGTCTCTAGAAACTGACAAGAGTTATTTCACTGGCTCTAACAAGGTGGTCTGCACTAACAACATGGCACAGACCAATATTCAGTATCTGCATGGACCGATGTTATACCTTGATTTGACTATTCCTTCCTTCCGACCCACTCCCATCCCTGCTAACGGTGTTGTGATAGTGTCTAAACAGGTGTAACACATCTCCCAGCCTCCTAAGCCAATGAAGACTCAGAATCTCATGAAGCCATTTCCCATCATCTTTACCTAATATCCTATACTTAGCTTTAATTTTTACCACTGCCGTTTCACGTATGTGATGAAATATTAGGTGTGACACAAGATATTTATTAAATAGTGTCCTTCAGCATGTGGAGTAAGACAAACATAATACTACGCTGTCCGATGACGTTTTCAATCTTCCTACTGTTGTCCTGGAGACTCACTGACATGAACAAGAAGGTTAACATGTGATGTAATGAGCATTTTAATAATAAACCATATCACTACTTACAGTCAAAACATAATATAATTTCAGGAGAACAAAAGGTAACACAGTAAATTACTTCACTTATTTCTATTAACGTTACGTTATTCATAGAAATAACCTTGAGGTGGGTTCACAAGGTACAGTCTGCTTTTCGTGATCAGCGCCTCATGTAAGATATACGACTGTGCATTGGGAAATGAACACGCCACGAAGAACGACGTCCTATTTTATGGATGGCATATGGGCACTTACCGACTAAAAACACGAGATTATAAGGAATGTGATTTATGGGAGAATTAATATTATTCCAGTAAATGACATAAGTGTTCTACAGTACACTACGGGAGGTTTACTACACAGATAGAAACAGTATTCACCATTTAGTAAATTACACTTTTATTATTCTATGTAACTGTGAAAGTACTTCATTTTTAAAATTTACTCAAGTCCCAACATAATACGCAATAACATTCTTCATTCAGAAGTTTATGTCCTAACGGCTTGTAAATAAGCTAAAAAATATTTCAACTGAAAATCCTGTTGAACACTAAACTCTTTCAAACAAAACTGTATCAGAATGAACATACGCGAAAGACGGCTAATGTAAATTCAGCAGTGAATTAGAATTATTTATCGATACCTTTCACACGGCGGTATAACATACTACTGATGTACATTAGAGCTAACCTGTTAATTCCTTTCACTAAATATTGAAACTGAATAAAACACAATTAGAACATAGAAACTGAGAAGATTGTGACAACCAGGCACAATAAGTCCATAACACTTTTGTAATTTAAGATATAGTATTATATTTTTTTTGAAAACAAAAAAGAATTTTAAAGGAAAACTATAGACATACACACACACATACATACATAAATGTAGATAACGATTCTTCATTATTTCTAATATTCATACGTGCTCATTTGATTTGCTCAAAAGTCTTTCTATTAATTGAATATATTTTATCAATAAATATAATTTCTCTTTATATGTATACATAGTTTGTTAACAAAATGAATTCAATTGATCTAAAATATAACATTATAATAATATTGCAATTGTTTAATGCATTTACGATTCATTAAATTGACAAGTTCTAATAAATTGGAAAGATAGAGAAAGAAAATATTCCAAGAAAAACGTCCTATCAAAACAAAAGGAGAGTGAATCTACAAGTACTACACACATACACATATAATAAGGAAACTGGTATCTGTTCAACGTTATTCTTAAATCTAAAGAATAACAAGAGTATTTTAATTTGGATTCATCTTTTTATTTATCATTCATTTTCTCTTTAAATTGTATCGTACAATAATAATTTGGAAATTTCAACAATAATCAAAGTGCTATCATTACTAACGTCTAAAAATTTGTAAAAGAAGATATAACTAATTCTCTTCTTTTGTAGAGAGGTAGGGTATTAGTACCATTATTATTAGTAGTAACAGTATTAGGGAGAAGTTTTTTGGTTGTTTTTCAATTAACTAGCTACAATCAAACAATTCTATTATTATTATTATTTAATTATAATAAATAAGAAAACAATATATGATCAAAAAGAAGTTGACGAACCATAAAAAAAAAACCATCAGTACAATGTAACATGGGAAAAAAATAATAAACACATTTTACAAACGAATAAAGAGTACACATATATGATAGAACAACGAAATGAAAGGAAGATTGGATGGAGAAAAAAAGAAGGAAAAATTTACTCTCGGTTTCTTCCAACTAACCAAATGCAATTATAATGTATGTGTGTATGTATGTGAAAGAGCATGAGAAATCCACTAATTTGTGAGTACATACTAACAGAAAAGCGTGTAACGATTAAAGAACTGTCAACAACAAAAATTGCCTTACTTGTAGACTTATGATAATTAGATTTCATTAATTTACAGTAAAATTATACACAAGTCCCAGATTACAAGTGAATGGAGCAAAAAAATCTATTAATTGATGACATAGTTATACATTATATTTGACAAAAATGAAAAAAAGGTAAAATCGAATACAATACAATACAAACAGAGCATAGTGAATAATACAGCAGTAAATGGTAATACAAATTCTGATCATTTTGTACCAATAAAAAGGAATGACTACAATTTATCATGAATGAATAAGTAATCTGTTCAGGTTTTACTTTATTAGAAAATCAAAGTTAAACTGATCAAAGAAACAGAAAAAACAAACAGAGGAAAAAAAGATAGCTGGATGTTAGAGTGAAAAAAAGGATATAATAGTGGAACAAAATGCTAACTGAGCGAAATTAATCTGAAGTTTAACTACGATTTAAAATAGAAGATCTTGAATGAGCTAGATTCTGAAAAAAGTGTTGTTTTAAAAAAAAGTGAGTGCTACTGAAATGTCTATTATAACAATGTTACATTCATGAACAGATGAAGTGAGATTTAAAAAAAAACAAAATAGCGTCGACAAAACTATTTCATTACGTCTAAAAAAGCAACTGTAACAATACAAGCAGTCGAACTGGAAAAATCCAATCAATGCACAGTTCATTGGTACAGGTAGACTGAAAAAGCTTCACTACAAGTTCAACGTTGTGCTTTAACAGACAGGGAAGTTTGCGGTTAAACAAACTACTATGCTCTAGATGATGCCCCATCATAATTTCCCAAATGAGGACGTCCATCTACAAAATCATCATCATCTTCAACATCCTGAACATCACCATCCTCCGGAGCAAGCTCGTCTAACGCCTCTAAGAAGCGTAGGGAATCGGCAAAACCAAGACCTAGTTCAGATCGTAAACAGTGAGTAAAGTACTCGGGAGCCCAAATGCGTAAACCAGCCAACTGGGACAATAAAACACCATCTATGCCACCAGCTATTTGAGAAGGTACATGGCCCAATCCGCGAAATTTCAACCATGAAGCAACCTTGCAGGTTGACCAATTACGAACTGAAGGACGAATAGCGTGACGCCAGGCATTAGTCGCCAAAGGTCGGGATGTGATATTTGATTGAATAGGAATCGCATTTTGATTGCGAATTTTCGGTAATCCTATTTGATTACTTAGGTGAATTGGATCTTCACGTCTAAGGCCTGGAGACGGACCTAGTGAACCCCGACTACTAACTACGGGGCTTGCATTGACATGATTTAAGGTTACATCTGAACTAGGCATAACAGGGAATCCAGTATCACCTGAAGTTAAGTGTTTTTTGGCATCAATTGATAATTGGTGTTGTGCTGCAACTAAGGCAGCAGTCTCCGCACGCTTCTTTGCTTCTCCATAAAATTCTTTTACCTGACTAATTAAAGCATCATAGCTTACCTCAGGATCACGTTTGCCATTGAAATCAATAGGATGTTGAGAAATAAGACGATTCAGCCAACCAGTCAACTTAAATTTTGGTTGTAGGATAACAGGAATAATAGGTTTTGAGTATACGCTTGTATCAAAACTAGAAAAATGTTCCACTTCCCATCGACAACCAGGACTTAAGCGAAATGAATCACTTAAAAATGCGATCACAACTGAGGCTTGTTCAACACATTCAACCCACTGAGCATGATTTGTAGCATTAGCCGCACACATAGTAAGGCCAGTTGCTGAAGCATCTACTGATGGTATTACTTCGGGACCAAAAGGAATATTATTAAGCACTATTCCAGCATCTCTTAGACGATCAGCCACTCGGTTAACAGCAATACGATTAGACGGTGAGAAACATAATAATACAGGACCACACTCTGTAGGTTCATTTTTAGAATTTTTCGAAATACAAGTATTCAATTGCCAATTAATGGATTCAATTGCACGTGAAAGAGATTTATAAGATTGTAAAGCAACTGCATGATTTGCCATAGTATCACTTAACCAACTTGTTAATTGCATCTGTAAAACTCCTGTGTAAATGGATGGATCAAAAACTGTATTCCATAAGATACGAACTGCTTCTTCTGCTTCTCTAACAGAAACAGGACTAGAATTAGGAAGTAATGCAGTTTCAATTAATTCTTTCAGTAAACTTAGACATGTCATACTATGTTCTGTGCTTTGATTATTATTTGTACCAGCAATCAAATTCACATTAACAGGTGATGATAGTAAATTCGCCTTAACAGGATCAAGAACAGACAAAGCAGCAACAGCAGATAATAATTCAAGCACTTGAAATCCATGACACCTTCGTTTCTCAGAAACACGAGCTGATGTGACATAGCCAAATAGAATTCTTAACAAATCAATACCACCATTTGATACGTCAGTAATTAAATGAATTTCTGATTCAGTTACAATGTGAGCTAAACAAAGGGTGGAAACACAGCGTAGAAATTCTTCTTCACGTTGAGCTAAATTTAGTAATGCTTGCCGAACTGATTCAGATGCAAAATAATGTGTATTACCTGGAACACGAGCTATATTATGTATGATAGATAAACTAGCTTTAATTAAATAATATACATTTTTACTACTTAAATTCTCTAAATATGGTTGATGTCCAATATTTAAATTAAGTAGATTTGGTAGACCGGCAATCGCTAAAGCAGTGGCGAATTCCGGCCAAATATCAGAAAAATTCCATGTTGTATTGTAGAAATAAAAAGAAGAGAACCAAATATCATCATTCTTGAACACACCCATATTATTTAATTTTTTCATCATTTTCGATGCAAATGCAGGATAATCACAATTAGTTAAATATTGAGCTAATTCCAAACGATACGTGTGACAATCAAAATATGATCGACTTAGTTGTTTACCAGTTTCATACATTGAGCGTAGATCTGTCATATCATCCAAACTACGGAATACTTCCATAATTTGATCGATAAAGTTCTTTGCTTCTTCTAAAGTGAAACCTTTACGACATTGTGGGATTTCTATAGGACGTTTAGAAATTGGCTCTGGATGATCCATTCTTTTGTCTTGATTAATTTATACGTATAAATATAATTACATACAACAAAAGTACACAGAAAATATTATTCAGTTGTGCACATTGACAAACAATCAGACAGAGATTGAAACGAGCGTAAATAAATTGAGGTGGCTATCGAATGAATAATTTGAATACTTGCTAAGAGATTGGAACTACAAATTTTCACGAATTCACCTTTAAATATTTCCGACGCTTTGATGTCTTAAAATGACTAATTAGGCGTATTGAAATTTTTCAAGCTAAAATGAAAGAAAAAAAGGAATGAAGTATATATTTTGCACAATACAGACATAATCTGCATGTTTAAAGCATCAATATTTGATTGAAATACTCCAAAAGGTTCCTAACTGATGGTCCTTTGCTTTACTGGACAACGATTTCGAAATCACCTCTAAACTTAGATTGTATCACTGATAGCAGTAACATGATATTAGTTCGATATTTATGACTAAAGATTACTTAGTAACACTGAATTCGTACAAACTATTTGTCGTATAATATTCCACCGTTACAACAAATAGTAAAGTATTTGTTATAGATGATTGACAGATATAGATTTTCATACTATACTACATCTAGTTGCCCAGATAGTCTCGAAAATTATTCATCATCAGTGGTATAAAAAAGTTTTTATATTGATGCCTAATGAAACTAAATGAACAAGACTTTTATTATTAATTTGTACTAAGTAGTAGTCCTACCAAACCTTTGAATAACGCTAAAAAATAAGGTTATTCGAAACGGTGTATCATAGTATTTGTCTATAATAGACTGTATGAAAGTAGGTATCAACATTATACTACCAAAAAATAAAAAACTAAAGAAACACATACAAAGAAGAAACAAATAATAAACTTCGAGTCATGGATAGAATGAGAGTGAATTAATAAACTAAGCACCAAAAGCCCGACAGCAACCAAACAATTGTTTAAAACGATATAACAATGAACAGAAGACAGGTCAATATCATTAAATAACGATCTCTCCTTCACAAAGAACTAATCCAAAAGACACTAAAAATTGGCGTATCATATCGGTAATTTTCAGTTGAGGTTATTGTGTAAACCAACAATCCCTTAAAAACTGATACAAATTCAAAAATTTCTCGAATGGATATTATCTTATCATTAATGAAACTAATAGATAAGATTTTAAACTTATAGTTAAACATATATGTACCATTCTCTTCTATTCACCATTGATTAGAAGCAGAAGATAAACATTAACAAAATAACAACAAATGGGCAACAAGATATCGGTGAAGAGAACAAACAAACAAAAGAGAAAAGAACATACTCATTCTTAGTTAGTAAATATGTTAAACAGAGAATTCAATAGCTAGTTAGCAAGTTTCTTTAAACCACATTATATTTTAAAATGGATATGACACAGACTAATTACTTTTTCTTTCACTTTATTAATGAAATAAGAGAAGAAAAGATAAGGCTCACTAAGGAGAGAGAAGACAAATAAACAACTAAGTTAATTGCTTCTGGTACTATTTCACGTTAAGGGTATACATATATGTATATATACATATGAGCGCAAGTTAATAAAACTTGAGAAAAAGAGAGGATAACAAATTCTGGAAAAAAAGAATGTGACTGAAGAAAATGAGATTAGAATTTAAAATGCCACCATAGCAGTAATAAGAAAAGGATTGCCTCTCAGTCTGTTGGCAAATAACCCAAACCCATAATTCTTGAATGCAATCTTAAAATGATTCAAAGAGCACACTAAAAAGAAATAACGATCACTTTGATTAACTATTAGGTAAAATATCATTACACAACACTATGTGTTTCTACATTATTGATATATTAATACACCCTATAATCCACTTGATGTCGTTCCTCTCTTGACATCGATCATAACTTTTAATAGAAACTTGAGAAATTTGTCTTATTCTTCAAAATTAGAAAGGTTTCATTGTTTTTTTTTTCACTCAATGAATAAGGACAAGAAGTTGATCCAACTACATCACGTTATGTTGACGAAATTATCTCACTTATATCAAGCTAAGAAAGTTATGTAATGGGAAAATATCAAGTTAGATTGTAAAACTACAATATTTCTATGGTTTAAAACACCATATTTTATAAGTGTAATTTGCAATAGTTCACAGATTGAAACAGAGATATACACTATAGTATTGATTATGACGAAATGATATTTAAACTTGATTGAAGCAATCCATGTACATACCATGCGAACACAGAAACTAAATTACAAACATATATACATACACATAAAATAGTGTAATGTTAGGGCAAACAGAAAAATAGCCAAATCAACAATATATAAATACAAACAAAATGAAAAAGTAGAAAATGATTTCTTTTTTTTACCACAGTCAATTTATTGACAAACAAATGTACATATGTACATGTATATTATGACTACAATAATATCTACTGGTGTTATTTTTTTGGTACAAATATGTCTAAATAAGGAAATAAAAAAAAAACCCAGATGGTAGTTTAACACACACGTTGAAAATATAAATAAATAAATAACTGGTTTCATCCATTTTGATGAAGGGTATCGTTAGTTCAATATGGACTGCAGAATTTTCCTGAGAGGTGAAATAGAACAATTATAAATTCATTTGCTTCTATATAGTTGAAAAATTCTTTGATTCATCATATAATCATATTTGATGATTTGATAAATTCATAGTCCCTCTTTATATAAAAATAAAAATAAGAAAACGAACAAATCATAAAAGAAGAATTATGATATATTACAAATACACATTTAATTAAACAGTAAATTAAGTAATGCGAGTAAAAACTATATTGCTAATATACTGTAAACAATGAAGCAAGATGATGTAATAATCTTTCGGAATGAGGATTAATGTCCAACAATATATAAAATAACACGAGTAATTCAATAATAACACATTAAACAGTGACGAATCAAGACAGATCTTTGAATGTCAAAAAGCAGTGAACCAGTTCTTCAGGGTTAGATGTTAGATAGAAAGCGTAAAACGTTCAGTAAATGACTTCATGCTGTCCTTTATTCAACCAAACAAGATTTGATATTAAAGTAAATTTCAGTTGACGACTAAAGTGAAAACTAAGTCGTAATAAAACCTTGGTTTAACGGATATAATATAACCTGACAATAAAAAAATGACACAGATTAGCTATCCGAATAATAATTATAATAAAAGACAGAAGTGGAAACTCATCAAAATATACCGGGCGTTGACAATGCATACAAATATTTTGTAAACATAACTAATTTTGCACAGAAACAGAGTTAAAACGGTTCAGTTGAAAAATTTTGAATAATGTTTGTGTTTATAACTACTAAACGTAGATAATATCAATGAATACAAACCTATTTTCCTATAGACAATGTACAATTTAAAGCATATGACAGTAGACTTTAAAAAATAAGTTAAGCATACTCTATAAATATATACTGCGTATACTGAACTTGTAACTTATGTGGATCATTTTTTCTTTAAAAAGAGGATAACTGGTAAGTGTACGGTTTGCCATATTACATTGTTGGTCATACATAGCTTCTTCAATGGGAAGAAAAAAACTAATAAAACCCAAGATTAATCGACGGTTTTTGTTACAATAAGCTTTATATTATCTATATTAATGCTTGATATCAAAAGTTAATTAGTCGTTGACGACAAATGACAACATATTAAATGAGCAAAGTGTGAACAAAAATTAACCGGACATAAAAGTCAGAATAATACAATTATAAATGATAATAAGGAACTAAATTTAGAGAATATGATTCTTGATCAAATTAACATATCCATTGTGAATAATTAATAAGATAAAGAAACAGAAAAACCGAACACTTAAAAGTTTGTCTATATATATATATATATATATATATATATATATATATCATAGAGAATTAAACAAGGTGTAAAAAACGACCGATAAATAGCAAAATCACGACCGAATTTAATGATCCTCAATAGAATCGAACACACCGCATAAATGTTGTGCATTTCATCAAGATACAGTGAGTATTTTTTAAACCTAAATTTGAATCTATCACCAATCCACGATATAATTTGATATACATCGAAATGATTTTTCCCTTCCTCCTCAGCTTATGATGATATGAAATTCGTGTTAACTTCAACTATCTCAACAGTGATTCGAATAAAAGAAATAAGTATTTCGGTAAGCAAATGCAAAGATAGTTTGCCAAATACCGCTGAATTACAATTTTTACAAGGAAAGTTGGAGATGCAAAAAAGACGTTATAAAAAGTGGATTGGATGAATTCATTATCGAAGTATTACAATGTAGATAACAATGAATTAAATAGGTAAAGTGGAAACTTTCCATTTATTCTAATGAATGAAAAACAAAAATTCACCGAAAATTCCTTTATTAAACTTTGTCTTTAATGAGGACGAAGAAAGAAAAAATTAGATAAATAGTACTTATATGTACAAGGATATGTTGAAAAAGTTTCAGATTAATTCAATGTCAATAATGATCCAATAATAATGTAGACATTATTCAGATTACTGATCCGTTACTCGTTTAGTGGACGTCACAACCAAAAAGGTCGTCTCACTTCTCGACACAACTCAGTCCATAATAGTACGCTAACAAAGATTTCACTCGAACATTACATTTACAGATTTGCTTCACACTTCACATACAAAAATACTGACGACATTAGATCAAGACATAAAATATTTCCATCTTTTATGGTCCACGAAAACAAATGATCCGATTACTATCATACATCATAAATTGAGATCTAGTTCAACTATGTACATTCGAGGTTGGAAAGATATTTTACTGAAGAATAATAGTTGTTGAAGATTGTTGTCAATGGTTATCAATGAACTCTGATTTTGTAGGTCTACTTTAATGCAATCTAACTTTCAATAAATGTACTATATATCATTTAAGACCATGCAACAACTATATACATATTAATTAGGAGAATAAAGAGATAAGTTTAGTCAAGAAAGCGTAACGAAAATACACCATGCACATATATGTATGTGTAAACTATTTATGTAAGGTATTGTCCAAATAGTTTAATAAGTTCTTTACACTTACACGAACGATGCGATTGTACATGTAAACAAATGCATATAGGTCATTTGATTTGGTGTGATGAGGAGTACATAAACGTCATTATTATGTATATGACCTGATTAAAATGAGCATTTAAAGAAGAATCGGTTACTCCTCACAACCACAAACGTATTGACTAACGGGCCACAACGCCGCAATAAAAGGATATCATTTGATGAACTAAGAAATGATATTAATATTTCCTTTGAAAAACAAAACTGAATAACCAATCTAGTTGTCTTCGACTAAGATATCATTTCAAGAAAACAATCAAAGTTGTAAACTAACACTATGTTAAAAATTATGTTTATACGAATTATAGCGTCGCATTTGATGAATATTGATGCAACTTAGGAATAAACTGTACTATAGCGCCAGTCATAGGAGCATTATCTGCATAAAACAAATACACTTTAAAAAAATAGTATTCCTCCATCCATATCGATCATTATGATAGCTAGTCGGTTTGAGGTGATACTTGAAACAAATTTTGTAAAAACAAACAAATCGAAAAGTTTGAAAATACATTCAAAAAAATACAAAACACAGACAACTGACCAATGCAGGATTGTGGTATGTGCTACTGACATCGATATATATGAGTAGTATGTATCACCAATCAAAAGTGGAATGCCTGACTGATGAAAGTTGATGAAACAGAAGAAAACGAGCACAAAGAATGGTTAGTGTGGAAGCGAAAGAACAATGAAGTATTAGACAATTGATGGATATTTTGCAAATAAAGTATTTACCGTAAGGTTCTTAGATTTATTAACAGTTGTCTAAGCAAAATACTTCGGATCCGTTGGCCAGGCACTTTCAGCAACATCCTACTGTAGGAGTGAAAAAAACAGATTCCATCCAGTGGAGGAAGAAATCAGGAAGAAGCTCTGGAAGTGGATAGGACACACATTGAGGATAGCACACAACTGTGCCAGAAGGCAAGCTCTCACTTGGAATCCGCAAGGCCAAAGGAGAAGACCAAACAACACATCACGCCGGGGAATGGAGACAGACATAAGAAGAATGAATAACAATTGGATAGAACTAAAGAGGAAGGCCCAGGACAGAGTGGATTGGAGAATGCTGGTCGGCGGCCTATGGTCCATTGGGGGTAACAGGTGTAAGTCTCAGATTTTACCAAGATATTCTGTAATGTATAAAAATACATTTTGGTTGTCCCAATGATGTTCTCGTTCACGACAAAATAAGTTCAGCGAAGAAATGCTATGAGATTTATAAAAATGACTAGTTTTTTAACTACACATGAGGCAAAATCTAAGTAGTTTATGTTTAATGGCTTCTGATTAATAAATACTGTATCGTTCTTACTTTAAACTTTTAGTTTAGTAATTTACTGTTCTACGGCGCAACAAAATATATTCATTGAAGGTTTTTCTATTATGACCCGTATATTATTGTGAATTTCCTAATAAAGAATTCACATGATCAATTTGTCATTAAATCAGTCTTTTGAAGATTTATCTGATTGAAATTTGAAGGCAAAGTATACTGTTAATAAATTTCTTGGTTCGATCAAGTTGTTTATTCCTATAATGTAAACAACTCAGAATATCACAAGTGTACCCGACATAATTACATTGCCATTATAATAATAGGCAAATAAGAAAAACAGTTTAACTTCTACAATGTGATGCATATCTATGCACATACTTTGCATGTATCTACTATCTATCTGATATACATTGAAATTTTGATATAATCTGCATTTTTTGCTAATTCTCTTCATCATTTATCTATGATTTCATAATAATAAAAACTTAGGAAACCTGAAGAAAAATTTGGTGAAACAAAAAAGGAGAGACGATAACGAAATAAAGATCTACTATTTCCACAAGGAAGAAATAAGAAGAATAAAGAGTAATATAATTTGCAAGGTAAAAACATAATTTTTGTTACCCTCTCTCCTTAAATATATATCCATTTTTCAATGGTAGAAATAGTTATTCAAAGCTTAACCAATGAACGTTAAAAATAGGATGAAAAATACACAACAAAACACACGTTCACCACCACCACTAACATAATCATCATCAGCAATAACGACAACAACAGGAAGAACAATAAAATTATATCATCCACATTACTGGTCGATCGATCGACCAGTCAGTTTAGCCCGGAAGAAAATATCAATCGATAATACTTCTAGTTCTCGTTAGTTAGTTTAAGTTAGTGTCTAGTTGACCAAAACATTGAAAAATCAGAATTAGAATAATTTGGCAGGAAAACTTATTTTTCCTTTGTAAAATTTGTATACGTGACTACTTATAGTATGTCACACGTGGAGGTAGGAAACAGTGAAGATTAACAATAAAGCCGAAAAAACAACAGATTGAGTGTCTCTGTGTGTATATATGTGTATATACATGAATCTATTTTTCATGACCAGAACACAACAGTCGACTACTTTAATCGAGTGCTAAAAGGATAAACATGAGGAATAAAGTTTGGATAGAGTGACAAATTTTATAAAATGTTAAAAGTTCAATTTAAACACTTTATCAAAGTCTTAGTTGTTACCTGGATTACCATAATGATTATTATTGACCCTAGATATTTAAGTGGATCAACAAACAAACAGAATATGTTAGTTATTCCAATCGAAGATAAAATAGTAATATTCTAGGTATGTCGAAAATGTATCAGGAATCAACAGTAATTCTTCTTATCTCATGATGAATTAACCAGTCCATTGTAAACAACTTAGAATTTGGCATAAATGTCCATTGATCTAAAGTGTCAAAATATATTAGCACTTTAAAAATAAAGAAAAAAGTAACCAGATGAACAGGAAAGTAATCGAAATAATAGTAATATAATAGTGAGGAAGACTAAAAAGGGGAAGAATATAATTCGTAGGAATAGAAATATGAGGTTACATTGAAAATGTAAAGTTAAGAAAGAAAATATAAAAAAACGTTTGTATTGCTATGACCCATTTCCAAATGATGTCACCTAAGGTGCTTAATCACTGTGATTATGTGAATCTGAACCGAGAAAAATATAAATTGGCCAAGACAGTGATAATGAATATTCAATGAACTCGTGAACAGATGGCCTACGTATTATGACTTAATAGGTTGAAGACGATGTAGTAAAAGTTTAAAACAAAACCAAAAGTTGAAATACTAACAAAATAGATGAATAAAGAGAGTGAGAGAAGTTAGACGGAAAGATAATAATAATAATAATAAACACCTGATGAAATACTAAACACGAAGTGAACTAATGGATAGTATCTTATATAAGTCTTTTATTGTTTAACCAAAATCAGCTTTGAAACTTCCATTCAAAAAGTATACTATTTTTCATGTGATCAAATACGTAGATAACTTAAAAATCAAAGTGAATAGAGTTGAATTTATTTGTTGAATGGAGTTAAGACTAATAATTCAAGTAAAACCGAGCAAACAATCAAGTTTAGATAGAAAAAACTTTAGGAAATAGACATGCCAAATCAGTTTGCCTATCAAATGCTATTCCATTGCACTACAAAAACATGTATATAACTTTAAATACAAAATCTACGCAACACGATAATGTGGATAAAGATAAACACAGGTAGGCATTTGATTCATCTAAATGATATGATCTAATTCAAATTGATATATATATATATATATATATATATATATATATATATATATATATATATATATCGGGTTCCGGCATCTAGATCAATCATTAGCCTTCTGAGTCAATAATTCTGTCACAACATGTGCGGTAATCCATATATAATCAATTTCTCATGTTTGAATAAACTGAATTCAGTTGTTTATTTACGAATTACCGCTTGTATTATGACGAAACTATTGATTAATAAAATTACTGAAATAGTTCAGATGACGGGAACAGATCGTTTGCTTGCAGAGTTGACTTCTGTGAAGCCTAAAATAATAAATTTAAGAAACGATAACTGTTAGTAAACTAACTTCAGTATACTGAAGGATTGTCGTTTATATATGAAAGCTTCAGTCGTATTAGTACAACTAACCATAGTTCACAAAATAATTACATTAGATACAACTTCTATAACTAACGAACGTCAAAACAGATCATAACAAACGTTTTATATTATGATATCTATTGACATGTGAAAAATCCTTCATACATTTGATTTGTCAGATTAAAACAGTTTGAGTTTTTAAAAAACGAAGTGACCTATATGCAATTGACACTTTTTCCCTTTAATCATATCAGTGAAAAGCAAACATTAATACAGCGGAAAAATTGTGTGGTACAATAACTATTTCGCCGAAACCACCATAAAATATAACATAATCCCCAGAAAAAAAACTGTCATAATGTAACGTGTTAGCTTTATCCAAAAACATTGGTATGAATTAACCTTTTGCTTGTTATGAAAGGACGTTTGGGGATAGATAAATGAACGGATAAAATGAGTTGATCGATAGACCAAATGCGACGACATGATGTGACCGATTTGCTGACGTAAGCCTCCGAATGAACTGATATTAGAAGACAAGACAGTTATCTAGTAGAATAAGTGTTTCCATGTCAAAATAACACACATTTAGAATACTGAACAAAGGAATAAACATAATTAGACATCGCTGAACAAATGAACGATTTGAGAATACAAGAACTCCAGATAATTCACTATTTAACGCAATCAATGTCCAAATACTAGACTTCAATTTTGCTTCGTCATATTATCACAACATCATTACAAAAATATCGAGAGGATGGAGCGAGGCAAACATAGTGGTTAGTGTGCCGAGATTTCAACAAGTAGATTGTGGGTTCAAACTTTACTTTTCTTTGAACAGACTGACAGTACCTACTGGAAATTGCGCTCCGAAAGCGTGCAGCTCAAATCTGAGTACGTAGATCTATACTAGGCACATGAGTAACGTAATTGTAAGTATGAAAATATATAGACACTATATAACCATATACTATACAGTAGTGAAGAAAATGTCAGGTAAAAAAGTAGTATTAGCAGTCGGAGGTTAAATTGAAATGAAAATGCTTCTCAAATAACGAGCAAACGAACTTTCTTAATAATCAGAATAGACTAGAAAAAGTTAAGTACGCAATATAAATCAACAACATATGGAAAAAGTATATGGACAACTAGGACTAACATAGAAAAAGCAACAAATTAAATGTGTTTTGGATTAAAATAACACAAAGAAGCAAATACTATTCTTCATACATCATTATCGCCATCAATCTATAAAAAGTAGTGGAAAATAATAACTACGAAAATCCTCTAAGATAAAATAAGATATGAAGCGAGATAAGTTGTGCAAATCTGAGTAAATCCCATTTACATTAATTTTTGTTTCTCTCCTCCCTCCATAGCTGTGTCCAGTCAACTATTCTCCTCTTTATTGTAAAGCTTCGATCCATTGAATATAATGACATGACGAAATCGGGGAGAAGTAATCAACTGATAAATTTGTCAACAAGAAAAACTTGGACTTTTGCTTCCGAAAAAAACAGACTAGTTGACATGATTTGCAAAAAACAAAGAAGTCTTTAGAGCATTCGACCTTTTGTCATTAAGTATCAGGTTCAAAATCCAATCCGCATACTTGGATGTCAGCATCCAGTGTTGGCAAGTATCATTAGCCCTCACACACTTAGAGTGTGACTCATACTCAAGTATCTGGTTTATGAGTGCATTCAACTTTCGGATCGGTTATAGTAACTAGTTTTACCAAGTAAAAATTCAGTTATTCGACTTTGTTAATGAATCCTTCTTGTAGTATACGCGACTACTACTTAAAGTTAGATGATCTGTTCAAGGCTCGAATCTGTAACAAACTTGATGTTGAAATCAAATGCATAAATGATTAAGCCACAATAACCAGCCCTCTTTATCTCTATTGGTAGGATAACGGCTATGATAGTTGGGTTAGTGTCTAGTAGCGGATCTAGGATGTACTCATCATCTGGATTTACCTATATCCCAATGTTATTAGCTTACCATGGGACAACGGAATATTAACGGAAATATAAACTCTTAATATAAAGTTATTTATCTAAAACCAGCATAAAGTTTGCTTAACAACACCAAAAGACGCATTCACCACGCCAATCACTAAATCATAACATATACTAAATGATGGCAGACAATAATTTGACATTATATAATAGATGGAATTATTGGTGAAAACAAGTCAACCGCTCACCTCCTGTATAATTCACTTTATTCGATACTAAAATATCTGCTTGCAATGGAGTCATTTGTAGATAATGTGAATCAGGATTTTTCTAGAATAGTATAAAACAGAAAAACATATTTGGTGGTAATATCACAATTCTAAATTGCAATTAACCAGAAAATTAACACTCTGTTACGGCTCGAAATGCACTTACGTGACCATGCGCATATAGCCACAGCTAGTGAAGTTCTTATCATTTCCTTCTTGTGGAGAGGGTGGTTTTTGCGAAATTGAGAGGACAAGAAGCGAATGTCCAGAACTTAAACCGTGTTAGTTGGTACGGAGAATCTACCTAAGGGAGTTAGAAAACCCTGATACCAAAGCAATAGGGCATATGGGTTCCAGGATCTCAAAGGAACAAATGGTGTATTCTTGGTTACCGGCTATCGTGCGATCACAACTCAAAAGATTGTTCCACTCCCTTGTGGATTACACCTTTAAGTCAAAGACTCGGGGAGTGGCCTCCTAAGAAAATCACCTGCTTAAGCTTTCGCACCCGGACAGTATCCAACTCCATACACAAGTTCAATCATTTCTGTGGAGTATATATATTATGGTGCTTCTTCGTACTAATGTTTATGTGTTTAGAAAAATACAATAAATATGTCTTTAGTTAATTTCGAACAAAAATGTTCGAATAACTTAACGTGATGAAATAAAAATAAAGTAAGTCGTGTTTAAACACCGCCTGATATACATCACTTGTAAAAAGAACGATATATTGCGTGTTGTATACAATCTTGTCAAAAAATAAGCTAGAGAACTACAATTTTTTGATTTGCTTAATTGTTAATCATAGATAAGAATTAAGTTGTATATCCATTGAAACAGATTAAATGTTAATATCAGTTTGTTCACAGATCTAAGACGATTAAGGTTAATCGTATTTACCGAACGCAACTATTCAGTTAAAAACAAGATAAGCTAAATCAACTGACATAATTCAAAACTTCTATAGTTTAATACGCATTGAAATTTCCAAATACTACATCTTAAACTTTGAGCGCCACACATATGCTTTCAGTTTTAGACGAATTCATTTTAAAATTTAGAAGCAATATAAACATACCTAAAGTGGAAATTAATTACAGATTATTGTTTATTATTCTTTTATTAAACTACAGGGCAGGAGTTCCTTTATTGGTAACGACTGTTAGGAAATTTAGAAAACATATATCACAGAATTCATAATATTCATCCTAAGAGGTTAAGTGAAGTTGTAGAATACGAAGTGCCGAACTCCATTTCGGCATCTTATTATAGTATCGAGCCTGAAGCAAATGTAGCATGGATCGTCAAGGTTTGATCAAGGAGTGTAAAAACTGGATCACGACAATAAATTAAAGTTGCTATCAAGTCCTCCATGTGTTTTCAACGATTCCATAACTAATGTCAGCCCCTATGATCAAGTTTATATTCCAGAATATATGAAAAATTAACCAGTGAGAAAAAGAACTGTAATATCTTTCTGAAATATCATAAGTAACAGAATATATATATATATATATATATATATACGTTTATTGCTTACAATGAATTCCTCATGTAAAACTGGACCCATTGCTTCAGAAACAATTTCATCTACTAAAGGATACGTCTGACAAAGATACTGAAATTTTCAACAATAAAAAAGCACAAAAGTTTATGGCGATTATCATTGTTATTATTATTAGTCGAATTATCCATTACTTACTTTAGTTTGATTCCATAATGTCTTTTCTAAAAAGGTATCATACTGAAACTGGATTCATTTAATGACTAAACTTATCAATGTTAGGATGCAACAAGTATTTGTAATAATGCTTATATACAACGAAACTAAAATTCGAATAAACTGGATATTTAGAGAACTCTTTCTGTCTTTAGAGCTTAAATGGTATGTGCATCACTTAATAAGTGAATAAATAGAATCGATCCAAAAATATTATGAAAATATAATGAAAGGTTTGAAACGATATGATAACTGTCAATGTGACTCAACTTGATCCATCTCCTCCTCCCACTAATTGTTTAGTAATTGAGTAACTTATTTAGAATACTTAGCTTACTTATAAAAGCCATGTAAGTTATTAGTAATAGTAATAATGATAATAACAATAATTAAAAATCTCATAATGATAATCATAAAAAAGTCGACTCTAAGTTATGTACGCGAATTCACATGCTAATGATCTCTAAACGAAGATATACAACATTTAGAATAGATCCCATTACCAATCAGATAACGATTTTGTAGAAAATGTGAGACATTTTAATTTTCTACTTAATTATTCTACAAACGAATCATATCATTTAATGAATTAACCATTTACTTAATAAATCTTAGTTGCATCTAGTAGTTACAAATTATATCGCTAATTTAAATAAACAAATTTAATATTTTGTTTCAAGTATAAAAGAACTTAAAACTAAACTCTAAAATAAATAATATAAATGATTAACTTTTACCTCTAAAGCTAAACTAGCTTGTCGTTGACTATCCGAAAATTCAAGATTACCCATAGCATATAAAAGATTTGATAGAGCACCCATCTAGGAGAAGAAAAATGAATGAATGATAATGATGATATTGCGGATGCCAAATACTAAATTACAACTCGTGAAAATCAAATCGATGTTGATTAGGTTAAAATTCTGTTACAGTAAATTATTATTTCATATGAACATTATTTATTGGAATTTTAATACATTTCAAAGATATTTTGAGTTAGTGATAAATACTCAGTATTAGATTTTTTCCACTGATATGTAATTGAGAAATTTCCATATCTTTCTGGTTGGTTACACAAAATCAATATTACATAGCTTCATCTACAAAACTGGTGTTTTTATTCTAGCGAGGAAGGAGTAGGAGAAAAATAGAGTTAGTTTTTTTAACATGGTATTGATATTGGAGTAGCGAGAATGATCAAAACAGTGAATGAACGTATCAGATGGTGAGGATAGCAAAATGTTTAAAAAAATCATAATCAGCTTAAGTAAATGATTTAGTCAAAAAGAAAATTTTCTCCGCTGAATTCTTTTTTACTTATTCAGTGACACTATGGGTTAGTTTAATTACATAATAACTGGCTAAGTGAAATTAATCTGATTTAGTATAAAGTGAATGGAACAGTGTGAATTTATATTTCCAAAAAAAGACATAACACGTATACAAACTTTCTCCCAAATAAATATTCTCACACGATTCATAATTGCCAAGCTTCAATAACGAAAAGAAGAACAAAGTAACATCCAACTATTCTTTCAATAAATAAAAAAGAGCACAGAGCACGATTGGAAACGAGTCGTCACAAAAACAAAATGCTGGAAATCAATTTAAAAACAACTGATAAAGAAGACGACAATGAACTTCACCACAACAACATTAACACAAAGATAGATAATTCAATACATAGAGATGATAAATCAGTTGATAAAGATGTAAAACTAAAATGGTTAAAGCACGTGTATACAAAATCTTTGCACTATACAAGCTGATTTATGACCATTTAACAAATTATTATTTCGTTGATAGATTTTTTAGAGAAAAAAGACAAATAGAGAGTAGCCTACAAAATTGACTTCATTTACTATGATTAAAAACCTCAAGTGATGAACGCGTTAGACTCAGTGAGTTACAAGACGACATCAAAATACTTACCTTGATTATTTTTCTTGATATTGTTGAAGAATCTTGCGAGAGAATGCTTTGAATGCACAAATTAGTAAGAGGTTAGTAAGAAAGGAAAACAAAAGAAATATATATAGGGATGTATATTTAAATGTTACAAAAAAATCTATACAGTAATATAATTCAACAGCTCACCAAAAATGATATTGTGGTGTATGCTACTTATGTCAACAAATATAAGTAATACGTAGCACCAATAAGTAGTGGAACGCATGAAAGTAGAAGGCTAAGAAAATTGAGTTGACGGAAACAGAAAGGGAAATAGAAATGATTTGTGAATTGGAGGAATCATACAGAATGTGAAGGACAATTGATGGGAGATTTGCAAACGAAGTATTTAATTTATGGTTATGATATTTTACGAAGAAATTCTGTAATTTTGTATTAAACAATAAATTGGTTTTCCCTATCCGGGTATCCGTTCACAACAATATCACTGCATAAAATAAATCTTTATATAACAACCACTTTCAATGATAAAAATAGATAATAATAGTGTCTAGCTTCAATGGATGGTCAACATAAAACAAATGGTTAAAACCGACTTCATTGGATTTTGTAGAGATTTAGTTGAAGTTATGAGTGTGAACCCTTAGGGTTATCTCCAGAATGTATATGAACACTTCAAAGATGTGACATTTTTCAAGTACTTTTTGGTTTTTAATACACCTTACATGATGTTAGGTTATAATTAGAAATATAGTTTTCATTTCAACTGCACCGAATTGCAAATAAATCAAAGTTGGGTTATCATATATAAACAGTACATGGAAATTGAATGGTAGTGCTGGTTAATAAATCCGAAAATAGTGAATTTAATTCAGATTTATAGTCAAAAATTTTGAACGCTTGATTAAACCTCATGATTTTGCGTTGATTCTCTATTAGATGTAAAAAGCCAACTAAGCATTAGTTAACTTTCAAAAACTCATTGAATTTCTACAACCTTTATTAAAACTTTATATAGAGTTTAATAAACAATCTCTCCAAATTAGATTCAATCAATATACATTAAGGTAATGTTAAGACTAGAATTAATAAAAGATACAATGACTCTATTTATTAATACGTATTACTACCATATGATGACCATCGAAATGTTATTAAAAATAAAAAGCAAGTGTTTGTTTATTAAACTGATTTGATATATATATATATATATATATATATATATATATATTTACAATTCAGTCACATGTGCCCATAAATCGAGGTTTTTTGCCATTTCATAGGATAAAAGACAATACTAATCATGACAGACATGAACATACAGTTTAATCTGTCATACATATGTATATATCCCTACGGATAAAGTGGAATATTGAAATTGAAGAGAAACTATTATTTCTTTATACCAAGAAAAATATTTTTCTTTATAAAAAGTAAGTGGGTAACTATTCTAATATAAAATTGATATAACTGTCATATCAAAGAGTAATCATCCACATATGAACAGCATGCTCGAAAACTTATTATTTTTCTGTTGGAAAATAAACACATTAGAGATAGAAAACTGAGTCATTTTACACTGAATCCTATCAGTGGTGTCACAATGCCTTTTGTTGTTAGAATATCTACAGTAATAAGAAGTTTTAAAAAATTGACATTGATTGAATGAATTTATTACAAAAAGTAGGTTATACAGTTAACATACATAAAATAGAAAAATACAGCCACACATTACGTATACATATAAACGTCCTACACATCAGTTGTTGACTGCACAAAGTCAATTATCTGCTTTAAAGTATATTGAAGTATTTTTATATGAGATAATCGTGATTGGCGATTAAGAGTAACAAAATGATTTGTGTTTGTTAATTCTATTCGGGAATCAAAAGTAGGAGAACTTAAGAGGATCTATTACCTAAACAAAAGGTTATTTGCTTGAAATGTTCACAAGATAAATTTTCTGAATACTAGTAGCAGAACAGCAAGTGATTTCATGGATTTTTCTTTCCTTGGTCATCTTTAAAGTGTCTAGACCAGTTTTGTATTTGCTAAGCACGTATACAACAACTGACTACTGAAAAGTTTTAGCTGACGGATGAATAACATTGAACTTCCCAAAGAAACAGTTGGTTCTAAAAACCGATTGAAGAGTCTGGAACATTCGTTACGCATGAAAATCCACTGTCTACTGATGGAAATAAGTAAAGCCATTATACACTGATCTGAGTTACCCAGACTTCAAAACTGATGTATTCATTTCCTAATTTCTATTGTTCTTCATACCATAAACATTTCGTTATCCCGCATCTATCTACCACCTATATACTTATCAACTTTATTATGTTCCTCCTAGCACTGGAATACACCGTTTCGTGAATATGTAATTTTAACTGATGTACTTATCGTGTGAGATCCTAAGCTGATAAGTTTATTTATCACTTTTACACATATAAACTGAGTACTGATCATCGCCGTACTTCGAAAAAACGAAGTTTACTTTCCTTAAGAAAGCCAACAACAAAGTATTAGAATTTGAAAACTGTTACGATGAATGCATTCATATTACAGTCGGAACTTCAG
Source organism: Schistosoma rodhaini (assembly GCA_944470415.2). Classification (NCBI taxonomy): domain Eukaryota; kingdom Metazoa; phylum Platyhelminthes; class Trematoda; order Strigeidida; family Schistosomatidae; genus Schistosoma; species Schistosoma rodhaini. The sequence goes on from OX104044.1 coordinate 57,230,733, forward strand.
CGAAGTATTTCCAAAGAGGCATTTCAAAGAAAAGAGTGCGAGATTGAAGCACTAGAAAAAGCAAAGCAAACAGTTCACTCTTCTGTGTTTTATGTGTAGGTAGGGAAAATCGAAATCTGTAGTGAAGACGAACACCCTACAGCCTACACTGTTTTGTAGTGCAGACGGTCGTTACAGTGCATACTTTCCCATCACTTTCGGAAACTTGATAAAATCTAGAAAGCGTTGAGAGATACAATTAATACATCAGTATGGGACGTGGAACTTTCGCAAGTATGCTTTATATGTGTACACAGAATGCACACATCAAAAACACATAAATTCTTCAGTACACACATGAGCATTGACGCGCTCAGTCACAGGTTACATGTATATGAAGAATGCATAGACTCAGATCTATACATCTCATGAGACACACATAGGTAAAGATCCTATCGCTCACAAGTATACGTTACATGCACATATAGAGTGAATAGACTAAGGTCCAAACACTGCATAGTATACTCACACCAAGCCATGGTCTAGAGGTTACCAAACTTTGAATGAATAACAAATAACCAAATCAATTCGGATACAAGTCGTCACTGACGAAATGCTTCCATAATGCTCATGTCACAAGCAAGCTTAGTGTCGACCCACTACGCACTAGTTACAGCACAGTTTATGGTCTTCACTCCGACCCACCCCTGACAGACATAATAATCATTTCCAAAACGAATCCAGTCAGGCGCCGAAAGGAAACCTTTTCTCCAGCACTACACTTCACACACATCAATACAAAGTTAACCGCCCCTCCCTACTAATCAGATTCTAAAACAGAAAGGGTGATTAGCTTAATCTCTATCTGTGATAGAGTGGGTGGTTAACTCGGTATTTACTTAACCTCTCGCGTTAGCTCATGAACAGAGTTCATTAACTCCACGGCACTAAACAGACCACATGAACCAGTTCGTATTAGTAGTCAAAATATGCAAGAACAAGTAGATAAACAATTATTGAACATTGCTTACTGTAGACATTTAGCTGCAGCTGCTTGTTGAACAAACACCGATAATGGTTGATTACCATCGAATTCTGAATCTGATTCTTGACTTTGATGTCTATGTTTCTTTTTTACCATTTTTTCTGTTTTATCGCTGTTACCGTTAGCACAAGTGCTAGGATATTTGACATTCAATTTGGTCGACTTTGTGTTGCTCATAGATCGAGGTTTCATTTCTGGTATGCCACTAATATTACGACTACCTAACGGGGCAGGATGAGAAGCTGAAAAAAAGATATGGCGACAAAAAGATATCAAACAAATGGTATAGTGTTTAGTAATTATAAGTCAAAGTATTGTATAGGTGGTTCTAATATATACCAAACTAAGAGTTAGGGACGAACCGAGACAGGTTTTTCAAACAATTACGAGTATTTAGTCCTGATGTACACACTGCTTGATATGGTTATCAATACAAAATTCAAGTAATTTATATGGTTACATACACCCTGAATTTACTACAATCAATATATACTTGCCTCTTGTTCACTCCTTTTTTCCTTACCAACTAAACATTCATTGATTATCGATTTCTTTATTGTATTGTATTATGTAAGAAGTGTGGTAAGTTGATGGAATATACAACCAAGACTCTATAATGTTTCCTCTTATGATCGATTATGAAGTTAGATAACAGTTCATGGTATAGGTACATGAATAATAAGGTTGAAAATAGATATTATCAATGTAAAATGACTTTTCTACAGCTGACTTCTGTTAATTATCATTATATTGAAATTAATGTCAACTCGGCATTGTAAAATATCATTAGAGTATGATATTGAAAATTATGTAGACAATTTAACAGAGCCTAGCGAACTTCTTTAGACAATCATTTGGAAACATAACAATAAGGGAAACTAAAAGTTTTCTACTACTTACATAGTTAAATTATTGCTTTAGTATATGTATAGGACATATATCAATTTTACTATTCTGAACAATCAAAAACAGAATATCAAAGAAATGTTATTTTTACGATCAAACGATTTATTAAAACTTACGATATCTTTCCTCATTACTGTCCATATGAGGTGAATTTATTTCATCATCGTTATCATCCGATGTTACTTCTGTAAACAATTTGCCCAATTGTATTTCATGTTGAGGTTTCAACAAGGTAATTAAGGCCACTAATATATCATCGGCAATATCGAATCCCATCAGAACACGAACTAATTCAATAACTAATACATATAAACGAAAATAGAAACAAAATAATAGAAAAAATAGCACTACAAAGGAAATATGATTGTCGATGTGATCCAACGAAAAAGTGTAGAATTTACTGATCTAAAAACTATACAATTTAGTGGCTCTACATCTGACTTCATTTAAATCGTATGATGATCGTTATAGAAATATACATACCGCCAACCCTCGCATATGTTTATCGTTAGAGCATAACGGAATAAAATAAGTCAAATAAGATCATTGATCCGAACAGACAATTACAGAAACGAAGCAACGCGCAGCGGAGATGGTAAGTGAGCCAAATCGATTGAATTAAGCATGACTCAATAGTTATATTCAAACAAAAGTAAGCTACAGACACGCAATGAATGACTGAGCAATTAAAAAACATACGATCATATAGAAAGTCAGGATTAGTAAGTGAATGATTGACAAGGTCAAAATACGGCTTAAGAATGAATAAATTGGTCGGTACAGAAGCCAGAATAACCTATATGAGATTGACATAGCACCAACCACTACAACAGTACCTTGTCGTCATTGCAACTTTAGTAAACTAATTAGTCTGCAGTTCCTAATGTCGAAAAGACAATTAAAAGAAGCTATATATATATATATATATATATATATATATATATATATATATATATATATATATATATATGACTATTTTAAAAGGTTATGGGCATCTGAAAAAGATATCAGCATTCGAAACCAGGGAGATGATATAGTAAATTCTATGCATATTATACACACATCATGGAGAAAATATAACGAAACATAAATGGATTTATAAATAAATCATAAAGCAAATCTTACAAAGAATAATGTTAGGCTAGAATAGAATAGACATTCAGTGATATTTCTATTTACGTCATAAAGAGTCTAGAAAATGCACTTTAATTTATTTATTTATTTACGCAGATATATACTTGAAAGACCTCTAAGATAAATAATCATTTTCGTAAGGAACGAAGTTAAAGACAGAAATCAAGACATCAGATATCATGAAATTGAACAGACTTTTACTGAGAACAACTTTATTTTAAAAACTAATACATGCGCTACATACTTGACAGAAAAATAGTTATAGACTATAAAAGAAAGAAATAATGAATTTCTGACAAACTAGATGTACTATGGCATTTAAAAGAGTAAATAAATCCTATACTTATATTTGCTAGACAGAGCTATATGTAACCTGAACTGATATATATATAACGTACCTGCTGATTGTACTTCCAAATGTAATGACTCCAGTAAGTAGACTATTCTGTCGATTAAGGCCCTATTGGCAGTATTACGCTTTGCCTAAAATAATATTATTATTAATAAAGATTTTTATTGTTTGATAACAAAGCTAATTTACAAAATATAATGATTATTATTAGCGAATAAATCATATAATGATCCTTTTTTATAGTAAAAATCAGTGTTCCAAATCAATGTTTAGAATATATATAGTTACTACTACTGTTGGTGAAGTAAACATTAATACCATGAATACATTGTCGGAAAAAAATGAGCTGATAAATGATAAATAATAATGCAACGTTTAGTTTATTCACATCAAAATTCTTTGGTAAAGATAAAATATTTAAGCAAGCATCACTGATAATCGGAAATCAAAGCTTTAGTTTATGCGAAGATAATTGTGGATAGGATAACTATGATGATATAGGCACATTAGTTTAATGAATGAATTCTGCTAGGAAGCATCTTATAAAATCATAGATGTATATGTTACACAACATTGTTACCATATGCGTAAGTTTCAACTAATCAAAAAACAATTACATACTACCCTGTTGTATCCCGAAGAGAATTGTGAATGGTGACTTTTGAGGACTATTTGTGGACCAATGTAATATGTATATTTTCTATTTTATAATTGTTAAGTAACTGACCTAATCATATTCATGTTCCTCTTATCATTAGCTTTATTTTGACCTTTGAACTATTATTATACGATTCTTGAGTTATCATCGGTTTATTGATTATTTCCCCCCCCCCATTTACAGCCACATTTGGCTAAATATTGTACAAATGTTATTATCTATTTTATGGGTCGATATGGTTTGTTTGGTTGGTATATAAACTCAGTATGTTTGAAATACAATGATTCATACCACTGAAGCTGTTATCGGTGTTTTGGGCTGAACTGGTTGGGCTAGGCAGATCGCAGGATCGGTTAGCAATCTAGTCTGCTCGTACGGTTTCGTGTGTCACTGTTTCAATCGATAATTCGCTGCTCCCTAATTGGCGGTCTCATCAAGCCATCAACTAGGCATCCACTCGGCCACAAGTATAACAATTACCATGCATGTTTTCTTGAATAAATTCCTTGAGATTGTAAAGTAGTTAAAAATAAGAGACTTCATAACTCAAAGTTTATCACAACGATGAATATGCGTTTATTCTTTATCCTTCACTAAATAATAGAAATTTTATGAATGTTTATTTCTTCATTACTTACGCTCGTTACCCCGCGTAGATTGGCATGTACCGCCCACCAGCACTCTCTTTTCGAACTCTATCCTTAGTAATCCTTTCCAGTCGCTATTAATTTTTTCATGTCTGCTCCCAATTCCTGACGTCATGTGTTCCCCGGTCTTCCTCTTTTCGTTTTACCTTCAGGATTCCAAGTTGGGACTTGCAGTTGTTCTCCACAGTAGCTTCCTTATCTGTGAGTAGATATGTAAGGCATGTAACTTGTTTTGTCCGTATATTGAAGGAAGGCTCTATTGAACTCTTGTAATACTGTTTCTCCGGATGCCCAAAGCTTCTTTAGCTTCAATTTCCTGTGGCAACAACCAGCCAGTTGTGTTTTGAAGCTATATCAGCGCCTCTCCTAATTCCCACGCCTTCCACTGACTTTGTGAATGTTTTAGTGATGCAAATATGATGCCCAGGTCCTTTCCTGGGCACTTCATTACGATCAATTACAGCCTCTCTTAAAACTGGTCTATATCGTCTTCACTGCTATAATTGGTGGGTGCATAACACTGAATAATATTTATTGAGCTCTCCTTTGTTTTAAAAGATACCCTGATGATGCATTTTTTAAATTAAAATACTGTTTATTTCATTTTGTAAAATTATGCATTTTGAAATGATGCACTTTATTTCAAAGAAATACAATAATTTATCTGTACACCTATTAGTCTCTCTTGAAGAAAAAATTAGTAAGCTGTAAGATTCGTCGAACAAATTACACTTAACAAAACTCATATTGGATATTTTCAAAAGCCGTTATATAAAAGATCTCAGAAGAATAAAATTTAAAGACTGATGTATCGAGCGTCATTAGAAAAAGGTAATAACATTGTAAATTAGTTACGGATATATATATATATATATATATATATATATATATATCCATGCATTCGATATCGTAGAGCATAACGACAAAACTAAATAACAGCATATTGATAGAGCATAGGATCAACTACATTAGTACATACGGAAATATAATTATTTTTTATAATGTATAGGAATAAGTTATCTTGGTGGTTATCACTATATATATATATATATATATATATATATATATATATATATATATCCAATTATAAACAAAATAAAAGCAAAATGTTGACCTGAAATAATTAGCTGGATAATTATGCAGTATTATATTAGCAGGTAAAAAACGTTTCATGATTTCTCTCTTTCTGTCCCCAAGCTTTAGTATTTTAAATTATGTTTTATCAGCTGACACAGAATAATTAACATTTTTTGGCATGTTAACCAAAAAGTCTCATAAAAATTTGCTGAGAAACGAATATTGTAACAAAGAGAAGATATATGTGCACATCTCTGTGTGTATTTAAGCGAAATTACAAAAGTATTATTTATTCCATGAAATAACATTTTTTGTATAGCATATTTCTCTTGGAATTCATATTAATATTCACAGTTACATAAACGACTACCCTACTGCTTCGTGTTCACAATTTTATAGTCAGTGAAATAATGAAAACATATTATCAAACACTTCATTAATCCAAATTACTTTAAAAAGAATGGTGGAACAATGAAGAAATTAATTTAACAGCAGTTACATACGAGTTTATTTTGCGCTTAAAAGTTTAGGCTGAGAGTAGTACTTTAAGTAAGTTATATGAATATGGTATTTGTTGGTGAGATTCAGAAAAATTTCACTTTCAGACAAATTCATAAATTTTGACCAATTTTGTAGATAATGTATGAATGACTAACAATAGTTTTCAACTAAGATAAAAATAGAGATTTGTTGATTACTAGTACATCAGAGATAATAACGACTCGTAACATTTATAATGGAAACTGATTTTACGTAAGTAACCAATTGTGTTGACTGAATGTCTATCAATTTGTTAATTAAAGGCAAATAAACCTACAACTACATCTGAAATCAATAAGTGACTAAATCAATTCAGAGCCTTCGTGGTAGCATTACCCACTTTCCTTTATTCAAATCAAGTTATCCGAGAAAACAAGAACTGACATCATTATAACGAATTATATTGAGAAAATGTACTCATGATTTGTATTTCTACTAAACTTTACGATAAATTTTCTTAGGAAGTATTGATATTTTGAACGGTTTAGTCAATGAGCAATAACTGGAGATAATCCAAGAAAACGTGATTCATTCAGTCAGAGGAAATCAGTGAAGAATTTGAGTTTTAAGTTTTCAACTGATGTATTTATGAACAGATAGTTGCTAGACTTTCTATGTAGATGCGATAAATTAATAGATAAAGTTGTAAACCAACATAGATTGAGAGAGTTAAGAACCATGTTACAAATGTACAAAGACAAATCTCGCTTCGTCATACTGTCCAGTAAGAGAAAGGGTTGGAATAAGTCTAAAGGGTTGCTAGACAGAGATATGACTTCGATCTGCGAAGTCATTAACTTTTAATTTGAGCAATATAGGTAGATAGATGCAGACTTCACGGTTGTAATCACTAAGAGTTATAATGAATAATAACTCATATATTCAAGTGACATGTCTGTAAATTGATCACACTGGTGCCAAGGTGTTTAGTTTTACCTTTATAAACTTGGAATATAATGTTATTTCGTCTTATTCATTGTTCAATTGAATCTGATTTTTCTAAACTTATCCTGTTTTCCTTTTTATATTTGATTCCTCACTACTAGTGATATTATTTTCATCACATGACTTTTTATTAGTTTTTCTTTACTGTATCGATGTGAAAAAGTGTGACAACTTAAAATTACAGCGTTAATATTCCTTTTTTTATTTGACAATAAACTCTTAATGAATATTTTTATCTAGGAAGCAAAAATCTGATTCCATGATAGCACATCATTTTATAAATGAAACTAACTTAAAGCTATAAGCTAGAATTCGAAAATAGACAAGATGGATTGTGTAATAATTATAGAATATCTGAACAGTTTGCACTAGTTTTATCATTTTAGATAAATGTACTAAAGCATATACATTGAATGAAAAAGCAGAAAAGTAAATCTAGGCTTCAAAGAACTTAAAACTAAAAAGTGCTACGGATTTAAACACCTCAATAAATCGACACAATCGATTGCGGACATAATGTCGATGTTCTTTAACTTTTCAAAATAACTAAAAAACAAAAAGCGTAACTGTATTACGCTTTGTTGAACTATTCATTATCAACAAAATCTCAACCAAATATATGCGTTTAAAAAGAGAAATTTTTAAATTTATCACTAGCTTGATAAAATGATATATCTTGTTCACATTGGGAACCAATCTAAATTAGAGCTGACTTCTGTTGGTTTCTTATTATAACAAAACTCAACAATTCCCACGACATCCATAAAGAATATACTTTGTGATTAGATCTCTATTACTGCTGTGGTGTCTGTTACTTATGTCGACAGGCATAAGTAGTATGTAACACCAATTAGAAGAGGAATGCATGAAAGCAGAAGGCTAAGAAAATCGAGTTGAAGAAAACAGAAAGGGAAAAAGAAATGAATTGTGAATTAGAAGAATCATACAGTATGTGATGGAAGATTTGCTAATGAAGTATTTAATGTGTGGTTCTCATATTTTACGAAGATATCCTGTAATTTTGTAATAAATGATAAATTGGTTCCCCCCACCTAAATGTTCGTTCATAACACTACTATTATTATAACGTCGTTTGTATTGTCATCAAATCTTCACTTCGCCAAGTGGTATTTCACTCACCCAGTCCTTGAAGCAAATGTAAACTCATCAAATATTCTGGGATTATAACAATCTATCTTATCGATTTTCGAGCTCTGATTAATTGCTATCCAACTTCTTGATGATTTATCTTTAAATGACCTTACGGATGGAAATGCTACTGATCATTTAAGGTCTAAGATATTGGTTAGTTGATAAAGGTATAAAATCTCACCACACCCCTCTGAATGGCTAAAATCAGAGTGAATTTGCGAAATTCATTTGAAATGTTATAATATACCTGTAAAATCCGTATACTTTGAAGAGCTAATTGTTGAGCTTTTGGTGAATGACATGGTAAAACACCAATTAATCCTTTGTAAACTTGATCAGAGAAACGAGGATTGCCTTCAGCTAATATTTCTAATAAATCTCTAGCAGACTCTTGTGTTTCCTCTGACTTGGACTTGGCCATACATTCAGCGACAGCACGAATGCCTAGAAATTGTTTAAATCAAAATCGCACAAGTGATCAATATTATTTATGCTAACTGGTAAACATCACTACGAATTTAGAAAACTATTTGTGACATTATGAAATATTTCAATGATTTATACTTGAAAAATTTGAATTATAAGGACATTAATATCAAAAAATTATTATTTAACTCAGTGGTTCTTCATTGGCTATCAGAATAGCTAAACGAGTATCTTTGAATAATTTTGACAAAAATGTTATACCACGACACTATACCATACATATCATTTGATTATGAAAGGGTTCTCTTTCACTTGACCAATATACCTTAATAACAACTAAATTTATTTACCGATGAAAGCACAACAGAATGGTATCACAATATGATTTTTATTATTATTTATTAACTGGTAATTTGAATCGAACAGTCCTAACGCAGATTGATTAATCAAACATTATCTATCATAAGTGGTCACATCTTGTGCTTTTTTCTTTCTCTTTGATGTTTCTTTTACTTCATAATGGGCAACTGCTCAAATTCAATTAGCATTTATCAATCAACGAAGTAATTGGGTTTTTTTAAACAGATAATACGTATATATTATTATTATCCTTGTTTTCATCCTAAGAATATAGAAGAAACTTATTTCCCAATGTTATTATCAATAACAAATTTAATTAAACACTAAATGAAAGGAACATGGTTGATATGAGAGAAGAAGGGAATATATATAAGTAATAATAGTAGTAGTAGTAGTAGTATTGGCAAGAGAAGTAGCATGGACAAAGGGGGAACTATACAAACGATATAAACTTCATGTATCTACTGATTGAAGGATCTAAGACGTATACAAACGAAAACCATATAGCTAAACAAAGAATATGATGTACAATAACAAAAAAGAGAGAAGCTCAAGAGAGCGACAAAATGAAACAGAAAGCAAAAGAAAATTAAGTGAGATAACAAGAGGCAAACTAACGTTTATAATGATAAATAGAAAGGGAAAAAAGCAATTATTTACCATAACATTCACAAATTGTCTCCTTATAATGTGTACCAGCATTGGCAACGCAAGATAATACTTTAAGCGCCCAACGTTTATCCACTTCTTTTGCACTTGATGAAATGCATACTTCCTGTAAACACAATACACCACCATGCTCCAAAAACTCTAGTAAATAATTATAACTTTTTAGCGAAGGTTGATGGGTGGGTAGGTAGATAGGGAAAATATCAAGAACATAAAGGATAAAATACAAATTGATTGTTTTCTTTGGGGGGAGGGAAATCATGTGATTTTTGGACAGATATACATATGAAACATCATTAATTGGATCAACAAACTAGCTTATAGTATTAACTTTTTTAAGGGTATGTAGCCTAAAACTTCTAGATATTGTAGGCAAAGTGTAAGCGATGAACAGCGTAAGAAATATACATTTTTCACTAAACCTAAAGGGCTCCAGGACTGGATATCGCCAGGGAAAGTTTGCAGTGTTGAGATATTGCAAACTATGGCTAAGTGTTAATAAAACACTTTTAGGCGTTATGAGTTTTACTCAGATAACGTCAGTTCAAAATGTATTTTAAATGATGTGAAAATGTAAACATTACTGAAAATTGACATATAGAACTAAAAGACTCAGTGAGATATAATGCTAACTGTAAATATGGATTACATTTAAATTGCTTACTGTACATTAGTGATTATCAAGGGAGGATCGATTCAAAAGTTTCGTGCTACTATGCATAACTTGCAATATCAGTCAGTAGAAATTAAATAAAGCTGTTACCCTTCTGCATAAATCAAAGCTAGGGCTATTTCAAGCTGAATACATTTCCTGTGACGGTGTTTAGATTAGCCTGCCTAAAATGTTGAAATATATAACAAAAATTGAAAATTAACTAACTAATTATCTATCCATTTAGAATATTTGGTCAATATTTTAAAAACGTGCTTTTTGTCAAGTAACCCTACTGATAACTATCAGCCTAGACGTTTTAAAGCTAATACTCGTAACAATCTGCTGTAGCTGATAATCTATGAACCATTTCTTTTAACAACAAATGAATATTGCCGAGGTAGTGTATAGAGTATTAAGAAAAGAAAGTCAGTCTGTGAAAATGAAGACTAACATTAACTAATATGGCTGAAAAACCCGCTTTAAATTTTAAGTCAACACCTAGTCCTATGATCGATGCTGGTTAGTGGAGAATCGGAGTGAAAGAAATCTACGGTTAATCAAGTTAAGGCATAGTATTAATTTAAATAAGCACACTAAAGCAGTGGTTTATTGGTTGAGGCGTTGGATCTTTAGCCATCAAGTAATGAGCTTGCACCACGTTACACCTATTTCAATCTGGTGAGTTAGAGAGTATCAGCAACACTTAGTTTGAAGCCAAGTACATGAATTTGTACCCTATAAAGTAGTTATTAAGTCAAATGTAAGCACTGAATCCCATAGAGCCAGTCAGGCCCACAAACTTATATCACACCAACAGACTGGATTACCGTACAATGAAGAGTTTAAATACGAAAAAAATAAGCAAATTACACAAATTTCGTAAATCATAAGAAAAATAAGGGAAACTGACAAGTCAAGGAAAACCTTAAGCTAACATATTCGGTAAAAATGTAAGATTGATCTTCACCTGGATCATATAATTCAGTTATTTAGATTTTAAACAGCGTTAAGAATAATTCATATGTTTATGTTAATTAAGACTCTACTTTGCATAAAGCCTTAAATTTTATCTTATGGATCAAAAAGGTCGCGTAGACTTACTTCTTTTCCATTTCCATTGACAATTCCTAACAATTTGTACTTTTAGCATATTTTAGTTAATTTACCATGATCACTGAATATTTATACAATTGTTTGTATAAACCATTACTTTTCTTGAGCTAGTACAGGCTTTGTATTTTATCCATCGCTTGATTTGTGTTTATATGCTCTTATCTTCAGATCACCACTCGTTTCCTTAATCGCATCTTACTATTCCCTAAGGCCTCGTACTCCTACGTATCAGACAGTGAGTTTAATTAATAAAGGTACCTCATAGAGGAGTATAAATACCTAATCATCCAATTTTAAAACTTGCTAGGTTCTAATGAACTACGTATTTATGTACAAAAAAACATAACGAGGTAGAAAATGTAAACTTTTTACATAAGCGAGCAATAATACCTACATTTGCAACTATAAACTTCATTATCTGAAAAAATCAAGTCCATTAAAATAATGTTATTAGTCTGAGCACATGTTGAAAGAAAAACGATGTAATATGAAATCACAAATCTCAATACACTGACATAACTAGAATTATGAACTCAAACTATAAAGAAACGTGGGGAATTCGATGGTCTGGGATGGAGGTACAATAACAAAATTGTCGCGTCCATCTGAAAATGAAATCGGATCATGTTTGTAACAGATCTATTACCAGATGGCAATGAAAGTATACCAACCAATTCACTCAATTTTATCTATTTGGGTCCTGCTTCTGTCGGGCACCCGGGCTGTATCGCAATCCACACACAAATCAAGTGACTTGTGTGGCGCGTATGTATTTGGTGCCCCTTTGTACTCATATTTATGTCCAAATAAATAAATCTATTTGGGTATGACCTAACTAACTCTACCAACCAATTTACTTTGACAACCGACAATTAGTATTATTGAACATCACAGGAAAGATAAAACGAAATCTGATACACGAAACACCATTAAGCCGTCGAAATACAATCCCCAACCAATAGAATAAAAAAGATTGACCTTCATTTGTCTGTATGATACTACTTATTAAGCCAAAGGTGAACAAACTGCTTTTTGGATACAAAACGATAGCCTTTTCACATAAAACTAACCAATTAGTCAATAAAAAATTGTCTAACGTCGTGTGGGCCTGCAATAACCTAGAGATGGACTTGATAGCTAGTTGTAGAATTACTGGCTCAAGATTGAAAAATCATTGAAATAGTTGAGAGAACTGAGTAATCTAACCATATAATAACAACCATAATGCCGATACATTCGATCTTAGTTGTGCTCTAAATCTATAACTATAACTAGTTGTACAGTATCCCAAAGAACCTAATAACAAAAAGTCTGACATAAACTATTAGAAATAGTTTTTATTTATAGGAGCAGGACAATATCATGAGTAAAAACTACTCAGATAAACAGTATACATATAGCGATGGACCGATGATTAGATGGGTTAGCAAGTTTGAAGACTTTAGTAATAATAATAAGTTACTAGGATGTTGCCCCCAAATGCCCTGGTACGGCCGAGAGTGGGGAGAGTCACCTCTCCCTCTCGAAACGCTCTCACATGGCCAGCGAATATATAGCCCCTGCCAGGGAAGTCCTACTCACTGCCTTCTCGTGACAGCGGTGTTGTTTACGAAAGTGAGAGGACGAAGAGGGAATATCCGGAGCTTTAACAGGGTTGGTGGACAAGGCGAGTCCACCTAGGGGAGTTGGAAAACCCTGATTCCAAACCAATGGTGCACATGGGCTCCAGTATCCTGAAGGAACAAATGGCGTACGAATCAATCATTGATCACCGGCCACCATGGGATTGCATCTCCTCACGATGCTCCACTGCCTTGTGGACTAGACCTTCAGATCAAAGGCTCGGGGTGTAGCCCCCTAAGAAAACCACCTGCTTCAGTCTGGGCACCTGGGCAGTATAACAGCCCTCACACAAATCGAATGAGATTTGTGAGGCGCATATATATCTGGTGCTTCCTTGTACCAATATTTATGTGTTTAAATAAATAATAAATAATAAACTAGGATGTTAGAAAATAATATTGGACAGAGTACGGAAATCCTACTTTGTTCATTTCCCAGTTTCTTAAGCTTCCCTTATATCAGCTACGAATTATTTTAAATTAGATCAGTTTCAAGAATACAAAACCAAAACTAAGATAAAACAAATTATGATAAATTCGCAAGTCAAAATCTTTATAAGAATAGAAAGGCAGTTTTACATTAGTTTACCTGTTTGATGCTGATAAAAATACATGAAGAGCTTGAAGCTGTTCTGTTAGACAAGTTCCTGACATGTAACTAAAAGAGATACAAAGAAAATAATTTTAAAAACAGATTTGATTGTAAGTCTACATTAGTGTGTAATACATCGGGCCACAAACTGCTATATGTGCATGGGGTAAAGACGCTACTCGGATGTTCAAACTAAAATAAGAGAAACATGATAAGGACTTGCGACCGGACGATTAAATCTTTTAACTACTAGATTACTGCTCCTTACATTATCCAAAAGTATGGTCTAAAGAAAATTGTGGAACATATTTTCACACGACTATGAACCAAGTGTTAATTTGATGAACAATTATTCCTACTCAAGAATATCAAAAACTAATAGAGATGTTTTTTAGTACTGAAAGTTATTTATTTTCACAGGCAATTACTTCAAGCAGTGACTTAGACATGCAAAAAAAACTGGAAAACATTCAAAATTTAGGATTTTAGTCTAAAAAACTCTACATACGTCCTATTTAGGTTAGCTGATAATGAAAAAATTTTTCTAAAGTACAAAATGGACAGTGAAATGAAGACTGCCTTTTAGTACCTTTTGGCAGTTTAATATGATTCTGACACATTTGCATCGAAAAACACTTATAAACTAGTTAATCTGACAGTTCCGAATAAAGTAGTGATATATATAGGAAAGATATGTCCATATTTATATTACTGCCTGCGACCAAACTAAAATTTTCATATTTATGATCTACACTAGGGTTATGGTGTATTTTACGTCAGGTTACTGGGTCACAGATTAGAATTCCACCCCACCATTCACTCTAGCTTATGTCATCGGGTAGAGTATTGATAGTCTATCTGCATAAAGTATGGCTTAAAGCTGGGTACAAGAATTTATGCTTGGTAAGTTACTCATGAAGCTTAAACTGTTTAAACTCAAGTAGTTGTAAATCAAATTCTTTTACAAAAGTCCTACAAGATGACAGAGAAAGTAACAAAAATAAAACTAACCACATATCATATTATATAAAACGAAATTGTTAGTAACTGAACATATACGTTCGAAACAATCAATAATTAAACACACAAATCATCCAATGAACACAATTAAACGTCTGGACAATATCGCATACACAAACAATTCAATACCATGAACATGACCTACGTTAATTTTATCCATACGCATATTCTAGCCAAAAATAAACTAGCCATTTGGGCGAATTCAGATTCCAAATCAGGTCCAGTACGATTGTAGTATTGTTTAATGAAATCGTCAAGAAGCTGACGACGTTTTTCTTCAGATGCACAATCCCACTGACGTAACAAACAAGTTACATTATGGATAGCAATATCCTGTTTCGCAGATGCCATGATCTAGATTAAGAAAAAAAGCGAAAAGTAAATTTGTATATATCGAATGTATAAAACATTACTACTTGCTAACCATTTAAGAAGAAACTTTTTCTCCTTTTTCTATAGCTTTTGCAATAAATTGTCGTTTATGGGTAGTAAAAGTATTAGGCTACTTATATTATACATAAATGTAGCAGTTATCATTCTATGACGCAAATATCAGCATACAACCCAGAGGAACATTTTGAAAGAACTACAACATTTTGCATTCACAAAAGAATGAATAAATTACCCACCAAACCTATAAATACTTCGTAATTTAATTTTTGTGATCAAATATTGAAAACCTTGACATAGAAACTGTACAATAATTTGCTAGGCGACAATCAAAGTTTAACAAAGTACACTTTAAGTACTCAAAAAATTTGGCTTAACGTTAGCTTTATGACTTTGATATGCTAATGAATTACATTTTTCTGATACACAGAACTATCGATACGCTTTTAATTTTCGCCTACCATTCATTTTCTACCTATCCACAATTTATCTACCCTAGACCTAAGTGAATATTCAAACGGTCCGAACAAAACGGAATCACTTCGGGACAGTAGTTGTTGTATCCCGAAGCGAATTGTGAATGGTGACTTTTGAGGACTATTTGTGGACCAATGTAATATGTATATTTTCTATTTTATAATTGTTAAGTAACTGACCTAATCATATTCATGTTCCTCTTATCATTAGCTTTATTTTGACCTTTGAACTATTATTATACGATTCTTGAGTTATCATCGGTTTATTGATTATTTCCCCCCCCATTTACAGCCACATTTGGCTAAATATTGTACAAATGTTATTATCTATTTTATGGGTCGATATGGTTTGTTTGGTTGGTATATAAACTCAGTATGTTTGAAATACAATGATTCATACCACTGAAGCTGTTATCGGTGTTTTGGGCTGGACTGGTTGGGCTAGGCAGATCGCAGGATCGGTTAGCATTCTAGTCTGCTCGTACGGTTTTCGTGTGTCACTGTTCCAATAGATAATTCGCTGCTCTCTGATTGGCGGTCTTATCATGTCACACATTAACTAGGCATCCACTCAGCCACAAGATATAACAGTAGTGAGCACTAACTCTGCCTCTAAATTTGATTCTAACTGGAGCTTAACACAATTCCTGATTCACCGCCACATACATAAACCAATATTACACAGCGTTGTCGTATATCCCAACCATTAGAAGTATGTAGCAGTTTTGTATCACGACGTTAACTACCGTTTGTTTATATGGTTCAAAGATGAAGGACGAATTCTCTCGAAATGAAGTTAAGAGTCATATATATACTTTTAAATGCTAGTAGAGGATTTCATGTATAACCCAGATCAATCAGGATTAGCAGAAAACATAAATATCAGATTCATTAGGAAAACAATGACATTTTAGTAAATATACTGACCACACCATCGTCACCAAAACCCTCGCCGTATTTATTTCAGGCCAACAATTATATCGTGATACGATGACCGCTATCGATTTCCCAGATAAGACTGGTTCGGGAACGTTTTTTAAAGCACAGACTCAAAAGCACCTGTACTAAAACAACCCAGTCAGTTAGAACATACAATTGCCCCCATTCTAACTTAAATTAATCTATGATGTTCTAAAAACAGTTCCACAGACAGTACATGGTGATAATCGACAGTTGCCCCCAAATGCCCTGGTACGGCCGAGAGTGGGGAGAGTCACCTCTCCCTCTCGAGATGCTCTCATATGGCCAGCGAATATATAGCCCCTGCCAGGGAAGTCCTACTCACTGCCTTCTCGTGACAGCGGTGTTGTTTACGAAAGTGAGGAGACGAAAAGCGAATGTCCGGCGCTTTAACCGGGTTGGTGGACACGGAGAGTCCACCTAGGGGAGTTGGAAAACCCTGATTCCAAACCAATGGTGCACATGGGCTCCAGTATCCTGATGGAACGAATGGCGGACGAACCTGTCATTGGTCAACGGCTACCATGGGACTGCATCTCCTCACGATGCTCCACTGCCTTGTGGATCAGACATTCAGGTCAAAGGCTCCGGGTGTGCCCTCCTAAGAAAACCACCTGCTTCAGTCTGGGCACCTGGGCAGTATAACAGCCCTCACACAAATCGAATGAGATTTGTGAGGCGCATATATATCTGGTGCTTCCTTGTACCAATATTTATGTGTTTAAATAAATAAATAAAAATAAGCTTCAGTAAGATGACCAATTCGAGCGTATATTTAAAAAATGGAAACAAGCCAGTTTACTTCTTAATAGTACACCGAAAGATGACATTTTACGAATTCTACACCCTTCCTGCTTTTTTCTCAATTTCGACGATCACACTTAGCTGGGTGAATTCCTTATTATATGCTCGTGAAGCAGAAGCTTAGGTACTTGACTCTGAACCACACATCAACGGTTAAAAACTGATTTACACAAAGGCAAGTGATGTTTGTTTTCATAATGGATGATTGTATGATATCGGATGAACTTACAAGTGGTTGGTCAGTGATAGAGAAACAAAGTAGGACCTCGGACATGTGTATGGCAGTTTAATTACCAACTTATACGAAAACAGCCACCAAGTGAATTTTTATACCATGGTAAATGGGACTAAGAAACTGGTTGTAAGCAAGCTGACAACTGCATACCTACAAATATGGATGCAGTTAGTCCTAGCAGCGACTATAGGGAGCAAGAATTCTATTTCCTTAAATCAAACCCCAGTTGATTCATACGAAGTGGTTTACCGTCAGTGTATTTTTCTGAACACAAATATTTGTAAAACAGGGCACTAAATACACATGCACCACACGAGTCACTTGATTTGGGTGTGGGCTGTGATATTGTCCGGGTGTCCAAACCAAAGCAGGTGGTTTTCTTAGGCGGCCATTCCCCGAGACTTTGACCTGAAGGTCTAATACACAAGGTAGTGGAGCAACTTTAGATGTAGTCCCATCGTGGCCGGTGACCAACAGTAGATTCATACGCTATTTGTTCCCTCAGGATAATAGAGTTCATGTGCACAACTGGTTTCGAATCAAGGTTTTTCAACTCTCCTACATGAACCCTTTGTGTCCATTAACCCGGTTAAAGCGCCAGACATTCGCTTGTCATCCTCTCCATTTCGTAAAAAACACCCACCGCGAGAAAGCAGTGAGTAGGACTTCCCTGATAGTGACTGTATACGCGTGACCATGTGAGAGCATTTCGAGAGGAATAGCTAACTCTCCCCACCCTCGGCTGTACCAGGACATTTAGGGGCTCCCAGTCAATGAGAAGATGCACCACGTTCACCAAAGATCAAGTTTAGTTATTGAACAAAAGCATTTACAATGTACTTGGAGAAAAATAAAACTGAGTACCACGATACCCACGTTAAGCTAAAGCTTCAATAATCAAACGTACATTGTTTACGTGTTGTGTTCTGTCAAAAAATAACTGCTTGTGGTAGTTTTCTATCACCACAGAGAGTAATGAATGCCTAAAATTGGTAGGGAATGAACATACAAAATTTCGAGTAATCTCAGAATAATTTGTCCCAACAACCCAGACCTCAGTGTTATGTGTCATATTGAGTAATGGTAGTTGGCATTTAAATACCATGTTAATTGGAAAAAAGCATATATCGAAAGAGTGTCACTAGATTCCAAGAATGACAGTACGTTGCATTAAATTAAAGCCTATAAAATAAGATGAAAATAACCAATACCAAAAAGACTCAGAAATGCTGTGAGCACAACGAGTAAACTTAGTATTCCTTTATAGTGTTAGAGTAACACTGTAGACCCTCAAGGTATACAAGCTGTAAGACTTCATGAAGTAGTTACATATTACATGCACTAAGTAGACTTAAGTCACCTGTCAGTTATGTCAATTTGCAACTTTATGCACGCCTAAAACGTGTGGAATAAGTGTATAAGAGAGCAGATCGGTTTAAGATAAGTCTAATCACTTAATACAGGTATCAAGGCACGAGACACTCAAGACAGAAAGCAATGAGCATGCGATAAGTTAACCCTAGAATTGCTAATGCACCTGAACGAAGTCTCCACAAGACATAAAGACTCCCCCGAAATCGGGAAATTGGACGAGAATCTAAAATTTGCAAGAAATTCGCGCTTTACATGATCGATGAAGAAAACATTTATGTCCCAGGATGCTAAAGGGAAAGTAATGAATAAATAAGCCTGAGAATTGTCTCAACATGAACGTCACTAAAAATTCAATAAAACGACATGAAACACACTTAAGAAAAAATGGAATGTCCTTAATACAATTTTTTTGTAAATGAACGGGTTGTTCATAAATAAAAACAACAAACCTGTAGTAGCAATTTAAAAATGACTATCACAGTCGAAAAACGAAAGCCCGCAATAGCTCACATGGCAACCCTAAAAGAATCTGAGATGAATCTAAACGCAACTCATTCAAACTTGTTCAAATGGTTCAAATGGTTAAGGACGGAATAAAAGAAGCTTTCGCTTAACGGGCTTCCGTGTCTAGTAGCAGTGGATGACCAATACCTCCAGGCAAAACCTAGGTATATGAACGATAATAGAGGAAAAAAGAATTTGGTAAATCATAATGTTATCCTTAGTCCTTAAGAATAAGTCAAGTTTCCTCTTAAAGGACTCCCGAGAAGTCGCTTGAACTAGCTCAGTCGGCAGCGAATTCCAGCACTTGACAACTATTACGGAGTAGAAGTTGTGTCTAAAATCTGTTCTGCTATGTTGGGTCTCCAGTTTCTGGGTGTTACCTCTTAGGTTAGTGTTGTGACTAAGCTTAAGAAGATGTTTAAGGGGATGTCAAAAAGTGTTAGGGATACTGTAAGCCATGAGAAGGTTACCTCTAAGACGTCTGTACTCTAACGGGTAAAGGTTTAGTGATTGGAGGCGCTCTTCATAAAGCTTGAACTTGAGTCCCCGAACTGATTTCGTGGTTCAACGTTGGATACGCTCCAGAGTGTCCTTATCCTTTTGAAGGGAGGGATGAAATACTGTTTCCGTACTCTAAATGGGGACGAATAAAACTGTTGAAGATTATGTGGAAAGTTCTACCGTCAAACTGGCCAAAAATGCGCTTCAATGTTACCAGTGCAAGGTTTGCTTGAGAGGCGTTTTTGTCACAGTTCGCATACGATTTCAGGTCATAGGGTACCAACACTCCTAAAAAATTTTCGACTTGGGAAACTTCTAGAGGGGAGTTACCTAAGTTATAACTATAGTCTGCTAACATGTCTCAGATGAACTACTTTGCACTTTGAAGTGTTGAAGGTAAGTCCACTGTCGTCTGCCCAACTTTGAAGTCGAGTCAGATCCTCCTGAAGAACTAGTATATCATTATGATTACGTATCTCGCTCCAAAGTTTCACATCATCAGCAAAAAGCAATTAGTCAGATGAAACTTGTTGAGGAAGATCGTTAATGTAGATCAAGAAGAGAAGAGGTCCTTGTATTGAACCCTGGGGGACCCCACTAGGACATTCCATAGCGTGAGAGAGATTGGAATTAACCCTGACCTTAAAGTGTAGGCTTTTTAAATATAAAGAGAGCCAATCAATCAAAGGGGTTTTTATACCCAAGCCATACGTGGTTGATCCTATCGAAAGCTTTTGAGAAGTCCAGGTAGATGACTTCAACCTTCCCCTTGCGATCAAGGATGGTTGTCCATCTATCCACCGCAGTCAGCAGGTTGATCATACAAGAATGACCTTTTCTGAAACCATGCTGTTGAGGTGAGAAGAACTTTGAGGACGATAAGTATTCTAGTATACCGTTGTATACAAGGGATTCCATAATTTTGGAAGGTATGGAGAGAAGGGCCACTGGTCGGTAGCTTGAGGGTTCACTGCGTCGACCTCCTTTGAAAATTGGTGTGATGTGGGCCAGCTTCCAAATTTCCGGTAGTTTGCCTCTGCTTAGCGAGTGTGCAAACATCACGTTAAGTGGTGTCGCCAGGATTGAAGCTACTTCCCTCAACACAGCGGAATGAACCATATCCGGACCAGGAGAAGTGTCTTTTCTTAGGTGCTGCAGTTTACGGAGCACCAGATCAGCACTCAGGTCCACTTCGGAAAGTCCTGTACAGGTGCAGGTGAAGCTTTCGTCAGTATAGTTGATGTGGGTCAGCTGGAATGTCTTGGAGTATTGTTCAGCCAAAAGGTTGGCGGTATCACCGTCGCTATTGGTCGGGCCATCAGGACCTAGCAGTTGGGAAACTCCAGTTTTGCCTTGTCGAAGAGAAGCTGAGTAACTGAATAAGCTTTTCGGATTGGAGACGAATTTATCGATAAGCTTGGTCTGGAACTGAAGCCTGTCTTCTCTTATTGCCTTTGAACATATGTTCCTTATGCATTTATATTGCCTGTATGCGTCGTTATTGTCGGTTCGTTTATATTCGGCTCAACAGTGCCTTTTGTGGCTTAGCAAACGACGAGTGCGGTTCTTGATGAATCAATCAAGAATTCAATCATACTTTTAAATTCGTTGTTTCCTACGTACTAATAACTTGTGCAAAAGTAGACAGCAACTTTATGGCTTTTATTCTGGATATGCTTACTATCTTTCAGCTGTTCTTGCATCGCAAATATATCATGCAAGGTAAACTACAAAATGAAATAATCTCCCGTTCTGACCAGTAAAATCCAGTAATTATTTGAAGTACTGATTATCAACTGTCTCTTCCGATAAATCTGACTTCAATGAGAAATTTCTATTTCTCATCTTAATGTAGGATTCTACTTTCCATGTCTAAGGTTGCATGTGTAGTGGGAACAATAAGATAATATTAGTGTAACAACCTGAAGCAAGCTCATGCATAGAAAGAAGGTTGAACAGGTTCTCCAAGGACTAAAAACGTTCTAGAATGGCTATTGTTCCCTGACTGTGAAACCTATGTATAAAAGTTCATAAATCCGTAGAGCAGTGATGAGAGTCACTGGGCAGAGGCATCTGGAATATTGTTCTTCGACATCATCTGTCCAAATGTAGATGTCAAACCTTGATCTATAGTAGCCAGACATTTATTCTTATTTTCTAACTAACATTATGAAAAAAGCCAGTTTCAGAGTAGCCATATTCAAAACAGATCACCTTATTTTTAAAATTTGAAGCAATACAATAGGTACAATACAATCAATTGGAAAAAGTGGACGTAATTCTGTGGGAGTGTGATTTCCAAAGTTTTTACTCTTGGCATCTGAAATAATCCTAACATGTCTGCAATGAACATATCAGTGAGAAGAAAAGTAGTTTGCACTCACCAAATCGACAGAAAGTCCTTGGTTGCCTAAATACCAATCTCACTACTCCTTCTAGAAGTCACTTAGGTGGTGCCCTATTTATTTGAGGTATATCAATATTGCGATCACATTTATTTGAGCTCAATGTTCGTCACTAGAATTTATTTTACCCAAAGCTCTGAAATGCCTTTCAACAAGGGCACGGCTCGTTCACTATATTTGTTAACTTTACAGACCAAAAAACGAAGTACAAATTCATCTCTAATGAAATTACTGTTTTTTGGATGCTCTTAAGGACCTTAACGGTTTGAATGATTATAGTTATGATATAATCACGAAAGTAGGCTCGTGAGATTATCCAGTCCTTCGACTAATGATAATAATGTTACGAATTAAAGCGTCTGTGGAGGTAAATAAGTCCCAAAATCAATAGCTCTTTAAGTGTTCAACATTGAATGTTGACCACATTAGTCTTAATAGACTCACCTAATTGTAGGCTCTCGGTCATGCATCCCCACTAAATCACGGGTTAGATCAACTAATAATATCGACGTACAACATGGTTCTGCGAAAGACCTACTGCTATGAATGAGGGAGGTTATTGGCCAAAGAGCTTTCGATGATGACATATTCAAACAACATTTCTTATCCAAACCTCCTCATCAGGTGCAAGCTGTACTGGTCTCTTTTCAAAACAGCTCCGCAGACAAGCTGGCTGCATCTGCTGACTGCATCCTAGAAATCGCGAGATCTTCTGATGACGAGGTCTCTTCAGTCAAAGAAAGACCTCAGACGACCCAGAATGAAATTACGTAGTTATATCGTCCACTTCACGTATAGGATCTGTCTCTAGACGACGAGAGACGGATAACCCTGACTGATGCTGTTGACATAACCAGTATGGGAAGTCTTCCAGAAACTGCAGAAAACGCTGCGATTACCCGAACTCAAAATCGATTGACACAAAAAGCAATTCTGACGCAGACGTTAGCGTACTTCTCGCAAATTCTAATGACCAGCTTCATGAATCTGTTTTAAACTTACAGGCGGCAAACGGAAAGTCAATCGCTACATACGGTAAAAGGTACGTTTACCTTGACGTTGGTTTACGCAAACCCATTCACTGGATCTTCCTTGTTGCAGATGTTTCTATGCCAATCATTTGCATAGACTTCCTACAACACCACAACCTACTCATTGATGTGCGCAAACGGAGGCTAGTAGACCGAAACACCAAGTTATCTGTTTGCACAACTTTTTTCTACAGTTGCAAATTATCTTCAGTCACAATCAGCACATAAAATATCCATTCTATCAACCAATACTCGATAAGTACTCGGAGATATACCAACCGCAACCGGAATCGCCGTGTGTAGCCAGCAATGTTACACATCACATCACGACTACAGGACCACTGTATTCTCGAAAGCACGCCGATTGTCTCCCGGAAAGCTGAGGTTGGCCAAAAACGAATGCGATCACATGAGAAAGTTGGGAATAAGTCGACCGTCAAATATCCCATAGACACTTCGCTTGCACATGGTCTCTAAAAAGTACAGCAACGATTGGCGTCCAACTGGTGACTATCGGCATTTGAATGCAAAATCTATTCACGATCGTTATGCGTTGCCTCACATTCACGATTTGACAGCTACCTTGAAAAGTACAACTGTCTTTTCGAAAACAGGTTTGGTTAAAGCATTTGACCAAATCCATATGGCTGCTGACGATATTCCAGAAACCGCTATCATAACTCCCTTCGGACTTTACGAATTTTCGCGATTGCCTTTCGGCTTAAGAAATGCTGCCCAGACTTTCCAAAGATTCATAGGTGACGTTTTCCGAGTTCTCAATTTCGTATATGCTTATGTTGATGACTGTCTGATAGCAAGTCCGGACAGAGAACCACATCTCCAGCATCTGGGCATTGTGTTCGAACGACTACGAAAGCATGGCATCACTGTAAACATTCACAAATGTCAAATCGGAACCGACTCCTTAGATTTCCTAGGACACACTATTGATGCTCAAGGTATTGGACCTCTCAGAAGCAAAGTGGCGGCCATTCTGGATTACTCAGAACCGACCACCATTAAGCAATTCCACATATTTAACGGCCTTGTAAGCTTCCATAGACGGTTCATACCCAAATGCGCGTCCCTTATGAAGCCGTTAACCGACTCACTTCGTGGAAATGCTAAATCCATTAATCTGGACGACACCGCGCGAAAAGAATTCTCCACTGTTTAGAAACGTGTTGCAAAAGCAACCATGCTGGCACGTTAGGGCACTCAATCTCCCATTATTATCGCAGTAGACGCTTCCAACCTAGTAATAGGAGGAGTCTTACAACAATGGGTCTACCACTCCTGTCAACCTTCGGCATTTTTTCAAGATGGTGGTTAGACAGTGAATCGAGATACAGCACGTTCCGTAGGGAACTCCTATGTATGTATTGTTCTGTACGACATTTTCAACACTGTATCGAAGGCGGAGACTGCACCCTTTTTACTGATCATAAGCCTCTTACTTTCTCTTTAGGCTCATCTTCAGACAAGTACTCACCTCGTGAGTCACAACAACTGAACTACATTTCGCAGTTTACTTCAGACGTACAACATATTTCTGGAGCAAACGATATAGTTGCAGACGCCTTATCTCGTATAACTTCCTCGAATAGTTTCAAAAGAACTCGTCTAGCTTCAAAAAGAAGACACTGATCTTCAGCACGAGTTATTTAAACAAACACTTTAACTACACACTAAACAGTTGGGAACAGTTAAGGAAACCTTATTATGCGAAACATGTACAGGTAGAAATCGTCCGGTCGTGCCGAAACATTATCAACGCAACGTCTTCAATAGGTCGCACAAACTTTCTCATCCAGGTGTTCGTGCATCCATCAAGTTTATAGAAGAATTGCTTTGTTCTGGTCTTGTATGAATAAAGACGTGAGGGAGTGGGCACGCTCCTGTGTTAGCTGTCACAAGTCTAAGCTGATTAGACAAAACAAATGTCCCTTAGACTCTTTTAAAACCCCTGATGCTCGTTTCGACCATGTTCACCTGGATTTGGTGGAACTCATACCAGATTCAAATGGATACTTTTATATTTTAACCTGCACGGACCGTTTCACTTGATGGCCAAAACACAGTACTAATCAAAAACATTAGTGCTGAAACAGTGGCCTGCGCCTTCGTCGAACGATAGTTAGCAAACTTCGTCTGACCTTCAACTATCACCACAGACCGTGGACGCCAGTTGGAATATGAACTTTTCCGTTATCTGACCACACTACTAGGAACCACTCGCTTCCGAATGACCGCCTACCACTCACAAGCAAACGGGTTGGTAGGACGCTTTCAGCAACAACTAAAGGCATCACTATCATTTGCAAACGCTTCACAGTGGACCGACGCAATTCCACTAATCTTATTAGGTATTCGCAATGCTGTGAAAGCTGACATTAGATACACTGCAGCACAACTCGTTTATGGGACGACACTTTGACTTCCACGAGGATTCTTTAATCCTTCGTCTTCTTCAATGAACATGGATCTAAACTCCTACACGAGCAGACTTACAGACGCAATGCGTTCAGTTAAACCTGTTTCCAGTCGACTGCAAACAACTGATGTTTTCGTTCAACCTGACTTCAGATGTAGTACACATGTCTTCGTTCTTTGAGACTCACAACGATGACCTCTGGAATCAGCATACGAAGGACCCTTCAAAGTTCTTTAGCATGAATCTAAGTATTATGTAGTCGATAAGCACGAAACTAATGGTAGCATCAGCGTCGATCGAATCAAAGCAGTGTATTTAGAAGGAAATCCTATCCACGTCGATTTCTCTTCGGTACAATCGAACGACACGGCTCTTACACTTATAGTATCTCATCCGACAGCCAACACGCGTACTGATACATCGGCAGTATCTGAAAATAAACCTAGAACAACGCGTTATAGAAGAAGAGTAAGATTTCCGAAACATTCAAATGACCATTGCACGTAAGATACCAGTTAACGTTATCCTTTATCTCGATTTTTCTTTGTACTATATATAACAAAAAATATGTAACATGCCTATACTTATATATTTATTTTAAAAAAAACCAATTTTTTCTAACATGCGTATACTAGATTTATTGAAAAAACAAAAAAATACTTAAATCGCTTTCACGCTGTCGCAATTGTATTTGTTTATTTACATGCATCCACACTAGATCACGAGTTGGAACAGCGTGTTCAACTTCTCCAACCATAAATAGCCAGTTTAGATCAGTCACGCCTCTATATATTGATAAATAATCAAATATATCTTCGAACTTCTGACTTTTGATTACACTAGGTGGGTAAGGTCCAATTATAGGTGTTACTGGTAAAGTGTTGTCAAGCTAAAATACCTGTGGTATCTTCAAGTCCATTATAGTCTTATGTTCTCTATTGTTACATACACACAATTCCTCTCGACTATTATCGTCCTCATTTTTACAGTAAACCTGGTCGATGTTAAAAGTTGACAATTTTTAATTTACAAACTGTCAGTGAAAAACCTATAACCTTATACAGAGAAATGTGTGGTTATATCAATTGTGCAGTAGAATTTCGTAACAGTAAACGTTTCGGGTTCCATCATAGGCTGAGGACTACTCGGGAACTATGACAATACTCTAGGTACGGTAGAATCAAACAGTACCGGTAACTCAATATCCTACAGACTTTACTCTGCGGATGAAAATGGGGAGGACGGCAATCGCTAGTAAGAACAGAATATTTGAACAAGGATGGAAATGAAGGAGAAAATGGTCTCCACGTCATGTTATTGTCAAATAGTAAGCTTCAGTTTCAGTTTCACTTTGGAAAGGACAGGAGGCTTGATGGCCTGTGTTAGTCCTGGCAATGATGGTCTCAGCTGATCCAACTTTCTTTTGAAGGAGTCGACGGATGGAGCCTCAACCACGTGCTGAGGTAATGAATTCCACTCGTTGATTATTCGATGGGAAAGTCGGTAGTCAGCTGACAAGTAATTCGTTCTGGGCTTGTGAACTTCTTTGGAGTGTCCTCGTAGATTTTCTGTTTTGGAAAACAAGAAAAATGAGGGCATATCAGGTGCAAATTTGTCATTAAGCAATTTGAAAACTATAATCAAGTCACCTCTGATTCTTCTATATGACAGCGGGAATAGGTTTAGCTTGGTCAGTCTAGTACCACACGGGAGCTTCGCTATTCCGGGAATCAGCCTAGTTGTTGTTCTCTGAACCCTTTCTAAGAGTTCACTGTCTTTTTTTAGGCAGGGGTTAGCTGCTTGTATACAGTACTCAAGTTTAGGACGTACGAACACTGTATACAAAGTCAAAAACGTTTTAGCGTCAAGATGCCTAAAAGCCCTGCGTATGGACCATAAAGTCCTAAAACCTTTGGCGGCTATTGCACGGCAGTGTGCAGCAGTCTTTAAGTCTTGACTGACGATGACGCCTAAGTCGTTGTGTGCCTGAACAATAGGTAACTCAGTGTTATTCATCGTGTATGCATCTGTACCCTGGTGGCCAATATGCATCACAATACACTTGGAAGTGTTTATCGGCAATTGCCAGGTTTGGGACCATTCAGATAATCTCTCCAGGTAATTTTGAAGTTCTAAGCTATCGCCCTTGCTTTGTATCGCTCTCCATATCTTGACATCATCAGCATAGAGTAAGACCGATGACGATAGTAGACGAGGGAGATCATTTACGTACAGGAGGAATAACACTGGCCCCAAAACTGTACCCTGGGGGACTCCACTAAGCACAGTTTCCCAGCTAGACAACTTGGAGTTCACCCTTACTCTTTGTTGACGCCCAACTAGGAAGTCTTTTATCCACATCAATAGATTGCCTCCAATCCCGACATTCCTTAGCTTATATAACAGCCGGTTATGCGGAACTTTGTCGAAAGCTTTGCTGAAATCGATGTAAGCTACGTCTATAGGTAATTTTTGGTCCTTAAGAGCGCACCAGCTTTCACGAGCGACTAATAAGTTTGTGAGACAAGAGTAACCTGTTCTAAAACCATGCTGCTTCTCCGAGAGGATCCGGTTTTCATCGAGATACTTTAACAGTTCCTTCCGAATAATCTTTTTTAAGATTTTAACAACCACACTAGTTAGGCTAATTGACTGGTAATTCTCAGGCTTATGTTTTGCACCTGTTTTGAAGACTGGACTTACTATGGCGTTCTTCCAGTCTTTTGGTAGACGACCCTGGGTTACGGATAGATTAAAACATACACTTAAAGGGTTCGCAACAAAGTTAGCTAATTCCTTTAATAACCTAGGATGCAGTTCATCGGGTCCAGTGGATTTACCTATGTCAAGCTTAACTAGCAGACCAAAAACATCGAGTTCTTTAATGGTTACGCTGTCCAGTGCTTGTGTGGGTGGATTTTCATGGACTGGTGAGAAGGGTGTTTCTATGGTGTATACATCGCTAAAGTATTTAGAGAATACTTGAGCTTTTCCAAAGTCATCCTCCACTATTGATGTGGCAGTAATGTCTCCCCATAGTGAAGGAACATTTCTTCTTCTTTTTGTCCTTTGGTTTATATACGAATACAAGCGTTTAGGGCATTCTATGGATTCCCTAACGATTTTCTCTTCGTACAGCTTTCTGGCCTTACGGAGGGTCGAGGCACAGGTATTTCGAGCCTTTTGATATTGAGATTTCGCCTCGTCAGTCCCTAGTAACCTAAATCTGTCCCACATTTTCCTTCTTTTACGGAAAAGGATGCGAACCTCCCTACTGAACCACGGTGGGGAGTTTCTCGGCCCCTTGGGGGTAGTTCAAGGGATGTGGGGGGCAGTAACTTTTAAGTGTAAATTTCGCAATACGTCCCAAGCCGTTTCGATTGATGACTCTGGGTCTAATTTCCAATATTCTAATGATGCTGATTTCATGATGTCTGCTTTCCAGACGTTAGGTCTGGATTGAGCTGAAGCGTACTCGTGATCGACAGTTATATGGAAGTCAAAGCTTATAACTGCATGATCACTTTTGCCTAGGGGTGGCATGTAAACCAGGTTTGCAACATCATCCTCATAATGAGTCAATATAAGATCTAGTAAGGATGATGCAGAACCCGGGTCGTACCTAGTTGCTTCCTTCACGTGTTGCACTAGGGCACATGTGATTACCGCATCAACTAGTTCCTGTTCGAAGGAGTTTGCTGACGATTCAGTCCGCAGATTTCCCCAGTCCACCATGGGTGCATTAAAGTCCCATAGGATTAGACATCGATCACTTCGTGATAAAGTGTTGAGACTGCTTAGCAGGACCTCGTTTGCCTCACAGCTTGGACTGCGATAGATCAAACTAAGTAGTATCAAACTAAGTCCCCTGCATTTCAGGCGGCAACAAACTAATTCGTACGTTCCACTCTCATGGGATACACTGTCGATAATGGTGAATGGAATAGCATTCCTAATGAATAGAGCTACTCCCCCTCCTTTACGCGTTTGTATTCAATTGTACACCTAGTTCCGGTAGCTTATTTAGTAAGCTCCGGGCGTTGGTATAACAGATCCGAAGCCTATTTAGGTGGCCTCGTGCTTCACCCAGAGTGGCTTCGGCATCATCCTCTGTCGAAGCCTCACAACCCGAAAATTTACAATTTTCAGGTCTTTTTCGCCAGCGTCTAATCTGAACTGTAGTTCCTTTTCGGCTTCCCGTCTTTTAACACGGTCCGCCAACGGTAAGTCCTTACGGAGAAAAACTCCTGAACCCTTTAATTTGTGTCCATTTTCTAAGATTAAGTCGCGTTCGTTTGAGGATTTGAAAACGACTTTGAGTAGTCTAGACTGATTTGGTTTCAGATGCGCTAGATTTCCTAGTCTATACACCTTTAGCAAGGTGAATCCGGGGATGTTTTTGGGCATAACTAGGTTGAGTAGTTGTTTTATCATCACAATGTCATGCTCAAAACGAGCTTTCGGTTCTAAGTTGTCACTCTCCTTGACTCTATGGAGAATGACTGATCTGTCGCTGTGATCAGACCTCGGCTTGTCGACCCTTTTGGTGGGGGTATGATTCCCTTTTACGTCATTTTGGCGTTTTTTTATTACGACCCGTACCCAATCGCCAACGTTCTTTGGAGTGGTAACCACATTCGCGTCAGGCGTACTGTGGGATTCCGGAAGAGTCAGGACGACTTGGGAGATTGGGTCATCTTTCGCGCTGGAAACCGATCGAGCCTTGCGGTTTCGGCTTCCTGAAGTTCCCTTCTGGGTACCATTTTTGATACGAGGGACAGAAGAGACTTTTTTGCGCGAGTTTCTGGTTGTAACAGTCCTCTTTGGAGGATGTTCTTCCTCCTTAGTAGAGTGTGCGTCGACAGTTTTTGGACTCTTTTGGGCCTGCCTTGTGTCAATCTGCGTGTCGACAGATTGAGTTCTGACTGATGTATCCCGACCGCGCTTGCCGAGACACTTTTTTGCGGCATTTACTATTGAAATGGCCTCGGTTAACAGGCTATTTGCATCCAAACAGCACTGTTGACATAGCCACACACACCCATTTTTACTGAACCGCTTGAAAGCTGCAGATGTTAGATTCGTGCAAACATCGTGGTACCAACCTTTGCACTCATCGCACTGCATGCCGCTATCAACAGGATATCGACATCCTGGGCGGTGGCAAATGCTTTTGTTGCATCTTCCAGTCATTTTAGGATGCGAAAGTGAGTGTTGACTACAAGTAGAAAAAAAAACTATAAACAGTTAGGACCAAAGTACTAACAGACACAATGGAAAAAAAAGGTACTCTGGAGTACCGACGATAAAACTATTTAGGATACCAAAGATGATACTCTAATAGAATACTTTAACTGAAAGAAATTCGATCAAAGTATAAAAACAGTAGTCTTGATACGTTAATAACGATCAAAACAACAGAATTTACTCAACGAGGAAAAATACCACTGTCCTTTTTAAATAGCGCGCACAAAAAAAACAATTTGTACGTCATGTAAAAACCCCTTTGATAATTCCGCGGGCTAATATGGGGAAAGTCCTTTCATGTTTTTTTCGCGTGAATATTTCTTTAGCATTCTGTTTTTTGTTGAATGTATTTTGTATGTTTGTTGCTAATTGTGAGTTGGATTGCAGTAATTGTGACCATATCGTCTACAAACTCTGGGCAGCAATTAACCCCCTGGTGTTGTTGAGTCATTTGTGAGCTGATTAACCTTCGTTTTATTTGATATAGTTTCATAGAGGTCGCCAAACCCAACTGCCATCATTCGATTGGTGGGTCGAATGTTTTGTCCCGTGTTATTGATCTGAATCATATTGCTTGTTCGTCATAGAAACGTTTGTCACCAATAATTGTTGGCTGTTCATTATTGGAAAAAGTTGGATTAACCTATTTTGTAGCTTTAGGTAGGATACTGTCCGTTTACTGATGGGAAACTTTTACTGCTTTGATAAATTGGTCCTGTGAAGTGTCAGTACTAGTTAGAAAAAGTACCGCCCAGATACCACTAGTTTACTTTCCTTCCCGTTCTTTCTTATGTTACCTCTTCAGTAGATAAAACTAGCCAAAAATGTAAAAGACACACATCGCCAACGATCAACAGGAAACTAAAGTGTTAACCTTAGACCTCATCTGATTTTCCAACATCATCGACTAAAAATAATGCGACAGAGATTATCGTAGAACATCTCAGCATCAGCGACCACCAGAGGAGTACTTAGATTCCGACAAACAAACAAAGTCACATAACCTGGAAAAAATGAAGTTCACAAGATACCTAAGACATTCGAACATTTAAAATAAACGTGACCCCCCCCTTAGTAGTAGAGGTCTACTCTGTACCATCGATGTTGTGATTTTATTGACTAGTATAGAAAAGTCTAAAATATATATATATGCCAAACATTTTTGCGTGAAGAAGGCTCGTATGAAGTGACACTTATTGCCATCTCATGTCAAATCTTCACTTAGAGAGATAATCGATACACTTTCGAACTTCACACGACGCTGGTAAGATAAAATTCACAACACCCTTTCATGATTTGTTTTCAGGACGACAAAGCAAATGATAGAGGAAGGAAAGATAGTATGAACCTTTATTTTCCCATTCACCACAATAATCCTCAAGTCCAGAATTTACAACTGCGTCTAGTTAAATTATTGAAGCTATAAAAATGTTGTCTACATATTCAAGTGACTATAGACTCAACTGTGTTTTGAGTTCCAAATAAATGCAACGTGGGTGGTCACGTTGTTTCATACTTAAATATATAATTGGAATCTTAGTGTGTTGCTACGAAAACCATGGTTTTTTGTAGTACTTTTTTTCTACTTATTTCAAATTTTGCAGCTTACCAATTTTCGATATCAGAAAAAGCAAAGCAATAAGACTCTGTTAAGATGCGGAAAATAATTGAAAATATAAAACTTTGGAAGTTATACCTAGTAAAAACGTTTCTATATTGTCATAATCGTGAGATTTTATTCGACTCATTAACGTTTGACTCATCTTTTGCAGTCCATTAGGTACATTAAATTAGATAGCCATAAACCTTTTACTCCTTTCTATTTGCCGACTCCTAGTTATGTAAATAATCAGATTTTTCATTTATGATGTCATGGTCCTGTATCTTGTACATGAAGAACTAGACTTTTAAACCTTTATAATACAGAATAATTTAATAAACTGGGTTAACCTTCCAAGTGGCCTAACTGATCGAGATGGGATATAGGTGAGAATATTTTACAGGCTGCCAACAGTTAGCACATACTTTTAATGTGCGTTAGCACAATCATTATGAATGTAAAAAGAAACTCATCACACTTTATTACAAACAAAAATCTAATATGATTTTTACAGTGTTTACGAACCAAATTCTACATACGCCATTGAATGACCGTATCCACAACCGATATATTTCACTTTGTAATTTTGATTAAAACAGCGGAAACTTATTCGATATGGTTGTGTAATATATGGAATAACTTCTTCTTGAGTCTCATGTTGTTCTATCTGACTTGCAGTTTTCGTTGTAACACCGCACATACCATGCTCATTCCATCCCCAAACCCATAACTGTCCATTTGAATCGATAGCCAATGAGTGCTCTGAACCACAAGCAATAGTTTTTACGGTCACTTCATGACCATCATTTAAATGAAAATGTACTTTCCCAGGATATGCATCGAAATTCGGGAAAATCTCATTAGACT
Source organism: Schistosoma rodhaini (assembly GCA_944470415.2). Classification (NCBI taxonomy): domain Eukaryota; kingdom Metazoa; phylum Platyhelminthes; class Trematoda; order Strigeidida; family Schistosomatidae; genus Schistosoma; species Schistosoma rodhaini. The sequence goes on from OX104044.1 coordinate 57,264,453, forward strand.
TTCCTATAAACTTGCTCAATATGTTAACAGTTCGTCCAAGCTGTCCAAAGTCTGATCGACCCCACGAATAAACTTCTCCAACACCTTCAGACATAAAGTAAACACATTCTTGAACAAATACGTATAAAAAATATTTAGATGTTAAAATTAGTATACCGAAAAGTGACTTGATGCAAAAATCATTGTCAAGAAATTACAACTCATGCTAAACATTTGATGGTATAATTGATAGAGTAACTAGATGAGAGGCTTTGGAAATAATTAAAGATAAAGTAACCATAAAACTATTCGCAGATAATGCACCAATTGATCAATATTAATTAAAACAATATCGGTCAAAATAACAGTGTATCTTTACTGGATGAAATCATATGAAAGAAACTATAACTAGTAAATCTTTAGACAATAAAAATGAGGATTCCCTATAAAAAAAGTTGCGTAATAAAAATCACCCACTATTAGAAGTTCCCTTATCCCTTGGGATGAATGACCATAACAAACTTTGCACAAATTTTATAGTTCGAACTCAAGTACATAAGCTTGTAACTAACTTCGTTTAAGTGCCAAAAAATAACGCAATCAATAACAATTAGGTAGATCATCTATTCAGTATTTCAATAACCCCTCTCTCCTAAAACTGTAATATGTAAGTATAAATGAAAACTTTTAATACATAGTGTATAGTTAATATGATTATACGAAGAATTAAAAGATTATGATTTTAAGTATACTACTGATATTCAATTAAAATAATTTGATAGATATAATAAAGAAAAAAGTAGTGAATTTTTTATGATGACTTGAAAATATGAGCAGGGAGACGACTTTTCAAAAATTTCATGCAGTTAGTTCACTTTATGAATTTAAATAAAGCCAGAACAAATATTGATGCATCAATATTTGTTCTGGCTTTATTTAAATTTTTTATGAGATTGATGCTGTAGGCATCGGTGATAAAAAACAATTTATCTAAATTTCATGAATATTGGTATTCAGTTAGTATGGTTTACAGCTGGCTGTCACTCTCAGATACTCGAGTATATATCGCAGAACCGTAATCAAGAACACTAACTAAACATTACAGATTAACGTCAAAATACTTATTTAGTCCACATATTATTGACAAACACTTTTCACCTAGTTGTAGCTACTAATCATTCATATAAAACTACTTGTTTTGGCAAATCCGTGAACGTTAGTAGTTATTAATCTATCCTAAACTAAGTCATCTAAGCAACATAGAAAAACCTAATAATCTTGTGAGGCGCACATATATCTGGTGCCCCTTGTACCAATATTTATGTGTTTAAATAAATAAATAAAATAAATATTTTTCCAAACAAATGTAGTGCCATAGGAAGAGACCAAATCATAAAGACAGATCAGTTCATACAGTCACTAACTGTTGAACTAAACATTGGTAATAATTGCAAGGTATCTTGATTAGGATTTGCACAATAACCGTGGCTAATAGTTGGAGACATTGAACGGTATGGCTTAAGATTTACTCTCTCAAAATTACTTTATGCATTTTATTCCGCAAGTTAACTTATTTTTCTTGAATCATTTTTTATGGCTTTTTTTAAAATTACCACTGATAATATTACTGTTGATTTGACAATTTTATCTTGTTGCACTGATGTAGTGTGGCAACTTGGATTGATGTACACATGTGCCATTTACAATTGACTTGACTGCAGGTACAAGAGTTACCTCTTGCTACATTCTGCGTACAACATTATAAAGCTATTTTTCTACATACAATACTAAATAAAGCGATTATTATTACTATTCTATAAAAATGCTTTTTAAGCATATATAAGAAAAACTGGGCGTTATTATTAACCACTTACTTATGCATAATGATATTTTTAGTAAATTATTTTCTCTATTATTATATCTCTTTCAATATTACTCTGGTATTTAATAAGATGTGTAAATTTTAGTTGATTGGCTTTTTAAAAAAGTTTTTTGTAATATAACAGTTACTTTTGCGAAATATTTTTTATATAGTTGAGATCATGAGTCAATTTAAGCGCCTCGTGGATGTGCACTGCTGAGGAGTCCCGGAATAGAACGAAACGGCCGTCCAGTGCTTCCAGGTTTTCCATGGTGGTTTAGCTTCAATTAATTCAGGATCTCAACCATATAAAATTACTAAAATTTCCACAAAACCCCCTTCTGAAAATATTTTTTACTTAGAAAAGGTCATATAAAAATAAATACAATTACTCTTACTAATAGGTGTTACTTACTAGTTCTAACGAGAACATGACTCCATCCACATACCACTTGTTCTATTTCATTGTTACCGAATAATTCAGCATCATACCAAATAGGAGATGAAAGTCTACTTTCGGTATTTAAAGAAAGATCGTGAACTTCTGATTTGAGTTTAAAAAATCGAGTATCTCCAAAAAGAGCCAGTTTGTTTGTTCCTAAAGATGAATAAATTACAAATTCGTAATAAACCAATGGATAAAAAGGTTTACACTTACAAGAGCTTATAACATACTTGTTCTTGCAACTGAATGATATGCACCAGCAGCACAATCGACCCACTCATGTGTATCACCTAATACAGAGTTCAATAGAGTGGGACGGTAACATATTTGTTTCGATTCATCATAATGCTCGGCTTTATTCAACACTTTATCAACGAATAATTGTTTTCGGCGATTAGAACCCCAACCAAATAGTTTTCCGGAGACTGAAAAATAACTTTCTTTAAAGAAAACAAAAATCACTTGTCACAGAAACGACATGTCTTAGACCTGCAGATATAGATCGAACAGGCTCTATATCAACACGAACCTAAATTTGTATCATTTATCCGATAAAAACTTACAGGAACTATGCTTGAATTAATACTTTCTTTACCCAACTGCCCATATTCATTTGATCCCCACGAGAAGACAGATCCATCACTTAGTACTGCAACAGAAAAATCCCAGCCACACGATACTTTATTAACAGTTGGTGCAAAAGAGAACGGAATGATTTTAAAATGATTGCAGTCATTTGAACGACCCAGCTGACCAACAGAATTCAAACCACAGCTGAATATATTGTTTTCTTAGTACATAATATAACTTTGTTTTTCATTTACCGTTAGAAATGAGAGAGTGACCACCACCTCCGGAGATCAGAGCGACTGGATCAGTAAAATTAATAATTTTAGGCTCATAAGCATCTTTATCATCTCCTGTACCCAGCTGACCATGGCTGTTCGCACCCTGCAAAGTAATATCATTGTAATGAATATGATAAAACAAATTGAACTCACCCATGTAAGCATAAGAAAGAGGAGACTTAAATTATCGCCTGAGTATCAAATAGGGATGGGTAGAAAAAATGGTTAGTTGATATATTTGAACAGCTGATTTATTACAAGATGCTGAGTATAAGTAGGAAAAAAACACTAAACTGTCATTTTGAAATGATAAACACTAATAAAGTGAGAATTATTCAAATACATTGATTCCTATTAGCATAACATAAAAGGATTTATTTATTTATTTAAACACATATATATTGGTACAAAAGGGCACCAGGTACATATGCGCCACACAAAATAATGAAAGTAGGAAGAGAAGGGATGAAAAGATAAGGCGGACTGAAATGTACAACCAGAAGACTCTTTCAGTTAAGAAAGTTAGAACCACTCTTCATGTAGAAAGTAAAAGAAGGTTGCAGCAGGATCACCACTGGCTTCTATTCTGAGCCATATCTGATAACGTCTCTAGCCACTGTGTTGCACCATCTCTCGGGCTCCAACCAGGGAGTCGTGAAGGACCAACAAAAGCTAGCCCTTTGCAGCTCTCTTTCATGCCACGACACCATGTCATACACTGACCTCCTCTCCGCTTTCTCCAACCAGTCCCAGAGTCGGCAAATAATGCACGACGTGGAAGTCTCTGGGACGACATTCGTAAAACATGTCCAAGCCACCGAAGTCGGTGTTTCAAGATGGTGACACCAATTGAATTATCGTCTCTGCGCCCGAACACACGATGCAGAACCTCTGCATTACTAACATGGTGTTGCCACTGGATGTCATCAATCCTTCGGAGACAACGATGATCAAACACAGAGAGACGTCTAACATCCTCAACTCGGAGAGGCCAGGTTTCACAAGCATAGAGCAAAACTGCTCTCACCGACGGGTTGTAGATCCGACCTTTTACAGCCAGACTAACATCACGAAGGCGCCAAAGATGGCCCAGATTGGCATAAGCCACTCTGGCTTTCCTTATACGTGCATCAATCTCGTCACTCACGCCACCACCAGCACTTACATAGCTACCTAGATACACGAACTTCTCAACTACTTCAATCTGCTCACCATCCAGGGTGAGTACAGGATTGGAATCCTGTCAGTCTTGTAGGAGTACTTTGCACTTGGAGGGTGCAAAGCACATACCGTACCTGTGGACACTGATTGCCAACTGATTAAGTGCTGATTGCATGCCTTGGGCATTATCGCACAGTAAGACAATATCATCCGCATACTCGAGGTCGAGAAGTCGTTCTCCAGATCCATACCGCCATTACTTACATCCATCAGAGCTGTTTCCAGGATGTCGTCGATGGCAAAGTTGAAGAGGAATGGTGAGATCGGGCAACCCTGTCTAACCCCACTACTCGAATGGAACAAGGGAGAAAGGTGGTTGTATGCCCTCACTCTGCCTGAGGTGTTCGTATACAGGGCCTTTAGGATGGTAATGAACTTCTCAGGCACACCCTTCTTCAATAGACAATCCCAGAGAACAGTCCTGTCCAACGAATCGAAGGCCGCCCTGATATCAAGAAACACTACGATTGTTGGCCTGCGATAAGTATGTCGGTGTTCTAACATTTGGCGGAGGGTGAAGATGTGATCAATGCATCTTCGACCAGAACGAAAACCAGCCTGCTCCTCGCGAGTCAATCGTTCTCGGGTTTTAAACAACCTACGAAGAATGATATAAGCCAATAGTTTGGACGCAATCGAAAGTAGACTTATCCCCCGATAGTTATTGCAGGAACAACGTGAACCCTTTTTAAAGATAGGGACGACTATTGACTCATTCCATGATGTTGGAACACTTTCTTGCTCCCAAACCTTTCCAAACAACGCAGTCAGTTCCTTAGCCAACATAAAAGGAAACAAATGAAGATCCGTTGGAAAAACACTGGAGTGACGAATACTTAGTTACTCAAAGCTCACCCTTTGTTTACATGGAGACAAAAGACGAAATTATTGACTTTTATAGGATATTTACCAAATTAATCGTAATCCAGTTGGTTTTTATTTAACGAAGCACATAAAATCTGGTACATGGCACTAAAAGATAGAACACGCCACACAAAGTATGGATAACACTACGAAAAGGAAACATATTTGAGCCATACAAATAGGGAAACGAAATTGTGAAAAATAAAGTAGGGACGAGGATCGCAATCAAAAATATATAAATGGATAGATGTGAGTGAACGACAGTAGAACATAGTGGGATATACAGTACAGTTAAAATGCAACCAGATGGAATTTTCCGTTGTGTGAGTTTTACATTTTTATGAAGAATGTAGAAGAAAACTACAGTAGAACTGCTATTTGTTTCGATTCTGAATTATGTCTTATAACACTGACTTGCATCATCTCTCGGACCTCAACCAGGAATTTGTAATATACTAACAGCTCTATGAAACTTTCTCTTATACCCCGGAACCCTGTCATAAACTTGTAGTGTCAGTTGCTATGTTAAGCCCATATACTTTATTCTAGCTTCTGGACAGGTCAATTTTTCCATTCTTCTTGAGTCACGTATTGGTCTTGTTAATTATTCACTTATCAACCTTGACTATTTTTATATGAGCGTGTGTGTGCACTTATCCTACTCATTATATGTCTGTAGCTTTTCATCTGGCTATAAATATTGATTACCATCTGATTAAGTGAAGTTGGCTCACACGCCATCTCCACTGCACGTCATCAAGCTTCACTCTCTTCTCTTCGCTTCATCCCTCTAAATATCTGTTCAGACAGATGAGCGTACAAAATACACGTATTCTCGTATTCCGCTTATTTAACTCCGTTATTCGCTAACGCGATTTAAGTGGATAAAGTATACGACGATAGCAGAGATGTGTATTTCGATGATAATCAGCATACAATCCAACTGGAGTCAGATATAGGGCCACAAAAGTGGTGAACCCGTCGACAACATTTTTCGGTCTAATTGATGTCAAAATGACGGGCCACTAAAAACTGACCACCACGTTTTGTCACCAAGAGTCCAGGCATAAGGTCTGTCAGAGTTGTATCTAGAATGTCATCGTTGGGAAGTTCGAAGAGTGGTGAAACTGGGCAACTCTGCCTAACTCCACTGCTGTAATTAATGATGGAGAGGTGGCTGCATGTTCTTACTCTATCTGATGTTTTAGTGTAAAAATCCTTAAGACGTTGATGGACTTCTTAGGGGTACTTTCCCTCAACAGACAATCTCAGAGTACAATTCTTTTCAATGGATCGAATATAGCTATTATGTCAAAAAACAGAGATTGTTAGCTCGCAATAAGCATGGTAATGCTTTAACGGTTGTCTTCGATAAAGCCAAGACCTGAAAGAAAACCAGCCTGTTTTAGCAAATTAGTCTTTTACGGGTTTTGAACAATCTGAAAGAAATAACCAATAATCTGGATGCATTCCAAAGTAAACTTATCCCTAAATAGTTGCTGGGATGTTGATGAAGACCTTTATAAAAGTTAGGATGGCGATAGGCTTATTCCAAGATTTTTTAACATCTTTTCAAGCCTTTCAAAATAACCCAGTTAGTGCCATGATCAGGAGTTCTCCAACATGTGTAAAAAGAGCGGTAAGTACGAAGTCTGGGCTTGGTGACTTGCGGCGCTTCAGGAGTTTGAGCTTACCACAGACTACTGCCTCATCGGTTAAATCAGTTGTCACTGGTCATAAAGGACAGGATAGTCTGATTGATGTTGCTGGAGAAACAGGTCAGCTGAACTGCTCTTCAGAAAACTATCCAGATCGTCCAAGACACCTTTAGATGTTACTACTTGGGTTTCCATCGACTACACAGATTGCTTCACTCACACTAAGCATTTCTCTGCCAGTGGCTCGGACTGAATGCAACGACTTCCAGAAATTACCAGATATTTATTTATTATTTATTTAAACATAAATATTGGTACAAGGAAGCACCAGATACATATGCGCTGTGCCAGATATAACACCTGTTTCCAGATCAAAAGCACGATCCGATCACTAGGTATTTCGTTCCACAAAATTTTGACTGGAAAGAGTAAAAGGAATATTTAGTTCACCAGATTGATGAAACTGTGTTCTCATTTTCTGAAGCAATAAACAAGAGATGGATTTTTACGTTTCCCAACAACCTTTCTCCGAGATATTCCCCAAAACAACCTACCTTTCCCCTAGAGATTCTATACATCCACAAAAAAATTTTCTTTACATATTTGTCGCTTGTGCATTAATTGCTATAAAATATGAAACTCTCCAAACACCACTATCTCCAATCTCATAAAAAATACTCAAATGCATTGCAACAGATATACTTTTTTCAAAATATTTATTCAAAAAACCATAGTTGTCTATTCGATACTCTAAAATGTTTAAGCTGTTGCTTATAGAGGACCTCGATATAAAATTACCTTCCATACTTAAAATATTCGATTCTATGACGATCGACGATATCTATCAATCAATAAACAGATCTGTAAACTATGAATGGGTAATAGGAACTGATAAGTCTCATTGAATTAGTTGAAGAATTTAGTCACAAGCTTAAGAGGATTTCAAGAACAAATATACTGTCTAAGTGTATTTAAATCATTACACTTTATTACGAGGTCGTAGTACATTTTTACATTTCCTTACATTTAATGACGTGAATTCTCAAGAATCTCACCATCAGAAATAGTTTCCAGTTTAACAGGTCTAAACGTTTATTTGAACTTTTACACCAGGTCAGTCTATTTTATTAATTCTTGTCACCAGGTTTTCATAAGTAACGGGTTTAAATACGCGTCAAACTTGTTTAACAAGCGTAATTGTGTAAATTTTCATTATATAATCTATACGTGACTCCGTATTTTAGGGAAATTTCGTTGTTCTCCGCAAATTTATGTGAAAATTCGTGGTTTTTCACAAAGTCTGGAAAATTAATTGGTCATCCTCAAACGTTTTGAGGATTTCTCAAAATAACTTGGTATTTTGTGAGAAAACTTAGACTTTGGGAGATCTTGAGGAAACAATCTAAATTACTTGTATGGACTGTACTCAAAAGTAAACGTTAAACAGTTACTTACTCGAACACAAACTAGAGTAACGTACCACTTTAGATCACGCGGCCATAATGTGGTATGTTGTATTGCCTTTTGTACTTAACCCACTCATATCACATATTGTAATCCGTCTTAGGGTAGAAGAAACGCACTACAGTGTTATAACGTCAGAATGAAATGATTTTTCCCTTGAGAACACAGTATATTCGTGAGGATTAATTTAGGAATGTTTTTACAATGTGTCATATACTTTAACCGACTACATTAAGGATAAGAAAGTATGGAAGAAAGTCGTGACACTGTGTATATCCGAAGTGATGGACTGAATGAGATACTAGTAAACAACGGTAATACTACATTAAATACCGCACTTGAGTAGGAAAGGAGAGACAAAAAGAATGTCAACAGAACCTTATCTTAAGAAAAAATTATGAACAAAAACGACCCAGTATATACAGCATTGTGTACAATGGAATAACTAACAAAATTTGTGTGAATTTCTTGTCATTGTTGTATTATCAATAGAAAGTTATACACCACCACCACTCATTTTTCCATTAATAAGCTCATGAAGACGTCATGAAATGCCAATCATATATTAAAGCTCAATAGAGTGTACGTGTATAGTTGTTAAAGGAAAGCAAAACCTAACATATGTGTCACATTCCATCAGCACAGTGAAGAAAAAATCTCATAGTGCACACAAAATCAATCTATTGTCATGTACAGCTGCTTTCTTGCACTTAATTTGTCTGATGGCCATCATGATTTCTTCCTTCGTTGTTGGAGTGGCATGTTTAAGAAAATCGGTGTGTTCTGCTTTGATGTCCTTTGGATTCAATGGAGCTGGTTTATTCAAGACTTCCTCAAGGTGTTCTACCCGTCTTTTTCTCTGGTCTTGCATCTCAGTGATTGACTTACTTTCTTTGTCATTGACCGGTCTCCAGTTTACTATATTTCCCTGACAATTTCCGTAAGATCCATTTTGAAGGTGAAAATCCCTCCATGTATACATTTGCAATTTCTTCTTTATGGTTCCTTTATTTGTACATATTGTTAACTTTTTTGATGCCAGTCGAGACTGTATTGCTTAATTTTCTCTGTTTTCCTATAGTTTTCATTGAATTTCTATGTTTCTTACTGAACTGTATATAATTTGTTTTAATTGATATTATTTTGGCGGTTACCATATTGACTGCTCGCTCTTTGATTGTGCGGTTTAATTTTGACTGGGATCGTGCATTTTGATTGTAAATTGGAGCATTTTCCCAGAAATTGAAACACTTTGTGTTATAGAACAGCCGCTGAAACGGAATTTTTCTTGATCTATCCAGAAAGGATAGCATAACAGTTACTTTTTGGTGTGTTCGGTAATTTTCATATATTTCATACCACTTTGCTATTTATTGTAATTTAGATTGATTATTTTGAGATCAAGTGTTGGTTGAATAACTGGGTGGTAATGTCTGTTTGGGTAAATTTGTACATTTGTATATATGATGAATTTTAGAACCGTTATTACCCCAATCGCTTTGTTCTGATTTCGATTGTGGTGCGCGTCTCTTATTTTGCTCGTCAGTTATTCAGCATTCCCGACCTGGTTGGAACTAGGTTTGGATTTTACGATTTCTTCGTTGTGTCATATAGTTGTTTCATATTTCCTTCTCTTGAAGCCTTTTCCACTGTGGTTTCTAGGTCTTCCACTTATTTCTGCTTGTCAGCTCTGATGCTCGTCTTCACTTGCGTATTTACTCTAGAGTATTCAGCTTTTACCTTGACTTTCTCTGCTCGTGTTCGGCTGTTGTTAACTTCCGTCTTCTTTTTCATCCCTTCTTGAATCCTTTCCAGGGTTTCGATAGAGATCCGTTTCCTACAATTATGCTTCTTATATCCCAGAACCTCCTTACATGTTGTAGTTAGTGCTTCATTGACCCCTTTCCAATTGTCATTCACGATTGTTTCATTTTTGTTGAGCAGATCTTGTTGGACCTGGGACCTGTTGTTCAGAGACCTCTTGAAGTTGTTGAGTTTGCCAGTATCTAGAAAGAAGGCTGTATTAAACTCTTGTAATGCTGTTTCTCCAGTTTTCCAATGCTTCTTTAGCTTCAATCTCATATTGGCAACCACCAGATAGTTGTGATCTGAAGCTATATCAGCTCCTCTCCTGGTTCCCACGCCCTCCACTGACTATGTGAATGTTTTAGTGAATCAAATATGATCGATCTGGTTCTCTGTATTGTGATCCGTTGAGACCCATGTAGTTTTGTGTATGGATTTACGGGGGAATATTGTGCCGCCTATAGCCAATTTGTTGAATGCACATAGGCTTGAAAATCTCTCCACATTTACGTTTATCTCCCTCAATTTATATCTTTCTATGATATCTTCATAGACGGTGTTGTCAACTCCAACTTTGGAGTTCAGTCTCCTATCAGGATGGTGCGATCCATTCTTGCGCACTTCGCTATCATTGATTGCAGCCTCTCATAGAACTGATCTTCATTTTCGTCGTTGCTATCACTGGTAGGTGCATAACATTGTATAACATTCATTGTGACTCCCTCCTCTGTTTTGAAGAATACTTTGACAATCATGGGTCCATGAAATTCCTATCCTATAAGTGGTTTGCGTGTTTTTCTGGACTGCATCAGAGCAACTCCCTAGATATGTGAAGCATTTTCCTCTTCGTGGCTAGAGTATAGCAGAATCTCTCCTGAATCAACCCTTTGCTGTCCATTTTGGGTCCAATGGGTTTCGCTGAATACTTGCACCACCAAGTTGTATCTCCTGATTTCCGCTGCTATTTGATTGATCTTCTCGGTCTTCTGCTAGAAAGCGCTCTTAGTTACTTTATGCTGCATCATAATACATTTTAGAGTCTTATTTTACAATATGACATTTTATCAGCTATGGAGGAACAGTATAGGCGGAGGCTTCGGTCGATTTTTTCTCAGGTTTTAAGAAAACATGAATCACGTCAGCTTACATTTATAGAATCCAAGACTTAAGCTGTGATACGAAAGCCTGGGTGATTTTGTGCTTCGTATGTGAACACTTTTATTCCCCAAAGCGAATAACACCGATTTTGCGAGATATGGTCAGTTTTTTTCATTTCGATCCCCACCGAAATCTTCATTTGGAGTAGCTGTTGAAGAATTGGGATGCGAATCTGGAATAAAAACTAAAATGGTTAGTTTTGAATTTTTCAAAGTAATGGTGCCCGACTGTTTCGTCATAAAACGCGTCAGTTATTTCTATCGTTAGGCCTACTTGACCAAATTACATGAACCGAAAAGACCAATGTGATGATAAAAAGTATTTGAATTATAACACGAACTAACTATCACAGAAATAGCCCAATATAGATCAGAGAGAATTAGATGAGCACAAAAGAACGTATTGTATTTAGAATTCGAAATCAGGCATTCATCAGGTACAAAAGAATCACAAGTTCATTCAAACACCACAACCGCCAAAGCTTTAATTAGAATCTGGGTTTCTGTAATCGATTGAGCGTCGTCTCCTTAGGTTCATTGTATGTCTGTCAGACCGCGTACTGAATATAGACTCTGCATGATCTAGAATATGCTCAATAGTATTAGAATTAACAACTGAAGTCGAAACAAACTCATCTGGGTTCCGGAACTGTATATGATCAACATATCGGTTGTGTACTGAAATCACTAATATCTGAAATTTGAGCCATAGACTTTTCAACACTATCCTCCCCCACGGAAGATCATAAGGTCCTGACGTCGCAATGTCATGATCAACTTGGCGTTCCCAACTCGCACTATCTTCTCATATCTTACACTTCGATCATCATATGTGAGTATTTGGGAATACACATTTACATGTAATTCGAGACATTCCATCATGTGGCTTTGAATTTCATAAGAAATATTACACTCCTTTTGCTCTTCATGTTGGAATACTCGAGGCCATTGCTCCAGTTTTCAGGTACGTATGCATTGATATGTGTAAATACCACATATGACTCATCTAGGCTAAATTCACCTGCAACATAATCAAATGGAAAATGTGCACCTGTGTCATACTCATTAGGATAATCTTGGACTCTGTTTGAATTTTCTGTCTATGCAAACTTCATATCTGGATAATCTAGTACTCTGACTGCGTCGGGAAAACTCATTATTCACCATACCACTGACCAAGGATTCCACTCGGCACACACTGGTTGGTAGAATATCCAACATCTGATATAACATCAAAAATGTGACTAGAATTCAACCCATTTGAAACAGATTTGTCACGTTCATTAGTAATATCACCAGCGATAAATTCATTGTGAGGACAACTGTCATCCGATGCGACACCATAAGGACTATAATCAGATTTTAACTTATTTAGAGCTTGTTCCTTCCATTTAATTAAGATTTCGCCAGAAATAGATGAATCAATAGGACGAACCACATTTGGTAAAATAAAATCAGAGTTCTGATCAGGATTTGATGCACTCGATATATCTTCCACATATTTGTAAATAATTTCATTAGAAATACAAGAATCGTGAGAACAACACATTCGTGGTAAAATAATATGATGAATCTGATCAGAGTATTTTTCATTTGAAACATTCAACTTAATGAGAACGGAATTACAAAGTCTAGTATTAGATGCAGCGAAATGAACAATAGTATTACAAACTAACTGAATGTGTCCAGTTTTATATTTAAAGCATTTAACATTGCGAAATACACATCACTTACATAGGTGAAATTCGCCACAGGAAAAACTTTGGCCAAACTTGTGCTCATCTTCGTGACCTGCCTTGCAACTCATTATTGAATTGATATCTGCATAAAGTTGAATACGCGTTGGGTCGGGATAACGTAGTAACATGGTGAGACACCTGATGTCCTGACGAATCACTTTATGAAATATCCTTCCTTCAAGGTATTCCAAATTTGCACGCTTTACTTGGTCTGGTGGTAGTTCGTTAAGAGTTGCATAAAGAAGTAAAATAGGCTTTTCTGGAAATGCCAAAGTTCTTAATAAGCTGTAGACTTATTTTCTAGTGAATGTAAGGAAATGAGCCTTAATATTAACATCCTCAACATCTTCCCTGATCATATTCCAGATTTTGAACCCTTCTATATAATCTTCAAAAGCATCGAAATTTGAACGTATGTCCAACTGTTCCACCACAGGCTCCATCATGACGCCGATGTGATGGTTAGAAGTATTTGAATTATCGTACGAACTAATAACCCGGGAAACAGCCCAATTTAGACCGGAGAGAACCAGATGAACACAAACAAACGCACTGTATTTACAATTCGAAATAATGCAGTCATCAAGTACCAAAGAATCACTAGTTCATACAAACGCCACGATAGACCAACCTCGTTTTTTAAGGCGGAACCAGAATTTTGCCGGTGAATATAATAGGGAACTAGAATATCGATTATTACCTTACGATAACTGAATGTTACTAAGCTTATTATTCAAGCACTCCCCATAACACTGACTTATGTAACTCCATCGCTGAATCCGATGCATTGATGATAAGCCATGCAGAAGATATGAATTTACGGTACCAGTGTGCCGATTCTAAAGATAGCGTAGATAGAGAGACTTATCTCTCTCTGAGCCTGTTGGATAGCTTATCTGACCCGACCAGAACTTTCTTCTCGACTAAGTGGATTGAGTTGATAATGATGTGTTAGGATATGGTCACTTTAAGTTGTTTACAAATAGTATGGCTATTTTCGGTTATAAAGAATGTCGAGACACTGGAGAAAGAAAACTCCCGATTTGTGAAATTTTGTGGTTATGTCGCTGGTAAGAAAACATCTTGTGTTCACAAAAGCAGTCAGACTTAGAAACGGAATGTCGAGAGATGGTCTAGATTGGTAACAGTTTGCCAAAACCCTTGAAAATGCTACAGGTATTTGGAGTTTGACAACTCCTATGCACGTAACACCTTTACAGTCGAAGTGTACCGACCTAGTCAAATCAGAAGTGAGAAATAAAAAGGTATGAAGATATATTTGGAAGTCTATCGGTATCACGAGAAGCGTTTGGTCTAAGCTGGTTAACAGTTGCTAAAGATGCGTGACACGGTGTACGTACTCATATTTTTCAAATCACAATTTCTGTAGTAAAGACGGAAGACCTACGGCTTATGTTATCCCTTTTCTAATATGCTTCTGTAAGTGTCTGGTTTTCTCTTGAATAAGTCAAGGGAAGATGAAGACACCACTTCAGGTTCCATAAATTGATGACTGTGTGTAAAAGCCTGTATGCTGCAGGTATTTTGTTCGTTCTTGGCTTTTTCTACTGGCCTGCTGTGTCCTGTAAAATGTCTCGATCTAGTTAGAAGAAAAAAGAGGGGATATGTAGAATTATGGTCTAGTTTGTTATTAGTACCACTATAATAATAGACATAAACCTAAAATTGTAGATTTGTCATGATGTAACTACCTAATCTGTATGATCTTATGTGGAAGTTACATCATTGTCTATTCTGACTCGCGTTTTTGAAGAACACATTTAGGCTAAATACAGAATAATATATTTAATGTGAGTAAAAACAAGTTATACAGAATGAGTTCTTCTGCGAGGCTGAGCCATGCCATCCGATATACTAGGTCTAAAATCATTTCTTGGCATTCTATATTTCCACAATGGCCATTTTTACAGGCGTGTACCTGCCCTTGCAGAAATATATTATTATTATACATAAAAATCAAATCACCTCTTCATCTGCGATAGGACAGAGCAAAAAGGTCGAGCTTTTCACGCTACTCTTTGTATGGTAAACCCAGGAGTTCTGGGATTGTGAGGGTATCTGCCCTCTGTGCTTTTTTCGGGATATCCGAGTCACCTTTTCAACAGGGGCTTGCAGCCTGAACTCAGTTTTCAAGTTCTCACTAAGGTTATGTGTACTGCAATGAACATGGTAGTATCTAACTTGGTGAATGTCCGTCTTGCAACTCATGGGTTTCTAAACCCTCGAGCTGTAACCCCACGTCAGTAGGTCATGGTCTTAAGACCATGACTCACCGTCACCACAAAATCCTTGTCAGACCTGAATATGGGTTAAGGTACTTCCTTTATACTGTATTTATTTGCCTTTGAATCCCCAAACTGCATGTAGGCGAACTTTGCTGCGTTGATAGGCATCAGATCAGATAATCAGAACATTTAAGTCTGCCTAGAGTGCGCATTCATTTCCGTCTCCAGATTTTTACATCGTCAGCATATGGTAACATTGGAGACTCAACTAAACTGAGGGAGTTCATTTACGTGTAGCATAAAAAGTAAAAGACCTTGGATTGAACCCTGCGGTACTCCACTAAGTACTGGTCTCCAGGTGGAGTACTTCGAATTTACTCTTACTTTCTGTCCACAACATACTAGGAAATCTGTATGCCATCTAATGAGAGGTCCGATACTGCTAAGAATTTCTGGCTTCAGTAGCAGTCTATTTGTTGTCATCTTGTCGAATGCTTTGCTGAAGTCTACGTAGACAACATTTATTATTTTTCCACTGTCTATAGCCTTCACCCATTGCTCCCTTGCTATAAGGAAGTTTGTTGTGCAAGATAAACCTTTTCTGAAACCACGTTGTTCACTGTTTAACAAGTTGTTGGTTTACCCGATCGTCATTGTGGTCCTTTGACTATTCTTTCCAATATTTTGTCTACGACACTGGTGAAGCTGACAGGTCTTCAGTTTGATGGATGTTATCTTAGTCCTGTTTTATGTATTGCATCCTTCCAGCCCGTAGGTAACACATCTTAGCCAAGTGACATATTGAATGTCACATTCAATGGGGCAGCAATATATTGGGCAATTTATATCAAGATTTTAGGTTGTCGTTCATCCGGCCCTGTTGGCTTTTCCGTGTTTAAAGTGCCAAGGACTTTATGTACCACATCTTGATCAAAGTCCACAGTGAGCAGTCGATTTTTTGATTTTGTATTTGGGTCTAGTTCTTCGTATGGACGATGCTCCTGAGTGAAAACTCCAAAATAGCTTGCCATAGCCTCTGTTTTTTCATGACCATCCTCTGTCATTTGAGACCGACTCTCCTCCGTAATTAGGTTAGGAATCCAATGCTGCATTTTTGTTTTCCAGTTTATGTGCGAGAATAGTCTCCTGGGCTGCTTTGTTACAGATTGTGCAGACTGCATTTCATATTTTCTTTGAGCTTCCCGGATTGTAATTATGCACTTATTTCTCACCGACCTGTAACGTTCCATAGTACGTGCTGTGCCAAGACTGCTGGTAACGTTCCAAAGTTTCTTCTTGTCTTAGTAAATGTCGAATAGCCTGGCCTATCTAGGGATTGTCGTGCTTCTTCTTCTTTGGGACTGTTCAGGGTATATATGACTGAGTTACCCGTTTGTATAACTGCTTGAAATGAGTCGATGCCTCTTCTACTAATGCCCCTAAGTTAACTATTTAGTTTTCGGCCGATTCTGAAGAGTTGATAGCCTTTATATCTGCCTTCTGTATGTTTGGAAGGGTCGGTACAACTGTTTGTTAGGCCATCTCAGCCATGAACTAGTGATCTAGTGTGGATGCGTGACCGAGCACCTTCAGTTGAGTGTATCCAGTAAAGCTAATGAGGTCAGCATCAATATCGGAGACTGAGAGGATTGTTTGTTTTAGGGATTTATTTGCCACTGAATCCTTTATGAAACGTCACCTTTTTCTTGTGGCATATAGGACTCGAGATCATTGCATATACTAGTCGGTTATCAGAATATTTCTAAAATAAACAGGCTTGAAACGATTCTCTAAAAAATTGCTCACTTTACGGATCATCACTTATCAACAAATGTACTTCTACTATCATTTGGGGCTGATAACTCAGTTTTCCATTGGGTATTGATTGTAAATAGCGGGGTTTGTAAACGTTTCTTGACGTTGATGTTGATATGTAGGTAGCTGGTTGTGTTTTTTTTGTTCGTCCTGTAATAACGCAATAAACTGTAAGCGCGAACTAAGGTCTTAGTTATTTTGGGGATTTCTTCAGGATCTATTATAAACGTCACAAACCCATCAGATATACACAATTTTAGAACCTCTTCGTTTCAGCAAATTAAATAATATGCCTGTATAGCAACCTAGATAGCCTCGTCTTAAATAGATATAATATGTAGCTGTGGGGCATGTTATTTCAATGGTATTACTAACGACTATATTTCAGTAAATAAGCTATCCAGTTATATATCGTAAAATTCGATCACTTCAAATCTCGACTTTCATATCACGTGTAAATTGGGAGGTTTAAAAGGCATATATTCACATGTATCTTAATATAGTACTTTAGGACTCTCAACCTAACTCAACTAGATAGTCCATAGTGTAGTATCTTCTGGCTGATCTATAGAGATTAACTCATGAAGTCAGTAGCTGAAATATTCAGGGACATCACCTCACTTACAAAGCTGGATTTTACTGCTCCTCCTGTTACTATTTTCTTCATTCCCTTCATTATACGTCACAACCTTAAAAAGCCGTATATCTATCAGGGATATTCATTGTTGCCACAGCTAGTAACGTAAGCTCTGAAAATTTACCTACCTCTATCAACCTATGACATAGTCAGGTTAACGTCGATTCGGTATGTCTTAGCTGTTCGCCATCTTATTAGGTGTATATTCAGAGCCTTATTGACTGACGCACTGTATATGCTCCACATAGTTGTCCGCTCGACGGTTTTCCTATTCCTGGGCGGTTTCAAATGCATATGTCGTTGAATATCTATAAACCTCATGACTTTCGGTTAGGGGTACTTCATAGTTGTAAGACAGCAAAAAATCCTTAGTTTAATTGTTCGTTAATTGGAATCCATATGGTTCGCTCTCGCTATGAATGCTATAAATAGATATCTATTAAGTGGAGTTTAGCAAGAATCTATAACTTCTAAAACCAAAGTGCTCAAAGCAAAAGTTCGAGCTTGAAGTCCGTTCGTCGAAAATTGGGCTTTTGAATCATCCACCCACTCATTAACTGTCTTGCCCGTTTTTCCACAACACTACCTTGCCTATTTTTGGTCATACTTGGTAATTTGAAAACAATTATACATACTATGTATTTGCTCACTTCGAGCAAATAGGTGTCCTAGGCGTTGTCCCTAGCTAGTTGGTTTCTTTTTCATTCGCTATCGAATAACATACTGAAGTTTTTTAAAATCTTTTCAATGAATAGAATTTATTTAACTACGTTCATTATAAACGCTCCCGCAAAATTGCATCAATTTTCATGTCAAGACTGTTTTGCGATTATTCAAGTCTGATTTATACTGCTTCATCGTTCCTGTATTCTAGCTTATGGTGTATTTAATGTTAATTTTTCAGAAGCGTCATGTCTAATGTTTAACTGTTTAAACTAAATGTCCAGTTTTGGATGAGAGGTAAATGAGATGCTGGCGATTTCATCCAAAAATCCCAATGATCAAGAACTTCCATTGCAGAACTCAAACTCTTTAAAACAGAATCTACCAAGTACAAATACCGTCTCGAGTTTTCCTACTTCTGAAACTGACAACGCAATTCAGATACCGCAACCCCAGTTTTCAATATCATCACAGGCGTTCAGTATGTTTCTAACCAGGTCTATTGAAAAAATCGCTAGCGAACGCGAAACCCGAAAGTCTCACAATTCAGCTGTAAAAAAGGCATGTGAGGAGGCTCTCGTCTTGTTAAAAGAACAACCACAAGTGTTACCTAGTAGTAAACTCTCGTCAACCAACGAATCTAGCACACATCTTCCACCTCTAAAATCAGACTGTGGTATATTGTTGAGTGATGAAAGACTTCTTCGTCCATTCCAACTGGCCTGCACTATGAAATCACCAAAAATTGTCAGCACAGCAGTCGATTCATTGCAGAAGTTAATTGCTTATGGTCATATTCCAAACACAGCTGTTTGCTCTTCTGGAAAAGTTCGTATAATCGAACAAGTTGTAACTACAATATGTTCATGTTTCCAAGTGAGTCCTAAAACTCATAATTTGTATTATCAATACAGCTTATTTTCGGACCTTAGTTATGCTAATATAACGTTAAGTTAATCACTAACCAATAATTTGTATTGTTTTTATGACTACCAGAAATCGTTTACATTTGCCTATCGATAATACTCGATGTGAAGTATGTATATCTAACAGGATATATGGTTAAGATATACATATAACCTATGTATTCCAGATTCCTTACATCAAAAAGTAATTTCACATATAGTGCTTTTACATGTCTCATGTTCATACCAAACAAAACTTTTAGTACAGTAGGGTAACATAAAGTATTTTACATGAATGAATTGATAATATTATGAAATAAAACTAGATTCATACATTTAATCTCACCGTTGTCAAACAATGCACACTGTGAAAGTCGCCAAAATGACATTTGTAAAACATCCACAAGTCACAGAAGTCCAACAAAACTTAAACCAGATTTAGGGAATACCGGAAGATAATCAGAATCCAAATCAGTACACCAAAAGGGGATGTAGCACTACACAAAGCTTCGGCATCGAAAGTTGATCGCAAAAAGCTCAGTATGAAACCTAGCTTGATGTATAAAAAGAAGACGCTACGACTCCTCTGGATGGACTCTCTGCATCCACTAATCCTATTTAAGCCTCCAATCTCATATATTTCTACTCGAATATTAGAATAGATGTTTTGAGCCATTTAATCTGTTTTAAACTTGGAAGTAATTAGTATTCTTAAGCTTTATATGATCGGTGTAACTCACATCTACAACATTTTATGAAAGTTCTTATTTTTCCATATTGTTTCTCTAAGCACGACTACTTTTCAGAGCAATTATATTAGAGTATTTTGTCAATTTTTTCACATATAGGGTGTACAAACTGATGATGGCATTCAGTTACAAATTTTAAAGGCACTTTTAACTGTGATCACAAGCTCAGTCGTTGAAATTCATGAAGCCGATATCCTTCTTGTTGTAAGAACTTGTTATAACATTTTTATGGCAACAAAAAACCCAATTAATCAAGCAACAGCACGTGCAACTCTTACACAGATTATTAGTGTATTATTTCAACGGATGGAACAAAATGCATTTGAAGCAGCGATTGCAATGAATGCACATATTTCTCCTAATTCTGATTCAACTACACCAGATGAATGTAAGATTGAACAATTACCTTCGGGAAATTCAACAAAAATATCATTTGTAAATGAATCGGATTCGCGAAAAGTAGGTTATTTCCCGATCTAAGTAGTTAGAAAAATCCTAAGTTTAGATGTAACTGTTTTGTTTCTGATGTAGTTGCTAATTTTTGGCGAAATATATGCACACTATTATTCTTTTGATTTTCAGATTATGATTGGTCTTCACTCTCCTCGTTGGTTGCTAAAAAATAGCGATTGTTGTACACATCCTATAGTGTTGACCAAAGTTTGTAAATTAATTCAGTGTCACTGTTGAAAGCAGGAATAAAATTTTTTATTTAAGAGTGGTTTTCAAAAAGGCGTCAGTTTGAGTTTCATATCTGCTGGTACTACTCTGTAGCAAGGAATAAGTGGCTTTAATTTCAGAGAAACTAACTTCTGGATACGTTTCAGTCATAACCTAACTCCAAAGATTTTCGTTGAATGATTTTAATATTGATTGTCAACATGTTTGTATAAGTAGTTATATTCCAATAGTCATCTTTCGGTTGTCTGTCACTTAATGTAGGGGATTAAAGCGGTAGAAAATAATATTTTTACCGAGTAAATGAGTATTAATTTAAGTCACTTTTACAATCAGGATCTTAACTTGATAAACAAGATGTACTTTACATTTTTACTTATTCATATATCATCCTATCATACTGACTGTTTTGTACACTATTTCTCTGAATGATTAATGGCCTTGATGATAATAATCTTTTTTTCCAGTGAGTTAAACATCAGATTTAAAATATAAACAATTTTAAACACATTGGTGCCATGAAAATGGCGAGTAAAGCTGCTTGCGGCTTCGCGAAACGTCCCGCTTACAAGCACTGGGTTTCTTCTGGCTCCTTACAACTTATGGAATCCCGTCGGTCTACTCCGGGTGACCGTAAGTTTGACCACAAACGAAGGCTGTTACGTAATGAAATCGGGCAAAGCTTGCGTAAATACCGAGAAGCCTGGTGGTCGGAGCGTGCTAATGAGATGGAAGCAGCAGCTGCATCTGGTAACTGCCGGAAGCTCTTCCAACTCATCCGAGCCACTGGCAGCAAGAAGTCTGGTGTGAGTGAAACAATCTACGAGGATGACGGGATGCCAATCGACGTCTTGGACGATGGGCGGAATTTTTTGAAGGGCAGTTCAACTGGCCTGCTGCTCCGGCAACATCAACCAGCTTGTCCTACCCCCCATGGCCGGTGACGACTGATCCACCAAACGTGGCGGAAGTCCGCAAGAAACTCCAACTCTTGAAGCGCTACAAATCACCGGGCCCAGATGACTTACCTCCGGCTCTTTTTAAAGATGGTGATGACTTTCTGACTAAGGAACTGACGGTCATACTTATCGCAGGCCAACAATCGTAGTGTTTCTTGATATCAGGGCTGCCTTCAATTCGTTGGACAGGACTGTTCTCTGGGATTGTCTATTGAAGAAGGGTGTGCCTGAGAAGTTCATTAACATCTTAAAGGCCCTGTATACGAACACCTCAGGCAGAGTGAGGGCATACAACCACCTTTCTCCTTTGTTTCATTCGAGTAGTGGGGTTAGACAGGGTTGCCCGATCTCACCATTCCTCTTCAACTTTGCCATCGATGACATTCTGGAAACAGCTCTGATGGATGTAAGTAATGGCGGTATGGATCTGGAGAACGACTTCTCGAGTATGCGGATGATATTGTCTTACTGTGCGATAATGCCCAAGGCATGCAATCAGCACTTAATCAGTTGGCAATCAGTGTCCACAGGTACGGTATGTGCTTTGCACCCTCCAAGTGCAAAGTACTCCTACAAGACTGACAGGATTCTCATCCTGTACTCACCCTGGATGGTGAGCAGATTGAAGTAGTTGAGAAGTTCGTGTATCTAGGTAGCTATGTAAGTGCTGGTGGTGGCGTGAGTGACGAGATTGATGCACGTATAAGGAAAGCCAGAGTGGCTTATGCCAATCTGGGCCATCTTTGGCGCCTTCGTGATGTTAGTCTGGCTGTAGAAGGTAGGATTTACAACCCGTCGGTGAGAGCAGTTTTGCTCTATGCTTGTGAAACCTGGCCTCTCCGAGTTGAGGATGTTAGACGTCTCTCTGTGTTTGATCATCGTTGTCTCCGAAGGATTGATGACATCCAGTGGCAACACCATGTTAGTAATGCAGAGGTTCTGCATCGTGTGTTCGGGAGCCGAGATGATAATTCAATTGGTGTCACTATCTTGAAACACCGACTTCGGTGGCTTGGACATGTTTTACGAATGTCGTCCCAGAGACTTCCACGTCGTGCATTATTTGCCGACTCTGGGACTGGTTGGAGAAAGCGGAGAGGAGGTCAGTGTATGACATGGTGTCGTGGCATGAAAGAGAGCTGCAAAGGGCTAGCTTTTGTTGGTCCTTCACGACTCCCTGGTTGGAGCCCGAGAGATGGTGCAACACAGTGGCTAGAGACGTTATCAGATATGGCTCAGAATAGAAGCCAGTGGTGATCCTGCTGCAACCTTCTTTTACTTTCTACATGAAGAGTGGTTCTAACTTTCTTAACTGAAAGAGTCTTCCGGTTGTATATTTCAGTCCGCCTTATCTTTTCATCCCTTCTCTTCCTACTTTCATTATTTTGTGTGGCGCATATGTATCTGGTGCCCTTTTGTACCAATATATATGTGTTTAAATAAATAAACACATTGGTGTATATCTTCCTTTACTCTAATGTAGGATGAAAACAATACTGGTGAGAAATTACTAAATGGCGATACCCATATCAACGGTTGTGTCTCCCCTGATGCTGACAATGGTGATATACCTACGAAAGAAGACAAGGATTCTGAATCAAAAGTTAATAAAATCGTTGAAGACATTCTATATGAAATAATCAAAAAAGTCTCAGTAGATGACGAAGACGATAGTAATTCTCTGTCATCATCGCTTTGTATACCAAATTCTGAATCGCTACCTGATATATGTAAATCATCTATAGATTCGTCACGTTCTTCATCCATTTCAATTTCGGTAAATACTAGCCTTAATCAAGAATGGTCAAGTGGTAGTGTCACCCCCAGTATTGTTAGTGCCACTGCTACAGCTACCAATAACATACATGAGTCGGATTTGAAAGATCCGAATTCTACATTAGTCATGGATAATAATTGTGAAATTGTCACTTCAGCGCATGTTACACAGAAGGATGCATTTCTTGTTTTTCGTAGTTTATGTCGTTTGGCAGTGAAAGATTTCACGGGTTCAGACTCAAATGATCCTAAATCACATGCTGTTCGCTCAAAATCTCTGTCACTACAATTATTGCTTAATTTGTTACAACAACCTGGTCCGTTATTTTCAACGAGTGAAATATTTATAGCTGCTATTAAACAGTATTTATGTGTAGCTTTATTTAAAAATGGTACTTCACCAATTGTGGAAATATTCGAGTTATCTGTTGCTATTTTTCTTGCCCTATTAACATATTTCAAACCGCACTTAAAAAGACAAATCGAAGTATTCTTCAAAGACGTCTTATTACTCATTTTGGAATCATCCAAGTCATCGTATGGACATAAATTAATTGTTATTGATGCATTGAAACGTATATGTGGTGATGCACAATGCTTAGTTGATATTTATCTAAATTATGATTGTGATTTAAGTATGGCGAACATATTCGAACGACTAACAACAAATCTAGCTAAAATTGCTCAAGGACGTTATCTGGTCGCTGAACATGGTAATAATACATCGTCGTCAAGTCAGCAGCAACAGCAACAAATATTACGATCTAGTGGTTTGGAGTGTTTAGTACTGATTTTACGTTGTATGACTGAATGGTCTCAGGAGCTTTATATTAATCCAGAATCCCAGTCGTTTTTAGGTTCTGAACCAATGTTGGCCAATAGTGGCAGTAATACTAATACAGCAGAAAATGCCGGTGTGGATGGTAGTCATAATATGACTTTACTAGGTGAGTAGTTCCAAACAATATTTATACATTACCATTACTTTATACGATATATGTGACTCGATCGTCTTGGAATTCAGCTACCACTTTCAGGACTTCAAGTTAAAACCATTTGTTAGTTCAGTCAGTATAGCTGATTATTATAAACTGACCTTCCTAAGAAATGTTGGTCATTGGCCCAGAGAAATAGGTCTTTTCGTTATCATGTGCAATTAGTGGAACTGTGCTCCCAGCCTAGATACTCGGTTTCTGTCCATTTTTCATAACATCAAATCCACAACACGTACGTCGGTTTGAAAAGGTGATTATGCCATTAAACCACTAACACTCGGGATCACCCACAATGGTGCAATTAGTTGACGATTCTCATTTGTTTATGTCAATTATTTACAATCTTTCCAGGAACCTAGACTTTTTACCTTGATTTCAATATTAACTGAAGTGAATCTACTGTAACTTTTGAGATGAGTGCGGTTTAATTTAAACTATGTAATATGAATGCATTCACATTTACTGGTAATATTAAGGTACGGGTGAATTTACCGGTATATATATTATTAAAGCACATGAAATAACTCCTTTAGTAAAATTATGTGTACATGAATTTAGGTCTCTTAAAACTATTCATCAATTACGAAAAACCTACTGTTTGTAGAACGGTATTACGCAACTATAATAAAATGTTTTACGACTTCTGGTATCAAATACATATTGGTGTATTGTATGGGATCATTCACATTCTATAGACACATGATAAAATAAATAATATTCTTCTACTCATTTCGAAGTAACAAAAACAAACAGATTTTTAGTTTTACCGTATATACTATTCATTTGTGTTTATATGTATTCTACTCAATTTTTAAACTTATTTTAACCAAGCACATTTATAGTGTATGGTATCATTATTATTATTATTATTATTAATGGCTTTATTCTATATTATAATCTGGTACAATATAGAATTCTCAGCACGAGTTATTTCAACAAGTTTTTTCCCAAAAAAATAAAACCAAAAAAACAACAAAAAACAGAAATAAAATATAAAAAAAGGTTTAAGAAAATCTGAGTTTATACAAATTATCGAATATGAGACATGCTTAAGAAGACAGGTTATTTACTAGGTCAACTCTAACAGCCTGTTCGTCACAAAGTAAATTAGCTAAGTAAGGTATTACAGAACTTTTATAGATTTGCTTGCGTGCATGAATTTTAATGTATTTACGTCTCGTTCTACCAGAAGATATACAAGGAGAAAGATATGAATAAAGGGGATGTTTAGTGTCTGATAAGATAACACCTGCCAAGAGTTTGCAAGCCTTAAGATGTCTATCCACAAGCATATTAACAATGACTTCAAAAGATTCACCACATACCTTGCAAACTGCCTTCAGCACTCTACGCAAAATAGCAAAGTCTTTTCTCAAAAGCCCAGGAAAGAATAATGGAGAACAATATAAAATAATAGGTAATATGCAGGAATTTACAAAGTGTAAGAGTAAATGGCGAGTAATCCCAAAATCATGCAGCCTCTTTATGTAGTATGTCAAACGGTAAACTTTTTTCGATAACAGCAAAACATGAGAAGACCAAGAAAGATCAGAGGAAAAAATAACACCAAGATATTTGACTTTCGACACTGTGTTTATTAAGGAGTCTCCAATGGCACAAGCATTATGGGATCCCAACATAGAGTATAGGTTCTGTCCATGTCTCAAGCTAAAATTAACAGCTTGACATTTAGATGGATTGAGTAAGAGACCATTACCAACAGACCACCTTTCAATACGAGATAAAAAGTCATTCATTTCTATAGGATGTAAGGAGGTAGAAATTGGCATACATACAGTGAGGTCGTCCGCATATTTTACAAAAGTGTTTTCTGTGGAAGATGGCAGATCATGCAAAAAGAAAGAGAAGAGCAGAGGTGAAAGAACAGCTTGTGGCACACCTACAGTAGACAGTAGAGATGTTGAACACTTTCCTTCAAAGACAGTGTACTGTTCTCTTCCAGAAAGGTAGGAACATAGCCAATTGGTTATCCAGCTGTCAGTATCGACGCTGATCAGCTTGTTAAGTAAGAGGTGTCTTGGAATAGAATCAAAAGCAGAAGTAAAGTCCAGGAAAGCGCATCTAACATACTTCTTACCCTTTTCCAACCCGAACACTATATTGTGATGCAGAACAGCAACGGCATCTAATGTGCTTCTTTTGCATTTGTAAGCAAACTGATATGGATCACAGTGCTCTTTTATTACAGGTTGAAGTGGTTGTATCAGTAATTTTTCCATTATTTTGAGGAAAGGTGAGGTTATTGCTATGGGTCTAAGTTTCGCATTTTTATCACCAGAAGCCTTCTTAGGTATAGGGATTACCTTTATCTTTCTCCACATTTTCGGTAAGACATTAGTTGAGAAGGATCTGTTGAAGATATTCATTAATGGATAACATAAAACATCGGCACATTTTTTAAAAAGGAGGTTTGGGATACCATCAGGTCCTAAACATTGGGATGAATTCAGAGACTGGAGACATTTCCAGACATCATTTTCAGTGAAACTGGGGACACAATTATTCTTCAAACCCTTGGATATAGGGAGCATGATGTCAGTATGGATGGAATCAACTAGGTTTTCGTTCAAGAGCATTTGTATATGGTATTAAATTTGTCCTAGTATGGCTAGTGTTTTTAAAAATAGCACTAAAATATGATAACAGCTGACACTAATCAGTTCGCCATTCAGATTGTTAAAATATGTTTCGTACCATAGAGAATTCTTCTAGAAGCAATGTTAGTTGAGATTAAGTAGACGCAAATTGACCACTAGTAATACGGACAAGAATAGAATGTCAGACCATGCTGAGACTGATTCGCCAATGTAGTCGCCACCATATACCTTGAAATTGTCTTGCTTTCTATTTCTTCTGGCGGTCGACTGCATGATGAAGACCTCCACATCCCAAGGGAGGCACGGAATACAATGGAAATCCAAGTCACGATCTTCAATACGAACTGTTAAGTTGGTTTCCAGAGAACTCCAACAGAGCCTCCAGAGGCTCAAAAAGAGCTCCAACCAATCAGAGCACGACAGAACATTCTGGAGTTCCAACGTGGCATGCTACCATTGGTCAGTAGCAATATATGTCGTTTATTGGATTGGCTGAATTAGGATGTTGATTTAACTTAAGCAAACATCTATAAATACTTACGATTTTTCTGTACAAAGATGAACCTTGTAGTAAAGTGATTCTCTGATACTCGTGTCTTCTCTCTGGTCTTCAAGTCGCTGAGTAGTGCTAGCCTGGGGTTATCCGAATAGCTTAGGATCTGAATATAGCGTTCAACCCACAAGACATATCACGAACATCAACACAGTTCTACTGAATGGAGCTGAAACTTCGCGAACCACTACAACCATCATCAAAAAAGTACAAGTATTTATAAACAATTGTCTGCGTAATATATTCAATGTCCGTTATTGTCCGAATACCATCAGCAACAACCTACTATGAGAGAGAAACAAACCAGCTTCCATCAGAAAAGGAAGTTAAAAAGATATTGTGAAAGTGGATAGCACATACATTACGGAAATCATCAAACGGTATCACGAGGCAGGCGCTAGCTTGAAATCCTGAAGGGAAAAGGAAGACCAAAAAACACTACGCCAGGTATTGGAAGCAGACATGAAAAGAATGAATAGCAACTTGAAAGGATTGTCTAGGACAGAGTTCTAAGGATAATGCTGATAGATGGCCTATGATCCTCTACGAGGTGTAACTGGTGTAAGTAATGTACTTTGAAATGCATCTGAGTGATTAGATTCTTGACGTATTTTACTTTTATCCAACATTTTGGTGTTAATTGGTTTTTCCTGATCTTTTCTCTGTCTTTCACTTCGAAACATAATTGTAGCTATATTTTAATAAATATGTAAATATTATAATTAATTATTGCATATATGTTCTTATCAAAATTAGGCGCTGTTAAACCTTATGATGACCCTGAAGCATTTGAATCTCGCAAGGCACAAAAAGAAATTTATGAATCTGGATTAGCATTGTTCAATCAGAATCAACCTCTTCGTTGTTTGCAATTACTGCAAGAAAATGGATTGATTGGAGAATCTGTCGAGTCAGTAGCACAGTTTCTCTTAGTTGAGGATCGTCTGTCAAAATCACATATCGGTTATTTTCTCGGTGAAAATGAACCGTACAATCTACGCGTTATGTATGCATATGTTGATCAGTTTGATTTCACTGACAAAGATTTCGTTTCTGCTATGAGGTGAGTTTATTGTCTCTTTCAACTTAAGGATTAATGGATCAGGATTTCGTTATGATATTCAGTTATCAACCATATGTGTTCTTAACTCATTCTATTTAATTCAGATTTTACTTGTGAAGTAGTATCGTTAATGCATAAATATATGCTCACATAATAAGTATGGTTTATTGTCCTACTAATGAATGTGTACTGAATGTAGTAATAACACTTCCTTCAATATTTTCTTTTTGATCATGGCTTGTAATTGTTAAAATCCGGTCATTGCATTATCATTTGATTCCTTAATGCCGTTTGTTGCATCATAACATTCTAGACATGTTTACTACTTACTTGTTTTGTTAATGTATTGCTAACCATCATTATTTCCGTACAAGTCAAATGTGTAACATGTTAAGTTTATTTTGTTTTATCTTTCAAATTTCAATGACCAACATTCATATGAAATTCAATTTGTCAATACTTTATTCGATTATATGTACGAGATTTTTTCCCTTTCGATTCGTTAACTTGAACATAAAACTTCTAAATATAGACTCATGAAGATATCAGTTCACTCAACTTCATTTCAAGTTGCATCACAACTGTTAAGGGTAATTGTTAGTGATAGCTAAAGTGTGTAAGCATATGTGTAACTAATTGGCTTATTATAATTTTTGTAATTCAAGAGATAGTTTATTATTTTTTTTAATTTCCAAGTTAAGAATAAATAATCTTCACATCTCTAAATGAAATTATTTTTGGTCAGGTAACTTGTAAACAGATAGATAAGGAGACGAAAGTCCTTCATTTTGAAGATAGTCTTAATCCATTGATATCAACTGGTGAATATTAAAAACAAAGAATCATTAGACAGCTGTTGTTTCGTCTTATTTTGGAACTTTGCTACGAGATATGAAAATCCTGAAATCGATGCTCCCTTGTGAGGTTGTTAATGCATACTGCTGACAAGTATCAAACTAGGACAAAACAGCTGTCTGGTTTTCCATACTTTTCAATGGTCCAACAGCTTATATTAACTGGTGGTTGATAAAAAAAGTCAATTTCATAACAAATTAATAAATTACTTTACCTAGTTAGATTGTTTTATTATTTTTTGCATTTTAATCAAAAGGGAATTTTTATCGGGCTTTCGATTACCTGGTGAAGCACAGAAAATTGATCGACTTATGGAAAAATTTGCTGCCCGTTATTTTGCATGCAATCCAAATAATGATGTATTTGCTTCAGCCGATACTGCATACGTTTTGGCTTTCTCAATAATCATGTTGACTACAGATTTGCATAGTTCTCAGATTAAACCACATAATCGTATGAGTAAGGTAAGCACTCCATGAAGTAATTTCCTTTAAAAATATTTCAGCATATCTCATTTCATTTTTTTTAGAATCCAGTGAGTCACTAGGATATTATAGAAATGTATATTCAGTGCCTTATATTTGTTTGATTAACCCTTTATTTCAACGCTGAATATTATCAAGGCTTATTATGAATGAAGTTTATCTTGAGAATTTGATACATTCGTGTAATACATTTAAAACAGTTGGATCACACATTTATTATTGATTTACAAAAGTTGTTGATTTCATGTCATAGTGCTTATTGATGCCAACGCTTTCGTGCTAAGTAAACTTTGTACCTTAGCTGTTAGAATGAGTTAATAGGTTCTAAAACATGTTCATGCATTTTCAGCTGTTTTTTTGTGACTTCATCAGTTTAAGAAATTTCTTTTGTTAATTCTTATCATTTGAAGATTTACTGAAATATAAAAGCGAAATGAGAAACCACCATTCTTGAAATATGTACTCACTGAGTATCTTTATTATTATTATTCATACGTATACATAGTACACTAAATCAATTGATCAAACCTAGTAACTGTACAGGAAAAAAATGAGAAAAACCTATTTATTTTATTCAAATTAATAATTTATATTTATTACCATAAAAATCCATTGTAGTTCAGTGTAATTCGATTGACTACCGACTAATTGATGATTTTTTTTGTCATTCTATCTTATTATCAACTCATTTAAAAGGAGGATTATATACGCATGAACCGTGGTATAAATGATAGTCAAGATTTACCAGAATCTTACTTAGCTCAAATCTATGACGAAATTGCTAATGCTGGTATAAAATTGAAAGCTGATGATAATGTTACCAAACTTACAAAAATTTCTACATCAACTGAAATCAGCCCTAAATTAGATAACCGACGACAAACAGGAGATGGAGAGATTTTAGGAGATTCTGTAAGTTTTTTTTCACAAGTAAAAACTAATTTACATTGACATCTTTGTCTTCAATGATTTGCATAGTTGAAATCATGAGTCAATTGAAGCTAGACCACCATCGAAAACCTGGAAGCACTGGACGGCCGTTTCGTCCTATTATAGGACTCCTCAGCAGTGCACATCCACGATCCCACACTCGCAAGATTCGAACCCAGGACCTACCAGTCTCGCGCCAGAGCACTTAACCTCTAGACCACTGAGCTGATATCCAACGGTGTTAATGTCTATGATTCGATAAACGTTCATTTTTCATGTTAACTACGTCACTTGTATTTAACATAATTTTTCCTCTACTTTCTTAGACTATAATACGCCAAGTGATTAATTTATAATGATAATATTTTGAAACTGATATCTAAGTTTTATTTAAAAATAAATAATTTTTATAGAGTGAAATTTTATGAAGACGAATTAATTGGTAGATATTACATATTTCTTATCGTTTTACAGTTATTAAGATAGTTACCGTAAGTTTGAAACATCATCCTAAACTATGTTTAAATGTGGTTCACAATATAGATTAGTTAGAATGTAACGACTCATCTGCTTTTCATCTTTTTATGGAGTAGAATTTTACAAGATTTAATTTGATGAATTTTATGTTGTTAAAATGAAAGAAAAGAATGTTGATCGACAAATGGATTGCAATAATACTGAGAATAGTCAAATGATGCCTACTCACAAGATCGAGTTAATAATATAAGTTCCCAATAAACTAATCTTAGAAGACAAGATAAATTTCTAGCAGAATAGTTTATTCCTAATACAATAACATATCTATATACAAAATGTTACTTTTTTTTATGTTGGTTTGTTCTCTGAGCTGGATGGTTTGGTCGTGGAGCTTTCATCGTCCTTCACTTCTACCCGAAGTTTGTGCTGATGATGTCGTTGGGAAGGACGATGAAAGCTCCACGACCAAACCATCCAGCTCAGAGAACAAACCAACATCAAAATCACCCACCTGAGCTACAAATCTTCTCCACCATCACAAAATGTTACTGACGATTTGTGAAAATCAATTTTGTAAGTGAATAACTATCCAACCATTTAAAATTTTACCGATTGTATCACACCGATAAGATGCACTGTTGTTAATATAGTTGACTAATTTTTTGTATCCCCTAGTTATTGTTCAGTATGAGCTATTTATCCTCTTTTTCCAGTTAACGGATCGCATTGATTCTCTTTTGCTCTAATTGTATGAATTAATTTTTTTGGAAACAAATAAAGTTTTCCGAGACGAACTGTTTACTTATTGACGTTGAGCACATTAAAACTCTATGCTCGACAACCTAGCGACTAGTTTAGGAAATTCATTTGTCAGTAATTAAATCCTTCTAAAGATGAACATCAATTGGAGAACTATTGAAAAGTAAACAGAACTAGATAATTTTTGTGTAAAACTATTTTGAAGAAATCTCGTAGTTTAAGTCACTCTTGACCATACATGGGAGATGGAAGCTCAGGAAATACAAGTATCTTAGAAAGAGTTCAAAATCAAAACAGAACAACTGTCTAGTTCTCTCTGATTTTCAGTGGTATTTCAGCTGACTTAAGTGCATAATGAGAATAAACTCCACAAAGCTGTTCGACTAAATTATTGCCGAATTATTTTTAGGTTGCCTTCATGACAGATTGGTCTTAATTGAAGGTACTTTTCAGAATCAGGACATTTTGAACATCTGTCTCGCTCCAGTATGAGACGTTTTGACAGTGCGCACACATGACCACACTAGGGGTTAAACCAAGAACTTACAAGTTCCATTGTAAACGCTTAACGATTAGAATCAGTCAATCAGCACAGAGCGTGGTACATATTTGCGTTGGTTTAAATTTCTATAGAACAGCACAATGAGATGAGTTTAAAAAGATGGATTGTAAGGGAATAAAATAAAGTGCCAGCAATCATATTGAGAAAAACTGAACATTAAGCCTATGGCCATTAATGAATGAACTAGTTCTTTTTAGCCAAGTTAGATATTTTTCTGAAAATTGCTATACTTTGATGTATTTGTTTAATTTTCTGTTTACCATCCTGCCATTCTAAAGTACAGAACGATTAATACTGAATTATTATTAAAGAAAAAAAATGTTCTTCGTAAATAAATATTTTTTTTACGTGACTACAAATACACGCAGTTGTGTGTGCTTCTCACATTTCTTGTAAAAACAAATAAACATGAATTAAATAAACATTTAACTATTGTTACATTATCAATAACAAGGTTAATATAGAAGAAACATAATAATCGAAAAAATCAACAAAATAAAACACTGAATTGATGTTTATTACTTACTACCTGTTTGACATTTTGAAAGATTTTGTCTTTATCCAACAATGTGACTGAAATCAGCTTGTATATTTGTCATTAGTTTTATAATTAATGTCTATTTTCGGTGATGATAAACTAATATTACTTTTGTCAAAAATGAATAAATTTGTAGGTTCTATTTCATTTTCAACATTGTCTGTAATTTAGTCGGTAATTAAATTGTATCAAGTGTTATTGATCGATCAGTTACAATATAAAATTGTTAGCTAGAATAAAAAAAATAGTTTATGTGAAACACAAAATGGTCAATTAATAAAGAATATCAGTGTATCTATTATTTAACTGATCTAGTTCACAATCTAATCATATTAGTTATTTTGAATAGTCTCAGAAAGATTATCAATATACCTCTTGTTGATGGTTTCTGACTTCAATGACATTATCTTTTTTAATCGTAGCCATCATCATGATATATTCCATATAAGTAAATATCAACTCATTACGAAAACCCTACCTCGAACTGAATAATTTTAACAAACGTCGTATGCTTACTACTAGTAGTGGTTAGTTTACGAATTTCTAGTGAGATTTCTTTACTGATGTGATTCGATCTTTTATAGAGTGTGAAAAATAACACCGATCGCGTTGGATGATCATCATGTTATATTGAGTAGTGATTAAATTTGGGATTGTCTGCCATTAGATTTCAACTCAATAATCTAAATATTTAACGAATTACAGTTTTCTTAACTTCTCGTATTGAGTTGAAGGTGAGATACCAATATCTTATTCAGGATGTTGGTGGATATTGAATGACTGCAAAGTAGTTTAGGGTTTGACCGAAGTTGTTAAAAAGAGGTTGGAACCTGGAAACTTCGTTGAAACTATTGTAGTTTCATCAACGACTTACTTTTCTCGTTTGGTTGTGTGATATAGTCATCAGTTTGTGTACATCAATCATCCTAGTATTCTATCTGTCAAGTGCTTTATCATAACGTTGGACGATCCCTTTCTAAGCCCCTTTGTTTGTTGTAAAACAACATCGTCATGCATGCCGGTTGTTCATAGGAATTACATTCTCATGCCTCGATACAGTCAACAGCATGACCTCATTCTCGAACCTGAAAATTGTTGCTTTTAGTCATACCGTTTGACATTTTAAAACCTCAATAAAAATGTGTTCGTGTGGAAAAAAACTATTGAGTCGTTACATTATTATGATAGCTAAGACAAATTTCAGTTAGAAAATGATAGAATAATGCAAACCAATCATTTTAACATGTCCAGTGATACCAGGACCGTTACACAATCTATTGTAGTCAAATTTTTGAAAAGGCTGATATGCTATTTCTTCAAATTTATGGAACTCAATAAAGCCTATATCCTGGAGTGCATACAAATAAAATACTTAATACAAATTATTGCGTCAGCTTTCATGTTATTCAACTTCACATTTAATGTGGCTGTTTTCTATTTCCTATAACAGGTTTATGCCAAAAATGTTTAGTGTCTACTGTGATGTATAAACAAGTCGAGTAATGATAATAATTCATCATCAATATCTTTTCATTGTTCATGATTCTCTCTTCAATTTTAATTTCTAATTGTGTAGGTAATATCTGGTTCATCTGAATTCACTTGTGCAACCCATTGTGAACATGTTCGTCCAATGTTCAAACTAGCATGGACACCGTTTCTGGCCGCATTCAGTGTTGGATTACAGGTAATAATATTTTGAAATTATTAACCGCACAGCTTAAAGCGGATACTTTACTTTGCTTCTTTTTATGTTAAAATGATCCTATATGTATGAAGATAGTGTTTGATGTCATTTGTTTACATTTTACAGTTGTTATTATTCAAGATTAAAGTGGCCATTATATGGAAACTTATTTCTTGAATAAGTATCTCGGTACTGTTTTGCATTTTAAAGTTGATTTTATTGTAGGATATTATCATTGTTAATATCATACGTCATCCAATTGTCTAGTATCACTAACAATGTTCACACAGTTATTTGGGATGTGGTTAAATATTAAACGCCTCAAGTTTCAACCAAATAACATTATTCCCATATCAGCGAAACACTTTTGTCTATTTATCGCTTTATACTGACGATGTCTTAATCAATGGTATTTTACACTTCGATTCGACCGTGAAAATTAAGGAAACATTAGAATATAACTATTCAGCTCCACTGTACGTAATTTTTCTGAGTTAAACTAAGCAGTTAAAGAGAAACTTCAGTTTACTTAGTCAACAATTTATCTTGTCAAGCGAATTTTCCCATAATCTTTGTATGGACAGATTTAATTTCCGAACTAGTTTTTTCCTCGGCACATGCAACCAATTTTTCAGCCTAATCAACATCCATGTAAGCCTCAACTATTTGATTATAGATGTCTCTGAAGCATTCCTCGCCTACGATGGGATTCAGTTAAATATTATTGAGGTGTGATACAAGATGCTATTTAAAGCTGACAGGTCGATTGGTGAAGCCATCAATTTTCTCCATCTGTGGAGGTTAAGACATTTTATACAAGCGTAGTTACCAACTACCTAGACTTGCAATACTTGCTGACAAAGGAATAGGTTATAAGAAAGCCATGAATGTAAAGATTAAGACATGTTATTAGTCTATGAGATCATTAATGACTTGTCTGACCTGTGTTGTTAGTTGAAAACTTCCTGGTTAGAGCTTTAAATGTAGACATAGTTTAGAAGTACAAGTGGCAATTGACATGACTTGAAATCAGTCAAAATTTCTCAGATTCACTTATTTCCTATCTTCTTTCAAATCATGATCTCATTTGTTTCTTTTGAACCACATTTCTATTGTTTGGCTCATCACTTATCTATATCTCGTGTTTTGCTAATTCCTTTTCTCAATGTATTGATGTAAGGTGTAGTAACTTAAACTTATAATACACATTCATGCTAGGTTCTACATTAGTTATGATTTACCTGACTAATAATAATATTCGTAGAAAATTTCAGAAGGCTCTATCAGATTAGTTCGTGCTGTAAAATATTGATGGTACCATTAGGTTAAGATTACTTATCTAGATATGAGCGTGAACGTAATCTAAGTAATCTATCATATCTAACTTTATGGTAATTTCAGTATAAAAGTAAAAACTAATTTTTGTTTCAAATTATTTAACATTATAAATCTTGTCTACACTTTGTGGTTATTTATTACTTAACTTATACTATAAGTTAAATTCTTTGTGTAGGATTTATCAATCTTTTTAAAAACTTATTCTTTTACTTACAGATCAGTTTTTGACCAGAAATTTTTCTAAACTGCTGTAACTTTGTTAAAATGACATATTTCTTATTATAATGTAATATGAGTTTAGAATTTTTATTATTTCTTAAGCGTATCTGAAAACTCATACATTTCGCTATTTCAAAGGCTAAAATGATAGTATTATCAAGCGCTTACTCAGTAGTTAAGATACTCAACTTTCAACCCATGTTACAAGGTTATATTATACTCTGTCTATTTTTCGCGGCCGATTAGTTTCACTAGCTCGCACTCAAAAAGAATGTGACCTTGTCGTTTCAGACACAGTTAGTCTCAGTCATTTTAGACTTTTCAACTTTAACCCGTGGCCTATTGTCTTAATTTTCAGCGTTTGTATTGTTATATATATAATTCTTTCAAAATATCCTTGTTTCCAATAGGATTCTGACGCAATGGATGTAAATCATCTGTGCTTAGAAGGTATTCGATATGCCATACGTATAGCATGTATATTTCATATGGAATTAGAACGAGATGCTTATGTACAAGCACTAGCACGGTTCACACTATTATTAACAACATCACATGTAAATCCTACTATTACAATTGGAAATTCATCAGGTATAAATGGAAGTAACAATCAGAATATTAATTCTCGTCGTCCACGATCTGAGAAGATTAATACGAATGCATCGTCTACACTTAGCAATGCTTATACAAATGCATTAGGATCAACTACTAATCCTGCTTTATCTACTCCGGAAGCGATGAAACAGAAAAATATTGATACAATACGTACATTGATTACAGTTGCTCAAACGGATGGTAATTATTTAGGACGTGCATGGTTAGAAATTCTACGGTGTATATCTCAACTGGAATCAGCGCATTTAATTACTCATGCGATTTCATCGACAAATGGATTAAATACAAACAATCCACATACTGTTAACCGTTCAACACATTTCAGTAAGTTTACATAAATTAATTTCTCTTCATTAAATGGTCTCTGGATGTAAATCAACCATACTTCTGAATACATAGAATAGACATTGAATTGACCTGTTCATTCCCATTTTATTTGAAGTTCAGTATAATTCTATACTTGTATTACGCTAATCATTGTGCTTTCAAGTTTACTCATTACCAATTGATGAGATCTTCATGAATAAAACTGTTGATTAGGTCAGATAGTGACGGTAGATATTTTATTTATGGACAGACTATTATCAATATTTCTTGGACTGAATATTCCTGTAATCACATCATGGATTCCAAGTAGAGTCTTGTATATCAATTTGTGTCGTCGTCCTCTGTATACCATGTATCATCCACTGCCTACTTCATTAAATCCCATTATAATAAGGAACCTATGAGCCATAGAATATTTAGTTAAGTACTTAGCTGATTCTACCATCCACAGCGTTTCACATTACATACTGATAACGCACCTAATGAAGCAAATAATTTTTAGATGGATAGTAACTATTTACTGTCCTTTGTGTACTCAGTGCTTAATTTTTACACAAATATTTACTCGTCCTGACGACAGTTATTATAGATGATTTCATATTTTGGTTCTTGATTAGCAGAATGCAGAACTGTTGCTATTTTTTGTGTTTACCGGGAAACTTGATTCTTCTAAATAAATATTTTCTATGTTGTTTACAACTCTAGTTCACAGCTACTTTTGAATATCTATATATATCACCATGGTTTTTTCTCTTTCATTGATTAATATAAATTTCGCTAATTTTTGAGAGCCATGACAACTGGTTTTTATTGTTTACAACAACACGGTTTGTTCACCATACTACTAGTTGTTTGTATCTATTGTTGTTTTTGTATACAAAGTTGGAAGTATCTCTTTAATGCTTGTGATGTACTCTTCCCATAAATCGTTAAGGACTGATGCCCATTTGTTAAAAAATAATTTATTTCAAATCATATTTTTACGTTTGTGACCTTCAACTTAAATGGTTAGTTGCTATGTATTTCCTGTCTACTTAATGCAAAATAAAAACTATTTTATAGTCGTTTATGTTTTTTTGAGATATGTTATCTACTTTATTGCCAAATTATGTTCTATAGGGAGGTGTCTTGGTCGTTAATACACTCATCCTTCAATCAATAAGTCATCATTTTGAACCCCACTCCACTCTCTAGGACCCCAATTAGCCAATTATGATGAACTGATAGATACCAGTTTTGTACAGATTTTTTCCATACTCCGGGACCATTTCATAGTTTTATCACTTATCCCCTATTTCTAACCAGTCTGTGTCCATAAATGAAGCACTATTTGGAATTCGCTGAGACGACATTCGTGTCACATATTCAAACCATCAAAATCGGTGTTTCAAGATAGTAACATCAACTGAATTACCACCACTTCAGCGGTCTCTGTTACAGATTACTGAAGAGATGAAATTTTTAATGCATTATTAGATACTCGAAATTGTAGGTTCTAATAAGTACATACCGTAGACGTTGTGAATACGATTACAATGAACCTATTGATCCACAAAATTATGTTTCTTGGTATTGTCGTCTACTTTAAAAGTTCAAATATAAACTGAAAAGAAATGAATTTATTGATACTTCTTAATTACTAAAAATTCATACTGGATAATAAAACGTAAATGTTTGAAGGGCATGTAAACTTTGATATATCACAGCATTCTTTATAAATATTTATTAAAGTGCTCCGTTTTACTTGTGCATCAAACAAAAGAAAGCATAGGCTATTCTCAATTTTTTTCAAATGTATATTCATTTGATAGTTTTAAATAAAGCTAATAGGAAATTACAGTGGTAAAAATGTATTCATTTTAAGTGATCTTCAAGCGTACAATTTAGATGACTATGGTTGTCTTTGGAATAATAATAATAATATGCATTGGCTTGCAAAATATACTAATAGCTTCACATTAAGGAGTTTAAGAATGACATTTAAGAATTTAATTAATATGAACTAAACCAATGTATTTACTACTAATAATAAGCTATTGTCTTCTTTCTAGCATTGGTCATTTTGGTTAGAATCAGGTGATTTTCTTTTTTTGCAACAGTTACTCTAAATAATGATCAATTTAGTTAAAATAAACCATTGTCAAACATATATATATATATATATATATATATATATATATATATATATATATATATATATATATATATATATATATAATTTCTGAACTTATTTTGAATCAATCGATACAAATAGATTAACCCAGTACAATTATTGTAAATCAATGATACTAGTGACTGATAACATCGATTATTTTTCCCGAAGCGGAAACGCTTTGAAAGCTTATTAAGAACAAGATTATTCCAGATTATATGTATTCGTCTTTTTTGTTGATCAAAGTAATTATTAACTAAATATTTGCTATTTAAACTAATTTTGTCCAATCTAGTTTTCTAGTTTATTCGTAGAATAACGATGCATATAAATTTGATTTAACGTTTAGAAAACTACGGAAAAGGTGGTAGTGTAGTGAACAAAAACACGGGTGGAGACAATCGAATGTATTTGATACGAAAATTACAAACTATCTCACTAAAATCTGACAACCATACAGTAAACAGTTAGTTTGCAAAATAACAGTCCATTGTCTCAATCTTGACTGCTCCTTCAGCAAATATCAGTCCATCTTCTCTGATTTCATTGTTCATGCATTTTCATACCAAGCGCGTTTCGTTTCGGTTCTTTCCTTATCAATCTAGTGAAATACATTCTATGCCTGACTACCACCATATACTACTTATGTGGATATAAGTAACCCACACCACAGTAGCACTTGAGAGATGTTGTGTTCCAATTTGGAATACCTCAATAAACTTGGAAGTTTGATGATACGTGTTGCTTGAAAGATGCAGTTTTCCTACTATAATTATCCTTTGCTGATTATATGATTTTGTGGAAATATCTTTCCAAGATCTAGAGTAGCCATTAAATAGTTACTTCCTTTTTCAAGGATTGAATTTCCTAATTCCAACGGATACCAAGCTGAAGTATCTATTTTACGGTATTCAATTTCTTTCACACTAAATTTTGTCACTGTCTAATGTTACTTGAATGAACAATAAACGTCATCTTATATCGAACAGCTATCTCTTTCTTAGTGCGCAATCAGTCGTATGATTTTGAGATGGTGGAGAAGATTTGTAGCTCAGGTGGGTGATTTTGATGTTGGTTTGTTCTCTGAGCTGGGTGGTTTGGTCGTGGAGCTTTCATCGTCCTTCCCAACGACATCATCAGCACAAACTTCGGGTGGAAGTCTACCCGGGTAGACTTCCACCCGAAGTTTGTGCTGATGATGTCGTTGGGAAGGACGATGAAAGCTCCACGCGCAATCAGTCCTACAACAAAATACATATCCTTAGCTGCACAAAACTGAACTCAGTGTCATAAAAAATCACAATAAATATGTTAACATTCTGGCACAGGCTTAGAATCCAACAGTCCATATTTGAAATAGTTGAGATAATTTTTTTTTTGGTAATTCAGCGCAATTGTCATTCAGTTTTTTTGAAAAATACAATTTATATTGTTCTTATATTTCAAGCTATAGAGCATGTGTTTACTAGAATAATAATCTAAACTACTGGATTCTGAGTACTATTTGTAAGAATTGATGAGCTTGAATACACGGTTGTATGTGTTTAAATGTGTAAACACACATAAATATTGGTACATAAGAGCACCAGATATATATGCGCCTCACAAATCTCATTCGATTTGTGTGAGGGCTGTGGTACTGCCCGGGTGTCCAAACCGAAGCATGTGGTTTTCTTGGGGGGCCACGTCCGAAGCCTTTGACCTAAAGGTCTGATCCACATGGCAGTAGAGGATCGTGAGGAGATGCAGTCCCATGGTAGCCGGTGACCAACGATTGATTCATATGCCATTTGTTCCTTCAGGATACTGGAGCCCATGTGCACCATTGGATTGGAATCAGGGTTTTCCAACTCCCCTAGGTGGACTCACTGTGTCCACCAACCCTGTTAAAGCTCCGGAAATTCGCTTTTCGTCCTCTCAATTTTTCAAACAACACCGCTGTCACGAGAAGGCAATAAGTAGAACTTCCCTGACGGAGGCTATATATGCATGGCCATGTGAGCACTTCGAGTGGTAGAACGGACTCTCTCCAATCTCGGCCGTACCAGGGCATTTGGGGGCAAATATGTGATTATTAATTTTGAATAGAAACAACTTATTTCTCATTAACTTCTGAAAGTACTCCAAATTCTTTTGATCCACTGTTTTTCTAAATAAAAAATATTCGTTTTTCATATTTTCATTTAATAGAATGCATTGAGCTATACAATTTAAATATTGATTCGTTTTAGATTCATATAACAATTCTTACAACCAAAATACAAATGAATTATCTACGGTTACTTCATTAACAACAGAAAATAGTTCTATTAAATCAAATACTTTAGTAGCATCTAGTCCAATAGTTACATCTAATCATTTTGTAAGTT
This sequence comes from Schistosoma rodhaini, assembly GCA_944470415.2. NCBI lineage: Eukaryota > Metazoa > Platyhelminthes > Trematoda > Strigeidida > Schistosomatidae > Schistosoma > Schistosoma rodhaini. The sequence goes on from OX104044.1 coordinate 57,306,465, forward strand.
CTAATTTAAATGAACCTGTAGCACCAGGTAGTTTAGCGGCTTCTATTGTCGACTCTAAAAAAGCTGCTGTTTTACAAGAAGTAATGGGAGAGACTGGATCACAGAGTGTCGTTGTTGCTGTTGATAAAATTTTCACAGGATCAATTCGTTTAAATGGTGATGCTATTGTAGAATTTGTAAAGGCTTTATGTCAAGTAAGTTTATAAATAATTTTTTTTAACTTTTCTAGTATTATAGAGATAGTTTAAGTTTAAATTAATTTACTTACTCGGGTGCTAAGGAGTAAACCGGTTTAAATGTGACGGCTAGTAATATTAATATCTGATTGGTCAAACTGAAGAAGGCGAAGTTCGGGGCTCGAACCATGAACTTCACGTTTAAAAGTTGAATGCCATAATCACATAGCCATCACTCCACCATAAAATATGATATAGTATATGATGTCTTTTTCTGAAAAATATATTTGTGTTTTGAACTTACCATTGTCTGATTATTTCTATTTTACTGAGAACATTTTTTTAGTATTTCGTGACTCGCCAGAACTTCATCGTTAAAAGCACCCTTCAGTTTTTTTGTTCTTTGTAAATAGTGATCTTAAAACTAACTAAAGGATTCGCCTTGAATTACGTGATCATACGCTTTTTATCTAAGCACTTTTGGTTTTTACACTAGCTGAATTGCTTCCATGAGATAGCATCATGCCCTGAAGATCGGATTTAAACCGGTTTGATAAAAACTAACTTTCATAACTTAAGTTGTTAAGTTTCGATTTAAATTCTGCCAGGGAAGTTTTTGATCGTATTGTAATCTAATGTGGTAATAGTAAAATACCTCCTCATCTGTTATGCATCCTACAGTTATTCAGTCAGTCAGTTACAACGTAGAACTTCGTACGTACGTACATCAGTTCGAGTTGCCATACCACATTAGCACAGAGATGAAGTTGTCTATTCAAATCCCATAATGGTAGAAGTAGTAAGAGTATAAGCAGTAATCGGAAAGATTAGGGTTTGAAGATGTTATTGAAGGAGTATAATACAATGAAATAAATTTGGAAAGAGAAAAAGGATACAGACATGAAGAATTCAGATTAGAATTTGGTAGAACACAAAGAGTGTATGCACCTTCGCCATTGCAAACGATTTTGAGCCATGTCATTCAAGGTCTTTAACCATCGGTTCTCCTCAAAAAATACTTGTCAGTCTGCTGTTGAAAAGTCAATCAGATCTTTATCCAAACCTAAACACAAATAACCGACTTCAATATGTCAATATTTCCAGATATACTGTACACTACATTTCATCAATATATATAGTGTTTATTTCTTATTACCCTATGGTCATAGGTTAGTCAGGAGGAATTAAATCTTCCACAAGCAAGAACATTCTCACTTCAGAAAGTTGTTGAAATTTCATATTATAATATGGGTCGTATTCGATTACAATGGTCACGTATTTGGGAACATATTGGTAGTCATTTTACTACAGCTGGTCGATCAGTTGATGAAGATGTTGCTGAGTTTGTTGTTGATTCTTTACGTCAATTATCAGTAAAATTAATAGAAAAAGGTGAATTGCCTAATTTTCACTTCCAAAAAGAATTTCTTCGGTAAGCAGCTTATTAATTAAATAGTAAATATAAATTCTTTTTGTCAATAAAGCAAAAATTTGATGGCTATTGTTCCTTTTTTGTAATTAGTCTTACATCACAAACATTAATATCAGCTTTTCTATCTTCAGTCATTAATGATTTTATGTATAGACAATACTGTAGAGTTCAAAACACCAACACGAAATAGTTATTTAATGTTCTTTGAATTGCACTGATTTTCTAATTAAAATTTATTTCACTTTAACTAATATATCTGCATAATATTGATAATTTCATATCCTTTGAATAAAATAGTTTAGTTATAAAATTCAGCTTTCTTCGCGTTATGAAATATGCACTGTACCTTTCATCGCTACTAGTAGGCAATGCCTGTTACCCCTCGTGGAGGAGCATAGGCCGCACACACATCGCTACACGAACAATAATGATCAGTCATTATCTATTCGCTATACCAATGAATATACAGGCTTACTTACGTACATCTGTTACTTCTCGTAGAGGAGCATTGACCGAAAGCACTAGATAAAACACACCTATTGTATATTAAAAAAGTTAGGGATAACCTCAGCCAAATAAATATTCTATCATCTCTTAAGAGATATGATTATTGTCTTATTAGTTCTAAAGTTGACCAAGTAAGAGTCCCTTGAAATTTGGTCATTTGTTTTTCTCATCATGCATTTAGACACAATTGAATAGCATAATTAGTAAGTATATCATTCTTCATTTATTTATCTTCTTGTTTGAGTATAAAACAAATTTAGCTGTCTACTAGCAATCACCTGACTGGAACATATAAAATTATTTGGGATAATTTCATTTGTTTATAAATATTTTAAAACAATTAAAACTTGATCAAAAAACTGACCACGAACTTATCATTTAAACTTCTGACCTCAAATCATGTTTAAAAAGTTTGTAGTTTAATCTGAATGGTGTTTTTTTGTGCTAAAAAGAAATTGCTAACAATGACACTAAGTAATTATCTAATTTTAAATACATCCAATGTCACTTGTTTTTAACATGTGATCTTTTGTACAAATCAATATCTGTGTTATTATTCTTTTTTCTCGAATGTAAGTCACGTTCATACGACACTGAAATGTTAAAATTGCTCCATTTTGTTTTTCAGTTTCTGTATTAAGATTTTGTTACTATGTAATTTCTTTGATAAACCGGATATTGTGTATTTGTTTTCTTGCATAGTTCATCTTTTATCTAGAAATTGTTTTGCTACAACTTTTATGTCAGCTGACATCTGTCATGTTCGTCCTTGGCAATGATAGATTAAAGATATGTTTAACGCCTATTTTTGTAAAATTTGATTGTCGAATTATCAATAAGGGACATTTTAGCATCTCTCTCTCTCTCTCTCTCTCTATATATATATATATATATATATATATATATATATATATCCGCACGACAAATTTTATCTCAAAGGATTATAAAATAGCATTACTATAGTACCATTCATAGTGACTAGCAATGAAAATTCATTTAATCATCATCTAAATACGTAATTTACCATAAATCATCTAAAGTTAAGAATATAAACGATTGGATTCCAAATCACGAGTGCAAATATAATACAGTAACAATGAAATAGGAGAGCTCTGGAATCGTTCCTTTATTGGGTCATACTTGCTTGTTGTTTAGTAGGAGCAGTTGGCTTGTTTGAAACGACTGTTTAGTGCTCTTTCGATTCTTTATGGCTTTTCTATTGATGTCAATTCTTGGCACAAATCATCTTCCTGTCCCGTTTTTCTCTTTAAAATCCGCCTGTGATATTATAAACTTAATTTTGGTTACCGTAGGGTTAAAGGATTTTTCTGGACATTGCCTAACTCATTTCTAACAGTTAGGTAATTTTTTCTTTTTCAAGGGCGCAAGCAAGCAATATGCTTAGTTGTTATTGCTAGTTAACAAATATTTATTACCTATACAATGATTATTCAATATCTTACTTGATTCAATGAAAACAAACTGATATATAGCAGACTATTTTATCATTAATGAAATTATCAGAAGGGGTTATCGCCGGCTCAGTAATCTGTCGGTTAAGTGCTCTGGCGCGAGACTGGTAGGTCCTGGGTTCGAATCTCGCGAATGCGGGATCGTGGATGCGCACTGCTGAGGAGTCCCATAATAGGGTGAAACGGCCGTCCAGTGCTTCCAGGTTTTCGATGATGGTCTAGCTTCAATTGACTCATGATTTCAACTATGCAAATCATTGAAGACAAAGATGTCAATGTAAATTAGTTTTTATTTGTGAATTGACTCAATTGACTCATGATCTCGACTCTATAACATTAATGAAATTATTGAAAATTTTCTCACATAAATGTTTTATCGGTACTTATATTTATCATTTGTTCACTTTATTTTTTTTTAAATATATTTTAGTCCTTTTGTAAATATACTGGAAACTGAACCAAATGTCAGTCATAAAGTTCAAGATATGATAGTTCGGTGTATTTATCAATTGGTTCATTCACAATATTCCAATATACGTTCTGGATGGACAAATATTTTTGCTGTTCTACACTTAATAGCATCATCTTTAAATGAAGCAATAGTTGATATGGCATTTGAAACTTGTCATTTTACTGTGAAAACTGTTTTCAAAGAACATTTACGTATTGTTGTTGATGCTTTTCAGGTAGATAGATTGATTTACTTTCTTAAAAAAATAATACATATAAAAATCACTGTATAGTAGGCTAAAGGTTAATATTCATATTCGTTGTTTATACATTTCATAATCATGATATTTTGATATTTTAAAATACATGGTAAGATTAATTACGTGTGAATTTATAACAAACAATTCAACTGTTTAATTTGTTTTATACTTATCGGAACCATTGTATTATTTGTTCATTTGACTGATGTGCAAATGTAGTTAACGTATCTGTTCACAGTTTGTGTTCGTTACCTGCTTTTGGTTTCTACTTTTTTTGAAAAAAAAAATCAGAATTTTGACAGTTGAAATTGCAAGTCCATATAAACTAGATCACTATTGAAAACTGCAAGCACTAGACGGCCGTTTCGTCGTAGTACGAGTCACTTCACCAGTGCGCATCCACGACTCCCACTCGTGACCCGAGCTCAGTACCTCCGGTTTTTCACGATAACGCTCAACTTCTAGATCACTGAGCTGGGATCCGACAGTGGTAATGTCTAACTTCAATCAATCCATGATCTTGCGCAACCCTTCATGTACTACCTGAAGTAGATCACTGTTTCTATCCTACACGGACTAGAATCCTCTAGCTTAGATCAACTTGTGAATTAACAGTGAAAATACCACAACCTCCACAAATTCCAGCGCTGATAATAAATCAAAAGTGACTGAAATTCAAATGTGCAAAACAATGGATTGACCAGTAATTATCAATTCACCTAGAGGAATAACTCCATAGTTGTCGAAATATACTGGCTGAAGCGGAAAAGATAATCACATTATTGTCAGATAGCTTTTAATACTCTTCTGTTTTTTCTTCTACAGAATTTTATTTAAAAAATCTGTCATTCTGTACTTGAAGATGGTGAGGTTTTTTTGTAATCAATTTGTCTTTTGTACACAATTTCAAGATAAGCGAATTCATATTTGTAACTAATTTGTCAGACGTTCAACGTGTTAGCTGAATTGGGTGATTAGAAACGTTCAGTTAGTTGGTTGAATGATATTAAATTTTGTAGATAACTTATCATTTAGTTACTTATGGTGTATCCATTCAAGTCATTGATTAAATATGTGTTCAGACTATCGTTTTTCAAACCAACGTCTTTTTTAGAAAAAAGATTAATAAGCCGCGCTTTGATTCCTTTTTATTTGTTCTTTTTTCTGTATGTTTTGTATACAATTTTTAGCCTTTAGTAAAAGCATTAGCTGAATTTGCATGTAATCCTCGATTTCCTGACACAGCTATGGAAAGTATTCGTTTAATTCGTATTTGTGCATGTACAGTAGCTGAAAATGAAACAGTGTTTATCGGTTTACAAAATCCCGAATTTCCTATTGTAAATAATAATTCGATGGAATTACCTAATTCTGACTTGAAATATGTATATTTATTACCTGAAGATGATCAAATTTGGTTAAGAGGTTGGATGCCCGTACTATGTGAACTATTTCGTATAATAAATGGGTATGTTATTTATTTATCTATTTGTAATTTACTCTTTTTTGTAATAAATTGTTCAACACTTAACAAACTATTTGTCCTAATAATCATTAGTTTTTAGAGCTAATTTCCCGAGTCCTAGTGATAAGCTGTAGTTAGTCGAACTTGAACATGCCGAAAGGGAGACAGTCTAAAACGTATGAGTGGTAGAATTGAGTTTTGTATGCGAACTGTCAAACCTCAGGACTCAAGTCAAAGAAAAAGCAGTGAGCACACTAAGGTAATGTATTCGTAATTCGAATAAGGCTCAAAATCATGTACAAAGTAACGATCGTTATATACAAATACCGCAGATAGTTAGCCACTAATGGAAATGAATGACGGTTGAGCAATATCGCTAATTGAGTGAAGTTAAAAATATAAACCATTGGATCCAAACTCAAACAATTTAAAGGTTTGGGACTTGACAAATGACCAAATTTTCCTTGGCTGGATTCCCGATGAGGTCATAAATGCGCACTAATGAGGAGTCCTATACTGAGATGAATCAAATATTCAGTGTTTCTCAGTTTTAAATATAGTTGTCTAACTAAGGTCAGTTCATGATATAGACTATAAAACCGACCAATTTTTAATGTTACGTGTATGTGATCAATTTTTGCTAGAACATTTTTTAGTTTCTTTAACTAAATATTTTGTTCTTTATTTTTCTAACATTTTTGTTCTCGTTTTAACTGGGGTTTATGCTCTGATATTTCAATACAGTATTGTCTTCCTTTGATGAACCTGACATTATTTTGCACGTTTATTCTACCCGAAAAAGATCTCACTTGATTTGCTCATGATTAATATTGTGCTAATCTTTCCATCCATTCTGCTTCCTGGCTATTAAGAATAGTCATGGGTCTACTTTTGTAAATGATGTAAACATGTATTTTGACCAATGAATGAATCAAACTCTCAATCCTTGTTTTTCACATACTACTGTATTATGCAGTATGTCATTGTCAGAACTTTACAGTTATTTGTATTACACAATATTTACCGGCTTGTTTTTTTCCTCTTTTTTTCTTATAAAAAACAATAAGTGTATTACTGTGTTTTATGCCTTTATGTTTTCCTTAGTTGTAAATTAGACGTACGCACTCGTGGCCTTACTGTGTTTTTCGATATATTAAAATCACACGGCAATAAATTTAAACCATTGTGGTGGCGTGAAACATTTGCTGTCATCTTCCGAGTTTTTCAACATTTCCGAATCTCTTCAGCATCATCAGAATATAACAATACCGTGATAAATATTGATCCGGAAACAGTCGATCATATTTCTTCAGTAAAAACAGCGCCATACTCGAATACATGGAATGAACAAGCTACAATCAATAATGGGGGTATTCATCATCAGGCTCTTTCAAATATGGAACGTACTGAATGGATGAATACAACTTGCAATCATACGTTATTTTCTGTTGTGGATATATTCACTCAATTTTATGATGTGTTACATGATATTCTTTTAGGTACGACAATGATTTTCATTATATTCTTGAAAATACAGTACTTATATATATATATATATATATATATATATATATTCTTATTGTTGAATGTTTTTTTATTATTAACGCCATTGATCATACAAAAAAAAATTTTCCGAACAGGCTTGCGAGTTTTTCCCACCGGCAATATATAACCATTTAATTTTACAGTACTGAATATCTGTTATTCGCTTTCATTATATGATCTAATCTCCCACTCCACTGACCAGCTGATAAGTAGATAGAATTATTATCAAAACAATCCATTGCTAAGCATTGGATATTAAAACACTAGGTTAGTGAAATCATTCGATTCCACAATATATAATTTGTGATCTAGATCACTTCAGCATATTTCATTTGAACTAACTGTTATAACATATGTAAGTTTGTAGTGTCTAGTTCCTTATCAAGCCCAAATTTATAGCTTCCAGAGAGACCAATGTATTCATTCTTTTCAAGCTTCACTTTGACCTTGTTAATTATTCGCTTATTAACCCTGACTGTTTTTATATGAGCGTATGTGTGTATTGCTTACCCTAGGGTCAAACCGGAGTCAGATACTTGGGCTACAAAGGGTTTTCATATTAATTGTACTTTGTAATAAACTGACTAAAGATAAACATACGGATCACTACGTTGTGATTAAGTTGTGTAAAGGCATTGTACACACTTTGCCAGACCTGTTAAATCCTATCCTCAGTCCAGCCTAGAAGGTCGTGAGGGCACATATTTGCAACGTTTCCAAATAGAAAAAACCACCAACTTTCTTATTTTTGTTAATAGTTCCTCAACAGATCTCGGTTTATCATGGTAACTATCTTTGAACTACACACATCTTTTCGAAAGACATCTCAGTAAATAACTGGCACTTAATATCATCGTAACAGATAATTTAGTCTATAGTACACGAAAAATATTTAATCATTGATGCAAGTTCACTGTGTTAGAGTAAATATTTTTTGAAAATGTATTTAAGTCAATACGGGGCAATAAAAGGAAGTTTAAGTCATTTACTGTTTCAGTTTGATACGCAGTTTAAGCTAAGGTTTGTGGATAAAAAAACATACTTCAAGGTGATCATTGTGCAGGAATTGTAATTGTTTTATTAGTTAGGTATAGTTTATAGAAAACTAAATTCTTTTGCTTGCAATGTTTTTAATGTAGTTATTAGGTGTGACTTTCCAAGCACATATTAAGGTGCTCACTTTGTATATTGATTTCATGTACAAATATAACAATTAAGAAACCAATGTGAATTGAGTCAATTATGTGCCTTATTACAGTAAATCGATACTCTAATTGACTGTACTTGACGTTTACAATTTAATGATCCTACTGTTGACTTGCGTAATTTTTGAGTTACTTGTACCTTTACATTTCCCGTTTTTTTGTAACTTTTCGTGACAGTTTGTGTACTGGAAGTGATTGTGGACTGAGAGTGGGCAAACAGGCACTCAGCTTACTGATTTCTTCCTGATATTTATTTCTATCCTGAAATCACCGGATGTAGACAGCTTGTAATTGTTTCGAATAAGGTATTTCGTTGTGAATCGTGTATCCAGAACAATGTAGTCCAGTCTTTATGTAGCGCATCGACCGAGTATTTAGTCTAGTGGTAGCATAATATTTGACACCGGCCATATTATCGTATCATAGTAGTATAACATAGAAACTAAATATGTATAATTTCCCGTCATTGAAGTATTAAAGACGGGAAATCTCTTTCTGATAAATTATTGAACATTCTTGAATAACATTAGTTTCATTCACTACTATACAGTGCTAAAGTGTTACTTTCACTGAATTTAAATAAAAACAAAAATCACATTTTCAAAATGTGTTATATTGAGTAGAGTCCTAACTTTTCTTCTGCCTAATTGTTTTCCCGAATCGACTGAATGCCCCTGTAACATAACATTTGCTATATTAATGTACAAAAGATGGATTCATCTGTACCATTACTATTGAATTTTTACCGTATCATCTAGTGTGCTCAGGTCATTAGTCAAGAACTTCATGGATTGATGCCGTGTTCTGATCTGACCAGTTTAAGTTGTTTCCCAATACATATCTGATTCACTAGGTCCCCAGAAATGCTAACTTAAAAATGATATCACGTACAGTCCGTTTCATATAGTTTTACCGATCATTTCACTTGTGAAAATGAGCTTCAATGATAATATAACTGATACAAAATGAATGTACCGTTCTTTTTAAGCTAAATTCCATTAAATAACAGGTTGGTTGATTTAATAGTTAATCGGTATTTTATTTACTGTAGATGATATTTACCAACAACTTCGATGGTGCTGTTTACAAGAACATGAACAGTTGGCTCGTTCTGGAACAAGTTGTTTGGAAACCTTAATTTTATCTAGTGGTAAACGATTCAATGATAAAATTTGGGAATCAACAGTAAATTTAATTGTTGATCTTTTCAAATCTACAGTACCCCATCAATTGTTAACATGGCGTCCAGTAAGTGTAAATCATTATTCAAATTATTATTGTTAGTAATACGTTTAATCTAATATTATTCAATATTGTCAAATTAATTTTCAAATCGGATAAGTAGGTTGGAAATTGTAATTTTTTTAATTATCTTGTTATAATTTGATGTAAATTTAATGAGTTATCGAATAAGAAGCACTGGAAAGTTGTCGTTATTCCCATTAGGTTCCTTTTAACAGCCTAATTTGGGACATTCATCTTTATTGACAAGAATAGTGATGGGTTAGATTCAACTGATTTTTTAATCTCAACTGTCTTGTGATGAAATTCATCTGCTTTCTAGTTTTGTCGGCACTTTTACTCGTTCTATCGAACGTGTTAAGTTCCAAGAGCATGGGTTTGATTTCCAACGAGCAATTTTGAATTTGAAAAGTTCTTGGACTAGAACGTGGACTAGTTCATGGTACTAGTCTATTGGGCTTCAATTTCTCAATGCTCAGTTATGTTTTTCGAATATTCGTCACTCTTTTGTATAGTTATCCTTGAGTTAGAGACTTTCAGACTAAATCCAACCTACTAGCGAATACTGCTTTTAAGAAAATATGCGTAACAAAATGTTTTTCTGTACATGACATCTTAACATACTGTCAAGATGAAACTAAGTTTCTTTTGTCTACTATAAATTATGTTGTAAAATACAAAGTTGGAATATTATCCACCAAGCAGGCGGTTATTTGTATTTAGTCATGGTAATTATCATGTGATATAATTTAGGAAACTATCAAACAACTTTGCCATCAAATAAGCATTTTTCTAAATGATGAAAGTAGACTTTTTAAGTTGGTGACAGATTTTTGTAATACCTAAAATGTCTTTCCTAATTTGTCTATCAAGTATATAGGTTTGTTTACTCAATTTTTAATCATAGTCTTATTAGGTGCGAATGCTGCTCAAACCTGAATAGGTATGACGAGGTTCGAACTCGCGATCTAGCGATTTCAAAGTGAATGCTTCAACCATTAAAAAACGTACAGTTTTCTTACTGCATCAAATACTAGTAATGGTACACTATTTGCATACACACTCTGTTTAGAAACACTTCAGTGTATTCATGACACAAACTGTGCCACTTCATCCAAATGAGTATGTCTAGGGACATAGCTTTGTGTAAAGTGCCAAATAACTTTCATGTATTTATTTATTTTCATTATTGTAAATAGGAACAAATGCCAATTGAAATCAATGATCAAACTATTGCCACATCATTTGTAAATACCAATCAAAAATCTATACCTGGTCATGTTGCTAGAGCACATTTATTCGCTGACTTACTCAATAAATGTGTAGTACAATATGAATTAATACAAACAGTTGATCATATTTTATTTTATTCAGCTCATAGTAGAAATGAAGATATTCATTATTTACATGAAGCTCGTCGATTAGCCGTTGCATCTTATCCAGCATTTGAAGTTGCTTTACAAGCGGCTACATCATCAAATCAACCAACATTATTCACTTCACCATCTTTCCTTACTAAAGATAGTAATAGTAATAATAATACAGGAAGTAGAATATCAGTAGATATTATTAATCATGATTATTCGAGTACAAACAAAACTATGACTAATCATAAAGATGATCTACGTAAGTGTTTTCTTATTTATGTTACCCCCCCCCCCGCTTAAAGTTTTCATTAGTTAAATAAGTTTGGTGAACCACCTCATAAATTATCAGTTGCTTCCACAATTTTATTTCCCGAAAACAACATCCATATTTTCACAGTTGAAATTACAACTCGATCTAAACTAGATCCCAGACGGCCGTTTCGTTCTAGTACGGGACTCTTCAGCAGTGCGCCTCCACGATCCCGCACTCGGGACCAGAGCTCAGTACCTCCGGTTTTTCACGATAACGCTCAACTTCCAGATCACTGAGCCGGGATCCGACAGTGTTAATGTCGAAGTTCGATTAATCCATGATCTTGCGCAACCCTTCATGTATTACCTGAAGTAGATAACTGTTTTCATCCTACATGGATTGAACTCCACTGATCATGGCTTCTCACTAAAACTTCTAGGGTTACATCTTGAAGCCAGTTGCTAGTGAGCAATTGGTTATTATCAGTATGGGAGTTTATGGAGATTGTAGTATTTTCACAGCTGAAATCACGATGCCGGCTCAGTGGTCTAGAGGTTAAGTGTTTTCGTGAAAGACCGTAGGTCCTGAGCTCGAGTCACGAGTGCGGGATCTTGGTTGCGCGCTGTTGAAGAGTCCCATACTAGGATGAAACGGCCGTCTGGTGCTTCCAGTTTTCAATAGTGATCTAGTTCACATCGACTTGTGATTTCAACTGTCGAAATGCTAAAATGTCCACAAATTCCCATACTGATAAAAATTCATATTATCAATTACAGCAACTATGATTAGGATCAGTGTCTGAAAACTGAAAGGTACTTTCATTCAAACTTTTTCTGAACTAATTAAGGATGATAAACTGTTATTTAGGGATTACTTTTGTATTCGTTGTTAAAATATTAACCACATATTAGAACCCTAATTATCAATAGTCACTACTGTAAGAAATATTTGAAGTACAAAGCTGGACAAAATAAAGTAGAATTATAATCAACGATTTATTAAGTAGGCTTATTATGATAACAAAAGTGAATTAATCCATCCATTCATTGCTATCCTTGGTAAAAGGAGTTCACTTCTGTGAATACACCAAATCCATTTTGTTTTGAAGTTCATTGAACATAACGTCTAGACTTATGTGGAAAACAGTCCAGATCCTGTAACTCTTAAGTTTATCATGTAGTCAAGCGTAACTTTCTTTATATTAGACATTTTCATTATCTATGTATTTCATTGAATAATTTACTTTATAAGCTAGTCCATATTTAGATTCATTTTGTTATTAACTGAGTAAATAAGTTATAAAATAATAATAATAATAATGGCTGCTTATTATATACTTCACTATTGAAGTAAATTTGCCAATGAACCGTACTTTTCTCTATTTAAAAAGGTTTAATCGTGCTTCTGTGAGATTATACAGAAATGACTATTTTGATAGTCATTTGAATTGTTACATATTGTCTCTAGATCGTTTGAATGAGATTCAGGCTAGGTACTCATTTATTCTAGATAAAATAGTTTACTTCTCAAACATGGTTTAGTGAAAAAGTAACTGAATTGCAAAAATTATCTCTGACTTGATCGGTCGGAAATTTCGAATTGTTTATTTTCGATTCATTTTTCAGCCTTATGGATATTTTCTGTTGAACTCAATATAACTTTGCCACTATTTATTCTGTTGTAGACATTTTAGATTCTTCTGAAAACTTTAATGTACTTGGAGATGAAAAGGCTAGTACTCAATGCTTTTTTGAAACTAATTTAAATAATACAAATCAATTAATCGGAGCTAGTCCGTTACCGTTCGATCCCCGAGGTATGTATCCTCATTTGTCACCACAACAACGTCTTACTTTGGCAAAATGTCTGTTAGATTCACATGCATTCGCTAAAAAATTTAATTCAGATGATGAACAACGAAATATTCTGTTTCAAGCCGGTTAGTCTTTTTTATGTTTTTATAATAATCTGTCATTGATAATAACGTATTTCTAACAAATTTTAAACGTTGTATACTTACTCTTGAATGTACCCAATTTAAGTAGTGAAACACTATTTCTATCGAACAAGGAAACATTTCACTAAAACAGATACTTACAGCATACAGCATTATCTGTCCTACATTGTAAAGCTTTTCGAATCAAACAATTATTTAGTAAGTTTTCTCCTACACAATATGTTTACTTCACCATTAGTACTCAATCTGCCATTTGGCCTAATTTCAGTAATTACAGTCATGTTTAGAATACATACGCACACAGTTTAGTAATGTTACTGCTGAAGCCTGTTATTTTACCTCACTTTATGTTATTTATAAGTTATAAATTATCAGAGTACTATTAACCAAATATGCTGGTTAATTAAGAAGAAATTAAGCAGTGTAATTCAATCAATAAGTACTACGCTTCTATTCTGCATGAAGTTCAACAACTTTTGAACCATTCATTTTAAATTTTGAAATTATTGTGTTTAATCGTTTCATAGAATCCACTTTTTTAAAATAAAATTTTTTTTCACAAGGACAACAAACTCATCCACTGAAGTGTTTTAAATGTTTTAATAAAACTAATTTAACACCTTTTTCTCTTAGCTGTCCCTGTACTTTATTAACTGCTTACAGTACTTTGATGTTTAAGTAGGCATCAAATCTCTTAACCAGCTTGGTTTGTGATATTTGTTATTGTCCTACGTTCTCCTAAACATTTCATGGCTGTTTTAATAGTCTTATGAAAAATATATGAATGGTTCGGTTATCAAAATATAATCATTAGTCCTAGCACTTACTCTACATAGAAAAGTCTAATTGAACAATAGTTAAACAATAAAGATCACATCAAGTTGTAATAAAGTATAATTAACTCATTGGACTAATTTCCAAATCCCGACCAGATAGGTTTCAAAAGACAGAATCATTAACCAACTGATTGACAGTATCTCTTGTAAAATAAAAATTGTTATTGTTATACTAAATATTTATTCTACATGCCGTTACTGCGTTACTCATTAGTTAATTAATTATTGATTAAAAGTAAGCTGATAAAGTTCACAAGGTGAACAATAGAACTACGCTGTCTTTTATTGTTTTGAATTATATATATGAAAAACTAGTCATTCTTTTAACTAAATGGTAATTTTTCACTATACCACAATTTTACTTGTGTCGTACCACTTTATCATTTTCACAACCAGTTTGATAGCTATCAATCAGAGGTGGGAGTTCACTACCTGTAAAAAAAACAGTACAATCCTATCTTTTACCCAAGATCAATTGTTTTTATTCAATTACGTATGCTGCCTTTGTTTTTGTTTGTTGTCTGAAAAGAATTGATTTTTTGTATCTAATAGTCACTTTGATCATTTAAACGTTACGTAACCACAGTGATAGAACAAATGTTATATAAATCGTTTGTAACAAGATGTTAATATACAGATTAGAAATTTTCCTCTTTTGTCAGAATTTCATTTCTATTCCCATTTTTTTCCTGGTTTTTAAATATTACAGCATAAATTAAACTAATTAAACTGTAACTATTCTATGATCATATTTTTTTTATTTAAACACATAAATATTGGTACAAGGAAGCACCAGATATATATGCGCCTCACAAATCTCATTCGATTTGTGTGAGGGCTGTGGTACTGCCCGGGTGTCCAAACCGAAGCATGTGGTTTTCTTGGGGGGCCACGTCCGAAGCCTTTGACCTAAAGGTCTGATCCACATGGCAGTAGAGGATCGTGAGGAGATGCAGTCCCATGGTAGCCGGTGACCAACGATTGATTCATATGCCATTTGTTCCTTCAGGATACTGGAGCCCATGTGCACCATTGGATTGGAATCAGGGTTTTCCAACTCCCCTAGGTGGACTCACTGTGTCCACCAACCCTGTTAAAGCTCCGGAAATTCGCTTTTCGTCCTCTCAATTTTTCAAACAACACCGCTGTCACGAGAAGGCAGTGAGTAGGACTTCTCTGGCAGAGGTTGTATACGCATGGCCATGTGAGCACTTCGAGTGGTAGAACGGACTCTCTCCACTCTCGGCCGTACCAGGGCATTCGGGTTTTTTTAATGCTTTTATTATTATTTCGTTTGTTTTTAAGAGAATGAACATTTATGATTTCATAATTTACCAAATTTAATTTAATTTTCTATTCTAGGTTTCAAAGTTAAAGCTAAACCGAATTTATTAAAACAAGAAACACATAGTTTATTATGTGCTTTACGTATATTATTTCGTTTAGCTGAGGAAGCAAGTGATATACGTGAACAAGTGAGTAATAAATTAATTAGTTTCTTTATTTTAAAAAATTCCCGTAGAATAATTCAAAAAACAAGAATTAGTTGAGGGAACAATTGTTTTCAATGACTTCATCATCACACTCTATAGTTATGTCAACAATGATTGTGATATTTTTACAAAGCCAAAAATAAACCATACATTAATAAATTTTTATCAGAAGGAGGTTTTGTAGAGATTTTAGTGATTTTATATAGTTGAGATCATGAGTCAATTGAAGCTAGAACACCATGGAAAACCTGGAAACACTGGGCGGCTGTCCAACTATATAAAATTAATGAATTCGACAATGTTATTTGTTAAAAAATAGTGAAATTTTACATTTGTGACGACATAAACACTCCAAGATTGTGTTATTTGCTAAATTAGAAAATCCATCTAATAAAGGTCAAAATGGTTCGAAGTAACGTGTCATATTACAATGCATATAATAGTAATACAATAAGTCATGTGAATAAAATACATAGTGAGAAACTTTCTCCTTGATCTTTCTAACTTACAAACAATACAGTTTTGAAGTATATATGTCGTAACAAATGCAAAAGTTCACTATTTTTAACATACACAACATTATCAAATTCATAATATATGGCTTATTTCGGTTTTTGTAAAATATCACAATCATTATTGACATAACTGTAGAGCCTGATGATGAAGTTGTAGTGCCGTGCTTCGATCATAGTTCGCTTCGATAACCGTTATTAATACCAATCTTAACGGTGTATAATATCAGAAGGCAAAGGGAATCGGCAACTACATTTTTATTGATAATCGATGCAGACCAGAAAGTTGTAAGCACATGAGCAACTGTAAGCAAGCGAAGCAAAGATGATGCGTATTGGAGATGGCTGGGAAGCCAACTCATTTTAAGCAAGCGTTAACTAACATTTATAGGCAGGCAAAAATGAGTGACAGACATATGATGAATAAGATACGAAGTGTACACATATGCGCTCATATAAAAAGTACTCAAGGTTAATAAGCAAATGATTAACAAGATCAAAAGATGACTCAATGTACAGGTGAATTGGCTTGGCCAGTAACTAGAATAAAGTATATGGGCCTAACATATGAACTGGTACTACATAACCCCCTTGTAGAAAATAGCACATTTATAAAAAAATGTCTATTTTCGAAAAATAACACTGAAGCGGTATGAGGATAACGTCAAAATGTGGGAAAAAAATGGTACAATACCTGATGAATTACAGTGTCATGTGAGGGGTGAGCGTATTAAGCGAAAGTGTCATACTTATGTAAAAAGGAACATGAATATTGTCAAAGTGCGGACAAAAATAGGGATGCTAGCATGTGATTATGAGTACATTAGTAAGCGTTCGAAAAAATTTAACATGAATTTATGTAGTGACTGTCCGAATGATAAAATAACATGTTCGTATGAGCGATTTGAAATATAGTGAAAATAGAGTATAACAGTAATTGCTCTGTGGTGCTGATTGAATATGAGGATAAATAACAGTGAAATATGTTCTGATAAGCTGCAGTCGAGTAAATAGAGTCGATTGGCGATGAGTGGATTCGAATTTACACGATTGGAGTTTACGTGGGATAAAAAATAATCCAGCCGTAGGATGATGACTGCATCAGCGGTTGATATTCATTGCTGTACTGCTACTGATAATGATAATAAAATGCGAAGTCAGCGTATGTTACCGTTTGCGTCGAGTTATCGTTAAATATGTATTAGTAGAATGACCAAAGGAACAGGATAGTGACTGCTGAGACGAGATATGCGGAGTCGTATTCCTTTTTGGTCATGAAGCCTATCGTGGTTTGTGTAGTTAGAGGGATATGCGCTCAACCTCGTTTGTTACGAAACCGTATTAAGGCATAACAAAAATACCAATACATATGATTATTGATGGCGGCGAGTGAGGCTGACTTGGATGTGACGAACAAGAGTGTATCCTTGAGAGACTAGCTCTAAACTCTATGTTCTGGCGTACAGTGCATTGAGAATAGAATATTAATCGTAGTAATCGAATTGTGATTATCGGTAATGGGTGATGCAGCATTCAGATATACATATGAATGAATAGATAATATGAACATAATCATTACTAATCGGCTGGTAATGCGGCGTCGAATACTTAATTTGTGTATAGACATTAAAGTAGGGATCATAGTGAAACAAAAATTGCGGAAGTTCGGTTTAGGTTGTCGCTGAAAATGTAGGAAACGACGGTTGCTGCGTACCAATGAAATGAATGAACATTAGTTGTCTATCGAGAACATAAGTTACTACTATCGGGAGTGTGACTCCAAACTTATGTCTATGATAGAGTGTAATATTAGACCGAAAATGACATGAAAAAATTGGAACGAACTCACTTGAATCAGGAAAATTGTACGTCATTGGATAATAAAAATAATCCAGTGATTTTCGAATATGATAACGTGTAATGTCCAAATAATTATAATTTGTTCGATTAGTGATTCGACTGCGTGAATGTCATAGTTTAATGTGAATACGAGCAAAAATAAGAATTCCACGTTAGATGATGATATGACATTATTGTAATAATGAGCATATGATGATTATTAGAATCAACGAAATATGTCGTCGGCGGTTTCATTTTTGATTTGTGTTCACTCGTTGCGGTTGCCGATTCTGTCGCGTGTTCCAAATACGGCGTGCCAATTATGTTGTGAGTTCGTACGTCGAGGTTGTCGATTCTGGTCGATGTTCGTTCGGCGAGACATCCAATTATGTTTTCGCGTTCGTAAGTCGGGATCGCTAATTGTGTTGCGTGTTCGTACGTCGGGATTACCAGTTTTGTAGTGCCGTGCTTCGATCATAGTTCGCTTCGATAACCGTTATTAATACCAATCTTAACGGTGTATAATATCAGAAGGCAAAGGGAATCGGCAACTACATTTTTATTGATAATCGATGCAGACCAGAAAGTTGTAAGCACATGAGCAACTGTAAGCAAGCTAAGCAAAGATGATGCGTATTGGAGATGGCTGGGAAGCCAACTCATTTTAAGCAAGCGTTAACTAACATTTATAGGCAGGCAAAAATGAGTGACAGACATATGATGAATAAGATACGAAGTGTACACATATGCGCTCATATAAAAAGTACTCAAGGTTAATAAGCAAATGATTAACAAGATCAAAAGATGACTCAATGTACAGGTGAATTGGCTTGGCCAGTAACTAGAATAAAGTATATGGGCCTAACATATGAACTGGTACTACATAACCCCCTTGTAGAAAATAGCACATTTATAAAAAAATGTCTATTTTCGAAAAATAACACTGAAGCGGTATGAGGATAACGTCAAAATGTGGGAAAAAAATGGTACAATACCTGATGAATTACAGTGTCATGTGAGGGGTGAGCGTATTAAGCGAAAGTGTCATACTTATGTAAAAAGGAACATGAATATTGTCAAAGTGCGGACAAAAATAGGGATGCTAGCATGTGATTATGAGTACATTAGTAAGCGTTCGAAAAAATTTAACATGAATTTATGTAGTGACTGTCCGAATGATAAAATAACATGTTCGTATGAGCGATTTGAAATATAGTGAAAATAGAGTATAACAGTAATTGCTCTGTGGTGCTGATTGAATATGAGGATAAATAACAGTGAAATATGTTCTGATAAGCTGCAGTCGAGTAAATAGAGTCGATTGGCGATGAGTGGATTCGAATTTACACGATTGGAGTTTACGTGGGATAAAAAATAATCCAGCCGTAGGATGATGACTGCATCAGCGGTTGATATTCATTGCTGTACTGCTACTGATAATGATAATAAAATGCGAAGTCAGCGTATGTTACCGTTTGCGTCGAGTTATCGTTAAATATGTATTAGTAGAATGACCAAAGGAACAGGATAGTGACTGCTGAGACGAGATATGCGGAGTCGTATTCCTTTTTGGTCATGAAGCCTATCGTGGTTTGTGTAGTTAGAGGGATATGCGCTCAACCTCGTTTGTTACGAAACCGTATTAAGGCATAACAAAAATACCAATACATATGATTATTGATGGCGGCGAGTGAGGCTGACTTGGATGTGACGAACAAGAGTGTATCCTTGAGAGACTAGCTCTAAACTCTATGTTCTGGCGTACAGTGCATTGAGAATAGAATATTAATCGTAGTAATCGAATTGTGATTATCGGTAATGGGTGATGCAGCATTCAGATATACATATGAATGAATAGATAATATGAACATAATCATTACTAATCGGCTGGTAATGCGGCGTCGAATACTTAATTTGTGTATAGACATTAAAGTAGGGATCATAGTGAAACAAAAATTGCGGAAGTTCGGTTTAGGTTGTCGCTGAAAATGTAGGAAACGACGGTTGCTGCGTACCAATGAAATGAATGAACATTAGTTGTCTATCGAGAACATAAGTTACTACTATCGGGAGTGTGACTCCAAACTTATGTCTATGATAGAGTGTAATATTAGACCGAAAATGACATGAAAAAATTGGAACGAACTCACTTGAATCAGGAAAATTGTACGTCATTGGATAATAAAAATAATCCAGTGATTTTCGAATATGATAACGTGTAATGTCCAAATAATTATAATTTGTTCGATTAGTGATTCGACTGCGTGAATGTCATAGTTTAATGTGAATACGAGCAAAAATAAGAATTCCACGTTAGATGATGATATGACATTATTGTAATAATGAGCATATGATGATTATTAGAATCAACGAAATATGTCGTCGGCGGTTTCATTTTTGATTTGTGTTCACTCGTTGCGGTTGCCGATTCTGTCGCGTGTTCCAAATACGGCGTGCCAATTATGTTGTGAGTTCGTACGTCGAGGTTGTCGATTCTGGTCGATGTTCGTTCGGCGAGACATCCAATTATGTTTTCGCGTTCGTAAGTCGGGATCGCTAATTGTGTTGCGTGTTCGTACGTCGGGATTACCAGTTTTGTAGTGCCGTGCTTCGATCATAGTTCGCTTCGATAACCGTTATTAATACCAATCTTAACGGTGTATAATATCAGAAGGCAAAGGGAATCGGCAACTACATTTTTATTGATAATCGATGCAGACCAGAAAGTTGTAAGCACATGAGCAACTGTAAGCAAGCTAAGCAAAGATGATGCGTATTGGAGATGGCTGGGAAGCCAACTCATTTTAAGCAAGCGTTAACTAACATTTATAGGCAGGCAAAAATGAGTGACAGACATATGATGAATAAGATACGAAGTGTACACATATGCGCTCATATAAAAAGTACTCAAGGTTAATAAGCAAATGATTAACAAGATCAAAAGATGACTCAATGTACAGGTGAATTGGCTTGGTCAGTAACTAGAATAAAGTATATGGGCCTAACATATGAACTGGTACTACAAAGTTATTGAAAATAATTGTTCATTAAACTATTTCCTGTTTTTGAATTGATTTCTTGTTTGACACTTGTTTTTATTTTTTTGGAAAGATTTAATCAATTTTTATTGATCTTCTGATATGTGGTATATGTATGGTGTATTATCAGACATATTCTCCTGTCATAACAAATTGACATCAATTTTCGTGATTGAATGTTCGGAGCATTTACGTTTTCAATCAGTTAGCTTCGGGTTCTGACCTCTCTCTCCATCTGTCACCTACTTCGATTTGCGCAACTGGGTGTTGTTATTTTTTCTCATATTTACAAATTGTGACTCAAAGCTAAGTATATAAACCCATACTTGATAAGTGAAGTACTGAAAGTGTTAATTAAGTTATTGGTTATTTAGTTGAATTTTCAGTTTTATCATCTACCTTCAATGTATAGTTACAATTTCTTTCTTTATTCAAGCAACTTTATCAGAAAGTACGTGTGAAGACAATATTGTAAATAGTTGGGGTTTTCATAGTTATCTTAACGAATGGTTAACTCTTGAGTTTTGAAGTTATATTGTATTTTTATTCCATTAAGTAATTCTTTCATTTTGTCCATACCTATTCTTTTCTGCTAATATCATTGACACATTTACTCTTTCATCAACTCTTGTGTAACAACATGAAAATCAAATTAATTTTTTCATGTAGAACTAATAAGTAACCCTAATTATGAAATAGTGAAATCATTACCTTAGAAGTAACAGCAATAAATTTATAAGTTAGGTAATATGATTTTATCAACTAATCAGACCTAGTTAGATTAAAGTCATCAAAGAATTATTTCCTTCTATTTTGATAAATCATTAATCTAATGAATAATTTTCCGAAGGGGTTTTGCGGTGATTTAGTATTTTCATAGTTGAAAGCATGAGTCAATTGAAGCTAGACCACCAATTAAAACCTGAAAGCACTGGACAGCCGTTTCGTCCTATTGTAGGACTCCTCGCGAGGCGAGGTCGTGGATGCGCACTGCTGAAAAGTCCCACAATAGGACGAAACGACCGTCCAGTGCTTTTAGGTTTTCGATGGTGGTCTAGCTTCAATTGACTCATGATTTCAACTGTGAGAATAATTTTCTCTATATTTGTAAAAAGTAAATATTTGTTTGCTAGTTTATAATTATGAATGTTGTTACATCTCATTGGAATCACGTAATTGATCTAAGTTAGAAAACCGTCGAAAACCTGAAAACACTAGATACGAGATGCCTTAGCAATACTTTATATTTTTGCTTTAAACTAAAATAATAAATAAGCCGTTTAATTTCTTTCTTCTTTTCTTACTTCCTTTTTTATGAATAGGCTGATGAATTATTGGACCATGTTATATTGGATGCTTTTCATTATTATCACGGTTTAATTATTGATGGGCATCGACATGCATGGGATCCTTGTTTAGTATTAATTATTACACAATTAATTCAATTATCACCTTCATCAAGATTTCATAAACATGCTACTTGTCTATATCCTGGTCTATGTGATTTAGTTGCAATGGCTGGTGGCATTTCACCACAAGTTGCTGCTTTAATGCGTGTTTTTCTGCTACGTTGTGGGACCTTCTTTATACCTATGACCAATGCTGGTGGTGGTAGCAATAGTTGTATGAAAATAGAAAATTCTTCATAAAAAAACGTATAAATTTACATGTGTATCTTTCTGTTTTGGCTGATTACCAGATTATTCATTTTAAATATGCTGGAGTGCCAAAGAAAGAAATATCTATATGAGCGATGGGATATATATATATATATGTCTGAATGTTTCTGATTCAATAATTTTATTTATCCTAACCACTTCTCTTATATAATTATCTTTCATTGTTGTTCACTATTAGGTTCTTATTATTAGAAAAGTTCGAAAATGTATCATCGTAATCATTTTGTCTACTTGTTTATGTACATGTGTGTGTGTTGTTCATTTTTTCTTCTTCAATTAAAATTCTCTCTTTAGATTTACATTCCATAAAATTTGTGATAAAAGTGGGTTAGTATTCTTTTTCTTCGTCCTCTTTTTCTTTTTTAAAAAAGGAAGGAAACCAATTAATTATTTTATTTATTTGAAACGATCTACCAATTTCATTACCTTTAACATGTATCATCAGTTCTTTTTTTTCATTTGTCAATCTTGTCGAAGGAAAGAAAAAGGACAACTTATATGATCTATATCAACATTAATTTATTCAATAATTCAGTGCCTTTTTGATAAAATAAAAGTTTTTTATGATTGAACAATCGACGACTACGATGATGACGACGACAGCGACGATGATGATGACGGTGATAATTTGATGTAATGTTTTGTTATAATTATTGTTTCAATTGAAATAAATCACTTATTTTGTTGTGTTTTAGTTTTTGTTTGTTTATATAAATTATAAAAATTAATAACCAATTAGTGAAGAATTGTTTCACTGTTTTGTTGAAATTTATTAACATAACAATATTGTCTAAATGAACATATGAAAATACTATACCATCTTTTATTCTTTCCCATTGCATATCATTATGTGGTTGTTCATTGTTATCTTCTTCTTTATGATCATTATCATCATTGTATGGAATTAAGAAAATAATAATGATAAATATTCTATCACATAACTACTGTAGTTGTTCACATGTTAAATTTTTCTCTTGTAATTTAATTGATTTATTTCACCTGTCAATGGCTGTGCGATTTCACCAAGAAATATATATTCATATTTACAATGATTTTGTTTCTTTTTTTTGCGTGTGCATTCCCCTCATCTTTTCATTTACCGGGTCTTCTCTCTCTCTCGTCATGTTGTATTTTCTTTTCTTTTTATGTGAATATTGTATTATATTCTTTTCGGATGAAAACTTCTAATCCAGATTCAAACAATATGGAACATCCTGTTCCCCTATCCATCACTAATACGATTGTAATTGCCATCAATTTTTTTGTATTCATGACAGTGATTGGTTAGCTGATTACTTAATTGTTGTTGTGGTGGTGGTTATCGTTTGTACTGTTATCAATTTTCTCGTATTCTTTTCAAATTTACTGAAACATATAACTCTGTTTACTTTTTTATTTGTTTATTTTCACTTGTTTCTGGTTTATTCTGGGAACATTTCCTGTGTGAATAAATTTGTTCTGTTTGTGTATTCATTTGTAGGCTATTCATTATTTTATCGTTTTAGAGCAATGAAAAGTTACTTATTACCTATTATCATTATTACTACTATTGTTCTTACTACTATTATCCTTTTAAAATAATAACAATAATCGTCCAGTGTAAACAAAAAAGGTCATTTATAAAATTAAATAAATTTTTCTTATCATTATTTGTTATTTTTGTACTTTGCAGTTAACATTTAAATCGTATCACTAGATAGTATCTCCTAAAAGATAACATCTATTTTGAATTGTTTATTTATCACTAAACAATAATACTGATCTAAGAACTTGTGTAAAAGTAGTATGTAATCGGTAATTAATCAGAGTTCATCTTAACCATTGTAGGACACAATACGTTCAATCAATTATCGCCAACATAGAGCATGGTGTAGATGCTCAGTGGTCTACATTTTCACATATAAACATAACAAGATGATTAACAAAAGAGGTCGGGGGAATATGCTAAGACCGATAGTGAGAAAGGTTCAATATTACGAATATAGTTCAAAAAGACATTGGATGGGTATGTATGTAGCAGTTCTGGAATTCAAGGGTGAAGGTAAGATGAATGGCAGATACATGTGCACCATTGTGAGGGATTCTGAGCAATTTTATGCAATGATCGCTTTTCTGGATCTACCAGATGGACAATCTATGACCTCATGGGTTCATGTTATAACTTAGGCGTCTGCAGCTTTCGGCCCACTTTTACATCGGGAAACATTGCCCATCAAGGTATTTAGTGGTTAGGGATACCTAACATCTTCCAGAGGCCTCAGTCAACGAAGATTCATTGCCTCATTTACCAGTTTCCCATCTTTGCTTAGCACTCTTTACCTAACCTAAACATTAACTCGGTATTTCCACAAAATGTAAGCATTGTTTGCAGCCATAAAATAATACATAATGGACTGCTGTACAGTATACACGTTTTTAATTGTCAAGGACACCTCTCTTACGCCATAGGTGACATCAGTTTTCTAAACCCTACCAAGCTCTTGCAATTCTCAGAAAGATTTCGTCAGACACCGAACCTTCAGTGTTGGTGATACTCCTAAAGTAAATGAAGCGTTCAAGTACTTCACTACCGTGAAGCAAATTATCTAAATACATTGTGAAGTATTTAATATAACAGTAGTATCAATGGTAATATGGAAGATTAAAAACAGATGTTACAGTTGTAAAAGCATGAACAATACTGAAACTCATAATCTAAAGGTAAATGTTTATGCGCTAACATGACCGGTTGTAAGTCGTGTCTCGTAAGATCTGCCCAACGGATTATCACAATTGTCACTCAGATCCCAACTAATTAGTCTGAACACACCTAGACAGCCCAGATGGATAATCAACGAATTCTGAGATGGATTTTACTTGATGTAGGGTGGTTTGTGGCAGTCATTATAGAGTCCTGGACCTATGTTTCGTGCTAGTTGACTAGCATCAGCAATACGTAACTTCAGCCTTGAAGGGAATCATGCTTTCTATGAGGTTCAAACCTATGTTGTATATCTCACCTCTACAATTTAAAGATGTATCAGCGAGGTATTCGAGGGGACCAATTTGTTTCGAAGAGTATTTTTTACAATGCTCAGACTCTTAGTCTGGTGCACACATCGTAATTTGATTGATAGCACACAAGACGAACATGAAATTAGTCACTATTTAGTAATCGGTCAATTTCCACACTACCAAGAATTTCACTCTGTAACATTGCACCTCAAACCGGCGATTTTATTAGATTGTATTATCCCATATTTTCTGGCCAATTTAAGGGTTTCTCGACTTAATCCCCGACCAACATAGTACATTGGTTTGTTCATGATTCAAACATTTTACTTATAAGACATTCATAAGCTAAATAATTTACTTGTCTTAAATTTTGCATTTTAACTTCAACAGTATTCACAATATTTCCACTACACGATTTTGGTATTTGTAAAATACCAACTACATAGCAATATGTAAATATTTTCCTCTCGTCATGACCACTTCACTATTTAATAGCAACATACAAGGAACTCCCAGGGCGAATATTGTCAATTTTAACAGACACTTGAATATCTCTTCCGTCACGTGGATCGGTGAGCTCAAAAAAATCTATCAAATCCTCGCAAAATATTGACTATAGTGAAACGATTTACTCCTAATTACGTCAAGAACTTAACCATAGCATTTTCGAACAGGAATTTTATTTGATAAAGTAGCATAAATTCAAATGTATCTGTCTTATAAATGAATTAATGAATACAAAAAGAAGTTAATAGAACAACTCAGCTGACTACAATTTGAAGAATATCGTATAAAATGTCATGTGATATATCAGTTGAACTTTTTATGCTTTATCAGTGGTTAACTTTAAACAAACTGTATTCACACACAGACATTATGTTCACAGTTCAATTATGACGTTGTGATGTCGGCCTATTTTGTTGACGTATATGATAAAATGTAAGGATAGATATGATAATAATTAAAACAATGATAATTGGTAATAATGTACTAAGTGTTGTAATGAATGCATAATGAATATTTTGTAATTTCTGATTATTATGATTCATATTATTTTCAATGTTAAATTGATCAGGCTCTTTCCAACGTCCATTTATTTTTCTAATTATATTACCATTTTTATCATGTAATTCATTTGAACTTGATTCAATGAAATTATTTGAATCACTTAGTTTAAATAAATGTGAATCAAATGAAAGCTATTTTCAAACAATAGAGAAATAAAGAATAGTTGTATGGTAAATATGTGTCTATAGAAGGATAGAAAAGATTACATCATAAAGTTATTCCAAACTCCAATTACCATGTGAGGTTACCTAATAATCAGGGGGTTAGAGAAGAATCGAAAGATGGAAATCAAATCTGAAATCATGAGTCAATTGAAGCTAGGCCACCATCGAAAACCTGGGAGCATTGGATGGCCGTTTCGTCCTATTGTGGGACTCTTCAGCAGTGCGCATCCACGATCCCGCACTCGCGAGATTCGAACCCACTCTCGTGCCAGAACACTTAACCACTAGACCACTGAGCCCGCATCCAACGTTGTTAATGTCTAACTTCAACGAATCCACGAAATTTGAGCAACCGTTCAACAATTGTCTTCAGTGAGTTGTTATCTCACAACCGACGTGGTTGAACTCCACTGGTCACTGCTTCACACTAGAACGGTTACTCAACTTTCGTGGATTCGTTGAAGTTAGACATTAACAACGTTGGATGCCGGCTCAATCGTCTAGTGGTTAAGTGCTCTGGCGCGAGACTAGTAGGTCTTGGGTTCGAACCTCGCCAGTGCTGGATCGTGGATGCGCACTGCTGAGGAGTTCCATAATAGGACGAAACGACCATCCAGTGCTTTCAGGTTTTCTATGGTGGTCTAGCTTCAACTGACTCATGATTTCAAGTATGAAAAATACTAAGATCTCCACAATACCCCTTTTGAAATGAAATCTATCAAGTGGATAATTATCTTTCATAATTCTGATCCGTAAATTATTCTCATCCTTCTACACTTCTCTAAACCCCTGATTATTGCGTAACCTCATATGATGAATAGAGAATAATAATATTTATCAAAAAATGAATGTGTACACTTAATAGAGATGTATAAAAAGTTTTTAGTTTTAAAAATAAAAAGACAACAAACCGAGCAATTTATATGTCAATGTTAAACAAATGGAGATACCTTAATTTTTTATGTGTCCTAGCATCTATTAGTAAGAATTGGTTTTATAAGCAAAGATGGATGAATAGTGGTTAGCAGTGGAATCCAGGACGCGCTTTTCATTCTATTTGGGACTTATCATCTAGATGTACCTACATCTCAGAGTTTCTGTTCACTCTGGAACTCTAACCCAGTACCGTTCGCTTCAAAAGCCATCGCATTATACAATCAGCTACTGAGTTCTAACAGCCACTTGCTTGTGACTTAAGGCAATATCGAGGTATGCACTTATGCCAATAAGATACTAATCAATTGCAATCCTAAACATGAATGGGAAGATTGAAGTAAACAATGCCAAGTAAATTTAAGAATTAGTTTTAGAAACAATAAACAGAACTAAAATTCAATCGCATTTAGAATGATAGAAAAATACAGTAAATTATAATTTTAACTCATTTTAATGAATGTTTTACAGTTTACTGATTAATTTTTCAGTGTAGATAAAAATCTAGACAGAATGTAAACTGAAATGTTTAAAGACTATTTTAAAGATATGGATACTAGATAAATTATTTGAATTAGTTTTTTCTGGTTAGCGTTCTTTTTAGCGAGTTAGTTTTCTACGGGATTGGATCACTAACTCCATGCCCAACTCTCCTTCTCTATCTGGGCTTGGGATCGGCAGTAACCTCAGAGGGTCTCCAGGCGGATACTAGGTAAAATGACCAATATTATTTTCATAAACGTATATAGATCATGTACACAGTTGACAATATCAAACGTGATTCTCCAGTTTTTTGGTGTAATTTATTAAAATAATCAATAATAACCATTTGATAAATGTTTATTAAAATCTGTACAATTCTACTAGAAATAAATTATTTATGAACCCATGATTAGTAATAGAATAATGAGTCCGTGAATTTATTTGATCTATACAATAAATAAGAATTCTTATAAGTGTTCACTTATGACTTCACTCAGGATTGAACCTTCAGATTATTGAGCTGACATTTCATAAAATATCTAACACAATTGTTTACTTTTCTTGTGCGGGAAATATCAAAATTTACTTATTATAGTTAACTTGAATTTACATTTGATATAGTAAGTAATAGACTGATCAATCAGAATGTGAATGACATGGAACTGACTTTTTTTTCAATCGTTCTTAGCATGTATTCACATCTTACAGGATTATAGATACTTAGTTGTATAATATTATAAACATCTGTTAATACAGTAAGTTATTGAATTATGATTGTTAAATATAACTCAGTTTAAGCAAAGATGGATAATGTGCTAGCAGTGGAATCCAGGACGCGCTTGTTAATTAAGGCTATATCGAGGCATTACGCACAGTATTCACGTATGACAATTAGAGACTGACCAGATGCAGTCCTAAAACATGAATGGGAAGATTCAGACAAACAATACTAAGTGAATTTATAACTCAGTTTAATTGGTACAAATCTGACTATTAATTTAACTGTAAAAATAAGTTATGTAAAATTTGGTGTATTTTGTTAGTCCAATAAATATGTATCACTAGACTTTGGCTTATTATTTCGCGACTTTTCTCTTGGATTCAAGATTCTGTGTAAATTCAGCCTGAGGTTATTAGGGGCGGCTAGACAATCTAGTCGAACGTTCATTGAGTAGACTTATTAACATTAACAAAAAAAAACACACAACTAAATAATTCAAATACTGGTGTCGGATTAAATGATTAGAATTATGTTAAAACAAAAGTGTACGTTTGTAAATTGAATACTAATTGGTTAAATGAAAATGATCAGAATACACTTTGACCAATAATATTAATAACATTGTAGTGAATGAGAAGTGAAGTGGAGAAACCCAGTTTACTGTTTAATGAAAAATGCAGTATGTATTTGAAAACCATACATTAATACATCATTTGCACATCTTCCATTAATTGTCTCTTACAAACTTCATCATCCATTCATTTATGTTGTTATTAAAATTATTCTATGTTTATATTCCTGTTCTCATCAATTTGATATTTTCAACCTTCTGCTGCTAAACATTCGACTTCTAATTTGGGTTACATACTACTTATGTTGGCAGACATAAGTAGCATACACCACAACATAACTTTGGGAGTATTTTACACTAGATGAGTTTTTGAAAATTTTGTTTCAATTAGTATCTTAAACTTTTAACAACTATTAACATAGAGAATCTCTAATTCTGGTCTCATTTCTTACTAATTAAAATGCATTTCTCTTTGTACTCCTATACAGAAAATTTTCCACTATATCGGTTGTAATATTTTCATCAGTTTTCTAAGTTTTTTTAGTGTGAACAAAAAGATTTCTCGAATTATAAATTCATTTTTTGACAAGGAAAGGACAAAGGTGTCATGAGTTTTTTCTGGACGCATAAACTAAAGTTATAAGTTTGGATTGCTATATATGTAGGGGACGGGATCAAACCCCATTGTCAAATGACGAAGGGATGCGGTAGTTCTCTCTAAAGCATTTGTTTACATCTACAATACGACCAACCTTAACATGGTTTACCAACGTAGAGCTATGCATTATCTTTGTTTGGTACTTCCCTAACCAAGCTGAGAGATGTTCATTCATTTTCTGGCTTAGTCGCCTCATAGTACGCTTCGTAGTAAAATACAAATCGTTTAGAGTGATCTATTGTCATTTCCCAATGAGGTTCTATCTTGTCTTCTGCATACAGTAGAAGCTATGGAAATCCAGATCTATAACTCTAGTATATATTTTCAAAAGAAATTCGTGACATTCTTGTACCTTCCTTGGCCAAATATGACTTACTTATGCCTGTTACCCCTCGTCGAGGAGCATAGGCCGCACACCGGTATTCTCCATTCAACCCTCTCCAAAGCAATCCTTTCCAGTTCTTTTTAGTCAACATCCATCCTTTTCACATCTGCTTCAATCTCCTGGCGTAATGTGTTCTTTGGCCTTCCTCTTTTCCGCTTCCTTTCCGGATTCCAAGTTAGGGACTGCCTCGTGATGCAATTTGTGATTTCCTTAATGTATGCCCGATCTACTTGCAACAAATTTTCCTAATTTCCTCTTCAGATGGAAGCTGGTTTATCCTCTCCCACAGAAGGCTGTTGCTGATAGTATCTGGCCAGTGGATGTTCAGTATTTTGCGCAGACAACTATTTATAAATGCTTGTACCATCTTGACGATGGAGGAAGTAGTTCTCCACGTTTCAGCTCCGTACAGCAGGACTGTATTGACGTTCGTATAGAAGATTCTCAAAAAATCCCATACATATATTCATGTATATTATTAAAGTAAAGCCTGATGACGATCTAATTGAAAACAACTTCGTTCACTTATATGTGTTGGTTCAAATTTCTGAAATGGGAATCTTTGAATGATTGCTGATTATTGACTAAACTAGTCTGCAATATTAAGGTTGATATCATTTATTTTTGAATTAAAGTATAATTTCTCCCAAAATCTTTTAATAAACGATTTTTTCTTGAAAAAATGCTTCTAGAAAGAAAGTATTTATCAAAATCTGAAGTAGATACATGTTTCTACCCAACACGTATTGGACTCCCCAGGTCACGGCTTTTCACTAGAACCTCAGGAAATAATCTTGAAGCTAGTCACTAGTGAGCACATGATGATTATGATTATGAATTCATGAGTCGATGTAGGCTTGACCACCATTGAAAACCTGGAAGTAATGGACGGCAGTTTCCTCCTAGCATAGGACTATTCAGCAGTGCCCATTCACGGTCCTACACGAGGGACTCGGACCAAGGACTTCGGTCTCGCGCATCACCACTTAACCTCTAGATCATTATTAAAGTAACTACATACATCCAATCAATTCATTCCATAAAAACAACAAATATTTTAAATGATACTTCCAGATTATTGGAGAATAAAAGTTGAATAGAAAAGAAGTGAATAGTTTAAAAATTAATCTTATTAAATTGTAATCAGAGCAGAGTAAATTTTAATAAAGTGATACACATTGTTTATTTACGTTACCAAGATAGTTAAGAATTAATCATCAATGTTTTGCAGATACAAAGGTTAAATTTATCCACCTAGTTACTATTGTTTTCAATCAATCTAAACAGGATGAGATTATTCTGTTTATTGATTATTTCAAATTTAATATTTTAAAAGAATCTACAACTCATAGGACTATACAGCAATAATAATTCGATTATATACAATTTAGTTAGTTCGAAGTAAATGTATTCTATTAATTTTGCAGATAATAACCAAAATATTTCTGCGATTTGCTTGTTTTGACATGTATTTGGAAATTATAAATGAATTTATCAGTATAGGTTTGTGGAGATTGAGTTTAGATTGATATCATGAATGGATCAATGTTTGCGCGCGAAATCGAAGGTCTTGTGTTTGAGTCCTGAGTGCAGGATCATGGATACGCATTGTCAAGGAGTCCCATACTAGGACGAAACGGTTGTCCAGTACTTTATTGTTTTCTATGGTGGTCTAACATTGATCCATTCATAAGTGAATTTGTATAAAGAACTATTGTAGGGAATGGATTATTTTGGTTTGTTAAATAATACTTTGTTATACTTTAAAATACAGTCATCTATGGTTATGTATTTAACTTAGATCATTCCATTCATATTAACTGTATAATTCATGGTGTTTACTAAAAAAATGCATATTATCTTGTATTTAATCTGCAAGAATACATGGAAGTACAGTGAATTAATTGTTAGTTTTTTGTAAAATGTTGTTTAAGTTTTAACAGTGATAATAAAATACTTGACTGATGTATGGTATGAATCACTACATCATCCGTTTTAAAAAAAGGTAATGGTTAAATGTTAACCATCTAAGTGATCATACATTTACTTGGCTGTACTGTGAAAAAGTTGTCTCCATATTACTTCACCAATGTAATAAGTGACATATGAGGTTGGCACATTCGTGTAAATTGTCATTATTCGATCATTTTTCTTTGAAACAGTGATCACCTGTAGTGGAAACACTACATAGTTAGTCTTAAGGTATTAGATAGAGATGATAATTTGACTAACGAGACTTTGAACTTTTATTGGTATGTGCATTATCCACGTTTAACCCCTACATTTCTTGATACCTTATCTCAGATAACATAGTAAACTGGAAGAAAGGATAGAAACACATAGTCAAAGACAGTTTTAAACCGTTCAATCAATGACTTTTAGGTGAGAGTTTCAAACTTACTAGTTGATGTCCGTGAAGTAATCATAATCTATGGTCTAAAAACTCATATAACTGTAATTAATAAAAAAAGGTGTTTAAAATACACTTTAAAATAGTTTTCATATAGTTATGATCTAAACACAAGTGATACATAATGTAATGTTGGTTACTATGTTAGGCTCATATACCTTAATCTAGCTTCTGGACAGGTCAATTTATTCATTCTTCTTGAGTCATATTTTTACCTTGCTAATTATTTGCTTATCAACCTTGACTGTTTTTATATGAGGGTATGTGTGTGTGCACTTCTTATACTATTCATCACATGTCTGTAACTTACTTTTATCTGACTATGAATATCGATTCACGCTTGATTAAATGGAGTTGGCTAACATACCTTCTCCACTGCACGTCATTTTGTTTCGCTCGTTTGTCTGGATCAACGGTTGTACAAAATATACGTATTCAAAATTTATTCTCGTATTAGACTTATTTAATTCCTTTATTCACTAATGCGATTTAGGTCGATAATAATATGCGAGAATAGTCAGGATGTATAGTTTGACAGCAGTCATTCAATAAAAAATCGCTCATACGATCGACCTGGGGTCAGTTCTCGGACCATTAAAGTGGTGAGCCCGATATGATGAGTGGGATAAGAAGTGCAAACACATGCGCTCATATAAAAACAGTTAAGGTTGATAAGCGAATAATTAACAAGGTCAAAACGTGACTCAAGAAGAAAGGATAAATTGGCTTATCCTTAAGCTAGAATAAGGTATATGGGCTTAACATAGTAACGGACACTACAAAACACTAAACTTTAAATGTATGCTCACACCCACGCCTGTGCAATTAAAAAGTGGAATCAACCTTTAAATCTGTAGTTGTGCATAATTTTTTTGAGGTGCATAATCGACACTAACTTACTTCCGTCAAAATAGATCTACCATGTGGATCATTTGAAAATGACGGTAATTTTTCTTCTTTTGTATAAATCTGTAAGGATTTGTTAAATTGTTGTGTGTATAGTGTTTTTGTATACATGAATAAATCCATAGTTTTACTTTAGAAATGAAAATTGAAACATTGATAAAATTAATTGACTTTACCATTTTATGTTTATGGTTTTTCTATTGATCATGACTCTCATAAATAAAGGAAACCTACAACACAAGTCGAATCGGATACTGGGATCATTTACAATAAGTATCTATGTTATGCTAGCGCATATATAATCTTCTTGGTATTGTTGTGAAGCTGAATAATTAAATAGGAAATAATATATGAATAATATATGCCCGTCTACTACTTATTTTGGTGTGGCTTCTTGACTTTGTTCCAGTGAAGAGACTAAATCACGGTTTCATGACATGAATTCCCTAAGAGCTGAAATGATAAGTGTTGGATGATGTGGATTTTCTTATCTGTAAGCAACAAATTAACTAAATGGATACCTACAATAAAGATTATTGACCTCAAAAAGTTTATCTAGTTTACTAGGTATATACATAAACATAAATGTATTTAGGGTGAAATTTTATGTAACAATATTCGTCCTTACTTTACAGTTGAACAGCAAATTATTATCTTTCATCAGTGTAAACTTTTCATGTAAACCCTTAGCTTTATTTATATTTTTGTTACAGTTTCGAACCTCAATTACAAAAGCATTTAGACTTAACTTCACAATCATAATGATAAAGTATTTACCAATTTGTTTCTATAGTGAATAGATAGAATTATTGAATATTATAACCACTTGATCAAACATTTCTTATTTGTATAAACTTCGAAAAACAAAAAAAATTAAATTCAAACGAATCATTTTATATGCAGAAGAAAATATGAATCAAAGCTTACTGGTAAAACAAATGGAGGTCGTTTCAACTGACGTCTTACTTGTTCTTTTAAAAAATTTGCTTGAACACAATAATTTACCTGTCAAAAGTAATAATAATTATAATGGGGTTTCTTTAATGGTAAGAATTTTACCAAATCTTTCATTTCAAATATAAATATAAATATAAATAATGACGCCGACCAGCATACTCAGAGTGGGTTGGAGAATGCTGGTCGATGACCTATGTACCATTGGGAGTAACAGGCGTAAGTAAGTAAATTGATTTTATTTGTTACCATAAATAAAGTCAAACTAATAGATAGTCTTATTTAGCATGG
Source organism: Schistosoma rodhaini (assembly GCA_944470415.2). NCBI lineage: Eukaryota > Metazoa > Platyhelminthes > Trematoda > Strigeidida > Schistosomatidae > Schistosoma > Schistosoma rodhaini. Next base: position 57,341,731 of record OX104044.1, read on the forward strand.
TCATTTTGAAACAGATATACTAATTTATTCCCTCATTTGAGCAGTTTTTTTCTGTTTCTTTAATGATCAGGTATCTTGTATTCAGTTAGCTTTACAACAAATATATTATAAATAGTTGAAATCTCGAATCAACTGAAGCTAAACCACCATGGAAAACCTAGAAGCACTGGACGGCCGTTTCGTCCTATTGTGGGACTCCTCATCAATGCGCATCCAAGCTCCCACCTCGCGAGATTCGAACCCAGAACCTACCAATCTAGCGCCAGAGCACTTAACCTCTAGACCACTCAGCCGGCATCCAACAGTGTTAGTGTCTAACTTCAACCAATCCATATATTATAAGTATGATCTTAGTAAATGGAAAATAAACTGGTACGGCAAAGAGAGAATTATATGTATGATTTAACTATGTATTTCTTAATTACTCTCCAAGAATGTGACTTTTTCTCTTATTGATGAATTTGGTTGATAATTTTATTATAAAGATCTTACAATGTAAGAAATATATATGCTGTTGTGAGTATAGGGTTGCGGAGACTGTTGAGTTCTTATTAAGTTGACCAGGTTTTATTAAGCTCGATTCTCATTTATGAGATTGCGGATGAGTACTGCCGAGGAGTCACACATAGGACGAAACGACCATACAGCTCTTCCACATTTTCACTTGTGGTTCAACACTAATCAGTCCATAATTTCAATAAAATGCTGTCGTGTTGAGTCGAATATATATTTTAATGTGTGTAATGATTCGGACAGCATTCCTACAATTGAAGAACATATGGAACTCAAAACAACTCTCAACCAAGTTCAAAATGAGCATCTTATATACAAACGTCAAGACAGTCCTACAGTACGGAGCTGAAACTTGGAGAACTACTTCCTCCATCATCAAGAAGGTACAAGTATTTATAAACAGTTGTCTACGCAAAATACTGAACATTCACTGGCCGGATACTGTCAGCAACAGTCTTCTATGGGAGAGGATAAACTAGCTTCCATCTGAAGAGAAGTTATGAAAAGACGTTGGAAGTCGATAGGACATACATTAAGGAAATCACAAACTGCATCACAAGGCAATCCTTAACTTAGAATTTCGAAGAGAAGCGGAAAAGCGGAAGGCCGAAGAACACATTACATCAGGAAATGAAAACAGATATGAAAAGGATGAATATCAACTGGGAAGAACTGGAAAGGATTGCTTTGGAGAGGGTTGAATGGAGAATACTGGTGTTTGGCCTATACTCCTCGTCGAGGGGTAACAGGCGTAAGTAAGTAAGTTAGTGTATTAATTCAAAAAATGATCTTATTATTATGAGTTTTTGACGTAAACAGATTGTTAACGCACTAACCATGATGAAAGGATTATTGAATTAAGTGTTACACTAATAAATAATGCATATACCTAGACTGAATTAGTATTTCATAAATGTTGATCCTCACTTTAAACCATGTTAACTAACAAGAATTTATATGTACCCTGAAGATCGCAGGATATGAAAAATTTTAAATAAAATATATATGACAAATTAGTGTTTCTTTTTGTGTGCAGCTAGTTTCAAAACGATTTTTGAATTATATTTACAGGGTATTTTTTATCATCTCTAATAAGATATTCAGATAATTCGCATATTCTTGTATACAAGTCCAAACGGAGGGCTGGTTGGAAATGTAATTAAATTGGCTTCCCAAACTATCATTGTGGAATTATCAGCAAAGATGGATGTTGGAGAACAGTGAAATCTAGGATTTACGTTTCGTCCTATTTGAACCTCGTCAGCTGGATGTATCAGCATCCCAGAGTTAATGTCCATCCCAAGACTCGAACCAAGTACCGTTCACTTTAGACCCCATTGCGTTATCCACTTAGCTAATGTGTCCATATATCCACTTGCTTGTGCAATAAAGTCAAATTTAGTTCACTTTTATTAGTTGTTTGAAGCTTCTCGCTAAAGTTCACAACTATAAATAACCAGTGTCTTTTGGCATATGTACATCCTTTGAGAATTTTTTCGATAGTCTCACAACCAATGAAGAATTACTGTCTTTCACAGAAATATTTAAAATTAGTTAGATTTCAAAATACGACGACTATCATGGAAACACTATAATCATTGTAAGAAAAAGTTGATCTACACAAAAATGAATAAACCTTTATTATAAAACAAAACCAACTCCAGTCAATATTTTCTGTCTCCAAATTTCAATAAAAAAATAATCTTTATTTGATTGACTCTAGAAATGTCATTTAGTTAAAAAGAAACCTTAAACAAATATCATAATCATGCAAAGTATAATTCATTCTCACTGGATATACAATTAGAACCATTTTACTAAAAGAAAATCATCCTCATGGCAAATTTTGTGTCCACTGAAAACTCATTTTTATATGCCTTTTAAAATAATATTGAAATGCTTTGTTTTTTAGAGACTAAATTATTTTAATGTCGAAATTCATTACTGAATTTCGATTGATTAGCAGTGGAATCTATAATACACTATTTCATTGTTAACCGCAACCAACCTATTCCGAAAAGTCTTTCAAATGTTTGAAAGATTTTCGAAAAAAAAGAATGTTATGATAATAATGGCTTTATTGAATGCTATATGTTTAGTACGATATGGAATTCTTAATAGAATGGTTTAACTATCTAAGTATCAGAAGTATAACAGCTGTATTATATAAATTATTAAAAGATAGTGATAGCACAATTACTGAGGTCAATCGATCACATCCTATGTCATCAGCATTAGCGACTGACCACTTGTGGAAAAAATCATACTATTTCCATCGCTTAACTTTATACAGCTGAGATGATGAGTCGATTGAAATTAGACCAACATGGAAAGCTTAGAAGCACTGGACGGCCGTTTCGTCCTATTGTGGGACTGCTCAGCTGTGAGCATCCATGATCTCGCCTCGCGATATTCGAACACAGGATCTACCAGTCTCTCACCAGAGCACTTAACCGATAGACCACTGAGTCGGCTTAACTTTATGTAAGGTTGAACAAATTAGAAATCACACTTCTAACTCGTTTTGGTTTTTTTTCCATATTAATTCTAATTAAAATTCAGCATGATAATTAGTCACTGTAATATATCTTTTTTATTTTGAGTGTCATATTTTGTGCAGTATAACATTGATTCATTGTAAACTTAATTCAAAATCATATTCTCTCTATTAATTTAGCATGGACTTCGTTTAGTATGTTATGGACAATAGGTTTTTGTAATAATTTTGTTTTATTCCCCCATATGTGATATTTGTTCAATTAATCATCAATCGTGGATAAAATCGATATATAAATGATGGTAATTCCGGGTATAATACTTATGTTTCTGCAATGCTTAATAAATCTTCTTCTGTAATCAGTTCCTATATTCTCATTCGTAAACTGTTCAAGGTAACTAGTCTTTCCCAATCTCAGTAACTTCCATTTTCCTGTATTCTGCGGTTTTCAGGGTTTGTGTCTTTCACAATGCTCAGAAAGATGGTGAAAATTTTACAATTAGACCAGTTTCTTCAGAGAGCACAACATCATTGAATAAAATCAGTATACCTTCAGTTAGTTTGTAAAGAATCTTAAATATTATGAGATGAAGTGAATTCTCCTTATCTGATCTGCTTAAAACCGTTCACACACCGACTGATTCTATGAATACGTTGATGTTTGGTAATTATATTTTTCTGAGAAATATCCATAAATTCATTTATTTCATCAATATGAAAATAGTCATGGATACCGTCAATTTATCTAGGAACAGAATAAGCGGTTGAAATCATGCTATAAATAAGTACATGAAATAAAATGATAATTCCAATAAAAAAGTAATAGTGACGTCATCTTAGAAATTCTAACAGCAATAATGATTTAAAACACGCGAGATATGAAATATATTCACTTCAGTTTCACCATCATCACTACCATAATCATTAGTGTTATTTTTTAAACAAAAACACTAAAAAGAAATTATTTATCAAAGGCATTAATTTCCTTACTTGGCATATATCTTCCATAGCAGCTAAATGTGCTGTATATCCAACTGGACATTTTTTCGGCCATAATGCAGCAAATAGTTGTGAAAAATCATTCTGTACAAATTGATCATTGAAAGGAGTTAAATTATCGTTACGAAGCATTGATCGCATTGTTCCATGCTTTTGTTGTTGTTGTTGTGGTGGTGGTGGTGGTGGCGGTGATGATGATGATGATGGTGGTGGTGGTGGGAGAGTGAATGACATTCGTTCTTGTTGTATTTTAAACCATTCTGGTATCCGAGTATGTTGCTCATTACTATCTATTTTATCAGTTTGATTGATATTAATTAAAGCAGTTAATGGATTGCCAGAATAACAACTATAAAAACCACCGAAAGGTAACGAATATTTACCGCCTAATTCACGATCAGTTGATAAACAGATACGCATACGTCGACCAAGTGTTATTGGCCAGTAATATTGGGGACAATTATATTGTTTAGTTAAACTGTTCACCTCTTTATCTGTATAAAGACCACCAAATAAATAACCACTATCACTATTGTCTAATATATTAGATGATGATGATGATGATGATGATAACGATGGATCACGTGAACACCAGTAAGATTCAGTAATAGCACACTGAGTTGTACATTCGGGATTTTTAAACCAAGATTTTTCATTGCATACACTATAACATTTTCTAACTTGTTGTGGTAACAGTTGTATTGATACATAACCTTGTGAACAAAATAAATCACCAGTAAGTGGATTAGGTATAGTTTCACCAAGACATAAATCATCTGGACCAGTACACTTTTGATAAACTCCTCCAAGGTATAACGTTGTATTTGTAATTTGTTTACTTTGTAGATCACATTCCGGGGAAGCCACATTAGCTTCATTATCATAAAAAACTGATAAAGGATTCATGCAGCCTGAAAAATGAATTAGTTTTAAGCATTATCAATTACAGTTTGACTACATAAAGATTGCTACTTTTTAGCTAACTCAATTACTATTTGATGAATCTCATCGCAAAACTTGTCTTACACCCAACACTAGGACCTCAGGAGTTTGATACTAGTAAGCATACGATTATTCATAGCTTGAGATTACAATTATGAATCATTGGATACTGATTAAATGGATCAAAAACTATGCACTAGTAATGAGGCCTGATTCGATATCTGATAGAATCATGTGTATACACTCTTGAGAGATCATATGAACGGATATGGCAAATAATAGGCACATCCACTTTACAAAAATAGTAGGTACACATTTAAATGTTAATGACACGAAAAATGAATGAATAGTCGGGCAGTGGTGTCAGTGAATTATATGGTCAAATACTATGTAACATGATATTGAGTCATCTAACTCAGTGATCACCTTGCAAAATCGATCTAGAATATTTGAATAATTTGAGACACTAAAAACATATGTGATTATTGTTGAGTGACTACATATTATCAAACGTTTTATTGAAGCGTTGTATGACTAGGGTTATCCTAGACGGTAATTTCCACTTTATATTCAGGTTGACCTCTGAATGAAGCGCTTAGGGAGTGACGTGAAGTTGAAATGCAATTTGAAATAACTTTTGGTAATTAGAAGATTTCCCATTTGACTGTAGTCACGAATCGAGGTTTTTTATCCCTTACCATTTGACCACCAATGACAAGTAAACGTAACTAGTAGTAATAGACTTCATTTAGGAAATGAATATATTTACAATTGATTGATCACTGGGTAGTGACTAATGTCATGGATGTGAAGTTGTTATTAGTGCTGATCGTACTCTGTTAATCAAGCTGCAATTTAGCTAATAGCCTTAGTGACTAGGCAGCGCACGCACTACGCTGAGATGCAAGATAGTGGTTGGAGGTTGTCGATAGGAAACCTTGGACTTGAGTTTCATGCTATTCAACACTCGATGATAGGGTGAACCTTTCACCTTGAGGGAACTGATGAACAACTTGACATATATAAAACTCATCACTTTCCGGTGATCAGTCAATTGTAAATGCATCTCGTTCCTTCAGGAGGTCAGTTACGGTGTGGATCACTCAGTGGTAAAGTCTCTGACTGTGAAGTTGAGTGATACGAGATTGAGTGATCAGTCCCTTCAAAATGATAGGTACACCTTACTGACCAGTGCCAGATAACAAGAAACCTGGATCCTAGGTGTACTGTCGACCACCTACAACCTTACGATAAATAGGTTGTCTTTTTGGAAATATACTCATACAAACACATACACCATTCAAAGAAGCACAAAGTATAGATTGAATTCCAGATAAAATATTGTCTCGAAGGTTTGAAAGTAATTAATAATCAGAAGAGGTTGTCTGAAGCCTCATTGAAATCATCCATTGTCTTCACCAGAAATAATATCTTGCTGATACTGTCTTTATTATACTGATTAACAATGAGATTTTTCGAAATGATAGGTAAATCATGCTAATGAATACCAGCAAGTAGAAAATTTTAATCTATCATCGTTCGCTATAGTATATTGCAAAATCAGGTCACTTATAATTCAGAAATAGTTGAGAAATCGATTGGTAGCATTATCCAGTCACTCGATGATAAATTTATTAGTGTCTGTTTGCTTATGACTTTACACTTTCAGAAATGCATATTTATATTACAGTTTTATATAGTTCTTGAGATAAAATAGTCAAATTATTTTGACAACATCGTTAAATAAATCACATGACCACACACTCAAAAAATATATGTGGTCATTATTATCATGAAGAATCAATATAAACGTTTATGAAGTAAGCTAATCCTTTGTTTGCCAGCTACAAACCAACTTTTTATTGCGCTGGAACATTTTTTTATTGTCAACCTCTTCCTATATTCATATATGGTTACTCAAGTATGTTGGAATAATTGTCAATGAGTAAAAAAGCTACAATAAATTCAATAAATATTATCAAAACAAAAAGGGTTGTATTTAGATTGATATCATGAGTGGATCAATGTTAGACTGCCATTGAGAACCTCAGAGCACTGAACTCCTGTTTCACCCTAGTATGGAGCTCCTCAATGGTGTGCACCCGCAAACCCCACATAAGACCTTCAGTCTCGCGGACGGACATTTAACCTCTAGACCATTGAGCCAGCATCCAACAGTGTTAATATCAATGAAGGGTTCGAACCCCACATCCGGGATTGTAGATGTGTGCTACTAGGGAACCCCATACTAAGATGAGACAGTAGTCCTGTTCTCCCAGATTTTCAATGGTGGTCTAACATTGATCGATTCATGATATCAATTTGAACTCAACAATCTCCACAATCCTTTACTGAAAAGGGATTGTGTAAACTATTTGTAAAAGATTAGGGCGATAAATTATTTTTGTGAGAAAGTCAAGATTCGTAATAGGTGCAAATGTTCAATATTGTGTACATGAACTAACAAAACCAAGGTAAATATGTGGATCACAAGCAATGAGGTGTGGGAGGGAGACTATGGTGCAAACTGAAAATGTATCATGGGATTTGCAGCTATCTTAATTAGCAAATGATTTACCAACTACTGTATTGGCTTTATAATATCTTTCAACAGCTGATTTAATTGTTGCAACCAATCGAACTATCATATGACTAGGTAACTCAGGTAATGATCTATCTGTAATTAATTCATAAATTGGTTGTCCACTTCTGTCAATAGCCACTAGTTGATTGTCTAGACCAGATTCCCAAAGTGATAAATTCACATTAGACATGTAAATAATAGGACCACCATAGGTCAGAATTTGACTGTATGTTATTTTACTTTCATAATTTTGAATCTGTTAGGAATAAAAGATGAAAAATGAAATAAAACAAGGAAACAGTTAGATTTAAAAATCACTAAACTTCAGGACATTTTCATTATTATTAGAAGCGTTATATGAAGATTATTGAATTTTTTAAGATCATCTACATGATCAATAGAGTTGAGATAATTATTGAGAATCAGAGAAGATTGAACCACTATATTATCTTAATTTATGATTCCTTAAAATTTTTCACTCATGAACTTTTAAAGCGTTGAATTCAAGATATTCGTGCTTTACTGAGTTAGAATCCAGTCAAGATATTGATAACTGGATCATAACTCAATGGTTTAAAGTTATTTAGAATAGATAGATTGTGTTATCAATAAAATTCAAGAATCACATTTTGTTTTATTTGGAGCTCATCAGTTAGGTATACTTGCATCCCAGTGTTCTTATTCACTCAGTACCTTTTGTTTCAAAAGCCAAGATTTATTCTGTGACCTACTGAGTCTAGATAACGACTAACTTATGCAATGTTTATGACTTTTTTATCATAATAATTAAGGTGAGAATCAACCTGCTGTTGATAATAGGGACTAAATTTTGATCTATATTTAGTTTAAATGTAGTAACACTAGCTTTGGATTCTAAAGCTCCTCAACTCAATCTATAGCTGGGTCATAAGTGAAAACTACTGAAAAGATTCAAATAATGGTGTAACAACTGTCTCTAGACTTCTTAGCTTCACTGATTCACCCTAGTTACCATAATAATCCATGATATACATTATCTTCAAGTATTCTATCTATTACACTGACATAAAAGACAAATATCTTTATTAAAAAATCAATTTCTTTTTTATTGATTAATACATTAAAAATTACAAAAAAAAGGTATGTGTACCTATTTATCTGAATAACAAACAGAGTAAGATTGTAGAACTAAGAAAAATCTAAGAAAAACAGACAAAGAAATCAATAAAGAAAGAAAACAAACAACAGATCATGTATAATTGTATAAATATTATTGACTTATGAGTTTATAATTTTCATTGAATTATATAGTATGTAACTAATTAACATTAATCCAGAATAATAAAGTAAAGATCTATATTAGAAATAATATGTTATCAGAAGGGGTTTTGTGGAGATTTTGTATTTTCATAGTTACAAGCGTGAGTCAATTGAAGCTAGACCACTAGAGGAGTCCCACAATAGAACGAAACAACCGTTCAGTGCTTCCAGGTTTTCCTTGGTGGTCTAGCTTCAATCGACTCATGCTTGCAACTATGAAAATAATATGTTATGTTTCAAGAAATAAATGTATCTTAGTGAAAAACGTTTTTGTTACTATGATCATATGTGTATTATACTAAGTTCATTAGTAGGAAAAAGTCAACAGAATTAATAACTTTTTAAAAAAAATTCTAATCTGAAACAAACTAATTAAATTATTTAAATTCACTTAGTATTGTTTGTTTGAATCTTCCCTTTGATGCTTACAGTGCTTATGAAATAAGGCTGTATCTAGGCAATACGCACAGTATGCACATATGACAATTAGAGACTGACCAGTTGCAGTCCTAACAAATCGATGGGAAGATTCAAACAAACAATACTAAGTGAATTTAAACTTCACCCCATTGCACAAGCAAGTGGCTATCAGGACTCAGTAGCTGAGTGGATAACGTGATGGCGCTTGAGCTGAACGGTACTGGGTTCGAGTCGCAGAGTGAACTTCAACTCTGAGATGCAGGTACATCCAGCTGAAGAGTCCCAAATAGGACGAAACGCACGTCCTGGATTCCACTGCTAGCGACTATCCATCTTTGCTTACAAATTCACTATTTGTTCAATATTAAAAACTACTTTTAATTAAAATAATAAACCTTAGTGAGTAGAATAATTCTGTTTACTGATTATCTAATGTTCAATTTTAAATACATGCTTAATAATGCAATACTTAGACAACTTTGTTCAGTTTCTTTCTTTTAAATGTGTTAATTATTGAAAAAAATATTCACTTTTTTTATCTACTTATATGCAGTCTATCATGAATAGCCACAAGCATACTGTAATTTTTGCCCCGGTAGGTCCCGGGTTCGAATCTCGTGAGGCGGGAGCGTGGATGCGCACTGTTGAGGAGTCCCACAATAGGGTGAAACAGCCATCCAGTGCCTCCAGGTTTTCCATAGTGGTCTAGCTTCAAATGACTCATGATCTCAACTATATAAAACTAATAAAAGAAGTCAATATTTTTACATGTGTCCAGAATTGAAGATTGAAACATTGTTAAGAAGAAAATATGCAGTTTGTTGAGTTAATAATTAGACAATTATCCAGTTATTTTAATAGTCGAATTCATAAGTCGATCTAAGCTAGACCATCAATGAAAAATGGACATCAAACTCTTCCAAGTTTTCAATGATGGCCGAGCTTTGATCGACTCGGGAATTCGACTTGTATGGACATGCAGACCAATAAAATTATGATTTTAATCATATACTACTTAAAGCTTTTCAAGTAAACTTGGCACTTTTACTAAAATAATCAATCATCTTGATTTTGATTTTCCATTGAATTTGTTAACTTGAGTGAAGCTATGAATATTCAACACTTTATCTTAAAATAAAAATTAAGACCAAAGAACTTAAAGCTCATATGTTTCAGTCGGGAATTTGTGTAATTTTGTTAAAGAAAGACTGTCGACCTTATAAATCAGCCTGCTAGAGAATCATAAATGTTAAATTGTTTAGTTATCAGATATATATTTACATTTTTCCCCTCAGATTCCCAAACTCAGTACTCGTCACTTCAGACAATGGTGTGTCGTTTAGATAGCTATTGAGCATTAATAGCTATTCTTTTTTATTGCTATTAGTATTTGAAAATTTTTCTTTTGCGTTGGAACGCTATAATTCACTGAGGTGAATTCAGTCCGAAAGAATCACTCCAAGTGTTTTGTAAAGTTTATTTACTCAATACTTTTGCATATTGTTGCTCACCTTCACTTAAATTATTCCGCCTACCCTTACAACTTTTATCTTGATATGTACGTCCAATTGACACTGTATTCACATTGGACATTTATTATACTTGTAATAAGACTTATGACAGCTTGTTTTATTCTATGACAAGTGATCTAGACAGTGAAAGTATTTAGCCAGTTTCATCCGTTATGAAGTAAATGTTGGAAAATCCCGGTATTTTTCTATCGTTTACTTTTCCTTAGTTCTTCCGCTAAATTAATAATCGGTGTTTGTTAATTCATGTAGATTATCTTGAATGGAAATCATTCACTTATAAAGTCTTATGATTAATCAATCCATATGGGTACTAGTAGGAACGATGGAATTGATTGTGTACAATATTATCTCAGATAAAGAAAACGTTCATGTAATTTATATTAGTGTCTCGTAATTTTTCTGATAAGTTGAAAATCAATTTATTCTAAGGTTTCAACTGGAGGAAAACAATACACTCAAACATATCCATTTTAATATTCGTTGTAAAATGTCTTAAAATATGTAAAGAGATTTATTGACAGAATCAAATATTAGTATGGGGGTTTGTGGAGGTTATAGCATTTTCATAATTGAAATCACCAGTCGATCAATGTTAGACCACCATTGAAAACCTGGGGGAACTGGATGGATCGTGGACGTTCACTACTGAAGAGTCTCATACTAGGACGAAACAGCCATCCAGTTTCTCTAGGTTTTCAATGGTGGCTTAGCATAGACTGACTAGTGATTTTAACTGTGAGAATCAAAAATGCCTAGTAGTTTGAGGAGTGAGATAATAAGACTACCATTGTTTTCACCATTATTGTTATTAATATACATCCACTGAGGGTATGAATAATCCTTGGTGTAGATTTAATTTTTATCAAAATCAAGATAAATATTTGATCAACATAAACTGAAATTTAAGTAGTAAACGTTATTAACTGAAATTTCTCTATAAAAATACTATTAGTATAGGTATACACAATGCATAGAAAAATGGTAGGAATTGATAATTTTGGAATAATCCAGCAGTTCATTAACCTTATATTGGGGTGTATGCTACGTATGTCTACAGACATACGACACAAAATGCATGAAGTTGCATTTTCCGAAGACTCTCTTTTGTGACTGATGACAATGTTGTTCCGTTTTTTTGTAATTAAAATCCTATGTGCTACCCCTCTGTATTCTTCATCTTCAAGTACTCATTTACTGCTAACTGTACAGTGTTGATTCACATTCTTTCTAAACTCTAGTGAATGCATGTAAGCAAAGATAGATGGTAGCCAGCAGTGAAATCCAGGTCGCGCGTTTTGTCCTACGCAGGACAAGAGTTTATGTCTATTCTGAGACTCGAATCCGGTTCCGTTTTCTTCAAACACCATAGCGTTATCCACTTAGCTAAATTCCAGGTAGCCATTAGTTTGCGAAATACAAAAACGAATTTGACCCTGGCATGTGTTGTAATTAAAAATAAATAAAGTTCCGACGAAAAATTAAACTGAATGCAACAAATAAATAATTGTATGTTCTAATTCCAACAATCTGAAATCTTTAAAAAAACAACATGGACGCTACAATGAAGGCTGTAAAATATTTCATCATTAAAATCTAGAAAAACGAAACGAAACTTACTAAAGAATCATTAACGTTTGCAGATCCACCAAGTTTAACGTTAAAGAGATTAGCAAAACTTGTTGTAGCTGATGCACCTAAATGCCATCGATCTTCTTTCTTAGTATTTAATGAATTTGTATCCAATGTGTCAATTTTTGCCAAAACACCTCCAGCATAAACTGAGTTTATACAATGTGTACCAAAATCACTTATAAAACATAAGTACATAAATAAATACAGATATGTTGTAATTTATTAAATAGTTAAGACGAAAAATTGCAATGTATAAAAGAATATATAACCATAAAATAAATCGGAAATAAGTGTAGTTTGTTGGATTTTATGTACGGATAAATGTGCATATAAGTGATTCCTTAAGTGTAGATTGTGGTTAACTATCATCAAGGGACTGATCTGAGAATACAAATATAAACTACTGAAATTCCAGCTTCGTAATCGTATATGCATTATGTTGATGTTAGACTTTTAAGCCTTACTATCGATTACTTGTAGGACAATAAATGCATCCTCCTATGAAATTTTCAGACAGAATAAAACAAGTGTCTCTTAATATCTGATTGAAACTGCCTTCTAATTCAGATCAGTTCCTAAGAAAATGATAAGCTGAATGATTTTTTACCCACTTCATCTATTGCAAGATGATTATTCGTCTTAAGTCCACTGCTAGATGAGAGGTGCAAACCAAACATAATATTAAAGTATATAAATAATTCACCTAACAGTCCAAGTCATTCTTAGAAAGCTGGAATAGTAATATATCTATATAAGCTTTGCTCAAATTATTTGGCTACAAAAATCAATAATAGTTCGATTAAAAGAAAAAAATCCCATTCATGTCTACACAGAACTGCGTCTACAAATTAGGTTGTGTCAATTGTGATGCCTTCTCTATTGGAGAGTCATCTCGCGAAATCTTGACTCGTGCCAAAGAACATATTAGGTACACAAAGAAACCTCTTAATAATCCTGTAGAACTGGATAGACTTCAAATTAAATCAGCAATAGCAGTTCACGCCATTTTCAACAATCATCAAATTGATTTTTAAAATATCAAAATACTACGATAAGGTTTTTCCAATTATAAAGAAAGGAGAGTAGCTGAAACGTTCCATATAATTCTCAATCCTACCGCTCTTAATTGAAAGGAAGGCCTTACCATACATCCTACTTGGACTATCTATCCTAGTCACCTAGTCTGATATTATTTACAATTCACACCATTATATTAAATTCTATCCTTTGTCATTATAAAGGTCACACACTTTTCATCCTTAACAGTGCACATATACACACACAAATTTTACATCCATGTCGCTTATGAATCACTTTGACCGAAATGAAATGACATGACATTGATTTATTCAAACCTGTTTTTTGATTGATCGCACCTAATAATCGTGTTGTTCCGTTGTACTATTTAAACTTAGATTAATGTTAATTTGGTTATTTATTCTCTGAGGAAGTGGCTTACACCGAGTCACGAAACGTCAGATAATCTAATCTTTCTACTCATTAGGATATTACAAATATATTAACTTATTTATAACAATCTACCCAATGCTCAATTTATTCAAAATTATCAAATCAAAACTTGATAATGATACCTATCAATAATAGTCATTATTAATTATAAACTATCCATTCACAATTACTTACCGAACAACTAGATCAGCTAAATAAAATGCATTTATACCTTGACTTAATGATTTAAAATTATCATTTGTTACTATTCCTAATGAATTTCTTAATGTATTACCAATTAAACCATTATCAAATAATTCAATAGTTTCCATTGTTACATTTCCATGTTCTAAATATGCAGCAATATCTAATAGACGATTTTTAAAACGTGAATGTAATTTTGAATCAGGTATTAATTGAATAAAATAACGATTATGACGCATTTCACTTTGAATAATAAGTCCCAATTTTTGACTCTATCAATTCAAAATAAATAATACATATTAGAATATGAATGATATAATCGTAAAACTTAAATATATAATTATTTGACTGAAATTAGAAATTTGAGTGGGTTTTGTGGAGATTACAGTATTTTCATAGTTGAAAGCATGAGTCACTTGAAGCTAGACCACCAAGGAAGACCTGGAAGCACTGGAAGGCTGTTTCGTCCTTTTGTGGAACCCGACCGTTGCTGCTACTTTGACGTGGTGGTCGGGCTTGCCTATCGTGATGAACCAATCGAGCTATACTGACTGGAACAATCGTTTCTCAAGGTCCTACCATACCAGACAGGTCGGCTGAACAGAGGTAAGACTAAAAGCAGCAAACCCAAGGTCCGAAGGCGAAGTCGTACTGCTGACTGTATAAAGGTGTGATGGCAGTAAAGTATTTCCTTCAGACAGACAGCATAACAGAGATGCTATCTTCTCACAAGGAGGGGTGGGGTTAGAAAAGGTCGACCCTAAAAATGCACACCTCGCCTTATCCCACGGGTTTCCGTCTGCAGTGGTAAGGTCCCAACAAGTACGGAGCTAACACAAAAATTACTCACAAAAAGGTCGTGTGTGACCGACCTCAAGCAGTTGTCCCTTGAGCACTGCGGTCACGCTCTCAGGTCATTAAGACCACTTCTAACCCGATTTCCTTTTCAGGTACCTCTAGAAGAACCCTTCCACGGTGTGGGCAATCGGGAAGTGATAACTGACCTCATACCTCTAACAGCACTCAATCTCCAGCGCATCTATGATCTCCTCTTGCGAGATTCGAACCCAGGACCTACCAGTCTCGCTCCAGAGCACATAACCGATAGACCACTGAGCCGACATCCGATGGTGTTAATGTCTCGCGAGGCAAGATCGTAGATGCGCACTGTTGAGGAGTCCCACAATAGAACGAAACGACTATCCAGTGCTTCCAGGTTTTCCTTGGTTGTCTAGCTTCAACCGACTCATGCTTTCAACTATGAAGTTAGAAATGTAAACTAGTTCAATGATATAACAATAATAAACTAACAGAGAAACTTGAGTTCAACGTCTAGTAAGGTTTTAAGAGTATTATATTAAGACAAACTGCAAATCAATATTTTGAAGGAAATTGAAACTATTGAATAGGGAGAATCATCTATTCATAATAGTATTAAATCACTAATTTCAGTGTCTCCCGATTATCATTATTGAGAGTAACTCACCAGACAACAATCAATTAGTTTAGTGTTGTTGTCTTTTCCAGTGAATATAATCATATAAAGTACATATTTATCCACTGCTCTATAGTCATTATGTTGATTGATGTATGTTATTGTTAACAACCACTTAAGAGTAAAAACTTACAAATGAAGTGTGTGTATACTACTGATAAACACTGTAGCAAAGTAAAAAAAAGAACTGTTCAATGTTTGCTAGTTCAGCAATTCAAATTAAATTACCTTTGTGTCCGTATAAATTATTAGTTAGCGTTTTTTTAAAACTTTGTGTATATATATTAAACAAAATAATGTGTTCATTATATTACAGTGGTTTACACCGTATGTTTACGATAATACAAAGTTTCAAATCTATACCTGCACAACAATTAAGATGAGGGAACTATTTACACTACAGATAGAAAGATATTACCTCAATTTTTAATCTGATTGTCTCAAACAATCTGATTGAATAAGTTTCAGTCATACAACTATTTATTATTTATTTATTTAAACACATAAATATTGGTACAAGGAAGCACCAGATATATATGCGCTACACAAATCTCACCATACGACTATGAACAAAGGTTTTCAAAAATAGTTTCATGTGAGTATAGATTATGACAACAGTTCTGATTGTGATTACATGGCCGACCATCTAAGTGATATGAAGTGCAATCAAGCCACGTTTAATTACAAAAGCCAAATTACTGATAAAATATCTTTTCTTTTAAAGAAGATGAACGGCTTTCAGTAAATAGATCAAATGACTAATAAAAATATGCAATACATTTGTCGTTTGAAGAGTTACAGTCTTTATGTAAAAGACAAACAAAGAAAACTGAATGGTTAGCATATTACAAAAAATGTCTTAATTGTATAATTGTTGAGATTTATGAATGATGAGGCATCGTAAATTAATGATTTACTTTTTTCCACTTGTCTTTTAATTAATTGTTTTAAAAATAGGATGATTCCATGATAGACTGGAATCATGAAAACGCCATATCATTAGTGAAAGATTAATTTGTAGTCAGCCTCCATAATTTCAAAATATAATTTAAAATGAGAAAATGAAAGTACACGTATAGTGATAATCTATTAACATAATAACTCACTAGTTTTTCACGTAATGTTTCTTTGTCCGATGAAAAATCTCCATTGATACGAAAATATGAATATTCACCGCCAACAGCTGAATTAATTGAATAGGCTACTAATGAACGACATTGACTAATTGATTCGTATACTTCAGAGGATAATTTAATTTCCGAATTCTTTATTGGTTCTAAAAATTATATATAGAGTATGTAATTAGTAAATCACATTGAAGACAGCAACAATGTAAATGTATGGGAATTATCACAATTAAATTCACTTGGTATTTCTTGCTTGAATCTTTCCATTGATGTTTAGGACTACAATTGATCAGTCTCTTATTGGCATATGTGCATACTGTGCGTATTGCCTCGATATAGCCTTAATTCACAAGCATGGTAAACAAAGATGGATAGTGGCTGGGTTCGAGTCCCGGAGTGAACTTCAACACTGAAATGCAGGCGTCCTGGATTCCACTGCTAGACACTAACCATCTTTGCTTAAAAATTATCATAATTGTTTAAAAGAACACTTGAAGAATTGTCTTATCTTATTATTCTTTATTTTAATTCTTTCTTAGGTATTAATTATATCATGTAATTTTAACTTTGATTGATTGATTTTAATTCAGATAATTCTTTATAATTATTAAGTTTCTGTTTTTAGTTACTTCATTAAAGAACCATCTAAAGTTTGTTAACTCTATAATTTTGAATTCTGGTTTTGATATTCAAGAAAATTTCATCTTGTTATATCCTAGCGAAGACATAAGTACGGGTAACTTCCAGGACTTCCAGGATTTCTGACGTCTCGTGACTCGATGTAATTCGCTTCTTCAGAATAGTTAAATAAATAACCAAATTATTTACCTATTCTGATGAATTGACCTACATCATGTTGTGAGGCGTCAGAAATCCATATTTCTATTCATTGGGATATAACAAGGATATATATTTATCTTATTATAATTAACTTTATAACCAATATTCAATTGATTTGAAATTATCAATTGTAACCTTGATATTAGACCAACATCAAGAAAAGTTTAATGAAGTACAGTTTGTAATAACTTATTCTATTTTGAATCTGAGTATTAGGACTTGATCATCATAAATCTTTGACTTTGATATCACACCTGTTGATAATATTCACCTAGTTGAATCTGGAGCATTATCACTGGAATATTCTCATTTCTTCTATTGTTCTTGCATGTAGAATATAAAATGTTTACAATAAATAATCACTGATTGCTAACTAATATCATGTTTATCTAGTCATCAGTGCTAATAGAATTGCAATATATGGTCAGTAATTCATGTCATTCATTATGTTTGTGCAATTTTCTGCAGGTTGTATAACATAAAAACAATGATCAAGGAACCTTGGATGTTGATCTCTTTTTAATAGCTAGCGCTCGTTGGCCAGGTGTATGTTTTCTGCTTTTACGAACCTGATCACTGAATTACTTGTAATATATATATCATACATATTAGAGCAAATGTGATTTTCTACTTTCGAAATATCAGTCTGCAAAACGCAACCATGAATAACAATTTATTTCTTGTAGAAAAAGTTAGTACAGTACCGCGTTTGACGTTTAATGAAATTAGAAAGTAAATACACGCTGTTTCTATTGAAATAAGAAAATCATTTTATTATTGTTTTGCTACTCATAAGTAACCTAACACAAACATTTTAAATAATGAGTCCATGTTTCATTTTACAAGTAATTATTTAAATAAAAAATATCTTTAAAATAGATTACATACGAACAGTTATTTCATCCGGAATTAGAAATTTCCCGTCTACAGAACGTCGACATAGTGAATATTTTTCCACGTCTATTATAGGACCTCTTTCGCGATTGACCAAATTATCCCATCCAAATCCAGGTAATACACTAAGATATTTTTGATTTGGAAAAAGAGTACATTCTTTTGGTAAAGAATATGAAATGGTTTGATCACTTGGATTTTCACTTGATGATTTCTCAATAACCGATGAGTAAATATTTGTGATAATTAGGACACTATAAAAAAAATGAAGAATTTCAACGAAATTTTAATTATTCTTTGTTTAGGAAAATGCATAAATTGTATTTATCACTGATTGTTCTCAACTAAGATCACATTCAAAATCAGGTGACACTAGATAGTTGTTTCATCCTATCATAGAACTCTTCAGAAGTGCACATCAAAGATATAACAAGGAGTCAAACTTAGGACCTTCAGGTCATTGAAGGAATGCTTGGCTATTAGAACTGCTTGATAAACTTCTAATGCCACAATTACAGAAGAGATCAACCTGTGATGAAAACAACCTACGACCTAAACCAAGCTCCACGAAATTGTGTCAGCTAAATAATAAAAAAAATACTCTAAAACACACTAGAATCAACCATTTTGCTATATTTCTTTTATTATCTTTCCTTTAAGTTATGTTTACTTGTCCTTTTTCCAATAATGATAATAATAATTTTTAATGCTATCTATATTTGGAAAAGTCGTTACACTTGCTACCACTTTATCTGAACACGTTTGTGAAGTTTTTAATACCTCATTGGGCTATAATTATTATTATTACAATTATTATTATTATAAATTTATCACTTTTTTGCACAAATACCATCTTTCTTCTATTGATTGATTCACTCACACTAAAAAGACATTGAACATGTTCCTTGAGATCAATTGCACCAAGAAATCATTTCAATTATTTTGTTTTCGCATAACCTAGAAACTCTGCTTAAAATTCTTATTATCTAATGGGAATGCCGAGACAATCAGCATTGGATACATATATGCCAAAAGTAACCTGATAAGTTGCCGTCTAAAATATCAGCAAACATGGAGGTAGGAGGTGGGAGATTCGAACAACTCTTAAGAATGAATTATAGTTTAGACTTTAATGGTTGTGTGAAGAATTAATGATTATTTTTCGACAATGAACCGCACTACTTAAATCTCAATCTTCATAATATTATCATTGTAAGTTATATGGAGGAGACTAATCATACAAAATGAGAAGAATTCCTTTCATGTCAAATAGTTTGTTGTTATTCTGCAAAAGCATATCAAAGAATGTAATTATTGGTATGGTAGATAAGAATCATTTTAATTATCATGTTTATTTGATAGTTCCAAGTAAATTGAGCATTTGGTATAAAGTAATTCGTAAACATGTTTTTTCGTGATATCCGAACGAGTAGAGAATTGTATTTCTGACGTTTCATGACGTTTCATTAGTCATTTCTCCAAAGTAAATAATGATTTATTTACTCTGAAGAAGTGACTTATATTAAGTCACGAAATGTCAAAAGTAAAATTTTCTACTCTTTGGGATATCACAAAAGGATATATTAATTATTAATCATGCTTATTATTAATATTACTATTATAATAATGGATAATTGGTTTCATTTTGAATATTTCTTTGGTGAATTCATTAATTTCGTCTCAGTTATTACTTTCGGTCATCCTTCTATGAGTTTTCCAAATTCATATAAATAATATTTACTGAGTAGAGTTTTGATCACTATGATTTTCTCTTTTTAGGGAGTAAATACTGAGGCAAGATTGTAATTTATGGACGAACCAATCAGATTTACGATAACATGTCTTGAACTTTGGTGCGAAATTCATTCATCCATTTGGCTAAAAAGCGTTTCGGCATTTTAGCTGATGTCAATTCGTGATGAAAACCCTAAATCTACTTCCTAACCCTAAACATCAACTGTCAATCATAATCCTAATTCCCCGTACTGCTTTATAACCCTCATTTAGCCCTAGTCAACAGGTGGACATTCTCAAGGCTACTTTAGTGTCGCTTAAAGGTCGTCTATAAATTATAGTCCCACCAATAATCAAATATAAAAACTATTCTTATCTTTATATTCTGCGCGAGCTGTTTACCACTTTTTATAAATATTGAATTATTGATAATCGGCTACACATAAACAATTGATGAATATAATCTCAAGAAAAAAATAAATAAAATTTGAGTATTGCAGGCAAAAATCACATGCTATTACTAGTCATGTAATAACCAAGAATCTTAATTGATAGATTATTGTAAATATTTAGTTAAAGGGTTTCGATAAAATTTTATGAATGAGATCTTATTTGACGGTACTCTAGCAAGAAATTCAATAGAATTCAACAAAGACTACATTCTTTTTGAGTGAAATTGTTAAATGATGCTTTATGTTTATACTTTTAGTTATATAAAATGGATAAACTTTGTAAACTAACAAAAATAGAGTGTTTTATTTCTTTTTAATATAGTGAGAATTCCCATTTTGACATTTGACAAATGAAAAGGAACGAATTGAGCGAAGAAATTTCTTTTCAATTAGATTTTCATCATGGCTGTACACTAATACATTTTATATCCTAATCTTAGGGTTCTACTATCACTGTATTGTCCACTTGAAAGATTCATTTACTGAGTTTCATCTACAAATAACCACATTTATATGATGTTACCAATAAGGTTTTAAAATGTCACCAATCAACTTGATTCATTCTAATAATATTCTTTTTCTACGTGTTTAGTTGTGATAGCGGTTGGTATGGAAAGGATTGTAGCCAATGTCGTGTTTATCCTGAATGACTTCATCAGTCAGTCAGTCAGTTACAACGTAGAACTTCGTACGTACGTACATCAGTTCGAGTTGCCATACCACATTATCACAGAGATGAAGTTGTCGATTCAAATCCCATAATGGTAGAAGTAGTAAGAGTACAAGCAGTAATCGGAAAGGTTAGGGTAATGACTTCATGGTGGTTGTAAGTTGGTAAACGTAACTATACGCTTATTCCTTTCACACGTGAATGTGATCATGGCTGGGAGGGAAATAATAATATCGTTAAAAAACAATAACAAATGAGAAGTGTATTCACATAATCTTATGCTCAAAAAATATTTTAGTGATTTAACATGCTTTGATGTTAGTTATTTTAACTTGAACAGTCTTATACAAACTTCTAACTCTGCCTGTAGTTCTTGTAGAGTTACTGCCGGTCTCAAGCCCAGGTAACGGTGGGGTCGACAACCCTATTCTATGGAAAAAAATCTTACTAAATAAACGGCAATCAAATTAAAAAGAATTAATTGTTCAGACTTCTATTACACATAAAACTAGTAATGTTGTTGTTTAACTGAACTTTAAAAAAAAACCCAATTAAACTTGAACGTGAGAACAGTAAAAAAACAAAAACTAAGGCTTCATAATGTTTTACTGGTAGGTAGGCTCTTTAAAAAAAAATAAATAACATCACGAAATCGGATGTTATGTTATGATTTATTCAAAGGAGCCTGTGGATAGAACTGAAATATATTAAATAAATAATTCGATGAGTAATGAGTCATTCTAATTGTCATTGGTTAAATTTTTATTCAGATTTAGATTAACTAACAATCAGAAGGGGTTTTTGTTGATATTTCAACATTTTCATAGTTGAAATCATGAGTCAATTGAAGTTAGACCACCATGGAAAACCTGGAAGCACTGGACGACCGTTAATAGTCATCTAAAACCATAATCATTCTATATTACTTATTCTTTGTAAATATAATTGATTGTATTGATATCTTCAGTGGTTGTGTCAATGATTGGTTGTTCGAATGATATTACGATTATTTCTCTTTTATTCATTGATGAATGAATATGAGCGTACATATGAAATGTGAACAACTATTTGTATTATTATTATTATTAATGACAAACAGTACAAGTCTTAAATATATGAGTAATACCGTAGGAGATATGTGAAGTAAAGTCACAAGTTCTTCAGTTCTAACTTAACTTGATGGAGAGAAAAAAAATCTTGGTTAGATGTATGCATTATGGATTTATAGTATTTCTTCTACTTATATTATATAGACATGAGTCATAATATAAGATAGTTTACCAGTTGGGTATAAGATTTAAATCCATTGTCTCAATTCGGTTTCATTATACAGACTATAGAATTTAAACTTATTATTTACCTACGATACTCTTTACCCAAAATATTTGATAGGGGGGGGATGATAATGTCTAGTCTGTGATTTAATAATGAATATAACCGATGTTATTTAATAAACTAAGATTAGTATATTCTTGATTTAAGTAGTTTCTTTTTAAAATGTCTTAATAAATTGATTCGGTTTATATATATAATTGGAATCATGAGTCAATTGAAGCTAGACCACCATGGAAAACCTGGAAGCACTGGACGGCCGTGGAACTCCGTAGCAGTGCGCATCCACGAATTTTGTTTTGTGTGAACATTTAGTAAGGACATAATCATTTTATACATATGTATGTATTTTGGTGTGGATAGGTAGGGTATGTCTGTCAGCTTGTCTATTAATTTAGAGGAATGATGATTTATGATCAATTGATGATATTGGATGGTGTGGTGACAATGATGTACCAATTAATTCACCAACTATCAAAGAAATACAAAAAAGTTCATATTGTAAATAAATATTATCATATCTATATACATTTATGTAGTTATTGTTAACACCCATCATGACAAGATCTTGGTATGATGTGAATGTTCTTCATAAGCTGTTTTATATGTTTGGTTAAACTGAATCACGTTGTTGGAAAGATAATGCTTTTATTCATAGTAATCATAGTAATACCAAAGAGTAGGTGTAAAATGGCACATATTTGAAAAATGTAACAATATTTTTTTCAGAAGGAGGTTTTGTGGGGATTTCCGTAATTTTATAGTTGAAATCATAAGGCAATTGAAGCTAGATCACCATGGAAAACCTGGAGGCACATGATGACCGTTTCGTCTTAGTATGAGACTCTTCAGCAGTGAGCATCTACAATCCCATACCAAAGGGACTCGGCAGTAATCAAATGCTCACTAATATCTAGGTTCAAGATGGATTTCCTAGAGTTCTAGTGAGAGGCTGCAACCATTGGAATTCAATTCGTGTGGAGTGAAGACCGTTATCCACTTCAGTCAATGGATGAATGGTTGCAAAAGATCATGGATCGATTGAAGTTAGACATTAGATGCCGGCTCAGTAGTTTGGAGGTTAGCATTCCAGCATGAAACTGAAGGTCCTGGGTTCAAGTCTTGAGTGCAGAACTATGGTTGCACACTTCTGAGGAGTCCCATACTAAGAAGAGACGGCTGTCCAGTGATTCTAGATTTCCAATGTTAGTCTAGCTTAGTTCGACTAATGAATTCAACCATCAGCATATATAAGTATAACATTCCCAAAAGAATTGAATGTGATTTTATTTTATGGCATAAAATGGTGAAAAGTATTTATAAATGCAGTATAACTTTGCCATCTATTGATACTGACTATTTTATAAATGAATTCGAGACATTTAGTCATATTATTCTTAGAAATAGCGCTTGTTGTTTGAGATACTAATGATTTTTTATGACATACTTGGCTAACTAAATACGATTTAGGTAATGTAAACAATATTAAAACAATGTATACAACATGGTATGCTGAATTCCTAAAAGCTGTTACTGGTGTTATTTCAGTTCGTTGACTTCACTTGTTTATCTATTCACTTTAGATGGATTAGTTAATACATTTTAGGGAGTATATGGTTAGATTGGTGAGGTCATAATTCAAGCATGTAATACTTGAAGTACATAACTGTTATTTGTCGAAAGATTATTATTATTATTAAATGAGTCACCCTTGAAAGTGTACATATCTAATAAATTTAAATATCTTCAAGTCATACTTGTTAATAATCTTTTGTTGTAATCCCTTAATTTGAGATAAACAAGCCTTCTTTATTCATGATTACTAGTATTACTACTGACAATAATATTAGTAATAATAGACAATTAGAAAATCGGGTTCATTTCAATTAGATAACGGTTTATCAACAACAAAAAGATTATAATTCCATAAAGATCTGATTATTTTAAGGGCAGTAAAGATAGTAAGTTTAACAAAAACAATAAATTACAAAATTCATTACATTTAGTAAAATATTAAGTTCGATTAAATAAATAAGTGAGAATAATAAAAAATTTTTATTTTATTTATTTATTTAAATACATTAATATTGGTACAAAGGGACACCAGATATATATGCGCAGCACAAATCTCATTCGATTTGTGTGAGGGCTATGATACCGCTCGGGTGCCCAAACTGAACAAGGTGGTTTTCTTAAGGGGACATGCCCGCAGCCTTTGACCTAAAAGTCTGATCCATGAGGCAGTGGAGCATCGTGAGGGGATGCAGTCCCATGGTATCCTGTGACCAACGATTTATTTATACACCATTTGTTCCCTCAGGATACTGGAGCTTATGTGCACCATTGGTTTGGAATGAGGGTTTTCCAAATCCCCTAGGCGGACTTTCCGTATCCACCAACCCGGTTAAAGCACCGGATATTCGCCTTTTGTCCTATCAATTTCGTAAACAACACTCCCTCCACTAGAAGGCAATAAGTAGGACTTCCTTGGCAGAGGCTATATAAGTGTGGCCATGTGAGGGCATTTAGTGAGGGAGAGCAGACTCTTTTCACTCTCGACCGTACCAGGGCATTTGGGGGCAATAAATAAATATGAGATACATGTGATCATAAACAGTTATGAATTAATGATTTCAAGATTATTAATCCTCTACGAGTTTATTGTCACAATGGCAAAACTTTTGATTTTAATAATATGCATTTTTTTTAAAATTTCATTCCCCTAGCTAATTATAGATTGGAAGTTGTTTCTGAAGAAAACTTTATCATTTGTATCTTTTAAGATTAGTTAGTAAGAGGTTTCTCAAAAAGATCATACAGTTTTACATCCTTTCTAGGTTTAAAAATGAACATATTTGAGATTGTTCTTTATAAACTTGTATTGACATACACAATTGACAAAAACGTTTTGTTAGTTAAACACAGATAAGCTAAAAACTATGGAGTAATGAACAGTTATTTTGATTTGTAATTACTCCCCGGTTGAACATCAGAGATTTTTTCCTTCGATGCATTGATGAATGAAATATTTAAGCAATAAGTAAGAGAATGTTGCTCTAATCTTTTAATTTTAAAGATAGCATAGAATTTAGACAACTTTTTCCACGATATGGACATAAATATTTCTTTAATATGACCAGAGACTTTACAATTCTTTATTTTATTTCTAAAATAGACTGATATTTAGATCATAATATCATACTCTAATGAAGGATAGATCAAATTAAAATCCTTCATCTCATAAACATTTTCAAATTTTTTTAACTATGTTGGTTAGTCCGCTTTCACCGGACCACACTACAGAGAATCAGATCGATCATATTTGCATTAAACAAAAATTCAGAAGGTCAATGAAAGATGTGAAAACCAAAAGAGGAGCTGACATAGCTTCAGATCACCATCTGGTTGTGGTCAAGATGAAATTGAAGCTAAAGAGACACTGGACAACTGGGGGAACTGCATTACAAAGGTTCAATACAGCCTTCCTACAAGGTATCAACAAACTCAAAGGATTCAAGATGGCTCTCAATAACAGGTTCTAAGTTCAACAGGACCTACTGAAAGAAGAAACTAATATGGGGGATAACTGGAAAGGGGATCAAAGAAGCACTATCTTTAACATGTTGAGAGGTGCTGTGCCGCAAGAATCTTTGTCATAAGGAATGGACCTGTATCGAAACCCCGGAAAGGATTCAATAAGGGAACAACAAGAAGACAATAATTATTAACAGCCGAATAAGGACAGTGAAAGTCAAAGAGATTACGCAGAAGCAAACAAGCAAGTGAAGAGGAGCATTAGAGCTGATAAGCAGAAATACATGGAAGAACTAGCAACGAAAACGGAAAGAGCTGCAAGGGAAGGAAATATAAAACAACTACATGACACAACAAAGAAACTGTCAGGAAAATATAGTAAACCAGAGAGACCAGTCAAGAACAAAGAAGGAAAGACAAACACGGAGATTCAAGGACAGAGGAAAAGATGGGTGGAATACATCGAGGAACTATTGAATAGACCAGCTCCATGGAATCCACCGAACATAGAAGCAGCACGCACATACCTTCCCATAGATGTCACTCCAACAACGACCGAAGAAATCAGGATGGTCATCAGACAAATCAAGAGTGGGAAAACAGCAAGACGTGACAACAAACCAGCCGAAGCACCAAAGTCAGACAAAAAAGTAACTGCAAACATGTTTCACGTTTTATTCAGGAAGATTTGAGAGGAAGAACAAGTTCCACAGATAAACTGGAAAGAAGAATAACTCATCAAGATACCAAGGAAATGAAATCTGAGCAAATGTGAGAACTACAGAGGTAACACACTACTATTGGGATCAAGAAATGTTTTCAACAGAGTGTTGCCGAACAGGATGTAAGGCTCAAACGACGCCCAACTTCGAGATCAACAGGTTGGATTCCGTAAGGATTGGTCGTGCACAGGCCAAATTGCGATACTACTGATCATTGTTGAACAATCAGTTGAGTGGAACTCGTCACTATACATCAACTTCATTGAATATAAGAAGACATGGATAGGAGGACATTATTGAACCTACTTCGAAACGATGGTGCATCTGAGAAGATTGTCAACGTTATCCGGAATTTATACGACGAACTATAGTGCAAAGTCGTGAACAGAGGACAGCTGACAGATGCATTTCCAGTAGGGACCGGAGTAAGACAAGGCTGTCCACTCTCTTCCTTCCTCTTTCTTCTGGTGGTTGACTGGATTATGGAGACCTCCACATCTGAGGTCAAGCACGGAATATAATAAACAAATTGGATGCAACTAGACGACATGGGTTTTACAGATGATCTGACCCTTCTACCCAATACACAACAACAGATGCAAGTGAAGACAACCAGTGTAGCAGTAGCCTCTGCATCAGTAGGCCTCATTATACACAAGGGAAAACCAACATTCTCAAATGCCACACAGAGAACACCAATCCAATCACACTTGATGGAGGAACTCTGGAAGAGGTGGAGATTTTCACATACCTGGAGAGCATCATCGATAAACAAGGAGAATCTAATGCAGACGTAAAGGCAAGAATTAGCAAAGCAAGGACAACATTATCACAATTGAAAAACATCTGGAACTCAAAACAACTGTCTACCAATATCAAAGTGAGAATCTTTAATATGAACCTCAAGACAGATCTACTGAATGGAGCTGAAACTTGGAGAATTACTACAGCCATCATCAAAAAGGTAAAGTATTTATAAACAATGGTCTACTCAAGAAACTTAATACCCGTTGACCGAATACAATCAGCAACAGCCTACTGTGAAAGTGGACATATCAACTTCCAGATGAAGAGGAAATCAGGAAAAAATGATGGAGGTGGTTAGGACATACGGTACGATATCGTCAAACTGCATATAAGCAAGTCCTAACTTGAAATCCTGAAGGGAAACATAAAAGACGTAGGCGAATGAACACATTGCCTCGAGAATTGGTATCAGACATCAAAAGGATGAATAGCAACTTGAAAGGATTATTCAGGATAGAGTTAGATGGAGAATGTTATGGGCGATCTATGCTCCTTCATGAAGGGTAAAAGGCCTAAATATGTAAGTATTATTTTGTCCAAGTTTTATGGACAAGTGTTTCATTACGTTATATAAAATAACTCGTTTTCGTTAATCGTCTGTTCTATCTTTTGATAGACTTTCATTGTTGAGATGACTGATCGAACTAATGATCCGTTTACGTGAGTAAACATCACACTTGGCCACTTTATTCATATCATTAATCATACAAATGTTACTATACAAGTAGTACAATATTACCTCTGGTATAGTAACTCACATAGTATTTTTATAGAGTTGAGATCATGAGTCAATTGAAGCTAGACTACCATGGAAAACCTGGAAGCACTGGACGGCCGTTTCGTCCTATTATGGGACTCCTCAGCTCTGTTGTGAGATAGGAACTCACTGATGACATTGGTGAATGGTTGCTCAATTTCGTGAATCAGTTGAAGTTAGAAATTAACACCGTTGGATGCCAGCTCAGTGGTCTATCGGTTAAGGGCTTCGGCTCGAAACTGGTAGGTCCTGGGTTCGAATCCCGCGAGAGTGGGTTCGTGGACGCGCACTGCTGAGGAGTCCCATAATAGGACGAAACGGCCGTCCAGTGCTTCCAGGTTTTCCATGGTAGTCTAGCTTCAATTGACTCATGATCTCAACTCTATAAAAATACTAAAATCTCCACAAAACCCCTTCTGATCACATAGTATTTATTGACAAATGAACTTGGATAACTTATTTTTAAGTTTCCTAACATATGAGTATTCATCATAATATAAATCAGTGATTTCACTCACTTTTCAATTCATCAACACCATAACTTTTCTATATGTGAGTATAATTTAAATTACCATAGAAATTTTGTGAGTGATTGATAATTTTATCCACTAAATTTTGTGACCAAATTGATGACCAAATTCCAATTAAATATTGAGCAAATGATATCGTTATCAAGGCAAGTATTCTCATCATTTCAACTTAAATCAATTGACTTATTACCATTTGAAATAAGTAAATGTGAACAAAATGATTTTAAAACTTAAAACAATGAAATAACAAAAATATTGTCCCCACTTGTGTTCTTGTTCACTATATCACCACTTAAAGTACATGTTATTATAAGTTCAAACTTATGTTGAAATGACATGACAAGTGCTATTAAGAAAACATACATCAGATCAACTTCCGCTTAATTATACAATAAAAGTTGAATACTTAACTACAATCACTGTTACGTGACATCTGACTACTTACTATAGAAGCTCACTATTAGAAAATTACTAGCTGAAGTTAATTGATGTAGGATGAGAATAATCTATGCCCATTTGCACATAAGACGTGCACACAATTTCGGAATACTTTTTAATAAATTGTAAATTATCATAGTGTTGTTGTTTATTGATAGATTATAGGTAGCTCAGTTAGTAAAAAACTATTTGATTTATTTTAATTGGCCGAGTGGACAACGCGATGGCGTTTGAAGCGAAAGGTACTGGGTTTGAGTCGCACAGTGAACATCAACTCTGAGATGCGGACACATCCAGCTGACGAGTCCCAAATAGGACGAAACGCGCGCCCTGGATTTCACTGCTAGCCACTATCCATCTTTGCTTACAATGCTTGTGAATTTAGGCTATATTGAGGCAACACGCACAATATGCACATATGCCACTCTAATCAATGGGAAGATTCAAACAAACAATACTAAGTGAATTTATTTTAATAGATGTTGAAATGTTGCCGAATTGTATCGAGTGTTCCAATAGACTGACTATCAGTCAATTTATTATTGATCATTAAGAATACTGAAACATTATTCTGTTAATTACAAAAATAATGTGTGAATGTTTTGACTACATGAAATATCAGTCAATTAAAATATCAAATTGACCCATAAACGAATATTTTTCTAAACGTTACTAACATTGACGTCTGTTGCTAGGTGTGTATGAGTAACTTGACAGTTTTGTGGCTTCCTTTATATCAAAATAAAAATTGATTTGACGATGATTTACTGATTAAAAACCAAGGTAGTAGACAAAGGAGATGTACTTTTCAAGTGTTAGTGAAATCGATCAAATATAGAATTTCAAACTACTTGAATTCATTGAGAGTTGTTTTAATACCATGATATTATCTACAGCTTATGCATCTGTTAGCAAATATCGAAATATTTATTTTTC
Source organism: Schistosoma rodhaini (assembly GCA_944470415.2). NCBI lineage: Eukaryota > Metazoa > Platyhelminthes > Trematoda > Strigeidida > Schistosomatidae > Schistosoma > Schistosoma rodhaini. Next base: position 57,372,070 of record OX104044.1, read on the forward strand.
TGCCAAGCCTTGAAGTGTTCCAAATAACAGAACCATTAGTTATTCGGATTTAAAAAACGGAACTATGTGTACAAAAGGAATGTGTTCAGCTCCTCCTACCTACATTTGATTCCCTTAATTATCTTACATTAGCCAGTCTCAGTTCCAATAAATCAGTTTTCTTAATTATAAAATGACTTTATTTGATTAGTGTACGTACAACCTTTCTAAGTCAAATATTAACGATTCTATTGTATTTTACAAACAATCTTAAATTCGAATACCATACTTTTAAACAATACATTTATCATGTGTCTATTTCTAAATCATGTATGAAGTGTCCTCACCAAGTGTTGTCTTAGAAAGTTTTCGTGTGTATATTTCTAATATCCTAAAGTACAATAAGATAACTAAATGGTACTCACCGTCTAACAAAATAGTTTTTCACATAGTGTGATCGTATATCATAAATTGTTTATAAATAGCTAATTTTAATGGTGTCTGTAGAGACACTGATGTGCGGAACAGTCAACTCATTTATCGTAGACTATCGAGATGCTACTATTCATATCTGGATATTGAATGAAAATAGGGATTTATGGTACGTAAGAATGACAGATCGTGTAAATTATTTACAACTTTAAAAACCAATTTATGATTACATCAATAAACTTAAAAACTAATTATATATTGTTCTCGACTGAATATATGTGATCAGTCTTGCTAATTGAGCTCTATACTCGGTTCCTAAGCTATTCTCGTGACCCCCAAGCTAAACCTACAGAGCAACCTACAGAGAAAAGGCGCAAAATATGAGAGGAGCACTTTACTCCAAAGGTTCATTCATGTGCAGAAAATATAGGGTTTTTATGGTATTTTAGAGGTCCTTGGGTTTTCCCGAAAATTCTGCAATGCTACTAAACATGGTAGCGTATAGTAATCAACCAATCAGAAACTCTACATATGACTTTTCGCTTTCGTGATGTTTCTGGCAAAACTTCTGGCAAACGCTGATAGGGTAAAATTCATCTTAGTGTTTCCTGAGCCTTTCTTGTCTTTTGCAAGAAGTTTTCTGGATCACCGCAACAATATGAAAACTGTGATCACGTCGAGATAACAAATTGAAACTTCTTTTGATTAATGAATACTAACAATACTACGTTGTGACTGACTGACTGACCAACACTATATGCTTTTTGTTTGTTCAACTTAAGGTGTCCAATTTAGAAATTATTTCAAATTTGTCAAATACTGTCAATGATTCTATCCGTCTAGTGGAACAGTACATAGTTAAATAAATAAAAGGGAATCATAACCTCCGGATAGTCTCTAAGTACTGATCTGTCTAAACAATCTTAATCGTACTTCCAGACATTCCACCGACTGCCCCGCCTACTACATAACATCAAACGAAGTCCATCGAAATGTCGAGTTAATGCGAATATTGAACGCATTCTTAGTTGATCAATAAAACCTGATTTTTATCAAGGACTAGACAATAAGCAATCGTTTGATAGGTAGCGAATGATTGGTACAAATATCTCAATTATATAGGAGATTAATTGGGGCTCTAATAGTTCAGTAATATCGCTGTTGGTCATGTCATTGAGTAGTACGCAATATAAATCAGAAAAGAATACCTCTTCGTAAGATGTTACTACTTATGCACCGTAGTAGCTAGTACAAAATCTAAGCTTTAAATCTCTTGATGATTATCGCCAACCATCCAATATAAAAGGTATAATGAGTTTAATTCACACCGTCGTCCATTTTTATACTCAAGTGTTTATAATATTAAACTACAGTTTTAAATTTCTCGGGTTAAAGTCCCAGTTAAAACAAGTAGTTATAGGGCGTTTTAAAATAGTTTTCATCATGAAATTGCATTTTATGAGTTGGACGGTTTATTTGTGACACTTTTTTTCTAGACATCATCAGTAAAACTTCTTTTTGAATCAGTTAATCATTGGAAAAACAAAAATTGTATATGTAGGAATGAACGGTCCATAAAACTAATAAGAAAAAAAACTATACATTACTCCTGGATTTTCAACGACTCTCTAGATGATTGATTTCAGTCGAACATTGAAAAACCAACCTGATGTTGTGATCATTACAAATATTTATTCAATTAATATTAGTGTAGTTATTGCTCAACTTATTACTTACTTCAATAATCCTAGAATTTCAATATAAGCTGCAAATGTATTCATCGTCATTCGAATGAATTTATCAATATTGTTTCATATGATTAATTATAAGGTTGTGTATGAACTTTAACAGTTTCACTCAGTTACATTTTCACTATTTAAATACATATTTTGGTCACTTTACAGCACACATCATTACAATAATATGAACAAATGAACGTGTAAATACACTTGTCCTATAGAATATTTTTAATAATAACATATCTATTATTAGCAAGGCAGGTCATTTAAATTATAAAGTCAAGCCTACTTTGCGTCATTAATAATTGGTGAATAAGCTTATACAATATAATCGGTTATAGATTGAACAATCACTAGTCCATATATTAATAGGATTAGTTGTGAAATCAAATTATTTTTGCGATATATATAATGGAATTCGTCAGACTACATAATAAGAATATAAATTTATAAGCTTTGTAAATATATGTTTTTAATAAAACGGTTTTGTTAATTTGTCTAACTATGTTAGATCAAAGTTTGTGACATGGTTGGTTAGGCTACTGTAGAAGTAGCCAGTAATATTCTCTAAGAGGATTGTATAGATTGTTGAATTATGTAGTTTACATCAAAGACTGATGTACTGGACAGATGTCTTATTCAAGTATAGGACTTCATGATAATGTAAGATCGTACACAGAACTTTTAGGTCACGCGGCTAGCGCTTAACCTGTAGATCAGTGAGTCAATATCCAATGGTTTAAAACTCTAAGCTCTAAATGTAGGCAAGTAAAAAAAGCTCTAAAAACCACTTGTTCTACTAATAATAATCATTTCCTCACTAGTAGTTAGTTTTGAGTGATCTGGTGAAAAATTGTAACCAAATTGAGTCCAATCATGTCTTGTATGAGACAGTAACCCACAAATAGTAATGGATAATGGTTAAGCGAAATTGCAAACTGGTTGAAAATTAACATGTAAATCACTGGATAATTACTTAGTAGTCCAAGGCTTGGGCATTCGCCGCTAGACCTAGAGCTCCTGGATTAGAAGAAGCAAATGCAATCAAAAATTAAATTTTTAAGAATGATACTAAACTCAATATTCAGTGGAAACTAGAGAATGAATACAATGGACCACTGTGATTGATTGTGTAAAATGTAACTCTTCAAAGATAGCTTATGAATAATGCTTTAATTTTGACAAAGAGATCTGTACCTACTAAACCTCACAGATTGCTAAACAATGCATTTTCAGTTTGATCGTGATCTGACTAACACTAGTTTTTCCAACCCATTGTATGTCGGGGTACGCAATAGGTAGATGAATGACTTTAGAGGGATAGACTCATTTAGTGGTTTTACATAGTATTTCACGTAAAGAAAAAATAAGCGCACTAATGGCCATACTTTTACGTTCATTTATTTCATACGTAAGTCTTATGTGGTAAGTATCTCGATAATTCTATAGTGATTTTTAGATTTAGTAAACTTTGAAACCCTTTAAGTACGGCACAAACAATTTTTAATGTATTTAATAATGGTCTTCAATATGGATTGATGTGAACTGAAAAACTATTATGATCAAGAAATATTATTAAAAAAGTTACCTAGTAGGTTTGAAATGTTCAGCAGCGAGTACTATTATTTCATCGAAAAACTAACTTAGGTTCGTCATACTACGCTGATAAATTACCTACTTCGTGGAATATACCTTCGGACTAAACCAAGAAAATAAGATTAACGTAAAAACATGTTTGTATATTAACAAAAAAGTTAAATATATACATAATATAAATTTTTTTTAAAAACGTGGGTTTTTTCAATTACTTATTGTTATCAACGATATATTTAGTTTCTATGAGTGAAGATTTATTTTGGTTGTAAATTGGTTTTGGATAGTTTATGTTCAAGATTTAATGGGATATTCGTTAAGTCTTCTAGTTCTGGCGAATAATAAACACCATGAAATATATTATTTATATATTGGGAATTGGAAATGCTTAACTGGTGATTATTGCTAATGCTTTGATTAGGTTGAATGAACATTTTATATAATCTGGCGGTTTGAATAAGAAGACTTGCACTTTCACGTAGAGATAAAGATAACAGACTGGTAGTAGTATTTGGTGTTGAGAAGACTGGCAATGGTGTAGTTGTAGACGACATTGATAATGTACCAGTTGTAATATTTGAAACTGTTGGCACTAAATATTTTGTTGTAGATGATAAATCAGCTACACACTAAAAGTAAATAGACATTTTTGTTTTAAAAAATATTCACAATATATTTTAAAGTGAGACTAAAACTTAGTTGATTGCGAAATCATAGAGACAATGTATTTATTAGTTAGAAATGTAGGTTTAAATAACTTTAGTGTAAACTTTTTAAGTTTCATTCATGAGATGCTAGTGGGAGAACCAATAAAAAAACGGTGAGTTATGTTTAGTGAACAATGTCATGAGGTCGATATCATCAACAGCCCGTATGACGAAAGTGCAATATCACAAATGAATATAAGATGCAAATGTAAAAAAAGAATTTTAAATCTGTAGTTAATAGATATCGTTAAAATTCATTTCGTATTGTTTGTTTACATCTTTCCAATGATGTTTAAGACTGAAATTGATCGGTCTCTTATTGGCATACGAGCATCCTGTGCGAATAGCCTCTATATCTATTTATTTATTTATTTGCACTCGTAAATATTGGTACAAAGGGGCACCAGATATATATGCGCCACACAAATCTCATTCGATTTGTGTGAGGGCTGTGATACTGTCCAGGTGCCCAAACTGAACCAGGTGGTTTTCTTAGGAGCCACACCCGCAGCCTTTGACGTGAAGGTCTAGTCCACAAGGCAGTGGAGCATCGTGATGGAATGCAGTCCCATGGTAGCCGGTGACCAACAATTGGTTCGTACGCCATTTGTTCCATCAGGATACTGAAGCCCATGTGCACCATTGGTTTGGAATCAGGGTTTTCCGACTCCAATAGGTAGACTTTCCGTGTCCACCAACCCGGTTAAAGCGTCGGATATTCGCTTTTCGTCCTCTCAATTTCGAAAACAACACTCCCGCCACTAGAAGGCAATAAGTAGGACTTCCTTGGCAGAGGCTATATACGTGTGGCCATGTGAGAGCATTTGGAGAGGGAGTGCGGACTCGCCCCACTCTCGGCTGTACCAGGGCATTTGGTGGCAAATAAGGGTCATGTTAATAATTCTTCCGCAAGCATTATAAACAAAGATTGATGGTGTCCAGAAGTGGGATCCAGGACGCAGGTAAATCCACCTGATGAGTCCCAAACAGTAAGAAACATGTGTTCTGGGTTTCACTACTAGCCATCATCCATATTTGCTTATAATACTTATTATTGCTTTCAGTGGTTCTTTCTCGTCTTTATGGTATATGCGAAGCATATAATATCAAAATCAAACTGATTGGATAAATGAGTTCAGATGTGAACAATTTATCATTATTCGTAAAGAATTGAAATTATCTTATAAATCATGAAACTAAAATTTCAGATGTCTAAATTTGATTTTTTTCAAAACTAAGTTAAACGTGTTGCTTTTATTTTGGTCTAGTTATATTTACTGTTCTACATCATTCTGTACATTTTTCATTTTGATTCGAAACTATAATAAAATTGAATGTACTATTTGTAGCAATAATTTCTTATACATGTTTTTATGTATTAATAAAGTTCACTCCATTGCACAAGCAAGTGGCTATCAGGACTCAGTAGCTGAGTGGATAACGCGATGGCGTTTGAAGCGAAATTCACCCGATTCGAGTCCCAGAGTGAACATCAACTCTGAGATGCAGGTACATCTAGCTGACGAGCCCCAAGTAGGACGAAACGCGTGTCCTGGATTCCAATCCTAGCCGCCATCAATCTTTGTTTATAATGCTTGCGACTTAATGCAATATCGAGGCGATCGGCAAAGTATGAACATATGTCAATAAGAGACTGATCAATTTCAGTCCTAAACATCCTTGAGAAGATTGAAGAAGTAAGCAACATTCAATAATGCAGCTTTTTGAAAGTAGAAGACTTAAGAAGAAATATACAAACAGAAATTAAGCATTATAATTAGCATTAAACTATTGAATGAAATTTTAATCATATTACACACTTATTATTAGGAATCACATTATCAATAACGAAATGGACTATTATAAATACTTACAGTTGAATTGATTGGTTTAGATTTATTATGTATTGAATGATAGATTAATGGTGGTTGATTAAAAGAGATTGGATAAATAAAAGGAATATTTGAGATAGAATTATTTGGTAAATAAATATAATCAGTGTTTATCATATTTATATCATTATCATTTTTATTATCTATAGAAGTGTTGAATGTTGCATTTAAGTGATTAAGTCCCATTTCAGATATCATATTATCTGTATTCTCTGAAATTGGATACAGTATGTTCGACATACTTGAGTTGAATATCAAATTAGATGATATTGGCTGAAAAAGAAAAAAAAAATCCTTACAGATATTTGAATTTATATTTAACATAATCAAGTTGATTAGAATTTTCAAAAAAATTTCTCATCTGAATTGATTAACTTCTTACTGGTAAACAGATGAAAATGAAAACAAAGAACCTATTGGTTTCGAATAGTTGCCCACTTAGTCACACAAATATTATCAAGATTGGTAGAACAATACAAAAATAAGCGTAAATAGCCATTTTTTTTGTTTTCCGTTCTCAGGTTTGACTAAACATTGCAAAACAAAGCATATAAGTACTAGGTTTTCAAGATGGTTTGGGACGGATTTTATTATGGACTTTGATTTGTATACGCGAAAAATATTAAAAAAAATTATAGGTACACTAATTAGAGAAGTAATAAACAAGGCCATTATGAAAAAGTAAAAGAAATATTTAATGAAACTTGTAGTTGGTAAGGCATCTCTTGAGTAACCATTATACACTGACATGAGTAGAGAGACCTAATACTGTTTTGAACCTTACAAAGATTTTCCTAACTGGGGCGTTCGATGTTTAATAGCTTAACTTTTGATTACTCTTCACGTAGAGAGTCATGTACAGAAGATTGATAAGAACTCCTTTACCTGGGTTCCGTTATCATCGGAACCCCTAAACAGAGAGTGATTACAATATTTGAGAAACTGATAGTATAAAATATTTAGTTTACCGTGTTTCTGAATGATATTATGTTTATTATCAAATTATACCAACCTTTAATATTCATAACAATGTATTTGTAAAAAAATACAACCGATTCAATTCGTCTGAAACAAAAATAAATTACTTTTCCGGTGAAGGCATCTGGTACTGAAACTAGCCTAACTATAACATTGTTGATAGATAAATCGTCTTGAAATTTAAATAGTTGACTATTACCATGATTTTTGTATAGATTTGCTGATCTCCCCTTATTTCTCACTACATACTTATATTCTTCACTCATTTGTTGAATAAAGTTAATTAATTCAGAGTTAACAGGATTTCTATTGAATCGGTAATTAAAATTTGATGAAAATGATGCATTTGATTGTTGTTTAAAAATTACTGCCCCCAAATGGTACGGCCGAGAGTGGGCAGAGTCCGCTCTCCCTCTCGAAATGCTCTCATATGGCCATGCGAATATATAGCTTCTGACAGGGAAGTCCTACTCACTGCCTTCTTGTGGCGGGGGTGTTGTTTAAGAAATTGAGAGGACGAAAAGCGAATGTCCGGAGCTTTAACAGGGTTGCTGGATATAGAGGATCCAACTAGGGGAGTTGGAAAACCCTGATTCCAAACCAATGGTGCACATGGGCTTCAGTATCCTGAAGAAACAAATGGCGTACGAACCAATTGTTGGTCACCGGCTACCATGAGACTGCATTCCATCACGATGCTCCACTGCCTTGTGGACTAGACCTTCACGTCAAAGGCTGCGGGTGTGGCTCCTAAGAAAACCACCTGGTTCAGTTTGGGCACCTGGACAGTATCACAGCCCTCACACAAATCGAATGAGATTTGTGTGGCGCATATATATCTGGTGCCCCTTTGTACCAATATTTATGTGTTTAAATAAAATGAAAAAATTGGAATCGAATGAAAAGTCAATAAAAGGGATGCTAAAGAAGAAATAACAGTTGACCCAAATAGTACCATGTGTATAGGACTCAGTGATATACTGGTACTTACTTTAAGGGATGATATGGGTTGACCAAGTTTTGATATTTTCTTATCCACCCTTTTCAAATTACGTCTATACAGTTTCAGCTGAGCACGTATTTTTAATCTGATTTGATGTGAATCAAATTGAGGAAATGTATTTTTACAAGCTTCTTCTATTTGAGTTAAATGTTCTTTAGATTGTTGAGTAATTGAAAGATCAGGGTTGAGTAACTCGTGAGTTAATCTTCGGACAAAACGCTATCAATAGAATAAAACAGAATTACAATCAATGTAAAAGAGAACTTAAAAGTGAATTTGAGTTATAGTCATATGATGGCAATGTAGGATTTACGTCTATGTCGGTATTAGCGCACTAATCTATACTAGATAGAACAACAGACTTAATCCGATATTATGGACTTGCCATGATATAGTACTCTCTGATTTCATTTTATTTTCTCTAGTTGTAGATGGCTATCATCAATTTGTCATGGAGCAGGAAATGATTTTACATGCACCGTCCATACATCAACCTAAAAAGAGCTAAAAGTTCCCGACTGATGCCTTTCATTGCTGTAATACGTGTGAAAAATGTACTTCCTAAACAATGTTTAAACTAAATCATTTAAAACAACCTTATATCACATACATGTTTTCTACATTTAATATTACTATATATATCAAGCTGATCATGCTTGTAAACTGACATGAATTCCGTAACTATTAATTTCAGGATTTATTATTATTAATATTATCATTATTATAATAAGGTCTTACATCGAAGTCATGCTACTATCTGTTTTATCTTATCCTACATAAATGTCGGTAATATTCCTTTCAAGAACCATTACAGAATACATTCACGGTGTTAACAGAATAAAATGTTTATTATAAATGACAAAAGATTACATAGAGTGACTATGCCTGCATGGCAGAGCCATGCCATCTCAATTAAATGTTCCCACATTGACGTTTTCTAAAGTTTTCCGAGTGTTCAATGACTAACGTAAGTCTTCTCATTTATTGTATATTCGGTTTCAAGAACAATGTGGTTAGGAAACAATGTCATCACGGCTTCATATTAAAAATTCTTCATAATAACAAACTTTAACCATGAAGAGTATAGATAAACAATGGTGAAAAGACTAAAAGTAAGCAAAGGTAACCAACCACAAGAATATTAAAAATGCTGTAACTTTAAGAAAGATGATTTTATTCATTTTGAACTGCTTACATTCATTTTTTAATTTAAATATATGCACAAGACACTAAGTACGAATTTAAAAAGTGTTAACTGCCTTTATATACAAACGAGGATGAATATACTTTAGTTAGACAGGAACATTTGTGGTTCGGTGGTTATCGTGATTTGAAGCAGTTAACAGGGGAGCCTGAATCTAGGTTTCATGCCATTTGACACTCGTCAGCTAGGCATACCTTTAACTTTGAGAGAACTGATGCTATCTGGTGCATTCGATCCTGTGTCACCCAGGTTCGCAATCAGAGAGGTTAACATAGCTATTCGTATCGTGATTTTTCATTTGTAGAACCGATATGTTTAAAATTAATTATTCGAGGAGTAGTGACTAGTTTCATTTGAAGTCATATGTGTTTACACTAATTAACGTAGAACTTCTTAAAACTTCAGGAAGGTGGGTGCCTATTCAGGGAGTTAAAATGGTGTTATAATCGATTTCGCTAAACGGTTACTTGAGACAAGAATAACCGTTATGAGTTCAAGTTAACTATGTATGTCACATGATGTAAAGAGGGCTATTACTCTGTACATTAAGTGAGGTATTTAGTGAAGAAAAAGAGCTATGGAACAATTTTGTTCTGATAAGTTGACAATCAAACTATGGGATGAATAATTGAAAACCTATGTGTTACCGGTATGCATGCAACGTATACTAGTCTCAAGTGAGACACTCGCGTGCAAAGACCCAGAGGAAACTCACGGTTTTCCACGAAGACAAATACATGTGGCAGATGTACCTCAAAATGACAGGCTTTCTGTTTGAAAGGCCAATCGGTTTCACCGAGGAGGCTTGACTAACCTCGTGGCTGGTACGTCACCACATGAATTACTGGAACATTTAAAGTAAAAGAAAATATAGGTATTCAACATTTTTAGTGGCAATAGTCTCTATTGTCTGAAAAACCCCATTTTTTGTCCCATAAACAATACATATACAATTATGCGTAAATAGTTGTTTCGTCGTTTGAAAATCACTTCATGATATTTCAATTTACTAACATTAATTAAAACTGACCACAAGAATTTCAAATGAACAAACTTGAACAAATTTACCCCGAATTCTAGTTCTAAATATGTCGGTCTCCGCTTCACATAATGTTCGTACTTATTTTCATAGTTTTTCAAAACTTGAGACGAACTGCCACATCCAGTCTAGGATGTAAAAGAAAAGTTCAACCTAAGGCAGTTTGTAAAACTTATATCCAAATAATAGTAAAAAAAACTTAACTTACTCTTAAATCAAGTGGTTCTTCAGATGGCTCCATTTCTATCTAATAAGAAACCCAGAAGGAAAAAAACAAAGCTATATATATATATATATATATATATATATATTCACTTAAATATTAGTTCTATATTTCAATTACATTATTTTTGTAACATTTAAAATGAAGTCATGTATTAGACTACATTACCTGAGACAAAAAAAATCTGAGGAACCCATTTGCTTGAAATGTTCACATAATTCATGTTTTTAAAAACTCTCACTTAGATACGTTGAACAAAAAGACGAAATGCACATGTACGTTATACAGCGAGGATTTCTTAACCTTGCTGAATATTAGCCTGATTCGATTGTAAAAGCGTAAACTACTCACAATGAGATATGATTTCAATACAAATTGTTTTATAATACTATATATTAACATTCACTTAATATTGTTTGTTTGAATCTTCCCATTGATGTTTAGGACTGCAATTGGTCAGTCTCTTGTTGACATAAGTGCATACTGTGCGTGTTGTCTCGATATAACCTAAATTCACAAGCATTATAAGCAAAGATGGATTCAATGGCCGAGTGGATAATGCGATGGCGTTTGAAGCGAAAAGTACTGGGTTCGAGTCCCAGAGTGAACATCAACTCTGAGATGCAGGTACATCTAGCTGACGAGTCCCAAATAGGACGAAACGCGCGTCCTGGATCCCACTGCTGACCACTATCCATCTTTGCTTACTATATATTAACAGTCTAATATTCTGTAAAAATGAATACAGTCATAAATCTTTAAAATCCTTAAAAATCATTTTTTTTAAAATCCTATAAGGTCATCTTTATAATGAATCTTTAAATTATTGTAATTATTACTTAAATGTACAATATGAAACTAATGTCAAGAAGAATATTGCTTAGTATCTAATAATTTAATTAACGAGGAAACATGGATTAATAATTACTTAAACTGCTAAAATAAATGAATATTTATCTATACAAAGAAAAACCCTGAAATTATTCTACTTATGCTTTGAGTATTACTTTGTTGTCATAGATGAAAACTGACAGTTAGTCAAATCAACTTCATTCATAGATTAAATAACGTATAATATAGAATTTTGCTCAGAAGTCGTTAGGTTAATAACAAACATGTTAGTTTCTACCCAGGGATGTATGACTTTGTGAAGTAAAGTCATACAGCAAGTAACATTCATGATGATTAGCTTTTTGATAGCATTTCTTGATTCAGAAATGTGAAGCAAAATCCAAGGTACTGAAAGTGTCATCTCGCTATGGAGTGTTTGTACATTTATATAATAAATTCCTACTAGATTGTAAGTTTTTTCAAGATTGCAAACGCTACTTCACTATAGTTATCAGTTATTCAGAAGCACAAATCCAGGGATTCTTACTGATTTCTTGTGATCAGCTATTAATTAATGTTGTACAATTCAGAAAAACTTGAGATCTTTAGAACACTGAGATACGTACAATAAACTTGTTATTTAAATCATACGGACAATCTAACCACAATTTAAAAAACATATTAGTGAAGTATACCTAGTAAAATATTCATGATTTGAACCCCATCGATAATTAATCTAATAAAGGATATCAGTAAGTCTCCCAACAGTACTGAATTAGTTTAGTCGGTAACTATTGAACAATCTAGTCAAAACTTCAATGAAAAACGAATCAGATTGAGTGCTTAAATATTATATCTCCATTTTTGACAGTTTATTAGTTTCAAATCATCTGGTCTCTAAATATTACATTCAACTGATTAAACTATTATGGTTACTGAAAGACAAAAGTACACCTACTACCTTTAAGATTAAACTGTAGTTATACTTAATTTTTGTAGATTAATTAATCTTTCGTGTACACAACATATTGAAATATAACCAGTTGAAAGATGCAAATTAGCCATAGATAAGCATTTTAGAAACAATATGTAAACCTCTTTATTAACTTTTCATCTAAATACATAATCAGAAGGGGTTTTGTGGAGATTTTAGTAATTTTACAGAGTTGAGATCATGAGTCACTTGAAGCTAGACCACCATGGAAAACCTGGAAGCACTGGACGGCCGTTTCGTCCTATCATCGGACTCCTCAGCAGTGCGCATCCACGACTGGTAGGTCCTGGGTTCGAATTTCGCGAGTGTGGGATCGTGGATGCGCACCGCTGAGGAGTCCCATAATAGGACGAAACGGCCATCCAGTGCTTCCAGGTTTCCATGGTGGTCCAGCTTTAACTGACTCATGATCTCAATTCTATATCTAGATACATTGTTCATTCTATATATCTAGGGGAAAAGCAGTATTTACATAAAAGTTGGTATACTTTTCTAGATTACTTTAATCATGATCGTACGTAACATCAAAATGTAATTTCACTTACCATATAACAAAAAGAACCTAAAAGCAGTTTAAAATTATGAGTCATTTTCTTAAGTTTATATTATACACTAGTGATAAAAAAAATTTTATTTTCAAATTTGTACTACTCAAAGAACTCACCAAGTTCGTATACCAATGTTTTCCATAGTATTACAATATATGTTCCTAAATATGTCATAATTTAAAGAATAAATTTAAATGACAAGATGGAGTCTGAAGCAAGTGAATAATTTAATTTAAAAAAATCTAATTAATCTGCCCTTTGCCCTAAAGTTAATAAAAACCCTCGTATATGATTGGTTATTTAAAGTAAAGACTTATGTGTGGGTGATCACTTAACTTCGATTTTTTTTTATAACTTTCATCCTAATCATGTTGGTAAGATACATATTGCACACAGGTATGAGTATTTCATCTAATCATAGTGAAAATTTAAATTAGTTATCAATAATCGATTGATAGTTTGAATTAAAAAAGTAACGAGGATGACATACATCCGTTAACACATCATTTAAACTTTTCTTCAACTCAGAATACTTATGTATATTGAAGATGATAATTATTCTCATATTAGTTACCAAGTGGAATATTTGACGTTGCAAATTTCAGTGGCGAAGGGCTTGTCGACAGTATACTGAAGAAATTCACAAAGATTTTCTTCTGGAATAAAAGTGTACTATCTTTTTGTCGAGCAATAAGCATTAAGATCAATAATAGTTTAAACAAAATACGCTACTGCTTACCAGTTATTACATTGTTATCGAAGAAATTTATAATAACATCGTACAGTAAAGAATCACTGACACACATATCAAGGTATTTCATAGCTACAGATGTATATATAAACTTTTATTTATCATTGTAATACTACTAAGTTAGCCTTACTAAATAAGACATTTTGTGCGATTAACGTTCTCTGAGGGAGACTGTTAAGGTATCTGTCCATCCATGGATGGTTACCGAAACAATACGCAAATTAGAAAGTATTTGTAATCATCATCAGTTGATAATTTTTTTTACTGTCAATGAGCCTTTGGTAAAAAGTTTTACCGTACAAATATTTAATACTATTATACTCCCACGTGGTGAGTATATTCTTTTACACATAACAGTATATTTCAGCTGTGTAAATGACCAATAGTTTACTTCACATTATTCATAAAGGTGTCATCGGTGTCATGCTGATATATTTTGAGACCACAAAGTAAGCAGTGTCGGGGTTAGAAATAAAGTATTGGGTAAAGATGGGAAATCGATTGATGGGGCAGTAAATCTCCATCGGCTCTGGTTGAGGCACGTGTTACTTATGCCCAACCACTACCTACCTTGACGGGTGATATCTGGTGTAAGAGAAGACTGGAAGAATGCTGGAGGCAGCCAAAACAAGATGTTTCATTAGTCTATAAAGTCATTGACAATTGAACTCACCCCATGTTAATAGGTGTAGATTATCTTGTTGGGGTCCGCGTTATTATCGTAACCAGTGGTTAGAGAGTGAGTGACATGGCTCAGAATCGTTCGCAATGGTGGAGGTGCATTCAATTCTTGTCTTTCCCTAGAACTTGAGTCTCGAAATTCCCTTATAAACTTTTATAGTTTCCGGATCCTAATCTTTTCTAACTACTGATGATACTGTTGCTATATCTACTCCTCTAGAATTTCATCTGTCTATTTTTATGTGGTATTGCAACTCAAACCTATGGATATATGTTTTAGTTTCTATGTTGAATATAATAATGTAAGAGCTTTTCAACTGGAAAGCATTAAAATTTAGCGGTGCATTCACTTTGATACTCCTAGTCTAACTAGTTATTGAGAGATAAGTGTTTAATTTGTAAGTAATTTAGTAATTAAATGACGAAATTTGATTTTATGGATATGATATAATTAGATGTTTTACGTTATATATGTTTAGGAAAAATGTATGAACCCTTGCAATCATAACTCTGTACTCGATGTTTCTTTAACTTTTACAAAGCAACATTTTGAATGATTTCTGATGATAAGTAAGATAATCTACTGAAAGTTATCCTCTGTTTAGGAATCTGTTAGATATAGAAAGAAGTCAGTAAATGTTTGTTAAAACTACTTTTATAGTCTAGGTACACATAGAAACTAATAGCCTATGAGGATCCGATTAATAGTCCGTGTTCAGAATTGCAGATTTATGAGGAATTTTCAATTTGAACACAGTAAATGATGTAGGTATCATTACCAAGTTTTGATTTGATAATTTTGAATAAATTGAGCATTGGGTAGATTGTTATAAATAAATAATATATTTGTAAATAATGATTATTATTTTTTTCAGAACCTTAATGAAATGTTATGAAAGAATATGCTATCATATGACATTGAAGTCATAAATGCATTGGAGAAATGTAAAATACAGCTAATATTTCTGATCTAGTTTTCTTTAATAAGATCATCTAAACCGTGTTGCAGAGCTAAATTTTAATGTGATCTTGAACAATAGCTTTTATCGACATTCAATAACCTATGTAGTAGTGAACGGTAGATAATCTTCTGTACATTGTTCTATACTTGGAAGGACCTAGATCAATCAATTAAATATAGAATTTTTTGAGTGATTTTTTAAAAACAAAATTTCAAAATAACGTCACTTAGGTGATCTGAATCTACATTCGTTTTCAAATAATTCAAATTAGCTTTCTTTCAAAGTTTTACAATGGTTGATGGAATCTGTATGAATCCCAAACCCAGCTGATTGAAAATTTACTCTAGGGTGTTTAACTTAATAGTAAATAAAATAATTTGAATAAAAAGAAGTCATTTTAATACTTATCTTCCTTGATCTACACGGTGAGCATTAATAGTATTTTGTATTTTATGTTTGGTATTTTGATAGACGGGAGTTACAATCCTCCATTGACCTTAAAGTACTGTGATTCTTGTTGTATTTTAGCTCATTTCAGCTTGTTTTATCTTCAGAGTATTCGCTTTCCGCCACTATTATTTCATTGAAGTTTGTGTCTTTTACAAATAATTAGTTGTTCTTGAGTGTTTAAAATACGACGTTAGAACGTATGCAAATTCGTTTCTAAAGTTTCAACTAGGAAACGTTCATCACTAGCATTCAAATATTTGATTACGCATTTCTTCAACTTCTTTTTCTTATTTTTAAAGTCGATAGGTCTGTTAGCATTGTATCTATAACACAAACATCTCTTTGAGTTTTGATAACCAGGATGCTTTTTGATGTATTTTTTCAGCCTATAACTCCATCGTTAGAAGTGTGGAAAGCCATTTTCAAACCGTTGAGGGTGATGAGTACTTACTTTTCAACATTTACTCAGTGGCTTGCGAGAAATTTCTTTGGAGTATAAAAAAGTGAGATAGAAGGATTAAGAGCTAGGGATGATATTTAGAGGACAAAGAATGAATGCGTCATTATGACCGATTTAGCATCATACCACCTAATTCGGATTTCCTATTATAAGTGTTAAAACTAACAATGTGATTTGTTAAAAAGTATATATTTTTGTGTGCTACCTGCAACATATGTGAGAATTGGTTTGATTCACATGAGTTTGATGTAATTGTGAAATATGAACGAATGGTAAAAATAAAACGAATGTTATATTGCAAGTTCTTGTTGTAGATTTCCAAACTGAGGTTACATTGTGATAGTATTCAACTAAAGTATGAGTATGGGGGCTATGATATGTGTATAATGTTGTTATAATAGATATTAGTCACTCATTCTATGTCTGTTTTACATATTCAGATAAAGCAACAATGAACATTAATGAATAAACAAATAATAACATAATTTTAAGTGCTAAGAGTGTACCTGTTATGGTTAAACTTAGGTTGTTATATTATACATTGGACAAACTTTAGAATCATCAAATATTGTAGTCTACAACTGTAGTCAACAGTTGTTATCGTGTGTATTTACATATAATGGATAAAAATAATGTGTGAACAAGTACTACACATTGTTTCTGATACGGTTGCTTAAAATTTTAATTTAGCCCAGATTATTTATGTTAGGATATGAAGACAAGAACAAATAGCATATTTAAAATAAATAAACAGTTTGGAACCATTTCAGGTTAGAAATTGGCTTGTTGGATAACTCTCAGGTTGCAGAGAATAGCTTTGTTGTTACTGAGATGTAATGAAGTGACACAGTAAAGGTTCAGAACTCAAACACCATGAAACGAAGTTAATTTTAATGAAAATCTACGAAACAAGGAAGGGCTTACTAGAAGCTAATAAAGAGATATACTATAAATTAACAACTTCCTACTTGATATTTTCTGTTAAGCAACGTGCTGACTGTGCGACACAGATCCTTAATTATTCAAAAAACACAGTAAGGATTGATCAGTAGCCATATCGAAGAAAACAACAGTACAATCAGAGTGACAACTATTAACAGTCAGATCATGCTGGATCAGATGATTCAGTTTTGTTGCTGCTCAGATAATTTTTGATGGATTAGAACAAATATCCCTTGAGTAAGTCGAAATACAATCGGAAATATTAAGCTAGAGTATAATATCAATTACTAACAGAGATTGAGTAATATACGTTTTTGGAAAGTGTTATTGTAATCAAGCTGGAAACTTGACCTATAAGAAAAGAAGAGCTAGAATGCAGGTTGGTACAGCGATCAATTAACGTTAACACTTTAATACTATAGGCTCCGATTATGTGCTACAGATAGTGTTGTTTAACACAAGATAGTAAGCATGTGTTGCTGATGTGCGCCAACTAGCATGAAACTTGGATTCAAGGCTTCTTATTGATTGTCTCCGCCTAATATGTGCTTAAAGCAATTTATGTGATCGAAAAGATTATTAAAAAATCGTTACCATTCGATTTTCGACCTTGCAATCTATGATTTTTCTCCCTCTTTGTTCCTACCGAATAAATTTTGTCAAACTTAGTGTCTTTAGCCTGTACAGACGTAGGTTCGAAAAGCGTAAATATAGGTCCTGGGACTAATCAATAAAGCGTACGTTTTTCTTATTTATTTATGCTATCGAAGACAATATTTTTGTACTGGACTAAATTCTAAAGTTGATTTTGGCCTATATCACTCGTTTATTTTACTTTACATGCAATCGTGATAAAAATAATTAGATACATACAATTGACATTCTTAAAGATTGGTACCCCGAAGTTTTAATATATAATCGTAACTTGTGGATACAACGAAATTTGTAGTGATAATAGCTGATTAGTAAAGAATTCAAATAATGTAATACATTTTTAGGAGTTAATTTATTGTATTAGTCGTTTAACTCTTTCCATTAATCTTTAGGATTGCAATCTACCAATCAATTTTAGTATATGAGTATCCTGTGCGGACTGCCTCGACATTATCATAAAGTTACAGGCATTTTAGCAGTAGAGTTGGATGGTAGCTAGTAGTGACATCGAAAGGTTCTGGATCTCAGTCACTGAGTGAACACTAACCGTGGAATGCAAGAATATCCGGCTGTCGACTCTTAAGTAGAACGAAACACGCGTCCTGAACCCCACTACTAGCCGTCATCCAACTCTGCTTAAAACACATTCGTAATGGTTGTTTGAGTAATCCTATTGTTATTATTAATATTACTAATATTATTATTACTATAAAAGCTCTAATCCATCAGTATTTTTCAGTATATGAGCATCTTTTTTGAATTGCTTTGATATTGCCATGAAGTCGCAAGCATTTCTAAGCAGATTTGAATAATGGCTAGTATTGAAATCCAGAACACGCATCTCATCCTATTTGGGACTTATCAGCCGAATGTACATAGATCTCATTGCTGACGTTAAAATCTATAACATTAACAATAGGAAAATACCAAACCTTACAAATAATATAAGTTCACTATAAATTTGTATGGAATTGGTTGTAAACAACAGGATGAAATAGTGCTTTTAAGATTTTAAATTTTCTTCAGTTCATAATAAGTGATAATATAATATATATAACTACTTAAAGAAAACTGCTTCAACGTCTTATTGTCTACTGAAAACATTTATTTAATTGTTTATAAACGTAATAAGTAGCTGAAATGAAATGGAAATAAAACACATAACGGAAATATACAAATTATAATTAATTTTATTATTTTTCGTAAGGAGAATTACAGAAATCTTCAGAAGAAAACATCTTGTGTAGTATGTATATATATATATATATATCATCGTGAAATTCATCGAAATCATATTCTCATACATAGAAACACTCAACCGAACTTGATCACTTTATTGAAAAGTATTCAGCCTTAAATATATTTATTTTAATTAGTTTGTTCACCAGTAAAATCATCTTCATAAGTTTCATCATCAATTGTTGTCGCTTCACTGTCGTCTGAATGAACAAGTTCCACTTGACGCAACATCGAAATCTTTGAACTATCAGTTTCATTTGTAGAATGATCTAAAATGAATTGATTGATAGTAAATCAATGAAAAGCAAGAAAGAAACGATGATTGAAGAATATTTTGTGAACTTATGTATTTTATTTACTCATATAAGCAATATAGGCTTGGTAGTTGAAAGTTAAGAGATAGTTAGGTAAGCAATATCTTTTCAGTAAATTTATCAGTTCATGTTGAGTAACTTCAACCACTCGACGATATTGCGTGACCGTCCTACTCTGTCATGAAGCTATACATTTACATCATGAAGTATCGGCTCATTGGTCTAGAGGATAAGCGTTCGCGCGCAAGACCGAGTGACCTGAACTAAAGTCTCGAGTGTGGGACCGTGGATGAGCACGGCTAGAGAGGCCCATACTATGACGAAATAGCCGTCTGGTGCTTCCATGTTTTCACTGGTGGTCTATCATTGATCAGTTCATGATATCAATTGAAAACACAACAATCTCCGCAATTCTATACTGAAAATGCAGTTGTTTTGTGAACTCTGTTTAAAGATGATAATTTTAATTTTTGATTATTTCTCTGAAGATTGGACCACATAGTCGAGGGGAACGTTGGATTAATTTTTAATTTTAGTCGCTTAAATTTTTACAAATATAGTTTTCTTTTAATATCTTACCTATAGTAGGTTTCTAAAAGAGTTATTGTGGTTTACCACTATCACTACCACCACTAATACTATTACGAGGAATAGTGTAAAGTAAATACAAAGTGGTTAGCGTTCTTTAGCGAGTTGGTTTTCTACTATCAGCAACAAGTTACTGTGGGAGACAACAAACAAGATTCCAGCAAAGGAAGAAATCAGGAAGAAGCGCTGGAAGTGGATTGGACACACTTTGAGGAAATCACCCAATTGCGTCACAAGACAAGCCCTCACATGGAATCCTGAAGGCCAAAAGAGAAGAGGAAGACC
Source organism: Schistosoma rodhaini (assembly GCA_944470415.2). NCBI lineage: Eukaryota > Metazoa > Platyhelminthes > Trematoda > Strigeidida > Schistosomatidae > Schistosoma > Schistosoma rodhaini. Next base: position 57,392,558 of record OX104044.1, read on the forward strand.
AAAGAACACATTACGCCGAGAAATAGAGACAGATATGAGGAGAATGAACAAAAACTGGGTAGAACTAGAGAAGAAGGTCCAGGACAGAGTGGGTTGGAGAATGGTGGTCGGCGGCCTATGCTCCATTGGGAGTAACAGGCGTAAGCAAGTAAGTTACTAAGTACAAAGTAATTGGTTTGGGCAGTAAAATGTAAAACTTCCAAATAATTCAAACAATTAATTCTTTTTCTTTATTTCTTTAAAACAATCAATTCTATTTTCTTATTGTTCTATTGAGATAATTAAAAGTCAATAAACATGACACTTAAAACTTACTTAATTTATTTGAATGATCTTGTTTTATAGATTGTTTTAATTTATCATCTATCGATGTAGATGATTCAATTTTTAATTTATTATTAGATGAATTTAATAAATTTGTTTTAGTTTGACAATTTTTAACATTTTTTATTTGATTTAAATTTAATTGTGATAATGAATTACCAGAAAGATTAGCTAACCATTCAAGACTAGGTGAATGAACCATACTATCATTAGTAGGATATGGACGAATTTGTCTTAATTGATTTAATAGTTTATTCATTTCTTTCTGTTCATTATGAGATAGTTGATTTCTTTTAATTTGATTAGAATTTTTTAATGCTAATAAATGAAGTAATGGATTATTGAGTGGATTAATTTGTTTATTATTTGAATGTTGTTTTATATTAGTTAATACATTTGGTAATTGTCCTGGACTAATTTCATCTTGTTTTAATTTAATATTATTAAATGAGGAACTAGTTGAAGAATTTGAAGTACTTTTAGATAAACTAAATGTTTGAGTTAAAGAATTCTGTTGAAAATAAAATAAAAAAATTGTAATAAGGTTTAGTGAGTTAATAAGTCATTGTTATAACGAATTCACTTAGTATTGTTTGCTTGAATCTTCCCATTGATGTTTAGGAGAGAACATCAACTCTGAGATGCAGGTACATCCAGCTAATGAGTCCCAAATAGGACGAAACGCGCGTCCTGGATTTCTCTGCTAGCCACTATCCATCTTTGCTTATAATGCTTACGAATTAAGACTTTATCGAGGCAATACCCACAGTATGCACATATGCCAATTAGAGACTGGCCAGTTGCAGTCCTAAACATCAATGGGAAGATTGAAACAAGTAATACCATGTGAATTCAAACTTCACCCCATTGAAAAGCAAGTGGCTATCAGGACTCAGTAGCTGAGTGGAGAACGCGATGCCGTTTGAAGCGAAATGCACTGGATTCGAGTCTCAGAGTGAACATCAATTCTGAGATGCAGGTACATCCAGCTGACGAGTACCAAATAAGACGAAACGCGCGTCCTGGATTCCACTGCTAGCCACCATCCATCTTTGTTTACATTGTTAAAAAGATTTATTTTTAATAGTACACACAAATCTTGATGCAAATAGATTATGGAAAAAAATAGTAATAATGTGCAAAAAATGATGGCAGAAAGGTTATACAATCCATGAAAACGCCAATATTAAAATAGCGTTTGGTGGAAGATGTAGTTTAGCTAAAAAAATGAGTTCAGGTAGCTAATTTCTATTATATGTGGAATATAAAAGAGAAATACAACAGGATCGTCACTGATGTCTATTCTAGCACAAGCCTGATGTTGTCTAGAGTCAGTGATCCTAACCAAAGCATTGTGATTGACCGATAGATATCAGTTCAAGACAGTTAGCTATCATTTATATCATGGCTTTATTTTGTTAACTGGTCAACTCTCTGTTTTTTTACACTCAGTCCTAGTTGTGATTGTATTGATACAGTTTTAAACATCACAAAATTATAAAATAAAAAGTTTTGATCAGCGAACTTCTGAACATATTATTTAGTCTCCGAATACAGATTGTTAATATGTTAAACGTGAAACGTCAATGGTTTACAACTAAGGAATAAACGTGTATGCCGAAAAGTTTATAAACCAGTAAAATTTCGTGAAAGAAAACTGGTTGTTTTAAATTAAATAATACACTATCAAGTTGGGAGATTGTGTAAACAGATAGCCTGTTATAAACCACTGGAAGATACAGTGTGGTGTATGTTTTGATGTTAGTTGTTTGAAGAGAGTGCACAAAAAACACTGGACCTACGTTTCGTGCTAGTTGATATTTACAAGTATGGAGTGCTTAAAATCATTCGAAAGATGGTAATCTCTGCAGGATTCGAAACCATGTTACTACTGAGTTTTGACTCACCTTCACTAGGATTGGGAAATATCGATTATTGAGTAGTGACCGATGTTCTGTTTGTCTGATTGTTTGTGCTCATTCGAACTCGAATAGAACCATATAGTGAGCCTCAGTTTCTTCAAGATTACAGGTAATCCTGACGCGTGCAACCAGCGCGAAACTTTTTTACTCCACAAATCACGGCTTTCCATTAGAACGTTGGGAAACTTATTTCATAATTAGTCATTTGTAAGCTTTCTGAATTTCAAAATAATATATGTCAAATCAAGCTGTAACTCCAATGGAGCATTTATAAATCACGAATCCAAGTTAAATTTTATGTATTTCATCTTTGTATTTAGCTTATTATCACTGAAGATATTGTCATTTCTGTAGGATTTAGTAATATAAATTACTTTTTGAGCAATTATTAATATAGAATGACTTACATTTCTTCTCGTTGTTGAACTTCGAATTGGTTCCATATTAGACATAATTAATTTCAACTTATTATATGGCACTGGATATGGTGCTTCACCTTCAGAACGATCTAATAACCACATTCCATCACTGAATGTATCTGGTGCAGTGAGACTGAATGGTTCAGTAAATGATGAACTTTTTGTATCAATTAAAGCAGTTGAATTAGAATTCAGCGATTGTGAATTAAATTCAGTTGATTTCTCAGAAACGTTTTTTTCAGATGGATATTTTTGTGGACTTGGTGGGAATGGAGAAATCATAACGGATTTCTGTCTATTTATTAAAAGAAAACGGATATATTCAATGAGTGCACAGTCCCTCAACAATGGGATAAATATTCTATTGGTCACATAAATATCAGCTACTGAGTTTATCATAAGTAGTTTCAATAAAAACAAAACATTTAGTGATTCAAGGTACCTAATAATGGATCCGATTAAAGGAGATAACAAACATTTAAGGAATGAAAAGGAACTGTATAAATGAGAAAACAGTCGAATGTAACTTCTTCTATGATATTTGTACGTTACTTTGCATACACCAGTGATAAAATGTGACTACATCATGATCTTAATCCGCTGCTGTTTTAAACTGTGCCACATAAATTCCCAATTGTCTATTTTTGAAAATCTTTGTGATAATATTGACTAATTAGACGTAATTGTTATGCTGAAAATACACGTTCTCATATCTCAGTAATATCTACGTCGTATTGTCGACTAATTACTATATTCCTTTCATGATGCAGAGATTTAGTCGTATACCTAATACTATACGTGAGGTACATGATATAGAGTTTATTTGCAGTAATTCACAGTGATTTATACATCAAAATTAAAATATTATAAATGACAAGTCTAAACCGAGATCACAGCGTATGGATGTATGTTATAAAAGATTATAATGAAGTGTCATTCGGCAAATTTAGACAGTCTACCTTCTTGGTAAATTCCGTATTAAACTTTAAAGAAAGAATAAATATGGACCACGTGAAAAAGACATAAAGTAAATAAATAATTATCTATACATCGAATTAGTTTGTGATATTATAATTGGCATAAAGGGATTATAGGAACTGATCAGCATTTAGTTCACTACAGATCTATGACATGACCTAGAAGATTCTAATCAAATTTTTTAAATTTGGGTATGTAAAACAACTTCACCATGGATTATCACAGTTACAGTTGTAATACATTTCAAATATCAAAAACAAAGCGGAAGGATTTTTTGAAAATCAACCATTCTCGAGTCACTGAGTTGAATGACTAAACAATAGGACAGTGGAAAATTTGTAACAACTATGTATTTCAATTGTATATGGCGACAAACTAAGTCTCATATTATACATTTTTCAGGATTATACAGCCAATTTATATGACTGATTTGAAATTTGACTACTCTTACCCGTATGAATGATACACTATAACTACAGAGACAGTTTTAACCGATGAGAGGGTAATTTAAATCACTCATCTTTGTGGGTGCATACGTTAAGGTATGATAAGTATGCGTTATGTCGGGTGTGCAAAGGCCATTCAGAGAATAAGATAGGATGCCTGAATGTTCTGTTGACACGGAATCTTAACCAAGCTGTAATGAAATACATATAGGTGACCACAAATTAGAGTAAAAATGAAGACAATATAAATTATTGGCTTACTTAATAGGACTTGAAGATTGAGAACGTAATTTGGATCGCAGATTGTGATTGTCTGCAAACGATGGTTCAGGTGTAGAAATATAACGGGGATTAGTTGGTGGTGATCGTGAATTTCTAAAAATACTTTCTTCATCCGGATTGTATGGTTGCCAATTTGGTAATGGTTCTGGTGTCTGATCATAAAAAGCGAACAAAAAAACAGAGTTTATTATTATTTATACGACAACTACAAAATACAGACCAACATATTGAAATAGTATTTAAAATCGTTAATTCGGTGCAAAATTAGTTCTGTACAATTTAATTTAGCAGAAGAAATACGAAAATGTATCCTTCAGTGAAAAAACAACGTGAATATATATATATATATATATATATATATATATATATCACAAAAATAATAATAATTGTAACGTACTTTACTCTTTGTGTGAACAAGATCATCTGGATAGGGCAATTCACTCTTAGTTATACTATCCATTGGAGTAGGAATGTCCGGTAGACCTAAATGACTAGTCCGGTCAGGTGATGAAGATGGTGTTTTGAGACGTTGTTGCTGTTCTGGATGTAGTAGTTGATTAGTTGGATTAGGGCTAGCTGATGCTGGTGAAAGCATCGATCCAATACGTTCTAATAATGCAGTTTCAACTAAATGTCGTAAATTTTCTTTGGATGAAGTATCTAGAATGGAAAAAAAATTCCACATGATCCAATAAATTGCTGTTGTTTATCTGAAGTCATGAACCGGCCCAAGTTAGATCACAGCTGAAAATCTGGAAGGCCGCTTCGTCTTAGTGTGGGACTTCTCAGCAACGCGGATCAACAACTCTGCAACCTAAAGTCGAACTCATTGCCTTCAGTCTCGTGAGCGAATGCTTAATCTTTGGATGACTTAGCCAGTACTCGACGGTGTTGATGTCTAATTTCGATTAATCCACGACAACCATTTTTCTGTGTGTGGGTCCGTGATTGCTAATCGCTGGGGAGCCCCCTACTGAGACGAAACGGCCATCCAGTGCTTTCAGTTTCTCAACAGTGATCTTATCTAGGTAACCTCATGGTCTCAATGAAAGTCGACGGTCTTTACAACCCCTTAATAAAAAATTTTAATATTAAAAAAAACCAATGACTACATTTATCATCAAACTAACTGATGGCAGTCCTATCGTTCGGAAATTTTCATCTAGATTTCGTTTATAAAAATCCAGTGAGCAGAATAATGTAGTAGTTTTACTTACTTACACCTGTTACCCCTCGCGGAGGAGCACAGGCCGCCCATCAGCACTCTCCGTCCAACCCTGTCCTGAGCGGTTCTTCCAAGTTGCTATTCGTCCTTTTCATATCTGCTGCCGTTTCCCGACGTAGTGTGTTCTTCGGACTTCCACTTTTCCGCTTCCCTTCAACATCCCAAATTAGGGCTTGCCTCGTGATGCACTTTGGCGATCTCCTCAATGTACGTTCGATCCATTTCCAACGTCTTTTATTAATTTCCTTTTCAGTTGGAAGCTGGTTTGTCTTCTCCTACAATACGCTGTTGCCGATTGTAACTGATCAACGGACATCGAGTATATTGAGTAGACAATTGTTTATAAATACTTGTACGATGTTGATGATAGTTGTGGTAGTTCTCGAAGTTTAAGCTCCATTCAGTTAAACTGCCTTGAGGTTCGTATTGAAGATTCGCACTTTGATATTGGTTGACAGTTGTTTTAAGTTTATATGTTGTTCAACTGTAGGATTGCTGTCCTTGCTTTGTCAATCCTCACCTTTAAAACTGCGTCAGATCCTCCACATTCATCGATGATGCTGTCCAGGTACATGAAAGATTTCGCCTCTTCCAGAGCTTCTCCATCAAGTTAGATTGTGTTGATGTTCTTCGTGTTGTATTTGCTGATCTTGCTTTTTTCCTTGTGTATGTTGAGGCCTACTGATGCAGAGGTTACTGCTACACTAACTGTCTTCATCTGTATTTGCTCGTGTGTATGGAATAGGAGGGCTAGGTCATCCGCGAAGTACAAATCTTCTAATTGATTCCGAGCTACCTATTGTATTCCATGCCTTCTCTCAGATGTCGAGGTCTTCATAATTCAGTCAACCACTAGAAGAAAGCGTAAGAGGGAGAATAAACAGCCTTGTATGATTCCAGTAGTCACTTAGAATGCGTCTGTCAACTATCCTCCATTCACAACATTGCACCGTAGTCCGTCGTATAAATTCCAAATAATGTTGACAATCATATCAGGAACTTAATAGTGTTAAAGACGTTTCCATAACGTCCTCCTGTCCACACTGTCAACCTCCTTCTCATATTCAATGAAGTTGATGTAAAGTGACGAGTTCCACTCAACTGATTGTTCCACGATGATCCATAGTGTCGCAATTCGGTCTGTGCATGACCGATCCTTACGGAATCCAACCTGTTGATCTCGAAATCGAGCGTCTACTGCGTCTTTCATTCGGTTGAGCAACATTCTATTGAAAATTTTTTCCTGGTACTGACAACAAACTTATGACTCTGTAATTCTCACATTTGCTCAGATGTTCTTTCTTTGGTATCTTGATGAGTTATTCTTCATTCCAGTCTATCTGTGGCACTTGTTCTTCTTCTCAAATCTTCCTGAACAGAACGTGGAGCATGTTTGCAGTTACCGGTTTGTCTGATTTTGGTGCTTCGGCTGGTATGTTGTCAAGTCTTGCTGCTTTCCCACTCTTGATTTGTCTGATGATCATCCTGATTTCTTCCGTCGCTACTTGACTGGTCTTCTCTGTCTCCCACATTGTCCGGATGTTCTATGTACCTAAAAAATTGTTGCTGTGGTTATCGGAAGGAGCATCAGCCCCGTGACGTCCAAAGGATTTCGGCTTTCATTATGAGGCGTCATAATTCTTCCTTGAACTCCCAGGGCAGAGTTTAAATACTTTAATTTGTTGCCTTTTTTTAAAACGTTTTTTCTACGGAAGGGGGTTGATGATACCGTGTCCAACCCGCCTCGTTTACCTAGGCTTGGGAGCGGCAATAACTTTAGAAGAGCTACAGGTGGAGTTGTAGTAGTTTTGGGGTTATCAATATTTTTTGAAAATAAAATAATTAAAACCTTGAACACTCAGAGCATAGTTTGGATCTGTGACTTCATAAAGAACGATTTAATGTTTAAAATATTGAATCATTACTTCAAAATACTCGACCCTGTTTCCAAAAAATATCATATACACCATTTCTTTGGCAATAGTCTTCAATTACACATCGACACAATCAGAAAAATCATTGAAGACTGTTTCGTCTTTATCCGGAAAATTTCATTATTGGATAGACACAAATGGAATTCAGAATATTAAAAACTTGTGATGAGAGCGATTTCACTTGACTACCTTATAACAATCCCATGCTCTGCATCTAAAAAATTTAGCCAGATTGTAATGTAGTGAGGAAATCATGCAATAGGTTTTCGGTAAAAATCATTCCATAGCAAGATTTCTTATTGAATGTTTGAAATCCTCGATAATCACCCATCAAAATCTTACCATGACTTTGTGATTGATTTTTAGTTAACTGATCGGAGATCTGTAAGACAAGACGTGATAAAATATTATCTTCCAGCTCTGTACGGGATAAGACATTGGAATTATTTGAAGGTTGTTCAAATGATTGATTCGATTGAAAATGAAATCCAGTGCCTTTTTCATGAAGTAAACCAGATATATCAGTAGAAATTAGCTGGGAAAAAAATAAAGAAAAAAACAGTGAACTGAAACGGGTTGTTTAAATAAAATTAGTTCCAGATTTACTTATAAACTTTTCTGAAAAAGATATCAGTCAAGTTTTTTTCAAATACCAGCTTATCGTTTAATTCAAAATGTTAAACCTGCTTTTCGAACTAACTGATAGCACTTCTCGTTAGTCAGCTTTTTTGTGCATCTTATTTATTGACATGTCATTATCAATCATTTTTGAATTGAGAATTCATTACAACTCAAACCATTAGCATGTATAACAGAAGCTTAAGTTTACACTATATATGTTATTGACCGGAGTTTTGTCTATTCCAAACGTTCAGTCCATTTTGAACATAATGTGTTTGATTTGTTCTTGTTAATTTGTAGTACTCGTTTGATGTAGCTATGTGATATCTCCTAATTTGTAGTATACATTGTAATTTAATTCTTATCAAATAATTTGAAACGGGGATTATGATAGTGTTTGCATTTGTGATGCCTTATTAACGCATTTGCAAACAATATTGCTTATCTCGATATTACAAAGAATGACTAGCAGAATGAAGTAATATTTCTTTTTCATAGTTGAAAGCATGAGTCAATTGAAGCTAGGCCACCAAGGAAAACCTGGAAGCACTGGACGGCCGTTTCATCATATTGTGGGACTCCTCAGTAGTGCGCATCAACGATCTCGCCTCGCGAGAAAATACTGAAATCTCCACAAAAAGACTCCTTCTAATATTTCTTTGCTTAATTCGTCTTTTTATTCTTTATATTTTTCTCTATTAATAGTTCTGTAATCTAACAAGAAATTCGTCTTAGCACTTGATGAGTCATACATAACTGAAATGTTCAGTTAGGATACTTGAATGGATTCTTTACAGTATAGTTTAACGTTCGAACTAATCTTCTACCAGTACTTTCCACTTCAAATTACATACCTTGACCAAAAATTGTCATGTGATTCAATAGTTCGACAAATTCACAAAGTACTTTTCAAATAGAAAATCATGACAATAGTCATTTACTTTCAATACATTTTCTATAATACTAACTTCGTCTATTCCATCTTAGTATTGTCAAATTATTTTATTTACCTGTTCTCTTGATGTCCATGTTGAGTCAGTTTTATATTCAAATGTCAAATGTCTAATGATATTTAGTTTAGTCCAAAGATGTATGAGATTTAATCTGAGATCTACAAGTTTCATATAGAACAGAATTAAACTGATTTGAAATTTTCTTAAAATCTCAACTAATCAATTATATCAGGATACGGATTTTGGGAGATTATAGTATGTTAATAGTTTAATTCACGTGCTAATCTAAGCTAGATCATCACTGAAGACCTGAAAGTACTGGATGGCCGTTTCGTCCTGGTGTGAAACTCTTCAGCCGTGCACATACACGAACCCAAAACGTTCAGTTCCTCGCATGAGCGTACAACTAATCAATTGCCTGAAGTAGTGGTATAGATTAGATGAATTCATGTATGCAAATGTCATAATCAATTATACTGCAAGATGTATTTAATATAGTTTGAAAGTGGTTTATCAAGATACAAAACAACAGAAAACAATTATTCATTATACTTAATTAACATACACGTATTACGATGAATATTAAAACAAACGTTTTCATACATTCATTTAGTATTGTTTGTTTGAATCTTCCCATTGATGTGTTAGGACTGCAACTGGTCAGTCTCTAAGTGGCATATGTGCATACTGTGCGTATTGCCTCAATATAGCCTAAATTCACAAGCATGGTAAGCAAAGATGGATAGTGGCTAGTAGTGGAATCCAGGGCGCGCGTTTCGTCCTATTTGGGACTCGTCAGCTGGATGTACCTGCATCTCAGAGTTGATGTTCACTCTGGGACTCGAACTCAGAAAGGTACTGGGTTCCCAAAAAGTTTTCATAGTTGATATAAATGGAAAAATGAAATCAATTGATAATAAAACAACTAATAATAACAAATTTGGGCGCTAATTCAAATAAAATTAATACACAATTGAATTATTAATTACCTTATCTTCTTTTTCATATTTTTTACTCGGTACTGTTGAAAGTGAATATTGATACATACCTAATGGAATTATACCTGAATTTGGTTTTGTGAATATTTTAGATTGCATATTGTTAAATTTATTTGAATGTATTTGTTGCGGTTCTGTAGTTGATTCAATGGTTTCATCATTTTGATGATCAATAAATCGTACAACTTTTGAATTAGATCTTGGCATTCGTCTTTGTAACGAAGAAACTTTTTTTTAAAAAAAGAATTAAAATTACGAAACAAAGAAATCAGTAAAATTCAACTTAGTATTGTTTGTTTGAATCTTCCCATCGATTTGTTAGGACTGCAACTGGTACATGTGCATACTGTGGGTATTGCCTCGATATACCTTAATTCACAAGCATGGTTAGCAGAGATGGATAGTGGCTAGCAGTAGAATCCAGGACGCGCGTTTCGTCCTATTTGGGACTCGTCAGCTGGATGTACTTGCATCTCAGAGTTGATGTTCACTCTGGGATTCGAACCCAGTACCCTCGCTTCAAACGCCATCGCGTTATCCACTCGGCCACTGAGTCCTGATAGCCACTTGCTTGTGCGATGGAGTGAAGTTTAAATTCAACTTAGTATTGTTTGTTTGAATCTTCCCATCGATTTGTTAGGACTGCAACTGGTCAGTCTCTAATTGGCATATGTGCATACTGTGCGTATTGCCTCGATATACCTTAATTCACAAGCATGGTTAGCAGAGATGAAATCAGTAATCGTTTTTAATAAGGTATATATTGTTTACTAAGTGAAAAGTGAGTATGATCATTTGTAACTGTAATAGTTTTATAGGTATAACATATACAGATGACAATAGTTTATTAACTGACAAATACAGTTGAAAAAAATTGAAAATGTTTGCCATATTACTTAAATCTAATTAAAAGATGTTTATTTAAACAATTAGTACTGAAGCAGTTTAGCATTAAAAAAAATTAACTTGGTCTATCGGTTAAGTGCACTGGTGCGAGACTGGTAGTTCCTAGGTTCAAATCTCGTGAGGCGGGATTGTGGATGGGCACCGCTGAGGAGTCCCATAATAGGACGAAACGGCCATCCAGTGCTTCCAGGTTTTCCATGGTGGTCTAGCTTCAATTGACTCACGATCTCAACTCTATAAAATTACTAAAATCTCCACGAAACCCCCCTCTGATCTTACATATTAGTTCAATTAGTCTTGAACAGAGTGTTTACTAGAGATAACATAGTTAAATAGTATAAGTTATTAAGTTGAAAAGAACAATAATTGTTTCATGGCAGTACATTAAAAATTATTTGATTTTGCTTATTTTAGGAATAACTAAAGGTTAGTTCTATCAGAGGAAAATAATAATTACGGATAATATTTAAAACGATGAAAGAGTTATTAAAGATGTATTTGATTTAGTGTCATAATGGAAGTCATGACAAATCACATGACCACAGAATGATTCATCCAACTGTAAAATCAAGTGTAACATAGGTGCATATTAGGTAAAGAACCAATTATAGATAACCGCAAGTGTACTGACATAAATACAGAATGAGAAGTTATTACAACATGAACTTGGTTCATTATACATGACACACAAGGTTACGTCTATCTACAATTACTAGATGTCTGAATACACAAATTAGTAATACATTATTTAATCTTTTCGCTTAGTTTGGCTAACTAACTACGATTTTAATTTTAGCCCTGAAAACCAATAGAAACAAATACTTCAAAGGACGAGACTTTTTTTAAACGATTTCTTTTTAAACAGTTGTAAAGTTGTGTTTACATAAATTGGTAGTCATGGTGACTTTTATTTGTTAGGTATTGAACCCATAACTATATCGTTATCATGTAGTGTCACTTTATCGTTTTAGATATCATCTCAATGATCAAACCTAATCTACTGAAACTCATTTGCATTATGGATGAGTAAGGTGTACATGGTTTGAACCAAGTAATTGTTTTTGTCTTATATTCTACTTCTGTCCTTTTTTATGTTAAGATCACATAAACACTTATGCTCCTTGATTCAACAGAGTTCAACATTTTTTAGTAAATCTCTTGTAAATTTGAACCATTTTAACATAATTCTATCACGACTACTCGAGGTTAACTAACAGCCATATCATTTTGCTAGAGAAATAAATATTTAACTTGAATCACCCTATGATCTCGAGAAACCCATCACCTACTGATTAAGGTGGATAAACGACTCACCCCCGACACGGAGTGAACTCTGTTTATGGAAATTGTAATTGAAGTGAGACATCAACACCGTTGGATGCCAGATCAGTCGTCTGGAGGTTAAGCATATGGACCCAAAACTGAAGGTCCTGGGTTCGATTCCCATGTGCATGATCATGGGTGGGGACTGCTGGAGAGTTTCATACTAGGAAGAAGCAGTTATCTTCCAGGTTTTTAATGGTGGTCTAGTTAAATTCAGTTCGTCATTTCGACTGTGAAAACAGTACAGTCTTCACAAATCTGCTGTAGTAAGGAAATAAATCTTAATACTTAGTTAAGTGATATGACACATGATATGAATTTATGGTGACAAGTGAATGCAATTGACCAAAACATATACTATCAAAATTTTCTAGATTTAAATGCTTGATATTGAAGTGAATTTGTAATTTAATTATGAGTGCAAACAAAAATGAGTATCTAAACCTACTCCCAGTTAGATTTTCATCACTTAACCGTAGGACAGCCGTACGTGGCCTAACGGGGTCATTAATTGAACGTGGATATAATGGTCGTTTAGCTCTTCGTCTGTTTAAACGCCATGGAGAAGTGAGCGTTATAGGTGATGGAGAACGATCTGTAGAGTATAATTTAGGTTGATGAAACAAATCAATCACATTTCTTGATCTCGTTGGGGAACTACAGGAACTTGATGTATCTCTCATTTGTTTTGGTTGAGTGGTTAATTGAGATTTCGGTTGAGTTAACCGTGAAATGCGGCCAATGAATTTGGTTTGTTTTTCGGATTTCTATAAAAATAATTCATAATGATAATGAGTATTTTGTAAATTCCATTCATTAAATTCACACCAACTGAATAAGGTAAGACTGGATATCTTTCCAGTATCTGTTTTACTAACGATATAAAAGTGTTAGCTTGAGGCAATTCGGCAACATATATTTATTTTCACTATGTGTGTGGTATATCGTATCATTTAAATAGAGAGCAAGTCCATAGTTATTTGACGTTGAGTAATTTATATAATATTTTAGGTTACTATATAAAAGTTAGTAGTATGTTTTATTACAGTTAAGTGAAAATAAATTTCGTGTAGAAAATGGATCCATCAAACGTGATGAAAACTTTCGTTAAGAAAATTAACATATGATCAAGAGATTGAATAATTTAGAAGTACAGACCAGAAAATTGGGAGTTTCTGTTATTTGAAAAAATGGATCGTTGTTTACACTCTTCTGTAACGATGTATGACAAAAGAAGATTGAATTCGATTATATAAGATTCAACTAAACCGTGACAGTATGTAACATGGTTTTTTATTACTGAGCTAAGTTACTTAAGAAACTGAATTTGACTTTGCTAGATAACTGAATTATTTGGTTAAAAATGATTAGCAAAATGTCTTTAGACTGTTTTCATAAACGGATTATGTTATTCTATTAAATTGCTTATATTTTCATATTTGATTTTATTTTTTATCTTGTTATACTTCAAAGCACTTTCATGACAACTTTCAGTAGAATAGCTATACTGAATACTTTCCGTGAGTTAAGATGGTGGTTGGAGGTGGTCAACGGCAAACCCTGGAACCGGGTTTCGTGCTACTTGGTACCCGTCAGCAAGGTACACCCGTAATTTTGAGGGTGTTAGTGCTCCTCAATGGACTCGATCCCGTGCCACTCAGCCTCACAGTCAGAGACGTTACCACTGAGCTATTCGGGCCGTGGCCGACCTCCTGTAGGACTGAGATGTAATCACAATTGATTGATCACTGGGTGGTGATCAATGTCATGCGAGTCAAGTCCGTCTTAGTGCTGATCGAATGCTATCGATCAAGTTGTAATGTGGCCACTAGTCTAGGTGGCTTGACACTGCGTGCACTATGTGACTTTTCGTGAGTCTCAACCAGTTAGTTCAGCTCATTCTATTATTATTCGAATTTCTGTAAATTATACACAGTAACTATTGAAAAAAGTGTTCCAGAAACTAGCAGTTTTTATGCTACATTACTTACTTTATCATGAACAACTTTATCGATTGCATCATTTATCATAGCTTGTATGCGAGCTTTCTCCACTGATGACCTGAATGAAAAATTATATATTATCAGACAAACAAAAAAGTATATAAGTTAATTATTGAAATTTATACATAAACGTTATTGTGAGATAGACAGCTTTGCTGGAGCTGCATTTCCTTATCTGGACAGTTTTATGTTGAAGCTTTTATTGTCCTTTTAGGCAACATTATTAGCACAAACTTTGGATTAAAGTTGGCAGATAAAATGTTTACACATTTGATTAGTAGGTTGTTCCGTAAACGTTGATTTTCGTTGGTTACTGATGTTCCTTGTTATGTCATTGTCTGCTTATTTATTTTGGATTTTCATCGTGTTCAACCTCATTCTTGTTTGGCCTCACGGTTGTTCATGACTCTTTAAACTAATTGATATCAACTGACTACTCAATCCAACTCTAAACAAACTATCCTTCTGAGTTCCGATTCCTACACATCATCTCATGATAGACAGTCTTCGTCACTCAAATCAGTTGAATGAATGGAATTGGAAAATCAAACTATCATAACACTTGCTTTTCCGTCTACATGAGTAGGATGCTGATTTCCCTAAGACGAATATCTACACTAGATTCTCTCCCAGTGTCTATTTTACAGGACCCCAACACAACTCACATCAAGAACACGTGACTAGCCTAACTAGAATGTAAGTATATTTCCACACAAAAAACCGACATCAAGCAAAGTAATAATAAGGGTAAGAGAATACATAACTCATCTAGTACCTATCAGACTATCTAATAGTCTGACCAATCATTATCATCTTCACCTACGCATTACCAACCTATTGAGAAATCTTCCGGCTTCTCTAAATCTGACATCTTAGTTTCGGAAGGAGAACAGTGTGTTTAAATGAGTTAGTTAGAATAAGGTGGTTTTCAATTCTATCAACACTCAGTTCAGAATATAGCATGACTATTGTCCTGTTCACCATAAATAATCCAAAGGTTTCAAATGATGGCGAAACGATTGTTCCATGCTGTCATGAATCATCCAACTACTTTTAATTAACAAACGTTCAGTAAGTGTTTAATTAGAAACCATATTTTCATTTAATTTAAAAAAAACATAATCGGTACTTCAATAAATTAGTGAGTTTGAGAGAATATCAAGAGGTGATTATCTGTATTTGAAATTAAACTTCTTTGTTTGAATTGGGATATGTATCACGATTTTATGAGGAAATATTATTTGTTCAATTTGCCATCAATTTTTAGATGAAATCAGTAATCATATTCCTCTGGAAGACTATATATACTGGGAAAGGTGTATAAAATACATTTAGGGCAAACAAAGATGAAGAAGAATGGGAAATATAGATGGATGTTTCGACAAAGCAATTGATCTAATTACCTTTTGTTTGGTTTTATTTACATAAAAGAGAATAATCATTAAGTAAAACTTAGTTTGATTTCAGTTTTGTATTGGTTGTTTGAATTTTCCCGATGATATTTAGATCTGAAATTGGTCAGTCTTATTATCATATGTGCATCCTGTGCGGATTGTCTTAACATTGCCTTAAATCACAAGCAATATAAGCGAAGATGATGGTGGCTTACAGTGGAATCCAGAACGCACGTTTCGAAACACATCCGACTGACGAGTCTCAAACAGAACGAAACATGCGTCCTGAATTCCACAGCTAGCCACCATCATCTCTGATTCTAAAACTCAGTTTTTTTAAAAATCCTGATTTGTCATGAATAAAATAATAATTGAAACTGGAAGCCTGTAAATTTAGAAGGGATGTTAAGATCATGATAGAATAGGAGGTTGAACAGGACTCTGCTGTGCACGAAAATGTTTAATCTTTTCATCCTATAATGGTCTTAGAATCGATTTTAATTTTGCAAATTGTTAGTGTTATGTATTATTTCGGTCTTAACGTTATTTATATTCGTTAAATCGACAATTATCTTTTGCATTTTTTATTACCTCGAAAAATTACTGTTTGTTTTTCATAGGTATTAATTCAAAATATCGCGGATAGCTTCATTTCAAAATAGGTTTGGTGAAAATCAAATAATAATGAAATACTGATTTGTCTTCGTTTGCGACACATGTCACTAATTTACATTGTCAATCTAAAATAGGACTACACTGAATATCTTGAGATTTTGTAATGAGTAATAAAACATTAAGTTATATTTATTATCTGACACAATTTATTTTTATCGGAAGGGGTTTTGTGGAGATTTTAGTAATTTTATAGAGTTGAGATCGTGAGTCAATTGAAGCTAGACCACCATGGAAAACCTGGAAGCAATGGATGGCCGTTTCGTCCTATTATGGGACTCCTTAGCAGTGCGCATCCAAGATCCCGTACTCGCGAGATTCGAACCCGGGACCTACCAGTTTCGAGCCAGAACCCTTAACCACTGAGCTGGCATCCGACGGTGTGAATATTTAACTTCAACTGATCCACGAAATTGAGCAACCATTCACCAATGTCATCAGCGAGTTACTATCTCACAACAGACCTGGTTGAACGCCACCGATTACTGCTTCTCACTAGAAACATTCACAACGTTGGATGCCAGCTCAGTGGTCTGTCGGTTAAGAGCTCTGGCTCGAAACTGGTAGGTCCTGGGTTCGAATCTCGCGAGTACGGGATCGTGGATGCGCACTGCTAAGGTGTCCCATAATAGGGCGGAACGGCCGTCCAGTGCTTCCAGGTTTTCCATGGTGGTCTAGCTTCAATTGACTCACGATCTCAACTCTATACAATTTATTTTTGTAATTAAATCAATTATATACGTATCTATGTACAATATCTAATACACTTACTTATCCTTAGTTAGTAAATCAAGTAATCCGAAAATCGATTGATCATTATGTGAAGATTCTAACGCAGCAAGATTATTCTCTAGATTATTACGTCGTCGATTAAGTTCATACAATTCAGTTGAAGCTTTAACAAGAGGATCATCAGGTAAATTAGATATTAATTGAGTTATATCATTTGTAGGTGAAATTGTTTTACCAGAGTATTCCATCGCAAGTCGAATACTTGGAAGTAAACTGCCAGGAGTAAGTACAGGTTGAGAGTGTGATAGTAAGATATTTGAGTTTGTATCCTAAAAAGATAATTTGTTGGGAATATAATTTGAATGAAAAAATAGTCTTTGATGCATTAATATCACAAGATATATTGATATTGGATTATGAAGACCTCCATATATCAGGGCAATTACGGAATACAATGGAAAGCACCGATGCAATTAGACGATTAGGACTGCACAGATGACTATGCTCTTCTATCTCATATAGGGCAACAAATGCAGGAGCAGCTTCTACAGCAGAGAAAAGCCGAGATCGCGAGGTACAATACAGAGAACATTATACAACCACACCTGATGGAGAAGCTCTGGAAGTGATGAAAACTTTCACGTATCTGGACAGCATCACTAATGAACAAGAATGATCTGATGCAGATGTAAAGGTACGATTTGTCAAAGCAAGGACAGCATTTTCACATTTGAAGAGCATTTGGAATTCCAAACAACTGTCAACCAACATCTAAGTCAGAAGCTTCAATATGAACGTCAAGGCGGTTCTATTGTATGGTGCTGAAAGTTGGAGGACTACTATAACCATCATCAAAAAATTACAGGTATTTGTACACAAGTCTCTATGCAAGATTCTTCAGATCCTTTGGCCAAATATTATCAGCGACAACCTACGACGATACGGAACAAACCAACTCTCAGCTGAATTAATTAGGAAAAGACTTTGGATTTGGATAGAACATACATTAGGGTAATCTTAAGACTGTATCATGATACAAGCCCTAATTCGAAGTCCTGAAGGGGAAAGGGAAAGAAAAAGACCAAAGTAAACATTAGGCCTGGAATTGGAAGCAGACATTAAAGGATGAATTGCAGCTGGAAGGGATTGTCCAGGTCAGAGTTCGGTGGAAATATATATATATATATATATGATAAATCAAATGGTTGTACGTTGTTTCAGACTTCCCTTCGTTTTCTTCTTATTTTTATGTACCATGTTTAGAAACATCTGTCATATAACTCCATAAATGTACTTAAACGGTTTTGAGAATATTTTATTTAGTTTGACAATGCTTGATAAGATTCCGAACCGATGCTATCTGGTGTTCGGGAAATCATTGAAAAATCTGTGGTGTGTCAGCAAAGTTCAATGGGAGTTGGAAAATCACCACTGTTGTTGAATCAAGATTTGGCTATATCTTAAATTCACTGGAAATGAAATGATGTACCACAGAATACCAATTAATTGAGTTCTGAGTTTGCTTCCGACATTTTAAAAAAATTTAGTTGAATAATTGCTAGCAGTAAGATCCAGGAAGCTCATTCTATCTTATTTGGGACTCTTCAGCTGGATGAATCTGGATCCCAATGTATATTTTCAATAATATTATCGAAGCAATCCTCTAGAAATGTACGATTCAGTAAAGAGAATGATTTGACTGCAGTTTTTTTTACATCAACAACTGGAATATTCAAACTTCTACAACTAAATTATTCTTGAAACTGTTTTTGAATTCATACTTTTTTGGGGGGAGAGTCACCTTTAGATAATTTTTAAAAAAAATTACACTTTCATACTTGTAATAAACCATCAAAAAAAAAACTTATCATAGAAACAAATTTTAACTCACAGTATCAATTTTCTCGGTTTGTTCTAATTTCATATTATTGTTTTCATCAATTCGATTACGAACATTCTGAAAAATTATTATGATCATAAAACTAATAAAATTTTTAAATGATGAATTTCAGTTGATAAAACTGTGATATAAACAACAGTGAACAAGATAATCAGTCATTATATGAACAATAACTTAAACCTTTCTAATAAATCATCTTGAATACATTAAATTTCAAATAATATTAAACGTATGAAGAGACTCAATTACTGAATATATATATATATATATATATATATATATATATATATATGATGTTGCGTCGTTGCGTTTCAGCACAGGGATTTAAAGTTTGAAAGTTTATATGTGAGAGCGAAGATCCTGTGTTTGGTTCTCGGCTGTGCAGTCATAAATGCGCACTGCTGAAGAGTATCATATAAGAAAGAAATGGCCTTCAAGTGCTTGAATGTTTTTAACGATTATCTAGCTTAAATATGCTCGTGATTTCAATAACCTCCACGATATCAAACTAACAATACTACAAATGTTTCCTTTTTAAAAATTCTAGGTAAATTTTGTTAGTCAAGTATCACGTTTTTGAAAAAGAAGACGGTAGTAATTAAATAATGCAATGGATTCGACAGGTGTTTGGTTGATTCATTTAGTACTAATGGAATTCGACTGGTGTAGTTACAATATGAATATCAGTTTATGCAACTTCATATCGGGGTAAATATGTCGAGATATTAAGTGGTTCAAAATTTCCTGACGACTGCATTCAACCACCCAGAAATGTAGTTTAACATAGGAGTTACTTATTTTCAATAGAAAAGAAACTTACAAGTAACAAGTCTTTTATTTCTTGATAAACTGAACGAAGTTCATTTACCATTTCTTTTGTTTCATCCAGTTTTGTTTCTTGTTGAGCACTGAAATAATAACGATAAGAAACTGAATGGACCATTAATTGTTAGTATGTCTTAAAAATGTCATCATTGTTATAATAAACCTTTGTTTTCAGTATAGGTATTTGTGAAGATTATAGTAATTTTAACTGTTGAGTTCATGAGTCAATCTTAGCTAGACCACCACAGAAAACCAGGAAGCACTAGATGGCTATCTTGTCCTAGTGTGGAACTCCCCAGCGATTTGCATCCACGATCCTACACTCAAGACTCAAACCCAGGACCCTCTGTCTCACGTGCGAAGACCTAACCTCTAGACCACTGGGTCAATGTCGAATGGTGTCACTGTCTAACTTCAATCAATCCATAATGTAGCGCAACCCTTCATCCGCTGTCTAAAATTGGTAACTGTCTCACACCCGACACGGATCGGACTCTATAGATCACGGCTTCTCATCAGGACTTCAAGAAATTCATCTTGAAGCTAGTTACTGGTGAGCATATGATTATTATCGGAATGACGATTCGTGGAGAGTGTAGTATCTTAACAATCGGATTCAGTGAATCTAGGTTTTCAATTATGGTCTAGCTTACATCGACTATTAATTTCAACTGTTATAAATTTCTATTTATTACTCGATTCATATCATTTCATATAGTATGTAATCTTTCACTAAATATTTGACTTGTAATTGCATCATTATTTTTCTCTCTCTCTCAATTTATGTTATTTATATTTATTCTGATTATTAATTTCATAATTTCATTTAACGTGTGTAAATTCACTTAAGTTAACATTTTGTTTTCCATGGTGGTCTAGCTTCAATTGATTCATGATCTTAACTTACTAGAAATCTCCAAAAAACCTCCTTCTGATAATGATCATATGCTCACTAGTGACTGGCTCCATGAGTTATTTCCTGGAGTTCTAGTGAGAAGCAGTAACCAGTGGAGTTCAACCAGGTCTGTTGGCAGATATCAACTCACTGAAGACATTGGTGAATGGTTGCTCAATTTCGCGGGTTGGTTGAAGTTAGACATTAACAACGTTGGATGCCGGCTCAGTGGTCTATCGGCTAAGTGCTCTGGCACGGGACTAGTAGGTCCCGGGTTCGAATCTCGTGAGGCGGGATCGTGGATGCGAACTGCTGGGGAGTCCCACAATAGGACGAAATGGCCGTCCAGTGCTTCCAGATTTTCCTTGGTGGTCTAGCTTCAATTGACTCATGATTTCAACTATAAAGTATTCTTAGATGGTTAAGAAAAGAATCAATTAGATATTTTCATTTATCGATTCTGTAATTTTTGTGACAGTTAATATGTAAGTTGAAATTTCATTTACCTCTTGTCAATGTATTTACTGAGACGCTGAAAAAGTCTTTAAGGAAGTATGATAACATAGAATTCATGAACAAGTGTCAGTAATAATGATACGTGATATATTCAAAGCTTTATGACAATCTTCAGCAACAACTCAATACTAACGGGTACAGTAAAAATAAGATTTTCACAGTATTAGACCAGAAATGCACATAAATAGAACAGAAATACGAAAAAATATTTAGTTAAACAACACAGTTATAAACGAAAAGAATGATGAGTAAAAAGTTAAAAACTGTTAAATGTATTAGGTGATAAATACTGTTACTTTCTTCTAAATCATAAAATATATGGTATTCAATCACTGATTCTTACTAACGTAAAGACATCTAACACAAAGCTCACAGTATGGTCAAACAAAAACTCCATTGTTTTACGAAATACTATCAATCACTTAAACTTTTTCGAATCGTTATTCTAGTGGACAGCAAATACTTAGATCACTTCAGTCAGTGAACAAATTTACAATCCAGTGTATTCGATTAATTAATTTAAAAATATAACATTATTTTCTATTCAATGGCTAGTCACCATATGAATGAATGTTTAGAGGATGGGAAATCTAGCTCTAGTCACTATCAAAGTTCACATTGACCTTATATGTCGATAGAAAGTATGAAGAGGTGTTTGTCGCTTCCTGATTACTCAGATCATGAAAAGTTGCTTTTTCTTGAGGTATTTATCAAAGAGAATGACCGAAATGTTCAAGGGATAACCAATAATATGGTATAACAACTTGATGAAATGCACATTTTTTTCAGGGTCTAATGTTGATTATGACTGAATTTTTAATTAATTGGTAGAATTGTAGAAAGTGAAAAAGCAAACTCAATGTACTTTAACTTAAAACCTGAAAAAAGTATAAAAAACAACAACCAATGGACATTAATAAATGAAAAGCTTCATCATATATTTATTCCCTAAAATATTAAAATTACTAACATAAATGAAATACACCATTTGACATCAATATTTATGTCTATTATCAGAAGGGGTTTTTGTGGATATTTAGTATTTTCATAATTGAAAGCGAGACAATGTCGTGGATGTGCACTACTGTGGAGTCCCACAGTGGGACGAAACGACCGTCCATTGCTTCCGGGTTTTATTTGGTGGTCTAGCTTCAATTGACTTACGCTTGCAACTATGAAAATATTTATGTTATTAAATTCACTTACTTTTTCGTTTTTAAATCTTCAACTTTTGAATCTATAATCATATCAGAAGTTTCTAAATATTTTTCTAATTTATTCAAAGTCATTTCAGGATCATCATAATCATTATCATAAATGATAGTTTTTGTTAAATTGTTATCTTTTTTTTCATTTAAAGATTTTAATAAATTTTCACATTTTAATTTATTATTAGGTAATTTTAATTTATTATGAGATGAATGAATGAATTTTTCTTTTGGAATTTTTTTATTTTGTTGTTGATTTAATTCAAATTGTTTCTTTGTAGTTGTTGGGTCTGAAAAAATAAATAAAAACAATTTTTAAAAAAACAAACAAACAAACAAAGTAAAATGGTGGAGAAGATTTGTAGTTCAGGTGGGTGATTTTGATGGAGTTTTGTTCTCTGAGCTGGACAAATTGCAGACTTGACATCAGTTTCAAGGAAAATAATTTTCATTTAATCAATCATTTTGATATAATCAGCCTAAGCTGAACTATAATATATCAATAACAATGCATACTTCAGTCGATTGAAAATGAGCTTAAAGTGAATAAATTCTTTAGCAACTTAACAAATAAGTAGTATTGTAATATGGTCTACTTATATCCATATAAGTAGTATATGGTGATGGTCAGACATAGAATGTATTTTGGCAGAAGACCGATAAGGAAAGGACTGAAATGAGGCACAATTGGTAGGAAAATGCATGAACAATGAAATTAGAGAAGATATACTGATATTTACAGAAGGAACAATGAAGATTGAGACAATTGGTTGTCATTTTGCAAATTAACTGTTTACTATATAATTATCAGAATTTAGTGAGATAGTCTGTAATTTGTGCTTAAATACATTCGATTGTCCCCAACCGGTGTTTTGATCACTACAGTATCTTATGACATGATTCTTCAAAGTATACAGAATCATTAATGTACATGAAATATTTCATTTATATAGTAATGTAATATCACTAAACAACTTATTTTTATATAAAATGCTATTTTTTATTTCTAAGTGGGACCATTGATATTTCTGATTATTAACATAATTCGTGTTGTAGTTAACGAAAGACAATCACACAATGACTTTGTAAAATATGAAAATCATACGTTAAATAAATCATCTATACACCTTCCTTAAGTTGTCCTTTACATATTGCATAGTTCCATTAATTCAAATTATTATTCCGATTGCTCCCCGTTTTTCTTCTTGTTCTCTTTGTTTAAATCTTCTGATGTTAAGCTTTTTATTTCATATCCCTGCTACATACTACTTATATCTGTTCACATAAGTTGAGCACACCACAGTATTACAAGAACTTTTGTATGCAAGTTTATTTAGTAGTGTTATGGAGAGACAAAAACATTAAATTCAGATATTAAAACATTAGGAATTAGATTGACTAGCTTATTCCTGGCTGTTTCTTTATTAAAATTATTTTAATAGTAGTATCCTAACTAGCTATTTTAGAATGATTTATGAAATATTTGTTTCTATTCATCTAGTTGTCTGAAAAATTACGGTCTAAGGTAAGTACAAATTAAAAAACAACCAATATCATATTGCTTAATACTCATTAGTGGTTCAATCATACTAATCAAGTTGCAAAGTGATCATTTGGCTAAATAACTCAACATTCTCTACTATTCTATTTAATTTTTAATGGTTAGAGGAATCATAAGAGAACTATTATTCCCTGTACGACTGAAAACCACATCAAAGGAAATAAAGGTTTCTTTAGAAATGAAGATGGATCCTTGTAAGGATTGTCAGCCAAGGCTCTCATAGGTTCACTTGATCGTTCATTTGGTTTCTAAGACTACTCAGAAATGCTCTATACGATTATTTCAGTTGATCATTAATAATAAAAAACAATATAGTTCATTGTTTACCTTAGTTACTGATGACAAACCAAAAATAGATACTTTTTCAGCTAAAGATATTGAACAAGATGTAGTAATGAAATAATATGATAAGGAATTTAACAGGTTATTTTTTACTTTAAAAAAAAATATATATATATTATCAACCTTTAACAAACAACACAAAACATAGATTCAGATTGTATTTATAACCTTGAGAAATTGAATTCAGTTGTAACATTATTAGTGGTAAATGACCACATAAAGTAGGTTAATTTCCCAATAGAAAATAAGAATAATTGTAGAACCCAAAGATCACTCTAAACGCTATAAGGTTAGATGATTGAAATTATATATCTGAAAAGTCTGATATTCACTAGATTATCATTTGAAATAGACAATTTCAGTAAATCATAAAATGATTTAATTAGGACATAAAGACACTCCGTTCTTTAATGGGTTTAATGTAACCAAAGACTAACATCAGCCAGTAAGCTAATAAAAACTACGGAACATCGAAGGGTCCACAACATAGAATGACTGTCGGTGGAAACTATCTTAACTTCATGGGGTTCATAGAAGTTTCTTTTAAAACTGGCCAATAACAAGGACATGATTATTGTTTAAGAGAGGTGGTTTGTTGAATGTTAGGAAGTTTTTCATCATTTAATGTCTGAATCTCTCTTTGATTTACACATGTTTTGAATTTCGGTTGAACCATTAAGTTATTTAAAATTGTTTACAGAATAACGATAGTTAACCACGATTAACTTGTGTCAAATATTGTTACATTCATGAAGTCATTTACCGTTGAACTGAATCACGTGAGTTGGAGCAGACTACCTGACTAGGATCAGTGCTATTATCATGACCAATTTTTGACGACATTGGTTCAAGTGGCTCTGGATGATGAGTAAATTTACAATTCAGCTTTTCTTACGTGTTGGCATTGAAATAAAACCATACATTTCTTCTCCTACAAATTAATCCTCCGATCATATCATTTGTGCCCAACCTTTTGTACGACCACTATTATTGTTACTGGTTCTACTACTTTGGTATTTGCCTTGGTAATTAAATCATGTTGTGCTGATAGGATGTGTCAACTTCAAACGATCCACATATCCGCTTGGTTCTACATTGTATACTGAGTTTGCAACTATGTATATCTTAAAAAAATACACCAATAAAAATGATTATAGGTAGATATAACTTGAGCTACATTCATATAACTTATAGGTCAATCCATCAGTTCACACTTCTACGTTTATCCGACTTTTCTAAAGTTCTAGATGTTTAGAGTTAATCAAGTAATATTTTCTGCATTTTATTCACTCAGTTTAATACAATAAAATAAATAACTTAAAATATAATATAGAAGAAAGATAATTTATACGAATATTAGTCAAGATTAGAACGAATAGTTTGACAATAATTGGGCGCCGAGTATAGAGAATTCATTATATGTGAAAAAAGATAATTTCATGTTAAACTTACTCGTTTTTGAATTCAAAGACTGATGATCGACTGATCTTTTCTGATCGGTTATTGATTTCCCTTTGATAGTTTTATTTGTTAGTTTTTGATTAGTTGGCGAATGACGATATTGCTTTTGTATTGAATTTTCTTTATTGAGTTTTTCCAAATGTTCATCAATATCACGTTCAATTTTATTTGATACAGATGATGGTAATTGTTTTGGTGCATAATTATCTTGTAGTAATGATAAACGATGTCTGATGTCATTTAAGTTATCCTTTGAATCAATGAAACATAGAAGAGAAGAAGAAATAAAAGTGCAGAATTGAAACTAAGGAAATCACACAACGGTTTAGTAAAATGTGGGAATCATACATCAGATACATCATTTGCACATCTCCTTTGAATCGACTCCTTAAGGTTTCATGGTTCCTTCATTCCTGTTGTTATCTTCACTGAGTTCAGTTCCATTTTCTTTTCTCTTCATTTTAACCTTCTCAACCTTCTGCTCACAGACATCCCATTTCCTACTGGTGTTCACATATTACTTATATCTGTCAACATAAGTAGCATACACCACAGTGTTACAAACTTGATTCATTCATAGAGTCCTAAATCATGGTTATAGGCTAAAGATTTATTTTATGACTGTTTTACTATAAATTAATAGAATAAGGGAAAAAGTATATTTCATTCCACTAATCTTAGCACAGTTACGGTTGATATTAATTTGAGAGCTGGTAAAGGTTTGTATAATGTTTCCTTTATTGTTATATCAAAATAAATATTTCGAATTAGGTAAATTAAAAGGTTAGCAAAAACAATATCAATTTAAAGAAACAATTAACTTGTTTAGTAAAGAAAGTGCATATTTATGATAATGATCCATTGTTAATTGGACTTTCATGTTTAATCAATTAATGATCAGAACTTTCAGAAACACACTGAACTTTTATCTACAAATTTCAATTTATCTTATTAAGCGAATGAATTATTCATTGAGATGTTTACAAGGTTAAAGCGGACGGATAGTTCAACAGATAAATAATATCACTGAACTTATAATATAACATTTATGATAACAGTTGACAAATGAAATATTTTGCCGACAGTAGTATTTTAATTATAACTAAGTCGTTGAGATGGAATCAAATATATGGCTGACTTATTTAAGTCGATAACAGTGGTAAAAAATAAGTATATTCACTGTCTTCGTCTAAATCTTTGTTTTTTTTATTATCAATTTCATGAGTAAATATCTGACATTTATTTTGAGCCATGTTTTCCCTTCCAGCCAAACTTAGTGGATGAAGACAGTAGGCTCTTCCGGAAAAGAGGTGTGCATGGGAGCCCAGCACAACTATTGAGGCGCAACCGTTACTTTTGCAACTAGTTATTTTTTCTTTAGCCTGGTATCCTGTTCAGTGATCGCTGATCATTTATGAACTGGATAGAAATGATTTATTATGCCTTTGGGTGTACGAAGCATTTTTTCACGTCTATTGAACGAACATTGGCGTAGATTGTTGACCGCGTAATGTGTGTGTTGTTGTGTTTTGAGGGCCGGTATTCGTTTGGATTGTTACTTGGGTAGTTGATGTATTTTGTGTATATGTATGATGACATGGTTGAATATGGAGTTGTGGTCATCCAGCGGTCTTATATGTTTTGTCATAGTTTGTTTATGAGCATTTGCTTTGATCTATTTGTGTAGTGGCTGAGAAGTTGAATTTGTGATCGTTTCCTAAGTGCATGTACATCTCTGTAATGTTGGCGAACAGTCCATGACAATTTTTATCTTGAAACTTGCATGTCCAATTTTCCAAAACTTTGGATGTTATTATTTCAAATTATTTGGATTTTGTCTTGTTAGTTATTTAACTTAGTGTTATATATATATATATATATATATATATATATATATATATATATATATATATTAGGACCTGAATTATTTATGACTGACTGATTTTATTTTTTAGAAAAATATTTCTCACTAGTTAAAGATCTGGAATTTTGTCGAAAACATAGTATCTGTTATTGCAAGTATGACGAAATCACTTGAAAATTTCACATTCAGGAGTACAGAAGATACAATATCAAAATGGCATCTGACTGGTGTTCAATTACACATATCATAAGGTCTCGAAACATATGTTCTATTCAGTAAACATAGCAACTGGGGTACTAACGTTTCTAGTTAGTAGCTACAACTCTCCCTAAATTAATTATATTACGTACCGAAAACAGATAAGACGTTAAAACACTCATCAAGACCTTACAAAGATACTTTTCTGGACAGAGGGTACAAAAGCTTAACGTCAGATTTATGGCCAAACTTAGAAAAACATTTCAAACAATCCATGAATTGTTAAAGGGTGTTTGATAGATAAACAGTTGAGGAAAACAACTCTTTGGGAATGGATGAAGCAAGATCAGGACTGAAATGATGGAAAGACGACAAAATGCGAACAATGAGACAGTGTAACAGTAAAGTTAATTAGAAATTTCAAATATATTTCAAATGGTTGAACTGGTGAGTATTTCTAGGGAGAGGAAATCTTGTAGAGTAGAATTTATGTGACGTAAGTTTATTGTGGCGTCGAGCTCGTACGGCGAGGTATCCAATTATGTTGTCGGCGTAAATATGATTCTGTCTATACTCGTATATAATAAATGACTTTATTCCGCGTTGGTGAACAACGGAGTTAAATAAGTCAAATACGAGAATGGAATTGGGATACATATATTTTCTACAGTCATTGATCTGGCCAGAGAATCAGAGTGATGAAGCGAATAAAAGTGAACGAAGCGGAAATGACATGCATGGGAGATGGCTGGGAAGCTAACTCGAGAGCGAAGCGAAAGATAATGCGTATTGGAGATGGCTGGGAAGCCAACTCGATTTAAGCAAGCGTTAATCAACATTTATAGTCAGACAAAAATGAGTGACAGACATATGATGAATAAGATACGAAGTGTGCACACATATACGCTCATATAAAAATATAGTCAAGGTTTATAATCAAATGATTAACAAGATCAAAAGATGACTCAACGGAAAGGTGAATTGGCTTGGCCAGCAACTAGAATAAAGTATATGGGCTTAACATATAAACTGATACTACAAGTTCGCTGAGTTCGCTAGACAAAAACTGTAAGAAAACGGGAACAATTTATATGAATATATTTATTCTTTTAACTAAACATTTTTGATGTTGTGTCCCTTATTTATTTGCTGAATGCTCAACTGACTCATGTTTGGTACTGAAAACCTCGAATCTTATAGTACATGGTGAAGGTAGCGATCTCCACAAATTATAATTTTACGTCTTCTTCTGACACTTGGTGATTCTATTTTAATTAGTAACGTATACTTTACGTTGATCACTAGAAAATAATATTTAACAGATTTCGAATTGTAGTAGCTAAACAATGAACTGTTGAAGACGGTTGTTAGATAAAGCAAATTCATTAGTTTATTACATTTTCAGATTAGAATTACAAAATATCTCTTTTAAAGACTTGCTTAATATGAGTTTATATTATACCTAAGACAGAAGACAAAATAATTTAAGCATATCTTCAAACATAATAATTCACATTAGTTAGTCTTTTAATTTACTACTCCATGTCGTTTGAAATTTATAATAAATAAAAGAACATACCTGTAGTAATTCTTCATCAGTAAGTAACTTTTCCGGATTATTCAGTAAATTCGTAGAGCTCGAATTAGCTTTAACACAACATGGTACTGTGCACGACTGACAACAATCTGGTTTAGAGAACCAAGTTTTTGGCGGAGTACTTAACCGTGGAGAGTCAGTATTGAAACGATTTTTTGGTAATAAGCACTTTCCACCAACAAGATCATGACAGAAACATGCATCATTTTCATTTAAATGTGAACGTGAATATTTACATATTTCTTCTAACTGCACTGATAAATCTTGAACCTATTGTAGAAAGATAAAAGTGGTTGAATGTTACATATTTTTTCATCATTACAGCATTTAACGAAACTCTAGTCTAATGAAAATTCGTGATGTTGATCAATTCGGATAAAGGAGTATGCTGGTTTGAGTGAGGATTTATTGTTTGTTCAAAGAATTCTATTCATTAATGAGCAGTCGCAATAAGTAATGTGATTGCCCGTCTGTTTAGTCACCAATAAATCATGATTTTTTAGTTGTGCAATATTTTAGATTTCAAGGATACAGCTAAAGCTGTCTTTTAATGGATATTTTGTGAGAGAATATAGCTGAAGTGTTGCGGTTGTGTAACAGTAGTGTAGAACATGCTAATGTTATTCAAATGTTAAGATCCAAGATTTTAATTTTCAAGGGCGAAACAGTTAATAATTTAAAATATGGTTGTTCTTTATAACAAACAAGTTTCCTTGATTTGAATTGTCACATTGTCTTGAAAATATTGTGAAAAACAAATTGTTTCGGATATTGCCCAGTAGGTGGTAATGACAATAAATTATTATGTGCTGATTCATGTGAATAATGTAAACACAGTCCGCTTTAGTCACTAGATTCAGCGTTTCCATGTATGCATTCCAGTTTGCATACCTAAATACAAACTAAGAGTTACTGGACCCCAAATGATCGCCAAACTTTATACGAATTCTAATAGACTTGTAAACAATCCAAATACTATGGTAGCCCAGCTATCGGTGATCATGAAACTTGACGATTAGTTCGTAATGTATTTTGATCTTTGCATCTCAAAATACCTTAGAATTTTATCATCAGAAAACTGTATCTAGTTACCTAAATTTGTACCAGTTCATACAGATTTTAGAACTGAATTGTATTCCATGTGTTTGTTTTCCGAAAGAATGTAAACTATGGTAATAGATCACAGATTAGACCCCAAAAACTGGTGGATAAAGTTTGTTTTACAATCATAAACCTTTGGCGAAACACATTTGCTGCATCCATTATGAAAAGTCGATTTAGCGTCAACGCTTCATGAAAAGCGCTAAATAATCATTATATCACGGAGAGTTGTCCTAGATTATTTCGCATAAAGTCAAGGATTTTATTGAAGAAACCTAGAAAAATTATTTCGTTACTAGTTTTTGCCTCGATCTGATTGATATTAAGACACAAATCAAATTCACAACTAGTGGTTTCTATTTTGACCTATGAATGATTGATAATTCAGTTAGCTTACCATTTGCAAGGATAATTTATTTTAGATGACAAGAAAATAGATAGTTAGTTTACAGATCTGCAAGTGTAATACTTTTAAAGATAAACTAAAAAAAACATTTAACACTTCCAGTCCTTTATTACATAAGACTAATTATCTATATTTGTACCATAATATTTATATTTAATAAATTGTTTGAAAAATTCAGGTTTTAAATCTATCTTAATCTTGTGATTTAATTACCACTTTAAAAACAAGCACTAATCGCTAGTGCTATGCATAAAATTACAGCACTGAAACTTTCCACAGAGTCTTTAAACGGTTAAATTCTGCTGAGTGCTGACTTGTTTACACAGATTAAGGACAGACTAATGCCCATTTTATTACTTTTTCAATCAATCTGTAATAAAAACAGGTCAAAAGTATATATGTTAGTTTTCTGCAAACACATTTAGGCTTCAAGCATGACTTACCTTTTCTTTTAAGTCAACTAGTTCAGTATCATCGTTGATGCTTTCTAAATTACCACCGGTTTTATTTGAAATCACGCTATTGATATTGTGGTTATCACTAAGATAATCAGCCTCTTTTTGAACCAGTAGTTCGTCAGCAACGATTTCTTTGTCATTCAGGCATAAAGGGTCTTCAAAAATAACCTTCCTGATTTTAAGATTAACAAATGATGTCTTGATCAAAAATGTTAGAAATTATTACCTGCTTGCGAGTTTTGATCTAACTTTTGTTGTTGTTGTCGTTGGCTTTTTACCATTTGTGACAGTGAGCATACCATTTTTCTTCGTCAAATTTATGTTTGAAGGAATGTACTCATTCATCATTTCCTGAATATGAAACAAATCACAATGTAAGACAACGTTTCCCATATAATGGCAGAAACTGATCTAATTACTTAGGCGCTATAAGTATTATAATAAAATAATCAGCATGTTTGCACTTAAATCCACTTAAAAGGCTAACCATTATATCTTATCACCTGTTTTATTTGTACATGACAGTGAAATGTATGGTGAAACAACTGATAAAACGAAATCTTTCTGTGTTTTGTCTGCTAAGATGTTTCTATGAAGATTTTGTAAAGTTGGGAGGCAATATTCAGCACATGCTGGTGGGACTTGGAGAACTATTGAAAATTTAGATGATAACGGAAGCTTTTTGCTCTAGTTTTAAAGTCCAGAGGCGTGAGAACTTATGACTCCGTATGGCGTCCAGCAAAGGTTTTCCAGTTTTTCAACAAGTAAGAAACATTGAGCTAAGTGAATCGAACTTCAAGTCAATTGGAAAGTTACTCATGATTATCACTGGGTGTAGGCCTTGAGCTATAGGAAATTGAATAAAATTAGAGTGTAAACGATCGGGTTCTAACCTGTTGGTTTAAAAGTATCTTGATCGCTGCAGGACATTGAGGTACTGGTCGTGTTTTTATGCAAAATTTTGACTGCTCAATGTTCAAGAAAACTTAGGTTATGACAGAGTAGCTGTCTGGTGTTGTTGTTATTCAATGATTCAAGTGTCATGTCCGGGTTTTATGAACTTCTGAGGACAAATATCCTAAAAATTTCAAACGGACATTGTACTTCTTCTTAAAGATCTATAAACCACACAATCGTTAGTTGTCACATGTAATATTCACCATATATACGTAGTTTATCAATTTACTATTCATCTCATCTTGAAGAAACAGTCTTCAATGCTAAGATGAAAGAAGTGCTATGTAGGTCCTGTAGATGATTTTGATGGGATTTTGTTCACTGAGCCGAGTAGTTTAAGCGTAAAACTTTTATTGTTTTTCGTTTATGAGTTCTAAAACCAGTTCAAAGAGGATGACATTTAAAAGAGATATGTAAACAATGGTAGAACAAGGTACAGCAATAACCAGTCGAGATCAAGGTCGTCAGTCAGTATGTGGGAAAGTTGGGACAGATGACGTTTATTTCAAGTTTATAGGGTTGACATCCGGAAGGACAACGAGATCCATGACTAAATAGCTTAGCTGGGAGAACGACATAATACTAAAGTTATTTGGATACTTTCAGTTAAGAAACCATACTTTTAGTGCTTTGTTATTAAAGCTAAATGGCAAAATGAACCTTACGGTTAAGGGTTTTCGGGTAGTCAGATCTTAGAAGCCAATGATTCCAAGACCTGTATGGGTAGAACGTATGTTTCCAAAAACACCTTAATTGTGTGCTAGACGAATGCCCATAGTCTTCGAAATAAAATGTCCGAGCTAAGTTTGATTATGAATGAATTAAATCCCGATATAATTGTTGTCACAGAAACTTGGCTCGCTGTACATATAGACTGTTCTCCCATCATTTCAGGCTACATCTGTATCAGAAGTGATAGAGTTATAAGTCGGAAGGGAGGAGGCGTAATGTTATATGTTAGAGACCACATTCTCATACAATCGATCATATCGGAGGCGCATATTAGTGGTACGTGTGATTTTTTATTTATGTAAACACATATATATTGGTACAAAAGGGCACCAGATACATATGCGCCACACAAAATAATGAAAGTAGGAAGAGAAGAGATGAAAAGATAAGGCGGACTGAAATGTACAACCAGAAGACTCTTTCAGTTAAGAAAGTTAGAACCACTCTTCATGTAGAAAGTAAAAGAAGGTTGGAGCAGAATTGCCACTGACTTCTATTCTGAGCTGTATCTGATAACGTCTCTAGCCACTGTGTTGCACCATCTCTCGGACCCCAGCCAGGAAGTCGTGAAGGACCAACAGAAGCTAGCCCTTTCCAGCTTTCTTTCATGCCACGACACCATGTCATACACTGACCTCCTCTCCGCTTTTTCCAACCAGTCCCAGAGTCGGCAAATGATGCACGTCGTGAAGTCTCTGGGACGACATTCGTAAAACATGTCCAGGCCACCAAAGTCGGTGTTTCAAGATGGTGACACCAATTGAATTATCGTCTCTGCGACCGAACACACGATGCCGAAACTCCGCATTACTAACATGGTGTTGCCACTGGATGTCAGCAATCCTTCGGAGACAACGATGATCGAACACAGAGAGACGTCTAACATCCTCAACTCGGAGAGACCAGGTTTCACAAGCATAGAGCAAAACTGCTCTCACCGACGCGTTGTAGATCCGACCTTTTACATCCAGACTAACATCACGAAGGCGCCAAAGATGGCCCAGATTGGCATAAGCCACTCTGGCTTTCATTATACGTGCATCAATCTCATCACTCATGCCACCACCAGCACTTATATAGCTACCTAGATACACGAACTTCTCAACTACTTCAATCTGCTCACCATCCAGGGTGAGTACAGGATGAGAATCCTGCCAGTCTTGTAGGAGTACTTTGCACTTGGAGGGTGCGAAGCACATGCCGTACCTGCGGACATTGATTGCCAACTGATTAAGTGCTGATTGCATGCCTTGGGCATTATCGCACAGTAAGACAATATCATCCGCATACTCGAGGTCGAGAAGTCGTTCTCCAGGCAGCAGATCCATACCGCCATTACTTACATCCATCAGAGCTGTTTCCAGAATGTCATCGATGGCAAAGTTGAAGGGGAATGGTGAGATCGGGCAACCCTGCCTAACCCCACTACTCGAATGAAACAAGGGAGAAAGGTGGTTGTATGCCCTCACTCTGCCTGAGGTGTTCGTATACAGGGCCTTTAAGATGTTAATGAACTTCTCAGGCACACCCTTCTTCAATAGACAATACCAGAGAACAGTCCTGTCCAACGAATCGAAGGCCGCCCTGATATCAAGAAACACTACGATTGTTGGCCTGCGATAAGTATGACGGTGTTCTAACATTTGGCGGAGGGTGAAGATGTGATCAACGCATCCTCGACCAGTACGAAAACCAGCCTGCTCCTCGAGAGTCAATCGTTCTCGGGTTTTAAACAACCTACGAAGAATGACAGAAGCCAATAGTTTGGACGCAATCGGAAGTAGACTTATCCCCCGATAGTTGTTACAGGAACAACGTGAACCCTTTTTAAAGATAGGGACGACTATCGACTCATTCCATGATGTTGGAACACTTTCTTGCTCCCAAACCTTTGTAAACAACACCGTCAGTTCCTTAGCCAGAAAGTCATAACCATCTTTAGAAAGAGCCGGAGGTAAGTCATCTGGGCCCGGTGATTTGTAGCGTTTCAAGAGTTGGAGTTCCTTGCGGACTTCCGCCTCGTTCGGTGGATCAGTCGTCATCGGCCATGGGGGGCAGGACAAACTGGTTGATGTTGCCGGAGCAGCATGCCAGTTGAACTGCCCTTCGAAAAATTCCGCCCATCGTCCAAGACGTCGAGAGTTGTTAGTGATTGGCATCCCGTCATCCTCGTAGATTGTTTCACTCACATCAGACTTCTTGCTGCCAGTGGCCCGGATGAGTTGGAAGTGCTTCCGGCAGTTACCAGATGCAACTGCTGCTTCCATCTCATTAGCACGCTCCGACCACCGGGCTTCTCGGTCCTTACACAAGCTTTGCCCGATTTCACTACGTAACAGCCTTCGTTTGTGGTCAAACTCACGGTCACCCGGAGTAGACCGACGGGCTTCCATCAGTTGTAAGGAGCCAGAAGAAACCCTATACTTACTCGATACTTACTTGCAACAGAAGTTGCAGCCAGTTTACTAACATCGATCGACCTGAGCATTCAAGTCTTTGGCTAATACTACAATATCTGTCGAACGCGCTTTCTGGAGAAGAATACTGTTAACTGGTGGTGAAACTCATCCTTGATTGCATCCTGCCTGCAATCTGTCGGAGATGACGAAAAGACACCGTTTCTCACGTCGGTATCTTCTCACTTTGATGGAACTTTCTAATCTAACAGAACATAACCGACTGTTAATGGGGATCCAATCGATTAGTGCTGCCTCAGTTCTAGCGCTTAGTGCAACACCAACGCCTGCAAAACCAGACGAAGATGCCTCAGAGTTCCCTGATAAGCGCACGTGAAACAAGCTTTTCGAGGCGACAGATGGAGAGCGGATTTGTAGTACTTCACTAGAGTCTTGAATACGGGTCTCGGATAGACAACAAACATCAACATTAAGACCTTCCAAAGACATAGACAGCCCTATCTGTTGTCTGATATGCATTAGTGTGCGAACGTTGAAGGAAGCCAGCTTGAACGGCGTACGTGGTTTCAGAAAGACTGCTTCAGTATTCGTAATCGGTGGAAGCATTCACTTTCAACCAGACAGTGACTGGAGATCGTTTAGATAGGACAGATTTTCCACCAAGAGCGAGCTACTGCATAAGTTAGAAAGGAAGGATACACAATTTGGGAATAAAGGGAGTGAAAAAGCGACGTAGTAAATAATAATAATAATAATAATAATAATAATAATAATAATAATAATGGTAATAATAATAATAATGGTAATAATAATAATAATATTAGTAATAATGTAAATAGTCTTTTATTAGGAACGAGAGCAGTGTAGTTAGTGTAGTGCTTCATTTCATGTCATTTGTGTATGGGCTGTGATACTGCCCGGGTGCCCGAACCGAAGCAGGTGGTTTTCTTAGGAGCCACACCCTGAGCCTTTGACCTAAAGGTCTGATCCACAAGACAGTGGAGCATCGTGAGGAGATGCAGTCCCATGGTAGCCGGTGACCAACAATAGGTTCATTCGCCATTCGTTCCATCAGGATACTGGAGCCCATGTGCACCATTGGTTTGGAATCAGGGTTTTCCAACTCCCCTAGGTGGACCCTCCGTGTACACCAACCCGGTTAAAGCGCCGGACATTCGCTTTTCGTCCTCTCATTTTCGTAAAAAGCACCGCAGTCACGAGAAGGCAGTGAGTAGGACTTACCTGACAGAGGCTATATATTCGCTGGCCATGTGAGAGCATTTCGAGAGGGAGAGCGGACTCTCCCCACTCTCGGCCGTACCAGGGCATTTGGGGGCGAGGTAGTATGTTGTACAATTAGGTCTATAAACGGGTTAGTGACTATAGAAGGAATATATCAAAGTCCGTGTTTTCTTGCCCACGACGTTATCCTAAGATACGTCTGTTCTTGGAGTAAGGCAGAATGTCGTCGCATCGTTGGAGACTTCAACGCACCCCATATCATCTGGATAGAGATCACAGCTTCAGGTGGGGTTTTCGATAGCGACCTTCTATCAACAGTTATTGAGTGTGCACTTGTACAATGTATCGTAAAACCGACGCATATTGACTTGGAACATGATCCGTCATTGATAGACCTTGTCCTCACACACCACTGTGAAGATGTCGTCGACATCCAACACGTTCCCCCACTAGCGAATAGTGACCACGTTGTACTTTCCTTTAAATTACGGATACATGGTATAGAATATGCATCTGCTACACCCCGTCCTAATATCTGGAGAGCTAATATTCCGGAAATCAGAGACTGTGCTATCTCAATTGACTGGTCAGTCGATGCTGATGGATCGGTTGTAGATGCACGGAATAGGTTTAAGGCTACGTTCGAATCCGTAACCCAACCGTTTATCCCATGGTCAACACGTAAGCTATCACATTGCCCTCCATGGACTAATAAGGAAACCCGGGAGTTGTTGAAGCGTAGGAAACACTTTTGGGACTTATTTTTGTCATCAGGACAGGCATCATCTAAGTGCAAATATAAAAAAATTCGAAATATGTGTAAAAAGACCATAGCTAAATCCCGTACCACTTACGAACGACAGTTGGCATACGATAGCCGTACCTGTCCAAAGCGACTCTTTTCGTACGTTAAAAGGCGGACAAAACGTAGTGATGGTATCCCCCCGTTACCGTTAAACGAAAATTCAGATTTACCAGCTGAATCTGATCGAGCAAAAGTTGAGACATTTGCAAACTATTTTAGTGAGGTCTACTCTACGTGTAGTGTTACAACTATTTCTTCCATTTACAACAAGATACCAGCCATAGGATCTATACACGTTCTTCCATTGATTACTAACCTTAAACCTTGTAAGATACCGGGCTCCGAAGGGTTACATCAACGTTTGCTGTCATCGCTTGAGGAAATTATTTCAAGGCCGCTCGCGACGCTCTTAAACATGTCTCTTTCGCTTGCTCAACTACCTAGAGACTGGTAAGACGCTATAATTAGTCTTATATTTAAGGATGGTCAGAGACGGATCGTATCTAACTACCGGCCTGTCAGCCTGACCAGCATAGTCGTTAAGTTACTTGGAAAGATGATTCGGTCTTAGTTACTGAGTCACATAGATTCGTATAATCTGTTCACTCCCGAGCAACAAGGGTTTCGTAACAAGCGTTCATGCTTAACCAACTTGCTTATTAAGAAAGAGGATTGGACAGAAGCCCTACATAACGGCCTGTCTGTTAACGTGATATTCCTAGATTTTATCAAAGCGTTTGACAAAGTTTCACACTAAGGTCATATGCAGAAGCTCTCGAGCTTTGGAATAACAGGTGCTATACAGGAATGGATAGGAAGCTTCTTATGTGACCGCAGACAGAAAGGGAGGATCAATGGCACGCTATCCGAATGGAAGCTGGTCAAAAGTGGTGTACCACAAGGCACCAACTTAGGCCGTTTACTTTTCATTCTCTATGATAATGAATTACCTAGATTACTTAAGTCGTCGACATTATTGTTTGCGGACGATGTCAAAATCTGGAGAGCGATCAGAAATGAGGCTGATCGTTGTCATTTCCAAGCTGACGTTGACGAATTAGTTAGATGGGCTAATGATTGTGGCTTGGAAGTTAATTCCATGAAGAGCGTGTTCATGCATATCGGGCACGGTAATAGTTACCATTATACCATTAAGCGTACATCCCTTCTAGGCGTTCAAGAACATAAAGACTTAGGAGTAACTATAAGTCACGACTTAAAAACTATTGTGCAGTGCAACGCAGCTGCTTCCAAAGGTTATCGTGTCCTATGGTCACTTCGCTGAGCATTTAAATGCTTTGACGAGATGTTTGGAAGTTTATATCCCACCTATTTGAGGATACACTTAGAGTACTGTATTCAAGCAGCTAGACCATGTCTGATAAAGGATACTAAATCACTTGAGAGTGTCCGGCGTGTGGGGACAAAATTAGTGAATGGTCTTTCTAAACTCCCTTACGATGAGCGCTTGAAACGTCTAAACCTTTTCAACTTGTCTTATAGTAGGACGCAAGGTGACCTTATACTGGCCTTTCGTATCTTTAATTATGCTTCAGGTGTTAATATGTGTTATCTTTTTGCTCCCTCCAGCAATAATAATTTCCAAGGTCATAGCAAGAAGGTTCACAAGCCGCGATCTAATAAACTAAAGGTGGGGTCCCGTTCTTCTCATCGAGTGGTCAATGACTGTAACGCATTACCCGAACAAGTTGTATCAGCCCTATCAGTCAACACTTTCAAGTAGAAGCTGGACATTCACTGGAAGGCGATCTGTCAGAGTTAACACAGGTTCATCAACCTACTATCTTTATTACTGAAGACTGAAATTAAGACTAGAACTTGCATCAACAGTTAAAAGTTCCATCTCACAACTAACAGCGAAGTTTCAGTTATACCTCTACTTACGGTAGAGGTGAAAGACAACTAATAGTTGGGTGTTTAGTGTGATAATAGAAGCATTAAAGTTCATCTTGAACGGCTAAAAAATTTCACACGATAACTAAAACACTACATAATCTTACTTGGTCTCATTACTGGCAATAAACTCTTCTTAATCAGACCAGTGTCTTACGTTTTTAATAATCCGTTGTGTTTTGAACCTGTAATTTTCTGCTGAGGACAAGAAAAAGAGATATAAAAATGTAGAAACTACAAGAACACGAACGAAATAATTAGCATAGATGCTAGATTTTGTCATCTTGTTGGAGCGTGAAAGCTCTTAGAAACTTCACCTAGGTGAAGTCGATAAATTATTAGGGACTCAAAGCAAGTATTTTATCATGAACATTAATATTATTACTGGCTGGTGAGGAAATAATTTGAAGAACAACTAAGAGAACTCATATCATCAAATATTATTGATTCGAGAAATTGTTGTATCAACAAACTTGAAACACGGCTCTAGCTAACTAGATGAAATTCAGAGACATTGTAAGAGATTCTGACATCACAACTGCTTCATTTTATGAAAACAATCATTCGAGTAGAGCCTGAATACGGCGGTATAAAGTTAGTTGTACCATTAACCGAAAACGCATCATTAGAAGAAAATATACTATTTATAACAAACGTCCTGATGCTAAGAAGCCTTAATTAAGCTATTTCGTCATGAAAATCTATAATCCTGTAAATTATGATGCTTCAAATATTTTTCGTTACACTAAATATAGGATATAATTGAAGCTCCTAAAAATCAATCCATAAGTTGTATTGTCTCAGATTAGGTCAAATTTACGTACGCAACAAAGTGCTCTTTTAACAGGGTTAATTTGTGAGCGTTTCATAAAATACTTGCGTCAATTACGAAAACAAACCAAAAATATAAATAAACTTGAAATAGCACGACGGTAAAATCTACGTTAAATTGAGAAACTGATATAGACAAACAAATTTTCCATTGTAATAATACAAACTTTAGCACATTGTTTAATGGCTGAAGTGTTTCGATTTCACAGTTTTATGCTATAAGCGTTTGTTTATTAACTATTATCTCGTCTCCGTGTGGCAAGTTCGACTGCATGATTAATCATGGGTGCTACGGTGGCTGTCCCGATGAAGAAGGCAAAGTCATCAAAACCTAAGACGCCAGCTAGTCACCCGCCAGTAATCAACATGATTACAGCGGCAATTTTAGCAGTTAAGGATCGTAAGGGCAGCTCACTCGCTACTATCAAGAAATACATAGCTGCGAATTACAAATTTGATGTCGAAAATCAGGCAGCACATATTCGCCGTGGCATCGTGCATGGTGTTAAGAAAGGTGATCTTATACTAGTTGGAAATAAGGGTAAGTCTCATCTGGTAGCTTCAAAGTAACCGAAAAAATTCTCACACCTTTATGGAAGTAAATAGACGATTTTCGCTTTTGTATTGTGGAAAACGGCTCTTAACAAGTGAGATATAACCTTTGATTTGACCCCTCACAAGGCAGGAAGAATAGGAATGCCATTTTACCACCTTCCCATAACTATCACCTCACCAATAACCGAAATCTGCCAGGTCACCTGACAAGTCAAGTGTGGGAAAGCTGCAGGGCCAAAAGTCATACCAGCTGAAGCACTGAAGTAAGTTGTGAAAGGAACTGTTGAAATGTCTTCTATTTTCTCCAGAAGGGCCTAAAAATTGAACAAGTGCAGGAGTACTCTGTAAAATCTCGTT
The DNA here is from genome assembly GCA_944470415.2 of Schistosoma rodhaini. Lineage (NCBI taxonomy): Eukaryota > Metazoa > Platyhelminthes > Trematoda > Strigeidida > Schistosomatidae > Schistosoma > Schistosoma rodhaini. The sequence continues at coordinate 57,433,832 of OX104044.1, forward strand.
TGAGACTATGTAGCGTCCCAGAAGTTCTATAACACTACACCTACAATCTTGAGGCATTTAATTTAGTTAACTCCTTGGATGAATTTATTAAATAGACAGAGTCATTCAAATAGTAATAACTTATCGATACATTCGTATTATTATCACCATTATTATTATGTTTGTATGAGTTAGCATGCTTGATACCATGTTAAAACCTTCAAACTTTTTGCTCTCCACCGTAAGACTAAGTTGCCTAAATAGTCCGGTGACCTAACTGTTTTCGTTAGTGTATGTGCTTCTCAAATCTTATCATCTCATTCAGAATTATGTGTTGAGGACAAGATGCTTTTAGCCTGATTTGGTCGTTTTCTGGTAAACCTCTGAAATTATCTAGTCCTCTCTTGAATCAGACACCACTTCTTCGGTCAATAAGTTCCAAGAATTGGTTACTCGATTTAACATCCTGCTTACCACTAGCTTTGTTTTCGTTCTTGGTTTTTTACTAACCTGGTATTTACTCTGACTTGTCCTGATCTGGTAGGAAGAAAAACAGGGAATGTATAGGGTCCGAAATCATTTCTTGGTATTCGAAACATCAAAATCATGCTACCTCTTTACTTTCGGTACACCAGGCTAAAGAGATCTATCTTCTCAAACCGCTCTTAACGTGGCGAACCCCAGAGTTATGGAATTGAACGAGTAGCCGCCCTCTGTACTTTTCTCAGGATATCCGAGTTATTTTTAAGAACTGACCTGCAGCCTGAACACAATTTTCAGGCTTCGATCATCCTAAAGTTGTGTATACTATTGTGAAAATACAAATATTTAGCTTGGTAAATATCTGTCTTAAAAACCATAGAATACTAAACCCCTTAGATACTACCTCGCGTCAGTGTACCGTGGTCTTAATAGCTTACAGTAGCACCTGGAATTTAACTATACTTAGGTACTTATTTGCATACAGTATAAAAAACAAACGCCCTAACGAAATAGCTGGTAAACTGTGACATTCATTCGTACTCGCAATTCCGCACGTATTTGCTTTGTGTGCTATTAAGCTTGTGATCAGTGCTACAAAACATAAACTTTAGACAACGTTTGGTATTGTTTTACAAAAGACTGCTTACATTCACTTCCCTCTGTCATCTGATTGTTGAATGAATTGCGAAGAATCCCATGCATGAGGAGCAGTGTGGATGACAGTGAATTTCCTAGTGAAAATCGAATGATTTTAACTTCGCATGTGACTTAGCTTCTCTCCACCATATGCAGTAATAAATACGAAGGTTATTATAATGGTAGCGATATCCGCAGCGGTAATTCTCAACATTCACAGGAGAAAAAGTAAGGTTTCTAGTCAAATTACAGTGAGTAACGAGCAAACCATACATCATGGTGACGTTTTTAAATGGATGAAAGCCATTAAATACCAGGACAGCACAAATGGTGAACGTGATGTCTATGTGAATTCACGAGTTAACAAAGCGATGGGGTCGTTCTTAAAATTATGTATATTTGAGACTCAGAAGAACCGATGATGAACACCAAATAAAAAGACTTAAAACAAATGTTAGAACAGTGATACTGTACGGGTCTGAGTGAAGAGCATATCGAACTAAAAATAACTGTCTGTATTTCAACATCAAAGTCATGACAGTTATACTGTGCGAAGTTAAAACTTGAAGCGACATTACAACGATCATCAAAAATGTTCAAGTATTTATTTAGAAAATGGTATACGCAAGATACTCAATGTTCTTTGGACGAATACCATCAGTAACAGCCTACTGTGGGAGAGAAAAAAATCAATTTTTATCTGTAGAGGAAACTAGGACAAGACTTGGGGAGTGGATTGGACCTATATTGCGGAAATTATCATACTTTATCAGGATATTAACTCTTATTGGGAATTTTGAAAAGAAAATGAAAAAAAGAAAGACCACAGAACGCATTATATTGGCAATTGGAGGCAGTCATCAAACGGGATATATAGGAACTAGAAAGGATTGCTCAGGACCGTAACAATTCTATCTGTAACCACTCAAATAGTCTTTAAATAATCTTTGATATACGTCAACTCTGGTCAACGACGTTTGTAGTGCCGCGATTCGTTAACCGTTTACTTCGATAGCCGTTATAATTCTAAACTTAACGGCGCGTAAAATCAGAAGACAAAGGATAGCAGCAACTACAGTTTATTGTCGAATAACTCAGGTCAGAAAGTTAACAACACCTGAGCGAATAATAACGAGCGAGTGAACAGGCAAACAAGCGAAGGAAACAAACGAGGAGCAAGCGAGCGAGCGAGCGAATAGCAAGCAATTACATAGGCAATTTATAGTCAAATTTAATAAGGGCACAGCAAAGCAAAACAAAGGCTAATAATAATATTTGTGTGCGTACATATATGGGGAGGAGTATGAGTCATCGAATGATATTTAAGCAGTCAACATTTCGGCTAGAGTGTCATGTGCTCTAGTGGTATAGCAGTGCAAAGAATATGCAAATTGTTACTATCCAAATGACAATGTCTGTTAAGTAAGTTATAAAAATGGGCTTAACCAAAATTGGCTATAATCGAAAGTGATTGTAGGATGGTTGCTATACGTTTGATACGAAAGGATTTGTGAATTTTAAATAGTATGACGAAATAGAATCAATGCTTATAAGCCTAGAACTTCAAAAAATTATCAAATTAGAGGCACTAAGAATCCTCTACACGATCTGCTATATCAACAGGTAATGGTTGAACCAAAATACAATCACTTTCGTTAGACGGTCTTTTGAAATATAAATGGCGTATTAGAAAATCTGTATGTGGTATGCTTTTATTCACTCTGTGCTCGATAGTGGAATTATAAGCACTGAACCGTGAATTCCATTTCTGAATCATGGCAGAAAATGGTAGGTGGGGTGACTTAGTCGCCTTGTGATCATGTACAATACAGAATTTTACACCAAACAGGTGTTTGTGCAGTCTTCTACTGTCCATACCACAGCCATAGCCTCCTTTTGGCTCTGAGAATATCCTTGTTCATTCTTGCCTAATCGTCTCAAAATAAAAATATCAGGCTTCCCATTCTGTCCCAGAACCGCACCTAACCCCAATGGAGATGCATCTGTGGTAAAAATAGATTTTTTAGTCGGTGAAAATAGCCTGGGAAAAAACTTATCATTGCATAAGTGTAGAGTGTTTCTTAGTATATCCTCCTGTTATTGTCCCAATAAAAAATCTTTACTAGAAGACAAGTCCAAAAGTGGAATTAATACTTTTGTAAAGTTAGGAATAAATCTGGAATAAAACTAAGGAGCACCAATCCATGATCAGAGTACTGAGATGTTTTAAAGGGACGAAGCCTAAATCAATGAAGCCAGGTGATTCACATGAGGTTTAAAACCCTTAACATTTACAGTATAGCCTAAGAAGTTGATAAAATTATGCGGAGACTGACACAGATGAATTCACTGCCACAAGTCACGAAAACGTCTAAGTAACTAGGTGTTTTTCCATACATGTTTAATGGGGTTACAATGGGAGTAGCCCAACTGAACGACTTGACTAGTATAATTATCCTTTTTACCAGCCAGTTTATCTGGCTCATTCTTTACAGGATTCAACCGTAATAAACGTATGATTTGCAGAATACTGAAGTTTTGTATAAATAACAGAAGTAGTTCAAATACCTTCATGACTATACATTTTATTCATCATGCGCCTACGGTTGAGTAAAGAGGGTACTTTTCAAACTGAACTTATATAGTTTGTTCAATTAAACCGATATTGTTGCTAATATGACAACCAATTTTTTTAAAGTACATGATCACTGCATATGATGTCTGTAGTCTTAATAGCTCCTCTAGTAAAAATTCATTTTGGTGTTGCAGCAAGAATGCCGGTTTTCGAGACATTATCAATGAGGTAGCGAAACCACATCACTATATTAGTGGCACATGCCACCGTCTATGGTCGACTGCTGGTTCGTGTTAACTGAATATTTTATTGAAATACACGCATCAGTATCAGTGTGTATTAGTTGTTCAGCATACTTAATTTTACCAACTCTACTCACAAAATTGGTCGCACCTCTTCAGGCATATTGAGACCGTAATTGAGAACCACAACGTGATCATTGTATTGATATTAGGTCAAGCATCGTTAGACAGTTTAGGAATGGATAATGAAAATGGACATATTACGCTACTACTCAACAGCAACTCATAAATTAACTGTTAGCTTAAATTAAATTGGCAGATGATAATATTTTCTAGTGTAATCCTCATGAAAAAAGGATCAATTATTTAAGTAACATTCCTGGAACTTATTTAGAATAAATCATGGATTGAGTATAACACTTTTTTCTGAATTTATAAAGTCCCATATGTTCTTTTTTATTTATTTCTTTCCTCAGTTACCTCGTTGTTGTTCATTTTACCATACTATTATACTTGTTGACATTCATTTCATATGTTTTCCCAAAAGATAGTAATCTAAGACTGTTTGTTACTGTAAGAGATTTTAAATGGCTGTGTTTATTAGGTTAACCAATGAAGTTTAAGCGAAGGTGTCCACTAAACACGTGTCCTCAATAAAAAAGCTAATATGTGTTTGTTATTCAGGATATCGTCAATGACACTATGTTAAAGTTCGTAAGTGAGAAAAATACGGCTTTGCCTGATAAATGTAAGTGTGGTTAGTTTCGGTATATGTAATTCCACCTGCCATCTCTCGGTCTTTTGTTAACAACCAATATATATATATATATATATATATATATATATATATATATATATATATATATATATATATATATATAAGATAGTATCATCATCAGTGAGACTAAAATTTATGGACGATTTTTGAGTGACGCTAAACTGACCTTGAGAGTGTCCACCTAATAACTAGGACCAAATGAGGGTTATAAACCTATGTTAGGAGCTATAATTATGATTTACAGTTGATGGTTAAGGTTAGGAATCAGATTTGGGGTTTCCATCACGAACTGACATCAGTTATAATGCCGAAACTGTATTTAGCCAAATGGATGAGTGAATTTCGCGCAAAAATCCAGGACCTGTTATCTTATACGTGATTTGTTCATCCATAAATCACAGTCTCACCGCATCATCAAGTACAAAGTAACTAAGGCATAAAAACAGATTTCTTGTTATGATCTAACTGGAAGTGACAAAAACTACTGAAACTTTCGAAAAATACACTACAACTTTTTAATCTTCTAATAAACGTCTAGGATGAGGGTTTGTTAATGATATGGTTAGGAGATTAGAAATAAAAAAAACCGTAAACTAGCACTAATAACCTCGAGATAACAGTAATAAAATTTATCCAAGAATTCTAATTTAATCTTCTTCATTATAATAATCTAATGTAATTTAATTATTTCGTTCAGAATCATTTTGCTTGAATGATTTTTATATTAAATTCCCGTATCTTTGCAACAACTAGTTGATTATTTGCACACAAACAGGTATACTCAATTATGATACGATTAGTTCTAGCATTCTTTCATAAAGGTATAGACACTTAAGCACAAGTAATAAAATTTTATTAGAATTCATGATCAAATATGCATGAGGAAAATAATTGATACATAAACGTTAATAGAATAGCTGATCATTGGCTTGCATTCCTTTGTAAGCCTTCTTCTATATTCGAAATAATGTTTTATCATATTAGGTTCAGGATTATTCGTATCTTTTGTAATAACTTATGATTAGATTAATAATAAGAACATTACAACTTTACCTAAGTGTATCCCATGATGTGACGTTACACAATAACCTACTAATTTATAGGGATAACTAATAATATAAATATTCTAGTTAGAGGTTGACTTTTCTGACTTTGGATTTTCAAAGAAATGAATTGATTAAAAGCCGTTTGTGAATAAAAAATTGAGATAATTTATAAAATTATCAATGAAATAGATTACCTTCAGTTCCGAGAGCCGATTGTTAAGAATATGTAATTGATTTTTTTCTTATACTTAACTGAGTATTGCCAGGTTTCAATTAAGAATATTTGTTTTGATTTTGAATTCAAGACATTTTGAGCGATGCAAGGATTAACCATATCGGGGTATACTTTTATTTTTAAAGTACATTGCAAGTGATTGATTATCTTTCAGTGAAACAGTAAATTCTTCTTCTCGAAGGAAACGCAAAACAACTTTCATTGAAAATAAACAGTTTAAGTGAAATCAAATGGTTCAATTTATCTATTAGATATGAGGAATGAGATTTATGAAATCAATTTGAACTATATGCGTCGGGATATCATCAGATATCTGGATGTTTATCAAGTGTTATTATGTGAATCAAATCAAAAGTTCCTTTATAGAGAAATTTAGCGGATGATTTTAGCATTATGAATATTTAAACTTGTAAATGAATGTGCTGATTAATTTAAAAACTTAATTGGTACTAAGGATTTTATTTGTCTTTTGAAGAAAGATTGGTCAGTATTGTTGATTAACTCGATTTTAAATGAAATGCAATAAAAGTGGATTTTGGTAAAAATGAAAATTAATTAAAATAAAAAGTTACTTTAAAAGATGAGGTTGTATCACCTGGGATACATCATTTGCTAATGTGTTTTTTTTTATTGAAACACATTCATACTTAATATGAAGTGCCTGATATAAAATTCAATCTAGTCACTTCATTCAATATTGTAAAAAAAGTTATGGAATATCCTGCTAGAACGTAAGGATAATTTGTAAGTGTTCGCTTAAGAAATGATGATGGTTTGAACACGAAGTCGTTTGAAGTACTAGATTAAGTGTCTTTGTTAATTAAACTAAATAAATCTTTTACATGATGGATAAATAAGTCAGTTATTGGACAACTCTTCAGATTAATTGCTTGCATATGTAAACAAGATAAAAGGACTATTCTACAGCCTTCTTTTATGTCTTTGTTTGAAATATACTAGAATTTTGCAAATATTTAAGGATATGTGTCATGTTATTGACAAAACATGCACTTATTATTGATTCTAAAAACAAAGATTCTTTATCATTAGAAGGAATTTTGTGGAAATTATAGTAATTTTAATACCTGAGATCATGAATTAATTGAAGTTAGACCATCATGGAAAACGTGGAAGCACTGAATGGTGATTTCATCCTATTGTGGGACTCCTAAGCAGTGCACACCCACGATCCCGCCTCGCGAGATTCGAACCCAGGACCTTTCAGTAGTCTAGTGGTTAGGCGCTCGAGCGCGAAAATGATAGATCATGGATTCGAATCTCGCGAGGCGGGATCGTGGATGCACACTGCTGAGTAGTCCCACAATAGGACGAAACGGCCATCCATTGTTTCCAGGTTTTCCATGGTGATCTAGCTTCAATTGATTCATGATGTTAACTATTAAAAGATTCATTAGTAAAGTTTTTTTGCCTAACACATTTAATTATTACAAATTGTCTATCAGCTTTATCAGTTTGTATAAATATGTTGACTGAGTTGGGAAATAGTGACTAAACTGTTTGGATATATTGTAAAACAGAAAGAAGTAAAACGGGACGAAACTACTAAAGGAAGAAGATCAGGTCATAACGTTGTATTATTATCATGGGCTAACTACTGATAGTAAACGATTTTTGAGATATTTGTCCAATAAGTCATATTATTTCACTGTTGATTGTATTTAAGAGAAACGATGTAGAATGACTATTTAGTTTAATTACCATATTTCAGTCTGACTACAATTAAATTTCCCACTAAATATGGTAATTGTTCTTTTTTTTACCTAGTTTCGCCATAAACTGATATAAAATAAAGAACTATTGAAAACTGGTAGTTACGAGTAAGCAATGTTGAAAATTGTTAAACGAATATGAAATAGCTATTCAGTATTGGTTTGTTTTGAATATTACTTCAAATGGTCTATATATTATCGTATTCGTAAGAACAACTAGGAATCCTAATTTGCTTGAATTTCGTCAGACATGAAATTAGTTGTAATCGCGATTTAACATCAACTAGAGAAATATTGAAATATAAAGACTAATTACCAGTTGGTTTTCAACTGTTCTTTGATTAATGTAAATCTATGATGTAAACTAAATTCAAATTGTAAAACATAATGACACAATGATTGTAAAGTAATCAGATATCTATAAAATAGACAATAGAGGGTTGTTTGCGGAAATTTTTTAGTAATTTTTTATATAAATAATGGGATCGTGAATGCGCACTGCTGAGCAGTCCTGCAATAGAACGAAACGGGCGTCCAGTGCTTCCAGGTTTTCCGTGGTCGTCTAGCTTCAAACAGACAATAATTTAAATGTGAATAAATGACATAATAATTTATAGTTCTTTGCAGTATTCCATTGATTACACCTTCCCTACAATCCACATTTTGCAGATTAGTTTTGAGTTATACAGGATAAAGAATACCTGATTTAGACAGATATAGACTAATGATAAAATATTTCTAAACATGCACTATACTACTGTATTAAATTTAATTAATTATTTTACACACACACACGAAGACCGTTATTTATTACAGTCCAGAAGAAAAATAATTGATTTTTTAACTTCGTTTTATTTTTTGTTTTATTATTGTGATAATGTAGACTAGAAAAATATTGAAAATTGAATAGATTAAGGAAATACGCCCAAAAGTATAAATTAATTAAGGTGTACATTATTATATTTGAGTCAATCAACAACAAAAAAGAGGATTGAAAGGCTTTTTAATGAGATGTTCATTGGAGAATATTGTTTATTCTGAAATTATTTTTAAAAAATCCATTTAAGTAATATATATATACATGATATTCGCCCATTTAAGTAGTATATAAATAATATATAATTTATTTATTTTTAAAGATGTGTACACTCATTATCATTAATTTGGGCAATATTTGTCTTTCTATACCGATGTATTATTTTTCTGTTTTAAATAATTCCCAAAAAACTGAATTATTTGTTTATGTTTATCAAGTTTAGTTACATAAGAGAAAATATCGTCAAACAATGTGATGGTTTTCAATTTATACCGTTTAACTTTTGTGGCTAGGTAATGAGTATATATATATATATTCATATAGCTGATAGTATTCAAAAATGACAGTCAAGTTTACTTTTGTTTTTCTAGACAACGACTGGGATAGTTAATGAGATAAAATACTTGAAACGAATTCTGATAAATATCTATGGTGTAATACTTAAGTGTTTTAAATAAGCAAATGGTCAATGTTGGTGAATGTTATGTGATTAACTAAAATGAAAACATATTGAAAATATAAATGAATTTTTACATATATGATTATTCTTGAATTCATTTGATATAAGTAGTATGAATAGTTTAGTTAAGTTTTCTTCTAATTAAAAACAAGTCATTAATAGAGAAAAATGATAAGAATTATTCATCTTTAGTCGATGTTCATAGATTATTTAAACAACTAATTAAATTAAAGATTTTAAGTTCAATTACAGTTTATCATTTTGTTTTAATGAATAACCCTACTTTAAAAACCCATATTTAATGGAAACTTAGCCATGACGTATCATAGTTACTATTCTTTTTTTTATATATATAGGAATCCACTCAAGTTATGACCATAGAAATAAAATCTAAAGTGAATCAATGCTTCATTGTGAAAGATTTTATTTTATTGAGTAGAAATATTTGATATAGATTCATGAATAATTTACTCAAATTTCTTTGTTTCTAATTAGTTAGTTTGGGAATTCAATTTGGTCATTAGTTTACTATCCTGCTATTTATTAACAAATCCAGACTATTCGAAGTCAATAATGAATATTGATCGAAAGCAAAATTTAGACCTCTTTAAACTTTGATGACAATGAAATTCGGCTAATACATTAGAACTCATGGCTTGAAAATATAATTAAATAAAATTAGACTTCACGTAATTAGTGAATCAATATTAGTTTCATTAAAACAATAGTGAATAAATATTTAATTCACAACGGAAAAGTCTTATTTCTGTACACCTAAACAGATTCAGTTTGAATTTTTGATGGGGATGTTTCCTGTATTGATTTGAAATAAAAGTCACTTTATTTGTAAAGTAGAACAATGACAGTTATTTACATTGCTATAGAAACTACTACGCATCATAGCTTACTGTGTTCAGTAGGATACACTACAAATGATTGGCTCACGCAAGCCTCAGTCAAATTTTATTCGAAGTGAGCTATGAAGCCATATTTGTTACAGTCTTTAGGTTGATGGGCTTCTTTTAAAAGTAAAGCACAATTCCAGACTTCATGATATCATATGGCACCAAGCGCGGGATTAAAATCCCCTATGATATCATTCTTACTGTTAACAAATATCACTAACGACTCCAAAATAAGTAGCGATAATTAACAGAATTATACATTTCCTCCTAATATACAAGTCTGCAGATTCGATTATTTCACTCATTATTATGATACAAAAATTAATATCTTCTGACATTGTTAGGCTTTCTGTTTGAAATCTCAAAAAACTAAAATTGAACAGTGTAATGTTTTGACCCATCAAAACGTTCTGGTCGATTTACTAATTTGTTCCTTTTCCTTTTTACATTTCATTGTACAAAAGTATATTAATTGATGAAAGTCAGTATAAGTATTCTGAATTGGTAAAGTTGGACATAACTCAGACATTAAAATGAACAATAATAAGTCCCTAACCAACATTTTTTCTAACTCTAGTATAGTGATGCCAACTAAAATAAACTTAAATCCATCGGTTCACACTTGTTAAATGTGGCAGCAATCGTTTATTATTTTTGAGAAGACAGTATACACAGATAACCGATGCAGAAGAAAAGTAAGATCAAAGATGATATAGATACATAAATTAAGTGACTGTGAAGCCAGTACCAAGTGTAGATTTCCCTACCAACATCATTTATAATGATGTTGTAGGGCCAGTGAAATGTCACTGAACCCTAGCCAAATCATTCGGCAGTTGGATCACTAAATATCGAACAGATAATCGATCTCCTTCAGAGTCAAGGACGATCAACGCGCATCAGTTAATCATACGCCATGGACTGGCCCAGGCGGCAGTGGTTTTACTTGTAACTTATTATCACTAGACATTTTGGGTGAAAAGCATACATACAGTACTGAAGTATTCTAGAATATCTTCAATTCACATATAGGACGTGAACATTCAAGGTTTACCTTACGACAATATCTATAAAATTAAATGATTTGATTGTAAAGTAGAAGACACATGACATAATGTTTTCGGAAATAAAAAAAGAAGAGAGAAACACAATTATGACGAACTTAGTGGAGTTTCCAGTTGTTTTTATTTTTATTAACGTGATTTAAACTTGATAATTTTGTGTTTTCGTCTGTATGTTGTATAATACATATGTTAGATATTCTCACGATATATTTCATTATTACCATGATTAATGCTTAAGATGGATATAAATAAAAAGTACTAATGAATCACAAAAACCATTCTGATCTTCATGACGTATCAGATCAATATTTTTTTTCGTCGAATGATTTCATTGTGATCCAAGTTTGTCGTCATATAATTCTTGTACAGTTTATAGTAATTATGAAAAAGTTTATAAACTCTGCTCGAATAACACCTTTATTTATTTATTTATTTAAACAAATAAATATTGGTACAAGGAAGCACCAGATAAATATGCGCTTCACAAATCTTATTTGATTTGTGTGAGGGCTGTGATACTGCCCAGGTGCCCAGACTGAAGTAGGTGGTTTTTTTAGGGGGCCACACCCTGAGCCTTTGACCTGAAGGTCTAGTCCCCAAGGCAGTGGAGCATCGTGAGGAGATGCAGTCCCATGGTAGCCGGTGACCAGCAATTGGTTCATACGCCATTTGTTCCCTCAGGATACTGGAGCTAGCCAATGTGTACCATTGGTTTGGAATGAGGATTTTCCAACTCCCCTAAATGGACTTTCCTTGTCCACCAAGCCGGTTAATGCGCCGAACACTCGCTTTTCGTTCTCTCAATTTCGTAAACAACAGTAATGCTATCAGAAGGCAGTGAGTAGGACTTGAATAACAGCTTAGAAAACACAATATTCATAATTGTGATCCCTATAAGTTTAGTTGTTTTTCTCATTAGGAAATACTTGGTTTTAATCAACCGAATATTATAATTAGAAAAAAGCTAGAAAATAGTTCCTTCGTGAAACATTTCCATGTCTTCTTCAAATATAGGCCAATGTAAATAATTCAGAACCGATCATTCAACTGAACTGTAGCTTATCTGATAGAAATTTTTACTTGTAGTGCCGTGTTTCGTTAATCGTTCACCTTGATAACCGTTACAATACCAATCTTAACGGTGCGTAAAATCAGAAGGCTAAGAGAAGCGGTAACTACAGTTTATTGTCAAATAACTCAAGTCAGAAAGCTAACAGCACCTGAGAGAATATCAGCGAGCGAGCAACAAGCGAGACGCAAGCAATTACATAGGCAATTTATAGTCAAATTTAATAAGGGCACAGCAAAACAAAACAAAAGCCGATAATAGGATTTGCGTGCAAACATATATGGGGGCGGAGTATGAGTCATCGGATGATACTTAAGAAATCACCATTTCGGCTAGTGTCATGTGCTCTAGTGGTCATACCATTACAAAGAATATACAGGGTTTTTTTCAAAGTTGAAATCATGAGTCAATTGAAGCTAGACCACCATAGAAAACCTGGAAGCACTGGATTATAATCATATGCTCACTAGTGACTGACTTCAAGATACACGTCCTAGAGTTCTAGTGGGAAGCAGTGACCAGTGGAGTTCAACTAAGTCTGTTGTGAGATAGGAACTCACTGAAGACAATTGGTGAATGGTTGCTCAACTTCGTGGATCAGTTGAAGTTAGACATTAACACCGTTGGATGCCAGCTCAGTGGTCTATCGGTTAAGGGCTTCGTCTCGAGGCTGGTGGGTCGTGGGTGTGAATCTCGCGAGAGGGGGTTCGTGGATGCGCACTGCTGAGGAGTTCCATAATATAACGAAACGGCCGTTCAGTGCTTCCAGGTTTTCGATGGTGGTCTAGCTTCAATTGACTCATGATTTGAACTTTGAAAAATACTGAAATCTCCACAAATGCCCTTCTGAATATGCAGGTTGTTATAATCCAAATGACGATATCTGTTAAGTAAATTAATAAAAAAAGCTTAACCAAAATTAGCCATAATGGAAAGGGAATGTAGGTTAGTTGCTATAAGCTATAAGATTGAAAACAGTTGAAAACAAATACATATCATTTACATGCAAATAAATTTGTACTTTCTTTCGTACTAGGACAATTAAATAGTGTCTTTGAGAATAATTATGACAGACTAATTATGATATCGTTTAGATTTGAAGAAAAAGATAATTAGTTTATGAAATGTAAACTGTCTCACCGTAGTCTTTCATTAGTAATAAAAGCTAGTTTTGTAGTGAACGAGAACACAAGTGGGGATAATACTACTTGTACCTGTCGACATCATTAGCAAACACCACAGTTTCAGTGTACAACAAAATAATTGAATGATATCATTTAGAAATAAAATAGAACAATTGTTTAAATCATCTAATGATTACAGGTGAATCATCGCCTATAAGAGAAGAGGATATTCGTAGGCTACTAGTATTCGATCACGGGTGTATTCGAAGCATTTCTCGTATTTCCTGGGACCACCGAGCAAGTAATGCAGTTGTTAGGAAACGAGTACTAGGTAAGGATGGCAAATCGATTGATGAAGTAGTGAAACTTCATCAGTTGAGATGGTTGGGAAATGTGTTACGTATGCTCAACCACCGACTGCCCCGACGAGCTATGTTTTATGGTGTAGGAGTAGGTTGGAAGAAAGCTAAGAGTGGCCAGACCAAAACATGGCACAAATCCATGAAGTCGCTGACAAGTGGACTGAACCATGTTGGTAGGTGTAGACTACCTGGTTTGGATTCGCGAGATGATAGAAATCGATGGTTAGAGACCTTGAATGACATGGCTAAAAACCGTTTGCAATGGCGAAGGTGTATCCACTCTTTGTGTTCTACGAAATTCTAATCTTCTGAATTCTTAATGTCTCTATCTTTTTTCTCTTTCTAAATTTATTTCACTGGATTATACTCCATGAATGACATCTTCAAACCCTAATCTTTCTGATTACTACTTATGCTCTTACTACTTCTCCCACTATGAGATTTGAATCGACAACTTCATCTCTGTGCTAATGTGGTACGGCAACTCAAATACTTCAGAAATAACTACTATCTGTTCACTTAAATTTAACCATGTAAAGAATAACATTTGTTTCTTTTTTGAAATTTCAATCGACAACAGTTCATAATAAAAAAAATACATGAACCATAATACAAGTGTCATCTTAGTTTGTCTATCAAAATGATGGATATAAATAAGTGATTGAAATAAATATGCAAGTTATTGAAGAATGATTAAGGAATACTTAATTTCTGTTTTGTTATTAAAGTAATTATAAAGAGACGTATACTGACATTAAGTTTTAAAATTAAGAAGATACATCATGATATGTCTCCTAATGGATTGTAAAATAATATGTCAAGTATAATTTGTAATGACATGATACATTGAATGTTGACATGTTTGGGAATAGAGAAATTGTATTTAATAATAAAATTGTATTTTTGACGTTTCGTGACTTAATATAAGTCAATTTTTCAGAGTAAATAAACAACCGACATTAAATTAACAGAAGGTTAAATAGTATAAAACAAACAATACTCTCTCAGAACACATCAAATTCACCATGGAAAAGGAAGTGAAACACTTTTTAAAACTGTTTAGTTAAAAGGAATTCTAATGATAGTCTCTATCTGGCCATATAGCGAAAACCGACACTATTAGATCATTATATTGGTTTTAACTCTGCATATCCACACAGTGCAAAAAGTTCCTTAGCCACAAATCTCTTCAATAGAGTAATCATGATCATTATTTCAAAAGAGGGCAAACTAAAATAAAAAGAGAATATAATAAACACCCAACGTTTTGATAGTTTTTCTGAGAATATTATTAAAAACACAATGAAACAAAAATGTCTTTCTGTAAATAACAATCATAATCAAAGTCCTTGGGTTGATACTGTGGTTTTACTTTACCTCCAAGGTACGACAAAAGAATTACAACGGATATTGAAAACATACAAAACTATTGCTTGCTATACGACAACTAAGAATCTAAGAAACTCTTTAGTTAGAATAAAAGATACGATCCCGTTCACTTCCACACAAAGTTATGTCTACAGATTAGGTTATTGTCAAGTGTGATGCGTTCTATGTTGGAGAGTCTTCCTTTGATATCTCGACTCGTGCCAAGGAACACTTAAGTTACACAAAAGACCTTATAATCCTGTAGGATCGGAAAATTTGAAGACTAAATCGGCAATAGCAGTACGTACTATTCTCAATAATCATTAAATTGAAATGAAAATATATCAAAATAATTCAAAAAGGCTTCTCCAACTTTATACAGATGCGATGAGCCGAAGCATTTCTCGTCATACTAAATCCCTTTGCCCTCAATAGGAAAGAAGGCCTGAGTATTCATCTAACTTTGGTTATTTATCCAAACAACCACACCTCACATTATTTATTTCCCACAAAATCTTTACAAACACACACACACTCCCGATTTCAACCCCATTACTTAATTTTACAAATGCATATATTTTTTGGCAGTCACACTCTGACACACAAATTAATACAATGACAGGCCATACAAATTCACCTTGACAAAGAATAACTTGACAGGGACATAATTAGACCTTTTATGAATTTGATTGTATCAAAAATATTCTGCATTATTTCTTTTGTACTATTTAGACTTGTGTTCATTTATTTCGGTTTTTTATTTACTCTGAAGAAGTGGCTTGCATTACGTCACGAAACATAGGAGATATAAGAAGAATATATTTATTATTAACTTTCCACCCAATGCTCAATTTATTTGAAACTATCAGGAGATTGTATTTGTTTATAATAAACAGTTTGTTTTAAACGGTTTAGTATTGATAATTAGTTGTGAATACAAGTTAAAATGGAGTTGTTATCAGTTTATTCATGGTCTTTGATAAGGAAGTCTTGAAGTTTTTTTAAGAAATATTATTACCGACTTGGCTGTAAGCACTTGTGTTCGAATGAATATCAAAATGATTGTACCAAACAGTTAAAACCTTAAATAAAGGTCAATGATTTGGCAGATGAGTAGGATTTGTTTCATTATTAGTGCTTTTTATCTGCTATATGGCGAACGATACAAAGTAGATCTTATGAATTTGAGCCAGATACTACAAATATATAACCGAAGTTGTAAATTCTGATTGAAGGAACTTACTGTTTCTTTTGTAAAGAGATTTACATAATAGGAGATCAGCCTCATGAACGTTAAGAAGAAATGGTAATATGTTCATATTCATAGTGCATATATTGGTAGGAATCCTATTAAAGACTCTTTAAGAAACTGTGACAAGTTACTTATGTAGCAGACATTCAATCATGTTGAAACGCTTAGAATCCAGGATGGTTTTAACAGTAATTACATTGTGGTGTGTTGAAAAGCACTATCGGTGAATGTTAAGAGATGTCGACCCTATCTATACCATCTTTTATCTACTATCAAGGAAATCCTTTCCATTATCTTCTCGCAGTGAGGTGGTTTTTAAGAAATTGAGAGGACGAAAGTTGAATTTCTGGTGCTTTTCCCAGGTTGTTGGTATGAAGGATCCATCTAGGGGAGTTGGAAAACTCTGATTCCAAACCAATGGTGTACATGGGATCCAGGATCCTGAGAGAACAAAAGGTGTGTAAAGCTACTGTTGATCATCGGTTATCATGAAACCGCATCTCCTCACCTTGCTTCACTGCCTAAGGTCCTAAGGACCTAAGGTCAAAGGCTTGGGGTGTGACCACCCCAAAAACACCCTGCATCAGTTTGTGCGCCCAGGTAGCATCCCAGCCCTCAAAAAAATCAAATGATTTGTGTAATTCATATATATTTGGCGTCTTCTTGCACTAATGTTTGTATGTTTATATAAATAAATAATAAACCGGAGTAGATTGTAACACTTTTTTAAACTTATACTTAAAATTCATTGTTTGAAAAAGATTTCACTCGAGTTTACTAATGCAACTCAAAATATAAAGAAATATTTGTAGAGCACTGTCGTCCAGTAAATTCATGTTGCAAAACGGACCATCGGAATTAAAAGTTTTTAGTTCATTTGTCCCATTTATTTTGTTTTTCAATTTAATGTGTTACAACATGAGTTTATTAGCCTAAAAATTCGGATATTGCAATGACTAATATATTAATTATGAAAATATTTAATACTTCCTCTTGTTGTTAACTATATCATATCCGTCTCATTATTTATGACCTTTGTCATTACATTGCCTATTTTAGTCTTTTAACTGTAAAATACTTTGCCATAATCATTTAAATCAATTGATTCATAATCATTCTACATTGACAGTCATTGAAGTAAATTGTTGAATTTTATTTATTTTATTTTATTTAAACACATAAATATTGGTACAAAGGGGCACCAGATAAATATGCACCTCACAAATCTGTGAGGGCTGTGATACTACCCAGGTGCCCAAACTAAAGCAGATGATTTTCTTAGGGGACCACACCCTGAGCCTTTGACCTAAAGGTCTGATCCACAAGGCAGTGGAGCATTGTGAGGAGATGCAATCCCATGGTAGCCGGTGATCAACGATTCATTCGTACGCCATTTTTTCCATCAGGATACTGGAGCCAGCCAATGTGCACCATTGGTTTGGAATCAGGGTTTTTCAACTCCTCTAGATGGACTTTCCGTGTCCAACTTCGTGAACAACAGTAATGCCACAAGAAGGCAGTGAGTAGGACTTCCCTGGCAGAGGCTGTATATGCGTGGCCATGCGATAGGATTTCGAGAGTGAGAGCGGACCCTCCCCACTATCAGCCGTAGCAGGGCATTTAGGGGCAATTAATGAAACATAAGGACGATTATTCAAACGAAGTTGAAGTTAATACTTACAACGTTTTAGGTCACATTTATTACTTTTTTGACAGTAATTATTTCTATCTAAAGCAATAAATAATAAACGAAATAAAAGTGGATAATTCATTATCATCTATAAAGTTCAATTAACTAGTTTAATTCTTTAGAAAAATTGAAAATGTTGTCAAACACAGAAGTTGTTGTAATATATAACGAGTAAATTGAAGAATATCAATAACTAACAGTTTTGAGTTTACTTAGATGATTTATAATAATTTCACTATTGGTTAAAAAACTATGAAAAGTAGAAATGTCCTGAATAGATATTTTGAATTTCATTTGAAATGACCTTGTGTTGAATTCTACTGACATTATAAATGTTTCAATCTAATTTCTTTAAGTAATTCATTGAATTAACATTTGGCTTGTATCACTAATGATTAAACATGACTTCTATGTAAATCAATTCTGTGTGAATCGTTCGACTCGTCAACAGCTAAATATTTTTGTGTCTATGAAAAGTCAATGGATATAAACAGATGTTCCCTAGTCAACCATTTTAAATATGCTTTGAAAAAGCGTTACATGATAAATTTTGTATCAATATCTTTAAAGCTCTTAACTTACTGTCATACTTGAATATCTAACCGCGGAAACTTCGACTTCAGGATGAAACGTAATTATGTGTGCCTTTACTATTCTGAACATCTGATTATTTCATCCACTTGAATGTATTTTATAATGACTGTGTGGCGGACCAGACAATATATAAACGCAAAAGATATCAACAAAGTTAATAACAACCAATAGTAATATTAATATATACCAGTTAAATGTTACAAATACAATAAATAATGGGACTTTACTTAAGTTCACCCAAATTGATGCGTGTTCGGCTTTGATCTGGTACAATAAATCCACAATTATAGATGCTTAATAATTCCAAACGTATCGATGATCTCCCCAGTATTGTAATCCAAAGTAAGATATGATATATTCACTTTCTCAGTCTATGAATGTAAATAATATCTGTTTTAGAAGTAAGTTAACTCAATCTCGAATGAAAACAGAACGAGGGATGTGTGAGTATTAATGTATTTGGTAGCCGGAAAGAATATGTCACGCTATGTTGGAATCACAACGGAAAGTGTCTTCAAGGTCATTGACTAAAACAACATGTACAGTCATTTAATGATGAATGTACATACAGTGAAAAATTGACAAAACAAATACAAATAATATTAAAAACTATTTACAAAATAAGCTTGTCGGTCTTATCTCCACATAGCTCCCCCCAGAGTGTCCGGAGGTAACACTGGTTACAATAACAATAATAAAAATTTTATACAAAAAGAAATAATGTTTACAATAATAACCAATTAACAGTGTAGAGATGCGTATGACATGTATGTTAATAATATACAGTGTGTTATTGCGTGAAAATAGCGGTGATGTGGCATAGCATGACAAACAAAAGTAATGAGAATACCGTCATTTAAAATCTTAGTTTGCTAACAATGATAATAATGTGTAAAACTGTTAATCACCCACAAACACACAAAAAAAATTGAACTGTTTATTTTTGTGTACAATGAATAAATAATTAAATAGAGTTTACTCGTTTATTATTGTAACAAAATTTTTTTTTGAAAGAATAAAAATGTAACAAAACGAATAATTGTGGACAAATGTGATTATGTACACTGTAGAAAGGAAAATTTTTTTAGATGAGATTGATAGTGTAGGTCCTCGATAATTGTTTGCTTTGATTGTTTTAGTTTTTTTTTTTTATATGGCAAAATGTACATAACGCTTTGGTTTTTTTATAAGTCTCCCAGATCGTGTTAAACAAGAGGGTGCAGTGCTAAGTTTTTCCTCTTCCTCTTGTTTCTTAGCAATAGATGGGAGTGATTGTTTGTTCGCAGTATTGTCGTCTGTGGCTAGAGGGGCTTCGTAGAAAGCTGGTTTTATTCGGTCTATGGAAATTGTATTCTCGAGGTGGTATTGCTCTAATGTTCTGCATCATTTGTAATAGGCGACTTGCAAAGTGAGTAGAATCCCCGTGCGTTGTAGGTTCATAGTTGACTAGTTGGCCGAGTAACGTTAGAGTTGTACCATAGACTAACTCGGCGGCTGTACATCCAATGTCTTCCTTTATGGTTGAACGAATACCGAGGAGTACAAGCGGTAAGGCATCGCTCCACTTTGATGAGTCAGCTTGCGCCATCAGTGAGCTTTTCAATTGGCGATGGAATCTTTCAACCATGCCATTAGCTGCTGGGTGGTAAGCTGTGGTTTTAATATGGTTGACCCCTAGAAGTTTAGTGAACTCCTGGAAAAGGACAGATTGAAATTGGGGACCGCGGTCTGTTGTGATTACTGATGGTACTCCATAGTTAGTTATCCAGCGATCGAGGAAGGCTGAAGCAACTGTTTCTGCTGATGTGTCTTTAATGGGGGATGCTATGGCCCATCTTGTGAACCTATCTATGGCAGTGAGGATATGTGTGAAAGAGTTTGATGGTGGCAGAGGCCCAACTAAATCTAAATGTACGTGCTGGAAGCGTTTGTCAGGGATAGGGAACTTCCCAATTGGACTGTAGGTGTGCTTTTGCGTCTTACTGCGTTGGCACTGGAGACAGTTACGTGTCCAACGTTTAACATCCGCGTTGATTTTAGGCCACACAAAACGTTCGGTAATGAGCTTTGTTGTTGCTCTGATGCCTGGATGTGAAAGACCGTGCAAGTGCTGAAATACTTTTCGTTTGCAAGCGAGTGGGACAAACGGACGATTGTTGCTTGTTGAAGTGTCACACATGATAAATGCATCCGAAAGAGGAATTGGTACTGGTTTGAGATCTAAGCTAGACTTTTCTTTGCAGGCTTTCAATTCTGCATCGTCTGCCTGTAACTTAGCCAAGGTTTCAAGGCTGATGTCATGATTGAGTACCATCGTATTGATATCCCTCCTAGATAGTGCATCTGCAACAATGTTCGTGTGACCTTTGATAAACCTGATGTCTGTGGTAAATTGGGAGATATAATCAAGTTGTCGTGCTTCTCGTGGGGAATGTTTGTCATACGATGTGCTAAAAGAATGGCAAAGGGGTTTGTAGTCTGTCATAATGATGAAATCACGACCCTGTAGCAAAAAGTTGAAATGTTTTACTGCTAAATACATAGCTAAGAGTTCGCGTCCAAAAGTACTATAACGTTCTTGTGCTGGCGATAATCTGTTGGAGAAAAAGGCAATGGGGGTAATCGTGTTGTTTACCTGCTGTTGTAATACTGCCCCGACGGCTTTTTGTGAACCATCCGTGCATAGGATCAACAGTGTTGTGGGGTCAGTATTCAGGTGTTGGAGCATGGTAGCATTAGCAATCATGGATTTAGCTTTCTCAAATGCTACTTTGGCGTCTGCAGGTAGCTTGAATGTTTGGTTCTTTTCTTTCATAGTACCTGATTTATCGTTTTTCAGTAAATCTGTCAATGGCTGTAGTACATCGGCACAATTTGGTAGAAATCGTCGATAAAAATTACATGTTCCACGGAAACGACGTAGTGATTTTACTGAGGTTGGTTCTGGATAGCTGGTTATGGCTTTGACTTTATCTTCAAGTGGTTTAATTCCTTGGGAATCAATGTGGTGTCCCAGGAATTCCAGGGATGAGGCGCCAAATATACACTTCGAAGGGTTGATTACAACACCATAACTTTTGAAACGTTCAAAAAGCGTGTGTAAGTGTTGAATATGTTCTTCAATGGAAGAACTAGAATATGTTGTTCACAGGTTTCATTATTCGAACACCATGGATCTCGTTGTCATTGGAGAGTGTAACATTTACCTGTAAACGTGTGTTTACGTCGATTAGTCTCTTGTTGGTCATATCTAAGTTTAATCGAAGTTTTGATCGACTTACATCTCCACAACTAAAACGACTACGGAGGGTAAAAGAAAGGATGTACAAGGAGAAAAACACTATTGAAGTTCGTAAGTTAAATGATCAAATAAACCAAGAGATTAGACGTCTCAACTGTGTGTTCACTCAAAAACTATCTTGCAGAAGCTCTTCAAGTATGTGGAAACTCTTTAAAGAAATTACAGGGGACAGGCAGACTAGAAGCGATAACCAGCTAAATGTTTGTGACTTAAATAAGTCCTTTATTCAACAGTCATCTGACATCATGCTCCCTATATCCAAGGGTTTGAAGAATAATTGTGTCCCCAGTTTCACTGAAAATGATGTCTGGAAATGTCTCCAGTCTCTGAATTCATCCCAATGTTTAGGACCTGATGGTATCCCAAACCTCCTTTTTAAAAAATGTGCCGATGTTTTATGTTATCCATTAATGAATATCTTCAACAGATCCTTCTCAACTAATGTCTTACCGAAAATGTGGAGAAAGATAAAGGTAATCCCTATACCTAAGAAGGCTTCTGGTGATAAAAATGCGAAACTTAGACCCATAGCAATAACCTCACCTTTCCTCAAAATAATGGAAAAATTACTGATACAACCACTTCAACCTGTAATAAAAGAGCACTGTGATCCATATCAGTTTGCTTACAAATGCAAAAGAAGCACATTAGATGCCGTTGCTGTTCTGCATCACAATATAGTGTTCGGGTTGGAAAAGGGTAAGAAGTATGTTAGATGCGCTTTCCTGGACTTTACTTCTGCTTTTGATTCTATTCCAAGACACCTCTTACTTAACAAGCTGATCAGCGTCGATACTGACAGCTGGATAACCAATTGGCTATGTTCCTACCTTTCTGGAAGAGAACAGTACACTGTCTTTGAAGGAAAGTGTTCAACATCTCTACTGTCTACTGTAGGTGTGCCACAAGGAGCTGTTCTTTCACCTCTGCTCTTCTCTTTCTTTTTGCATGACCTGCCATCTTCCACAGAAAACACTTTTGTAAAATATGCGGACGACCTCACCGTATGTATGCCAATTTCTACCTCCTTACATCCTATAGAAATGAATGACTTTTTATCTCGTATTGAAAGGTGGTCTGTTGGTAATGGTCTCTTACTCAATCCATCTAAATGTCAAGCTGTTAATTTTAGCTTGAGACATGGACAGAACCTATACTCTATGTTGGGATCCCATAATGCTTGTGCCATTGGAGACTCCTTAATAAACACAGTGTCGAAAGTCAAATATCTTGGTGTTATTTTTTCCTCTGATCTTTCTTGGTCTTCTCATGTTTTGCTGTTATCGAAAAAAGTTTACCGTTTGACATACTACATAAAGAGGCTGCATGCTTTTGGGATTACTCGCCATTTACTCTTACACTTTGTAAATTCCTGCATATTACCTATTATTTTATATTGTTCTCCATTATTCTTTCCTGGGCATTTGAGAAAAGACTTTGCTATTTTGCGTAGAGTGCTGAAGGCAGTTTGCAAGGTATGTGGTGAATCTTTTGAAGTCATTGTTAATATGCTTGTGGATAGACATCTTAAGGCTTGCAAACTCTTGGCAGGTGTTTTCTTATCAGATACTAAACATCCCCTTTATTCATATCTTTCTCCTTGTATATCTTCTGGTAGAACGAGACGTAAATACATTAAAATTCATGCACGCAAGCAAATCTATAAAAGTTCTGTAATACCTTACTTAGCTAATTTACTTTGTGACGAACAGGCTGTTAGAGTTGACCTAGTAAATAACCTGTCTTCTTAAGCATGTCTCATATTCGATAATTTGTATAAACTCAGATTTTCTTAAACCTTTTTTATATTTTATTTCTGTTTTTTTGTTGTTTTTTTTGGTTTTATTTTTTTGGGAAAAAACTTGTTGAAATAACTCGTGCTGAGAATTCTATATTGTACCAGATTATAATATAGAATAAAGCCATTAATAATAATAATAATCTACTAACAGGTTGTATGCACTAAGAAAATCGGCCCCGAGGATGGGTCGTTTGACTTGAGCAACTATGAACACCCATGTGAATCTTCTGCGGAGCCCGAGGTCTAATATAAGAGATTGTTCTCCGTAAGTTTTGATAACTGATTCGTTAGCCGCTATTAGGGACAGTTTAGTGCTTGTTGTCTGTTGTCTGCGGGAGAGATGGAGTGGGATGATGCTGATTTCTGCTCCAGTATCGACTAAAAAGTCCGAGCCAGAAATGCGATCCCTGACGTGAAATAGGCGGCTAACATGTTGGCCAGTAGCAGCTGTCGCCGTTACTGTCTGGCCACTTCGTTTCCCTGATAGGTTGGGTTGTTTGTCTTAAAGTTGCACGGTTTTGTGCAATAACGTGCTTTCTCACCATAATTCGAATGATACCAACAAATTCCGGCTGCACGCTTAGGTGACCTAAGACGATGTCTGGATACTGATCTAATTCTGGACGTAGACCTGGGAGGTCGAGAATGGATGGTGGAAACAGTCGCCTGCAGTGATGCTAGCTGCTGTGTTAACAGTGTTATTTGTTGTTGGATGTTGAGTGCGTCGCTCATGTGTTCTGTATTTGAGGATTGTGTCGCGCTAACGCCGTGACTATCAGGATATATTTCTATAATCTTATCGGCCATGTCTGCTAAATCATCAAGACTGACAGAGGCTCCTGATATGCTGAGGATTTGTCTGACGTTATATGGTAACCTTTGTAACCATATCTGCTTAAGTAATGCTTCGTCTAACTTGTATGAGCCTGCTAGTTGTCTCATATGTCTAAGCAACTGTGAAGGTCTTTTGTCCCCTAACTCGCATGCGGTGAGTAGTTGCTGTAAGCGTTTTTCATCAGACTGCGAAGTACGGTGGATCACTGCAGCTTTTATTTTGTCATAGGGGTTCGTTTCTGGTACGTTATCTATCAGGTCACTGACTTCCGTTGCTACATCTATAGGTAGTGCACCAACGATGTGGGCATATTTAGTCGCCTGTGAACGTATACCCCTCGCCAAAAATAATGCCTCAACCTGTGCAAACCAGATCCTGGGATTATTAACACCGTATGTCGGTAATCTTAGTTCAGAAATAGCGTTGATTGAGTTTAAAACATTATCTTCTGGCTGTGACGAATGAAAGGAGTTGGTTGGTGGGCTATCAATATCGATAAGTTTCTTAGGGGAGTCCATAATGTCAAAAAAATGGTGTCGTGCCAATTGATAATAATAGTAAATTATGTAGATATATATAGTTAATGTCTATATAAAAAAAATAATCGAGGCTCACCAAATAATTGTGGCGGACCAGACAATATATAAACGCAAAAGATATCAACAAAGTTAATAACAACCAATAGTAATATTAATATATACCAGTTAAATGTTACAAGTACAATAAATAATGGGACTTTACTTAAGTTCACCCAAATTGATGCGTGTTCGGCTTTGATCTGGTACAATAAATCCACAATTATAGATGCTTAGTAATTCCAAACGTATCGATGATCTCCCCAGTATTGTAATCCAAAGTAAGATATGATATATTCACTTTCTCAGTCTATGAATGTAAATAATATCTGTTTTAGAAGTAAGTTAACTCAATCTCGAATGAAAACAGAACGAGGGATGTGTGAGTATTAATGTATTTGGTAGCCGGAAAGAATATGTCACGCTATGTTGGAATCACAACGGAAAGTGTCTTCAAGGTCATTGACTAAAACAACATGTACAGTCATTTAATGATGAATGTACATACAGTGAAAAATTGACAAAACAAATACAAATAATATTAAAAACTATTTACAAAATAAGCTTGTCGGTCTTATCTCCACAACTGAGATCATAAGGCAAAAATCTATAGACATTTTTGTATGAAAATTTTCAGGGTTTGGTGCAACTCTTCTTTTTTCATAATTTCATCTGATGAGTTAGTTTTGTCTAATTTTCCTAATATATATCCCTTGGATTTTATTTTAGTCGTATGGAATATATATATTTCTCACTATAATGTATCATAATAAATATTTAGGTGACCAGAAAATTCATTCCTAGCTAAATGATTGATTCATTTTAATTAATTAATCATAAACTTATCGTTTTTGACTGCGATTATGAATCAATGAGTGTTATATCATCATTTAAAATCTAGAAGCATTGCACAGCTCATCATCAGTGAACATCCACGACCACCGTTGGATTCCGGCTAAGTAGTCCAGAGGTTATTCTTCCGTGAGTGAGACCGAAGGTTCTGGGTTTGAACCCAGCGTGTGGGATCGCGGATGTGCACTGCTAAGGAGTCCTATATTAGGACGAAACGGACGTACAGATCTTCTAGGTTTTCAATGGTGGTCTAATATTCATCGATTCATGATCTCAGTAAAAAAACATAACAATCTCCGCAACCCCACACTCATTAATTCATCCCACGCTGATTGTTAAAGTTTAGTTTGTTTTTATTTGATAGCCATAAACAGAGAAGAATATTTTTTAAAGCAATGGATAGTGGTTTGTTGTACTATTGTTAACATTTATACTGATATAAGAGACTAAGATTCAAATAATATCATTTTCATCATAAAAACGAATACCGAATAAAATTTCACTATATAAAATGCCTTAGTTTCTAAGACAAACATCAATGATACACTTCCTCCTACCTATTTTGATTGAACAACTTAAGTGAAATTCTAATTTCGTTAAGTAGGACTGTAGTAAACGAGAACACAATTGGGGACAGTCGAATATATTAAGACGTAAAAGTACAGAATATCTCAGTGAAATATGATAACCATATAGTAAATAGTAAATTTGCAAACTATCAATCAATTGTTTCAATCTTGACTGTTTCTTCTGCAAATATCAGTACATCGTCTCCAATTATTATTGTTCATGCATTGCGTTTTGTTCCCGTACTTTCGTTATCGATCTTCTATTGAAATACATTCAATGTCAGATCCTCGTTATATACTACTTTTATGGATATAAGTAACCCAAACCACAGGACATTATTACATCAATTAATTATTGTTCCATTTAAAGCATATAATTATTAAAAAATTTTCTCGATAGCGCTGTATTTTAATTTTGGTAAATAAATAGATGCTATAAATTTACCAAGTTTTATATTCTTTTTTATTTTACTTTATTGAATCTAATTTAATTGGTTTTAAAATCAAAGAAATGAAAGTCATTTAATTATATATCATAAATATCTAAGGGAATTAATCAGAACTCAGCATGATTAACACAGCGGGTAAATTGGTTCATTTTAGTTGGATACAATGATTCAATGTTCTGTACGATGATTAATAATCATTTACCTCATGACAAATTTAATCATTTTTATTAATTTGTATGCCGAAACAATCATCTTGAAAAGACGGTAAATATACACTTTGTTTTTGATAAATCTTCTAGTTGAACACTTGAATTGGTTTCTTTAACTATTCTAATAACCCTAGGCTAATTCTATATGATAACTTGAACATGAGAGAAAAGGCACGGACTACGGAAAGAACACTTTACTACAAGGTTAATTTAGGCACTTCTGAAAAGTTCTGGAACCTTACTAAACATAGTAGCAGGTTAGATAATCATCCATTCAGAAACGTGGCAGGTGATTCTTCAATTTCTAGAGGCTTTCGTGAAACATCTATTTAAGGCAGATTGGATAAAGTGCTTCTTGTCGTTTTCAGAGCCACTTTGGGCTTTTTTGAAGAAGTTTCTGGGTTTCCCCAACAGATATTTTTGCTGAATTTACTTTTAAAGTCTATATAATAACTGAATAGAATTCAACAAAAATAACTTGCACTCATCTTCATTCTTTAAGAAATTATTTCATACAGTAAAGTAAATTTTGTGACATGTCATCACTATACGTCAATTTCATTGAATATGAGAAGGCGTTTGACAATGTGAACAGGAGAACATTATGGAAACTTCTTAGACACTATGGAGTTCTTCAGAAGATTGTCGACATTATCCAGAGCTCATACGACGGACTAAAGTGCAAAGTCGTGAATGGAGGACTGCTGTCAGATGCGTTTCCAGTTAGGACTCCAGTCGTACAAGGCTGACTACTCTCCCCCTTCCTCTTTCTTCTGGTGATTGACTAGGTTATGAAGGCCTCGACATCTGAGGAGAAGCACGGAATACAATAGACAGCCCAGAACTAATTAGAAGATTTTAACTTCGCAGATGACCTAGCCCACCTATCCCATACACACAAACAAATGCAGATGAAGACAACTGGTATAGTAGTAGCCTCTGCATCTGTAGGCCTCAACATACACGAGGAAAACAGAAAGATCTCAACTACCACATAGAGAACATCAACATAGTCTCATTTGATGGAGAAGCTCCGGAATAGACAAGATCTTTCATGTACCTGGACAGCATCATCGATGAACGTGGAGGGTCTGACGCAGTCGTAAAGGCGAGGATTGACAAAGCAAAGACAGCATTCCTACAGTTGAACAACATATAAAACTAAAAACAACTGTCAACCAACATCAAAGTGCGAATCTTCAATACGAACCTCAAGACAGTTCTACCGAAAAGAGCGTACTGTGGGAGAAGACAAACCAGCTTTCAACTGAAGAGGAAATTAATAAAAGATGTTGGAAGTGGATAGGACATGCATTAAGGAAATCATCAAACTGCATCATGAGGCAAGTCCTAACTTGGAATCGTGAAGGGAAGCTGAAAAGTGAAAGTCCGAAGAACACACTACGTCGGGAAATGGAAACAGACATGAAAGGATGAATAGAAACTGAAAAGAACTGGAAAAAATTTCTCAGGACAGAGTTTGGTTGAGAATGTTGGTAGGCGACCTATGCTCCTTCACGAGGATTAACAGCTGTAAGTAAATTCGTTAGTGGTTCTTTAAAGCATACTTACCATCTGAAAAGCTGAAGTCTTTGAAATTCAAATCACACTTTTTTCCTTCGGGTTTGTAAACTTTTTCAAACCATGAAATGATGTTATTATTTTAGCATTTCAGAAATGACTAAGTAACGAATACGCACGAATATGCCTCATGTAAGGGTCATTTCTGAGCTGAACGATCTATCATTTATATGATTAGACTTGTTGGACTTATCAATTAATTGCAGTGTTTAGTTGCATGTATTATTTGAAATTTTATTAATTATCTAATGAAAATTGCTTTATTCTCTGAGGAAATGACTTACATTAAAGTTGTAAACTATCAATAATAATTTTTTATACTTATATGGTTATATTTCACAACATCATTTGTAGAATAAAAGGATAAATTGACTGAAAATGAAATCTGTTAGTTCTAACTTCTTTGAACAGTTAAGAATTTACGTAACGCTAATAACTTTGAGTTGTAAATAAGTCAGTGGTTAAATTATTCAATTATTTTGTATACCTTTTTGTAAACTAAAACCTAACTTTTAATAGTTGAATTCATGAGTCAATTAAAGCTAGACCACCTTGGAAAACCTGGAAGCACTGGACGGCCGTTTCGTCTTAGTGTGGGGCTACTCAATGGCAAAATGCATCTACTATCCCGCCGCACTAGATCTGTACCATGGACTTATCGATCGAGCGCGCGAACGCTTAACTTCGAGACCGCTGAGCCAGCCTCCAACGGTGTTGATGTGTAACTTTAATCAAACCATTCTGAGGAAACCTAATTGACAATTTTCGATTCATAGAATTTATTATTTATTATTATTTGGATACATAAATATTGGTACAAGGAGGCACCAGATACATATGCGCCTCACAAATCTCATTTGTTTCGTGTGAGGGCTTTGATACCACCCGGGTGCCCAAACCGAAGCAGGTGGTTTTCTTAGGGGACCACACCCTGAGCCTTTGACCTAAAGGTCTGATCCACAGGGCAGTGGAGCATCATGAGGAGATGCAGTCCCACGTTAGCTGGTGACCACCGATTCATTCGTACGCCATTTTTTCCATCAGGATACTGAAGCCAGCTAATGTGCACCAATGGTTTGGAATCAGGGTTTTCCAACTTCCCTAGATGGACTTTCCGTGTCCACCGCCCCGGTTAAAGCTCCGGACATTCGCTTTTCGTCCTCTCAATTTCGTACACAACACCCCCACCACAAGAAGGCAGTGAGTAGGACTTCCCTGGCAGAGGCTGTATACGCGTTACCATGTGAGAGCATTTCGAGAGGCAGGGCGGGCCCTCCCCACTCTCGGCCGTACCAGGGCATTTGGGGGTTATTCATAGAATTACAAAGCGAAATATTTAATAAATTAAAATTTTATGTTTCTCAAAGAAAAGACTTTTTAGATAACTTACAGTTTTAATAAAAAAAATTGTGGCTAGTATATATCGACAATGCATGGTTTGAAATAGTTGCGTATCTATGGTAACGGAAAATTATCATTTCAGATCAACAATCGACTATAGATTATTATTGGTTATATTACATTAGAAAAAAAATAATTTATAAATTTAATGACAATGATAGTGATATCAGGAAAATGCCAATTTTTCAGTTAACTCATGAATCGTATTAGATGCAACATTCTGCCGGTATTATGTACATATTGATATGTCTAATCACAGTGAATCGTGATTAGTCAAGAAGAAGACATATCTGATATATCACTTACGAATAATTATTTCTGTTATGTATATATTTGTATTGTGTTAATGAACATTTGTTTCTGTCTCTATCCGATTCTCTATCACATATTTTGATTAGTGAGTACGAATAGATGATAAGATTAATCATCGTTAACGTTATAATGGATATTTCATATTACGACAATGATCATATTTGATAGGCGATAGAAGAAACTTATAACATTGCATTAAGACGATTATCTCATGTAACGTTTTTAGGTAGAATAGAAAAGAAAACGTTATCTTTTGGAATTAAACACTCCATAACTTCATAATTCTCTGTATAAACTGATTTTCTTTTTTTTTTTCTTTTTAAGAGGAACACTTTTTATTAATAAAAGAAAACTGACATTATCACGTCTAACATGAATAAAATAGAACATATCAATGATGACATCTTGAAAAGTTAAGTCATGTAATTATTAATTAATATAGTCATTTATCTTAAAAGGGGAAAATGAAAACTTCATCTAGAAAACATGAAGATGTATGGTATAGTAAACATTCTATTTCTTAATATAGTAACTAATTATATTGATAAGCAATCTATATTATATCTGTTATTGTTTTGAATAAATGCATTAATAAATAAATAAATAATTCATTTATTCATTTTGTTTTAATTTCTGTCATTTGTTAATTACTTTCTATTATTATATTTACACATAGTTAACTAGATAGTCGTCATAACAATTAGTCATTTTTGTCTAATATATACACATTTGACTATTAGTCATAAAACAATATATAATCAAAATAATAATACAGTTATGAGATGGTAGAGAAGATTTGTAGCTCAGGTGAATGATTTAGATGGAGTTTTATTCTTTGAGCTGGATGGACGACCAAACCATCTAGTTCAGTGAACAAAACTTCATCAAAATAATACAGTTATTATAATAATTATTGTTAATTTATCCTCTTAACTTATAATGTAGATAAATTCATACAATTCAACATCAAGGATAAGTTTTTTATTGAAAGATTGTTACGTTGTTCCTGTGGCGCCATTTTCCAAAATTGGAAGTCCTTTCAAAAGGAAATTAGAAGAATAGAGAAACCGAATTCACTGTCAGATAATAAAATATTTGTTTACGTTTTTCTATTACTGTTCATTTATTGAGATTTACTACATAACATTTACAGTAGCTTAGTTAATTGTTTATTTCACTGTTAATTTCTCTAGTACTTTGAAGTTGATATTGTTAACTTGATAGGAGTATTGACAGTTCACCGAGTGGATCGTTGTATTTTAACTGGGTACTTACTACTTACTACTACTTACGCCTGTTACCCCTCGTCGAGGAGCATAGGCCGCTCACCAGCATTCTCCATCCAACTCTGTCCTGAGCCTTCCTTTCCAGTTCTTTACAGTTAACATTCATCCTTTTCATATCGGCTTCTATTTCCCGGCGTAGTGTGTTCTTTGGCCTTCCTCTTTTCCGCTTCCCTTCCGGATTCCAAGTTAGGGATTGAGTCGTGATGCACATTGGTGATTTCCTTAATGTATGTCCGATCCACTTCCAACGTCTTTTCCTTATTTCCTCTTCAGCTGGAAGCTGGTTTGTCCTCTCCCATAAAACGCTGTTGCTGATAGTATCCGGCCAATGGATGTTGAGTATTTTGCGTAGACAACTGTTTATAAATACTTGTACCTTCCTGATGATGGCCGTAGTAGTTCTCCACGTTTCAGCTCCATACAGTAGGACTGTCTTGACGTTCGTATTAAAGATTCTCACCTTGAAATTGGTTGAGAGTTGTTTTGAGTTCCATATGTTCTGCAATTGTAGAAATGCTGCCCTTGCTTTGCCAATCCTTGCCTTTACATCTGCATCCGATCCTCCTTGTTTATCAACGATGCTCCCCAGGTACTTGAATGTTTCCACCTCTTCCAGAGTTTCGCCATCAAGTGTGATTGGGTCGGTGTTCTCCGTGTTGCATTTGAGAATCTTGCTTTTTCCTTTGTGAATGTGGAGGCCTATCGATGCGGAGGCTGCTGCTACATTTGCTGTCTTCATCTGCATTTGGTCGTGTGTATGAGAGAGGAGGGCTAGGTCATCTGCGAAGTCCAAATCATCTAATTGATTCTGAGAAGTCCATTGTATTCCGTATTTCCCTTCAGATGTCGAATTCGTCATAATCCAGTCAATCACTAGAAGGAAGAGAAATGGGGAGAGTAGACAGCCTTGTCTGACTCCGGTCCTTACTGGAAATGCATCTGTCAGCTGTCCTCCATGCACCACTTTGCACTGTAATCCATCGTATGAGTTTTGGATAATGTTGACGATCTTCTGAGGAACTCCATAGTGTCGAAGAAGTTTCCACAATGTTCTCCTATCCACGCTGTCAAACGCCTTCTCATAGTCAATGAAGTTGACGTATAGTGATGAGTTCCACTCAACTGATTGTTCAACGATGATCCGTAGTGTCGCAATCTGGTCTGTGCACGACCGATCCTTACGGAATCCAGCCTGATGATCCCTAAGTTCGGCGTCTACTGCGTCTTTCATCCGATTCAGCAGTACTCTGTTGAAAACTTTTCCTGGTACTGATAACAAACTGATGCCTCTGTAGTTCTCACATTGGCTCAGATCTCCTTTCTTTGGTATCTTGATGAGATATCCTTCTTTCCAGTCCGTTGGCACTTGTTCCTCTTCCCAAATCTTCTTGAATAGAAGGTGAAGCATGTTTGCACTTATTTCAATGTCTGACTTCAGTGCTTCTGCTGGTATATTGTCAGGTCCTGCCGCCTTCCCACTTTTGATTTGTCTGATGGCCATCTTGACTTCTTCGATCGTTGGTGGAGTGACATCTATTGGAAGGTCTGTGTGGGCTGCTTCGATGTTCGGTGGATTCAGTGGGGCTGGTCTATTCAGCAGTTCCTCAAAGTATTCTGCCCATCTTTTCCTCTGTTCCTGAATCTCAGTGATTGTCTTTCCTTCTTTGTCCTTGACTGGTCTCTATGGTTTGCTATATCTCCCTGCCAATTTCTTCGTTGTATCATATAGTTGTTTCATATTCCCTTCTCTTCCAGCTTTTTCCGCCGCCGTTGCTAGTTCTCCCATGTATTTCTGCTTGTCGGCTTTAATGCTTTTCTTCACTTCTCTGTTTGCTTCTGCGTAGTCTGCTTGTGCTTTGACTTTCTCTGCTCGTGTTCGGCTGTTGTTAATTGCTAGTTTCTTGTTCTTCCTTTCTTGAAGTTTGTCCAGGGTCCCCATAGAGATCCATTCCTTGTGATGGTGCTTCTTAGGACCAAGAACCTCCTGACACGTTGAAGTTAGTGCTTCTTTTATCCCTTTCCAGTTGTCCTCCAAAGTAGTTTCTTGTTCTTTCAGTAGATCCTGTAGAGCTTGGAACCTGTTGTTGAGAGTTATCTTGAATTCATGGAGTTTGTCAGTATCTCGAAGGAAGGCTGTATTAAACCTTTGTAGTGCTGTTTGTCCAGTTGTCCAGTCTTTCTTTAGCTTCAGTCTCATCTTGGCCACAACCAGGTGGTGATCTGAAGCTATGTCAGCTCCTCTCCGGGTTCTCACATCTTCCATTGATCTTCGGAATTTTTTGTTGATACAGATGTGATCAATCTGGTTCTCTGTGGTGTGGTCCGGTGAGATCCATGTAGCTGTGTGTATGCGTTTGTGTGGGAATATTGTGCCGCCTATAACCAATTTGTTGAAAGCACATAGGTTTGCAAGTCTCTCCCCATTTCCATTTCTCTCTCCTAGTCCATGTCGTCCAATTACATCTTCATATCCTGTGTTGTCCACTCCAACTTTAGCATTTAGATCTCCCATAAGGATGGTGAGGTCCTTTCGTGAGCACTTTGCTATAATTGATTGCAGCCTTTCATAGAACTGATCTTTATCATCGTCGTTGCTATCATTGGTGGGTGCATAACATTGGATAACATTCATTGTGATCCCTTGCTTCTTTGTTCTGAATGATGCTTTGATTATCCTGGGTCCATGAGATTCCCATCCCACAAGTGCATTTCGTGCTTCTCTGGACAGCATTAGAGCAACTCCCTGAGTGTGTGGCGCATTTTCCCCTCCGTGACCGGAGTACAGCAGCATCTCTCCTGTACCTAGCCTTTGTTGTCCAGTTTGTGTCCAATGGGTTTCGCTGATTCCGAGTACTGCCAAGTTGTATCTCCTCATTTCCATTGCTATTTGGCTGGTCTTTCCTGTTTCCCACATTGTCCGGACGTTCCATGTACCTATAAAGAGTGTTGCTCTGGTTGTTAGAAGGTGCATCGGTCTCGTGACTTCCGAAGAATTTCGGCTTTCATCATGAGACGTCATTATTCCTTCAACTTGGAGGGCAGAGTTTAAATGGTTTGGATTATTTTTTCTGGTTAGCGTTTTTTTAGCGAGTTAGCTTTTCTACTGGATGGGGTCGCTAACCCCATGCCCAACCCTCCTCCTTTACCCGGGCTTGGGACCGGCAGTAACTCTAGAAGAGCTACAGGCGGAGTTATTTTAACTGGGTGCAAATGTATTAATCTATATACATATACCACTAAGGTTTTAATGTTGTGTCGTAGCTGATTTTCAAAACATTTTCATAGTTGAAAGCGTGAGTCAATTGAAGCCAGACCACTAAAGAAAACCTGGAAGCATTGGACAGCCAACTCGTCCTATTGTGAGACTCCTCAACAGCGCACATCCACGACCTCGCCTCGCGAGGTTCGAACCCAGGACCTATCAGTCTCGTGCAAGAGCACTTAACTGATAGACCACTGAGCCAGCATCCATGGTGTTAATGTCTAACTTCACCGATCCATGAAGTTGAGCAACCATTCACCAATCGTCTTCAGTGAGTTCCTATTTCATACAATAGGACGTAACGGCCATCCAGTGCTTCCGAGTTTTCCTTGGTGGTCTAGCTTCAATTGACTCATGCTTTCAACTATGAAAGCACTGAATCTCCACAAAACTCCTTCTGATCTCAAAAAACTGTTTAATTTCCTATAAGGAGATACATTGATGATTAGTTGATCATAGCTTGTGTTTGAGATGATTATATATGTCGCGGTTATCAACCTTTGAAATTTAAATGAATTAAAGATGGAAAAAAATCTGTTAACAGATTTGTTTTAACTGAATATTTTATTGCTGATTTTATAGCATTTAAAAGCAGTAGAGTTCTTATGAATTTTAAATTTAAGGAACAAAATGTTTCGCCAAGTCTGCAAATACAAATATTAAGGGACTGAAATTATTGAGTAGCTAGAATAATGTCAGTTTATCAATGTTAAACCTTAAGTTTTGAGTAAGCGTTTAATGTTTTCCTCAAAATTTGCGTTTAATTAATTATAATTCTTTGAAAACAAAGTATAGTTACCATGATCCACTTATTTAGAGAAATAATCTGGTTGCGTGATTCAGTTATACAGTTCAAGTGACTCAAAAAATTATACCTAATCTACAGGTGAATAAAATGCCGGAATTCTGAATGACTTCGAATCACTGTTGTTCAATGTGGTAAATCTACTTACAAAAAGTAAATCTTTGTTTTCTTTTAATGCTTCATCTTAATATTAAATATTTTATTAGAATTCTAGCGCAATTATAAAAAACAATTCAGATTCCAAATACTTTTAAAACAGATTTTAATAGTATTTTACTGAACAAATGAATTTTGAATAGCAATGTAACACATTTCCATAATCTTATTCTTATTGTTCAAAAAGTGAACTTAATCATGCATCTCAATATGCAAATGTGACAAAATAGCAGAAAAATACCAAAAACGGATATTCACTGGGATTTGTCAGAGTAAGTTGAAATTCATGCCTATCGATGAGTTATTTACATAATGTTAAATAGTTATTACCTTATACCTATCTTTTACTGTTTCATGCTGAAACGAAATTATTTGCTTTTCAGTTCAATAAACGGCTCTCATTAGTAAACAGATTATTCACTATCGTTTTGAACATATTAAACATGTCGGATTTTAAATAAAAGATAATGGAATTTCCAAAAAATTGAGTAATTACCTATAAACGCCATATACCTGTCTCTTTATAACTATTTAAATATCATATAGTCATTGATCTATCATTTGTCATACAAAGAGAATCAGGGGTAACGATTAAAAACAAACTGTACAAGAGTGAAAAGTAGAAATCACCAATTGGTAGGCATATAAATAAAAAAAACATATTCACAAAATTAGAACTTTGGTATGGTAAAATATACAGTAACATTGAAACTAATTTTTTCTGATAAATCGATAAATAGCTGATGGTCAATTTTTAAAACTTTTTTTCGGACGAACTAATGTGTTTTATGATTTCAATAAGTCGATGAACTAAAATGGTAGCATTACAAATTATCATGTGTATAAATTTTGATTGATCTAGAAAACAAACAGTTATGATGAAGGTTTTTATTCCTAAAAAGGATAAATAATTCCCAGTAAGTTTAACGTCACTTAATGCTTGTTTTTAAAATAATTATGAGGATGACCCACGGGTGAACTCAAGGAAACTTTAAGAAGCTCAGAAAGAGCCGAAGATATTCCATCAAATCACCTTCTGGAAGAATATTTCAGAATTCCTACGTGTAGCTTCCTTATTGGGCGAATGCTAAAAAATCCCTGTATGCGGATCGGATGACTGTAATGATAATTTCGTTTTGATTAATAAAACTATATATACCTGAGAATATTAAAGATTCCCATTGCGAAAATTAGAACAACATATGTAAGCGAACATTTGTTTTCAATTAGATCGTGATCAGGCTTTACTCTAATATACATGAATATTGATATGAAAATGTTAGACCAATCAAGGCTATTTGAGTCAATAATCACAATGAAATAGAATACGTAACCAAGCATAAAAATACTTGAGAGTTTTGTATCATATTTGATACTGTTTGGAATAGCATTCCTTTCCATTCTCTTTTCATTTGCGCCTTGCAAGTTTCTAGCGTTTGAGTGCTCAAGTTTTAAGCGGTATATTAAGAATCTAAGCTCTAGATTTAACAACAATGAAATAATTTTTTCCACTTTAGAACTTTTAGGTTTCTCTTGGAATGAAATAAAATTCTTGATCAAATGGTTACATTTATTGACAAAAGATTACAAATTAATTATTTCACTGCTCTTATTCCAAATTGATATCTCTGACTGTAATAACTAATTATTTCCACCATTTATTTCAGTATGTTTGCAAAGAAAAGTAATTATCAATTTTTAAAATTGAGGAATCCCATACTAAGACAAAACAGCCGTCCAATCCTTCCAAATTTTCCATAGTAGTTTAGCCTTAATTAAATTATGAATCCAACTATTAAATTTTGAAAATAATTGATAAATGAAAATTCATCATTTAAAATGACTTTTTTTCTACATTATTTTCCTTCACCTTTTGTCTTATTCTTCACTTGTAAATTTAACTGAAAACTAACACAAACTTACTTCATCGGAAATAAGCAGATAATTTTACATCTTTAGATGTATATATATGTAAGTCTAAAACTAAAGAAGTCTAAATCACAACTCAGTAGCTGAGTAGATAACGTGATGACGTTTGAAGCGAACAGTAATGGGTTCGAGTCCAAGAGTGAACATTAACTCTGAAATGCAGGTACATCCAGCTGATGCGTCACAAATAGGACGAAACGCTCGTCCTGAATTCCACTGCTATTAACTATTCATCTTTGCTTATAAGGCTTGTGAAATAAGGCTACATTGAGGCAATACGCACAGTATGCACATATGGCCAATAAGAGACTGACCAATCGCAGTCCTAAACATCAATAGGAAGATTCAACCAAACAATACTAAGTGAATTTAAATCACAACTGTTTACAAAAAAGTAACACGGGCGGATAATTTCAAATAAACAACTAATTCTAAGATGTATTTTACATGATAACTTATTTATATTTACACAAAATAATAAGTAATATAGTAATTTCCATAATAAATTTTTCAAATATATATATTGACTTATATTCATATAATAAATAAACATTAATATTCTAACATATCACTTTAGTTGTAAAACAGTAATTGATTTATTAAAAAGTTTTTTTTTTTTTAAATATAAACAAAAAATTTCATTAGAAGGGGTTTTGTGGAGATATAATATTTTCATAGTTGAAAGCATGAGTCAGTTGAAGCTAGACCACCAAGGAAAACCTGGAAGCACTGGATGGCCGTTTCGTCCTATTGTGTGAGATAGGAACTCACTGAAGACAGTTGATGAACGATTGCTCAAACATCGTGGATTGGTTGAAGTTAGATATTACCATGATCGTATGCTGGCTCAGTGGTCTATCGGTTAAGTGCTCTTGCACGAGGCTGATAGGTCCTGGGTTTCAATCTCGCGAGGCGGGATTGTGGATTCGCACTGTGGAGGAGTGCACAATAGGACGAAACTGCCGTCCAATGCTTCCAGGTTTTCCCTGGTGGTCTTGCTTCAATTGACTCATGCCTACAACTATGAAAATTTATTAATGTTAATGTTTTTGTCATAGAATTTTTGTCAAACAATTATGATCAATATTGTTTTTAACATGTTTAACTTAATAATGAGTTATTACTGTTTTTTGTTTTAAATCTATGAAAGAATAGAAATATATCATAACTAATTTATTTTTGTGAACATCCGAAAAAAATGTGAAAAACGCAATTTCTTTTTCATTGTATATACTAATAACAGATTAGTTGTGTTTTTCTTTTCCC
The DNA here is from genome assembly GCA_944470415.2 of Schistosoma rodhaini. Taxonomy (NCBI): domain Eukaryota; kingdom Metazoa; phylum Platyhelminthes; class Trematoda; order Strigeidida; family Schistosomatidae; genus Schistosoma; species Schistosoma rodhaini. The sequence continues at coordinate 57,473,049 of OX104044.1, forward strand.
GTGTAAACTATTCAATGTTTTCAATCTTATACTTTGGTGGTTCTTGTAAAGATAAACCTAGAAGGTTAGTAAATGGTTATTATCATGTAGATGTCGAATCGGGTGATTTATATCATACTATCTTATGATGAGTTTAAAAAATAAAAGAATATTTTAGGTATATTTCGTTAAATGTGTTTCTAAAATGTATACTTGTGAATAGTATGTTTTTACTAGAATTGTTAGTCGATTTTAAAATTGAATCTAATTTAAACATAATTATATTGTTACTTTCATAAAACCTTTACGATTTTAAAATAATTGCGCAAAGTTTAATTATGGTAAACTATGTACTGCATTGTCGTTAACTTCAAAGCGTTAACAAATGACAGATGCGGTCAGATAAAGTTTTGCTGGACTTCTTCCGATATTTTGATAAGTTCATAAGATCTGTGAGTATGATTTTCAATATGTTGTCCTTAATTTTTTCATATTTAGATTTATTTGGATAACGTTAGTCACATTTGTTATCTTATGCTTTAATTTATAAACTGTATCATACATTAAAGTAACATTTATCGAATTTTGTTTTTCTGAAAAACATTTGATGTCTTAGCAGTATTGCTAAATCATTTTTTTATCTAAAGTATTAGGTGGTACCTTCTATAAGTGAATGGTTCCATGTATATGATTTTGTATTTATTCCAAAAAATACGCTTTGTTTTATAGTGTATTTAGCTGATATTATATTTGGTAATATATGTTACCATTGATAAATAATTTATTGGTATTCATTTATGATTCACTTATGGGATGACTCCTTACTAGAGTCGTTCAAGGGTCTTTGGTTCGATTCCTTGTGTGGTCATTTAGGCACACTTCAGAAGTGTGCCACACTGGGACGTAATAGCTAATTAGTACTTTTAAATTCTTATTAGCCATGTAATTTAACTCAGTCGGCGATGTAAGCTCCGAAATTCAACCGTATCCACAAACTCAGACATTATTAGTACGACATTTTTATAATAAATATATTTTAATTATATTATTAAATGGTATATACTTACACAAAGAATTACAGTAATTATACAACTGTATCATTTGATCATGCATACTCTCACCCTTTCTCTTTCTCCTAGTAGTCAATTGCATTATGAAGACGTCAACATCTGGAGGGAAGTAGGGGATACGGTGGAAAGCTAGGATGCAGCTGGACGATTTAGACTTTTTAGGTGATCTCGCTCTTCTATCACACGCGCAACAACAAATGCGGGAGAAGAAGACCAATGTAACAACAGTCTTAGCAGCATTAGGTCTCAATATACACCGTGGGAAAAAGAGATTCTCATTTACAATACAGAATGCACCAATCAAATCACACTTGACGGAGAAGCATTAGCGGATGTGTAAATTTTTACATATCTGGGCAGCATCATTGGTGAACATGGTGGATCTGATGCAGATGTGAGGGCAAGAATCGGCAAAGCAAGAGCAGCATATTTACAACTGAAGAACATCTGGAACTCAAAACAATTGTCGACCGACACCAAGATCAAACTTTTCAGTACAAATGTGAAGATAGTTATACTGTATTGAGAGGAGACTTGAAGAACTACGAAAGTCACCATCCAGAAGATACAGGTGTTTAATAACAGTTGTCTACGCAAGATACTTCAGATCCGTTAGCCAGACACTATCAGCAACATGTTATTGTGGGAGAGAACAAACCAGATTCCAGCAGAGGAAGAAATCACGAAGAAACTCTGGAAGTGGATCGGATACATATTGAGGAAATCATTCAACTGCGTCACAAGGCAAGCCCTCACATGAAATCTTGAAGGCCAAAGGAAAAGAGGAAGACCAAAGAACACATCACTCCGAGAAATGGAGGCAGGCATGAGAAGAATGAACAAAAGTTGACTAGAACTAGAAAGGAAGGTTCAGGACAGAGTGGGTTGGAGAATGCTATTCGGCGGCGTAAATAAGTAAGTAATCGTTTGATCAAGAATTATTTGTAAACTGTAACCATCTTAAAATGACCTATTAACAAACTGTATAAATTATAGAAATAGTTAGAAAGTAAAACTTTCAGATTGTAAAGCTCATTCATTTGATTAAATTAAATTGTATCATATTCAGGGAACAAAATGAATTTATCACTGATATACTAGATTTATAGTCAAAGCGATTGAAGATGAATTCATTGAAAAAAAACGATAGTTCACTCGTATATATCTTTTCCTCTTTGAATATGTATATGAATAAGCCACTTGTTTACATGAATAAATAATAATAATAATAAACACAGTTCCAATTGACTATTTTGGAACAAAAAATCATACAAGTGACTGAATAAAAGCAAATTAGTTTTCATATAGACTTGTTCAAGTTTGTTTGTTTGTTTGTTTTCTTTTTGTTCCTCATGAAAAACTGATGATATCTCCTAATTCTTTTATTAATAAATCAATATTAAGGGTCAACAATATGAAGTTTTCTAGAATTTAGGTTAATCATTGTATTAATGATAAAAAATTTTGATCTTTTTTTCCATATATTCCTACATAGCAATTAATGTTAAGTGTAAAATAGTCGTCAACAATTCTTTGATAAGTAATTGATTGTTTGTTTGTTTATTTATGTATTTGTTGATTTGTATTTATTATTATAAATCAACAAATCAACAAATAATAAATAAATACTAACAGCAACATCGTTTTATGGGAGAGAGCGAACCAGCTTCCATCTGAAGAGGAAATTAGGAAAAGACGTTGGAAGTGGATCGGACATACATTACGGAAATCATCAAACTGCATCACGAGGTAATCCCTAACTTGGAATCTGGAAGAGAAGCGGAAAAGAGGAAGGCCAAAGAACACACTACGCCGGGAAATAGAAGCAGATATGAAAAGGATGAATGTTAACTGTAAAGAACTGGAAAGGATTGCTTGGGACAGGGTTAGATGGAGAATGCGGGCGGCCTATGGTCCTTCACAAGGGGTAACAGGCGTAAGTAAGTAAGTTGTATTTATTATTATGCAAAGTAAATGTCAACGATAGAGAAGAAGGGAGAAATAAAACGCTATAGAACTACTTACTTACTTACTTACTTACTTACGCCTGTTACCCCTCGTCGAGGAGCATAGGCCTCTCACCAGCATTCTCCATCCAACTCTGTCCTGAGCCTTCCTTTCCAGTTCTTTACAGTTAACATTCATCCTTTTCATATCTGCTTCTATTTCCCGGCGTAGTGTGTTCTTTGGCCTTCCTCTTTTCCGCTTCTCTTCCAGATTCCAAGTTAGGGATTACCTCGTGATGCAGTTTGATGATTTCCGTAATGTATGTCCGATCCACTTCCAACGTCTTTTCCTAATTTCCTCTTCAGATGGAAGCTGGTTTGTCCTCTCCTATAAAACGCTGTTGCTAATAGTATCCGGTCAATGGATGTTGTGTATTTTGCGTAGACAACTGTTTATAAATACTTGTACCTTCCTGAGTGAGGAGAGTAGACAGCCCTTTCTGACTCCGGTCCTTACTGGAAATGCATTTGTCAGCTGTCCTTTATGCATAACTTTGCACTGTAGTCCATCGTATGAGTTTTGGATGATGTTGACAATGATGTTGGTTTGTTCTCTGAGCTGGGTGGTTTGGTCGTGGAGCTTTAATCGTCCTTCTGAACGACATCATCAGCACAAACTTCGGAGAACAGAGAACAGAGAACGAACCAACATCAAAATCACCCACCTCAGCTACAAATTTTCTCCACCATCTCAAGATGTTGACAATCTTTTCAGGAACTCCATAGTGTCGAAGAAGTTTCCATAATGTTCTCCTGTCCACGCTGTCAAACGCCTTCTCATAGTCAATGAAGTTGACGTATAGTGATGAGTTCCACTCAACTGATTGTTCAACGATGATCCGTAGTGTCGCAATCTGGTCTGTGCACGACCGATCCTTACGGAATCCAGCCTGATGATCCCTAAGTTCAGCGTTTACTGCGTCTTTCATCCGATTCAGCAGTACTCTGTTGAAAACGTTTCCTGGTACTGATAACAAACTGATGCCTCTGTAGTTCTCACATTGGCTCAGATCTCCTTTCTTTGGTATCTTGATGAGATATCCTTCTTTCCAGTCCGTTGGCACTTGTTCCTCTTCCCAAATCTTCTTGAATAGAAGGTGAAGCATGTTTGCACTTATTTCAATGTCTGACTTCAGTGCTTCTGCTGGTATATTGTCAGGTCCTGCCGCCTTCCCACTTTTGATTTGTCTGATGGCCATCTTGACTTCTTCGATCGTTGGTGGAGTGACATCTATTGGAAGGTCTGTGTGGGCTGCTTCGATGTTCGGTGGATTCAGTGGGGCTGGTCTATTCAGCAGTTCCTCAAAGTATTCTGCCCATCTTTTCCTCTGTTCTTGAATCTCAGTGATTGTCTTTCCTTCTTTGTCCTTGACTGGTCTCTCTGGTTTGTTATATCTTCCTGCCAATTTATTCGTTGTATCATATAGTTGTTTCATATTCCCTTCTCTTCCATCTTTTTTCGCCGTCGTTACTAGTTCTTCCATGTATTTCTGCTTGTCGGCTTTAATGCTTTTCTTCACTTCCCTGTTTCCTTCTGCGTAGTCTGCTTGTGCTTTGACTTTCTCTGCTCGTGTTCGGCTGTTGTTAATTGCTAGTTTCTTGTTCTTCCTTTCTTGAATTTTGTCCAGAGTTCCCATAGAGATCCATTCTTTGTGATGATGCTTCTTAGGACCAAGAACCTCCTGACACGTTGAAGTTAGTGCTTCTTTTATCCCTTTCCAGTTGTCCTCCAAAGTAGTTTCTTGTTCATTCAGTAGATCCTGTAGAGCTTGGAACCTGACTATAGAACTAGGGGACTAGATATTTATACAACAAAGAAGAATGTTCAAAGTAATAATCAGGAAATTCCTTAATTATCCTATTGATTTTCTATGAGAGTACTAATGACAAAAGTTATATTAGTGTGTGATAACGATTAGAAAATCCAATTGTTATATAAAAACCTACAAGGTTATATGTCATTTTGATTATTAGGTGAGATTATTTCTATGACAATAGATTGGAATATTTTCACTGTTATAGTATAAATATCGCTGATGGAGATGTAAATAGTTTCGCAATATTAGATGTTGGCGACAGAAACATATAGTAGGAAATTATTTGCGGAAACGTTGATCAACGTAGTTCATGTTAGTCTCATCAACTTTTGATAATTATTTTTGTAAGATTTAATACAAAATACTAGGTTTACAAATTGTCGACGCCGCTTATCTTATTCTATATCTGCAAAACTTAGACTGCCAATTCCGATTATAACCGATCACTGTCAGTAGGCTTGATCACTGTTTTCTCTTTTAGGTCAGTTTACTTCGGACTCTTATATTAGATTGAAAAGAGTGATGCTCTTGGTCAATTCAGAAGAACATTTTGGTGAATGTTTTCAGTATGTATGTGTACAGAAATTTGATAACCACAGAGATGTTGTAAAGGATTTCTTAAGACTGCCTATAAATATAAAACAGGTTATCCAAAATATGAATGAAGATTTACCTTCTCATTTTCATTATATTAAGGATATATTTGTGCATTGATTAACGAATAAGCCCTTTTTGAAGACTTGGGATTTTAATCAGCTATCCAACTAGAGGTAATTTAAGTTGGTTAGGACCTGAAATTCAGCTGCTTTAGATGGAATGTTTTACTGGTCATGTTATTACCATGCACTGTTGATGAGCAATCATAAGTCAAATAGCTTTTATATGTTTCAGCTTGATTGACATATTATTTGGAACCATTGTCAGTCACGAAATTCGTACGAAGATTAATGTCCATTTCAGAGAAGCTGGCAACAAATATAAATATCAGATAGATAATTCATAAAGACAATCAATCAATGTGATACCGTATTTTTAGAAAAAACATATATGAAAGTTTTGCTCGCACCAGGAGTGAGTAGCAAGTGGTATGTACTAGCTGATACTCTTACGGAAGTTCGTACCCACTACACTGTGAGCCCAAGTCAGAGTCATTCAAATAGCTAGAGGTATACTAATGGTTACTAGATTCTGTCTAGCAAAAACAGTGTTCGAATGAGTTCAGAAGAGTATTGACATATCGTACTATCATGCGCACAAGACATTTATGTCCTTTCGATACGTAATTCCTACAGTTTAAACTTTATTCATCTACTCTAATAACCTTTTGTATGAATCCAGTATCTCTTCTGAACCTTTGTTTAATGAAATGACTGATTCAAAACGTTCACTTAAACATTTCTGAACTTTCCATTCCTGTTTTCAATTTTTGGTGCAATAAAAGTTGATCACTAACTGATTTGTTGCTCGTCTTATTTGATATATTTCTCCTACTTACAATCTGTGGACATATGCTGCATCATTTCATTTAACCAGTTATTATAATTTCCAAGTCTGTTAGTAATTATAGCGTGATTTATTAATAACCTATTCAGAATTATTTAATTTATGAAGTATTTGAAACATTGAATTCTATAACAACCATATTATCCAAAAATAATGAAATGAAGTTAATTTTATTTTGCTATTATTTTCATAAGTAATACTAACCTTGGTAGCTCAATTTAATTAGACGGCAACCGTAAATCAGGATGGACTTGATAGTTATTTCGTCAAAATATAGAACTTCTCAATGGTACTTTTCCGTGACTGCATGAAAAATCGAACTCAAGATCTTCAGAGTTAGATGTAGACGCCTTACATCCAAAACATCATCAGTAGATAAAAATTGTTAATTAACTCATAGTCACTTCATTTCTAATTATCTTGTGTATATTTGCGCAAATTATATATTATAAAAGAGGCGCGATACTTACTTATTACGCCTCTTACTCCCAATGGAGCATAGGCCGCCGATTAGCATTCTCCAACCCACTCCACTATATCCTGTACCTTTCTTTCTAGTTCTATTCAACTTTTGTTCATTCTTCTCATGCCTGCCTCCATTACTTGGCGTGATGTGTTCTACGTTCTTCCTCTTTTCCTTTGACCTTCAGAACTTCATGTGAGGGGTTGCCTTGTGACGCAGTTTGGTGATTTCCTCAATGTGTGTACGATCCACTTCTAGCGCTTTTTTCTGATTTCTTCCTTCACCGGATGGAATCTGGTGTGTTCTCTCCTACAGTAGAATGTTGCTGATAGTGTCTGGCGCGATACTTAGGGAAATATAAACTTAAAGTCTTACATACAGTTACTTTGTTCATGAAATTTTATCTTACTTAAACTAATATGTTTCAGTTTTTGTACACAATCATCAATATATAACTTTTATGTTTGTTGAACATATAAATGTCAACATATTATTGTTTTTTTTAATTTTTTGTTTATTTTTTGTGAAAAAGAAAATGCTCCAAACTGAAATCATATTTACCACAGGATATATTTTTCCCGGTAATTTATCATTCAAATTTATGATAATAAACATTGTTTAGCATTATATTATCGAATCTTATCAGTTCATTCATTGAACTCTTTGATCTAAACTAAAAACGCTACGTTATTTCAGTTGTATATATGATACAGTTTATTTTTGACTAAAAAAACTAGTTTTTGCTGAGTTGTTTGTTGTTGTAGTTTAAAAATGATGTTTTCAAATGAATTATGGACTAAATATTACTATAAATATAAAGACAAGAACTTGGAATACATGGAGGGTTATTTGTTTTCACTTTATGACTCAACAGTTGTCGTTTTTAACTTATTTGGGAGGTTGAACTAAACATTTTCTTACTGATGAAGCGATAGCTATTCGACATTCAATTTCAGTTAAGTTTCTGAGTTCTAAATTTCTGAGTTCAGTTATATCTGGATTATTTTTGATCGTTTACAATGAACCAATATCTAGAAACAGTTAAACCTATTTGACTTTAGTTTAATTGTAGATGTATATGTTAAATCAGGTAGGTAAGGTTGGATACACAATAATGATGAAGACGTTCTTTAGAGTGGGAGATTCACAGCATCGGTTTTGCATTATTACAACAAATTTTTATCTGACGTAAATTCGAATTGTAATTATTCATAAATTATATCTGTGAATGCTTTTTTAATAGTCAGCATCACTCAATAATATCCACTGATAAACATTTAATATTGTTTCAAGTGCGACAACTATTTTCTCAACCATCAGTTATTGAAGGCATAAATTCCAGGATATTCATTTCTTGTTTTTTTGTAAAGTTTAAAAAGGTGGCGAAGATATCAACAAATGCAGTGTTTCGGTTTGATACTTCTAGTATTTAACATCGTGATATTATTTTTTTATTATTATTAGCTTTATTCAATATTATATTTTTGGTACAATATAGAATTCTCAGCACAAAGTACTTCAACAAGTTTCCGTTTCTCACCTCTTCGTCCTTTCTGACGACAAATATTGGGTGATTGCCTGTTAGAAGTTAGCAGCCCAGTCAATCGACATCTGGATAATGTACATTCTTCTCGCTGCATATTGCCAGAAACCACGATATCTCTGAATAAGCCTTCTGTAACCTTTACAGCGAAAGGTCTTACACTTTTCAGAAACGCACTTGAATAGGTTGTGCGATTAATAGGCATAATGATGTATTAAAACAAACAAAATCAGATAACTTGTTGAAATATCTAGATGACAGGAACAGGTAGCCCAGATGTTTAAACAGGCCGCCAACATTTCATGTGACCGCATGAGTACGCACAGTTCATAAATATTTTTAGTTAAAAGGTTGTGGGAATTAGTACATTTCATTGAAATCTTGAAACGGCAAATGTTAGACTACCATTGAAAACCTGGAAGCGTTATATGGCCGTCCTGTCCTAGTATCGGGCCCATCAGCACTACCCATCCACTATCTCTTTCATGAGACTCTAACCCAGGACCTCCGTTTTTATGCACGGATGCTTAACCTCTAGACCACTAAGTCGGTATTCAACGGTGTTAATGTCATTCAATCCACGACGTTGGGCGACCATCTTCAGTGGGTAACCACCGCATGCCTAACAGAGCTTAACTCTACTAGTCACAGCTACTCACTAGGACTTTGAAGTATAATTTTGTTTAAGCAAATGTAAGGCAAACAGCGTGATTGAAATACTTGTTCAGTTGAAAAATAGGAGACCTAAGAGTTTGAGCAGACTGCTATATTAAATGACATAAGATGTTTAGAGATCAAGTGAATGTTCATAACATCTACTGTAATTGGCAGAGATTTTTCATGTTTCGCGGTTTGAATGTTTTTTTCTAGTTAGTGTCTACCTTTAGGTAGTGAAAAGAGGCTTTATAAGAAATAAATTGTTTACATTAACTTCAAAGTCACATTCAGATAAAAATGAAACTTCAACTAAGCGGTTAAACAAAAATGTCAAGAAAGTATTAATATAATATCAACCTAAATAGAATGTTTCAATAAATAACAAAACAAAAGAAAACATAACAGAACAAACAACAGCTATTCACTATCTCTTGTCGTAACAGTATGAAATGTTAGTTAAATAGTTATTGTTAACTGATTACGAACGGCATGCTGTGAGAAATTATGAATGGTTAGCATGTCATATTTCACTTACTTATGAATATACGTATATGATGTACGTATGTATGTATGTTTACTTAGGTATTTTAACTGAACCAAAATAAAATCTGACATTACTTTATATAAGGCACTGAACTAAGAGCCATTAGCTTTTAATAATCTTTGTAATGGATCACCTAACCTTTTGATATAACAAACTAGTGTTAATTTAAATACATACTTCTAACGTATATTCTGGGTCATCATTTATGTGAAGGAATCATAGAAAAGAGTAAAATGCATACTTTATGATTAATTGAAAGACTTCAATTTCGGGAATGTTTTTACAAAAGAAATCCATCATGTGTTTTAAATACAATCTGTGTACATCATTAAACGTTAGATAACTGTCCATCTTGTTATTGTAAAACTGTGATATTCAAGAGCATTTAAATTATAGTATAAACTAGTAATTACAGAAACAACGCAATTTAATCAAGAAGTATTAGATGAACACGAGCGAATGTATTGTATTTGGAATTCGAAATCAAGCAGTCATCAAGTACCAAGGAAACATTAGTTTATATAAACACCACAAAAACACATATAGATAAATTAACTCGACGCATAAATTGGAATATACATGAATTATATTGGTGGTTTACTCTAATTTTGAAAGAGGAATAACAATTCATACGTAATCAGTCAATTTCTGTTGATGATAAGGCAGTCCCACTGTCAAGTGGCTTCATGATTTTTCTGGACACAATCATCAACGGCTAGTCGATTCAAGTAAACGTGAAGAAACCTGTCGCACGTTCGTCTTCCGTACACATTTTACCCACAAAAATCCATCAAAGAATATATAAAACACCAATAACCTATCTTAAAATCATTTCTACATTGCAAAATGAATCATCCTACAAATGGTGAATATCACATTACAAATAGCTAACTGACTACTGAGACTTCTAAGAATTTATGCAGTACGACAGCCAACATTGCATTTTATTAAGATCGATTTGTAAAACACTGGAATAAAGTTGGTGAAATGACTAAAAAGCTCACTTATAATTGAAGAGATTACTGAAGTACTCAAATTAAGTCAGAAATCCCTCAAGTCATTTTAAGATAATTGTAGTATTAGTGTACTTTGTTTATAATTACAAGCGTTCTGATTGGAATTTCAATTCGTTTACATCACTAAACTACTTTTCAATTTTGTATAATCGTGATGATTATATACATGGTAGCTTTAATTTTGATCTTAAAATCTCATGTAATTCATTGTGTAACTGATTATATTTAAGTAACATTTGGGTAAAATGTAACACAACCACATATGTAGTTGGCTCATAGATATCTAATTGGTTTGTTGTATCTAATAAGTAACTAGGATAATATTTTATTTGGGGAATCCATTCGTATATATGTAGTGAACAAGAACACAAGTGGGGACAGTGGAATGTATTTCAACACAAAGTTGCAGACTATTTTGAGTAAAATCTGAGAACCATACAGCATGTACATCATTTGCGAAGTAATAACCAATTGTCTCAATAAGACTGCTCCTTCTGAAAAATGTCAATCAATTGTCTCGGGCTTGACTGTTCCTTCTTCACCACACCTATCACTCTCTTTTTTTGTTGTTTTCTGTTCGATCTTCTTAACCTTCTGCTGCCAGGTATTTTACTGTTGACTGATGATACATACTACTTATATTGGTTGACATCAGTAGCACACACCACACATATATTGAATTTTAGTACAAACTCTATTCTGAAATTTATTCGAAATGGAATATAATAAGATACAAGTCTTTTATCTGGTGTTCATCTCATGTATCCAGCAAGACAGACTGTTTTTTTAAAAATGTTTATGTAATAAAATTTCATTTCATTTTCACTCACTGAATATCGATGAGAGTAAACTTGGTTGATATTCCGTGACATGCTGATATTATTACATATTACACTATAAATCAGATCTAAACATGTTCATTTTGTATTTATATCATACCTGTGTAAGTTGACTGAACAAAAATAAGTTCTCATTAGAGAAATTAAACAAATTCATGTACACTATGATCAACTTTTCGTTTTATGCTGACTTTGCATTGTGACATAATTTCTCTTGTTATATCAATAATATCTTTGAGCCATGTTGAAAAAACCCTGAATTCATAAGAACTATTATAATTTATTACCAAAATATAATTTAATAATATTTGACTAGACAATTTTTGGATACCTGAGGCTAGGAAAAAAAGAGGCCATTAAAACCTCTGATATAATACGAGAAAATAAGTTGCCCAGAGGCTTCTTTGTGAAGAATCAAAATATAAGAAAATTTATTCTATTATTTCTACAGTCAAAAACTAGTCACAAAGGGCATAAGATCAAATATTTCTTTAAATTGGATAATCATTAGATCATCAAAGTATTGTACATATTATGCATGCTTAGTTGCAAGCATTTAATTGACTAAAAAACACTGCTCAATTTGGAGATAGTAGGTATTGGGTGTAGGATAAGTATTATTGTATCGAATAGATCATAGAGAAGAACCTTCGAGGTGTCTCATACTGGTATGAGACTATTTTCAAGTGCTTCCTTTTCGCCAGTGAAATTTCGAAGAAATAACATAGGTTGAACTGCAGTTGTGGATTAAATTAGTTTCCTTATAAATGACATGGTATACGAACAATATATGGTTAGTTCACTTAATTCCACAATGTTTATTTTTGATGCACACAAATATAATTATTTTTCAAGTATATATTTGAAATATCATAACGAGAAACTAAATGTTATGCATGAAATTAAATACAATGTTTTCGCTTGTGTGTAAGTCAAATATCCTGACAACTGAGTGTAAATTCGAAGGAATGGAAATATCGTATTGAGACACTGCCTAAATTCTGAGAAAGTTGAAAAATAGATCTGTGGTAAACTTACACTCAGCTAAAATAAAATACAACATTGTTCTGGACGAAATCGAAGTTTTAAAATAGATTTTTTGTCATATGAAGAAAGAATAACAACTGAAGTTCTTTCATATATCAACAAGATTAAGTAAATTGAACGGCTATGGTAGATTGCAGAACAGTTATAATTAAGAATTTGATAATTACTAGTTAGAGAATTATCTTTAACTCAAAATAACTTGAATACTAAACACTATGGTTATCAAAATTAAGATGTAACTATTTATTTGCTTAAGTATCGCGTTTGGAAATGTTTTATACAAAATAGAAACCCATCAACAGTTTGTTTGTATATACATATATACTTTGACGGTTTTAATTTATCTCTGAAGAAAGTGTGGTCAAAGAAGAAGAAGAAGAAAGAATTAGCTATTCAGAAAACAGCTAGTATGGAGTAGAAATATACCATACAAAACCAAAAAATTAAAGTGGATACACTTCTTCTACATCGTCAACAAGCTTGTCAAGGTTAGAAAGAGGTTCATAGGTTCTAAAATCGCAATGCATACGGTAGAAAAAATCATCCATATGACTCCATAATAGTCGATCTCTGGAGCCATGATAAGGTCGCAAAACGTCATTCAGCCTCGACCATATAGCTTCAATATTGTTTGTGTGCACTCCAGTTATCGGGTCTACAAACTGCCACTTGTGGATGCACATGGCCAAGTCCATGTAGGCCTCTGCACGCTCTCCAATCATCCGTATATATTGTAGTACCCGGTAGCAGTCAGTGTAACTGGTGTTTTTATTATTCAGTTCTCAACAACTGTTATAATTCGCCTCAGTCTTAATCTGGATCGAGTGAGAAAAAACCTATTCTTTCTCCAATATATATTATATCGAAAGGTAATATTATCATGGCAGCCCACACAAGGTCCACATATCATTTGATTACCATAATCACAAATAAAAGAAATTCTAATCAGTCCCGTTTGTTGTAGTCGCTCAATTATCACGTCTTATCTAAAATCCGATGTGAACTGATTGTACGTAAGTATCAGGTACTAAAATTAGTGCCATGACCTTGAAATGGCTCGAACGCTTCTGATTGGCTCCCTGACACAGTATAACTTTAAAAAAATCAAACTTTCATTACAATTAACGTGAATACTAAATAAAATATGTTGTATCATTAAATAATTTTCTTTTTAATCAGAAATACATTAGCAACTATTTCAATATAAGATTTAATTTTATCGTTTCCTTAGTTTGTATTGTCTTCATGATCAATAAATAGATTGTAAATTTATGCTAATTAAATGAAAACTTTTATTATTACAATTTGGTCAAAATTAAATTGTTCTTTTTTGTTCCCACAAACAAAAAACTTTAATTGAAGTTTAAAAAATGTGAAACGATATTTTCAGAAGAAAAAAATGATTTTTTAAATGCTGGAACAAATGTTCTTTTTGTATCCCCATTTTTCTCTGTTTTATTGTATTCCTTACTTACTTTGTTTACTTACACCTGTTACCCATCGTGAAGGAGCATATGCCGTCTACCAGAACTCTCTATCCAATTCTGTCCTAGGCATGGTATTCATTAATTGCTAATAAATATATATGCACTTTAATCAAAATGTATTTTGAAATCACTTAAATAAATAGAATTTATTAATAGTTATTAGGTATTTTAGGTATTAGGTATTAAAAAATAAAAAAGGTATATCAGTAGTTATAAAACATACAACCTAACATATAATGTATATACATGTATATCATTTGTTGCTTTAATGTGTTTAATCAAACCAACCATGAAATTCAGAGGTTATGCTTAACTAGCGTCGATAATGAATAGTGTGTCTGTAAAGGACGTGTTGTAAACTACAGTTTTCAAGCAGGTGATTATTACTGTTGCTGTTTTTTTATTTCATATAACTAACTACTTGACTTTATTAATTACCTCTCTTTGTTTAATGGATAAACTTTGATCAAAACGCCAAAGATTTCTTTAAGAATTCTGAATTAAATCATACTAGATTGTTTTGTGTTCAAATAATATTGACACTTTATTTTAATAAATTACCTCGTAAAGTTTATTTTGTTAGATCCATTTAAAAACTTGTATTTATCTGTAATATGACGAAGTTGATCTGAAAAATGTGATGTCACTGGACAAAACATTTTGAACGATTGAGCCATGTACTCACTTGTCTCTTGTCAAAATTAAGAAACACTGATCTGTCAACCACCATTTTCTCTCGGAAAGGATCAAAGTGTTTAAAACTTTAATAAAATCAAACTGTTTTCTTTATATAATCATGTAAAAGGAAAGAAAATCAGATCTTATTTATAATAATATCTGACTGTAAACCTTTTATTTTTAATGAAATGTTTTTAGTTAAAGATTTAGTCTTTCGCTAAGGTACATTGAAAAAAATTAGGATAATTCTGTTTAGATTTGATTGACTTAATATCCTAGTTAAAACAAGGATTGTGAGAAATTGTTTAAACTTTAAGAAATGACTTACTTGTATCTAATAAATAATTAGAATTAAAAAGTAAACTAATCATCTTCGGATACGTTTTTAATTTGACTTTCAGGTGAAAAGTTTTACAATCATATAACTGGAAAAACGATTAGTAAGTCGGTAATGAAATTTCATTTTTGATTTTTGATTTTCGTTTTCATATGATGTCTGCCAAAATCCTCTCGCAGCCCCTCCGGGGACTACATAATAATTTGGATAAATTAATAAAAATGTGTACAATAAATGTTTTTCTCTATGAAAGATTTTTAGTTTAGATTAAAGTAACAAATTAAAAACCGGTGATACTTTAATTTATGAACGAACTAATCAGATTTACGGTTACAGGTCTTGGATTACGGCACGAAATTCTTTATCCACTTGGCTAAATAGCGTCTTGGAATTTTAGCTGATGCCAGTTCGTGATGAAAACCCTAAATCTAATCCCTATCTCTAACCATCAACTGTAGATGACAATCCATACCCTTCACACAGGTTTGAAACCTTCATTTAGCCATAGTCAGTAGGTGGGCATTCTAAAGCCTACTTTAACGTCGCTCATTGGTCGTCCTTAAATTAAAGTCTCACCTAAAAACTCTTTCAATTATTTATTACTGCATAGTTAAAGCTATCTAAACGTCATAAAGCAGTTTCTCTTTCATCAACAGTATGCCTAATATTGAGGGAAGCTGTTTTAATTTCTTGAAACGTTAGTGTAATACTAAATTGTACATACCTTAGCATTAACCTTTTTGTTTGTAAGATAGCTTAATTGCACAAAACTCTACATTGTTTTGTACAATTTTGTTATTGTTTAGTGCTAAAAATATTGACTTGAGCAGCAACATTCCAAAGTATCTTTATGCACTCTATGGGTGTTCGCAAAGCAAATAAATTTCTTATTTCTCTATCAACTTCGACTGCATGAAGTAAATCATTCCATGTTCATAACTAATGAATCCAGTATAATGGAAACAAGATTTTTTCAGTAGAAGTAATAATGACCTTTTATTGTTTCAGCTTGTCCTAGATTGTACTTTTCTAGCGAGGACATTTACTAGTTATATTTGTTTCCTCCTAAAACGTCACTGATATGTTGAACTTAACTTTCTTCTAAACAAAGTTAAAATTTTGTTATAATACTGTGATATGGTTTGCTTATATCCATATAAGCAGTTAATGGTGATGGTCAAACATAGAATGTATTTTGGCAGAAGACCGATAAGGAAAGAACTGAAATGAAGAGCAATTAGTAGGGAAATGCACAGAAAATGAAATTAGAGAAGACGGATTGATATTTACTGAAGGAACAATGAAGATTGAGACAATTGATCGTTATTTTGCAAATTAATTGTTCATTGTATGGTTATCAGAATTTAGTGACATAGTCTGTAATTTTTGCTTAAATACATTCGGTCGTCCCTAACCAGTGTTTTGCTTACTACAATACTTATATGTTATATCATGACATCTTATAGATAAACATTTTAAAATGACAGTATTCTATCTTCTTTCTGATCTTACAAGGTAGCTGAATGACTGGTAGTATATCCTCTGACTTAAAGTCAAATTAAAGTCAATCTTTCAAATATAAACTTTATAACCAATAAAAGATAATTTTCACAGATGCAAAGACGCAGTACATTTCACAGTTTTTAGTTTAGTATGGCCTTTAATTTTGTCGCCAATTAGACCGGACGATAATGTTAACGACAGGCTCACCAATTTTAGTGGCCCTTTATCTGACACCCATTGAATCGTATGATGACTCAAATCGCGTTAGTGAATAAAATAATTAAATAAGTCAAATACAAGAAAGGATTTTGAACACGTATATTTCATACAATCGTTGATCCATCCAGACGATCAGAGAAAAGAAGCGAAGAGGAGAGAGGGAAGCGAGACGAAGCAAAGAAGGCATGTGATCCAACTTGATTTAATCAAGCGTGACTTAATATTTATAGTCAGACCAAAAATAAATTAGACACGTAATGAATAAGATAAATAATTAACACACACGATTATATAAAAACAGTCAGGATTCATAAGCGAATAATTGACATGGTCACAATTTAGCTTGAGAAGAATGAATAATTTAGTCTGTCCAGAAGATAGAATAACGTATGTAAGCTTAACATAGTACCAGTCATTATTATTTTTTTAGCGCTTCATAATAATGTCCACTTATAATTTCTTAGTTGAATCCATGAGTCAATTAAATTTAAACCAGTATGGGAAACCTGGATAGTCGTTTCGTCCTAGTATGGGATTCCTCAGCAGTTTGGTTAATGTGACGATACAAAACTAATACATATTTCTATTTTCAAGAAACAAAATATTTAAATATACAGAAGAGAAATAAATATTTTTCATGTTAGGATTAATCCAAATATTTCAAAGAATTCGTCTATGATAATAAAAAAATAGTAACGTATGGATCAAGTTTTCACAATCGATTGATCACTGGGTGGTGATCATTGCCATGCCTGTCAAGTCCTTCTTAGAGCTGATCGAATGCTATCAATCAAGTTGCAATTTGGTCACTAATCTAGGTGGCTTGACACTGCGTGCACTATGTTGAGAAAAGACGGTGGTTGGAGGTGGTCAACAAGAAACCCTGGACCCGGGTTTCAAGCTACTTGGAACTCGTCAGCAAGGTGTACCTGTAATCTTAGAGGAACTGATGCTCTCTGATGGATTCGATCTCATGTCACCCAGTTTGACTTGACACGCATGACATTGATCACTACCCAGTGATCAATCAATTGTGATTACATCTCACTCCTATAGGATTTCGGTCGCGGTCCGAATAGCTCAATGGTAACGTCTCTGACTGTGAAGCTGGGTGACACGGGATCGAATCCATCAGGAGCATCAGTTCCTTCAAGATAACAGGTACATGTTGCTGACGAGTTTCAAGTAGCATGAAACTCGGGTCCAGGGTTTCTTGTTGACCACCTCCAACCACCACCTTAAGTTTGTTAACGATATTTATTAATTCACGTAAAATATGTTACTTTAAGTTTGTTTTTGTTTTTTAGGTGATATATCTAGTGTACGAATATAGAGAAGTGATTTCTGAAGAACAATTACTCATTTATTACAATACTAAAAATTGTGTTCTGAGTTTTTCTAATATCAAATATCAATAGATTTAAACTGTGACGTACGATTATTTTTCACATTTCTGGCGTCAATGATATTACAGAATGTTAAGTGAATAATTCTTTTGAAGGTTATATCATTTTATTTATAACGTTTATATAGAATACAAAAGAATTCATTTGTATAATATTTTAAGTATTTATGAACATTTTTTGACTTCACATTGTTTTTTTTTCAAAGTAACAAGTCACCTTGACAATTAATATCAAATTTACAAAACATAACAGTTGTGAAATGGTGAATTTTTTTTGTAGTTAGGTAAAGAAAAACATGTTTTAATGTTTAGGAGATGCCTTCAGCAGATTCAGTGTTTTTTTTCCTCACAAAAGTAGACCAAGACTTGTGGTCGTCAAGTTTCAGCTCGTTCATTCCCTAAAATTTAAGAACTATTTTAGACTATAATATATAAGGAAGTTTTAAACAGTTCTCTTAAAAAAAGAATGTACCAAAGGCATTGTAAATGTGATGCCAATCGATTTTACCTATAGTTTTCATTTTAGAATAGATATTCTAATCCTGGATAAACTTAGGAAGTGTTAATAGTTAATATTCATGACAAAACACTTAAATAATGTATTAGCAGATAAAAAAGTATCGTACGTATATTACTTTGGAGCTTACTAATATTTCAACAACTACATCTGATAAATGGTAACATTTTGTATAGCTGTCTGACTGACATACACGCAACCATATAAACGCACTAAAACATAAATATTTATTAGGTAAGAGAATCGTAGTCACTTAGTTACGGAGTTACAAACATAACAAAAATTGGCAAAATGACATCACAGATAAACTAAAATCGGATATATAGACTATTTGATTCCGAATTATTAATTTAAAACTAAATGGTTCATTTCTAGACTTGAATGCTTTTAGTTCAACTCTGACAGAAAAATGAGTACACACTTCTAGAAGGGTAATTACTGTGACCAAACAGTTATCCCGTGCTTTTAATTGTCTACCGGCTTATAAGTGTACGATATACAGTATCTTTTAATCGAACAGCTTCCCAAAACATTCTGTTTTGTTTATATAACACGAAGCAAACATTTTGGTTTAAATAACAAATCTATCAACTCTATGAACGTACCAGAAAATTATGGAATGGTATTGAAAAAAATTTAATAATTCATTTTTCAGAACTTCTATTATGTTAAAAAATAACAGAATACGTAGAAGAAAAACTGTTTAAACTTTTGGAAAAATCTACAGTACAAACACATTTCGAACAGTAGCAAACAAGGTGATCATGGTTTTATGTTAAGTCCTTTATAATGTTATGGTTTTTCTGGAAAGAACTAGATCGCATCAGATATCAGATGTGTTATTTGCCTGATCATTTCATAATAAAAACTATCTTCAAAGTAAATATATATACTCACTATACATTAAAACATGATTGCTATTAGAACTTATGAAGAATCTTAATCATATGTATATTTTTTCAAAGAATAAAAATGTATTAAATACTACTGACAAATGTTACTTATTATGTAGTAAATATGTAACCTTTCATTGATTAATAACTTATTTCTATAATTGTATATAGTTGAGATCATGAGTCAGTTGAAACTAGACTACAATGGAAAACTTGGAAGCACTGAACGGCCGTTTCGTGGATTGGTTTAAGTTTGATATTAAACCGTTGGATGCCGTCTCAGTGGTCTATCGGTTAAGTGCTCTGGCTCGAGACTGGTAGGTCCTGGTAGGTCCAATCTTCTGAAGCAGGATCGTGGATGCGCAGTGCTGAGGAGTCCCACAATAGGACGAAACAGCAGTTCAGTGCTTCCAGATTATTCATGGTTGTCTAGCTTCAATTGACTCATGATCTCAACTCTATAAAATGGCTAAAATCTCCACAAAATCCCTATCTGATAATGATTTCTAAAATATTTTTTAATGACTTGAATCATTCTATATTTTAGCTACTTTTCATTTGAATAAAATATTCACATGGTGATTTTTTTAAAACAATTTCTTTGTTTCTAACTGTAAATTCAATCAGTGGATTGTTACATATAATCTGTATCTTCTTTTTCTTCACCATTTTACAATCTAATTTCTTTTTGTCTTAATCTAATGGAAATATTCTGTAAAACAAGCCCCTCCCCCTATTCTGTAATTAGTTTAATGAATAAATATATATAACAATATGATATAATAACAATTTTTTTTGTAATGTATATTACAACACTTCTATTCATTTCATCACTGACTATTCCTTTCTTTCTATACATTATGTAAAAATCTGTTTATTCAAGTGTGATAATTCATATCTCTATCTTTTATTTTGCGTGTGTACATGGAAACTCACTTACACATGTAGATATATACGTGTACACACACACACACACCTTAACACTCATGGATTAAAACAATCGAAAATATGTTTCTCAATATCTTCATTATTATTATTACATTCTTCGAAAACAAAAAAAAAGAAACAAAAATGTTATTCAGTTCAATGATTTAGAAATAAAAAGTAAAAAAAAACAAGGGAGAAAAAAGATGAATCAAAAAAGAGTTTTATGAAGCGAATATTGAAATGAACAAGTATATTCATTTGATATGTAATACAAAATACAAAGTGGAAAAAACAGAACAGAACAAAACAAAACAAGTAGTATATTACATTCAAATAGAAGATAGATACAGTGATTTAAAGAAAAAAAGAAATTATTACATAATTGTTTTATTTTATTTTTTGAAAAATCTATAGAATAATTCAATACCTTTAAGATAATTGAACTTACTTACTTACTTACTTACTTAAGCTTGTTATCCCTCGTCGAGGAACATAGACCACTCACCAGCATTCTCCATCCAACCTTATTCTAAGCAATCCTTTCCAAGATAATTGAAAAACCTTTAATAATGATACTTATATATTCCTTAGAAATCCATGAACCAATCATTTCTTAATTATTATATATATACTAGAGAAAATTTATGAATTTTATCTCTATTTATTCAAGTTTGTTCTTGTTTTTGACTGATTGGATTAAAAACAATGAACAATATGATAGAATACTTAAAATTATTCGCATGATTAACATTTACTTACATAATTTAATGTAATAATCCATTGAAATTTTATGGTCAATAACTGTTAAGTGTCAATGAAATTCATCTAAGCGTTTTAAAATGTATCATTTGATTGAATTATATAAATAACTATTATTACATTAAGTATATTACTAAAAGGGTTATTGAAATGAATGTTTTATTCACAAAAATCAGTCAATTTCCTTTAAAGTATTTTTTGTTAAGATTTAAGTTCAAACAAATGGTAGAAAACTTAAATTTAGATGAGGATCCAATGGGAAACTAAAAGAATATTTTAACTTATCTTGTTATATTCACTTGGTGTTGTTTACTTGTATCTTCCTGTTGTTATTCAGGACTGCAATTGACCAGTCTCTGGGTGGCATATGTGCATCCTATGAGGACTGCCTCCATATAGCCTTAATTCACAAGCATTATAAGCAAAGATGGATAGTGGGTAGAAGTGGAATCCAGTGGATTCCACTGCTTGTCTTGTTATAGTTTCGAACTTCTCAAGATTATGTTCATTTATATAATAATACTAAAAAGCATGACCGCATCTAAACTAACTAATATTGCATAGCCTTTTTAGTACTTTGGATTACTGTTATTGAAATGTATTTGTATTTACATTCTACATTAAATAATTTACCAATAAATTAGATTTCAGAATCATCAATCAATATTGTTGAATAATCTTAATTTTTATTTTTTGGATATTCGTTAAAGAATTTTATATAATCTGATCATGAAACAAAGGTAAATAAAAATTAATTTCAGCAGTTTTCCTAATGAAAGCCTAATTATTATTGTTCAGTGTTTAAGGGAAATTGGTATATGCGCATACTGTGAGTATTGAAGTGAAAAGTACTGGGTTCGAGTCCCAGAGTGAACATCAACCCTGAGATGCAGGAACATCCAGCTGACGAGTCGCAATTAGGACGAAACGCACATCCTGGACTCCACTTCTAGCCACTATCCATGCCTACCATGCATGTGAATTAAGGCTATATCGAGGCAATACGCAAATTATGCACATATGCCAATAAGAGACTGACCAATTTCAGTCCTAAACATCAATGGGAAGATTCAAACAAACAGTACTAAGTAAACTTAATTATTCTTATACAGTGTTTGAAGGAAATCGGTAGGTAATTTTGAACTAGATGTTTCAGAATAATTACCACTTGTCCTCTAGGTATATCTTCCATCTTATGTCAATTAATATTCTTTGCATATTTCTCTAGATAATTTACTCCACGTTTTAAACTACAATGTTGCTTGATTCACTATTTTCTAAATTAAAACTACATATTCAAAAACATCGTAGTTATATTTCAAATAACAATTATCCATAGATTTTATGCAATAACAGTGATTTAATATCGTTTGAAGTTACTTTTTTGGTGACTGATTTTTTAGTTAAATTAACAAGCTGACAGATATGATTTTCATTTGTATTTTTATTGAATAAACAATTATTTATCCCGTGGGCGAGATCATGGATGCGCACTTCCATTGAGGAGTCCCATACTAGGAAGAAACGGCTGTTCAGTGTTTCCAGGTTTTCCATAGTGGTCAAACTTCATGAATTTCAACTAACTGCAGAAGTCTATCAACAACTTTATGTTATTAGTTTTTAGCCTGGAGTTATTATGTGTCACATCAAACAAAGGCGCAAATAACCTTTTTTTTTTATTTTTGGGGATCGAACTACTAACAAACTGATATATTTCAACCATATAATATTTTTTTTATTTTGTCATTTGATTTTGTATTTTACATTGTATCTTTTTTATGGAAATCTATGTCCATATCCTGTGATTTTCACCGTTCTATTTATCTAAACTTCTGTCATTTATTTAATTCATCGTATTAATTATCAGCATTATTATAAACACTATATTACCAATTTCCTATTTTATATGATTCGTTATTTCTATTATATTGATTCAATTAAATCCTTTATGAAAAACTAGATCAATAAACCTTTCCACTCAACAATTACATTTATTTATGAAATATTACAATATTGTCTAATTTAATCACTATGATAAGTTACCTAAATTAAACACTTAGGTTACTATTAATCAATCATAAAATCATAAATTTAGAATATTCTGGATTATTATTTCTTTTTTTACATTCAAATTTAGTTTTCATATTAACTATGATTATATCCATTTCTAGCTGATGAATCTGTATTTGCTAATCAATAATAAACTGTGTTTTATAAATTAGTTACAATTCTGTTGATAACGTTTTAAAATAATACGTCAACAGTTGAGAAAAAAAATTGAACAATTTCACAATAATAAATAGTCCACCCCCCCCCCTAAAATATTTGATTTTTTAAAAGATCATATTCAGTTTTAGTGTATTTTATAACGGTAGTACTACGAAAGGATTGTGTGTAAATTACTAATGTCATCATATTACATTTTGAAATGAGTATTACACTATGAATCCTGCTTTGATCAGAAAAACTATTTTTTTATGAAAAAAACTGATCTGAAATGATAATAGTATGCTATTAAATACATGTGAAATTAATTAATTCTATTCTCACGAGAAAATAGTCTAGAAAATAAATCATGATAGAAGCAACTAGTTACCATGCCATGAAATAATCACCTATGAATATGGTGAAGTGATGAATTTTTCCATGGGAAATATGTTTAATAGTAAAATTTTGTTTTGTTACGTATCAAACATTGTTCAGTTTGGTTATTGAATAATAATACTTAACACTACAAATAGTATTTTTCACTTGAATGTTTTATTTTATGCCCAAATATTCTTACAGATTGTGAAGATATCACATACTCACGCCTGTTACCTCTCGCGGAAGAGCATAGGCCGCCTACCAGCATTCGTCATCCAACCCTATCTTGAGCAATCCTTTCCACTTCTTTCCACTTGTTATTCATCCTTTTCATATTTGCTCCCATTTCCCGACGTAATGTGTTCCTTTTCCTTCCTTTTTTCCGCTTTCCTTCAACATCGCAAATTAGGACTTGCTTTGTGATACAGTTTGTTGATTTCCTCAGTGTGTGTCCGATCCACTTCCGACGTCTTCTCCTAACTTCCTCTTCAACTGGCAGTTGGTTTGTTCTTTCCTACAGTAGGCTGTTGCTGATGGTATCCGATCAATGGACATTGAGTATTTTGAGTAGACAATCGTTTGGGAATACACGTAGATTTTTGATGACTGTTGTTGGAGATCTCCACGTTTCAGCTCCATACAATAGAACTAACTGTCTTGACGTTCGTATTGAAGATTCTCACTTTGATATTGGTTGACAGTTTTTTGAGTTACATATGTTGTCCAACTGTAGGAATGCTACCCTTGCTTTGACAGTCCTCGTCTCTAGAACTGCATCAGATCCTCCTTCTTCATCAATGATGCTTCCCAGGTACATGAATGTTTTCACATTTTTCAGAGTTTCTCCTTCACTTTTATCGGGTTGATAATCTGCGTCTTGTATTTGAGAATTTTGCTTTTTTCATTGTGTATGTTGAAGCCTATTAATGCAAAGGCTGCTACTACATTTGATGTCTTCGTCTGTATTTATTCGTGTGTATGAAATAGGAGGGCTACATCATCTGCAAAGTCCAAATCTTTTAACTGATTCTGTGAAGTCCATTGTATTCCATGCTTCCTGTCAGATGTCGAAGTCTTCATAATCCAGTTAATCACCAAAAGAAAGAAGAAGGCAGAGTGTAGACAGCCTTGTATGACTCCGATCGTTACTGGAAACGCATCTGTCAGTTGTTCTCTATTCACGACCTTACGGTGTAGTCCATCGTAGAAGTTCTGAATGATGTTTACGATTTTCTCAAGAACTTCAAAGTGTCGAAGAAGTTTCCATAATGTTCCCTAGTCCACAATGTCGAATGCCTTCTCATAGTCGAATTTGACGTATAGTGAAGAGTTCCATTCAATTGATTGTTCCACGATGATCAGTAGTGTTACACTTCGGTCTATGCACGACTGATTCTTACGGAATCCAGCCTGTTAATCTCGAATTTGGGAGTCTACTGCATCTTTCATCTGGTTAAGCAACACTGTTGAAAACTTTTCCTGGTACTAACAGCAAACTGATTCTTTTGTAGTTCTCACATTTGCATATCATATACTTGTGAAGACATTTCTACTGTATGGGGCGGAGACGTGGAGAACTACGAAAGCAATTATCCAGAAGATACAAGTGTTTATTAACAACTGTCTACGCAAGATACTTCGGATCAGATGGCCAGACACTATCAGCAACAAGTTACTGTGGGAGACAACAAACCAGATTCCAGCGGAGGAAGAAATCAGGACGAAGCGCTGGAAGTGGATTGGGCACACTTTGAGGAAATCACCCGATTGCGTCACAAGACAAACCCTCACATGGAATCCTGAAGGTCAAAGGAGAAGAGGAAGACCAAAGAACACATTACGCCGAGAAATAGAGACAGACATGAGAAGAATGAACAAGAACTGGATAGAACTAGAAAAGAAGGCCCAGGACAGAGTGGGTTGGAGAATGCTGACCTATGCTCTATTGGGAGTAACAGACGTAAGTAAGTAAGTAAGTAAGTAAGTAAGTATGTATGTATCTATGATAAGTGAAATTTCTTTTTCATTAATCTATACATAAATATTATAATGCTAGTTATATTTAAATAACCTTCAATCATAATGGTAAACATTTATCAAATTATTATAAATCATTGATTGGTCCAAAACTGATTTTGGAAGTGTCCAGAAAGCTTTCAATGTTATTGTAGGTTATTAATATAAAATCCTTGTCTAGAAAATTATTATTCTGACTACACATTTAACTGAATAATTGTTCTTTAGTCTTAATATCCAGATTTTCCATGGTGGTCTAGCTTCAATTGATTCATAATCTCAATTATTGAAAAAATCACTATGATATTCATAAAAACCCCCTTCTGATATTAATATCTTTTTCTTATAAAGAGATTGTTTAATTATGGTTACCATGAATGATCAACATAATTTCACCTTTATTACATGATAATGATTTACTTTTATAGTTTTGTATTTATTATGTGTACAACTACGAAATTGTTTACATATATGTCTGATTTCTCCAAAAAAAGTTTTAAAAAATGATAAAAATTTTTCCCAAATATTTTTACAATTGATTACATATAATCAATGATGAAATACATTTTTTTTGTTTTAGTTATTCTATAAAAAATTAGATGGAAACAATGACATTTTCATTTGAAGAAAAAAAATTAAGAAAAAGGTGTTACATCTTTTATGGTTATATAATAAAATTTAGTATTTTTGTGTTAATGTGCATATACTATCTCCACCTCCCCACAAAAAAAACAAAAGAAAGAAAAAACATTGAATGAGGTTCATTGACTTCATAATTATCAATTACTCCATAATTTTGTATGATACTTCGTTTAAAAATGAAACATTTGTAAGGAATGATTTCTAAAAGACAATTTTGAATTATGAATTTTACCTGATACATTATGAGTCTTTTTTTTAAAAAAAACAACAGGTAATTAGCATTAGACCTCTATTGTTATGCTATAAATGAAGTAGAATAAATTAATTTTTCAAAGATCTATTCAGTAGCTAAATGGATAATGAGATGTCATTTGAAGCGTATGGTATTGAATTCGATTCTCAGACTGAACGTCAACTCTGAGATTCAGGTACATCCAGCTGATGAGAGGGGCATCCTGGATTCCACTGATAGCCACCATCCATCTTTACTTATAATGCTTGTCAAATAAGGCAATATCGGGGCAATCCACACAAGATGTACATATACCAATAAGAAACTGATCAATTGCAGTCCTTAACATCAGTGGGAAGATTCAACTAAGAAATATACAAGGAAAGCTTATTTTTATTTAGGTCAATAATTTGTTAATTTTATTGTGTACCAGTTTAGAATTTTACATATACATGTGTTATATCTATGAAAATAGTCTAATTCAAAAGAATAATTAACTTATTCTATAAGTGAATTTGAAATGAATATGTATACAGTGATCACATAATTGAAGCTAGACCACCAAAGAAAACCTGGAAGCACTGGACGGCCGTTTCGTCCTAGTATGGAACTACTCAACAGCAGTGCGCATCCACGACCTCGCCTCACAAGATTCAACAAACGGCCGTCCAGTGCTTCCAGGTTTTCCTTGGCGGTTTAGCTTCAATTGACTCACGTTTTCAACTATGAAAATACTAAATCTCCACAAAACCATTTCTGATTATGATCATATAATTGATAAAGAATAATATATATATGAATTTTTAAAGGATATCATTCATACAACCAAATCTAGTTTTCATTCTTTATTAGTTTCTGTATCAAGTCACTTAGAAGATGAATAAAAGTGAGTTAGAAACTAAATATAACATAACCTATTAGTTCTTTTTTATTCTTATTAATTACAAAGTAAAAAGTTTTGTTTTAATTACTATTCTAATGAAAAAAATGTTTCATTCGATTGTTTGCAGAACATCAGTTTCGATTTGATTTCCAAAAAGAGAACATCTCCTTTGAAATATATATATATACGCGTTTCTGTTTCCAGTAGGATAACTTTAATTAACTCTGACTTAATAATAATTATAGTAACATAAAGAAAAGTTGATGAACACTATTAACTGACATGAATAACTTCATGTTTCATTAATAAACCAATACAAACATCAACAACGACGACATCAACAACAATAATAGTAGTATCCATTTTGACATAATCTAAATGTATCCATATGTATATTATGTTATGGTGATTAAATTTTGTCAATAGAATGAAATAAAGTCAATATATATATGCTAAAATATTTAATGAATCTTCTCTAAAATGATCAATCATATCTAATTTTTTTTGGCAATAATAATGGATCATTTCATCATCAATTATTTAATGAAACTGTAACATTATAAACAAATATATTTACAATTAAATGTCCAATAAAGTCGGGGATGAGCAGTACTGAGGAGTCCCACAATAGGATGAAACGGTCGTTTAGTGGTTCCAGTTTTTCCATGGTTGTCTAGCTTCAATTGACTCATGATTTCAACTATTTTTATTAAAAAAATTCTTGATATCTTTAAATCCTTTTTTATGTTGAATATGTATTAGTGGTTTATTAGTGATGTCTATCAAACAGTAAGATTGTTACATAAATTATCTTTCCTAGAACCAAATTGACACTTATGAAATCATTATGTTCAGTTTATATGATTATAAGAATGTAATTTATTCGGATGATGTTGATTTATGTGTCCATATTTGAAATAGTATTCTTTTTGTTATAATAAGGAATAGAAATTACGAAATTCTGAAGATCCCGTTAATATCTATTTGGAATTTTTTTTCCTTTTCAACTAACAGACAATGAAATTTAATGATGTAGGTTTTATAAAAAAAGAAAACCTAAAACTATGTTACAGGTAATAATTTTTTATTGCATATGACCAAAATATTGTTAATAGGACACAGTTGTAAAGCGATCACATCTTATTGAATGTGAATTGAACCTTCCAATGGTTTGATCTAGCGTGACATTCAAATTAAATGTGACGTTGCTAGGACGATTTCATCGGAACTCAAAAATTTCATTCAACTTACTGCATGATTCCTTTACCAGGACAACTTTATGATTGTACATTTTATTATTCCAAATTGCACTCAAGTTTCCGCCGCTTTCTGATTATCATCATTATCGGATTATTTAACGATATTGAAAATACTTCTCTGTTAAGATTCACGATCAGAAGTAAAGTTTACCGGATGATATATAGTCAAAAACCTCTAATTTTATGAGAGGGATGTGACTTTGTGCCTAACATTCAAAATATGCAAATGCTAAATGGTCTTCGCGTTTAAAAGTTTATCAGAGAATAGAAAAAACTTACTAGGAGGTTTGTTCTTAACTAAGTTGCAGCGATTCATTACCACAAACCTTCATAATTTATATAGTGTAATAAGAAGACGAAGATTATCAGAACTATGTGATATACTAGCCAATACATTTCGAACAATCTGATCACACGCAATATACTTGTTAAGAACATTTATATATAAAAATAAAAGGTCAACTAAACTGGAAATGGGGGGGGTAAAAATAGACAAGGATAATAATGGTAAAAATAATGTGAAACCTAATCACTCTGGATAATAAGCTAATATTACCAGGGAAGGTTTAAGGTGAGAACAAACTGTTTTTGGAATACACAAAGGGGGACTGAATTTTCATATGGCTAAGGCTTCAATAAACCTTAGTAAACGTCATTTTACACTTTTATACAACACCATAAAAGCCGAGTTAAGATCAATCTTATGGCCTGTTTCGATTATGTGTTTGGCAATAAACTTCATAATTTTGATTATGATGTACTTCTAATCGAATTTTGTTCAAAATTGTATTGTAACCCTAAGAAAATTCGAAAGCAAGGAAAAAATATATTATCTAGTGACTTCCATTGCATCACAATACGAAAGAAGCTGGACATCAGGAATATCATGCATCCTATAAGGCTTTGAAAACTTCGGTATTATTCGATTTCATGTCTTCGGATACACATCACTAAGTAAAATCAAACTAGAAAGAATTCATTTTCTAATAAAACAGTATTTTTTTAATAGTTGGTCAGGTAATTACATTTGAAAATGTAAACTATCCTCAAATTATAAAAAAACATCTTAACACTATCAATATTCAGTCTAATAATAGATGGGTACATTTAAACAAAAATAAGCAAAACATGTATTAATTATTCTTTTTACACATTTCCATAACAATAAAATGTTATGAGTTGACTAAATTAAGCATAAAATATAAGTTAATTTCTTTTTACTTCTCTTCAAATCTTTATGAATCATCTATGAAAGGGCTTAGAAATGAACTTAACACACACACACTCTCTCTCCATTATCAAACGTTGTTACGAAGTGAATAACATCGTACATATATATCTATATATATAAACTTGTAAGGCAATAGTAAAATAATTTACTTTACAAAGAAATAAACTATTTTAATTATAGGGAGAGAATGTATATCATTCAAACTAATCATCATATATACATAGTTACATACATTTAACTTTTTTTCCCCTTAGGTTTGGGAAAAAGGAATGAATCATATTTAGGAATGAATACAACAACAACAAAAAGAAGAAACAAACAGATAGGACTAAATATTATAGATGAACAAATTTCTACAGTTTGTTTAACACATATTTAAAGTTAATTATTATCATAAGAAAATATCTATAGTTGAAAGTCTTTTAAATATAATAACAAATTTATAATTATATATATGTGATATATTGGATAGCATCAATGCAATTCCTTGTGTATGTGAAGCATTTCCTTCTTCTTCTTGGCCAGAGTATAACAGCAGCTTCCCTGAGGCTAGTCTTTGTTATTCGGGCTTGGAACCACAGTAACAGGCTTCAGGAGGAGTTATATTTGATATAATGGTGAATTGTAAATACTTATGGTAGTTTTAACTGACAAGAATTGAGTAGATGATAAGTAATTGATTATAATCAATATGATTTTGATCAAAGCATATTTAATTCACATTAAACAATAATGATATTTTTTTAAAACTGTATATTCTACGGTTTATTAAAAGAATACTATACTAAATTGTCTTCTATATGGAACATTGTAGTTTCACGCATCAAGTTTGAAATAATTATTATTACTACCATGTTCTTGGTTTTTTTTAGTCAAGGGATCTTATTCAAATAATAGATAACTAAATTTTTTACGATAGTTCTTTTTAATGATTAAAGTTTTTATGGAGAAACAATCAAAATCGAGGTGCACAGGACAAGCTATGAACCAGATATGAAGAAATTCAAACATTTTAATTCTACTCGACGTTTTTGCTGATGATGTCGTCGAGAAGGACGATGAAATCTCCACGACCAAACCATCCCGCTCAAAGAACAAAACTCTATCAAAATCATCCACCTGAGCTACAAATCTTCTCCACCATCTCAATGATTAAAGTTATAGACTTCACAATTATACACTAATATTCTTCATATCAATTAGATGAATGATTTCAGCGAATCGTTTGAAAATTATATGAATACTAGAACAAGTATGCGATTATTAATGTGATGGAAATGTTTGAGTAAAATCAAAAAGGATCTATCATATTTATTTTACTATGTGTCTGAAATTAAGATCTGTAGAAAAATTGAGTTGTTTTCATATGATCTCGATAAATGTTAGAATGGATGTTTGTTGGGGCGATTGTGAAAATTTCTTGCAGTAGACATGACAAGCTCATGAAACATTAAGAAGCATTTTATTCAATCAGCGTTTGACTAGAAGTTTTTCTAGAAACATCACGAAAATGAAAAGTCACATGTAGAGGTTCTGATAGGCTGATTATGTTTAGTAGTATTCTAGGATTTTTAAGAAAAAACCAAGGACTTCTAAACTACAATAAAAATCCTACCTCCTCTGTACATAAATGAACCTTTGGAGGAAAAATCTTCTCGTATATTTTGCGCCTTTACTCCCGTGTTCAAGTCGCTGTGTAGTTCTAGCTTGGAGGTTACGCGACTAGCTCAAAATCCGAGTATAGCATTCAATCAGCAAGACTTATCCATGTTGTTTTTAAAGATTTCTAGAAGTCCGGCAATAAATGATATTATGTAACTTACTTGATCATGATTTTCATGTTACCGTGTAGTATAATCGAATTCGAACACAAATCTCGGAGTATGTATTAGGTAAACAAAGGAAATATGTATGTGGATTTATAATAATTTCCAACCCAAAAAATATTTTGTGCAATATATTCAGTGGAATCAAATATGAAGACATTCTTTTAGTATTTAGTGTGATTCTCAAGAAATTCTTGTAAGGAAACTAAACACGTCTATAAATTAAACAAAGTCTTCATTTAGGAATTAGGTCACATTCATTGTTGAAAATAAAACAGCGTTTAACTCTTTTTGAAGGCCTCTAAAACTTTAATTTTACTCTAGATATCTGTTAAAAATATCATAAATGTATATATTCGAAAGAAAATGAATACTCATTCATTAATCATTCAATAAATATGTTAGTTAGTAGGTTTGAATTCAGTTAATGAAAATATAATGCTCTTCATTCAGTGAAGAAGACTCAATTTCAAGTGTAACTGATTATTCATTTATTTATGAATATAATAATTTAACTTAATCAAACTGTCAATTTTATGTATTCGTACAAAAAGAAACACTGTATACTACTAAACTATTTTCAAGTAGCATAAAAAGATAAAACCGGATATAGTGGTTAAATTTTATTACTTTTATTTTTTCTTATGATTCAAACATCACACAGGCTTCTTAACCAACATGAAGGATACATAATAAATTTTAACCCTTATTATTGCTTCATAAGCGTTAAAAAAAATTTGTGCCTATAAAAAATTGTCGCTCTGGTTGTGAGAAGGTGCATCGGCCTCATGACTTCCGAAGGAACTCGGCTTTCATCATGAGACGTCATAATTATTCCTTCTACTCCCAGGGCAGAGTTTGAAAGGTTTGAATGATTTTTCTGGTTAGCGTTTTTTTAGCGAGTTGATATTCTACGGGATGGGGTCGCTATCCCCATGCCCAACCCTCCTCCTTTACCCGGGCTTGGGACCGGCAGTAACCCCCAGAGGAGCTACAGGCGGCGTATACTATAAAAATCTTCATTTAGCTATAGACAATAGTTTTTTATTAATGGTTGTGAGATGGTGGAGAAGATTTGTATCTTAGGTGGATGATTTTGATGGAGTTTGGTTCTCTGAGCTGGATGGTTTGGTCGTGGAGCTTTCATCGTCCTTCTAAACGACATCATCAACACAGCTCAGAGAACAAAACTCCATCAAAATATAAATAGTTGTTTCAAGAGTTTGCTATATTCATTATGTATTAATTTCTAAAAGTATAAACAAAAATTAGTTGACGTTAAAATTGGCATTAATTCTCATAATAAAAAAGGCCCAAGAATTTATTTCTTTTCAGCATACCTTGAAAGGAAAATATAATTCATGTCGAATATGAACTTCTGGTTTTGGTGTTTAGGAAAATTTCTTAACAAGCTCTATTCTGAATGTTAAGTATACAAAGTTAGTAGATATCCATTTTTATGTTGAATTTCTCCGATACAATTCAGATTTATAAAAAAATTAGTCACTTAAGAACCTTTTTTTGAAAGTCTACTGATTTTTACAATTCATTAGTTAAAATATTTATTACAATGCCATCCAGGACAGAAATGGTATAAGCAAAAATGGATGGTGGCTAGCAGTGAATCTAGGACGCGCATTTCGTCCTGTGCATGACGCGTCATTTGGATGCATCTGCATGTCAGAACTGATGTTCACCTTGGGAGTCGATTCCATCACCGTTTGATTCAAACGACATCGCATTATTCACTTAGCTACTGAGTCCTGATAGCCACTTGCTTGTGCAATGGGTTGAAGTTTGAATTCACTTGGTATTGTTTTTTGAATCTTCCCATTGATGTTTAGGACTGAAATTGCTCAACCCCTTATTGGCAAATGTGCATGTTCTGAATTCTACTGCTACCCATTCTCTATCTTTACTTATAAAACTGGTCACTTAAGTTAATATCGAGGCAATCCAAACAAGATGCACATATACCAACAAGAGATTGATCATTTGTAGCCCTAAACATCAATGGGAAGATTCAAGTAAACAATACCAAGTGAATTTTCAATGTGTACCAGATCACTAAAAACAATCTATACGAACTAATAATTAATAATAATAATTAATAATTAATAATTAATAATAATAACTAATAATAATAATTAACTAAATTATTTTATGTGAAAAAGTGATGATATCTACCCAATAAACATAGAATTATGATTTTCATTGAAAGAATTAAAACTTACGGTATACCAGAATAGAAACTTTAAACAAAGTCTGTCTAAATGAATGAAAAAAAGAACTAAGAAAATAAATAACAGAATTGAGTGCGGGGCATATCGAATAAATTTTGTTATGAAAATTATAATTGAAATAATCTCGGGGATTGAAATTTAAATGTTTTCAACTTTTCACTAAGAACAAGGGGGTTTTGTGGAGATTTTAGCAATTTTATATTGTTAAGAACATTAGTCAATTGAAGCTAGACCACCATGGAAAACCTGGAAGCACTGCGAAGCTGTTTCGTCTTATCCCGCGAGGCGGGATCGTGGATGTGCAATAGGATCCACAATAGGACGAAACGGCCGTCCAGTGTTTCCAGGTTTTCCATAGTGGTCTAGCTTCAATTAACTCATGATCTTAACTATATAAAATTCCCACTAAGCAAACTAATCCGAGCCTCTTTACTGGTCAGTTAATTAAGTAAAAGATGTACATTGAAATCGTTGACATTATTACAAATTTCATGCATTGATTGTTCCATAGACAGTAACTATATCTTATATACCTGTTAGACAAGATACTATGATCAAAACATCACTTTTGTTATCTCAATGTAAAATATTCATTTTAATAAACAATTAATCAACTTAGAAAGTAGTCAGTATTTCTGTAATATATAGAGCTGAACTATGTAAAACAAACCAATTGTAGCTTAGATTGAATAATACATATATATGAAAGAGTTAATTAGCATGAACTATCTTTGGTTTGTTTTCATACATATTTGTATATATATATGGAAATGCAAGCCAATGAATTTAGGCTAACAAAAGGCATTTGTAAGCAAATTTTACTGAATGTTACAAAGAAAAAAACAAACATCGTAAAAGTACTTGTAGACGACATTAACAGTTTTGTTGTTATCGTTTGTGACTATAACAACCAACTTGTCTTGAATAACAATGTTTTCTGTCAATTAACTTATTAGATCTTTCTCTCTCTCTTTTGCTTTAATAAAGAGAAGTTTATTTGGAAAGTAGCAAACCAGTAATCTATATTACTGTTTACATAGAACTGTGTATATATATATAAGTAATATGAATAATTTTAACTTGTCTATTATTTTACCGTTTGTTTACTTGGATGATTGTCAGTTAATGTTATAAACGTTGTATTCCATTGAATATTTCATTATTACCTGGACAAATGAAATGAATAAAAGATGAAAATACAATTACTATCAATTTCTTTTAACATTTACTTTCCTGTAATAAAAGGTATCTTTTGATGGTAATTTACTGTAAACATCATCATGACTGTTATAATTGATTGATCACTATGTTATAATCAATGTTATGATTGTCTAGTTAGTTAGTGCTTTCAAATACTATTAACAAAGTTAATTAAACACATGAACATTAGTACAAATGAGCACCAACAATTATATATGCCACACAATAAAAATGAGATTGTGAAGAGATAGGAAAAGGAAGATAAGTACAAGTATAGAAGAAAAACTGAATAAGTATTAGTGTGTGGGGGTTTGAAAAGTAATAATGATAATGAAGAGAGAAGTTCAATTAAGAAAAATACATCCTAATAGGGTCTTTTTATTTGAAGACAATAATAGAAATTTACGGCGGAACCTCCAGTCACTTATATTTTGAGTCGTAACTGATAACGTCTAGTGATAGTTATATAAGTTAAATAATAGTCACTGGGACTCAGCATTACCAACATAGTGTTACCACTGAGTGTCCTTCGGAGATAACGACGATCAAATAAAGAAGGTCTCTTGACATTCTCCGCTTGAAGATGTCAGGTTTCACAAGCACAGATTAAAGCTGCTCTCACTAATGCAGTGTACATAGACATTTTTCAGCCAGAATGAAAATTTTAGATTATTATAAGCTATTCTGGCTTTCGTCAAACGCGAGTTGATCTCATCACTCACTTAACCATTAGCTCTTACACAGCCACCCAGATAGACGAAACTTTCGGTTACCTTTAATTACTCAATAACAGGCACAGGGTCCTTCAATTTTCGGAAAAATACTTTGTACTTAGAAGGTGCGAAGGCTATAACATACCTATAGACATGTTTTCCCAACTGATCAAATGAGTATTGTATGATTGAACATCATCTCACAGTAAGACATTATCATCCGCATACTTAAAGTCAAAAAGTCTATCTACAGATAACAGATTTACACCACTACTACCTACAATCACCAGAGCTCTTCCCAAAACCTCATCGATGAGATCATTGTAGAAAATTTGTGATATTGGGTAACACTGTCTAAGCTAACAACTTACATGAAACAATGAACAAAGTTGGTCGACTGACTTACAACATGATCATTAGTCTGAATGACTAATAACCTTTTGCATAGTGTTGAGATATGATTATATGTAGTTTTTAGAATATCCTAAAACTAGATTTCCCTCAAGTTGACATTCATCAATAAGGCATACCCGGAATTTCGAAAAAAAAGATGCTTTCTTCAATTTTGAATCATCTTCACAAACTTTTTATAATGACTATAATACATTAATAGTCAATACAAAGTATACCTTAATGGTTTTATCATTCTCAACAATATATACAAACAAAACCTTGGTATAATTAGTAATCTTTCTTTTCATATTTCCACCAGTATAGAAAATGAATAAATTTTGATTTGATTCATTATTCTTGTTATTATTGTTTTTTTTTATTACATATACCTAGTAAATCTTAACTGATCTTCATCGATATGATGAAGGTACTAGATTTAAAATTTTGTTTGATTTCGTCACACTAATTTGTTTATTTTCCCTAATTCTTCTTTTCTTTTTTAACTATGTGAATATGTTTTCGCTTATTGAAGTAAAAAACAGTACTTATTAGGAAAGAATTTCTGTTTATGATAAATATCTTATTATGTACACACGCATTCACTCTATCTATTCTTGATCATATTTTAGGTAAGTAAATCGGATAGACAGATAGATAGTTAGATGGTTTACATAGATACTATTCTGTAATTGAAATAGAAAATTCTTAAAAATGTTTATCATACTATTTATGATAAACAAATGAATCTGTGAATGATTATTTTTGTTTTAAAGATTCATTTAATAAACATAATTTCTATTAATTGTTTTTTTCTTCTTTTAAAATAACCAAATCAAATCGGTAAAAATTATCGCAATCAACAACATGGATGGCACTGAACCTCCTGTTGGTCGCGTTGAAACGGGTAACATTAAGCCTGGTATGGTCGTCACTTTTGCTTCGCAAGGTATGACGACTGATTTATTAGCAAAACAATTGTTACGAGGACACCCAAAAAAAGTTCACAAGTCCAGAACAAATTACTTGTCAGCTGACTATCGACTTTTCCATCGAATCATCAACGAGTGGAATTCATTACCTCAGCAGGTAGTTGAAGCTCTATCTGTCGATTCTTTCAAAAGAAAGTTGGATCAACTGAGAGACTATCATCGCCAGGACAATCAAGCCTCCTGTCCTTTCCAAACTGAAACTGAAACTGATCTGAAAGATTGACAGTCGAAATGAATGAAAACTGTGTTTCAATAATCACTTTGTTACTTTATATAAATGATCATTAAAATTTGTTTAACGGTGATTGAATTCATTTAGACAATCATTTAAAACTAAAATCTAACAGTTATTTCGTCTTAGGACGAAATATCTATGAAATATGCATTTAGAATGACTAGAGATTAAATCCAAGACCTGCATATTTTGTGTTGAGTGCAAAACCTTTAGAGCATTAGATTTGAATTCAAATGATTTACATTTCTTATTTCAATAAATTCATTTTTAGCCATCATTGATACCAGTTTAAAACCAAAATACCTGGTTTACAAGAAAGGTCACTTTATATATATCTTAGTACAACAACCTAAGAAACTATGGTGTGCAAGTACGCAACTAAACGAAATATTATTGAATAATTAAAAATCAACATAACTCGCTATAAAAAGAATATAAACAAGTATGTAGTATGATTTTTCTAGTTTACTAACGATGAAGTGGTTGAATAACGGATGTTTTCTGCTAAATTTTCTGAATATCTATTACCACACTATCAAAAAGCTTCCATTTCAAGCGTTATTTTTTCGGTTACCTTCGAGGTATTTCTGATTTTAGTCCCATCGAAAACACATCTTAATTACCGAATAGCAAAACCGAATTGAATTAAAATCTAAAAAATGAACGATTTTTACAATGAAACAGAAGAAATGAGATATTTAGTGAGTCACTTGTAAATCAAGAATAGCCGGTCAACAAACTCCCATTAACTTTAAATACAGATTTGCTTATTAAGCATTCTAATTATAAAGTTCGTTCAAGATATTCAAACATTTGATCATTATATAAATGCCTTAAATTCAAAGAACAGGCTATCATTGTGTTATTCGTAGTATTTATCATAAGAGTTTACTGAGTCTATTATATAATAAAATAAAGTCTTGGATTCCTGGCTAATGATGAGATGTACAAGGGTAAAAATTAATTATCATTTTAGTGAGAACTCCTGCACTCTAAAACTGACCCAAGATCATATGACGATCATCATAAACAAATGACAAAATCATGTAGTTACGAAATATCCAGCTTGAATAAACACTTGAATATTGACCTTTAGAATCCATTTTATATGTGTCAACGCTATTTCTTAAACACTCTCCCAATTACAGCATTCAGAAATTCCATCTTAACTATCAAGTAAATAATAATACACATTTAGTTTCTGAATAATGTCGTCAAAGATTTACATTTATTCACTCTGACAGTAGCATTTAATAATATTTTACTAGGAGGAATATTGTTCAGTAAAAGTTAGACAGTGGCTAGCAGTATAATTCGATGAAATCAGAAAAAAAATTCAAATACTTATGAAAAAAATTAAAGTTCTTATTCGTCTACCAAGCTAGTGGCTTTCTAATATCAGTAGCTCAGGCGATAGAGCACTATACATTTAGACTAAAAGATAATGGCTTTGAATCTAAGTGTAAACATCAACACTAAAATGCATGTTTATGTAGCTAACACGTTTCTTATAGGACTAAACATAAGCACTGATTGGCATTATCAAACTGTAATTCAGATTTATAACTTCAGCACAATACTGAGTAAATTCTCTTGACGACTGACTAATTACCGTTCTTTAACATCAACAACATGAGAATTATAAACTCTCAAAAGTAAAATAGAACAACATTTACTTTTTTTTAAAAAAAAAACAAAAACACAAAACTCTATCACAACTTCAATTACATCAATATACATAAATTTGAAAGAGATATGAAACATTCAACTTTGCAATCTTTTTATCCAAGAAAATAAAAACAATGTAAACAAACAAACGAATAAGAAACAAAGAGAGAGAGAGAGAAAGTCACAATTTAAAAAAAAGAAAAAAAAAGAAAAAAACATTTTTTCAATATAAACAGATACATGAGCTTTTAAAAAAAGAAAAAAAAAAGAGAGAAAAGAATAAAACTAAGATAAAATCTGAAATCATTTCAAATACACAGAATCTTAGTTTAATTGTTTTGTTTTAATAAAACAATCATTGTACATAAATGAATTGTACAATTCATTGTTACAATTACATATTGTATGTTTAAAATAACAATAGTAGTAATGATAGTAATAGTAATAATAATAATAATCTTTTGTACATGAGGTGAACATAGATAAATTTGTTTGGAACATAAGTATATCTATGAGAAAAAAAATACTGTTTTGTATCATTGATTTGTTTACATGTCTCTCTATGTGATTGAATGAATGGATTGACTTTGCTATATCTCTAAGCAGATTGGAACAGTTTATTGAAATGGATACATTCAAGAATCCAAAAAAATGAAAAAGAACAAAAAAAACTGTGATAACAGATGAAATCAATAGGAAACAAAAGAAACAATAATATTAGAATGCTTTTTTTGAAGTGAGGTTCACATTTAACTGTGATGATGTTTTTTTTTCTTGGAAACATAAAAGACTGGAAACATTCACAGCCAATAGTTATGGTACAATAGGAATAATGTGTTGAATTCAAGAAGGAATAATGAATAAGTTTTCATGTTAATCATAAATAATTTAGGAGAAAAAATGTAAGTACACAATGATTAAGAACAATTCTATGAAGTGATTACAAATAAATATTTCG
This sequence comes from Schistosoma rodhaini, assembly GCA_944470415.2. NCBI lineage: Eukaryota > Metazoa > Platyhelminthes > Trematoda > Strigeidida > Schistosomatidae > Schistosoma > Schistosoma rodhaini. The sequence continues at coordinate 57,513,332 of OX104044.1, forward strand.
GATTTCAGTTTTTTTTCTATAATAAAAAAAAACAAAAAAAATAAAAACACGGAAAAACATCGTACAACAACATTAGTTGATGGAGTATGAAGGTAATTGATTGAAATTACTACATAGAATATAGTTGAATTTCACTGACGATTTAACCAATGCCAGAATATGACTGACCTGTGAGTAAATAAGATTCAAAAGAAAGAGAGTGACTGTTATTGTTAATTTATAAAAAAAATTCACATGTTTTATGACCAACAATAGTGTCTTTTTTATTTGGGAACACATTTTGATGGATTATCGACTGTACAATTACTCGTATTCATATATGAACAGGGGAGCACATTGTTTGACTATGGTATGTATTCATATTTGGAGAAACAAATCAATCATTATTTAGTGTTTCAAACATAAGACTAACGTTTCTCAAATGGATAAATTTAACTCTTTAATTATCTTCATGATACCGATTACTCACTGATTATATCATCAATGTATCTGAAACTCTTACTTACTTATCTACTTATGCCTTTTACCCCCAGTGGAGCATAGGCCACCGACCAGTATTCTCCAACTCATTTAAGTCATAAATAAAATTATGGAAAAGAATTTGACTTTCATCACAATTGATTAGTCACTGAGTGGTGATCAATGTCATGCGTGTCAAGTCCTTCTTAATGCTGATCGAATGCTATCGATCAAGTGGTAACCTCTCTGATTGTGAAGCTGAGTAAGACGGGATCGAATCCGTCAGGGAGCACCAGTTCCCTCAAGATTACAGGTACACCTTGCTGACGAGTGCCAAGTAACACGAAACCCGGGTCCAACGTTTCCTGTTGACTACCTCCAACAACCATTTTATCTCAATATTTGACTTTCATATTACATAACTACTGATTAATTTATTGGATTCACAACTTCTCGTATAGTGTACGGAAACACACACTAATGAAAATCAAATATATTAGTTTACAGTTCAATACACTTTGTAGTGAAGCGAGCTTACTTATCTAGTCTAAACAAATGAATGTTCATTGACGATCGCGTATCTTTAAAATCATCTTTTCATTTAGTTACCTCTATAAAAATCCTAGGTCAATTTTATATTACGAAATTTTTAAGATTTAGAAGCTGGCGCTATACGTTTGCTAATATTCATATTATTTGTTAAGGTTGTTATCAAACAAGCATAGAATACGAGTAGAATTTCAGATTTTCTAACTAGTTTCCTCTTAAAAGTTTTTTTAGTAACCAAACAAATTCGATCACTTCATTTAATTGACTGACATCTCATATACATCCACATGAATGTTTATTTATCAATAGGATTGCTCTTTCGAATCCGATTATTTTGTTATACAATAAACTTCCTTTTTAACAACGCATGAACGAGTTATTCACAACATAGTTAACTAAAAAAGTTATCACATTATTAATTTTTTTTGTTTACTCGACATTATATGCTTGAATAACGATGAATGATTGGCAATAAATGAAAAAATGAAAAATCCATCTCTTTCAAACTAATTTTGAAGTATAACAATGATCATAATGTATTCAAAGCTATTTGTACAAAATAACTTTGCTCATTCTCTTTTCCCTTCTTGTTTCTATTATGTAGAACATTTATAAATTGTATATTCCTATCAGTTTTTCAACCTTCATTGTAAATCTTTAATGTTTATATACAACTCAATAATTATTTAGCGGAAATTATCCTACTAATCGTTATGTCATTATGTTCATTCTTTAATCAATATAACTATTGGTTTGAGCATATTGATAGAGACTAGTTGTATGTACATATATTCCCATGTGATATATATATATATATATCATTTTATACGCTAAAAATTGGATAAAAAGTAATGTGAATGTTTTCCACAAATTGTATTTGGACAAATTCATATACGAACTATAATACACAGTTTATTCATCTCATATTGTTGTTGCGTGTTAACTCGACAACAAACTTCCGAAAAAAAAGAAATACAGACATTTTAATATTTCGCCCTTATATAGTGGTAGATATAAAGCGAATGCTGGTGGGCGGCCTATACTCCTCCACGAGGGGTAACAGGCGTAAGTAAGTAAGTTATATAGTGGTCATGTTGTTCGATAACTGTCAATTTTTTTTTGTTTTTCTTTTAATTCTTTTCAGAGAGAATCTGTCAAAAGATTTTGTTTTTATTTTTATTTTAAAATAGAAATTTGTTTACATCATCATTGAAGCTGAAATTTTTTTTACAGAAAAAACGTCATTGCTCTTTATTATTTCATTGATAAATATGTCAACTAATCGGTATTCCCTTTTCATCATAAACAATCATTCTTATGATTCAATAGATTAAATATATTTAATCAACCGAAAATCAATAGTGTTAAAGTTTTCTAATCAAAATGTATTATCTTAATATATTGTAATATTTTTGAAAACAGTATTCTACTACTCGAGTATGCTATATTTTCCGGTAACTTATAAAATGATAAGGAAAATTTTCAGAATAGGGGTTTTGTGTAGATTTTAGTAAAATAAGGGTTGAATTCATGAATCAGTTAAAGCTAAACCACCATGACAAGCTTGGAATTACTGGATGGACGTTTCGTCTCAGTATGGGACTCCTCAGCAGTGCATATCCACGATCCCGCACTTTGAACTCGAACTCAGGACTTTCAGTCTTACACATGAATACCTAACCTCTAGACCATTGAGTTGACATCCAACAGTGTTAATGTCTAACTTCAACCAATCGACAATATTGCACCACCATCCACCATCATTAGTTATTTTCATTGACTTTGTAAGGTTTTCTCTTTGATCATTTCATGTGTCATTATTAATTTAGAGAACTTGTCTAAGTTTTACAAGGTTTATATATATATATATATATATGGATATATCGTATATACTTAGTAACAAGAATATATAATAATATATAAATAGAACTCACTTCAATAAATAAACTATTTGTTTTGTGTGTGTGTGTGTGTGTCTTTTCGCTTCAGTTTATGAAAACTCGTTGTAATTTTCGATTAGATTACACACAAAAAAGAAAATCTGTATCTAACATTTAATTATTTCATAATTTTGCAACCAAATAAGTTCAATTTTGTTTATCAACGTTTAATCTATAAGACAGAGAATATTGACGGAAGAAAATTATTAGAAAGATGATCAATTCGAAATGAAAAAAGTTAAAACAATCACCAGAAAAAAGCTGATTAACTAAATAAATATTTTTTTAGTTTTGGTTACTATGTTAGGTCAACATAACTTATTCTAGATTCTGAACAGGCTAATTTATTCATTCTTCTTGAGTCACGTTTTGATCTTGTCAATTATTTACTTATCAACCCTGAATGTTTTTATATGAGCGTATTTGTGTACATTGCTTATCCTACTCATCACACATCTTAACCTTATTATTGTTTGATTATAAATATCAAATAACGTTTGATTAAATGGATTTGGCTCATGCACCATCTTCACTGCGCGTCTTTTCATTTTGCTTCGCTCTCTCTTCTTTGCTTCATTCGCTGCGATTATCTGACTGTCTGTTCTGATCAACAAGTGCACAAAATATATGTATTAAAAAAGTCAATTCTCCTATTTTTGACTTATTCAATTTCGCTATTCAAAAAAGCGGGTTAAGTCGATAATAATATACAAGAATAGTCAGGATGTATATCTCGACAGCAATCATTGATACGGTCTACTTGGAGTCAGATCCCAGGTGGCTAAAGTGGTGACTCCAAGGTGATTCGAATACGCAGCCTTCTGATCTGGAATCAAATCCACATGCCGCAAAAATTTCTTGATTTTATGTTAAGTTTACATGGTAACAAAGTGAAATACAATATTATACAAAGGTTATTAGACATTAGACAAATGAAATATGACCCAGTGAATATTTCAATGAGGAAATATCATTGAAACAAGAACTTGATTAATCTACAAAGTAATAATCATATTTCATTTAATTATATATGGAATATCTATGCATAGTTTAGACAATGTACTTTTAAATTGTACACATAGAATCATCTGTGAAAGTAAAAGAATATTGATAAGTATATCGTCTTAATGTTTTAATTATCTAAATCAAGGTATTTAACAACGCTGAAATAGTATAATAAGAAGATGAAGATTATCAGAACTATATGATATATTAGCACAATACATTTCGAACAATCTAATCAAAAGTTGAATATAACAAATATTCTAATGACCATAGAAATTGAAAGAGAAAAATGATCTAAACTTTATTTATTATGGTAAGCAGTTTAGGCTTTTGATGTTATTTCTTTACTTTACATGAGATAGTAACAGTGTTCTTCGTGAGAATAGAAATTTTGGCAGAAGTATTTTCTACATTCCATGTCATATATGTTGTCTAAATACTTGTTTTTTATTTATACCAAAAAGCTATAATGAAGTGTGGAACGTCTTATTCTTTACCTGATTAACCTTTAAACATCGAAATTCAAGACATTTCACTTGAAAGTTTGTTCAGTAAATACAAGATAAAATTAGAAAAATCGTTATCATAATATTAGGGTTGAAATTATAAATCAATTGAAGCTAGACCACCATGGGAAACCTGGAAGCACTAGACGGCTGTTTCGTCCCATTGTGGGACTCCTCAGGATAATATACTTATCATCTTAAATACACTAAATAATGAATTAATTTAATCAAAACTATTTTAATGTTTGCCTGATTTGTGTGCATTAAGATTTATTCCAATAAAGTTGATATAATGTTTTGTTGAAACACTAGTATATCAGATAATACAATAAGATTTTCACTCTATTCAAAAAAAGGACAATAGATCCACAGCCAGGAATGAGAAAAAGGTAATGATATCAAACAAAAGATTTAATTTGCAGTAAAGAAAATAAGATTTAAGTGAAAATAGTTCTGGAATCAAAAGAGTAAATATGGAGTTTTACATACTCATGTAATTAGAAGTAGACATCAAAAAGATGAATGGTAAATGGAAAAAACTGGAAGGGATTTCCCAAAACAGAGTTGGATGGAGAATGCTGTTGGGTAGGCTATACACCTACCTGAGGGGTAACAGGGGAAATTAAGTAAGTAATGGAATTGACTATTTCATGTGTTACTTATAGTCACTTATTAATTTTTATTATTCCTATAGGTTTACTCAAAAATTCATTGTTAATAATCGTTGATTTGATGAACTGGTGCAAGGATTGTTTTGCGGAATAGTATTCGTAACATTAAACTAAGATTCTGTTGAGACGGAATTACGAGTACGATTTAACACTTAAAGTTGAAATTATTTGCTAGTTGTTACCATATATAATCCCCACACGTGAAAACTTTCTTGTTTTCAAAATTTCCCTTATCAAACCCAGATTTCGACATTTAGAAACCGGAAAAGATCATTTTGAAGGGTGATATTAAAGCACTTCATTATTAGAAAACAAAACAGAAATAAATAAAAAATGATTAATGAGCTTTTATGTTTTGATAAAACTCACCGTAATCATTTGAACTGTAGGGATGGATATAGGAAGCATATTTGGTGTTCCATAGTAAGTACTATAAGTATTAGAACCATTGGTTGTTGAGTTGGAATATTCCGAATTTTGAACTCCTATATAAAAGAAGCATATTAATCGTGCATATACCTTGACAGTAAAAAAACGTCATAGGTAAGTTTACACCAAATACATGAATAAACATTAGTCATACTCTCATTTGTGACTGGTTTCCAGATCGATTACGAATATTCTGCTGGAAAGAATACGATTGATTGCTTCTCAACATATCGAAAGTGAAACATTTATTTCCAAGGATATTAAAAATATCTCACAATAACATATACTGACAGAAGTAATAAACGTCATTCAGTGAACGCTTGCTTGTTGATCTAAATGGATCATAATCACTGATAGAACAACATTGATCCTGTTAATGATTATATGCTTATTTACTATTAAGTAATCCTGAAGTATGATTAAGTAGCTATTTAGTACTACTTAATTGTTAAGAATTCTTTAGCTGTAAACGTTATAACAGAAATGGTATCAATTATAATATAATTGTCTTTAGAAGACAATTATTATTTGAGTGATTCTAAAAACCTACTTTTTCTTTTCATCTATTTTCTTTTAATGTTCAACTATTTTTTTAATTTATGTAAGTAGATGATACAAAAGAACGTGTAATGCAGTGCTTCGCTAATCTTTCACCTCGAACACCGTTATAATACAAATTTCAACGGTGCATGAAATCAGAAGGCAAAAAGTAGCTGCAAATACAGTTTATTATCAAATGACGCAGGTCACAAAGATTCAAGCATATTAGTGTAAGTATCAGTGACCAAACACAAGCAGTTACATAGGCAAATTTACGGTCAAATTGTATAAGGGCAACAAGACAAAGCAGAAGCTAATAATAGGATTTGAGTGCATACATATATGGAAAGGATTATGAATCATCAAATGCTAATTAAGCAACCAACGTTTTGGTTAAAGTTTGTCATGTGCTCTAGTGATCACAACAGTACAAAGATATGCGCAAATTTTTACTATCCAAATGACAATGTCTGTTAAGTAAGTTAATAAAAGGGCTTAACCAAAATTAACCTTGATCGAAATCGGGTGTAGGATAGTTGCTATAATAGTTATGCAATTACAAAGTTTGATTTCAACTTAAGTCATACACTAATAATTACTTCATTATCCATCATTAATATACCAATACCTCAGTTTTAACAGCTATTTGGTAAATTTACATTAATTCTTTTTTTAAAAAAAATTTAATTCCCATTTCAGTAAAATAAATATAACTCATTTATATAACAAATAGTGAATAATTACTCATTATTTCGTGTGAAATTATATAACAACTAGTGATCGGACGAGAACCGGTGCTTTCAACGTGGTATGGTCGCTGGCATAACAACTAGTGAGATACAATATATCCAACTATCCTATTCAATATAGTTCAATTTTAATAGTAGAATTTTAAATAAAAGGGATGAAATATCTTTAAATTATAATTATAGAATGTAAAATTTATTTCAAACTTGAAGAGTATGTAGCTATTGCTGTGAACTTGAGCACAAGTGAGAACAACCGAATATATTTGAACACACAGAACATCTTAGTTAAATCTGAGAACCATACAGTAAATAATTCATTTGCGAAATATCAATCAATTGTCTCAAAATTGATTGTTTTTTTTAAATATCAGTCAATTGTCTCAGACTTCATTACTCCTTTATTTTCATACCGATCGCTTTTTGTTTCCGTTCTTTCCTTCTTTAACTTTTGCTGCCATATTTTCTAATCCCATCGATTATCGTTATATACTACTCATGTCGATATAAGTAACACATACCATTACTATCCTTTAGAATTGTACTTTGATTTTTTCAGAATTATATTCTTTCTATATTCTTAAACAGATTTATTATTTTTTAAGGCATTTTTTAAAAAAATGTTACATACACGCATACCTTAATAATTGTTTAACTTCATTACAAATAAACATAATAGGGTTAGGTAGGTTTACTTTTTTTTAACGAAAGATTGGAGCCATAGTTAGTTGCCTTTTTTTTATAAAGGTGAAACACTTCATTGAAAAGTTAGGCGTCAAAATTTCAGTTCAGTTTCTATTTGAACCCATATTTTTTTGCTAAATGAGACCAAATTTTGTTTATTTTGTGTGTGTGTGTGTGAAAAATTGTTTTAAACAAAAACAAACTATTATTTATCAATTATAGAATACATTTTCTTTTAGATATTAATTATACTCATTTATATTATGTTGGTTTTATAGGCTTATGATAGACAGTCTAATTGTTGACATACTTATTTGTTCTAAAATATTCACTATTAGATGCTTCATTTCACTCTAAGTTAAAGTTGAATGACTAACATAGTTTCATGCATAGATGGGTGTATCTATATCAATTACCTAACATTATCTATACTTTGAATTATAGATCTACTATCTGGAATTGTTATTTTTAAAGCTAAAGGAATTAGAAATATCAGCGTAAGTCATTTATTATCATATTATAATATGAACTAGAAAAAATATTCAGTTCATGCTCATGTACCTACAGGGGGGATAATTTAAAAGAATTATTATCAGAAGGTGTTTTGTGGAGATTTAGTATTTTCATAGATGAAAGCGTGAGTCAATTGAAATTAAACCACCAGGGAAAACCTGAAAGCACTGGACGGCCGTTTCGTACTATTACCGGACTCCTCAACAGTGTGCATCCACGATCCCGCACTCGCGAGATTCGAACCCAGGACCTAGCAGTTACGCATCAGAGCACTTAGCCGGTTAAGTGCTGTGGGTTTGAATCTCGCGAGTGCGGGATCGTGGATGCGCACTGCTGAGGAGTCCCACAATAGGACGAAACGGTCATCCAGTGATTCCAGGTTTTCCCTGGTGGCCTAGCTTCAAATGACTCACACACTCAACTATGAGATTTTAAAAGAAAATCATGTTGTAGTGAACGTAAACACAAGTGGGGACAAGCCAATGTATTTGAATACAAAATTACTTAATCTCTTAGTAAAACCTGTGAACCATACAGTAAATACTTCATTTGCAAAATATCAATCAATTGTCTCAAACTTCATTGTTATTTCGTTTCTACACCAATAATTCTTTGTCCTCGTTCTCTTTTCTTTGAATTCTTAACCTTCTGCCTTCGAGTATCTCACTTTCGATTGATGATACATATTACTTATATTAGCCGACATCGGTAGCACACACCAAAATATTATTTGATTACTTTCTAACTATATATATATATATATATATATATATATATATATATAGGCGGTTCTATCAATTATTGTTAGGTAGGAGACTTGAAACAAATTTCATCACAGATTGAAATCAGTTAGATGACCAGTAATATCAAAAAGGTACCATTGGACTTTTCTCTTTCTTCATGCAGAACCTAGGAAATTCACTTACTACGATCAATACATTGCTACTTAGTCATGGAGTTGGAACTTGACAGATTATAGTTTTAATATCAATTAACCTCAGCAAGTTCTAGATTTGAAATGATTGGTTGGTAATCAGTTTGTTTTCTGTCTGGATTATCTATCATACAAGTGATTATTTATGACTAGATCTCGGAATTTTTTTACAAAGCTTTTCACTCGGAGGATTTTGTGCAATAGTCAGGTAATTTCAAGGAGGCACTACTATGAAATAAAGACTATTCTCATAGTTGAAAGCGTGAGTCAATTGAAGCTAGACCAGCAGGGAAAACCTGGAAGCACTGGACGGCCGTTTCGTCCTATTGTGGGACTCCTCAGCAGTGCGCATCCACGACCTCGCCTCACGAGATTCGAACCCAGGACCTACTAGTCTCGTGCCAGTTCACTTATTCGATAGATCACTGAGATGGCATCCGATGGTGTTTATATTTAACTGAAATCAATCCACCGCCTGATGAGAATCAACTTTAAAATATACTTGATGAAAACAGATTTTAAATGAATATGACATTCCCTTCGAACATAAATAATTTAACAGGTAGTTGAATAACACATTTGTATACAACATTTAAACTATATTTTTAATATACATTTTAAGAAACTTACCTGAAAAATTCTGAAAATTATTTATATTATTCATACTCATTGGATCTACACCTAAATTATTATCAAATAAAGGATTAGATGTGGAAATAAATTGTCCATTTGAATCTAACCATGTAGTTATATCATTATTTGAAATACATTTGTTTACATTAGAATTATATGCAAATAGTGTATTATTAACAGCTTTATTTATTGACATGGAATCATGATTGAATTCATTTCTATTATTTAAATTCATTGTTTGTGAGCAGGTTGTTATGGATGATACTGTTGTTATCGTTGATGTTATTGTTGGTGTTGTTGTTGTTAAATGTTCCGGTGTTGGAGGTAATGGAAGACTTGGTGGTGGAGGTAAATTCATTGGATTAAATAAACGATTATCTCCACTACAATGATTATAAGAAATATTAAGTTTTGATAGATCTATGTTAGAATTATTTGATTGAAATTGTTGCATCAATGTATTGTTTACTGTGTCAACTTTTGCATATGGTTGAGAATCACAGTCAGATCCAGGTAGACTTGTGTAAATTGAATTATCATGAAATGCTTTACGATAATTAATATTGTTTAAAATATTCTCATCGGATCTTAAATATGTTCCATGGAAATGTGGAGTAATAGATCCAGGGGGAATAAACTTTAAAAGAAAAGATTGTCAATATACATAAAAATTTATATAGTTATTAAAGCATAAATGGTATATTTGGACATTTTTAATATTAATATGACCAAACTGTTGATGTCTGAATGATCTCATGAGATTCCTGATAAGAAAATTAAGATGTACGATGTAATAATCACATCCTTTATATGATATTTTTTTCACTTTATCCTAACATAGTATCCAGTAGCTTCTATAGAGTTTATGCACTGAACAAAAAGTTACATTCGTCTAAACTTTCAAACTTATAGAAACTTCAAAGGAAGCAATTATTCAAATCTTTGATTCCTTTTATTCTATAAATTTACTAGCCTTTATTGATTCGTCTTTATAGTAATTTATAATGCATTACCTTATGTTATATCAAGTTTTTACTAGGACTTACTAATGATAATTTTATCATACAACTATCTACCATACATAATCTATATGAAATATAAACTTAAAGGATTTAACCTGAAACATCCTCTCCTTGGATAATAAAATCTGTATAATAATTTAACACTTGAATTGATGAGTCATTTGAAACTAGACCACCATGGAAAACCGAAGAAGCACTGGACGGCCGTTGTTTTGATCATTTCTTAAGAATATAAATGAAATATTTTGACGTTTATAGAGATATACAATTATATACATTATATACAATCAAATCTATGTTTTAAATGTAAATTTCTTTTAAATCGCTATAGTACAAGCGCTTTATGTTTAGAAGCTAGTTAATCATTATGAATAACAAAAGTAGTTTATAAGGTATAATGTTTAATGATCATTGTTATATCCTAGTCAACATTAAATTACAGGTAACTTTTGAGAATTGTTAATGGACTAATATTGTATATATATACTCCTATTGTATAACTGTTCAGAAACTAGATTATGTATATCTATATTCCTCTTATCATAAGCTCCATTTTGACCTATAGATTATGATTATACGATTTACTGTTCTCAAATTATGTTCAGTTTATTCACTACCGTCTCCCACGTTCACAGACACATTTTGGCTTGATCTTGTATGAATGTTATCTCCTATTTTGTGGTGTGATGTGGTCTGTTTGGCTGGTATATAAACCGAGTATGTTTGAATTAAATGATTCGCATAGTGGAAGCTGTCATTAGTGTTCTGAACTCAACTGAACGTGCTAGGCGAACTTAGGACTAATGAGGACGCTAAGCTGCTCATACTGATCGGATGTTATTGGTTTAGCACAGTAATAAGATTGAACAATCTGTATATCGATTGAAGAATAAATCACGCGATAGCTAGTTGGGTTTAAAGCCACAACAATCATTATACTTAATTTATATCTTTTCAATAGCAAGTGTTTTATAAAAAAAACTTAAAATAAGAAAAATTGATTATGTAACATATTTCATAGTAAATAAAACTTACATTTGGTGTCATAAGTGATACAATCGGTAATGAATCTTTCAAATCAAATGATTTTACACCGGGTATACTAGTTGTTATCAAATTAGAACCAAATTCATTCGATAATGAACTAAATAGATTATTTGAATTTATATGTGTAGGATAATTATGATTATGATTATTATTATTATCTAATCCAATTGGTTGAAATGATTGATGTAATGTATTAGTAGTTAAATTAATATTCATTGGTGTTATTCCATTATTTGTTAAAAATTGATATCCACCTAAATATGCAGTTGTACTAGGTAATCTTATAGTTGATTCTTGACATCGTTGAGGATGTTGAAATTGATATTGTACATCACCGATTGTATCATTTGTTGTAGTTACTACTATATTATTCATTAAATTATTGATTTTTAATTGTTCTGTTAATAATGATACATTTTGAGTGTTTATTTTATTATTTACATTTGAATTTGAATCAAATTGTGTTGAATTACTAAAACGTTTATTTGTTCTATGAAATTTATGACGAAATGATATATGTAAACGTTCTTTTCCCCATACACAAAATAAACAAAATAAACCAAAACATATTAATATTACTAATAGACTACAAATAATTGCAAGTATATAAGTTGTTGTTTGTCCTAATGGATTATTTAATGTTGAAGATTGTTCATTTAATAAATATGGAAGACTTGTTGATGTCAATTGAAATTCTTGATGATTGAATTCATTAGGATCATTTCTTTCAGGTTGAAATTTTAAATTTGGCATTCTTACTATAAAATATTTAATAAAGAAGAAGAAAAATAAATCATTCATATAGTCAAATAATAAAGAAGGAATTCATTATATGTGAAAAAATTATATTTGAAATAGTCTCAGCAATTGAAATTTAAATAATTCCAACGTTTCGTCCAGTTAACTTGTCCCTGAAAAAGTCCAGACAAGTGAGCTGGACAAAACGTTGGAATTATTTAAATTTCAATCGCTGAGACTATTTCAAATATAATTTTTTCACATATAATGAATTCTCTATACTCGGCGCCCATTTATTGTCAAACTATTCGTTCTAACCTTGACGAATATTCGTATAAAGAAGGAATTGTTTGTGTTTATAAAAGCTAAAATTGTGAATAAATAATTATACTGTATAACTAATCAATTCCAGTATACAACTTCAATGTTTTTTATTAGTTTTGAGAACGTAGTACTCATGAAACAACTAACTTTATTAAGAACGATAAATTCGTGAGTCAATTAAAGCTTGACCACCACGGAAAACTTCGAAGCAATAGACGGCCGTTTCGTGTTAGTATAAGACTTTTCAGCAGTGCTCATCCACGATCCCACCCTCAGGATTCGAACCAAGAGTACTCAGTACCGCACGCGAACGCTTAATCTCTAGACAACTGAGCTGGAATCAAACGATGATATTGTCTAACTTCAACCAATCCACGGAATTGAGCAACCGTCTATCATTTTCATCAATGAGTTACTATCTCACAATAGACCCGGTTGAACGGTCATTCATTACTTCCAGGTTTTCAATGGTGGTCTAGCTTTAATTAACTCATTAATTCACCTATTAATTTATTATGATTTTAATTATTTGGTTAAAAGACAAATTGAAATTTTTATTCAAAATTAGACCGAGTTGTTTATCTGAGTGAGTGACAAATGATACTTATTTCAATTCTAGATAATGTGAAATTTTGGCTTTCCCGTCAAAAAGCTAATATTTTTAAAATCTGATTTTCTGGTTGAGCGTATTTGTTTTTAATATAATTGCTTATAATGAACTGCTCATATATTCTGAAATCAATAAGTGAGTATTCATGAGCTTAGACGAGGTGTGTTAAGCACAGATTGGTGTGAATTAAAATTGTAATTACCTGAAGTAGCTATGGTATTTATTACTTACTTCTATTTAAATGTGTCTATCATAGAAATGATTTGAAAAGAATCTAAGAATTAGACAACTACGGTATGAAATCGGTCTATCTAATTAATAACTATTGGCATGAATCTTTTTAATTAAAATTCATAATATTACTTTATACTATGGGTACTTTGAATAGTCTTTACTATGAATATTTTTCGACATTGTTTATTATTTGGGAAAAATATATTTATTCATAAATAAATATATTAATTAATATATTTATTACTATGGGCTATGATTAGCTACTTATGGTTTCGATCTTATTGACTTACTCTGTAACTATGCTAATATGAGGTTCAGAGAAGTGTAGGTAAGATTGTATTGTTTGTTTGAATCTTCCCATTGATGTTTAGGACTGCAATTTATCAGTCTCTTATTGGTATATGAGCACACTGTGCGTATTGCCTCGATATAGCCTTAATTCACAATCATTGTAAGCAAAGATGGATAGTGGCTAACAGTGAAATCCAGGACTCGCGTTTCGTCCTACTTGGGACTCGTCAGCTGGATGTACCTGTGATGGCGTTTGAAGTGAACGATACTTGGTTTGAATCCCAGAGTGAACATTAACTCTGAGATTCAGGTGCATCCAACTGACGAGTCTCAAATAGGACGAAACGCACATCCTTGATTCCACTATTAGCCACTATCCATCTTTGCTTATAAAGATCATATTTTGTTTATAACTGATTAAATATCACAAAATGAAAGAATAATATGTTGTGTATCGTTTTAAGGACATAAAAATACTTTCCACTTTGGTTTGATATAAACATAGTAAAATATGTCATCGAATCGTTATTTTTATCTTTAAAAAAAGAAAAGCCACATTATCCATTAGCAAATATAATAAATTCACTAAGATATACCATCAGTAGATATTGAATAGTTCAAATCACTGAATAATGAAAATATATATCCTGAACTTCAAAGCAAGAGCAGCATACTTACAACTGAAGAACATTTAAAACTCAAAACAATTTTCAATCAACACCAAGATCAGAATTTTCAATACAAATGTCAAGACAGTTCTACTGTATGAGTCGGAGACATGGAGAACTACGAAAGCTATCATCCATAAGATACAAGTGTTTATTAACAGGTGTCTACGCAAGGTACTTCAGATCCGTTGACCAGACATTGTTAGTAACAATCTAATGTGAAGTGAACAAACCAGATTCCATCCGGTGGAGGAAGAAATCAGAAAAAAGCGCTGGAAGTGGATAAGGTACACATTGAGGAAACCACTGAACTGCGTCACAAGGCAAGCCATCCCATGGAATCCTGAAGGCCAAAGGAGTAGAGGAAGACCAGAAAACACATTACGCCGAGAAATGGAGACAAATATGAGAAGAATGAACAAAAGTTGGATAGAACTAGAAAGGAAGGCCCAGGATATAGTGGAGTGGGTTGGAGAATGTTAGTCGGCGGCCTATGCTCCATTGGGAGTAAAAGGCCTAAGTAAGTAAGTAAGCAAGTAAGTAAGTAATATCCTGAACTTATAATTAACTTAATCACTTTTAACCAACATAGTGAAAATTTCTACTTACATCCTCCATACTTTATTTTATTTCGAAAAAATTTGTTGTTAAGCATCATAAATGAATCAGTAGTTGAATAAAAACAAAAAAATTAAATTATTGAATTTTTTTGTTAAAACTTTTTAACAACACAAATAAGAAAAAGAAAACGAACTGGACAGTAAAAATGAACACAGAATAGAAATACTACTCATAAAGATTTTATCATTTTTTTAAAAAAATTAGAAAAACATAAAATATGTAGGGGAAAGAAAAGACAAGGGGATATTCAACTTGTTTATTATTATTATTATTATGGTTACTGGTTTTATCCTTTTTGTTTACTCTTTTTTACCTACTTACTTACTTATTTATTAAATTGCTTAATTTAAGAAAAGAACATACATATAGCATAGATTGGATAAATAATAAAGGAATAAATTTTTTTCTAAAATTGATTATTAAAAACATCAAATAAACCGCTTGAGTTTTTTTTATATTTTACTGTATGGTATTTGTTGAAACAAAACAAAAATTAATAACCGAGCGGGATTTAATTCGTTATATGTACATCTGTACTTATGTATGTTTGTATGTATGTATATATCAATGTGAAGTAAGTTATAATCGTATAATGTTAATCTTAACATTTTATTGTTATTTAAGGGTTAGTGTAAAACTTTAGTAAAACTGATTTATGACATTTAAATAGATGAAAAAAGTATTTTAGTTTATTGTAAACAGAAAGAAAAAACAAGAGGTGGAATAATTGTTTATTTACTATTTTAAGTTAAACCTCATGTTTAACCATTACTCATATATCCTTATCTTAAATTATTTAGTAGTAAAGGAGATCAAAAAAATTGGTGGAAGTTAAACATTAACATCACTGGTTGCTGAATAAATGGTCTAGAGGTTAAGCGTTCGCTCACGAAACCAATAAATCCTGTGTTTGAATCCCGTGAGCGGCGTCGTGGATGCGCACTACTGAGGAGCTCCATACTAGGACGAAACGGACGTCTAGTACTTCTAGGTTTTCTATGGTAATCTAGCTTTAATTGACTCATGAATTCAACAATTGAATTAAGAAATTAAATGTTTCGTAAAGAAATAATAAAAGAAAATATTCATGTTATTTAAAATGTTGGCTTTGAAAAATCAGGTTGAATCATTTCCAAAGCGATATTACTCCATTGAATAATGATAATAATAAATTTCATCCTTATTCTGTCCTCTTATTTATCATTAGTATCATATTTTGTGTACATTGCACTTTGTGAGAAATGGAGTAAGATATTTTTTCTCTGCATTGTTTTGTGTGAAAATGAGTAGATTCAAGATGTATTAGCAACAACAACAAGATAATAAAGTGAAGTTTGATTGTTATTATCCTCAAAAGGTTTTCATTTATTCAAAAATGTTCATCAATAAATAAACTTCTGAACAATTTCCTTGATTTCCTTACTAACTGATTGTAATCAAAATACACTATTTATCATAGACTGGTGTTGTTTAAGGTACCATGGGATTATTGAACAACAAATAGTAGAGAATGATATTACACCACTTGTTACAATGTATAAACATGCAAGAAAGATAAACAGTTTCAAAGTAAAGAAGATAAAAAATAAAGAAATCGAAATAAAATTAAGGTTGCCATAAATTATATTGGTCAAAAGCAGTAATAAGAAAAGCAAGAGATTATTCTGTTATAAACTATTAAAATAGATTTTCAATACCTTTTTATAAGAAAGTTAGTGATATGTACAATCGACCAATTCGTGGGGTAAGAGAACTCATGGACAATATTTGATTGTGATTGTGTTATATCACAAATATATTATAGATAATAACTTATCCAGAAGGTAGTCTTGAAGTGACAAGCTTTACAATTGATGATTATCAGACATAGTTGAAATCATGAATCAATTGAAGCTAGGCCACCATGAAAAACCTGGAAGCACTGGATGGCCGTTTCGTCCTATTATGGGACTCCTCAGCAAGGCGTATACACGATCCCGCCCTCGCGAAATTCGAACCCAGGAACTACCAGTGTTGAGCCAGAGCCCTTAACCGATAGACCACTGAGCTGTCATCCAACGGTGTTAATGTCTAAATTCAACCAATCCACGATGTCTGAATGAAACACGTAATACAAATGGATTCACCAGAGTCAACTACTAATTATCAGTAGTTTTATTTTCATTCTCTTTGCCCTTATACAACATAGTTATTATCAATGAAACAAATATTTAACTTTTTCATACCCGTAATACCGTAGAATTCAAAATAATTCATAATTTGTTTTTATAGTCAGTTGTAAGACAGATTTTATGCTAAATCAATACAAATACTTCAGAAGTTATTCTATATTCATTTACTTCGGTTTAATAACTATCATTAACATCTAATTATTAAGGTTTACTAGACAGACATTTAATCATATATCACTAGCAGAGGTAATACTTTTCAAGTGAGAGGTAAGAGTGTTTCAGGAAAAAGACAGACAGAAGGAGTTTCTTATGCAAATTAATACAGTAGAAACAAGTTCCGTTACCAGGTGAAAATTTTATTACAACATTGTCTATATATATATATATATATATATATATATATATCCATCTTTGCTTTCAATGCTTGTGAATTAAGGCTATTTCGAGGCAATACACACAGTATTCATATACGGCCAATAAGGGACTGACCAGTTGCAATCCTAAACATCAATGGGAAGATCCAAACAAATAATACTAAGTGAATTTAAACTTCAACCCAGTGAACAAGCAAGTGGCTATCACGACTCAGTATCTGAGTGGATAACGCGATGGCGTTTCAAGTGAAATATACTGGGTTGGAGTCCCAGAATGAACATCAACACTGAGATGTGGGTAGCTGACGAGTCCCATATAGGATGAAACGCACATCCTTGATTCCACTGCTATCCACTATCCATCTTTGCTTATATATATATATATGATATGTCTTGTTGAGTCTGTATTTCGTGATTGATTAGACAATTAATATAAATATCTGACCATATTCATATATATATTTTTTTCTGAGTTTTGAATTTGGAAAGCTTTTACCAGTGACTCCATTGTCGTAAACAAGTGCACTTCATTTTCCCATGATACAGCAATAAAATGATCGATATTACCGATTTTTATTGGTAAGAAATCATTGAATTTACAATGTTTTAATTTACCGCAATAGACTTTATTTCTTGTGAATACAAGAATGGTGTGTGCTACTGATGTCGACTAATATAAGTAGTATGTATCATCAATCGAAAGTAAAATACCTGGAGGCAGAAGATTAAGAAAATCAAAGAAAATAGAACGAGAACAGAAAATGATTGGTGAAGAAATGAAGGAACAATAAAGTCTAAGACAATTGATTGACATTTTTAGAAAATGAAGTATTTACTTTATGGTTCTCAGAACTTACTAGTAGATTATGTAAAGTAACATTCAAATATATTCGATTGCTTATATGTTAAATTTAAACTAATTCCCTAAATGAAAATATCTACATCAATATCTTTATTGAAGTGAAGAGTAATTCATTAGTTATACATAAACGTGTATACTTACGATAAATCAAATCAAATTCAGTAAATTAACGTTTCATTAATTAAGTTGAATTATCTAATTTCTACTTCTTAATATTCATAGTACTTATTGTCACTTTTCTGTTATTTAAACTTCATCAAAAAGAAAGGAATTTGTTTTAGAGTTGATGTATGCTAAAAACTTAACCAAATTTTATTTTAGGGTTAGTACTTATAGATTGCATGCAATCAATTGTGAATCGACAACTCGCCTCAGAACCAATCTGGGGTTCTGCCGGTTCGATACCACAAGAAAAAGAAAACGGTTGAGAGTAAGATTACAGACCCCACTCATTAAAAAGAACCTCGATACAAAAATACCAGCCAGAGTTAAATAGTTAAATCTATTAGACTATGGGAATTGAAGTGTCGTTATAAAGCAATGTTATGAGGCCTCGAAGTGAAAGTAAGTAGTATACAGAAAACATTAGGCTGATGGCCCTCTGATAACTACAGTAACGATTAATCTAGAACATGGAATATCAGAAACATTTCTGAGAATTGGAGGGTCCTTCATGCAGTCACAGAAATGAAAAGTTACAACCTGACTCTGCTTGGGACAAACAAAACTAATTGGGCACAATAACTTCAGAGCTTTTATTGTATTCTGATCACAACAAATATATTGTCTTACATACAGAAGTAGTTGCACTAGTTATTTCCACAGCCTCACAAGATTTGTTGTTGGACAGAATTCTCATTGTTCCAAAATCATCAAAGTATTCTTCGAAACAAAAAAGGATAGGATAACAGTGAGTGGAATCAAGAATACACACCCACCAACTGAGTATGAGCCACATTTTAAGTGTAAAGGCTGATGATATTACCCGACCGCTCAAAATGAAGTACGTATAGAGGATTCTGAAGCAGGGTCCTAGTGGTTGCAAATCAAAAGGCTTAACCATCGAGCTACCATTCCACTTACCGCGAACGATAGCAGTGTAGGTTATAAAGGCAATTTTATGAGAGGTTGGAGTTCATCCTAGAGGAATGTCAAGGAGAACGATTGGTCATCTTAATGGGGGACCTAAGTGGCAATGTCAGGATCGACAACACTGGGTATAACGTCGTCATAGAGCGGCTTGCATTGAGATACATTAATGAGAGTGGCAAGAGATCGGTAAATCTATGTGTTTTCAACAATATGATAGTTGGTGACAGCGTTTCCCAACAAAAATCCAGGTACAAAGTTACATAGATTTCACAAGATCGCATCACAGACAACCAGATTTATTACATACATATAAGTAAAAATTTAAAAAGTCCATGGAGATGTAAGACAGAAGAGAAGAGTTGATACGTCTACAGATCATCACCTGGTGGTGGCTAAGCTAAGATTGAACATAAGCAAGTATTAAAAAACTGGACAACCAACATTATAAAAGTTTAATGGAGCCTTCCTTTTAAACACAAAATCAAGGATGTCAAAGCTGTAGGACCAGGCAACATGCCAGCTGAAGAGCTGAAGTCAGATATAGAAATAACTGCAAAGACACTTCACATTCTGTTCAGACAGATTTAGGGGAAAGAACAAGTACCGACAGGCTGTAAAAAGGGATAATTCACTAAAGTACCGAAGTATGGAGACTCAATAAGTGTAAAAACAACACAGGCTAATGCCTGTGTGGTCATTCCAAGAAAATATTTCGGCAGATTGTTGGGAAAGCAAATGAGAAAATTATTGGACGCCCAACTTTGAGATTAGCAGGCTTGATTTCGTAAATATTGGTCATGTACTGAACACGTCGTGACACTCTAGACTATTGTTGAATAGTCAGCTGAATGAAACTCACCATCATACATCAAATCCACTGAATATGAGAAAACGCTCAAGAGTTGAGATAAGAAAACCTTGTGGAATATTATTTGACCCTATAGAGTACCTGAGAAGATTGTCACCATCACTCCTACCCTAGGCTTAATTGTTAAGTCTTATGTTGTGTGTGCGAGTTAGTTTATCAACAAAATGGTAAATAAGAGGTGTCAGATCCAGACGCAAAGACACTAGTTGGTAAAGAAAAGGGAACATTTCTACAACCGAAGAATATACGGAACTTAAAAGAATTGTCACGTAAGATCAAAGCCATAAGTTTTAACAGTAATGTTAAAACGTTTCTACTGTACAAAGCAGGAACTTGAGAAACTACCATCAACACAAATATACAGGGACTTATAAAATAGTTGTCCAAGTATGACACTAGATCCATTGGCCAAGGACCATCAGTAATAATCTATTTCAAAGAAGGAGGAGATTAAGAAACGACTCCGGAAATGGATAAGATCAACAAACTACATTATATACCAAGCAGTAACTTGGAATTTTTATTGCAAAAGTAAAAGAGGCAAACTAAATAACACATGGTACCAAGAATTGAAGGCAGACATTATAGTCATAAAAACCACTTAGAAACAACTGGGAAGAAGAGACCAGAACAGATTTACTTGAAAGTCCCTAGTCGGTGTTTTATGTCCCAAGAATAGTAGTAGACTTAATTGGTGGAGTGATCATAGGACACTGCCTTCTCTTGAGTTGTATGTCCAGTTTTTTATGTTTTTCCGGCTGTTGTTTAAGAAGCATGAATAATATATTTATTTATTTTTAGTATACACTAAATGCTATATGGATAGAATTCATATTTACTTTGATTTTTCATATTCCGCTGACTAGATGATTAATGAAATATCTTTTTATTTTTGTTTTACAACAACAATATTAAGTTAAGGCTCATCTCTTCTATATTCTTCTTTCATTTTGTTAGGAAAAGAGAGATAAACTAACTCGAAAAAAAGGCCAACAAGAATGAAGATCAATTTGGAAAAAGAATCAACCACTGTCTTTAATCGAGTTTAAAGATAATTCTACGCTGTTTTTCTTGTTTCTACTATTATTTTTTCTCTTTGAAATGCAAAATAAATAGTATGTAAATAGCGTACAAAATATTGTGAAAATCTATAGAGATGATCAGATGGATAGTTAGGGAATGGAGAAATGAAGTATATATATATACATATAAGCAGAACGATAAAGTATTCGACTCTTTAAGTTTAATGAATTTATTATAACTAAATGCTCACTGGTCATTTTATTCTTACTTATCATTATCATCTGATTATTTATTGACCACCACATTGTACAAGCAAGTGGTTATCAGGATTCAGTAACTAAGTGGATAACTCGATGGCGCTTGAAGCGAAAGGTACTGGGTTTCAGTCCTAGAGTGAACATTAACTCTGAAATGCAGGTACATCCATCTGACAAGTCCCAAATAGGACGAAACGCGAGTCCTGTATTCCACTGCTAGCCACTATCCTTCTTTGTTTATAATGCTTGTGAATTAAGGCTATATCGAGGTGATACCCTCATAGTATGCACATATGCCAATTAGAGACTGATAAATTACAGTCCTTAACATCAATGGGAAGATTCAACATAAACAATACTGAGTGAATTATGATCTTTTGTTACTACCAATATTGTAGAATGTTCTTCATATGAAAAATATATTTGAAGTACATTTTTTTTTAGATTTTTTCATCTCTGTTTACATTTTTGTTATACTTTATATTAAGATGTACTCAAAATTCTGAATTGTATATATTACAGATTGTAAATAGCTGGTGAGAAGCTAATGAAATGAAATGGTATTATTAATATCATTACTAGCAAAAATTTGAATCATTTCCGTAGAAAAAATTGATTACTGTTTTTATTCAGAAGCTTAGTGGATAATGCATTAAAAGTTTGAAATGATTGATTTTTAGTCCTAATGTGCACATCGACAAAGTGGTCCAGGTACATGTGGCTGGAAAGTCATAAATGTGATAAGACATGCATCTTCAATTACACTGCTAACCATGTTGTACTTTCAAGTCGTGAATATAAATAGGTAACCAATAGATTGACTTAGCACCGCCGTTCAGTTAAAGTGTTTATAGAATTGTCGAAACCAGGTGACAATGATAATTCATGTTCTATAATAAACCAAAAAAGGTCCATCATATCGTGCATCTTTATGCCTTTAAATGATATTGTAAGTTTACTCAAGTAGAATTAGACTTGACGCCATGTCATCAAAGGGAATTCGACTGTTAGTCTATTCTTTAGCTATTTCAATGAGTAGTATATGAAGTAATTTGGAAAATCTCAAGTTCTTCATCATACTCATTTTATATTGGTATATAATTTACTACCGCTAAATATCTGTTTGACAACAGATGATGCTTAAAATAGTCTCACTTGGTTTCAGAAACCACAATAAAGGGTTTCTAAGACCACTAAATACCATAATTGTTTAAATAGAAACGTAGTTTTTACAAGATCAAGATTTCTATTATATGAATCTTTATTTAGGACAGAATTTTCACCACAGAAAGAAAAAAAGATTATGCCAACTGCAAAATATTATTCCAGCATAAACTTACAATTTTCAAATAAAATTTCACCAACAGCCAACCATTGACTATTGAAAAATATTCTAATCTCTACAAATTGTCCTAATCCGAATATGTTCAACTGTTCAACATCACTGTTATTTTGTATTAACTGTCCTGGATTATGGGATATTTGTTTTGTAATTGCTTGTATTGCATAATTCGATCTGATCACCTCATGTATTGGCAGTACAATCCAACGAGAATCAGTGTTTTGTTTATCAGGTGTTAATTGATAAAGGATGGATGATGACCAAGGGTTTTCTTTTTCATGTTGTTCTTGTCGCTGATCAATCTTTTGCTGTCTACTTTGACCATAATGGCGGTAATAATAAAGAGATGGATCTTGGAAACTAAATCCAACTGTAATATTTCGTGGTATAGTTAAACCAACTAAAAAATCATTTGACACATATATCCGTATTGACGAGAAATTATATATCATGTCAAATCGAAAAATTATACGAAGAAAATCTGATTCCATTTCTGCATTATGATTTGAGGTTAAAGTACTCACAAGTGATTTATTTGATAATGTCATACTTAAAGGTCTTGTGGAAGATTTCCTTCTCCAACCAATAAATTTATGGCTTGAGAAAGGGCTAAATTGAAAAAGAAAAGAATATACAAAATATGATAACAGATATCCACATGAATAATATACATTCATTACAATTTATTTCAGACTAATCGATATTTGTATATGTTTGATGGTTGAATATATGAATGAATTATAGTGTAGTGTTCGGAATGACAATTAAACTAGTTGTATGTATTTTTAAGCAGTGAGCTGAAGTCGTTTAAACTATTTGACAACAGTGTTATTGAAAAACTTGTGCTTTAGTTGTAAACTAAGTATATTTGTTTACTAGATATATTTTGTAAGTTTAATCAACTTTTAAAAATTGGTTTTATTTATTTATCTGAACGCAAATATTGGTACAAAGGGGCACGGAATACATATGCGCCACACAAGTCACTTGATTTGTGTGTGGGCTGTGGTACTGCTAGGGTGCCCATACCGAAGTAGGTGGATTTCTTAGGGGGCGACACATGGAGCCCTCGACCTAAAGGTCTAGTTCACAATACAATGGAGCAACGTCACGAGATGCAGTCCCATGGTAGCTGGTGAACAATAATTGGTTATTACGTTATTTGTTTCCTCATGATCCTGAGCCCATGTGCACCACTGGGTGGGTACCAGGGTCTTACAACTCCTCTAGGAGGATCCTTCGTATCCACCAATCCGGTTACAGCGCCTGACATTCGCTTTTCATACTCTCAATTTCGTAAACAACACCCCTACCGCGATGACTTTCTTGGCAGTGGTTGTATATGCATGGCCATATGAGAGCATTTCGGGAGGGAGACCTAACTCTCCTCACCCTCGACCGTACTAAGGCATTAGGGGGCTTTGTTAACGAAATATTCAATGAATAAATTTGGAACCTTTAGCATATGTACACATTCAGTAACAATTATCGATTTTATTATTATTAATGACTTTTTGTGGCGATCACTAATTTTTTGCATGTAATAGTGGATGATCGAACACGATCAATACTACTGACAGTCATCGATATTTGCAAGCGAAGAACAACAGATACAGTGAAATTACATATATTTATTTCATTTAATGTGTGTAATATATTCCTTACACACATCTACACAAATTATGCTAGGAATAATACAGAGTAATTTTATGGGGAGATATTAACAAGATAATTCAACCTACTGAAGAAAAACTAATCATATATAATTTGTACAAACATTCAGTTGCGTGCAATTTCTTGTTAATAACGTGACACGGGACGATGAAACGGATGAACTAATCATGGAAATAGTAACAAAAGTAATTATTTTCATTATTATAATTCGAATAGATATGAGAAACTTAAAAAGCATGAAGACTTGTGTAGTTGATATTTAAGGAGATTAAATTCATCTTTCATAAGCTATTTAAATCGTCCTATTGATGATAAGGACTGCAGTTGATCAGTCTCTTATCTGCATATGTGCATCCAGTGAGTATTGCATTAAGTCACAAGCAATATAATCAGGAATGAATGGTGGCCAGCAGTAGAATCCAGGACGCACGTTTCGTCTTATTGAGTACTGGTTTAAAGTCCCTTAGTGAACAACTCTGGCATGCAGGTACATCCAGCTAACGTGTCCAAACTAGGAACAAACACGTCTTGGATTCCACTGCTAGTCACCATACATCTCTACTTCTAAGGTGATTAAATTTTGAAATTATGATAAAAATAACAAGGTCAATAATCTTAAACATAATCATAAAACAAATGAAAATGTATGAAATATGATGAAATATAAAATAATATTAATACATTACAACCTTTCTAAAATTGTTTTAATGAACGTACCAAGTTTAAGTCTTATCGACTTTTCTTACTACTCTTTTGACTGTTCTAGTTGTACATAATTGTAAAATACTATTTATTCAAGTATAATGAGACAAAACTTATAATAATAACATTAATACTAATTCTTCATTTAATTGGTGTTTATTACGAACACTTTATGTATCCTTATTTTATAGTTGACATACCACGATATACTGCCATATCTGTAAAGCACGATTGGTTTGTACTATTGCATTTTGCTATTCTTTTAGGTATTCATGGATGCTTTACATTTTATGCATTTATGATGTGCTAACACTGGTAATTCTAAGGTCATTCAACGTCAATTTCTTTGATACATGTTCAGTGATTCTCCAAGTTATTGCAATATGGGTGCTACTATCCTATAAGTAAGTAAGTGAATACTGATGGAAGGATTGTACCTACAGGAGGTTTACCGGTTTAAATCAAACTCTTTACAGAAAAATATGTCAGTGTGATATTGGTTCTTTGTTGGTGACTATTCGAAAAGTTTATGTTATCCTCACTACATTAAAGTTTACAAAACATAAATATTAAAGGAAGAGGTTAGTTATAGTACTATAGCTTTCACACTCTTACAAAAATATTTTGCCATATTCACCACTGTTCTTATGAATAAGTATCATTTCATATAAAATTGTACTATTAGTTTAACTTCTACTTCTTACTATCATGAGAGAACCACAAAAATTCATTACGTTTTATGATAAAAAAAATAGGCAAGTGGCTATCAGGACTCAGTAGCTAAGTGGATAACGTGATGGTGTTTGAAGCGAAAGCTACTGGGTTCGAGTCCCAGAGTGAACATCAAATTTGAGATGCGAGTACATCCAGCTGACGCGTCACACATAAGACGAAACGCGCATCCTGGATTCCACTGTTATCCACTATCCATCTTTGCTTACAATACTTGTGAATTAAGGCTATATCGAGGCAATACGCATAGTATACATATATGCCAATTAGAGACTGACCAGTTGTAGTCCTAAACATCAATGGGAAGGTTCAAATAAACAATACTAAGTGAATTTAATGATTTACAGTTATATAACTCACCTGGTACTTGTTTTAAATTCTGTATCATTATCAGTTAATTTTCCTAAACCACCTTCTATGATTGTTTGATATGACTTATCATGAATAAAATCTTGTTGTATATTATCAAATAAACGAAATTTATGTGATTTTGAATCATACGTTGTATCTAATAAACGTGTACGTTCATTTGATGGATTATTATTATATTGTTGATGAGAAGGAGAAATAGTTTCAGGTAATAATGCTCCTTCAGGTGCCTTGTATTCTAAAATACCATCTAAAAAAATGATGAGAAGGAAAGAAATAAGCGATCAGAATAAATCGGCCGATTTTATTGAAATACATATTACAACAGATATGTTGATAAATCAGTAACGATAAAAGAACATTTATGATTTATTTATCGTTATAGCTAAGAATAACTTTGTGATTTTATATATAGTTCTTGTTTCCATATCACAGGGTTCGAAATTTGATTTATTTGGCTACAAATCATTAATCTAAGTGTAACCTACTTTCTACCAGACCAAAATGTACTAGCTTCGATCCTCAGTGAAGATATGAATGATAGGATCTTTGCTTAGAGGGTATTTACTACTTTTAGGCGTTCAATGATTCCTAAACAGATAGCAATTTGTGTTGGAAATCGTTTATACATATTTTTTTTCGTTTTAAATTTAATTTCACAGCTTATTAGAAAAACTTTTTTGAAATCCATTCAATATCGAGACAACTATGTTTACTTGTTTCAACATTATGTGTTGTAAGTAGGAAAAGAACATTTGCCAACATATCAAAGCAGACATTTCGAAATATACTACTAATTAAATATTAGTCTATCAAATAGATTATGTAACAAATTTCGATTGACAGATGGATATTAAGTTTATTATAATTTCTGAATAGATTTTAGTAATAATTTCCTTATTACATAACTATTTAGACTTAATAACATAGATAAAAGGATTGAGTAATGTAACATTAAATCTTACAATATTGAAATAATTGATATACTTACTTGCTTCACAGCCTAATAATTCTAATTTTAAACAAGTTTTAGTTGGTTCCAAACTATATGGATAAATCCGTATATAACGTGCTACAAATGGTGGATCCATTGTATTAAAATTTTCTGTCATAGCATCTTGGTTACCGGCAAGACGCTAAAATAGAAAAGAAATTAACAATTGATTATTGATATTATTATTATCGATAGCACAGATTTTTCATTCTGACTAGTGCTTTAAATGTAACTTTTGAAGCCCGAGAGTGTTTGAAATTCTTAGGAAGATGATTTACTCCCTTTAAAAGACAAAATATATCGATGCACCATTAATGCACAAAGTGAGTAGTATTAAAAGATTTTGATTATCTGCTTATTGAACTTTTTATAAGAAAAGTAGATATCTTCAGGAAAGGAAACTTTGTACATCCTTCTGTTATCTTTTTCCCTGATTACATATGGTATAGTTCTATGATATAAGTTAGCTGAAATATAGTCAATTTTATCCTGGTATTTGGAAAAACTTTGCTTCAACATTAAACTTAAGAACCCTTGTAAAATATTGGTACAGAATATGTAGAATGAATAAGACGTTTACATCAACTGATCACTTTTGTCATTTAGTTTTAACTACTGAATGAATTCAATCACATTTTCCGATAGTTTTGGAGACTAAATATTGCAGTGTACTCTATTTAGAATGTAAGATTATTAGAAGCACTTGGCAAACAGTTTCGAATCTATACCTTCGGCTAGTTAACATCTAACACTGTGTATCCACAACTATAGCTGGCGTTAAGTTCGTCCTACATAATATCACAGTCACAGGCAATATCACTGGGCTTTATGTGAATAACTGACCTTCTGTAGTACTTGAAAAACTTCCCATTCTGATAACCTATTATTCAACAAATTATTCTATTATTAAATACTTTGTTCTGATTTATTTCCCATCGATGTAATATACAATATGTCCAATACATTGAGTGACTAAATATAACAATGTTATCTGTTTGATTGAAACCAGTTGATAGAAAATTATGAGAGCGTGAGTCAATCAAAGCTAGACTACCAGGAAAAACCTGGAAGTACTGGACAGCTGTTTCGTCCTATTGTGGGACTCCTCAGCAGTGCGCATCCACGACCTCGCCTCTCGAAATTCGAACCCAGGACCTATCAGTCTCATAGTTAGACATAAACGCCATCGGATGCAGGCTCAGTGGTCTATTGGTTGAGTACTCTGGCGCGAGACTGGTAGGTCCTGGGTTCGAATCTCATGAGGCGTGATTGTGGATGCGCACTGTTGAGGAGTCCAACAATAGGAAGAAACGGCCGTCCTATGCTTCCAGGTTTTCGATGGTGATCTAGCTTCAACTGACTCATGCTTTCAACTATGAAAATACTAAATCTCCACAAAACTCCTTCTGATAATAAGAAAACTATGAGCTAATATTTTGTAATTGATAGCACACTTAGAAAGTTACATATCTAGAATTTTAAAAAAAAACTACTGATATACAACATTTGAATAAATATAGATGACAAATACAAGACATGTTCAATTGTTTTTCATAATTATAAACAAATTACAAAACATAGTCAGTTGTGAAAATTCAAATAGTTTTATAGGATTCATAAGATTATTGTAATACTATTTCTTTATACAAGTTAACTTACTTTTGTACCATTTTCTTTTTCATAATCAAACCATGTAGCAGTTAATTCACGTCGATATTTTACATAAAAGTAAGGTGTTGTTTGTCTACCCTGTAGTACAAAAAAATTTTCAAAAAAAAACGAAATGGGATACAGAGGAGGGAAGAAAAGATCATCTTAGCAACAAAATAATGAAATAAAATAAAATCACTATCTCCGCAAGTATTAGACTAGATCTATACAATAACAAAAAAAGAAACAACAATACATTGATAATCTAGAATCAGTTTTCAAAAATTTCATGTTATATTCAAGTACTAATTATACGTATGATCTTTAATTTTGTGAATGTCATGTAAAATGAGACTGTAAAAATGTCGTGTAATCTAATATTAGTTAGTAACAGTTGTTGGTTAACTAGTTAGATAAATATAGACTAGATTCTTATTTGTGCATCGGCCTTGTTAATTGAATCTAAAGCTTTACAAGTTATATTCAATTTTAAATAGATATGGTATGTGATTGAATCCATTTAAATTTATGTTATTTTGTATAAGCTAACATTATATTGACTACAATGTAGTTGTTTTGTTGTTTTTTCAAACTGCCAAATAACACTTTACGTCAAAATGGTTGACTAAAGTATCTAGATGATGTTAGTGTAAATTTTGTATAGTATTAGAGTATTTCTAGTCGGAATTTCATTTAATTATGATGGTAATAAAGCTTCATTTGTTGTTAAAATAGTAGAAATAAATATCATTGAAAAAAATATAAATCATTCTCCAAAGTATTGATGAGAATAGTGAGAAATGAAATGGGAATATTCAAACAAATAATAACATGTGAATTTAAACTTCACCCCAATACACAAGCAAAAGGCTATCAGGACTTAGTGTCCAAGTGGATAACGCGATGGCGTTTGAAGCGAACGAGACTGGGTTTGAGTCTCAGAGTGAATATCAACATTGAGATGCAAGTACATCCAACTGACAAGTCCCAAAAAGGACAAAACGTGCATCCTGGATTCCACTGCTAGCCACTATCCATCTTTGCTTATTGTGCTGAATCCTAGTTTACGATATTAAACAGTTCAGTTATGATATCTTGTGAAACAATTGCAACTAGCTTATCAATTGCCGACAGAAATTTGATCTCAAGAAGTTGTTCGTTGATAATTTCAAACAATTTAGTTAACAATATTACGATTAATTGATATTCAACTTCTAGACACTATCGATCTCAGCCTAGAAATACTTATGACCTAATGTTAATATTGAGTCAATTGGCACATATAACAATAAGAGACTGATCAACTAAAATTCTTATCATCGAAGGAAAGATTCAAATAACCAATGCAGAAATGAATTATTTACAGGTCGCTAAAAGTCTATGTGCTTTATTCACTTGGTGTTGTTTACTTGTATCGTCCCATAGTTATTTAGTACTGCAATTGGTCAGTCTCTTGTTGGCATATGTGCATCCTATGAGGACTGCCTCGATATTGCCTGAAGTCACAAGCTTTATAAGCAAAGAAGGATAGTGGCTAGCAGTGGAATCCTAGACGCGCGTTTCGTCTTATTTGGGACTCGTCAGATGGATGTAACTGCATCTCAGAGTTGATGTTCACTCTGGGACTCGAACCCAGTACCTTTCGCTTCCAACGTACGCGCGTATCGTCCTATCAAGTAAATAGTTTGAAATGAAACGTTTTGCGTGTATTGTTCAACATAAAAGATTTTGATGTTTCCCAAAGATATGACAAAAGGTCTAATTGCATATTGTTAACTCTGTAGTGTATGAGTACATACATTTGAATGATATGCACATCAGATTACACATCAGGTGATATGTTGATAATAGTTTCAGTCATAATTAACCAGTGAATATCATATCATGTGGTTCATTTACATCAAAATTTCTCTATAGTAATCGGTTTCTTATTTGCTTCATAAAAATATATAAATAATTCTGATAATAATAACGCCTATTAAATAAAAACAAACAGTCTTCTGAAAACTTGGTTTTTTATAACCAGTAAACATTCATGCTCTTTTGTTAAATATCATATCGTTGAATCAACTAACTCTATTTAAGAAAGCATACATTATCAGCTTATGAAAAAACGAGTATTGTTTAAATACACTTTTCAATTCATATTCATGTGATCTAAAGTTTTTCAGATTTTCTTTATAAAAAGGAAAGTTGATTTGATCAAGAAAAATTGAAAGGTTATACTCATATATGGCATCGATTTGTAAAGTTATTGACAACTGCTCTCAGCCTTCGTGGTAGAAATAGATACCCTGATTATGATCTGTAGGATCAATGTAATCATTTGGTAGAAATGACAGTTCTCTATATCACTAATAACACTTTAATTATGAAAATGTACAACTGTTCCATTTATCTTGTTGATTAACAGACTTCGATGAGTATGACCAATATATTTTCTACTACTACTACTACAACTACAAACTAGAATGAAATATAGTGATCATTTATGAATTTTCTAATGGTATGTGAACTCGTTCATTTCCAAAATACCCATAAACTTCGCCTTACAATATACTTACTAATATATAGTAAAAAAAAACAGTCTATTCAAATATAGACATGATATCCAACATTTTATCGATTGTTGAAACAATGCCTTTGGGAGTTTTTATAATAGACTATTACTCAATAAACGCAGAATAAGAAGAAGGATAGTTATAGAAAGAAAGAAAAAAACCAGTAACAGTATTTAAAATCGAGAGAAAGAAAAATGGAAGGAAAGGAAATTTAAAACTCTAGCGTTGTAGATATTTTATGTAACATTTTCTAAAGAAAGAAAAAAAGAAAGAAGAAACAACAATGTTGAACACAAAACATGAAAGTTATTTGAAGTCATGAAATAGTTCTAGTTTACTTTTAGAAATATTCATAAAATAAATTATTGATAAAGTTAAACAAATATTAAGTGAATGATATTTTCTGGGTTTATTGAATATTTTCATGACAATTATATTATATCAGTATAGGATTGTGGAGGTTGTTGAGTTTAGATTAATGTCATGAATGGATCAATGTTAGACTACCGTTAAATACCTGGAAGCACTGGGCTGCCGTTTCGCTCCAGTATGGGACTCGTCAGCTGTGCGCATCCAGGGTCTCTGTTTTTGCGCCAGACCGAAGGTCCTGGGTTCGGATCCCGCGTGGAATTTTGTACAATAGATGATCTGTATCATTGTATCTTCAAAAATATATTGGTTCTTTTATTGACCCCGTTACTTGCTATTTATCATCAGAGCATACAAACAAAATACTTTTTTCAAAGGAATCTAATTGTTATAGCTCAAAATGGATAATTTGCCAATTATATTCCAAGGCTTCATTATTATCGTTCTACTATACTATATTACAATATTACTATGGTACTAGTAGTAATTATCATGAAGATTTGATTTCTGACTACTTTGTAAATTACAGTTATTTATAAACCAGTAAGAATTGATGAAGTATAAACCTGTGTCATATTATTTGTTTTACAACATCAATTTATTGTAAATGATAACGTATCAGAATAATAGATGTTTGTCAATTGTTGTTTACGTATGTAAAAATTTTGATAGTTGAGATCATGAATCAACCGAAGCTAGACCACCATGAAAAACCTGGAAGCACTGGACGGCCATTTCTTCCCATTATGGGACTCCTGCTTCATGATCTCAACTATCCAAATTACTATAATATTCACAAAACTCTCTCTGACATATGTAAAAGTTGTTAAATAGTAAGTAGGATTACACTTGATTCCTTTGTGATACGAGTTTTTGACCCTTTATTTAGTTTCATGCTACATTTGTTGACCAACAGAGTAGTGTCACTAGTAAACATCAAACAGTACCACGGTTAACGACAACTCTGTTGGAATAGAGGTCGTGATAATAGTTGTGTTACCTAGATTAGAATAAACGTTAAGCATAGTACGAATTGTTTTATGCAGTTGCAGATATGTTTTTGAGACATGATTTGCAATTTCGTTGAGTGTTAAATCATTTAATTTACTAGTCTTAAATTTTGTAGCAATAAGCAATATCGAACAATTCACCTTTGTAGTGTTTTTATTCCTTAATTTGTTAACTAATTTGATCAATATGAAACTCACTTTACTTTGAGCTACTCGACCTTTTGTTATAATTAACTTGATAATACTTTGACGACCTAAGTCAATTTCCATAAATTCACGAAGTTCTTTGCCAACCTTAGCATCTGGACACCATGCACGTTCTTGGAGATTTAAATCATTTGGATCTTCACTAAAATAAGAACACAAAGAGAAATATATCTATCAAACCTGGTTTCATAACACTAAAAACTAATCAAATATATATGCTTATGAATTTAAAATTTTAATAGTTATGAGAGAAACAATAAGTAGGGGATTACTCAGTTTGTGTGTGTGTATCTATAACCTTTCAAATTCTAATCAACATATCAACTGAAATAATGAATTATGGTGTAGAAAAGAAAAAAGAAAAGAAAGATGGTTTAAGATTGTCAGTTCAAACAATGTTCTACACATCATCTCTATGGTGTATTGTAAAATTTCTCTGTTTTGATGTATTAAGAAATGTCATATAAACAAATTGACATACCTCAAATAGGATTGTTCAATGGTTTATTTTAGTTTAATTGTGTAAATGATGGAATAAGAGCCTACTTAATTGTCTTAACATCATCATATATATATATGTCAAAAATTCTTTTAACACATTTACTGTCAGGACAAATCAAAATTAGATAATATTGTGTTGATTTATGTATACCTAAGTAACATCATGTTTACCTATCTAATATACATTTTTTTGTTGATGTAATTAGGTGTGACATATTTTTATTTTAATTATAATGAATGACCTAGATTTTAACGTTATTTGACCTATTCACAAAATCTCTGTTTTGACAATAACCGGTTGTTGTTGTTGCTTTTTGCACAAATAGTTTAGATAATGAAATTCTGATTTTGTCAATAATGTTAACAATACAAATAAGGAAGTGTGATATATATTACCATAATGAATTGAGTTTAGCTGGTACAAAAGTAACAAAAAACAACAACAGAAAATCATGAACTGTTGTTTCATTCTAGTTTGGGACTTATCAGGAGCATGTTAACCTACAACTTCACAAAAGATAAAAGGGGGTTTTCTGTGGAGATTTTAAGTGATTTTTATATATAGTTGAAATCATGAGTCAATTGAAGCTAGACCACCATCGAAAACCTGGAAGCACTGGACGGCCGTTTCGTCCTACTGTGGGACACCTCAGCAGTGCGCATACACGATAGAAACCAAAACCATCAATATTAAATTCAATGAGTTATCTATAACTTTGGTTTCAGATAACTGAAATACAAAAAAAGATCCTTTATATTACGCTTGAAGCAAAACACGAAGATTTATGTGCATAGACCTTGATGATAGTAACCACTACTAAACAGCTGTATAGTTCTCCAGTGTTATCACTGGATCTCAAGATTTACCGGTGAAAGTATTTTAGACAACCACTTATTAGAACGCAACATTTCTCATTTATGAAAATATACTTTCATCATATAATTTTGGATTGTAAGTTACAATCTTTGATGACTTTGATTACCCGGATTTACTTCGAAAAAGCAGGTTACATCATGTAGCAAAATGACATAAATTTAATTTTTCATTCATTAAGATATTAAAAATATATTATCTAATTCATTAATCAAAATCTTAGATATTTAGTATTTTATTATTAAGCTTGGTAATTTTGTGGTGTGCTCTACTTATATCCATATAAGTAGTATATGGTGATGGTCAGACATAGAATGTATTTTGGCAGAAGATCGATAAGGAAAGAACAGAAATGATGCGCAATCGGTACGAAAATGAATGAACAATGAAATCAGAGAAGACGAACTGATATTAGCAGAAGGAAGAGTTAAGATTGAGACAATTGATTGATAATTTGCAAGTTTAACTGTTTACTGCACGGTTGTCACATTTTAGTGAGATGGTTTGTAAATTCCGTGTGAAATACATTTCATTGTCCGCACTCGTGTTCTGTTCACTACAATTTAAAATACGTTTCATGAACCATCGAATTCCATTAAAGAATCATAAATATATCAACGATGGTCAATACAACAGTGAGTTCAAATCTTCTTTTCAGCTTTTTAAAATGCATAAAACTTTTATCAATCAAGATTAATCTAAATTGTCTAGTCATTCACATTATTAACCAATCTATAGTTAATATGAATTAAGAGTTAATACACTCAAAACTACTTTAATATTTCGTTTCCAATAACACTTAAACCTGATATACAATAAGTAAAAGAAGGTAGATGAACTTTCTCCCTTAAATGCAAAGTACTTTTTTTTTAAAAACTTATCATTTGTTTTTTTATTTTGTTTTTATAATTTACTGTAAACAAATAAAATACTATTTATTTCTATTAGACAACAGTAATATAAATAGGGTAAGTATTTATTAACCACAATGAATAATTGTAGAAAGGAAACAAGTAATAAAACGTTATAACCATTAATATAGATAACAATAATAATAATATTCAATGATTCATATATAGACTACTTACAAATTCAAATTATTGTCAATATGATTCATTAATTATGATTCATTGAGTTGAATACATAAAATTAACGAATAAGTTTGTATCATTGGACTTGAGTTA
Organism: Schistosoma rodhaini; assembly: GCA_944470415.2. NCBI lineage: Eukaryota > Metazoa > Platyhelminthes > Trematoda > Strigeidida > Schistosomatidae > Schistosoma > Schistosoma rodhaini. The sequence continues at coordinate 57,549,312 of OX104044.1, forward strand.
GGTATTTATGAACTAATTAATATTTATTACTTTTAGGGTAAACTATTGACAACATGTATGTATACATGTGTGTATAATTCTTTCAGGAAGTAAAAGTACCAATTTAATGGACAAAATATTATTTTTTTTGTTTTTGTTTAAATTAGAAATTATTCTGCATTGAAAATAACTAATAATAATGATATATATCAGAAGGGATTATTGTGGATATTATAGTTTTTTAAAATAGCTGAAATCATAAGTCAATTGAAGCTAGACCACCATGGAAAATCTGCAAGCACTAGACTGCCATTTCATCCTATTGTGGAACTCCTCAACAGTGCTCATAGTGGTCTACTACTATAATATCCATAAAAACCCTTTCTGATATTAATCAACATATGCTCACTAGTGACTAGCTTCAAGAGGTATTTCCTGGAGTTCTAGTGAGAAGCAGTGACCAATGGAGTCCAACCAGATCTGTTGTGAGATAGTAAATCATTGAAGACAGCGATAGATGTTTCGCTCAATTTCTTGGATTGTTTGAAGTTAGACACTAACACCATTGGGTACCAGCTCAGTGGTCCATCGATTAAGTGCTCTGGCGCAAGACTGGTAGGTCTTGAGTTCGAATCTCGAGAGGCGGGATCGTGGATGCGTACTGCTAAGGAGTCCCACAGTAGGCCAAAACGGCATTCCAGTTCTTCCAAGTTTTCCATGGTATTCTAGCTTCCATTGACTCATGATCTCAACTATTAAAATAATGATACAATTGATACCAATCGTTTTCAATAAACAATGTATGATGAATAATAAAATAAAACAAAAGACAAGAGAACACTAAGAAGATTCACTCTTTATTTACTTAATGTCTAAAAAACATAATTGTAATGAACTGGAAATTAATTTTTAAAAAAAACATTGAATTTATTAAAGGAAATACATACTCAATTTGTGGTTGAGCAACTCTTATACATGTATATATCTATCTATATATATAATGCTCACTTTTTGTAATATATAAAATCATTTTAAATGAATAAATAAATAAATATGCGCTTTTTTGATTTATGAGGAAAAAAGGGGAACAAAAAACAATCACTGAATTACCTAGTGAGTTTTTTTTTAATTTCTGTCATTCAGTATTCTGATTTATTTTTTTTAAATTTTTTTCTCTATATCACACAAACACACAAACATGTACCAGGTTTCAGTAGATATTTATGTTCAATTTTTTTTCGAGGGGGGGGTTGTATATTTTTCCGGTTATTGATGTTTATTTACGTATTATTTCATAAATAATAATAATAAAATATATCCACCATGATAGACACATGTTTGTATTACAGTAATATAAACATATTGAATAGAAATAAGGGAGAAAAAGAATAACTAGAGAAATAGAGACAGCTCCAAAAATGAAAAATATGACTAAAAGAAAGGTATAAACTCATAAAAAGAAGGAAATTGGAAATCAAATGAAAATTCTAATTTTCTGATGAATAAGGGTCAGTAATATATAAAGGGTATTAATCATTTAAATGATTAATAAGTAGATAAATCATGTATGGATCCGACATCACCAATACTATCAACAACAACAAAGATAATTTCAATTATACAAACTTTATCAGCATAATACAATCATCATAATCATATGAGTAGAATAGTTTAGCTTTGAATAAGAATAATAATGTTAATAGTAAAGGTTATGGTTTTAAGAAAAGAAGAAAAAAACATGATAAATAAAAGATTAGTTGAGTCAACTCTATTGTAAATGTGTAAAAATGAATTAAATCATGAAGGAAAAGAAAAAAACCAACAGCTTATATGTGTATAATTAGATTATAATGAATGAATGTATACCTTACATTTATCTTAGCTTCAGGCTATTATTTTGTAATTTCTATAAGAAGTCAAATTGAAACGTTATGACATTCTTTTATTGTACGTAATTGCAAAGTATTCAATAAAATGATTGTCTTTTAAAGTTGAAAACATGAGTCAATTGAAGCTAAACCACCATAGAAAACCTCGAAGTACTAGACGGCCGTTTCGTCCTATTGTCGGACTCCTCAGCATTACGCATCCACGATACCGCCCAGTGAGATTCAAACCCAGGACCTACCAGTCTCGCGTCAGAGCTCTTAACCGATAGACCACTGAGCCGACATCCGATGATGTTTATGTCTAACTTCAACCGATCCACGAAGTTGAGTAACCATTCACCAATTGTCTTCAGTGAGTTCATATCTTACAACAGCCGTCCAGTGCTTCCAGGTTTTCCTTTGTGATCTAGCTTCAATTGGCTCATGCTTTCAACTATGAAAATACTGAAATCTCCACAAAACCCCTCCTGATTAAAATGATTGTTTTTGTACGTAAATAATGACAATGGACAAAACTATACTTCAAAAGTAAACTCAAATTAAATCAAAGAAAATATACTCTTGAACAATTATCTTGTAATTGCATACTAAATGATAATACCTAAGCTCTCGTTAAAGCATCAGGAATCAATTTAGATGGTAGCTTTATGACCAGCATTATGTACATGACTAACTGATAAGCATTGACTTGCTTTTGTGACAGTATTTTAATGGACTTCAATTTGGTTGTCTCAGGCTATCGAGTTCATCATATACTCAGTTCATTCTAGTTGTTCTATCCCAGTTTAATATTTATCTTTAAGAAAAATGTACAAATAATTACAAACCATCTGATTTAAATTCTGACTCTTAGTAGAGCAGATAATAATGTCTTTTTTTAGAAGTCTCATCATAACATATAAAAGATTAATTAAAACAAGGGATTACCTTCCCATAAATTTATGATCATGATATGCAATCTCAAATACATATAAATATATAAATATATAATTATATATGCGTATACACAACTTAATTATATGGTTAAGCAACAGTTTAAAAAACATTTTCAACAATTTTGAATCAACATAGAAATGAAATATCAATGTACATCCTGTGCGAATTACTTCGAAATTGCCTTAAATCACAAGCATTATATGCAGAAATGTATGATGGCTATCAGTAGAATCTAGGATGCGCGTTTTGTCCCATTTGGGACTCGTCAGCTAGCTAGTGGCTTTCTTGACTCAGTGGCTGAGTGGATATAATTATAACGTTCGAAGCCAATGGTACTATTCTAAAGTCATGGAGTGAACACCAACTCTGGGATACAGGTAAATAAAGCTGATTAGCCCCAAGTGGAGCTAAATGCGCGTCCTGTCTTCCACTGCTAGCCACTACCCATCTCCGTTTATATCAATCGAATATTGCTTTAGAGAGCATTGGAATTAAAAATTACATGTGTAAATGCTACATTTTCAATGGTGATAAATCTATCTCCTGTTCTATGATTGAATTTTTAACACTTCAAATTCAGTGACCAGTATTCAAAACCGATATATATTTAACTAAACTAGTGTTTAAGTAAGTATATAAATCTTTGACCTGATGTCTGATATCAATTAAGTGCAACGACTGCCAGCTCACAACTAGATTTATTCTTCAACAATGAAGAAATATTCAAAATTTGCATCTATAAAAGGCTGTAATTAGAAAGTTTGCTCGCATCATATTGCGACATCTACTTGTAGATTTCAGTAAGCTTACTAGTACCACATATTTATTAAGTAGTGTTATTCAGTTCATTCAAGCCCGGCAAAAGAGACATGACAATTTCGTTCATTGGAAAGACTTCATTTTTGTCTGGTATTATTGTGGAAAACAATTTATGTCTGAGTGTTTCTATACTTGTTTTTGAGGTGATATCTTAAGACTATGAATTGGTAAATAATATAGATCCTTAAAATAATGATATATTCCATCAACTCCGCCTGTAGCTCCTCCGGGGGCTACTGCAGGTCCCAAGCCCGGATAAAGGAGGAGGGTTGGGAATGGGGTTAGCGACCCCATCCCGTAGAAAACCTATTCGCTAAAAAAACGCTAACCAGATATATTCCATCATGAATGAGGAAATATTTTCTTTGGACAGATAAATAATAAACATATTGACTTGTCAACTAAAACGTGAATTCAATATAATATACATTTTTAACATAATGTTTTAAACGAGTTCATGAAAAGTATCCTCTAGGTTCTGTAGTTACATTAATATCTATATAGCCACTTGGTGGATTTGCTATACCATAAAAAGAACAAATTGATGAATCCACAGAGTTTAAACTTTCGGCATGATCACAGTATGAGGACATATTTTACATTACCTCAAAATCATTATAAAACCTTAGCTGTTCCGGTTCAACAACCATATATACCGTTAATCAACTTTTATCTAGGTTTATATCTATTCTAAGCATAAATTACAAATTTATGATATAACTTCATTATCTCATCTTGTCTTAAGAATTAGAAACAAAACCATAACCTACAAATGAAGTATTTTTATTAATCTGGACGTTTATAAGATGAAACAATATTCAAGTTTCGTAGTCCATAGAAATTAGATTGAAGTTTAATATTTACATTGTTTAATTTTCAAGCTCCGATTGTTATATTTCTAGGGGAACGTTTGTTCATTACTAATTAAACTATTAAAAAGTTAGTTAATTTTCTGTGTTAAACAATGAAGTGTTTGTGATAATAAAATGAGGGTTTTGTAAAGAATGTCAGATGTCTTAAGATCACGAACCGAATTAAGTTCGACAGCTGTTTAGAACCAGAAGCAGTGGAAAGCTGTTACGTCCAACTATGTGACTTCGTAGAGATGGGGATCCACATCAAAATCATGAATGGAATCCAAGCTTTTTAAGTTAAGCTGCAATAGCTAACCGACGACTAATTTGGAGAGGGAATTTCCGGAGTTCTAGTAAAAGGTTGTGATCAATGGAGATCAACTGTTTCAGGTGTCAGGCTATCACCTACAAAGGACGAATGAAATATAGTTGGGTAATATCACGAGCTGATTGAAAGACATGTAAACTATTAGATATTGGAATAATAGTCCAGAGCCTAAACCCATTTTGTGAGAAATGATGGTCATGGATTCCATTCCCTGTCTAGTCGTGGGCAAGAATTGCCAAGGAGTTCTATCGTAAAATGAAATAGCTGTCCAATGCTCCTTGATTTTCAATAGTTATCGAACTTAGGTGGGTTTTTATCACAAAAATGTTAATAGTAAGCATATTTTCAAACCGATTTGGCGTTTCATCGTTTATTATTAACATACACCATACAACCATTTCGAACATTACATTACATATAATTTATGGTCATACTCATTAATATTGATGAGGAGACTCATGCATACCCTAATTAAAAGATTATAAACATTATATAGATAATGACAAAGCACACCAAATTCTGTTTAAAAACCTCTACCGCCTTCAGCTGTAACGTTGAAAAAACCAATACTATCTAGTTAAGTGTATAATGCGATGACGTTTGAAGCCAACGATACTGAGTTCGAGTCCCAGAGTGAACATCAATTATGGGATTCAAGTACATCCACATGACGAGTCCCAAACGGGACGAAATGCGCATCTTGGATTCCACTGCTAGCCGCCATCTATCTTTGCTTATAAAAACCAGCTATTGTTATAAAGGATTCTACGAACTTACAATGTTTAAACCTTGTCAATATTAGAAACTAATGGAATTTGTTTGTTTAATTTAAAGACAAAAAGGATACATTTCAGTGAGAAGGATTTGATTGGAAGCCGAAACATGAAAGTTTTATTATTTTCATTCTTAATAAATAAAACCTTAAATTTCATTTCAAATAGTCCATCGTAATTTTCATTTTCTCAGTATCTCTAAGGCATTTTTATACCAGAAGGGGTTTTTGTGGATATTATAGTAATTTCAATAGTTGGGATCATCAGTCAATTGAAACAAGGTCCTGGGTTTCAATCCCATGAGGCGTGATCGTGGATGTGCATTGCTGAGGAGTCTCACAATAGGACGAAACGGCATCCACTGCTTCCAAGTATTATTACATCATGTAAATTGTATACATTATCTGTTATTAGTAAATCAATACTTCATTTACGAATTGATTTATGAAAAAAAATCAATTTTTTTCTACTTCTCTGAAAAATGTCAACTCAACAGTATTTCAAAAATTCACAAAACAGATATCAGATGATTATTTTCCCGCAACTATCAGCTATCATGCAACCAATCAAATAATCAATAAAACATCTAATTGAATCAACAACAGCAACAACAAAAAATGGAAATGTTATTGAAAAACTTTTTTAATGAATCTGACTGGTTTGAATAATGAAATTTTTTCTTGGAAACAATGTTAACGGGTTTTTGTTGTTGCTGTTATCAAGGAATTCTTTTCCTGAAAATTCGCTCTTCCTTTTTTAACATTTAGATATTGAATCTAAAGTTTGTTTGTACAATCATGTTTTAATAAATAAATTTCACAGGATATTTAATTCTAGATATTTTGTATCAGATACTTTGAAAAGTTTCGTTATTGTTGTAATGCGTTAATTCTACGAGTGTATCACTTAATAATCATTGACGATTTCATCTCTTACCAAAATTGGTAGTTTTATTGTATAAACATCGTAATTCTTTTGAATCTAATATCTGAACAGCCCAAGTTTATGTCACTTTTGATTAAATGTATGTTGCTCCCGAATGCCCTGGTACGGCCAAGAGTGGGGAGAGTTCGCTCTCCCTCACGAAATGCTCTCACATGACCACGCGTATACAGCGCCATTGCCACGGAAAGGCGAACGTCTGGCTCTTTAACCGTGTTGATGGACATAGAAAGTCCACCTAGGGGAGTTGGAAAACCCTGATTCCAAACCAGTGGTGCACATGGGCTCCAGTATCCTGAGGGAACAAATGGCATATAAATCTATTATTGGTCACCGGCTACCATGGGACTGCATCTCCTCACGATGCTCCACTGCCTTGTGGATCCGACCTTAAGGTTAAAGGTTCCGGGCGTGGCTCCCTAAGCAAACCACCTGTTTGAGTTTGGGCACCCGGGCTGTATCACAGCTCTCACACCAATCAAGTGAGATTTGTGTGGCGCATATATATCTGGTGCCCCTTTTGGTCCAATATTTATGTGTTTAAGTAAAATATAATACATTTAATGTACACAAACCATTTTATCCTTTCAAAGCAATGAAGATTTATTGATATTTAATAAGAAGTACATTGTTACATTGTATATAGTTTAAGGAAACTGTTTGAATAATTGAGCCATATAGATGGAGTCATATTCTACAAATTCCCTTACTGTTTTTAATGTAATTTCTTAATTTCAACCAAAGAATTCTTAAGCTTGTAAGTTAGAATAGTATCTTTTTCGAAACTTAGAGTTAAGATGTCCAGTTTTTTTTTATAAAAAAACTCATTCATCTCCACGTATTCAAATAAGTCTGGTAACTACTGCCAAATAGTATTGGTTTGTCTTTGATCTAGATTAATGGATGAATAATCATTGATATTACTTAGACATATATAAGTATCATTATCTATGGATGATTTAACCGCAAGAAATATTGAAGTCAGACAGTTTTAAAAAAAAGAGATTCAACAACAGTAACAACAACAACTGGACATAAAAACAACAAAACAAGCATTGAAATTCTATTTCAAAGATTATATCTCCTTAAAATATATAACAATAATAATGATACTATTTAAACATTAACTAAGAAAAATTTTTAAAAAATATGAAAATATTGTAACAATTAGGATTTCTTGACATTATAATATTGTTATAGTACCTTGACTACATTTTTTATAACACGATTTTTTTATATAGTTGAAATTATGAGTCAATTGAAGCTAGACCACCATGGAAAACATGGAAGCACTGGACGGCCAACTCTTCCTAGTGTGGGACTTCTCTATCTATGCCTATCTTCAACCAATCCACGGAGTTGAGCAACCATTCACCAATGCCTTCAGTGAGTTGATATCTCCCAACAGACCTGGTTGAACTCCACTGGTTACTACTACTCACTACAACTCCACGAAATACCTCATGGATCCAGTTTTTTAACAATGAAATTGTTCTGATAAATATTATTTTATAAAATTCAAAGAAATTAGTTTTCTTTTTGTTTTTTTTTACCATGGTTAGGTTAACTAAAATGTCTACTTAATTATTGGATTGTTATAATTTATCTTTTTTTAAATTATTGAATGCATAATTTATAATCATACATGGTTCAATTATTTTATTATCATTAGATAGTGGATGAGGTTTTTTTCATGTTAGATGTTCCTCCCCGGCAACAATAAAAAAGTAGAACGACTCATGATGTTAATTGCTTTAGACAGATTTTCTGTCTTATTTCAATACTATTCAGTAATGTATATAGTCGTTATATTTCTCTTTATATTTCTATTTGTAAATTATCCTAGTATATAAAATAGCTATATGATTGATAAGTTAACCCACTGAATTCTATAACTAATGTTATTTAATTCTGATTTAGTTTTTCTTACAACAATAATGATCTTAGTCTGTATCAGTGGGTTTTTATGGCTTTATTTAATAAGATCAGGTTCTATTTAAAGTGACTTGTATATTATCTTTACTAACCAGAACTCCAGGGTTATGTTCTGTTAACCTAAAATTTGGAGAAACCTATGTCATGGAATAATTCCTTGTCACGATGGAATAATATGATGTAATTAAGAAAAGTTGTGAAATTACATCTAGAGTGAACATCAACTCTGAGATGCAGGTACATCCATCTGACGAGTCCCAAATAGGACAAAACGCTCATCCTGGATTTCACTGCTAGTCATTATACTTCTTTGCTTATAATGCTTGTGAATTAAGGCTATATCGAGGAAATACTCACACTATGTACATATGTAAATAAGAGACTGATCAATTGCAGTGGTAAACGTCGATGAGAAAATGTCAGTAAACAACACTGTGTGAATTTGGAATTTATTCTGTTTATATTTACCATTTTTTTCAAAACAGTGTATATAATGTTGTAATATGTGCTACTTGTGTCTATAGACATAAGTAGTATGTAACACCGATCAAAAGTTGAATGGCGGGAAGCAGAGTGTTAAGAAGAACGAATTGAAGAAGACGGAAACAGAAATAGGAAGGAATTGTGAATTGGAAGAATCAGACAAAATGTAAAGGACGATTGATAGAAGATTTGTAAATGAAGCATTTAATGTATGATTCTTATATTTTACAAAAATATTCTGTAATTTCATATTTAAAAAATAGTTTGGTTGTCCCTACCTGAGTTTTCGTTCATTACAATATGAATAAGATATTGTTGACTTACCGAGCAGCAGAAGCTCCATGTTGTAAAGTTGCAGCACTCGAATGTTGAAATGAAGTATCAGGGACCAAAATACGGTCAGCAAGTAGACGTGAATTACAACCAATGGAAACTGAAAAAATAATAAATAAAAATGAACATGATTTTTTAAAAACAAATTAGGTCGTATCACGTAAAATTAAGTAAATCCTGTGATGAAAATTATAGTACGTAGGTACTTTTTTATATTTCATGGAGTATCTTAGATCATACCATTTCCCTATCACCCTATGTCAGAAGTTCTTAGACTAACAAATGTTAACACATTAGTTTGAAGGTCTTTATGCCCTTTATGGGAAAGGGAATTTAACGTCACCAGTGTGTATTATTGATGAATCGCGAACCAGTCTTAAAATCTGTTTTTTACTTTCTAATTCTCACAGGTTCTTTAGTTGCATTCATTTATTCATGAAATTTATCTTCAATATCTTAGTTGTTTAACAATCTATAGTTTACTAATGTATAAGATCCCTATGCCATAATTTCGTGACTACAACCAACGCTATGCTTTGAAATTCATTCAATTTACTCTTGTTGAATCAGTCGTTTAATTAATCTACATATGATAAGTGTGATAAACTGATATTTGTGTAGCACTTAACATTTACTTGAGTAAAATGATAAGGAATATATATTTTGGTAGCATTATTGATATTTAATTCAACTAGACTAGTTCTAGAGTTACTGCTGGTTCAAAGTTCGGGTAAAGAAGGAAGTTTGGACAAGAGGTTATCAACCTCATCCCCCTCCCCAAAAAAACAATGAACTTTTCTAAAGAAACGTTAAATCAGAAGAAAATCATCTACACTATAATCATTGTTCATAATAATTTAAATTCTAAACTCAATCGTGAATCACCAATTAGAGTATTTGCTTGTTCTTTCCAATGGAATACGTTTTAAAGAATTTCAGTTTTTCCAATTTATTTTATAAGTTATCTTTATTAGATGATTGTGGACATGTGGAAATGAAACAATAGATGATTAACAAACATTTCGTCACTTTTTTACTTGATATTCATCAGACAATAATAATTGAATCATTGAAGATACACGATTTCAAAATAATTCTTCAATGACAAACTAGATACTAATTATTGTTATTATCAGAAGGGGTTTTGTGGAGATTTAGTATTTTCATAGTTGAAAGCGTAAGTCAATTGAAGAGTCCCACAATAGGACGAAACGGCCGTCTAGTGCTTCCAGATTTTCTCTGGTGATCTAGCTTCAATTGACTCACGCTTTCACCTATGAAAATAATTATTGTGTTTAAATCATCTTATATATTCTTAAATATCTAGAAGTATAGTCATTCATAAATATGAATAATCTTATTGATACAATAATAATGACAGTAATCCCTATAGGCTTGTAATCTTTATAATTAGTTTAGCTGAAATATACACTGACTATTTTTCCCCTTAACAATTTGTCTGTCTCAATCTGTTCAACCTTAATTCTTACTGTCTGCCTGCTAAATTTTCATTTTCTTTTTTTACTATACATGAAATTCCTAATATTGTAGTAGATCATTTTAATGAAATAAACCGATACTAACATTATTATTCTCCCTTAGATGATATAGATAAGGTCAGAATAGTGATGAAATTGTCTCTTGTATTCTTTCTATTAGGAATGTGTATGTGATTCGAATAAAATTTACATATAAATAGAAATGATAGACAATTTTAATTCCGTTTTCTTTGCTTGGTTGCAATTTTATGAATATTCAGACTGTAAAAAAATTAGAAAGCTTATTCAGTAATACACTTTATCCTTTCATATATGGGAACAAACCATTCCCATGTACAAGGATATATATATGATAAATAAGAACAGTTAATGAAGCAAAAATATGGAATAATGAAAACGTAACATTTATACGTTTAAGTTATAAAACAGATACATTTTCTAAAGTAATATATGCATTACATTACATTGTATTAAATTGATAAAGAGTACCCACGTACAATGTATTGATATGGAAACCTAATAATTTACATGAATCATCATTGAATTTGTATTTTCACAATGTATTGTATACATAAATACAGATAATTAACAAAACTATTAAAATTATGGACAACTATGGTGAAACCACATTTTAACTTATTTTTTTATACAAAAAATCTACTAATTTTTAACATATTATTATTACAGTTTTTCAAGGTTATTTAGTGATTTTAAATATGTCGCTCAATTCAGTGGATCGGCTGATGTTAGACGTCAACACTGTTGGATGCCGGCTCGGTTGTTTAAAGTTTAAGCGCTCGTGCGCGAGACTGATAGGTCCTGTGTTCGAGTCCCGCGAGGCGGGATCATGGATGCGCACTGCTGAGGAGTCCCAGAATAGAACGAAACGGCCGTTCAGTGTTTGCAGGTTTTCGATGGTGTTCTAGCTTCAATTGACTCATGATCTCAACTATATAAAATATCAATATTGTTGAAGTTTTATTAAGAATTAACTTGTAATATTTAAGTATTCGAGGATGTTATATATTTATAGAAACAAAACGAATTCAATTCTTGATATACAACTCTTAATATGAATTCAAAGGTGAAAAAAAATAGTTCTTTGCTGAAATATTTATTTATTTATTTTTATGGAAGGGTTTTATCTCAGTGCAATCAAAATTTTCAGGTATTGAATAAAAAAGGGAGGTTGTGTAGTTAAGCTAAATAATCAAAAATCATCGAGAGCTTAAGTTATGTAATAGCTTTGAAAGTAATAAGTGGTGTGGAATTTCCTTTTTTTTGCTCAAGTTTTTATTAAGTGATAAGGATCAGTCTTTTTGTTGATAAGATAATAGACAACTAAAGAATGGATAATTATAAAGTGTTCTAAGCTGGCTGTATTCACTATTTGAAAATAAGATAAATTTATTTTTATTGAGCACCCTGATTTATGATTAATGGAGGGATAAATCACAATCCTAAGAAAGTTATTGATCATTTTTTATGAAAATTTAACAGGAAAACACGAGACTTTAACATGATTTCATAATCAGTTACAATTAATAGTGTTTACTGTGTATTTAGTTTCCAGACTTTATAACTAAATAGAGATAATCATCAAAGAAAATAAAAAAATTCAACTAGAATCTCCTTTCAAAAACTTAATTAAGACAGTTTTTTATGGTATCAAAATGAAAAAGCCATGAAAAGAAATATTGAACTAGGCTATTTCTCCCATAAAATTTAAATGGTTACAATGAAAGATTGGGTGAGATTGTAAAACGTTCTCAGAATATATTTAATCGTACAAACTAATATGGAACAAATAAACATACCTTTTTATTTCAGTAAATAATTTCTTATTATAAGCAAAGATAGATAGTGGCTAGCAGTGGAATTTAGGATGCGCGTTTTGCCCTTTTTGGGACTTGTCAGCTGGATGTACCTGTAACTCAGAGTTGATGTTCATTCTGGGACTCGAACCCTGTCTCGTTGGCTTTAAACGTCATCGCGTTATCCATTCAGCTCCTGAGTCTTGATAGCCACTTGTTTGTGCAATGGGATGTAGTTTAAATTCACTTGGTATTATTTGTTTGAATCTTTCCATTGATGTTTAGGACTGTAATTGATCAGTCTCTTATTGGCTATATGTGCATACTGTGCGTATTGCCTCGATATAGCCTTAATTCACAAGCATCATAAGCAAAGATGCACATATGCCAATAAGAGACTGGTCAATTACAGTCCTAAACATTAATGCGAAGATTTAAACAAATAATACCAAGTGAATTTAATATTTTTTTTATGTTTAAAAAGATTTATTAATATATCACTGTAAACAATCAACTGAAGAAGAAAAACGGACACGAGATAGTGATATATATTAATAGGAAACAATAAGAAATGGTGAAAGCAAGAGTAATGATTGAATGTTTAAAAATGAGTTGTTATTTTACACAAATACATAACTGTCTACTTTGATCAACAAAAAGTTAGGACAGAATATGTTTTTTTTCACATAAATCTTTGAAAGAATAGAAATAATGAGCCGATACAATTGAATTAATGAATCAATATGAAGGCAAACAATTGGTAAAGTTTATTTTACATATGTCAAATGATACTTTGATACTTTATAATGCTTATCAATATTTACTTGTAAAACTAGTTGACAGAATAGATCCAGAATGATATTCTTTAGTTGATGGAAATGAAGTGATTTAATTAATATTAAGAATTCTTAAGGATTATCAACAACTCTTCAACATTAAGATAGTTTTATAAGGTGTCAAGTTAATTTGGTTTACGGTCAAATCGCATTTCAAAAAATAAAATTTGATCACCTTTAAGGTTAGAAAAGTCTGTTAATAATAACTATTTAGTGATTGGTTTGTATAATTAACGAACATTTTGATTATCACTTATCAATCAACATGATAACTATAAAATAAATTTGAAACTATGAAGGGAATTGAATAATCATGAAACTTAAAGATCTCAGTAGAAATTCTGTCTTGGTTGAAGTTAGACATTAACACTGTAAGATGCCTGCTTAATTATCTAGAGGTTAAACCTTCGCGCGGGATACAAATGGTCCTGAGTTTGATCTTGGATGCACACTAATGAGGAGTTCCATACTAGGACGAAACAACCGTCCAGTGCTTCCAGGATTTCAATAAAGATCTAACTTTGATCAGTTCATGATCTTAACCAAAATTCTATCTTGGTTAGTCGATTTCTTCCCATTTAAAATCCTCAATTTATGATTTCGAATGTGGTTTATCTTATTTAACAATTTATCATCCATATTTATACTAAAGATATAAATTCTTTCATGAAAGACAACATCAAAGTGAATGATCGTATATGAATGAGTCAGTATAAATTAAGTAAGAAAAATGTTTAATTTAATTTTCGAATTATTGTAAAAAGACAATTACATATGAAGTCATGTCCAATTTCAATTAACTTATTAACTATAAGCAAGTATGCTTCTAATTTCTCATTCTTGTTATTCGGGATAAAATTACTTTGATTCACTTTGTAATTGTCGGTTTTTATATTTCTCTTTTAATTTTTTTTTCTTTTTTTTCTTGGTTTGAAAGTTGAAGAGTTACAGCTTTATCAAATTTTATTTAGTATATTCATGAAGATAAACCTATTTCATAGATAGATAGATAGATAGATATAATTAAACTAGTACAAAGAGAATGTGATTCAGATAATTTCTAATTTTCAATGAAAACAACTTCAAACAAAAAGATAATGATTAGTTGTACTTTCATTAAACCTTGAAAGGAAGAAGATGAATGGAAAATATCAAAATAATGGACGAAAAGTAAGTAACATACTACTCATTAGTAATAAATGTTTCATTCATATTTATCCTTTAATTTTTTTTGTTTTGAGCAAATAAGTGAATTATTTGATAATCTATAATTCTTCACTTTAACTTTATTGTTCTAGCTATATTCTGGCTACAATAATTCCGGTTGCCTTTTTATAAAAAGAAAACCAAATTACAAGAAAACTAAAAAGGTGATTATTATAGCTAAATTTTATACAAGTATGAAGTTGTATTGTGGTATGGGCTATTTATATCCACACAAGTAATATATGACGATGGTCGGGCATTGAATGTATTTCACTAGAAGATCGATAAGAAGAAAACGGTAACGAGATGCAGTTGGTATGAGAATGCATGAACAATAATAATCGGAGACTATGGACTGATATTTGCAGAAGGAATGGTTAAGATTGAGACAATTAATTGATAGTTTGCAAATTAACTGTTTACTGTATGGTTGTCAGATTTTAGCAAGACAGTCTGTAATTTTCATGTCAAATACATTCGATTGTCCCCACTTGTGTTCTTGTTCACTACAGTATGTACTTATAATTATTATTATTGTAGGACTTCTCATTAGTGCTCATCCACGATCCCGTCTCGCTAGATTTGAACCCAGGACATATCAGTTTTAATAACAAGTTTCATTTAGAAAGAAAATAGCTACATAAAATAGACTCATTACAATTTTCTGAAATAAAACAAAGAAAAAAAGAATAAAGGTTAACTATTTCCATATTCAGTAAACGTGTAGTTTATCTTATAGTCAAAGAATAATGAATATTTTATCAGAATATAGATTTAATTTCTACTGATTAATTTTTAAACAAGTTTTTATTGTCAGCTATGTATAGATTTTTTCGGAATTCGGTAAGTAGTAGAATACAGAACCGATCTTTTCTACTATTTAGTTTTCATAAGATACCCATGATATACCTGCATTACAATAATATAGTGTACACTGTAAATCCACCTGTAGTTCAAGTCACTACCGGTCCCAAGCCCGGGTAAAGGAGGAGGTTTGAGCATGGAGTTAGCAACCCCATCCCGTATAAAAACTAACTCGATAAAAAAACGCTAACCAGTAGTATATACTGTGAATCGTAATCGATTTTATCATTGAATTCAAATAACTAATAATTTACTCAATGGGTCCGGTATTATTTACAATTTCTGTTTGATGACATTATAAATTACTTTGAATATCTCTATTGACACATTTTTTCTTATTTTATTCTGTCGTGATGGACTATTTTTTGGAGATTTAGTATTTTCATAAGCGAGACTGGTAGGTTCTGGGTTCGAATTTCGCGAGGCGAGGTCGTGGATGCGCACTAGTGAGGAGTCCCACAATAGGACGAAACGGTCGTTAAGTGCTTCCAGGTTTTCCCTGGTGGTCTAGCTTCAATTGACTCAGGCTTTCAACTATGAAAAT
This sequence comes from Schistosoma rodhaini, assembly GCA_944470415.2. Classification (NCBI taxonomy): domain Eukaryota; kingdom Metazoa; phylum Platyhelminthes; class Trematoda; order Strigeidida; family Schistosomatidae; genus Schistosoma; species Schistosoma rodhaini. Next base: position 57,565,346 of record OX104044.1, read on the forward strand.
AATATATTTGTAAAATCTCAGAGAATAAGATTTTACAAATATATTATTGCTATTTAATGTCTTACATCAGCTCGGCGCCCAAATACTGTGAAACTATTCGATCTCATTTAGACGAAATTTCTTATATATACTGACTATCTAAGTAATTAACATCTTTAGTTTGTTTCTATAATAATAATTTAAATAGTATAATCTAAAAAAAATATTCTCAATAGGATAGTTTTCACAAACGGTCTACATAATAATAACCAATGGATTACTTTAATCATAAATATTCTTTATCACTTTAGGGATTTTCATAACATTCTTTTAGTAATAAGGTAATCCTTAAGCTTATTGACGATACTCATGTATATTTGAGAAGAAAAAATTATTTGTCTGAATGTTTTTCCATTCTAAATATAAGACTCGAAAAGAAAATGTGATGTTATTATTATGTAATAATGATAAGTATATCATATTATTTTTCTTATTTTCTTCATGATTTAACTCAACCACCTATTATGTAACATAATACATATATATTCTAACAAACGTTTTCAAACATGCAAACCATGTATTCCTTATTATTATGTGCATACTCAAAAGGATTCTCATTAGCATATATTTGTTGTGTTTTTTTTCTGTTATGTTCATAACCAGAGTTTTGACTAGTATGTTTTTTTTTCTGTTTATTATCATCTTGTACATTGCAGGCAACTAAATGATTTTATTTAATTGCTTCTTTAACCAAAATCCTTGTAGATATCGTGTGTCTTGTAAACATGTATGTCCGGGGATATATGTATGCATGTATGATGATATTTGATGAATCGGATTTTATTTTACCATTAAAAAAATTGAAATGTATGAATTTATTTTTTTCATTTTTGTTATTGTTAAGAAGATTATCTTTAAAAAATGATTTTTATATTTGGGGAAACAGGAAGGTAGAAAAAAACGGAGGGGGAAACATAATTTTATACATGATAGTTCTACTCTTTTTTTAGTTTAATTACGTAGATTTTGATTTGTTCAGTAATTATTATAGGTAGATTTAATTGCCTATTCTACAATTGAACACATTGTTATTTGATCTGGGTTCTTTTTTCTTCTTCCATTTTAACATAGTACATTTATTTGTTAGTATTGCTCAACTTGTTGCTCGACTTCGTGGATTGTTTGAAGTTAGACATTAGCACTTTTGGATACCGGCTCAGTGGTCTATCGGTTAAGTGCCTTGGCGCGAGACTGTTATATCCTTGGTTTGAATCTCATGAGACGAGATCGTGGATGCGCACTGCTAAGGAGTCCCATAATAGGATGAAACGGCCATCCAGTGCTTCCAGGTTTTCGATGGTGGTCTAGCTTCAATTGACTCATGATTTCAACTATATATAATATTAAATAAGTTTAAAATTTCCCATTCTTTTATATCAGTTTATGTTATTTGAAAATAATTCTACTGTTACATTCTTTCCAATATAAGTAGTAGAACAAGATTATTTTAAAACATTTTTTAATATCATAACATGAAATGTAACAAAGTTTCTTAGGTTACATTCCTTTGAAGTTTACAAATTTTTTTTGTTTATTTCCTGTTATTCATTCTAATCTAAATTGACTTCTTCAAAGTCTTCATTACAGAAATAATTTAGTTTATTGTGTTACTTTAGTGAAACAATTCAAAAAAGAAAAGATGTATTTTTTATTAACTAGAATCTTTTATAGTACACAAAACATATTAACAAAGTATGTATTTATATACTAAGACAAAGTTTATTTATTTATCATGCTTAATCATTAAAAGAGGAAGGTCGAATAACATATTACACAAAGAATTGGAAGTGAACATGAAAAGGATGAATAGCAACTGGAAAGGATTGCTCAGGACAGGGTTGAATGGAGAGTGCTAGTGGGTGGCCTATGACCCTTCACGAGGAGTAACAGGAATAAGTAAGTAATTTAATTGTAAATAATCCTGACAAAATTCATTTAGGTTATCATTAGACAGAGAACTACGAAAAAGTAAATAGTACCAGACAGTTCTGATATTTTGATTTGTAATATGATTATAATCTGTTGTAATCTGTGAGTATTCATAAGGGATATCTACTAATTAGTACCCTTTCATAAACTATAAACTACGCAATATTAACTTGTTTTTTTAAACATATTTACGAGCATTCAAATGAAATACACGAATAATGATGTTAATATACTTGAAATCCTGATTTAAAATTCCAATTTCTCAACTTTTACTATGGCAAAAGAGTATTCTGTTGGGGTATTCATTGGTTGTCTAGAGAGAAAAATAATGTACAGAGTTATTTTTCATATCATATGGGTTTATAGAGAACTTTTAATGTTATTCTGATTACGAATCAACCTAAGTTAGATAATCATTGAAAACATGAAAGCAATCGAGAGCTAATATTTGTCTCCTAAGAAGTTCCTATCCACTTCTTTACAGATCAAATAATATAATAAAATTGATTAGGTTTATTTTCTTGCAAAAATATGAACTTTTTTGCAGTTTAGGATCAGTTTAAAACGTAACATTCATAACTACTACTTTAACGTATATTTTACCTAATTATTTTAAGGGGAAAATTCGTGCCTGATGGTGTCTTATTAATTATTATAATCCAAAACTTTATTTTGTGACACATTTAATCTGATATACAACGTATTCGTCTTCCCATTATACTTTAATTAAATGTACATTTTTAACTCGGACTCCATTGTTCTCACTAGAACTCCAGGGGTTAAATCTTGCAGTTAGTCTTTAGTGAGCACATGAATGTTATCGGTATACGAATTTGTGGAGATTGTAGTATTTTGAATGTTGATTCACGAATCGATCTAAGCTATACCATCATTGAAAAAGCTTAGATCAACTCGTGAATCAACATTCAAAATACTACAATCTCTACAAATTCGTTTACTGACAAATTCATTTGTCTGTTTTTTGTACGAATAAAAATATTCTTTATAAATTTCTCCCATAAAGAGAGTTCAGACTAAAAATTAAACACTTGTGCATATTTATGTCGATACTTTATAGTCAGCATTGTCAAGTGAAAGTATTTATTATTTACCACGAAATAAGCGGGAAAACTTTTAAACGGACATGTTTTACAGAACTCGTTAAACTTCGTTGATCATGAGATTGCTCGCTCCTAAGACATGACAATAGACTGTAGAAATGCAAAGTTATTACACAATACATATTTATAACCTTCAAACATTCATTCGCATCTTTCGGTGTGTTCCGCCATCTCATTGGTCTTCTTGTTTGATATTCAAGTGTTCTACCAGTACCGCGCTTTCGATTCACTGAGACTCTTCACTCTGTCTGACAATTGTGGTAATTTCAACGTCACATTCCACCACACACTTCTTACGAATAATCCTGTGAGTGGCGTTCACTACACTATTTCTATCAACTTAACGTTACAAAAATAAATTAGATCACTGTAAATCTATTCACTTATCACTAACACAACGATGAAAATGCAATAAAAATTTATATTACATAATGTAAACTGTAGATTAGTAAGTTTACAACAGGTGATGCATCGAATTGGCGGTCATGGTACTAAACTGCGGTATAATACATTCTGTAAGACTGTTTTCCGATGACACTATTTGTAAATGAATAGAAGTTTACGCGTTTAAAAGTTAAATCATAAAACTTGTAGTATAACTTAAATCAATAATATTAATTTATAGTTTATGATAAGTTAGATAGTTAACCACATAAAAGGTACCACGCTTGTCAACTGAATAAGTTAGAGGTATAAATCAGTTTAAGGAACAGAGAATAATACAAACAATTCATTATGTATAATGTATAAACATAAAATAACTATCTTCAAGATTGTTTCAGAAGTTCAGTCATTTCGTTGTTATGTAAATGGCAGTGACAGTGGAAAACATTTCATTCAGTTGTTACTTTCTATCACAAATGTTAGATCATAAATGAATATAATCAGTATAATTGGTGAATGAAAATTTATTTAAAAATGAATAAAAGAAACTAATGATGATCCTTACTTAACAACAATAATTCAAGATTAAAGGCTGATCAATCGATTTCAAATATTTAATTGGTCAGTAAGTATATCGGTTTAACAAGTAGAAATAATATTTTTTTTAAAATTATTCATTCCTCAAAGACTTTAATATTTACCTTTGATTATTCATTTATTATCTGATCAGTCTATCTATATTGATTAAAAAGTCTGTTTATAGAAAACTGTTATATTTAATCAATTATCCGGTAGTCTTATCTTATGTTAACTGTTTAATTTAAGGTTGACTAGTTGGTTTTGCAATACAACTGTCTATTAATCTATGTATGTTAAATTAATGAGTTTACCAGTTGGTTGTTTAATTATAATATAGATATTTAAGTTTCAGTGAGATAGGTAATATGATAGGGAAATGTTTATATGTATAATTAAGACTAGAAGGTTATTGATTGGAGAAATCCTTGAAGGAGTCAAAATTTTAAATTGGACTATTAAAACTTATCTAAATTGTCAATTCTATCTGTAGAATACTAACAAATTCACTCGATTAACTGTTATCTAATGAAACCCACAACAAACGAGAAAAGTAAATTTAAAAAATAATTTCCTGAATAAAAATACTTCACTTATTAGTTATTCACATGTTCTTAGCTAAGTTCAGTTCATGAATGAAATTTCAATATTTATGTTTTGTCTAATATAAGAATATGTCAGATGTGAACGAACAAATATAAGGTGGAGAATTAGTGAAAACTGATACCACCAGACAATTGTTTTATTCTAGTTTGACAATGTTCAACTATTTTATATTCATCATAAGTATTTAGAAATAAAATTGATTTTTATTGAGACCATGAACGGATCTAAGTTGAACAACCACCTGAAACTAGAAACACTGGACCACCGTTTCTTTCTAGTGTGGAACTACTCAGCATTGCACTTTCATAATCGTGCATGTGGACTTAGAATCTAGGACCTTCAATCTTGCTTAACATCTAGATCACTAACCTCAATCAATCCACGATGATGCACGAACGTTGTTAAACATCTTCAAAAATCTCCATAACCCCATGACTTTGTAAAACAAAAACACTTAGTTGGACAAAGTGATAATCACTTGTGCAGTATGTATGTTTTTTTCATTCATATGTGCTAAAGATTTAGTTTTATAATCATTTGTATTCTTTCCCAACTACTTCTTCACTTCTATTCTTTGTCTTAATGTATGGAGTCGTAAATATAATAGCATAATGGAATTCCCCCATTTAATATTTATAATAATAATTCAATGAATTTGACAATAATTATATTTCTGTCGTGGCCGTTTGTATAAAGACTCATATCTAATTAATCATTGATAGTATTTTTACTCATCATTGCGATATATTTTCCGTCTGAAGATTACTTCTGATTTATTTTTGGTAAGTTATAAATTATGAGGTATTCCGTTATCATTTAACAACGTCCGCTTGAAGGAACTTTTGTAGAATGACACCTCTTTACAAACTGCTGAAGACAACGTATATGATTATATGTCTATATGGAAGGCTGTTATTTTCTGTTTTCAACTATATATTTATTTATTTTGAACACATAAACATTGGTACAAGTGGGCACCAAATACATAACAATAACAATGAGGCCATTAGCAGTTATTATTGATTTATGTGCGGGCTGTGATACTGCTCGGGTGCCCAGACGGTAGTAGGTGGGTTTTTAGGGGGCCACACCTCGAGACTTCGACCTAAAAAGTCGGATCTATAAGGCAGTGGGACAACGTTAGGTGATGCAGTCCCATGTTGGACGGTGACCAACGATTGGGTCATACACCATTTGTTCCCTCAGGATCCTGGGTCCCATGTACACCATTAGTTTGGTGTCATGTTTTTCAAATCCCCCCAGTGGATCTTCCACGTTCACTAACTTGGTTAAAGCGCCAAACGTTCGTTTTTCGTCCTCTCAATTTCGTAAACAACAGCCCCTTTGCGAGAAAGCTGTGAGCAGGACTTCCCTGGCAGTGGCTGTATACTATATAGTCCATTTAAATAACTTTATATTGCTTAAATTAAAGTGAATATAACCTATATTTTACTTAATGTTGTCAAAAGTAGAATCAGAAATACGAAATTTACTCATGTTTTCTCTATTCAACGAATTTATGATTACATTATAAAATCGTATATAATATTAGTGTTCCTATTCATACCATAAATTGAAAGTAGTGCCCACATTAATAAATACCAACAGTTATCTAATTAGTTTCTAAGTCATAATGCTCATTAACTTCTCTTAAAGTCAAATTCTCTGAGTTGGATCATTCAGCCATGAATCTCTACACTATACAATCAGTATAAGCAACATAAGACAGTAATTTGCTTAATTTTACTAGTAATAATAAGGTGATAACAAAGAAAAAACAAATTCCGACTGTTACAAATAGCTAAAGTATTTTTTATTCAAAATCTGGCCGCTTACAATGTCGGTTCATTCATGTGTAAATATTTGAATAGCATTTTATATAATGACCATCTATTGTGGGAAATTCGAATTGTCAAGTTATAACAAATCTAAATAGGATAAGTTTACTTTATATAAACATAGTGAAGTATAATACAATTTCTTTTATTTTGTATTCCCTACAATGTTTCATTTACCATCTTTATTCTTTCCATAAATTGTTTTGTATATAGTCCCTAGAGACATAGTTGACCAGCCAAAAAATAAAAGAATAAATAATACAAATGAAAATGAATATTTTTTTAAAAAAAATAAAAAAAATAAAAAAAATATTTCTGCTTCAATGAATCATAATCTCATTGATAATTCGACTAAATAAAAGGAAAAGAAAAAAATTGTATTGCATGAATGAGAAATAATTATTTAACTAATATAATGAAACAAAAAGGAAATGAATGTTATTTCAATATGTTGACAGAACAAAAAAAATTGAAATAATTCTAGAACAACAACAACAACAACAAAGAAGAAGAAGAAGAAGAGCCTACTTGACAGATTTGATGGTGGTTAAAGAGAAAAGTTGATTTGAAATCGTTGTGTTGCTTGTTCGGTTATTCTTTTTATTTCTATGTATAAGAATTTAATAAGATTGACAGAAATAGTCTATGAAAATGATTAGTTTTCTTTTTAAGTATTCCAATAAGTATAATAATGAGTAGTAGATATCTTTTTGTAATGGGGTGAAATTCAACTTCTTCACTAACATTTTAGTTTTGAGAAGATGATTGACTTTTTATAATTGAGTGACCTCTTTAATCACTATGTATCAATTTAATACTTTATGAATACAAATCACTTATGACTTTAATATTTACACATAAATAATCATGTACTATGTCTTTAGTATTTTATATAAACGTCGTTTCAAATGAATGAACATTTGAAACTATACAGTTTGTGTGGAACGATGTGATCAGTTAAATCAATCAAGTCTAGAGTGAAGAAATAACTTACAATGAATGGAAATACTCTTCACTACAAATTGATGGAAATTGAAAACGTGAGTTGTGATTGTTGAGATGATAGTGAAAATTTCTCGCTCAGGAAACATTAACAAGCATTTTATCCAATCAGAGTTTGACTAGAAGTTTTGCTAGAAACATCACGAAAATGAAAAGTAACATGTAGAGGTTCTAATCGACTGATTACTACACTACTACTATGTTTAGTAACATTCCAGAATTTTTAGGAAAACTCAAGGACTTCTAAAATACTATAAGAATTCTATATTTTCTGTACATAAATGAACCGTTGGAGTAAAGTGCTTCTCTCTTGTTCAAGTCGCTATGTTGTTCTAGCTTGGGGTTTACGAGACTAGCTTAGGATCCGAATATAGCGTTCACTCAACAAGACTTATCAGTGATTCAGTTCTCTATGAAGTCCAAAAGTTCTACATTAAATACCATGTTAGGTAGTTCGAAAGCACTGCCCCAAGACAACAGTTAAGAAATTTCTGTTTTTTACCCTTTTTCTACTGAGATTCACTAAGTGAGAAAATAACCTAACACTAATTGAATAATGTAAATGAATAGAAAAATAAGTTGAAATTATCATGATGTCAATTATTAAAAAAAGATAGTAATAGGATATAACATAAACTAAGTGTATATCTGTCTACAAATGATTATAAAACGAAAATCTTATAATCAGAAGGGGTTTTGTAGAGATTTAGTATTTTCATAGTTGGAAGCATGAGTCAATTGAAGCTTGACCACCAAGGAAAACCTGGAAGCACTGGATGGCCAACTCGTCCTACTGTGGGACTCCTCAACAGTGCGCATCCACGACCTCGTCACGCGAGATTCGAACCCAGGATCTATCAGTCTCGCGCGTGGGTGCTTAACCTCTAGACCACTGGGTCAACATCAGATGGTGTTTATGTCTAACTTCAACCAATCCACGAAGTTGAGCAAGCGTTCACCAATTGTCTTCGGTGAGTTCCTATCTCACGACAGACCTGGTTTGAACTCCACTGATCACTGCTTCTCACTAGAACTCCAGGAGTCAGTCACTAGTGCCGGCTCAGTGGTCTATCGGTTAAGTGCTTGCGCGCGAGACTGGTATGTCCTGGGTTCGAATCTCGCGAAGCGAGGTCAAGGATGTGCACTGCTGAGGAGTCCCACAGTAGGACGAATTGGCCGTCCAGTGTTTTCAGGTTTTCCATGGTTATCTAGCTTCAACTGACTCATGCTTTCAAAAATGAAAAATATTATAGTTAAAAATGATTGTGATATTTACATCTAAAGAGAAATAGATTCATAAAACATTGGTAAAAGTAAAAAGAAAGAAGTATGAATAGTAGAATAGATTAACATAAATAATATCTTTACCAGATCTAAATGAAGATAATTATTTTTTTGAAACAGGTAATTGTCTTTCTACATTGAATTCAATGTTATTGCTGATAAAAATGATTTCATTTTACATATTGAAAGAGAAAATCGACAAGTTTGATGTTAATTATCATGTTTCTTTTTGTTCACAACATTTAGAAAGTATCTTTAAGTTTGATCATATTAGGTGTAACTCCGCCTGAAGTCCCTCTTTGGGGCTACTGCCAGTTCGAAGCCCGGACAAAAGGAGAAAGGTCGGGTATGGAGTTAGCGACCCCACCCCGTAGAAAACTAACTCGTTAAAAATACCAATTAGAAAAGGTAAAATACTTTGTGTAATATAATTGTTCAATTATTTTTATTTTTCGGGGGTAAATTCGATTCATAAGCTTATTTACATGTAAAGATAAACTATAAGAGTAAGTTATTATGAAAGTCATGATACGGGATCAAATCAATACAAAGAGATGATAACTAATCCACCTTAATATTTAATAAATATTTGTAAACAGCTTTATAATATATATTGACAGCTAAATAGATTTATAAAGCTACAAAAAGATTCTCTAAATGAATATCCGATATGATGTGACTAACTATTAATATGTAATACTTATATGGTCTTTTGCTGAGATTTCAACTTGTCAACCCAGTGAAACATGAAATATTCATGTGATATTGCTTTATGGAATTGAAAATAAACTATTCACCCTAATTATGTAGTGATCATATGTGCTTGATACTTTTTAAACAAAATACGGTGAACTTGTTATGGTACAGAAGATTTGTAGTTCAGGTGGATGATTTTGAAGTAGACTTCTACCTGAAGTTTGTGCTGATGATATCGTTCAGGATAACGATGAAAGCTCCAAGACCAAACCATTCAGCTCAGAGAACAAAACTACACCGGAATACGGTGAATCTATTACATCATAAACTTTCACCACTAAATTAAACAATTCACTATTTCTATTCAATATCTTTAGGACATTAATCATAATTAAAATTGAATCGACGTTTTGTAGCTGGAAGTTAATACCATAAATTATAACTCAAGTAGTACGCAAACTATCTGATATTCATTTTCTTATGCATTGATACTAATGTTTAAAATAGTTATTTACATGTAATATGTAATATAGATAAGTATGCGTGGTCGAAAACTATAACAGACTGATGAGATCTGATCATGTCACAAATTGATTTAGTCTATAGTCTTGGGTTTGATTTTCATTGTTTTATAACACTTGGATTTGCAGTATACAATTTCAAATTTGTGTAAAGTATTTTGAAATTGTTAAAATAAAAATAGATTTGTGATTTGATTTTTGTAAGACTCTGAATATAACTCTTAACATCACTGATACCCATGAACAAGGAACACAATGAAAAAATAATCTGAGTTCAATTTTGTTCTACTAATCTCGTTATAGAAATAATTTTTTTTAAAAACCATCAAAACATTACAAATAATGAAAACTGATAATCTTTTCATCAGTAACGAGTCTTCCTCATTAACATTTTTTTCTAGTTAGGTAGACATACAACTTAATTCACAGGTACTTTAAGACTTTCTCAATGGAAATCATTAGGAAGCTAATCACCCCTTAAAAACAAATTGGCTGATGATCGATACGTAAAATGAGTCAATATATTTTTAAAAATAATAATTAACCAATATTAACCGATGACCTTTAATTAAAACTTGTAAAATTTCGTATCTCCATATGTTAAACTTATAGATAAATAAAACATTCAAATGCCTATAAACAGTGAAAAACTACAAGAGTTTCTCACATTTTTATCAGGCTTAACTCCTTCGTTATACAATATATAGGTTTTTAGAAGCTTGAACCTCAAAAAATTCAGATTAACTTGACCACTGTGAATAAGTGTCTTATAAATTACAACTATAATACATTTTCAAGCATAATTTTCGGTCATTCTGTAGGAGAATGACATTTATTCCCTTTAATCTTAGGCTATTTTCCCGTTAAGAATTAAAACTTATGTCATACTATGGTGTGTGCTACTGATGCCGACAGATATTAGTAGTATGTATCATCAATATAAAGTGAAGTGCCTGGAGGCAGAAGGTTATGAAGACCAAAGAAAAGGGCGATTGGCGTGTAAACGAAAGAACAATGAAGTTTGAGGTGACTGACTGATATTTGCAAAAGGAACAGTCAAGTTTGAGACAATTGATGGACATTTTGCAAATGAAGTATTTACTGTGTCGTTCTCAGATTTTATTAAGATGTTCTGTAATTTTATGTTCAAATACAGTCGATTGTCCCCACTTGTGTTCTCGTTCACTACAATACTTCTATAATTATACCTAACTAGTTCATATATATATACATATATGTTAAGTGTACGAAGCAACCAAACGTGAAACGGTTGTTTTCACGTAATGATTTGGAAAAGTTATTTAAACTAAGAAAATCTTGTTGAGAACCATTTGAACTGATTGAAAAGTTTTTAATTAAATTTGAAATCAAGTTGAATTTTTTCATTGAAGTAAACACTCATGAATGGGTAGATTGAAGGAGGAAGAAGAAAAAGAAGAGAAAACTATAGGCGAAATTTCGAAAGAAGAAATCAAACTTGTAGAAAAATGAAAGGAAACGATTAGTGAACACAAATATAAAAATCAATCATAAGAATATATATATACAGCTTACGTATAAACTAACAACATAGTAACGATTATTGAAAAAAATATGTAACCAGTTTAAGATGACTGCACTCAATCGATTGAAATCGGGTATGCATTAATTAGTAACATGCTTCCGACTTAAAGACTTGACAAAATAAAATTAGTTACTTACTCAGTGACTGATTAGAGTACATATATTAGCTATACAGTAGATCAGTTCATTGACTGTATTACCATGTATTTTAAGTTTAGGTCTACACGCAAAATTTGGGGAGTATAAATGAATGAAATAAGTAGATATTCTTTGTTTAGGGATCATTATAAAATTTAAATGAAACTCCAGTTGATGTAATGTTCTGCTGAATAAAATCCCTGGTTAAATTGTCACTAATTAAGATCATACAAGTTCAAACAATAATCAATTCCTATACGATGGTCAATATCCCTTAATGCAAACAGAAATAAACTATATTCAAAAATATCAGATAATTCATATAAATAGTGTTTTAATTTATCTAAATGAAATAAGTAACTTGACAACGAAAAAGTATCATTTAAGATTAATTGAATGTTACATGTTAATCTACTGTTAATATGTCCAACTAAGTAATGAGTTATTTCGAAAAAAATTCCTCTCTCTTGGCGTTATTGTTTACATAGTAAAGTAAATAATTAATAATGATAAGTAATATATGCAAATGTATAAATTCAGTAGAGTAATGTAAACATGACTCCGTCTGTAGCTCTTATACAGTTACTGTCAGTCCTAAGTCCGGATAAAAGAGGAGGGTTGGGAATGGGGTCTTCAACCCCATCCTGTAGAAGACATTCTTGCTAAAAAAAACTCTAACCAGATTAAAATTTAAACACGATCTTCAGTCATATTTATCTGCTTGTCATAGTTTTGAGCAAGTATTGAAGTGAACCAAGACTCAAGTGAGGAGGATCAATTAAACAGTTCTTTGGTAGAATAAGAAAACTATACATTAAATACTTCGTTTGCAAATCTTCCATCAACCATCCTTTACATTTTTCATGATTATTCTAATTCTTAATTCCTTTCTGTTTTCTTTAATTCAATCTTATTAACATTCTTTTGATAGGCATTCATTCCACTTCTGATCAGTATTGCATACTACTTACATCTGTTAACATAAGTAGTATACACTATAGTATAAATACTTTTCCCCCTTTTTTATATAGCAAAAATATAAAAATTTCTTTTCAATTCAACTGATATATCAAAGGTGACAAAGGTGAAATGACTAATTAAGTAAATATTTATTAGTTACATTTCATTCATATGAAGTATGTTGATTTATCTATTAACGCCTTTAAATATTTTAGAATAATTACGAGTATTAACTTGTTAAATTGTTTATCTATTATAGAAAAGATAAATGGCATGATTTATTGATTTACAATGATAAATATGATAAGTCGAACATAAAAGTTTAACCATACATTAGTATCAGAAGAGGTTTTGTGGATATTATAGTAATTTCAATAGTAGTCTATAGGTTAAGCGCTCACGCGCTGAGACTGATGGGTCCTCGTTTCGAATATAGCGAGGCCGGATCATGGATGCGCACTACTGAGTAGTCCCACAATAGGACAAAACAGCCATACAGTTCTTCCAGGTTTTCCATGGTGGTCTGGCTTCAATTGACTCATAATCTCAACTATTGAAATTACCATAAATTAGTAATTAATTGCACAGTAATGAAGGATTGAATGTGTGACTTATCCTAGTTTTTTGCTCATGAACATAGAAGAAAAATCAGTTGAATTCATAGTATTTAACGGTAAGCACTATATGTTTTTATTGTGGATCTTACATTTAATTATTTAGACTTTTCAATCTTGTGAGTATGTCAATATAACATTCTGATCTTTGCTTATTTCATGACCTGTAACTTCCCATAAACACTCCTTTTTATATGTTCAGTTCAATGGGGGTTAGTGAATATTACATATAATTTTCACGAGATCATTAAATCGTATTTCATTGTGATAAATATTACATTTGACAATTACAAAAATTTGTTGTTCTGGTGAAATAAAGCACATAGTAACAAAACATAATTTTTTCTATCCAATCAACAAGTCATTTCAGTTATCCGATCACTTATTGTTGTCCTAATTTTCTTAAAAATTACTTTTAGATTTTTTCAATGATTATTCACAATTATCAAACAATCTCATTTTTAAAGGTTAGGTGAAGCATTAAAACATTTATATTTGTAACAATTTCAGGGGAAGGGATGAAATAAAATGTATGTTTACCAAAGGATCATATCGTATTTATTTTATACAGATCATCTGGAAAACTGGTAAAAAATATCTAAAACCTAAATTTCAACCATCCAGCTGACGAGTCCCAAATAGGAGGAAACTCGCGTCCTGGATTCCACTGCTAGCCACTATCCATATTTGCTTATCAACCTATTTTTGTTTCATTAATTAGATCCTTTATTATTTTGATAGACGTTAACATTTTCATTAGGCAACAATATCGATAAAAATCAAAACTCTACTTAGTGTTCACATTGTTAGTATTAATCGAATTCCATCAATCAAAATACATTATCTGTTTACTTGAATATAAGAAAAAACACTATAGTGAAACTTATTTCATATAATACTTTTGCTCTGTCATTCATTGCATAATTGGTTAACGATAATTCAATCTTGTTTCATCAATGTACATCTTTAAAATAACTTATTACACAGTTTGTTATGAGCCGCTTGTTGATGCACTGAAGTAGAGTAGTAAAAAATTGTCAATGGTTTCTCCTTATCAACCAGCAGTCTATCCCTTAGTATAATGATTATAACATTGCTTACAACATTATTCATTGAGAACTTTCGTCTAAATTTAAAAGAATGGTTTCATAATGTTCGTGCGCTGAGTTAATGTAAGACAACATTAAAGAGGAAGAATATATTTGTAAAATCCCAGCTATTGAATTTCAAGAAAACCCAACGCTTCACTAGCCAATCTAATCCAAAACGTTTCAAGGAAATATTCCAAATTCAATGGCTGAGATTTTATAAATATATTCTTCCTCTTTAATTATTGATTAAGTTACAAATCACAAGAATGATACCAAGTTCATTTTACTGAGTTGTAAAATAATTATTAAAATGAGTTTGTGAAAACCAACAGCTTGAATCAATAGTTCGAATCTCGCGAGGCGAGGTCGTAGGTGCGCACTGCTGAGGAGTCCCACAATAGGACGAAACGACCGTCCAGTGCTTCCAGGTTTTAACAAATAACTACATTATTATTGAACAGGTATCACCTAACAAAAATTGTGTTTATCTGTGTTTTCATAATTCTCAACATGATCAACAACTACTTTTGAGATTAACTGAAGCAAACAATATCGTGTTTCATTTGAAAATATATTGATCGTTTGAAGATGAGGTATATAACACATGAAAAAACCATTATTAGACTTATGTGATCAAGTTAAAGGTTAATTGTTCTCGGTAACTGTAAAGTGTTTACCAACTACGTGATCACTTGCTCTGCAAACAGATAATAAGTTGTTTCTACTCATCAATATTTCAGTGATCTTCTGTTCTGCAAACTAAATAGCTTTATTATGAAGTCTTCATTGTCTTTGTGGATAATATTATCAATGGCTATATCAACTATCAGCAAAATTTCTAAACAAATAATTACACATTATCTACATTAATACCTTCTCGGAATCCTTCTTTTTATCTGGTTGCTCTTCCACCTTTTGTTGTTATATTCGTACTTTTAATCTATCATTTTAAGGACGTCATGAATGTAATAGTCGTCTCAAGAAATAAGTAAAATTCCACGTAATACTGAATAGTTTCGACTTATTAGGTTACCTTAATTTTAAAGTTAAAATGTAGCTTTTTCAGGTAGTTTCATAGTAATAAATTCCAATGCATCTATTCGTAATTGTTTACAGTACCTCCATTCACAATATTATGAACTATAACAAATGTGATACCAATATATATACTAATCTACATTATCCTTATAGAGTGAATTAATGAAAAGACATAAATCCATCTGTAACAGAACAAGGTTACAGAATAGTAGCTCTTAACATTTGAATTTTTAATCCTGTTACTATTTTAACGATTCTGTCATCTCACTTATAAAATGTTTTATAAAAACTTATTACAAGAATGTTTGCATCATTAAGAATATATTACTTTTATCTTGGCCCCAAAATGCCCTGGTACGGCAGAGAGTGAGAAGAGTCCGCTCTCCCTCACGAAATGCTTTCACATGGCCACGCGTATATAGCCTCTGACAGGGAAGTCCTACTCACTGCATTCTCGTGGCGGGGGTGTTGTTTACGCAATTGAAAGGACAAAAAGTGAATGTCCGGCGCTTTAATCGGGTTGGTGGACACAGAAAGTTCACCTAGGGGAGCTAGAAAACCCTCACTCCAAACCAATGGTGCACATGGGCTCCAGTATCCTGAGGGAACCAATGGCGTATGAATCAATCGTTGGTCACTGGCTACCATGGGACTACATCTCCTGACGATGTTCCACTGCCTTGTGGATCAGATTTTTAGGCTGGAGGCTCTGTGTGTGCCCCCTAAGAAAACAACCTGCTTCAGTTTGGGCATCTGGGCAGTATCACAGCCCTCACTCAAATCAAATGAGATTTGTGTGGCGCATATATATCTGGTGACCCTTTGTACCAATATTTATGTGTTTGAATAAATAACTTTTTACTTGATAATCTTTATATTATTATTATCGATAACTTTATTCAATATTATTTTTTGGCACAATATAGACTTCTCAGCACAATGTATTTTAACAAGTTTCCGTTTCTTACTTCTTGATTGATCCTGACGATAAATATTGAGTGATCGTCAGTTAGAAGTTAGCAGTTCAGTCAATCAACATCTAAATAATGTACATTGTTTTCAGTACATATTACCAGCAACCATGATATCTCTGATTGGGCCTTTTGTAACTTGTACAACAAAAGGTTGTGCACTTATCAAAAACGCACCTGAATAGGTTATGCGAATAATAGCTATAGTAATTAATTAAAACAAACTAAATTAAATAACTTGTTGAACTATCTAGATAGCAGAAACAGATAATCTAGATGTTCAAGCAAGCCGCCTTTGTTACTTCCTATTCGGCTGTACAACAACAAATTTTAAAAAACCTCTCAGATACAACTACTCTAGACATATATATAATTATGATATCTACTTTAAAACTAAGTGAAGATAATTGTTGACAAGATGATTAGAGGTTGACAAAAGAAACACCACACTAAATAAATGAATTATGTAACTAGATTTTGTTTTTTATTTAATCAAAAATGATTTATGTTTTTTTATTTCATTTATTGTAAATATAAAGGTCAAATTTGATGTTACATAGACATCAATATTCAGACCTATAAAGTATACAACTAAAATATTGTTAATTTTTCAGATTAAAATTAGTAGACAATTAGGATTTGGTGGTTGAATATCAACATTGTCTTGTATACTTTATAATAATGAATGATTTGTATGTCATTATTTTGTATCATTAATCATTCTTTCTGATAAAGCTTATTAGAGAAGAATTATGTATACAAGACATAATCAATTGGTATCTTGATAAAATAAAATCTACATTGTTATAGTTGCTAGGGAATGTACACTTTATTTTCATAGTTTATACAATTTCCCAAATTAAATTATGAATAATGATAAAATTATTAGGTCAGGACATAAGATTAAAATGTTGATGGTGTAGTTTTAATCTGAAGTTTGAAAATGAAAGGGATTTTTGTGGATACTGTTGTAACTTGACAGTTAACATCATGAGTCGATTACAGCTAGACCACCATGGAAAACCTGGAAGCCCTGGACGGCCATTTCGTCCTAGTATGGAACTCCTCAGCAGTGCGCATCCACGATCCTACCCCAGGAGGTTCGAACCGACGACCTTCAATCTTGCGCACGAACGCTTAACCTATAGACCACTGACCCAGTATCCAGTGGTGTTAATGTCCAACTTCAACCAATCCATGAAATTGAGCACCGCTCATCATTGACTTCAGTGATTTTTAATAAATAGTAATCTGATACTGTGTGCTTATTTCTTTATACAATCGAATAGCCACTTCTGGTATATATACATATATATCCCGCGTGAAGGTTCGTGGATGCGCACTGTTGAGGAGTCCCATACTACAACTAAGCGGCCGTCCAGTGTTTCCAGGTGTTTAATGGTAGTCTAGCATAGACCGACTCATGAATTCAACTGTGAAAAATACTACATTCTCCACAAATCCCCATACTGATGATACAAGTAGTTGGTATATTTTTATGGATGAAATAAAGAAAATAAAGAATCCAAAATATTCGGTCATTAAGCAGTAATTAATGTCATATTTACTGGTCTTTACTGTCAATCGAATTCTATTGAGCAAATTACGGTAATTCTTGCAGACTAAGTGAACAGTCGTATAAACTTCTATCTCGAAAAATGTTATATCATTATTTGAATTGTGGAGTGGTAATTTCTCTAAAATTCTATATTGATTGATGTAGAATTTGTTTGCACAAAGAACGAAATAAATAAAGATTGATAATTCAAATGGTGGATGTTGAATAAAACAGATTCATGTGTTTAGACTTGATAAGCAAAATTAAATGGATAGTTATTTCTTCATCAACGTTCTAAATTGTCTGACTAGATAGTTCATTTAATTTAATGTTTATTCTAATTTTGACCAAGAGTTTAACTTTAGTGTTTTAATGATTATGTCCTTAGAAAAAAAAACATTTCGATCAAACTTAAAAGTAATTTTTATCATGAAATAGCATAATTAAGGTAAATTATAGACAACTATAAATCACTGAACAAACATATTGTAATCGTGTAAAACAGCTCATCTTCTACACAATGATAACCTCAAATTGAATCGAATTCGAATCAAATAATATTTCATATTGAATACAGTGGTCTTGAGTGCTATTAGAGGTATTAAGGTGGTTATCATTTCCCGGTGGCTCACACCGCGGAAGGGTTCTTCTAGAAGTACCTGAAAAAGAAAATTGTATTGGAAGTGGTCTTAGTGACCTGGGAGCGTGACCGCAGTACCCAAGGGACAACTGCTTTGTATTGGCCTTACCTTACCGCCAGAGACGAATATCAGTGAGATAAGACGAGGTGTGCATTTTTAGGGTCGACTTCTTCAACCCCACTCCTCCTTGTGGGAATGCAGCATAGCTGTTATGCTGGTTGTACGTAGGAAACACCTTACTGCCGTCACACCTGTGTACAGTCAGCAGTACAACTTCACCTTCGGATCTTGAGTTTGTTATTTTCATCTTACCGCTCTTCAACTGACCTGTTTAGCATGGTAGGACCTTGAAAAACGATTGTTCCAGCCAGTGTAGCTCGACTGGTTCATCATGATATGTAAGCCCGACCACCACGTCAAGGTAGCAGCAACAGTCGGTTGTAACTAACTAACTGACTGACATATTGAATACAACACTTTCTAAATCATCTTACAAAATATAATCTCAAAAATAAATTAGAATAATTAACCAAAAAAAAATTTTAAACTCATCTCATTAAACTAATTTCCAACAGTTGCTCTTAATTCACTACTAAATATCTTAAAAACTGTCATAAAAACTAATCATAAATTATAAGTTATCAACCAGATTTTATAATTAAAAAAAGGGGATTTTTTTATCCTTCCTCTAGGGAATCCAACACAAAAGAAAATTATATTGACAAACAAATTAACCAACAATGAAAACAATAATGAAAAAAAAATCAAAAAAAGTGAAATTCAGACAAATAGGGGGGAAACATATTGACTTGATAAAATAGAAAAAAAAATTTTTTGTTTTAAAAAAATTACATGTAATTAAAATGTCAAAATATCATTCAAGATTACTTTTTTTTTCTATTTCATTATTATTATGCACATATATGCCAACAAGAGATTGATCAATTACAGTCCTAAATAACAATAGGAAGAAGATATAAGGAAACAATCCCAAATGAATTTAAAATTCAAGATTACAGTTTTCTATTTCAATATTATTATTATTATTATTAGTAGTAGTAGTAGTAGTAGTATCTTTATGAATTAGTTGATGGTGTCCAATATTCTCTCTTGTGTAAAAAAAACTTATCGAATATATAATGTGAATGTCAATGAATTCTCATGATAATGTCAAAGTTTGTTATCCTTAATTCTATTCGACTATTAAGTTGTTGTTTGTTTACAATTTTTGTCGTGTGGTTACTTCATGAAAAAAAGTAAACTGATTTTTTTTAATTTTATATGATTGAAGTTGATTGAAGTTAGACATTAACACCGTTGGATGCTGGCTCACTGGTCTATCGGTGAAGTGCTCGCACGCGAGACTGATAGGTCCTCGGTTCGAATATCGCGAGGCGGGATCGTGGATGCGCACTGCTGAGGAGTCCCACAATAGGACGAAACGGCTGTCCAGTATTTCCAGGTTTTCCATGGTGTTCTAGCTTCAATTGACTAATGATTTCAACTATATAAAATTACTAAAATCTCCACAAAACCACTATCTAATAATGATTTCTGAATTATTGTCAAATTTTATTTAGATTGAAGTATCAATTTTTCTATTGATGTTTTAAAATAAATGATTTTAAAGGAAACTTCTTTTAGTTGTTTTGTAGTAGATCCATAATCCGGATAAAACCAAAGAATTTTAAGCATAGTAGTGCCATTTAAACGATGTATAAGAATTCTAATTCATATTCAGCCAAGTTTTAATATCAGAATAGGGATTTGTGGAGATTTTAGTAATTTTAATAGTTGAATTCATGAGTCGATTTAAGCTAGAACACCAGCGAAAACTTGGAAGTACTGGATAGCCAACCCATCCTAGTATGAACCTCCCCAGTAGTGCACATCCATGATCTCTCATGTAAAACTCGAACCTAGGACCTATCGGTCTCACACGCGAACGTTTAACACCTACACCACTGAGCGAGCATCCAACTATGTTATTATCTAACTTCAGTCGATCTATGATATTACGCAACCCTTCATCTATTGTCTGAAGTGAATAACTATCTCACATCCGACAGGAATCGGACTTCACTGGTCGCTGCCTCGTATACTAAGACAAAACGGCTGTCCAATGCTTCCAGGCTTTCCATAATGGTCCAGCTTCAATTGACTCATAATCTCAACTATTAAAAATATTATAATATCCACAAAAACCCCTTCTAATACTAATTATTCATTAATTGATTACTTTTATAATCTTTTGTTTTAATATTTCACAAAAAATAGATTCATAATTAAACCAACTACTTTTCATTCTTATCACAATTTCAAAATATCGATTTATATCAATGAATTCCTTTTAGTTACCATTATAATTTCCTGTGGTTTCTAAATGAATTTTTTTTTAAATTTTTCAGTTTTTTTCATAAATCGTTTCATAGCAAAATAATTAGAAAATTAATCATTTTGTATGATGTAACAAACAGATTTTTTATAGGAATCAGAGATAATGTAACAAAAACAATAATCAATAACAAGATCGTTTATGGATTTATTGATTTTTTTATAAAAAAAAAGTTTTATACTCGATGGGAGTTTATGTTTTGATCTCTGAAAAAAAATTCTTTCCCATTAGATAGTGACTACTGGAGATGATTATCTGAAAAGATAACAATGATATTTAATATGAAAATATAATATTAATATTTTAATAGAAAAATTTATTAGGGAAAAAGTGAAAACTAGTTTTGCTAACCAAATACTAAAGTCTCTCTTTTTTATAAACTGAATATTAGAAAACATATACATGATCACTTTATGACGATTATCTCATTTATATTTTATATAGGTATGTATCTTACCGAGACTGACCCTAGTTAGACAACAACTGAAGAAGAGAAGGCATTGAGTATCAGTTCCTTTCTACTGAGAGACTCTTCATTAATGAACATCTACATCCATAACATGAATCTCAACCATAACCTTCAGGTTCGACTACAAGCTACAATTAACTTTATTAGGGAAACATCTTACCATGCCATTAGGGAATAATCGTCACATTACATGATCAAAATCTATTAGTTGCGACTTCTCACAAGAACTCTATAATGTAAACTAAAAAATTAAACAATGTGTTATAGATCCTTTGGAATAGTAATCCATATTTGCTAATAGATATTTCTTAAGGTTATTGAATGAGTTAATGCGTGACTAACCCTACGAAAAGCGGAAAATATAAGTTCATTTAACATAATATAAACACCATAATTAGTTCCCACTAGGGAATTATGGTCGTAACTCACATTGAACTATGTAATTGTTCTTGGATAAAAAGTAAACATTGCGGTACAATGAGTAATAACCTGATAACTTATTATAAACATTATTTAGAATGCCGAAAAAATAGATAAGTTGGATAATCGAAGATTTTTAAAAGTTCGAATGCAGCTTTAACCATGGGTTATCATCGATTAGAGAGCAGTGAAAAAGCAAGGTGTGTTTCCTTTTTACGTTCTAATTCTCTGTCGGTACACGTACATAAACGTACATTACACACAAGTATGAATCTACAAAGCAAGATTCACACTTTCAACTTTATTTACTTCGTGACTTAATGTAACCAATTCTCAGTGCTTCTATATTCAAACTGCATCGGTCGTGGCCGTATACTAGAACTTCGAAAACTTGTCACTAAGTTATTCAGCACATGATTGTTCTTTAGACGAGGGTGTTGTAACAGCTAATTCAGTTTGAAGATCATCTAAGTTTTACATCAGATTGTTGTCTCTTACAAAATTTAAAATCTTTTAATACAACCAAATCCTATTAACCATCCGATCAACTAATTTTCATTAATAATGTGTTATTTTCTAAAACTGACTTCAAAATTTCAGTTCGGGGTTGTGAAGATCGCTGAGTTTCATCGAAATCATAAGCCGATCAATGTTAGACTGCCAGTAAAAACCTGGAACCACTGGGCGGCAGTATCATCCTAGTAACATTGACCGGTTCACATGCTCACTAGTGACTAACTCCGGGAAGGAATTTTGGTAGTTCTAGTAAAAAGCTTCAACCACTGGAGATAAAGCCTGTTTGATGTAGGACAGTTACCCACCGAAGACAATGAAAGATGGTAGTGCAATATGTCGAATTGGTGAAATTTAGACGCTAACACGATTAGATACCGGTTCAATGGTCTGGAGGTTAAGCGTTCGCGAGAGAACAAAGGTCCTGGGTTTAAATCCCGCCTGAGGGATAGTGGATGATCGCTGCTGAGGAGTCTCATATTAGGACCAAACGGTTGTCCACTACTTCCATGTTTCCAATGACACCCTAATGCTCATTGGTTCATGATCCCAATGAAACTAATTCAACTTCCTAAATCTTTCTATTCAATATCGTATCACGAAAATTTGATTTTGAGATACATCAACATTTCAACGATCTAAACAACAATCACTTCTGATTATTCATTAGTAAATTATTCTTTCCTTATGATTACAGTATTTTTTCAATAAAAACTATGATTATTATGATTTTCTAAAATTCACATCATAAATTGAATAGAGGACATGTTACGGTATATAATTTCAGATTTGGCCTAATGTAACATCTCTCGCATATATGCTTTCTCCTAAAGTTATTTTGTTTCAAATGGGTAAATATCCCATTCACTTTTTTTTCATTTATCGGAAAAAGATTAGTTGTCATAATGAAATTGACATTTATGACAGTTATTTAATTAATATTCAGTGGTAACATTTATTAATTTTACTAGTAACGAATTATCATTGTTCTCCGCTCACTTGGATAGAAAAAACAAAGTTCCTGTAAACACTAGATTAACTTTGTTATTGATAAACTAATGACAATAATAGTTGTTTTTTTTAAGGAGTTTTATGAAGACTCATTTAAATTGTAAGTTGTATTCGGCAAAACTTAATCTCTTTTAGAGTATCAATGAAAATCAGGGAGCATTGGACAACTATTTCGTTGTAGTAGAGGAGTTTTTAACAGGGCTGAACTAATAATCCATCAAGAATCATGTTATCTCAGTTTATGATTGCAAGTATCTTTGTAGGAAGTTATACCTTTTGTGCATAGTAATTAAATCTCCTTTTTAAAATTAAATTTATCATTTCCACCAGGCATTAAAGAATATTGATCAATTTCATTAGCTCTGTTTTTACTGACGTTTATTCAAAGTAAAAATTAGAACGATGGCTAATTCTTTTATTCTATTTGCTAACACCTACGAGAATAAAGTTTTGAAATAGCTTACAGTTACTACAACAACATCTTTGATGCCAAAAAAACCGGCACTGAAAAATAAAACAAACAATAAACTTGTTGTGGCGATCCTGAAAATGTCTCGCAATAGAAATGACAAGCTCAGGAAACATTAACAAGCATTTTATCCAATCAGCGTTTGACTAAAAGTTTTGCTAGAAACATCACGAAAATGAGAAGTCACATGCAAAGTTTCTGATTGGCTGATTACTACACTGCTGCTATGTTTAGCAGTATTCTAGAATTTTCAGGAAAACTCAAGGACTTCTAAAATACTATAAAAATCCTATATACTTCTGTACACAAATGAACCGTTGGAGTAGTGTTTCTCGCATATTTTGCACCTTTTCTCTGTTGTTCAAGTCGCTATGTTGTTCTAGCTTGGGGGTTACGAGACTAGCTTAGGATCCGAGTATAGCCTTCAATCAGTAAGACTTATTAAAACTATTGTTCTTCGATTTCCTAATTATCTGAACTAATACAGAAAAACTGAAAACTTAGGTGTTCCGTAAGCTAATCCATAAAGACTGAATTCTTAAATCATATTGCAGCAACCTGATACCTGACAAAGTCAATCACATATAAGCTCTCTTCAATAATGTAAAGACATATTGTAGTACATTTACCATACAAAGAAACTTTTACGAAAGGATGGCTATCTATTTTACGTTATCAAACTCGTTATCTAATGAAAAACCAAATCAGGAAACCAAAAAAGAGCTTCCCCGATTTGTATGGAAAATTTATCAGAAAAGCTATTTGGGACATGGGTCACTTCCAACTAGTAAAGTTTCTT
Organism: Schistosoma rodhaini; assembly: GCA_944470415.2. Taxonomy (NCBI): domain Eukaryota; kingdom Metazoa; phylum Platyhelminthes; class Trematoda; order Strigeidida; family Schistosomatidae; genus Schistosoma; species Schistosoma rodhaini. Next base: position 57,589,992 of record OX104044.1, read on the forward strand.
CAGTCAGTTCTACACAAATCAAAAGATGAAACAACATGGGAAAGTAGGTTGAAAATTACTTACAAAGCAAACTATTTCAACTGGGAAAAGCGTTAAATCAGAAAGAGTAAATGTTGTCTTCATATTCAACTCTATGAATACTAATGATCTCTTTCTATCAAAACATGTAGAGTAATGTGGACAGAAATACGGCTTTAAAAAAAACTAAAATTTTGGGCAGATACTACATAAAGAACTGTAGGAAATTTTTCGGATGTCTCAGATTTAAGTCAATCAGTAATCAATAAAGAAATCGAAATAGATGCATTTTATCAACCAGTCATAAAACTACAATTAACTGTAGGACTATATATCTGCTGAATTGTTAATACAATCAAAGTAACTGCACAGACGATAATAAGGTAAGTATTAGCAACACCCAATCAAATACAAAGTCGACGGAACAAGTTCCTAGTTACTTATGCAATAATTCGTATCATTTACTCATTTTACTCCTGATTTTATCCAGTAAGACAATGGAAGCTTCATGAATAAACTAGTTGGATATGAGAATGAAATTTCAACAACCTGATTCCTGAATATTGGGCAAGCATCTTTCTATGAGGAATCAACTCGAAGGTTTTTAGGTTTCATATTTAATCCAACACTACTGACCCATTCGAAAATTAATGGCGTACGAATCAACCGTTGATCACCGGCTACCATGGGACTGCATCTCCTCACGATGCTCCACTGCCTTGTGGATCAGACATTCAGGTCAAAGGCTCCGGGTGTGGCCCCCTAAGAAAACCACCTGCTTCAGTCTGGGCACCTGAGCAGTATCACAGCCCTCACACAAATCGAATGAGATTTGTGAGGCGCATATTTATCTGGTGCTTCCTTGTACCAATATTTATGTGTTTAAATAAATAAATAAATAAATAACTGACCCATTAGAACATCATCCAACTAAGTACAGTTTCAGTTTAATCAATGGTAAATTACTTTAAACATGAGTAACTTTATAAGTCACAACTTATGAAAAACGAGTATTTCATTATGATTTTTAGGTGGTTTGTGTATAGATTTAATATAAATATGCATATATACACAAGTATAAAAAGTAATATTGTAGTGTGGGTTACTTATATCCCCATAAGTAGTATGTAACGATTGTCAAACAGATAATGTATTTGGGTAGAAGATTGATAAGAAAAGGACGGAAACGAAACGCAATCGATATGAAAATGCATAAACCATGAAAACTTAAACAATGGACTAATATTTGCAGAAGGAACAATCAAGTTTGAAACTATGAATTTTTATTTTACAAATTAACTATTTACTATATGGTTCTTAGATTTTAATGAGATATTCTGTAATTTTGTGCCAAAGTACATTGGATTATTCCCACTAATGTTCTTGTTCACTACAACATTAGCAAAAGAGTGAATTTCAATGAAATATATTTTTTTAATATCCAAGACCATTACTGACTATTATTATTATTTTCATAGTTGAAAGCCTGGGTCAATTGAAGATAGATCATCAGGGAAAACCTGGAAGCACTGAACGGCCGCTTCGTCCCATTGTAGGACTCCTCAGCAGTGAGAATCCACAACCTCGCCCCTCGAGATTCGAACCCAGTGGTCTATCGGTTAAGTGCTCTGGCGCGAGACTGGTAGGTTCAACTATGAAAATACTAAATCTTCACAAAAACCCCTTCTGATTATAATAATCATATGCTCACTAGTGACTGACTTCGAGACGTAAATCCAGGAGTTCTAGTGAGAAGCAGTGACCAGTAGAGTTCAAACCAGGTTTGTTGTGAGATAGGAACTCACTGAAGACAGATGGTGGACAAATGGTGCTATTATTATTATTACTTATTATCTCCTTTAAATGTTTGATATATATTTTTTTTAAAATCAAAGTACTTTAATTTAATAAGTTAATATATCTTTCAGGTTTCAATACACCTGTTTTCATGGTAATAACATAATTTATTATTATTATCGAGACAAAAATATCATGACTTTTGTGTTGTTAACAACACATTACCATTTTATATACATGTATACGTATATACGCAGACATACTGATATATATTCATAAAGACAATTATTTACATAAAAATACATTTGTACCTTCATTAATCATCATAATATTAGTCATAGACTATTAGATAATACTTAATTTATGGATATTATTATGATGATGATGTAAGTGAATAAATGACTTTAATTAAATTGTTAAACATTGATAATATAGGTTTATAGGATAGAAAAAATAATGATGGTTAAACAAAACTGTTACCATAGTTATAAATAAGATGGTAAAATGTTTTAAAATCGAAGAATTAAAACATTTTTTTCTGTTTTTTGTCATTCCTTCTCCCTTTTATTTCCTTCTATCCCCCTACCCCCCCTTTTTCTCTTTCTATACTAGATTATCACTAATATTCGTACGTGATAAAAAGTCATCATTATCGCGAATTCATGTTGATTAAGAAAAATCATTGTTAAAAGCTAAATTTTGTTTGTCAGTAAAATTTTATACATTCTAATGTGTCTGTAAGTTAATACATCTACATACATACATACCTAATAGTTGGGGTGTATATTTTATTACGTGCTTTTGATACATGTTTCACTAAGGTGATAAACATCTGCTTTTAACTGATCGGAATTATACAAATATATATATTTGTTTGTTGGCATGCAAGTATGTTCATGTCTGTTACACCTCTCTCTCTCTCTCTCTCTCCCCCTCTATATATGTAGATATGTGTAATTATGATAAAAGACGACCAAATTAGAAAATGGTTTATAAAAAGAGAATAATGATTAAAATGGATATAATAATTAACAAATACATAATGTGATTATTGGACTAAAACATGTAATTATATAAAGTGTTAGTAATAATAATATAGTTGAAGGCGGAGAAAAAAGATTTCATTCCCCTCCCCCCCCAAAAAAAAATAAGGAAAAATCATATTAATTTTTTTTACAGTTAAATAGATTTATTAATATGATATTTATTCGATTGTTTAATTTTTAAAAAAATAAGAATTGTATTATCACATTAGAATTATATAGTAATGATTATAATTTAGTTAAATGTATAGTAAACAAGATAGTAATTGTATGTTATTTTATTAAGTATAATACTGATAATTCTATTAAAATTCAAATTGAACAAATGAACTTATCATTTGACAAATCATTAAACTGATTAGATGTATTATTTGAAAGAGAAATTACTTGAGATTTAGAGTACATTTAGTCATGAAATATGGTATGATTATTAATTTTTTAGGGGGGGGGATCAAAATGAAGGGATTTTGTGGAGATTATAGTAATTTTAATAGTTGAATTCGTGAATAAGTTAAAGCTAGATCACCTAGAAGCACTGGACGACGGTTTTGTCCTATTGTGGAACTCCTCATCAATGCGCATTCACGATCCCACCCTCAGGATTCGAACCCAGAACCTGTCGGTCTCGCGCGTGAACAATTAAACTCGAAACCACTGAGCCGGCAATCATTAGTGTTATTTTTTAACTTCAACCAATTCGTGAAATCGCATCACCGTCCGCCATTGTCTTTAGTGAGTTACTATCTCACAAGAGACCCGGTTGAACTCCACCGGTCAAGGCTTCTCACTAAAATTCCAGGAAATACCTCTTGAAGCCAGTCACTAGTGAGCACATGATGTATTGTTTATGAATAAAACCTACAGTTAATAATAAATATATATTTGTTATATTCCAATGACTAGAAAGATTGATTTCCTGATATTTCGTGACTTGATATAAGCTACTTCTTCAGAGTAAATATTATTTATTTTTTTAATTTGAAGAAGTGCCCTACATATAGTGATGAAACATCGAAAATACAACTTTTCTACGCATTGAGATCTAACAAAAATATGTTTATAATTAACTCTCTTTATTCAGTTTATTTGAAACTATCAAGTCCAATCATGGCATTGATTCCTAAAAAATTTAGTTATGTAATGATATCAGTCATCTACAACGTAGGACCAGACACATATATGCATCGGTCCAAGTTGCCGTACATCATTAGCATAACAAGATCAACACCGAATTCGTAGTAGTTAAGTTAATGGGGGTAATATATAAAAGAAAGATTGTATATAAGGATATAGTGCAGGAAGAAAGAAAGACATAAAGCAGTTTTAATTTCATAATTTAAGAGAAGACAGATAGTGTATACACCTACACCATTACTATATTAATATAAGCATCATTTATTGAGATTCACAAATTTTTGTTTAACTTTAGATTTTCATAGAACTTCGTAAAATTCACTTTAAATCTCGTAATTAATTTGAACATGATTAGTGTTATGGTAAATCTATCCTCCTGTCGTACGAAATAAGATATCGTTTGGAAATGTCTATCATTTGATTTGAATACAATCCTTATATTGTACTATGCCAACAACAATATATAAGGCATCACTAGTTCTATCCTACAAAAGGCATCGGATCATAGTCGTTTACGTTTGTAAACTAGAATGAATCAGATGTCTAACCACTTAATATTACTTTAAAAATGAATCATCAATTCGTGTCACATTATGGTAAAAACTAGTTTGAAATATCTTCATTATCTTTTTTTTATTGCAATTTGGGAAATATTCACAAAAAATTATTGTCAAAATCATACCCCCGTAAAACTTGGTAATAGTCATCTTAAATTATTATCATTCTAATCATCAATAGACTATCGATATCATCTTAGGAAATTAAGAAGATACAACTTCATTCTATTTACAAGTACTTATACTTAAAATCTGTTTTACTTTAAGGAAGTATTAGGAATAGTATGTACTTATGGTCAAGAATTATGTTCTCTATTGGTCTTTACCGATTAGGTTGTAAGATAACAAAAATTAGAACAATCTATTGAGGTATTTAGACAAAAATGTATGTTTATGGTTAGTATTATTCTTTTTTTTTAATGATTAATAAACATGATATAAGTAGAATTAAGAGAAGGAAAAAAAGCCTTAGACAATTCTCCACTTAGGATAATAAAAACGAACGTAATGGGATACATTTTTGAAGGTATTCTGCTACTAATAATTTTGTTGTCAGCATGAATATTGTACAATCGACAAAGAAATAGAAAAAAATTATCTATCTCATGTGGATTTGTCTAGTGAATTATATTAGCACATTAAAGTAATTATAAACACATCTATATACCATAGAAACAATGATTTTCTATTGAAATGTATGAATATTAACTTATGTATACATCTATATGATTAACCATAGATAATGACTATTAGTCAGTTGTGTATACTATACAAAAGTTGAAGTTTGTAGAGATTATTCATTAGTTTTAATCTTGGAATAATATCATCTAATGAAGTGTTCCAAACCAATAGAGATGATAATCCATTCCCATAATTGATTCAGGGTTGAACATGATTACAAGTATAAATAAATTATTCTTAACCAACAACTGAACTGTGAGTGCTTTAATAAGTGGTAAAAATTTTTACTTAAAGCTTTATTAGTACAACATCAGTATGAATTATTATAAATAAGTAAGTAAATTATTATAAGGATGGGAGTTTAGGGAGATTGTGGTAATTCCAATTGTTGAATTCATGAGTCGATTTAAGCTAGACCACCGGCGAAAACATGCAAGTACTGGATAGCCATCCCATCCTAGTATGCAACTCTTCAGTAATGCACATCCACAATCCCACATGTAAAACTCGAACCTAGGATCTATCGGTCTCACACACAAACGCTTAACACCTTCACCACTGAGCTGACATCCAACTATGTTATTGTCTAACTGCAGTCGATCCGTGATATTACGCAACCCTTCATCTATTGTCTGGAGTGAATGACTACCTCACATCCGACACGGATCGGACTCCACTGATCGTAGTTTCGCATACTAGGATGAAACGGCTGTTCAGTACTTCGAGTTTTTCAGTGGTGATCTAGCTCAGATCAACTGATGAATTCAACTATATATATAAATACAAATTCATACCAGTTGAATAAGTTAGTTGCTATTTTGACTCACTAACTCAATGGATAATGTGTATGGGTTGGGACCGAAAGATACTAGGTTCAAGTCACAGCCTAAACATCATAACCAGGATGAGGTCACCTTCAAATGACGTATCCCGAATCGGGTGATATTCACATGTTTATTTCGACCACTAGTCACAATCCAAATAAAATGATTTTGGCTATTTTATTTCGACCCAGATGAAAATAAGAACATCAGATTTCTAGCTAAATAAATGTCATAAATCAATTAGTTAGCTACTTGAAACCAAAATAATTCGTTAAATGTTAAATGAACCGAAAAAAGTCCTTAAATTAAGTGATTTTTTTCAGCTTACAATATAAAGACACTTGAATAAAGTGGACAAATATTGAAATTATAGTAAACCATTCCTTACTCTTAATAATTTTTTTCAGTATTAGTGTTTGAGTTATCAAAATACTTCATTATGTATGTAAGAATCAATTTTATACAATGACAAGGTAGTATCTAAGATACTCTCGCATATAGAAGACAAACAAATATTGTAGTTAATTAGCTCAAATGAAGTAATATTTCGATTACAGCAATTCTACTGATGTAAAAATTGTTGTACTTGTTCACCTTCTTAGTTCTAGTCTATTACAATAAAATTTCTCCTGGTTTCACTACAAAATGATGTGTAATTTAGAAACAGTGAACTATTAAGATGGAATGTTTACAGTTAATAAATTCATCATAGTCGTTACTGAACAGTCTTTGGAAACAATGTTATGGAATAATTATGCATTCCAGTTATGGAAATTTTCATTTTATTAGATAATCTTATGGTTTTTAAATAAAGATCTCGTTTAGATGAGAAGTCCGATAACAGTTTGTTTACGGACTGAGGATACAAAGTATGATAATAACCAATAAATCGATGCCATATACTTAATGAAAAATCCGGAAATAAGAATAAAGAAAAAAGAAGCGAAAGGTACTGGGTTCGAGTGCCACAGTGAACATCAACTCTGAGATGTAGGTACATCCAGCTGACGAGTCCCAAATAAGATGAAACGTGCGCCCTGGATTCCACTGCTAGCCACTATCCATCTCTGCTAACCATGCTTGTGAATTAAGGCTATATCGGGGCAATACGCACAGTATGCACATATGCCAATTAGAGACTGACCAGTTGCAGTCCTAACAAATCGATGGGAAGATTCAAACAAACAATATTAAATGAATTTAAAAATGGCACAATTATATATGTAATAAATGACAGTTACTTGGCACGAACCCTGTAGGAACTAGGAATTACATAACAAAAATTATTCTGGCCACAAGAGTTACTCGAAATAATCTGTTCAACAATTCTGTAGTAAATTAGGGATTTTATCCATAAAGCCCAACATTAAAATAGGTAATTGAAGATTAGAGTTCATAATTGTAAATACTCATATCTATAAAGAATTATAAGTACGTCCTATAAAAAAAAAATCAAATCTAATTTGTAAACTCTAATGAATTTATTCCCAGTCATTTCATATAATATAAATATGGTATAACGCACAGAAATAAAATTGAGTTTAATATATGGAAATATCAAATTTGTTATTATGTAACTGATTACATCAAATGTATAAATATACATTATTAGGTGATTTGGTTGGACATAAAGTTTGAGTAAAATAAATCGATTGATTTTTCGATAATGAAATGAATCATTGATATTGACAAACAAATTAACAATAATTTTTTATATATAGTTGAATTCATAAGTCAGTTAAAGCTAGATCACCATGGAAAACCTGGAGGCACTAGACGACCGTTTCATTCCAATAAAGGACTCCTCATTAGTGCGCATCCACTATCTCACCCCCAGGATTCAAACCCAGGACCTATCGGTGTCGCGCGCGAAAGTTTATCCTCTAGATCACTGAGCTAGTATCCAACGGTGTTAGTGTCGAACTTCAACCAACATATTATTTCAGTAAGTTGAGTTCATTTTTCTCTTTTATTGTTTTTAGACATTAGCTTGACAATTCTTTTCTCATATGATTATTACCAGAAAGTTTTTGAAAAAATAACTTCACAGAACTTTTTACTTTCCTCTGACTTGAAAAAAAAACACTTAAAGAAGCCTAAATTCCCCCACAAAATACTTCACTGAGACGGTCAATAACCAATTTAATGAATGCACTGTTATTTTCGGCCCATTTGTACTAATCATTGTTACACCACTGTGTAATAGGTACAAAGGTATGTGTAACACATTCTCGAGTCAACTTATCTTCTCAATAATTTTGAACATGGTACTTGTGAAGTTTCAGAAAGAGACATTTATGTTATGACTATCATTAAATAAAATATATTTTTTTCACTACAAGCTACTGTACTTCCCCATATGTCGATATATTTTAATAATAATTATACTGCCTTATTAGTTTAGATCTTAATAACTTTTCAATGAAGAATGATTCTATGTATAAAAAATGTTTATTTAATCTAAACATTTTGCCTTTCTCACAGAGTGGAAAATCATGTTGTCATTACAGATTCATAGTAGATATGACTATCGTGTAACTTTTAATAACTTTTGCTTTAAGATGAATAATTAAAGTTTATGTTGCTTATTTCAAATGCATGAAACATATGGGACGGAAGAAATTTAGATTTAATTAGATGTTATTTAAAGTTAGTGAAATTTTCACTTTTCTTAAATACTTTCACTTAGTGAAGTATTATACATAATAGTCTTATTTAGGTATGCAAGTCTGAATGTATTTTATTCATATTATTCTCTTTTCTTAATGATAACAGAACAAATATGAGCTTGAATCGACTAGGTATTGTTTAGTTGAAACTTCCCATTGACATTTGGGGCTGCAATAGATCAGACCAAGGGAATTCAAACTTCACCCCATTGCACAAGCAAGTGGCTATCAGGACTCAGTAGCTAAGTGGGTAATGAGATGGCGTTTGAAGCGATTGGTACTGGGTTCGAGTCTCAGAGTGAACATCAACTCTAAATGCAAGTATATCCAGCTGACGAGTCCCAAATAGGACGAAACGCGCATCCTAGATTCCACTGATAGCTATTATCCATCTTTGCTTACAATAGTGAGCTTTCCTCAACTTATTCTAAATACCATGTGATAACTTTTTATAGTGAGTTTCATTCTCATTAGATTTGTTATCACAAATCGGTCAACTAAAAAGCTGTAGTATCCTCAATAGTGACCATATTAAAGATTTGTTACAAAATCTAGAGTGGGCTATATTGAGTGGTGAGTTTTAATCATGGCCAGATTGAGATAGGTGTTGCTGATGAAGTTGGAATTCACAACACTATTCCTCAGAAGTGGTAAGCTGAGCCATAAAATCCCAACTTTATGGTCCTAAGGTAACGAGACCGGTATGAAACAAATGTTTTGGGTCGAATTCTTGATAGATCAATGGGCGTTTGCTTCTGTTTACTACAAAGCCAGTCTGTTCAGTATCCCATGTTTTGTAATGTTTAGCCAGATAATAAAATTTTGTGAAGAGAATTATCGTTAAAAGTATGGAAACATTTAGAATAATGAAAAAAATAACTGTAACTCACATGGAAATAGATTTAGTAGTGTTTCATACTGTTATACAACATTCAGCTGTTATTTAGAACAATATTCTCGGCATCTTTTACCTGAGGTAGATGTTGATAATATGACTCAGAATGGTAGCGTAATTTTAAAAATTAAGCCACATAACTCAGAATGTGAACACTGAACAAACGTAAAGAAGTCTGAGTACGATTATTAAACAATATACTAAGAGCATTATGTTCAAGTTTCTAAACGTAAGTTTGTTGAGGAGTATTTTTTTTGCTCTTTAAACAAAATTCACATAAACCGGCTCAGTGGTCTAGAGGTTAAGCGTTCGCGTGCGAGACTAATAAGTCCTAGGTTCGAATCTCGCTGGGCGGGATCGTGGATACGCACTGCTGAGGAGTCCCACAATATTGTAAATTTATTCCATTTTGCAAATCATGAAGGACTACTGGCATTTCCTCAATTAACCTATTAAATTATAAATTAAATTTCATAGTTGATCAAAATACTTTTATTTATACAATGAAGATGTGTTAATTAGATCACAAGAATTTCTTTAAAGAAACAAAACTTTACTAGCAAAATTAGTCACTTTTCCTTTATTCTCATAGAGGGGATATGTATTGCATTATTTCAACAATTAACAAATACTTCAATTGAATTATAGAATTCTCGTTTTTCCACATGGGCATCAAGTAATTTACATTTTTGACTAATTATATATTCAGTATAACATCTAGGTCATATAAATTACAACAACAAAAAATTATCAAATATTGAGGAGTGTTTTTTGCCTTTCAATTACCTCTAAACGAAATTCACATATGCCGGCTTATTGGTCTAGAGGTTAAGTGCTCTGGCACGAGACTGATAGATCCTGGGTTCGAATCCTGCCAGGCAAGATCGTGGATGCTGAGGAGTCCCACAATAGGACGAAACGGCCATCCAGTGGTCTAGCTTCAATTGACTCATGATCTCAACTATGAAAATACTAAAATCTCCACTAAACCCCTTCTGATCTATTAAAATATTAACAGTTCAATGGATGACTGTTATTCAAGGAATGACGTAGTGAAGTGAAAAGTATGAAATAACTTTAGGATTCAAAGTGTTTTTTAAAAAAAAGGGATAAATAAACTCGAACTGTGATCGTTTTTGAGCTATATCAACTGAAGTCACCGAAAATGAGTCCATGAATAAGTTGAACATTGAATAGATTTTTAATAATGGAAATAATGTAATGTGCTCACTATTGACTAATTTCGAGAGGGAATCCCCTAAATTCTAGTGATGAGCCGTGACCAGTGGAGCTAAGCCCTGTGGAGTGTGGGGTTGTTACTCATTGAAGACAGTGGAAGACAGTAGGGCAGCATCATGGGTTGATTGAAGCTAGACATTAACATCACTGGATGACAGTTAAGCGTTCGCACGCAAGACCGGAGGTCTTAGTTTCGATTACCGGATGCGCGGTCGTGGATGAGCACTGCTAAGGAGCCCCATACTAGGACGAGACGGACGTCCAGCGCCTGTGTCTTTACAATGATGGCCTCACTTCGACTGCCTCATGATTTTAACGAAACTGAACCATATCTACAACCTCATACAAATATTCCTATATCGGTAAATTCCCACTGAGTACAAAATCAAATTTCTGACGTTTCGTGGTTAAATGCATGCAACTTCTTCAAGGAACGAAAATGACAAATAACATCAGAGGTTTAAATAGTACAAAGGACATGAAACTAAATATTTTCATCACAGTCAAAAGTAAAATATGTTTGATCAGGTTAATATTGTGTCATTTAGGTCAAGGTTATTCTTTGTGCCATTGTGTGTTAGGTGTGGAAAATGTGATATTTGTAATTTGAAAGAATAAGTTTAGGAATTAAGGCAATTAGTCCCTTTAATACATTTCGAGTGTAATAAGAAGACAAAGATTATTAGAGCTATGTGATACACTTATAAGTAGACGACGAGATGACCCAATCAAACGATCCATTTTTTGAAAACCAAAATGGACAGGCCACTACCTTAGTTATTATAGTTATTGCCATGTGCAATACAAACGGGGTTTGATAAGGTACCTATTTAACAGGCTTAGTCGTATCTGCACAAAGACGCTATTGATGATGTTGTTAAGTTGTTAAACAAGACATTAATGGGGCTATCCACATAAACTCATAAATAGATGGTACATTGAGACCTACTGTAGCCTTGGAGGAAAAAAGCATGTTTACATCACCATACCATTTAGAGGTGATTCAAATAGCCTTTTATTGAAACAAAGACTTAAATCAGTCATCAACAAAACGTATTGTGCAACAAAGGTCATTATCAAAAAAGAACGAGGTTCATGCTTCATACAAAACCTAAAAGACATGAAAACGATTGAGTCACATCCCATTGCGTTTACCAATTTAAATGTGTGTGTGGTCACACATACATAGGGAGGAGCAATCGTGATCTGAAAATTAGGGTGGGTGAACATGTATCAAAATGGCTGCAGAAACAAATAGAATCAAATGATCCAATAAGAATAGAGGTTAAACATCCATCATCCTCTATTGCCAAACACATAATCGAAACAGGTTATAAGATTGATTTTAACTCGACTTTTGTGGTGTTGTATAAAAGTGTAAAAGAACGTATACTAAGGTATTTGAAGCCTCAGCCATACGAGAATTCAAACCCCCTTTGTGTATTCAAAAGCAGTTTGTTCTCACCTTAAACCTACCCTGGTAGTATTAGCTTAGTATCCAGAGTGATTAGGTTTCAAATTGTTTTCACATTATTTTCTTGATTATCCTTGTCTCATTTTACCCACCATTTCTAGTCTAGTCGACCTTTTATTTTTATATATAGATGTTCTTAACAAGTATATTTGTGATCAGACTGTTCGAAATGTGTTGTGCTAATATATCACATAGTTCGGATAATCTTCGTCTTCTCATTACACTATCGAAGTTTAGGAATATTTATAAGTTTGTTACTGGTGGGAGTTTTGAACAGGATTAATTGTATGGATATTTAGAAAAGTGATCCATGTTGGATGGATAGTTAGACTTTCCTTTCTGTAAAGATTGTTAGAAGTCAGTAAAATATGAAAGGCTTAAGCCGCTCGTCTTTCTTCATAATAGAAGAGTCTTTTTTGTATCATTTTGATACTATTAACACCTACTTGATGGTTGTTACCGATAAGATGTACTGCTAGCATTGATATGGTTTGTAAGTCTTCCTGTTCTCCAGGTTTATTTAGAGGTCTTTTTTGTAGTTTGGATTACCATTTCGGTCCAGTAGGTTTTCAATATTATTCATGGAAAATACATCAAATCATGAGATGTTGATTAAATTTTCTGTTGCCTTCTTTTCTCTTCATCTGAATAAGTTTAGAACCGATGAGATTTTCAGATTTAGTGGATGTGTTAAGTTGAAATCGATCAGTCGGTTTCAGTGTGTAGACTACTGATTATAATAATTGAGTAGACTCTTCATTTACATTTCCAATCTATACTCGTGACGATAGACAAATAATTTGTCATGATATCAAAAAGAATAACCTTTCCGATGATAGAGCTTTTTTTCCCATCAAACTGAGTGTCACATTTCTACATAGGATAAAATGTTGCATAAAAGGCTTGATGCACAGTAAGGATTGTCAAGTTCAAAGTTCACTGCAGCGAATAACCTACGATAAACAATAAACGAAACCCGATCCCAAAGATTAGCTATCTGTATACAGTAACTAAGCGTACAACGCGATGGCGTTTCACGGGGATGGTACTGAGTTCGAGTTCCAGAGTGAATAAAAAATCTGGGACGAGACCTAAATAGGATGAGACACATGTACTGGTTTCCAATGCTGACCAGATTCTATCCATTCCGTAAACACAATAGGTAACAGAATATGTAAATAAATATTAAGCATTTATGAAGGTCAGTATAAAACACATCCACGTATTCCATCAAAATCAAATATCTTCAGTCACCCAATAGAATATATGGAGGACAATGCTAAATTTGTAAAAACTAATTTTGCTGCCATTTGACTTTATAATTTACATGATAAAATAATGTCAGTTGGAGTAAACTAGACTCTATCTCTTTTGTGTATTTTTCAACCTGTAGTAACGCCAAAATTTTAATGTGAATTATATTATTTATTTAGTTGGTTAGATACTTACTATCACTGTTATATCCTGTTCAGTAACAGACTTATCACTATGTTATTATGCTTTGTAAACATCCATACAAATACAGTAACAATTAACTTATCAAGTCAGTTCTCTTGTTCGTTGCACATTATCTGACCTGTAATCAGGTTGGAAAAAAAACCGGAATAGAAATACTAACGAACCAATGACCTATTTATTTATTTGTGTAGAATATTTATTCTCATCGATATGTATCAAGAATCATGTTAACATATCTGACCTTTCATTTACATATGTATCTATTATAGTATCCATTGTATCAACTTTATTAGTCTTATTGTAAACAATAACTATATGAGTTACTAGGGTAAATAATATCGGTATAATGAATAAATAATTATTATTAATCTTATATATTTATTTAGATTTGCTGAATACAAAATATTAGTGTTAAATAATTAATTAATTGAATTATTATTTTAGTAATACCCTAGAGAATTACAAGTACATTTCAATATAAAGGTGAATAGATTTTTGCTATTCATTTAGATTGATTAGAAGTGAATATATTATTTTATAACCATTCTATTTGATAGACTGGATCTTGATGGAGTTTTATTCTCTGTGCTGGATGGTTTGGTCGTGAAGCTTTCATCGTTCTTCTGAACGACATCATCAGAACAAACTTTGAGTAGACTGGATCCATAATATATTAGGATAATAGTTTAAGTTGATCTAAAATTAGGATAATCATTAGATTGTAATTGAAAAAAAAGGAAAGAAAATGCCTGACAATAATTTGATCTTTAAATAAGAATGATATATTTGTAAAATCTCAACGAATGAATTTGAAGTAAATCCAACGTTTTTCCTTGAAAAAGCTTGGACCAGATTGCTAGGCAAAACGTTGGATTGACTTCAAATTCATTCACTGTGATTTTACAAATATATTATTCCTATTTAATGTCTTACATCAACTCGGCGTCCAAATACTATGAAACTATTCGATCTAATTTAGACGAAACTTCTTATAAATTTGATCATTGTTTATAAACAAGAACGCTAAAGGAATTGAATTTTAAGTTGGATGAACTGAATAAATATTATTTATTTATTTATTTGAACACATATATATTGGTACAAGGGGGCACTAGATATATGCGCCACACAAAAAACGGTCATTTCATTTAATTGTGTGAGGGCTATGATACTACCCGGGTAACCAGACCGAAACAGGTGGTTTTCTTAAGGGGCCACACTTAAAGCCTTCGACCTAAAGGTCTGATCTACAAGGCAGTGGAGCATCGTGAGGAAATGCAGTCCCATGGTAGCCGGTGACCGACGATTGGTTCATATGCCATTTGTTCCCTCAGGATACTGGAGCCAATGTGCACCATTGCTTTGGAGTGAGGGTTTTTCAACTCCCCTAGGTGGACTATCCGTTTTCACCAACCCGGTTAAAGCGCCGGACATTCACTTTTCGTCCTCTCAATTTCGTAAACAACACCCCCGCCATAAGAAGGCACTGAGTAGGACTTCCCTGTCAGAGGTTGTATATGCGTGACCGTGTGATTGTACATCATATTGGGAATAGTAAACAAGAAAATCATAACTATTCGAAGTTCCATTGTTCTTAATTAATTCTCCATAATACACTAATTTATGTAGAATGTTACCTTTCAGATCGACATGAAACTGTTTTAATTACAAAATAATATGGATCCTTTCATAGTATAACCAAATAAGGACTAGTTGATGAAAATAAAAGACTGTATAACTAAGTAATCTAGGATATCTGTTATTATTAAAATAGAGTAGCCTTATTAGGTACAGTGTTTTGTTTTATATAGAGATTTCTAAGTTTCATATAAACTTTTCTGGATTCAGCTAACAATAAATAGATTATATGTATTTTATAAAAACAATCTTTTTCTTTACCCATTCTAGCTTAGACTAATCAGATTTTGTCTAAACAATCAAATAAGTACTGGTATTTCTTTACTTTAAAAAAAAACACAACCATCTGTTTAGTAAATATCAAAATTGAACAATAACTATATTCCTTTATAAATAAAAATTGTTCCTAAATTAAAATAGAAAAAATATGACCTAAATTTTTTGAAATTTCAATTTCAAACTGACCTCAACCTTTTACCTTTTCTCTTTGTTTTCTTTAGTCTGAATTTCACACTCGAAAATGAAAATCCCAATGTATGAAACATTTAAGGTAAGGTTTATTTAGTTATATATATATATATATGTGTCATTGCATGTATGTATGGATTATTAGATTGGTGAAGAAATCAAAGGTTATACACCCATTTAAACTTAAAGCTCAACGAATACTGATCAATATTAATTTAGTCCACAAACTTGGAATGAATAGGCAATGAAAAAGGTTTCATTTAGGCTAGTACTTGTGAATGACTACAATTGGTTATATATACAGTAGTGATGTCAAAACACGTGATTAACCAGTATCTATAACTATTTATAATTAATTACCACTGTCTCTTCTCATTCAATGGTTATTAGCAATGTAATAGTCATTAATGGGAATGTTACTATAAACTTACATGATCAAATCCAACATGTGTGTGCACATTTGCGTAATCTAAATACACTAGAGTTATTATCAATATGAAAAATTCTTTTTCTTGTTACCAAACCAATTACTTTTATAATGAGCATGTCCTAGTCAAATCATGTACATTTATAGTTGTGTGAGACAGTAGTAGTATCGTGAAAAATTTTATGAGCACCAATGCTTTATGAACAAAGAATATGTTATCAGTATTTATAATAAATATATCACCAATAAGTATGAATAAGATTATTGATATGAAATACTATCTGTATCTTGTTATCATTAGGCTTTATTAGATAGATAGGGTAATGTCGGAGATAATACCATCAAAATGTCCCTCAAATGTAACTATTCATCATGCAATTATTCCTAATTATAAGAATAATATCCATTTAAAACATGTTCATTCATATTATATTAAGAGATTTGAATGATATACTCTGAAACAGTAGAGAAATACTATTATTATCAGAAGGGTGTTTTGTGATTTTAGTAATTCTATATAGTTGACATCATCAGTCAATTGAAGCTAGACCATCATGGAAAACATGGAAGCACTGGACGGTCGTTTCATGGACTGGTTGAAGTTAGACTTTAACACGGTTGGATGCCGGCTCAACGATCTAGTGGTTAAGCGCTCGTGTGCGAAAATGATAAGTCCTGGGCTCGAATCTCATGAGGCGGGATTGTGGATGCGCACTGTTGATGAGTCCCAGAATAGAACGAAACGGCCGCCCAGTCCTTCCACGTTTTCGATGGTGGTCTAGCTTCAATTGACTCATGATCTTAACTATATAACATTGTTAAATAATTCAAAATAGAAAGATGAAACTATTGTAGAATATTACATAGTTTTTAGTTAATCTCTAATTCATTTTAGTTTGATATAAACGAAATCAACATAAAATTAGAGTCTATTTTAAACCAACCTTAGTTAAATGTAATTATTGAAAAGAACAAAAAAACAACATATCAATATGGGGATTCGTAAAGATTGTAGCATTTTCATCATTGAAATCACGATCGGTTCGTGCTTCCGGATTTTTAATAGTGATTTCGCTTAGATCAGTTCGTGATTTCAACTGTCGATAAAAGCATATGTTAAACAATAGATGGTCAATAATGCTTTCCACATCTTAAAAAAAACAATATTCATTATTTCGTCTTATTTTTCTAGGGTATTTTTAATGTTATCCAAGAAATATGTTTATGATATATATATTTTATAGTTGAAATCATAATTCGATTGAAGCTAGACCACCATGGAAAACCTGGAAGCACTGGATGGCCGTTTCGTCATGTATCAATTTTCATGTATATTGATGTAATAAAAAAAATTGACAAACGAATAGTTTAATGTAAAAGTAAATTAGGAATTAGTTTCCAGGATTTAAAATATTTATTCGTCTTTTTTGTTTTATTAAACTGTTCATTAATAAGCAACGTCTCTATGATAACTCTATATTCACTAATTTATTCAATCAAATAATTTAGTAGTTATTTTAATTATTTAATCAATCAGATAATCAATTCAGATGTTGGAGAAGATTTGTAGCTCAGGTGGATGATTTTGATGAAGTTTTGTTCTCTGAGCTGGATGGTTTGGTCGTGAAGCTTTCATCGTCCTTCTGAACGACATCATCAGCACAAACTTCAGGTAGAAGTGAAGTGTTTGAATTTCTCCACATGTGGTTCACAGCTTCTTCTGTACACCACGATATTGATTGGTTCTTGCTGACCTTAAATCATTTCAATTTAGCATCACGAATTAGTTATTGTTGAACTTTTAGTGGTCCTTGAATATTTGACTCCAATAAGATCATATGAATGATTGTTATTGAAATATACATAACGCCAATCCTTGTACATTATTGTCGACTTACATCGCATTAGTGAATAGTAGAACTAATTAAGTCAAATATGAGAATGAATTTCGAATACATTTATTTCATACAATCGTATATCAGAACAGATAACCAGAGAATCGTACCAAAGAAAGGGAAGAGGAGAGAGAAAGTGAAGAGAAGGCAAGTAAACTAACTCACTTTAATTAAGCTTTACTCGATATTTATAGTCAACTCAAACTGAGGCGAAACGAGGCAACGCATAGTCGAAGCGAATAATTAACAAGATGAAAATGTGACCCAAAGGGAATAAATTAATTGATCTGTTCAGAAAACAGAATAAGTTATATGGGCTTGATATAGGGCCAGCCACTACAAGCTCCTTATAATATTAAAATTTTATCATCAAAAATATTTCAAACAGGTGGCATGAGACCTTGTACTTTGGATTTAAATATCAATAGGAATACACATGTAAATGATTAATTGAATCAAACTTCTCCATGGATTATCGATTTACTCAATAATTACATTTTTCTTAACTCTAAAGTGAAATTAACTGATTTATGATATAGTTGAGATCATGAGTCAATTGAAGCTAGACCACCATGGAAAACCTATAAGCACTGAACGGCCGTTTCGTCCTATCGTGGGGTTCCTCAGCAGTGTGCATCCACTATCCCGCCTCATGAGATTCGAACCCAGGACCTACCAGTCTCGCGCCAGTGCACATTATTTATGATATCCTTAAAACAAAAAAATATATATATTAAAAAAACGGATAATCAAGAACAAAAGAACCAATTAAAGACTACTTTTAACTGACTATGATTCTAGGTAGTTGAAAATCAGTGATATATTTTTCATATTAATTTACAATTCTTGAAATGAACGTTGTAGTTGACTGACTGACTCTTGGAATGAACCATTAATGATTGTAATAAAAAATATAAGATAATAGAACCATTTATATAATCAAAAATCTGTAAATAATTTATTTTACATTCAGATTACCATGAACGACTTGACATAAAATAAAAATATTGATGTTTAGTCGGTTCTTTCAGTTACTTGATAAGATTTAAAGTTTTCTTGTTAAGTTATTCAAATGATTGGAACATATTCAAAGTGAGATATTATTTTCTAAATAAATCGATATTAGAAGTTTTTGTGGATATTATAGTAATCTCGATAGCTGAGATCATGGGTCAATTGAAGCTAGACCACCATAGAAAACCTGGAAGCAGTGACCAGTGGAGTTCAACCAAGTCTGTTGTGAGATAATAACTCATTGATGACAGTGGTGAATGTGTCACTCAATTTTGTGAATCAGTTGAAGTTAGACGTTAACATCGTTGGATGCCGGCTCAGTGGTCTAGAAGTTAAGCGTTCATGCGCGAGACTGATAGGTTCTGGGATCGAATCTCGTGTGGCAGGATCATGGATGAGCACTACTGAGGAGTCCCACAATAGAATGAAACGGCCGTCCAGTGTTCCCCGGTTTTCCATGGTGATCTTACTTCAATTGAGTCATGATCTCAACTATCAAAATCCATATTAACTAAAAACACTATTAAAAAAATAAAATTTTGAAAAGTTGTTTAACTTAATAGTAAACTTGATGTCAAATAATTGTTTTTTTTTGAATTCTAATGCTTTCTTGTTGGAGTTTCTAAATTACAAACGATAGAATTGGTTTTTCATAAACTGGTTATTTAAATATATTAACCAATTTAAATAACTTTTAACTAAATTATTATTATTATTTAAATTACTCATTTTAATAAGAAATAACAAAATAATAGTGAGAAGTATATTTTAAATATAAACATACATTTATTCCCTCCCTTTTCCCCCCCTCCTCTTATACGTATAAGTTTACATCAAAATATATAATAAACCCGTGAACTCCTATGGATATTTACATACCCATAATTCATCATTATATGTACGTGTAGTTTTCAAGAAAATTGTGGCTACATAAACTATTGTTAATTTCAATTTAAATAATCTATTAGAATTTTCTATTCTCTTCTTTATTATCTTTTTCCTATGGATAAACTAGTAATTTATTTCAGTAGTCAAAACAGAAGTAGAAATATAACATTCTATGATTAATGTGACCATTCTTTTCTTCTTTTTTTTGTCCAAAATAAACCGTTATACCAGTTTTTAGCACTAGAATTACAGTTGTTTTATAGTTGTAAATTCTAACCACCACTACTACTACTACTACTATGAATTATTAACCTGAACATTTTCAACAATAAATAGGAATGGTATATATATATATATATATATATATATATATATATATATGTATATGTGTATGACTTGGTCAACTTTTCAAAATTCAGTCATTTAATCTTTTATTTAAAAAAATGGGTATTGATATGGTAACTCTACTATATATACATATTCGTTATGAGAAGATCATTTATATAAATCAGGAAGAGAATATCAATGAAACTATCTAGAAAGATCATATTGTTTTTTAAATTAAATCAACAATATCTTTAAAATAGTATGGGTTGTGAACAACTGTATTGTAACTATTTTTTTAAAATGTTGAATAGTTCATGAAAATAATGATAAATGATGTAAAGTAATAATAATATCCACAATTTTCTTTTTTATCAAAAAAATCAACATGTTTTTACAGGTGACTTTCTAAGATAAATTGTCATCAGAAGGGGATTTGTGGAGATTTCAGTATATTTCAAGGTTGAAATCATGAGTCAATTGAAGATAGACCACCATCGAAAACCTGGAAACATTGGACGGCCGTTTCGTCCTATTATGGGACTCCTCAGCAGTGCGCACCCACGATCCCGCACTCGCGAAACGGCCGTCCAGTGCTTCCAGGTTTTCGATGGTGGTCTAGCTTCAATTGACTCATGATTTCAACTTTGAAATAAATTGTCATGTTTTAGTGAATGATCATGACTAGTAGATTTCAAATATCAGTATAGGGATTGAAGAGATTATTGAGTTTCATTAATATTATAAATCGATCAATGTTAGACCACCACTGAATTCCTGGAAGTACTAGATGGTCATTTCGTCCGTTGGATGCTAGCTCAGTAGTCTAACGGTTAAGCGTTAGCGCACAAGACCGAATGTCCTGGATTTGACTTCTGCGCTCATGGTCATATATGCTCACTGCTGAGAAGTCTCATACTAGGACGAGACGGACATTCAGTACTTCCAGATTTTCAATGGTAGTCTAACATTGATCGGATAATAGTTTAAAATGAGTTTAAGTATGCTGAATATACGACAACTGTTACTAGTTGCAAAGGATTGTGATCAAGAATTCCTAGTTAATGACTGAAATTAGGAATGTAAATAATCTGAAGGATAAGTATCAGTTGTGAAGGTCTGAAGCCTTATGGTATGGCCTTTGGTGAGATTATAGAAGCAGACTCTTGAGAAACCATATACTTAGAAGAAACAACTATCCAATGCTTCTCAGTTTTCAGTGTATTTCTAACTTAAGTCAGTTCAGGTTGCAAAATTTCAAAATTTAAAGTCGTCAAAATTCCCTACATCGAAAATTATAACTACTAGCCAGTATTAATTGAAATCAGGACTTAGCCAGTGAACAGCTTCACAAAACATTACTGATCTATTTGAAAAAGCTTCCATGGATAATCTAAAAAATAATAAATAATTATTTCTAACAACTCCATTACAATAAACATGAAGTATCTACGCTACACACATATAATATGTATTAAACAATGACTTGCATCAGTTTCTAGTGTAAATAGCCATAATACACATACATATTCCAATAGTTTCAATAAGTTATGTGATTAAGATTGATTATGACCTACTCAATTAAAAATCACTAATAGTTGTCATCGAAGAACAATCGAATCATTATAGTAGATTGTAGAGTTGCGTAAGTTTATTTATTCAATTACAGAATGTAACAAATAAGGAATGATTATTTTTACATGAGAAATACATTCCATCTTTATATAAATTAGTTGATTCTGAGAAGTTAGTCTAATAGATTTTTCTATTTTATTGCATACCATAGAGAAACAACATGTTACATTACAGAGAATATCTAAAGTATTCATTCTGTAATCCCAACTTTACTAACTAATACATTTTTAAAAAATGAAAGCTTCGTTATGGTATCGAACCATAACTCACGAACGTTTTATTAATCATGTAATTTTTGTTTTGGACTAGATGTATCATTCAAGTAGCTACATTAGGTGAAATGGACTGAGAATTACACATTATTTATTGTGATATTTTAACGTGAAATTTTACAGTTGATACTTAACGAGTAAATTGCCAGAAATCACCGTCATATATATGAAGAGGAAGATCGTGTCATATAAACATATCCATTTTATACAAATAGAAATCCCAAAGCAGAATACATAATATTTTAAACAGAGCTTAAACGAATAACGTACAATTCTTATGAAAATTTTACATAAAACCCCTGAATTAATAAATTTGGTGACTAGAAAAAAGGAAACAAATGGTCAGTACTTAACGCCTCTGAATAATAATTTCATAAATACTATATTGAGATTTAATAAACGGTTCCATTATTTCAATCGTTGAGATTATGAGTCAATTGAAGCTAGACCACCATGGAAAATCTGGAAGCACTGGATGGCCATTTCGTCCTATTCTGGGACTCCTCAGCAGTGCACATCTACGATCCTCTCTCGCTAGATTAGAACCCAGCTCCATTATTGTTTAATGATATTTTTTACATTTTTCAGTTGATTTACCATTATCACTTCAATTCATAATATAGTATCAATTCCGTTTAATTATACTTGTTTTCCAATAGTATATATCAACATGAAGTTTAGTTTGATATAGATCAGGAGGGATTTGAGGTGAAACTATAATTTATAGACAACCTTTGAGCAACATTAAAATGATCTTGGAGTGTTCACCTACTTACTAGGGTTAAATTAAGTTTAAAAATTAGTAGGATCAATTAGGATTGAGATTCACAGATGAACGTTAGGGTTAAAAATTAGATTTGATATTTTCATCACGAACTAACATAAGCTATAATGCTAAAATAATATTTATTCAAATGAATGAATTTCGCGCCAAAATTCATGACCTGCTTTCTTAAATATGATTGGTTCGTTCATAAATTATAATCTAACCGAATTTTAAAACTGATATTCATGTGTATGTATTATAATTCAATCTTTTCATCTTTATTCAATAAAATTTATTTGACATTTTTAGATTTTTAAGTGAACTGTGTTAAAAAAAAGAGAAAAGTGTTTTGTTTATTTTAAAAAATGAAATAAGTAAACAGTAAATATTTCCTAAGAAATGGTATATGAAGATAGGTTTAAAAAATATATCAAAAATTTGAATCATTGTGGACAATAATGTATATTGAATATAAGTGTAAAGATGATTTATCATAAGTTTATGGTTTGATTCAGAATTTAATTTAAGTATTATTCTGATGGCCCCCAAATGTCCTAGTATGGACGAGAGTGGGGAGAGTCCGCTCTCTCTCGAAATGATTTCAAATGGTCACGCGTATATAGCATCTGCTAGAGAAGTCATACTCACTGCCTTCTCGCAAAAGCGGTGTTGTTTACGAAATTGTGAGGTCGAAAAGCGAATGTCCGGAGCTTTAACCGAGTTGGTGGACACGGAATGTTCACTTAGGGGAGTTGGAAAACCCTCACTCCAAACCAATGGTGCACATGGGATCCAGTATCCTGAGGAAAAAAATGGCGTATGAATCGATCGTTGGTCATTAGCTACCATGGGACCACATCTCCTGACGATGCTCCACTTTCTTGTGGGTCAGATCTTTAGGTCAAAGGTTCTGGGTGTGGCCCCCTAAGAAAACCACCTGTTTCAGTTTAGGCACCTTGGTAGTATCATAACCCTCACACAATTAAATGAAATGACCTTTTTTGTGTGGCGCATATATATCTGGTGCCCCTTTGTACCAATATTTATGTGTTTAAATAATAACAATTATTATTCTGATGTATGAGTTATTTATTTAGAAATATAATACATCTAGCTTCAGTTGACTTATGATCTCAAGTATTAAAAATTACTAATAATATCCATAAAACCCTTTCAGACATATTTATATTGTTTAATATCAACAAATTTTTTTTCGAGTTCGACGAGTGTGATTCGCAACTGTGTATAAAAAATAAATGAGATGCTTTAGGTACTATAATGTAAATTTAGTAAAAATTCATTAATTATTAGAGTAATGATCAACACAAATTTAATAATAAAAACGGGTAAAGATGTAGCTAAAGCATCCTGAAGTAAAATAAAATACTAATTAGAAGGATTGAACATGCGATTGAATCCTAGAATACAGTTTAAATATGTAATATAAATAGGATCGTTTAGACATTAGTAAGTGAATATCATCTATGATAATAATTTATAAAAAGTTTGATTTGGATACTAAATAATTGCCAGGATTTTGACGAATAAATTTCAGTGGTTTACAAATTCTTAATATAAGTGAATGTTTTTTTAACAGTTACTTAAAGATTTAATCATAATCTAAAACTTTGAATTTATGTGTTACATTTGAGGATTGTATTACAAAATAAATAAATTTCAAATGAATCTTGTGTGGACGTAATGTGTAAAACATAAAGCGTTATAATAGATAAGGTGAATACTTTATTATTCAAGCTAATATTCAATCAGAAAAATATTAAAAGATTCAATAAAATCAATAAACAGAAGGGGATTTGTGGAGATTTCAGTATATTTCAAAGTTGAAATCATGAGTCAATTGAAGCTAGACCACCATCGAATACCTGGAAGCACTGGACGGTCGTTTCGTCCTATTATAGGACTCCTCAGCAGTGCGCATCCACGAACCGGCTCTCGCGAGATTCGAACCCAGGACCTACCAGTCTCGAGCCGAAGCCCTTAACCGTCCCATAATAGGACGAAACGACCGTCCAGTGCTTCCAGGTTTTCGATGGTGGTCTATCTTCAAATGACTCATGAATTCAACTTTGAAAAAACCAATAATGTTTCCATAAACTGAAACTAGAGCTGAATGGTACAGTTACTCAAGTAGTAAACTAAAAGGACGTATAATTCATTCACTCTAGAAAAAAACACTATCCCAAAAGATATATTTAATAAAGAAGGGACAGAATTTAGTATATTTCATTATAAATATAGCACTACAACAATACCACTTATATTTATTATTGATCCATAGTTCTAAACTAATCAGTCGTTTACTTACAGACATAATGAACAGTTGGATCGATAGAAGTTTATGTGACCGGCCTCTGAAGTTGAATGCCAAATATATACAGGGTATTAAGTGCAAAAATTATGTGTGAAGTGATTTCAGCAATCTAATTTTTCTGAATAAATTCAAGCCGATCTACTAGGAGAAATGTTGAAATCATTTAAGTTTCATTCCCTGACGTTATTTTAAATGCAGTAGTTCAATATTACATCATTTGTTTTTAGTAAAAATATTATGATTTTAAAAATATGATTATTTTAAAAAAGATAATGTATTTTCAAAAACCGAACATTTCAGTTTGATAAATAAATATGGGAAGCTAAATACACTACTGGTAGTTGATATTTATCTATCTCGATTTAACATTTATAATTATTAGACTAATGCACAACGTTTTGTTGTTTGTAATGATGAATTCAACTGCCGATTAGTAGATCTTACAACTTCAATACAGATACACCTAACTAACCATGAGATTCGTCACAAACTCAATCATTAGTCGGTATCATATTAGCGTAACTACAACCAAATACTTTTTATATGGAGTAACTGATACTTGATTTATTCAATTTAACAAGTTGCAGTTATTTATATAACTGAGTGCTTGTGGCGCCAGATTCAAAAACTCAAATGTTATTAATTAAAATATTCACAATCATATCATTCTATCATTAAGTTGTACATGAACACATAAAGGGGAATACCAAAAGGCTTTATGAACATGAAGTACTTTAACTTGTAAATATTAAATTATGTACATAGAAGTTATATCAAAATGAAGTGCTTTAAAGAAACAATTCAGTTAGTGACAACAACAAAACATAAATAAAATAACCAGATACATATGACAAAAATGAAACATTAAAAGAAACAAAAAAAAAACAGAATTACTTACCTGTATCACATAGAAATCCAATGAATAATGTAAGAAGCATACAATATTGTTTATAATAAATAAGTTCCATGTTTGTGTTGTTCTTTTTATAGTTCAAGAACTATCTTGGATTAAATCGGTCTAGATGTACCTTCTTTTTTTTCGTCTATTTACAACATGAGTATTTATATCCATTCACATGAGTACGGATTAAGAATTTGACAGATTTAATTATTATTATTATTTTTAAATACAAATATTATTATATTTTATATTATTGGCATAATTGATGTTGTTTAATTTATTTTAGTATAAAATATGAATACCAGATACTAGTTTTATGTACCCACTTGAAGATTATTAGATTATTGTGTACTTTGATCTTATATATATAAATATTCCTTTACAAATATGTAAATAAAAGTATACAGAAGATACATTATGATATAAATATTTTAATGAAATACATTGTTAGAATATATCATTTAATCGAAATGTTGTATGATGTGTTTCTATGACTTATCAATAACACTGAATCATGTTTATTTCATTGCCTTCAATTTGATTGGATAAAATAATATATATGTATTACAATATGATTGGTTATAAATCTATCCAATTAAAATATCAGAAAATATGATTAAACATTTTAAACCAATCAAAACGTTTTTAGAGGTTTTCTTTCTGTAATTAAAACAATTGACACATGTAATCCTTATGTAATGTACTAAAATAACGATAAATAATGTATCACGTAGATTAAAGTTGATGAGTCGGTAAATAATGAAGCTTAAAAGAGTATAAACAAATGGTATTACATGAAATATTTGTCACTACAAATACGAAGTAACATAATTTCAATAGACTATGTTAAATTATTAGAAATTTTTTTTTATAAAAGAGAATAAACAATGAGTCTAATAGGATTCATTAGCTATATATCTATAATGTCTACTAGTTTTCGTTATTTCATACAGCAGAAACCTCTAATTTCATCAGAGTTTACCTGAAGTAGGCATTATTCCCGATTACATTATGTGTGATAAGTTGTATGAAACTAAGTTACGGAATACTGATAATTTTCTTTTGTTTAAGTTCTTTTAAGAACCATATATATATATACAACGTTCAAGAAGAATGAACATTGTAAGTCAACAAATCTTGGAGTATCTCTCCCTTCACCCTTTTCTGATGACCATTATAAACCTCTAATATAACTGTCATGGAATATTTTTTTGATCTTGAAATTTAAGTACATGTTGTTGGGATGATCCTGAAAATTTATCGCAATAGACATGAAAAGCTCAGGAAACAATAACAAGTATTTTATCCAATCAGCGTTCGACTAGAAGTTTTGCTAAAAATATCGCGAGAATAAAAAAGTCACATGTAGAGTTTCTGATTGGCTGATTACTACACTGCTGCTATGTTTAGCAGTATTCCAGAATTTTCAGGAAAACCCAAGGACTTCTAAAATACTATAAAAATCCTATATATTTCTGTACATAAATGAACCGTTGGAGTAAAGTGTTTCTCGCATATTTTTCGCCTTTTCTCTTATGTTCAAGTCACTGTGTAGTTCTAGATTGGGGGTTACGAGACTAGCTTAGGATACGAGTATAGCGTTCATTCAGCAAGACTTATCACATGTATTCAGAGAGTGTTGTCATGAATAAACATAAATCATGAAAACAACTATAACTTCAAAAAATAACAAACCTATATAAGATACTTTAGTATTCACCCCTTTAATTGAGTGATATATATTTAAAAAGAAAATTTATAAGAATAAATCAGAGAATATTCGTGTATATAAAATGTAACAATTATAAATGACTCATAATTCAAATAGATAAGCCAAAAATCGTTTCAGTATAAATTAGTAAGTTAGAAATGAATAAACATTCTTGAAATATTGAAAATGTATGGTTTCATGTCAACTAATAACACAAAAAATAACTTGATATTTTGTATTCAATGCTTGTGAAATATTTTTTTCTTAAAATTAGAAGTCTTTAGACTAGTAAGTAAACAAAAAAAGTAGCATTCATCAACCATACAGTCAGTTGAATGTAACTTGGAATGAATAAATTTTGAATATATTTTAACCTTAAAAAATAGGATATCGATTTGCAGAATAAAATTTTCTTTTTATAAATGGATGATATTTCATATAAATTATAGAATAATTATTAAGGCTAATACAATCATTGAAATACTCTCCAAGACTGAGAATATAACATTTAACCTATGCTCTTACATTCCACGCCCATGAAAAATTTAACCTTAAATAAGCAGTCTTTTTTATAAGGTGAGGATTTAACATTACTGATTTAAATGAAATATTTGTATTATCCCTTTTATTCAGCTTTAGGCAATAGTTAAGCGCAACTAAACTGTAAAAGGTATTCGTCACTGATTTATT
The DNA here is from genome assembly GCA_944470415.2 of Schistosoma rodhaini. NCBI lineage: Eukaryota > Metazoa > Platyhelminthes > Trematoda > Strigeidida > Schistosomatidae > Schistosoma > Schistosoma rodhaini. The sequence continues at coordinate 57,618,742 of OX104044.1, forward strand.
ATAGTTAGGGTACCATTGAAATTTAGAGAGTACTGGACAGCTGATGAATCCTGGTATATTATTACATTTGACTGATGATTAAACATATTCTTGAAGTTTCAAGTCGAATACTTAACGATCAAGCATATTGGGTTAGGATTAAATGGGCTACATTTCCAACCTTAATGGATTTTAGAAAAATAATTTCTTTGAAACCATATCATTTATCTCACCTTCCTTTAGTGGTTTCATTATTTGACCTTTGGCCAAATGGTCATAGACGTAAATTTACGGTCTAGTTATATATATATATATATATGATGTAATTGCATTGTATTATTTCGATAGAGATGTTTATATATTTTACGTGACTTGTTCAGATTAAACCGACTAACACATGATTATTTTTCTCCTGCATAAATGTTTTACTTAATTTGTCTAATAAAGTGGGGCTGACTATTATTTTATTGCCGTGAGAAAAAGGATTTGATGAAAATTATGTTATAGAACTTGAATATATTGATATGAAATTCTTTTGACCCATGAAGACTGTAGCAAGTAATATATATATATATATATATATATATATATATATATATATATATATATATATATATATATAATACCGTTCTTTCGATACCTCAACCACATTAGTCAGACGGTTTTCTGTAGTCATGTTTTATAGTCATAAAGTAATATAAACCGAAGTTTAAGAACAGTACTTGAGCCGGAGAATTCATGTAGGAATAAACTAACCTGTCTTTTGGTAAAAGTGTTGTAACCTAATCATTTATCACGCCCGTGAAAACTTAGACGAGAAATAAAACTCTCAATCTCATGAACCATTTCATCACTTATTTCCAGACGAAGCACTAATATAGACCGATTTGATGGAAAATGTTCACATTTAAATAAAGAGAAATACATCTCATATATTTTCGTGCTGTTTTTCTAAGGCTGTGAAAAGACTTGACATTTTCTCAGCATTTTAACTCAGATAAAATTATTTTATATCCTTGATGTGGCAGTAAGAAATGGAGAGAAGATATAAATAATAGTAACATTTCAGAATACTATTCAATTAATCTCTTAAGCAAAATTTGTGTATGTCAATGAATAAACATACATTGTCAGTCACACCAGGAATATAATGTTGTATTCTCAGATTTGTCAATTAAATTTTTAAAGAAAGTTTTCCTATGACTAAGGCTTGAATTATTAGATTTATTTAACAAAATACCAAGTCAGAGGGGGGTCTTGTGAAGATTTTAGTAATTTTATATTGTTGAAATCATGAGTCAATTGAAGCTAGACCACCATGGAAAACCTGGAAGCACTGGACAGCTGTTTCATCATATTGTGGGACTCCTGGGTTCGAATCTCGCAAGGTGGGATCGTGGATGCGCATTGCTGAGTCCCACAATAGCACGAAATGACCGTCTAACGCTTCCAGATTTTCCATGGTGGTCCAGCTTCAATTGATTCATGATTTCAACTACATAAAAATATTATGTCATCAAGAAAAATGTTGGTATCTAAAATTCACTCGTAACTCGGATTCCTCCTTTTCTTAAAGACTTAATAATGTTTCTATTGATTACAAATGTGTAAATAATCAAACTATAATCTGTTATTTTATACATTGTGTATGACGGTATAAAGGCTCCATTAAAATTTCAGTGGGAAAGTGAAAAACTATTCTACAAGTTAAATTGATCTCATAAACAAATTTAATAAAAACTATACTCTATTGTGTTAAATCAACACCTAGATATTGACTAATTTGTATGTGTATTTCTTTACAAGAATATAATTTTTAGAGGATTCAATGATATTACATTTATTCAATCTAAGCTTATTGTAAAGGGGATATATATATATATATATATTTCGCGCGTATAAAAACTTTTTAGTTTCAAGCCGCGCTAAAAAAAATTAGGGAGACTACCCTTAATTTGGTGATCTCCTTATAGTGCACCCTGTTTTTGCTGCACTTGAAATACTAGCTGCTTTGGTGCAGTTTAGTCAATTTTGTTTTTAAAAAAGTTAAATCAGCTATTTATTCAATAGATATGATACATTCAAATTTTATTTGTCACTTTGATTTAAAGCAAAGTGATTCTGATAACCTGTGTAATTTAACTAAAATAGTGCAAACTACTACTACTACTACTACTGTAGTGAACAGAACACGACTGGGGACAATCGAATGTATTAAAGCAAAAATTACAGACTATCTCAGTAAATTTTGAAAACCATACAATGAACAGTCAATTTGCAAATTAACAACCAATTGTTTCAATCTTCATTGTTTCTTCTCTAATTCCATTGCTCATGCATTTTCCAAACGATTGCGCTTCATTTCAGTTCTTTGCTAATCGGTCTTCTGCCAAAAGACATTCTATGTCTGACCAACACCATATACTACTTATATGGATATAAGTAGACCACACCACACTACTACTACTACTTAACAACGAATTATATCACCATTTATTTAATTTTACAGTCTGTGAAATAGGTCACGGTTAATTCTACATTTATTGCTACACAAGCTAAATATATAAGACCTTTTTCTGTTTACTAAAAAGTTTCGGAAATAAAGTACTTTGAATAAACTTAATTCAGTGCAAAAGATAATAAATAATATTACATTCAAACAATTATTTAGTTAAAAAGACTGAGAATAATATCGATTTATTCAAGGTTTTCACAAACACTTAAAACATAACAAATTGTGACCGTCATTTCGTCAGTTTTGTGAAATCAACTTGTAAAGCTAGGTTATGAATTCTGAATAGACAAAATATTGCGTTAGATATAAAAATTGTATCTTGAAACATACGTACAAACCTACTTAATGTATATTGTGTATTGTGATAAAAGGAACATGAATGGGACGTTATTTCGTAAATATAATTCCCTTAGTTATTTTGAAGACAGCGAGGAAAAAGAATTGAATAGAACAATATGAATTTATCTTATTTAGTTGGGTTCTCATAGATCACCTACAGCCAATAATATTTTAAAATTAAAATTACCATAAAGTGAATACGCTTATAACAGTGAGATTGGTTAAAAGTGAATATTTATTGTCATGGCAAAGTAGTGATTCGAATAAATATAATACGTTGCCAATGGATTTTACAGTCCGGAACATATTCTGGATCTTGATAGTGTAATAAGAAGATGAAAATTATCAGAACTATGTGATACATTAGAGCAATACACTTCGAATAATTTGATCACATATATACTTGTTAAGAACATTAATATATAAAAATGAAAGGTCAACTAGACTGGAAATGCGGGGTAAGATGAGGCAACGATAATAAAATTCTGGATCATCAAAAATAGTAACTAGATGTCGTAGAACCAGCAAATTAATTGATTGAGTAATTAAGTGGATAAACACAAATTAATGGTAATTAAGGGTAACATAAGTCAGAATCAGTGAGTTAAGAATAAGATTATGAATTTTACGTATTTGAACATGAAACGATCAAATTAGGAGGAAAAGTAGTAAGTATGATACAATAAGCTGAGAGTAAAGTCATCATGGTAAGGGAGGAGTTACCACTTTTCCTTTTAGATTACATAAATCGTGTTCGAGACGTTTAATTGCCATAGTTTTGTAAGATTAACAAGAGTAGGATTCTATTATGGACGAATCAAATTAAAAGGTAACCGTATATCCACCTGATGTTTCGTATCAAAGAGTTCTGTTAAAATAGTACTACTGAAAGCTTTTAATTCTTTTAATCCATGACGTTTTGGGGATATGTTTTTGGAATGAATCACAGGATTTCGCAAATGTGTGTGTACTTATGGATGCCGTTAACGTCAACATGATAAGAGTAACTAATGGTCTTTGGTTTCACTAAGGAACATGTTTTTCGTACGAGATATGCCATATGGGTCCAGCATGCACACTTTTTAGTTGTTTTTTTCAATTTTTTTGTTAACTCTCTGTAACGTCACCTTTGAGTTGAAGTTGAGTAAAAATAGACTTTTGTTTATTGTGGTTTCGATAACTTTCACTTTCTATAGTATTTCTCAATACATTCTTGTGGATCCATGTTATCTCTTTGACATTTTTCAAAAGTAACTAGTTCCACTTTTAGTAAACCAGTGATACATATACCTTCCATTCTACGAAATAGCTTTTTGGGGGGTATCTTTCTGTAACAATCTAGAGAAAAGCCATTCAAATCCAGATAAACTCTATTTCATATATCTTTTCAACAAAAACTGAACTATTTAAAATTATCAAATTCACTTAGTATTGTTTGTTTGAATCTTCCCATTGATGTTTTAGGACTGCAATTGGTCAGTCTCTAATTGGCATATGTGTATACTGTGCGTATTGCCTCGATATACCTTAATTCACAAGCATGGTTAGCAGAGATGGATAGTAGCTAGCAGTGGAATCCAGGACGCGCGTTTCGTTCAGTTCAAATCATTATCCAGAACATAACATCTAAACTGATTGAACCTAATAACTTGTTGAATATTTCATACAAAGACAATATATATTTATTCTAAAACGGAATTAATTACTTACTAATCAAAGAAATTTAACAATTTTTAATTTTCTATCTATCAACACATCTAAGTCAAATTTGTCCTTCAACTTAAATGAAAATAATTTTCTTTTTTTCTTTTTTTTAAAATGCCATTCATTTCCCTTTTTCTCTTTCTAATTGAATTCTTCTTTTTTTTTAAAAAAAATATTTATTTCCTTGAATTTTCGAAGATGGGATTTTTTTCTTCGTTGTTGTTATCAATAATTGAAAGTGATTAGGATGACCCTAAAAAAAGAAGAAAAAAGAAAAAAGGAAGAAAAAAAAGAAACGAATAAGAGATGATAATAATAATAAATTCATTTAAAATAAATGAATATTTATTCATACCTCATATTAAGGTGAGATTTCTTAATCGAAAAAAAGAAAGAAAAAACCCCTGAACAATCAATTAAAAATTGACCAAAAACCATTTGATGTATATAAAGGATGAAAGCGATTAAAATAAGAATCATTAAATAGATAATAAAATACAATTATATGAATGAAGAATATTCTTTTTTCAATAATTTCTCATCAAGTTCTATAATTATTATTTCCAAATTAATAATCCATAAAAGAAGATCGGCCAAGTTTAAGGCAGAGTACATCATTTAATGGAACTGTAACATGTGAATCAAGGAGTGTTTGTTATATAAAATAAAATCGAATCATTAATGTTGAAGCTGACTAATATGATGTGTTAACTTGAATCAGTTTATAAGTGAAATGAAATTGTGAGATAAATGATCGGAATATATATAGTTGATATGGTGGTGAGATAGAACAATGGGATTACAAATCAGAAATTACGTAATATGTAAGATAACATGAATTAGATCAGATATCGTAGATAGGGTGGATGCTGAATACATTTCTCTAAAACGTTAACAAGTATGATAATAATAATAATGACTGGTAAGATAAGTAGGTAAAATAAGTTTATGATATAAAAATGAACATTAATCAAATTAACGTCACCATATTATGAAATTGATTATTAACAAGTTGACCCCGAAGTTGGCCAGAGTAAAAGGAGCGGCTGGACATATTTCTTTTGGATGCAAAGTTCTGGGTTTTTTTTATCCAAATAGCCATTGCCTCAGCCATCTACAGGATTTTCAGTCTGACGGAATTAGGTAGACTGCTGTTAACACAATATATTATTGTGAAAGATTACCCCATGTTGCCTTTATTTCCCGTCTGAACTAAATGGGTTAAAATAGAGCTGTTAACCGTTTTGAATACACGTCTTATATATCTTGGTAATCTAACTTGAATATGAATCGTTCATTATTATCTATAATTTTGAGTAATTTTGATCTTAACGCTTCCAATGTATATGATAATATTTCCTATATGTACACATACATCATCCTTATATACTAACTATGCTCAAAGATTTATTTAGTGTATACTTGTTTGCCTCACCATACTGTTCCATGGTAAACATTAATTTTCACTTGGTTAGTGGAAATACATTTGTTGTTAATCATATCATTCCTTGTAATTGCAAGTTGTTAGATAAGTTTTAAGATGCGATGATAAATTCGCTAAATTCTACGAACCTAATTATCAATGAAATTCAATGTTTGATATTTTTATATTATCATTATGAATAACGAGGAAAGTGTATATCAATAGCCAAATGTATTACAAAACTAATTATTTTTTTCATACAAAAATCCTAATATGTATTTTATGGAAACAGCCATCAATTTAAATATAACTCAAATGAATGTTCAGTACATAAAAATAGTTAAATGGTGGGTCAATTGTTAAGGCTTCCAATGTTCAATCATCAAGTTTCGAATTCGAATCCAGACCGTCAGATAATGTATAGCAACTCTGCTACAATTAGTTTTGTTTGTAGCTAATCTTGTCGAGCCTTTTTATTAACTTATTTAACAGACAGTGTTATCCGAACAGTAACAATCTGTCTACTTTATCGTAAACGTGTGTGCTTGAATCTTAATGATTGCCTTGCCTTGCTGTGCTTTAATTCGCTTCATCTTACCCCGCTATTGGCAAAGCAAGGGCAGCATTTCTGTTATAAAGTATGGACTCGTAATATTCTAAACATGCAATTAGAGAGAAGTGAATTTATTGATCGGCGCAATGATGATCCTTGAAATCGTACGAGCAGTCTTGATTGCGTATCGGCCCTGCTTTCTGCCTAGCCCAGCCAGTTAAGTCCAGAACACAAATAACAGCCTCGGCAATATGAATCATTATTTACAAACATACTGAGTTTTTGTACAAACCAAAGTAATCAATAAACTGATTATAACTCATGAATCGTATGATAATAAATCAAAGATCAAAATAAAGCTAATGATAATAGAAAAACGAATATGAATAGTTTAGTTACGTAACAGTTGTACAATAGGAAATAGGCATATTACATTGGTCGATAAATAGTCCTTAGAGTTACCATTCATAATTCATCAGGGGATATAACAATTTCTATAATTGAAGAACATATGGAACTCAAAACAACTTTCAACTAATTTCAAAGTCAGAATGTTCAATACGAACGTCAAGACAGTCAGTCCTACTATATGGAGCTGAAATGTGAAGAACTACTACATCCATCGTCAAGAAGGTACAAGTATTTATAATCAGTTGTTTACGCAAAATACTCAAAATTCACTGGTCGGATACTATCAGCAACAGCGTTTTATGGGAGAGGACAAACCAGCTACCAGCTGAAGAGGAAATTAGGAAAAGACGTTGGAAGTGGATCGGACATACATTAAGGAATTCACCAATGTGCATTACAAAGCAATCCCTAACTTGGAATACGGAGGGGAAGCGGAAAAGAGGAAGGTCGAAGAACACATTACGCCGGTAAATAGAAGCAGATATGAAAAGGACGAATGTTAACTGGAAAGAACTGGAAAGGATTGCACAGGACATAGTTGGATGGAGAATGCTGGTGGGCGGCCTATGCTCTTCGACAAGGGGTAACAGGCGTAAGTAAGTAAGTAATCTTGCCTCGCTGCGCCTTGATTCGATTTGACTATAAATTTGCCTCTGTATTCGCTTTCACACACACATTGTCCTTTCTGTTCCAATTCGCTCAATGCGCTTGTAATTTGTTATCTATGCTGTCCAACAATAAACTATAATCGCCGCTTCTTATTGTCTCCAAAATCCTCACACTGTTAGGACTTTTTTTAAATAGCGGTTATCAAGGTGATCAACTAATGAAATCAAGCCATTACAAGTGAATCGCTAGCCTTCACAATTATAGCGTAGCTTGAATTCATGTACATAAATTGGATCCCGACAACTTAACTGAATGAAAAAAGATGCATCAGCAGAATTCATTTCAAGATACTATTGACATTAATAAAAAACTATTCAGCAATCATCAACCAAATAAAACCAAACATTTAAACATTATCATTCGATCTAAATAGTTACCTTTTAGTAAATTATTATTATTGAATAGAAATGAATGAAATGCCAAAAAAATAAGAAAAAAATATTTTTCTAATTAAAATAATTTCGATTAAACTATTCGAGTATTTTTTTTGTTTTGTTTTAAGCTTGTAATTCATTTGACAATTTAATCTATCCTACTTATTTACATATTACTCTATGAATACTACTTATATGAAAGTAGGTAAAAGAGATAAAAAAGAAAAAAAATGAGATTATTAAAGAATCAATAATAATAATAATGAAATAATGTTAAAGTAGATTACATTTCATAATTTTTTTTATTTTATAACATGATATCACTATTACAATTTATTATTCATTGCCAACTATGAAAAAAGAACAAGAAGAAAGTGATTAGGTTAAATGGTTTTAGATCAGAAAAAAAATTTTATGTTAAGTATGTTATCTTTTTTTAAGAAACAATAACAACTCTATCTGATTAGGAATAGTTTACTATCAAAAACTTAGTTTATATTCAAATAATATAATGTATATGACTAGTTTATATGATTAACAGTAGTATTGGACTCCTAAGTAGTACGCACCCACGATCCTGCTTCGCGAGATTCGAACCCAGGATCTTTCACTTGTATGCCGGCTGAGTGGTCTAATGGTTAAGCGCTCGGGCGTGAGACTGGTAGGTCCTAGGTTCGAATCTCGTGAGGCGGGATCGTGGATGCGCACTCATGAGGAGTCTCACAATAGGACAAAACGGCCGTCCAGTGCTTCCAGGTTTTCCATGGTGGTCCAGCTGCAATTGACATATGATCTCAACTATATAAAATTAATAAAATTTCAACAAAGCCCCATTCTTTTAATAAACAGTAGTAGATAATAAGAAATCATACTAGTCTCGGATCAATAAATTTCTAAGTCATAATAATAACAATGATTAATGCGGCAAGACTATAATTTATAGATGAACCAATCAGATATAACATAACAGGTCTCGAATTTTCACACGTAATTCTGTCATTCATTTGTCCAAATAGCGTTTGAGCATTTTATTTAATGTTAGTTCAACTGTAAATCATAATTCTAATTCCTCACACTGCTTTATAACCCTCATTTAATCCTTGTTAGTAGGTGGACATTGTCAAGGTCACTAAGGCGTTGTTCATTGGGCGTCCATAAACTATAGCTGATAATTTTTTTATAGAAATGAATGGATTTAAATTAGACAATGTGTTCGTTCACTTCATATCTTTTTAATTTTTATTAAAAAGCATGATGAAACTGTGCTAAATGTTGAAAATGATATAATACAGATATAGTATCAGTTGTCATAACGATTGGACCGAGTTTCCTTCACAAATTAATCGTACTTAATAGCGTAAACACGAGTATAGCTTGGTGAACAAGCTCCAATGGATTCTAGAACTTTGTAGTACTTTTATATTGCCTGAATTGAACATGTAGGGTCTGGTACTATGTCATGACGATGTAGGTTATTCTAGCCTCTGGAAAGACCGATTTATTCATTCTACTCAAGTTACATTTTGACCTTGCCACTTATCCGTTTATTAACCCTGACCGTTTTTTTATATGATCGTATGCGTGTTGATCACGTATCCTATTCATTACGTGTCTGACTTATCTTTGGTAGGACTATAAATATTAAGTCACGTTTGGTTGAATCGAGTTGGCTAACATGCCTTCTTCGCTTCGTCTCGCTTTCTTCTCTCTATTTCCGTAACTGTGTGTTCAGATAAACGACTGTATGAAATATATGTATTTGAAATTCACCAACTCAATTTAAGTCGATGATTATAATACGAGAGTAGCTAAGATGTATATTTTGATAAGTCATTCATACTATCCAGATATAATGCTACTAAAAACAAATGATCAATTAGACAGGTAAGTAATTTGGCTATAAACCTTAAAAATAGAAATTAATTTTATTTAAAATGTTACTAAGACATCGTTCAACAGTGAGAGCATATTTCTAAGAAGTTTGACTGAATTTATTCATAATTTTTTTCAGTATTCACCATAATCTCATTGAAAACTCCTTAAACATCTCTCAGATGAGCTACTTATGAAGTTTTGAAAAGAATACCTATATTATAGAAAGCTGTCAGCTCTGCGTAAAGATTTTGTAGATAAAATGAAAGAGTGATAACGGATCTATGGTTTCAATTGTATTTTGTTGTTAGGATCTTGTTTTTTTTTCATTTGGTACACATTTAATATAGTTGTTTGTTATATCAAATAGTTTTATTGATATTACAGTAGCTTTTCATCATTTTGACTATTTTCCTTTTGAATTGATCGTATTTCATAATTTCGTAACCATAATCTTATATAAACCATAATTGAATAAATAATTTACTCTGTCTAATTGTACGTACTTTGTCATTCAAAATTAAATACTTTAGTACTAATATTGTTTCTAATATTTGTTTACTTAACTCATTGAGTGTAACATTGAGTTTATGTTAGTAAGTCAAAAAGAAATTGAAAATATGCCTTCAAGTATCTAAGCTACTAGATGTAAACCACTTTTGGCCTTTGTAAACCAATTGATAATGATATCGATCAGAGGGGGTTTTGTGGAGAATTTAGTATTTTCACAGTTGAAATCATGAGTCAATTGAAGCTAGACCACCATCGAAAACCTGGAAGCACTGGACGGCCGTTTCGTCCTATTATGGGACTCCTCAGCAGTGCGCATCCACGAACCCGCTCTCGCGAGCGAGATTCGAACCCAGGACCTACCAGTCTCGAGCCGAAGCCCTTAACCGATAGACCACTGAGCTGGCATCCAACGGTGTCAATGTCTAACTTCAACTGATCCACGAATTATGAGCGACCGTTCACCAATTGTCTTCAGTGAGATGATATCTCTACAACAGACGTGGTTGAACTCCACTGGTCACTGCTTCCCACTAGAACTCAAGGAAATATCTTTTGAAGTCAGTCACTAGTGAGCATATGATTATAGATCAGAGTCCAGTGCTTCCAGGTTTTCGATAGTGGTCTAGCTTCAATTAACTCATGATTTCAACTGTGAAAATGATAATGATATGTACATGGATGATTAGGATAAGGATTACATTTTACACATTTGGCTGTTGACCATACATCTAAAGGAGTTGGAATCAAAAAGAAAGAAAGGTAGGAAAAAAATATTTAATTAATCTAACAAATTAGTGCTTTGAAATCATGAAGCGGTCTAAGTTAGATCACTACTGAAAACCTGGAAGCACAATTTCCACATCCCTATATTGAAAGTTAACTCTTTTAAAGAGGCATAATTCGATTGATTTCAGGTCTGTTCATAGTATAAATGTTTGAACTACAAGGACTAAGTTGCAAGAAGGGGACATATAGGACCATAGAAAAAGTCATCAACTTAATCTTGGCATTTACATTTGCGATTCTCGACAATTTGAATAAACATGGTCATCAGTCTAATGTGCTCATGTTTTTAAGATCTTACTTCGGAATCAAAGTATACATGGGTTTGAACCAGAGAAATATAAGTTTTCCCAACTAACAAACAAGTTGTTATGATATCAAATACAAAGTTTTATAGAATCAAGAACGTGACTAACCTCATATAAAATTAGAATATTTACGTAACAACGAATCACTTGAAAGTAGTAATGTAATTTCCCTTTATCCTTTGTAAAGATTAGAATTCTGATTGACATAATTCTTTTGAGCATCTTGCATGTTTCAATATAGTTCAAAGATAGACAAAGATAGAAACATATGGATGACTAATTTCCTACCAATATTAATAATCAAGAATATTATTTATTATATTCTAATTCTGTTAATCATTATTTCTCAACTAAACCAAATCCATACAACCTATACTAAACAACATTCGTAATAATCTACAAGAAAACTAAATTAGAAATAGTAGAATATATATATATATGTATGCAGGCAATATGTTGTGGGCAGATCTAATCGGTTTCACTTTTATCTCTTTAGTTTTAATCTTTTCACTTTCCTCCCTGTGTTCATCATGACAAAGAATAACAATAAAAAGGAGGGAAAAAAACGTGGATTGAGAAACAAAACAAGATTAAATGAAAGCTTTGATATCTGTACAGAAGGTTGTGAAGAACACTTTTCTTTAAAAACAAATTTTGAACAACCAAATAAACATTGTTTATCATCATGATAACTATTGTTATCACCAATCTATATTCTCACTTCAGTTGAATGTTAAAAATTGAAATTTCCTTTGAATACAAGACTAAAATCTAAAATATTGTTTGATGTTTACTACTGAAGAAAAAAAAACACTTCAGTATTTGTCAACATCTGATTAACATTTTAATAAGAATAATTTAAATTATTCACAGTTAACACACCTATTTATTGTTATTAGTGATCTGAAGTGATGACTTCTTTATTTAGGTAGTATTTAACTCACATAAAGTAAAGAGAATCACACTAAACAAACATATTAGGAAGGAAAACGCTTTCTTCATTGAGTAACATAAATACTCTAAACAACTTGAAATTAACAGTAGTAGTTGTTGCTGCTTCTGTTGTTGTTGTTGTGAGGAAACCAAAATAAACAACTGGGATGACAACAATAACAGCGATGGATTTTTTTTGTGTAGAAAATAACCAAAGTAGGGCAATAAAGAAAGAGACTTGTAAATATCCGGAATAGCCGATAAGGTAAACAGTAATAAGTTTGTTCCTTATGTATTTCAAAAATAAATATCCGTTTAAGGTTGGAAAAGTCCAGTTGGAATTGAAAGAAGTATAAAGTATATTACATAAAAATGCGTAAAAATATCACAGAAAGGAGCACGACGAGTTTTTATAAATTCTTCAGTTTGTCCGTGGTCAGACTATAATTTATTGACGACCAGTGAGCAACGCCTCAGTGACCTTGACAATGTCCACCTATTAACTAGGATTAAATGAGGGTATTAAAACAGTGTGAGGAATTACAATTATGATTCACAGTTAATAGTTAGGTTTAGGAACTAGATTTAGGATGTTTATCACAAACTAACATCAGATAAAATGCTCAAACGCTGTTTGGGCAAATGAATGACAGAATTACGTGTGAAATTTCGAGACCTGTTATGTTATACCTGATTGGTTCATCTATAAATTTTAGTTTCTCCGTGACTTACTTTATAACTATTTCGAACAGCCCAATTACAATCACTCATTCTCCTCCATAAGATTTCAAGTTTATTCTTATTTCATTAATGTCTAATTTTCTTTTAGAAATCGTATTTTCTTTGTTTGTTTCTCATAAAATCCATACTGAAATTTAGGATAATTTCAAAGGTTTCTAACATCGTGCAACTAAGATTAGTAGATGTACTCATTAACTTTTTTCTGTGATATATGAAAAATTATTTTTATACTAAATTCCCTCTAGGTCCTATGTAGTTATTATAGGTTTATTTAATTTTTTTTTTTTGGGGGGGTATTTTTTATTAAAAACAATACCAATATTTTCATAGTTGAAACGGTTGACAATTAAACTGTTCTTTTTTTAAACATAGTAATAAATTTACTTCCACCAAGATAGTTTTAGCTCAAATTACAATATGTATGGACAATGATCAACCCTTAAGTAAAGGTAATTAACAAACCTTTGTAAAGTAAGGTAATCTATAGTAAAGTACTAAGTATCTAACAATCAATTACAATATTTATTTACGTTGACGACTGATTACTTCAAATATTTTAATGAGTGAGGTTTAGTTAATACACATTATAGTAATACTCTTAATGTAATCACTACTACTTAATAAAAAGGAGTTTTTATTACTTCATTCAATCTCTAATTTTAGTTAGGTCCCGAAATCTAACTCATTTTTTTTAAAGTTAGTACCTTTAATTCATTCGTTCTTCACATTTGCTTCATTATATGTCAACTAAACACTTATTTGGTAAATATAAAGTATACAGCCGAATGAACCTAGTGTGTTAACCTGTTTTAGGCAGAAGATAATTGACTGACTTATTATAGCAGGAATTAGGATTAGGATATAGATAGTAAGATTCTGGCTTTATACCTGATGTCAGCTACTTAGAAAAACCCTAACCCTTACTGCTAAATGTGATTCATAAAACTAATTCTTTACTCTACCTTGATATTTACACCATGAACGTGAGGAAGCCATTCCACTGTTCATCGGTCCAGTTGTATACTTTAAGTTATCTCATTTAGTTTGTAGGCTTCTTATTCATAGTTTATCTTTACCTCACTATTTCTTGTTATCTATAGAACTAATACGTATATTTGGCTTGATGTTTTGATCTCTTTTGAAATGACAGAATATGAATATATCTTATCATAAACTTATATATGATTAATAACTGTAAATACACATTCACAAGTTAAGAAAATAATATCGTTGAAAAAAATCTTTATTGAATTTTAAATTCACTTAGTATTGTTTGTTTGAATCTTCCCAGTGATGTTTAGGACTGCAACTGGTCAGTCTCTTATTGGCATATGTGCATACTGTGAGTATTGCCTCGATATTGCCTTCATTCACAAGCATTATAATCAAAGATGGATAGTGGCTAGCAGTGGAATCCAGGACGCGCGGTTCGTTCTATTTGGGACTCGTCAGCTGAGTGGATAGTGCGGTGGTGTTTGAAGAAAAAGGTACCGGGTTCGAATCCCAGTGTGAACATCAACTCTGAGATGCAGGTACATCCAGCTGACGAGTCCCAAATAAGACGAAACGCGTGTCCAGGATTCCACTGCTAGCCGCTATCCATCTTTGCTTATAATTTATTGAATTTTGTTACTAATACTTAATGTCACAACGCGTACCATGAAGCTTAAGTGAAATGATAGTTTTATTCAGATCCAAACTAGCTTCAGACAGTATCAAAATCTGAGACGCTAGTTAGTACTCAGAGATCAATCAATGTTACTGATATCTTTGAAATACATATTAGACTATTTCAACATTGAGACAAACAATTAAACTTCAAGCAGATAGCTTGTTCGTGTTAAAGAAGTACAAATAGCTTGGTTTATGAGGTTCATTATTTCATAAGATTGTCAAAAATTATAAACCTTATAGAATCTATTTTATATGTAAATGGATATTTAATATTGTGCATTCAGTCATTGTCAATTCAGGTTGGCAACTATATTTAACAGTAAACTATCTTTTATAAATAATGCTATTTGAACCATTTAATTGTTAAATTTACAGTATTCCATTTCGAACTAATTATCTACTGATAACATACTTTTTTTTTCTTTAACATATTTCAACTAAAATGTTTCCCTTGAGAATTAAGTTAAGGACTATAGCTATAAAGTAAACATTTCCCATTTTAATTACATTATATATATATTAGAGAGAGTAAGGGAAAGAGAAACAAAAGTCGCCGATTGAAACTAAATTAATTTCATAAACAAATTAAATATTTCATTAAATATGCATAATCACATTGCTTGTTACTAAGTTGTATTTGCCAGAAAAAAAATCAATTCAAAGTACGTGAAACGATGTTCATTCTAACTGGGGATATTATCTTTAAAATCCTATTGAATAATAAGTTATTCAAAACAGAGAATAAGGAAATATAATTCAGGGAAGTGAATTTTGGTCATGTCAATATCATTTACCAAGTCAATACAGTCATACTTAGTATATATACTAGCCCACATAGGTTATTCTAGCCTCTGGACAGATTGATCTACTCATTCTTCTCAAGCTACATTTTGACCCTGTCGGTTATTCGCTTATTAATTCTGAATGTGCTTTTATATGATCGTATGTGTATGCACTTCTTATCCTATGCATCACATATTTGTAACTTATTTTGTTTGACTATAAATATCGATTCACGCTTGGTCAAATTGAGTTGGTTTACATGCTTTCTTCACCATGCGTCATTTTGCTTCGATGTCTTCTCCGCTTTCTTCGTCACGTCTCTTCATTTATCTGTTCCGATCAACGATTTTATGAAATATACCCATTCAGAATTCATTCTCGTATTTGATTTATTTAATTTCGTTATACACCAATACGCGTTAAGTAGATAATAATATACGAGAATTGGCGTTATGTATATTTCAACAGCAATCCACCTGAAATCAGATATAAAGTCACTAACATCTGGTTGAGTATCAATTTAAAGGTTGGACGAAAATAGGTGAAAATAGTTTGGTGATTAGGACTTTTAGTACCATGTTAGTATGAGAGATTTCACATCGGATTTTCGGACATGGAGTTCAGGTCTGAACTGCTTAATTCCTAGAAGCTGTAAAGTGTAGTCATTCAGGCAGCCGCAACGTATATCCTGGTTCAACTTGTCGTACTTTACTAGTACATAGAGATGAAGTTGTCAGATCAAATTTCAGAACAGAAGTTGTAACAGTATCAGCGATAATAGAAGAGATTACGTATAACAAATACTATTCAAGAAAATATAAATCAGTGAGATAAGAGCAAAAATGTTTATCACCTGAATCATTGCCATAATTTACGAGATGTTTTATTGCTGACCTTTTAATTGTTCTGAAGTACTTTCTAATATGCCATTCACAGTAATGCTCGGTTCAATCTGCTCTCCAAGGTCGAATATACCCATCATATATGTATTTGACAGAAAGAGGAAAAACCATAACGAGTAAAAAATACATAGCGAATCCTTCACAATTGCTTCTTTACAATTAAAAATATATCAGGAATATGCTTTAAAAACCATTAATAGGATTATTTGTCAGAGTTTGTATCACATTAGACCATATCGCAACACTACGGATAATCGATAAACAATCAGTTGAATGGAACTCGTCACTATACATCAACTTTACTGACTATGAGATGTTTGATAGAGTGCATAGATGAAGTTTATGAAAATTGTCTTCAAAACTATGATTTACCTGAGAAAATCGTCAAAACCATACAATATCTATAGGACAGACTCTACTGCGAAGTCGTATATGGAGGACAGTTGACAAATGCATTGCAAGTAAGGACCCGAATCAGACAATGATGCTTACTCTTCTCCTTCCTCTTGTTGTTCACTGGATTATGAAGACATCCACATCTCATGGGAGGCATGAATTATAACGGACAGCTTGTATGGAACTAGAAAATTTGGACTTCACAGATGACCTAGCTCTTCTATTCCATACACACCAGCAAACGCAGGCGAAAATAACCAGTGTACCAGCATCAGTCTCTCTAACAATAGGCCTCAACATACACAAGGGAAAAGCAACAACTTCAAATACAAAACAGGAAATACCAACACAATCACACTTGATGGAGAAACTCTGGAGGACGTGAAATCTTTCACGTTCCTAGACAGCAGCATCATCGATGACCAAGGAGGATCTGATGCAGAAGTGGAGGCACAGATTGGCAAATCAAGGACAGTATTCCTACAATTGAAGGATATATGGAACTCAAAACCACTTTCAATCAACATCAAAGTCAGGATATTCAATACGAACGTTAAGACAATTCTATTGTACGGAGCTGAAACTTCGTGAACTACCGTAACCATCAACAAAAATGTACGAGAATTTATAAACAATTGTTTGCACAAAATACTCAATATTCTTTAGTCGGTTACCATCAGCATTATTCTACTGTAGGGGAGAGAACAAATGAGGTCCCAACCGAAGGGGAAAAGAAGTTGGAGATGGATATAACATGCATTACGGAAATCGTCAAACTGCATCATGAGGCAAGCGCTAATTTGGAATTCTAAAAGGAAGAGGATAAAATGAACTCTATGTGGTGCTAAATATTTTTAACTGAGTAAATTTACAAATACTCAATATTTTATGAAGTGTTTATGTTGTGACTTTAAGTCCGACTAATCATCTCGTGACTTATTCGCCAATCGAAATACGACTTAGTCAATCTTGGTACTGTGCTAAAGTAATGACATCCGACCGTTGTAAGCAACCTTGCGTCCTTATTGGTCCTCTGTCCACCTAGCCTGTCCAGTTGAGCCCAGAACACCAATGACAGCTTCCACTATCTGAATCATTTATTTCAAAAATACTTGGTTTATATACCAGCCAAACAGACCTCATCACAACATAAGATAGGAGTAAGCACTCATACAAGATCAAGCCAAAATATGGCAGTGAACGTGGGAGACTGTAATCAATAATCTGAACATAATTTAAGAACAGTAAATCGTATAATAATAATCTAAATGTCAAAATGAAGCTTATAATAAGAAGAATATAGATATATACAATATAATTACTGAATAGTTATAGTTTTAGTATTAGTCCATTAATAGTTCTCAGAAGTTACCCGTAATTTAATCATCACCAGGATATCACAGTCTAATGATTCAATAAAATCACAGTTATTTTGTTGGACTGAAAAAAAAACATATTTGAACTTGAAATGATTAA
The DNA here is from genome assembly GCA_944470415.2 of Schistosoma rodhaini. Classification (NCBI taxonomy): domain Eukaryota; kingdom Metazoa; phylum Platyhelminthes; class Trematoda; order Strigeidida; family Schistosomatidae; genus Schistosoma; species Schistosoma rodhaini. The sequence continues at coordinate 57,637,090 of OX104044.1, forward strand.
ATGTACTTTTGTAAATATTTACTTTATGTATCTGTAATTATTATGACTGAAGCTTACTACAAGTAATTGTATTTCGAATGTTTACAGTTTATTCATACTATAAAAAAAGTTAATCTTAAGATGTATCAAAGTACATTATTATTTTAATCCATATTGTATAATTAGAAGTACAAAGTATTTTTCAATCTAGTTTTTGTTAGCATAATGCATTGAAGAATATTCAAAAGGGGTTTTGTGGAGATTTCAGTATTTTCATAGTTGAAATCATGAGTCAATTGGTGCTAGACCACCATGGAAAACCTGGAAGCAGTGGACGGCCATTTCTTCCTATTATGGAACTCACCAGCAGTGCGCATCCACGATCCTTTCTCGCGAGATTCAAACCCAGGACCTACCAGTTAGACACTAACACCGTTGGATGCCGGCTCAGTGGTCTAGAAGTTAAGCGTTCGCGCGCGAGACTGACAGGTTCTGGGGTCGAATCTCGCAAGGCGGGATCGTGGACGTGCACTACTGAGGAGTCCCACAATAGGACGAAACGGACATCCAGTGCTTCTATGTTTTCCATGGTGGTCTTACTTCGATTGACTCATGATTTCAATGATGAATATTTAATTGCTCATATGTATGTTATTCAGTTTTATTTTTTTTAATGTGTTGAATATATTTAAAACATACTGTACTATTAGAAGTATTAATATAACTAATATAACTTCAGGTAGTTATCATATTTTCAAACTGATTTTTGGTTGACAGGTAAGTTTATTAGTGATAGATATTTAAAAACAAAATCGTAAACTACAGAAGTCAGCTTCGTTGAATGACTAACTTTGCAAAATAATATTCATAAATCTATTTAAAGCGACTTTCTGTCTCAATTACTATTTTTATGAGTACGTTTGGAAGCAGATCCAATTTCACTAAGTGACACTAAATTGTTTATATTGTCAATTCATAACTTTCAGTCAACTTTATCCTTATTACAACATAGATAACACTGCTAAACATTCTCATTAAATAGTTGTATCATAAAGATCATAACAAAGAACATTGAGTCAGATAGATATGAGAGAGAAAACTCATGAATATCATATGTTGATTTTTTTCAAAGATAATATACCAGATAAAAAAACGATAAACTAGTCTTTTATTGAGATCATTCTTTTTTCTAGTATCAGACACCCTGAGTTGAATATATAATTCAATGAAATCTGATATACGAGATATAATCACTTTATGTAGTCATAGCAACTGTATGATTATTGGTGCCCTTTTATTAAAAATGAGTAGCATAAATAAAATCTATTCTGGATTGTTTGTTTTTGTTTTAAAGTCAAACTATTCAACATCTCAGTTGAATTAAAATATTGAGAAACAAAGGTTTATATATTGTTTTAATTGAAAAAAATATTAACAAAAGTAAAATGAGAAAAATAAACTAATAGCATAAATACATTTTAGTGGACAAAGAGGCGAGTGGGAAAAAATCGGATGTATGTGAGCACAAAATTACAGACTATATCATTAAAATCTGATAACCATACAGTAAACAGTTAATTAGCAAACTATTAGTCAATTGTCTCAATCTTGACTGTTCCTTCTGCAAATATCAGTCCATCGTCTCTGGTTTTATTGCTTATGCATTTTCATACCGTTCTGTTCCTGTTCCTTCCTTATTGAACTTTTTCTGAAATATATTCTATGCCTGACCATCACTATATACTACTTTTGTGGATATAAGTAACCCACACCATAATATGACTGAAATGATATAGTACAAAAATGGGTATATCAATAAACTATTTCAAATGATTATTAATAACCTAAATGTACTATTTTGCTTTATTCTATTGAACTATTTAAAGATCATATAGTAACCATGGTAAACTGATCACTTGTTACCGGAAACCATGAACCACATGACATAAATAAGAACATGATGAAGATGATACAAAGGTTTATTGAATACCAAAGATTAAACAATTTGTATTCCATATACACTAACATTTAATTTATTAACACTAATTAATAGCTTGATTTATATTGAACAAAATAAACAGTCATAATTCTTCCTTCAACTGCCATGGCAGAGTTTAAACAGTTTGAATTATTTTTCCTGGTTAGTGTATTTTTTAGCGAATTAGTTTTCTACGGGATGAGGTCGCTAACCCTATACCCAACCCTCCTCCTTTATCCGGGCTTGGGACCGGCTGTGAGCCCCCGGAAGGGCTACAAGCGAAGTTAAAATAAACAGTACTTGACGCTAATTAATTAATAACTTACTGTATAAACATAAGAACATAATATCATAAACTGAACGATTACAAATAACAGATATAATTAATTGACTAACTTGTGAAACTACTCCCTTTTAAAATATCATCACATAAAGTAGATGACTAGTAAAAATCAATTAAGACCATTCGCATTCTAATGTATTCGGTTCTTGTTTATTATAACAGGTGATAAATAAAGAATAATGATGGTACTCAATGTGCCTAGTTGATTATCATTATTATGAAGGTTCCATATAAAAGTTTCTACTTGCCATCATACGATTATCATAGAGAATGAAATTACCTTTGAAAATATCAAAGTTTGATAATTAGAATTGAATGTCATGTAAATTGATAAGTTTGTATAATCGCAGTTAATTCAGTAAATATACTTCTTGAACGTTTAACAGTACTAATTGTGACGATGGTTTAATTTTATTAATCAGATTGAAAAAGTCAAGCTATGATAAAAAGTTAACCAAGTTAAAGACACTGAATAACAACTGAGATAATGATGATGGGTTAAGCTATAATCTACTTTGCTTAAGAACTACAAAGGTAATTTTATTTAGTTGGTTAGTAAAATATGTGAGATTCATAGTCTACTGGTCTGATATTCGCTTTGAATACTTATGTTATTTGGAATATGAATTAATATATATGATAATGCCATAGTTTATTTTAGTAAATACAATGCTCATGAAATATAAAACTTATTTGATAATATTGAAAGCATCTATCACAATTTATAGGAGGTACCAACAGTATGTGACGATATATTGAAAAACAGTTGACACTAGATGTGTCTTTAATTATAGTCTTGTACTCTTCAGGATTATCTACCCAAAGTAGAACACAAAAATCAACAAGTATTATTACCGTAAAGAAGTTTGTACACAACACGATTCTCTGATAATATACACTTTGATTTTCATTTATCTAACAGGTAAGCTTTTATAGTTAGCTTGTTGTCAAGTTAAAAATAAGCGGTCATTTTTTCGGTTCATTTTAAACTTATTATTGAACAGTGTGACAAGTTGAGAATTAGTTTTTGATAAGTTTAGAGCACTTTGTAATCCATCACGTTGATCTTAATTCATAACCAAGTTTATATAACATATTGACTGTATGTGACAGTTGATACTAACTGTAACTATATAAAAAATTCCAATAGCCTAATCATTTTATTTTCGATTTGAAGATAATTAATATAGAAAACTATCTTTGGTTGGACAACTCTTTGGAACCATAGATGAATGGACTATCATATAATCACAGATTGGTGCCGCCTTCAACTTTTCAGAAATTGCCCCACTGAAGATCGAATCCACGATCTTTATGCATCATGATTAGCAAGCTACTTTTGCATCTAATTGTTTGTATTTTGTATTTTTGTAATTCAGCTAATATAACTTGACCACCAATCATTTTTTGCTTGGTAACTTTTGAATTTGAAACTGTAGTGGTCGTTATTTACCACTAGAATTTCTAGAATTGTTCTCAAATTTATTTACAACTAAGTGCTTGGTTATTATTAGAATTCAAGGTTTCTGATCCACGGTGAATATCTCAGAATAGTCTCGTAGTAAGATGAAATAGTTGTCTATTGTCATCTAGTTTTGAATAATTGCGTAACTCAAAATTTTCAGTGACATCAATTACCTCCAAATTACATAATCTTTCAATGTATTGACCATATTTTAATTCAAGAATAATTATTTCATTTATAATTTATTTGATCAACTATCATATCATGTAAAGGAATAGTGTTCAATTTAACAGCTTATAGGTGTTTCCTGAAATCTCGATCAATAAAGATAATCTTACTTAACTAAATTGTGTTTTTTTTTATGTTAAAATAAGATGTACTAAACCTGAAAAAGAAACTTGCTCAAAATGACCCAGTGAAATTTGTTACCTTTCATGTTAAATCAACCAAGACATATTTTATTACAAATAAGAAATTGGTTCATCTTAAGAATAGATCAAAATGACTTGGAATGATACAATGTATCAATAGATCTTTAATGAGTTGCCTTTTGTCATGATCAAAGATGTATTTCAATGTATGTACAAATGTGTTTATGATCTTTTGCTATAAAAATTGGTTTCTGTTGTGAAAACACTTATTAAACTATGTTTGTCATCTTACAATATCATTCACTGACTGATATACTATAAATTTTCACAATTTATCAGGGCTACTCGACGTTTACGTGAATAATACTACTGAAATAACAAACGATAAGTAGTTCTGTTGTTGTATGAAGATAAATTAAACTGGTCGGAACTAAAGAGAAAGCAAAATAATTGAATAATTCATTATTTGATTGAGATCATGCATCGATTAGTGTTAAAGCATCACAGAAAACCCGGAAGCACTGGATGACTGTTTCGTCTTAATATGGGACTGATCAGAAGTACTCATCCAAGATCCCGCACGTGGGACTCGAACCCGGGACCTTCAGTCTCGCGCGCGAACGATCAACCTCTAGACCACTAAAACGGTATCCAATAGTGTTAATGTCTAACTTCCATCGATCCATGAATAGCTGCACAACTATTCATCCATTATCTGAGATAGGTACTTGTTTCTACCCGACACGGATTGGACTCCACTGGTCACAGCTTCCCACTAGAACTCCAGGAAATCATTTTGAAGCCAGTCACTAGTGAGGTCATTATAATTATTATCAGTATGGAGTTGTTAAGACTGTTAAAGTCCCGCATGCGGGATTGTGTATACGCACTACTAAAAGGTCCCATATTAGAACAAAACGGCTGTTCAGTGCCTCCAAGTTTTCTATAGTGGTTTAACATCAATCGATTTATAACTCTAATCAAAAACTTAACCATCTGCACAACCTCACACTGATAATCATTCATTAATAACGATAAAAACCATGCATCAAAAGTAATGAACATTATTATTATTATTATTATCCACATTGTGATTATTATCTCATTAGGATTGTTATTATTATATTTTATAACTAACTTAACTAAATATTTACTCCATTTTCATTCTATTCAAATGAAACAAAGGAATAAGTCTAGATAATACACTGAAGTAATAAATAAAGCTTCATTCACACTTCTACCCATTGAACCGTTAATCTGTATAGCATCGAATAGATTTTTTTTCCATTTTTGTTTATATTAAACTAACTAACTAGCTAACCAACTAAATAGAAACACATTAGGATAGTGAATACAAAAAAAAAAACAAAATTAAATGGATTATAAAAATCATGAATATAATCTATATATAATACATTTAGATAATAAAAGAAAGAAAAAAGAGAGGAATTTAGGGTATTTTTATTATAAATTGACATCTATTTAATGAAATAATTCATTTATCATGCTGTAATAAACATAACAAGGTATTTATTCATTATTCCTTTTTATTTCTTTTATTTTTCTTCTTTTCTCTCTTTTCTTTCTTCTTTTTCTTTTTTTGCTAACAAGATAATGAAAAGTAGTCACAAAGAGAAAGAGGGTGGGAGAGTAAGAGAGGGTGGAAGGGTGGTTAATTTAATTCTATATTTATCATGATTTTTGTGCATTTTTTTTTCTAAAAAATGATAATCATGAAATATTATGAAATTTTTAAGTATTCAATGTTTTTTTCATTTTATTTTAATGGATCTTATTTAAGGTAATTAAATTTATATGCAACAATTTTAGATTAGAAAAGAGTAGAAATGATTTAATTATTTATATTTTTGTTGTTGTTTAGAATGAATTAATTTTATTCGTGTGAGTGATTTAATTAGTTGGTATATTAAAATTGGTTCATATATATGTATATAATACATCAACTTCATTGACTACGAGAAAGCATTTGATAACGTGGACAGGACATCACTATGGAGTCTTCTTCGACACTACTGCGTGCCTGCCTCAGAAGATAGTCAATATCATACGAAATTAATATGATGGATTAAACTTCAAAATTGTGCATGGAAGACAATTCACTGACTCGTTCTAGGTAAAGACCGGTGTCAGGCAGGATTGCTTACTCTCACCCCTTCTCTTTCTCCTGGTGGTCGTATGGATCATGAAGATGTCAACATCTGGAGGAATACACAGGATACAGTGGACTGGTAAGATGCAGCTGGACGATTTAGACTTTGCAGATAATCTGGCTGTTCTATCACACACGCAACAACAAATGCAGGAGAAGGCGACCAGTGTAGCAGCAGCCTCAGCAGCAGTAGGTCTCAATATAAACAAAGGGAAAAGCATGACTCTCCGATACAATACAACATGTACCAATCGAATTACACTTGATGGAGAAGCTTTGGAGGATGTGAAAATCTTTACATATTCAAGCAGCATCACTGATGGTATATGTCAACCTCTTCTAATCATAAACTAAGCTGTCGTTAATTTACCGGAATCATGTTGAAATTCTTGTTATGCTACATGGTATTATGAATCAAGTAAGCAATACTAATAAAGCAATATACAGATTCAGGTGAGAAGGATTGGGTTAGCTAAATATTACTGAATAACAGAGATTAAGCAAATGTATTTTTATACTCTTTGAGTATATCAGTATTTAATATTATTAAAAAAATGCAGCATAATTTGTAACCAAACATCTTCAAGTGTTTTACACATAATTAATTTAAACTGAATTGTTATTCAGTTTTTTTCTGAAGATTTTTTGTTGACTAAATAGTTCAGTGAATTCATATTTTATTGTAACACAATATGACTTACTTACTTACGCCTGTTACCATTCGTGGAGGAGCATAGGCCGCTCATCATCATTCTTCATCCAATTTTGTTCTGGACAATCTTTTCCAACTGTTTCTAGATGCTATTCATCCTTACATGTATGCTTCCAATTCTCGATACAGTTTGTTCTTTGGCCTTCCGCTTTTCCGTTTCCCTTCAGAATTACAAGTTAGCGCTTGCCTCATGATGCAGTTTGATGATTTCCGTAATGTATGTCATATCCACACCCATCGTCTTTACCTAATTTCCTCTTCAGATGAGAGTTGATTTATAATCTCACACAGCACGTTGTTGCTGATGGTATCCGACCAACGAATATTGAGTATCTTGTGTAGACAAGATACTTATAAATACTTGTACATTTTTGATGATGATTGTGGTGATTTACGAAGTTTCAGCTCCGTACAATAGAATTGTCTTGACGTTCGTATTGATTCTAACTTTGTTATCGGTTGACAGTTGTTTTTAGACACAATACGAGGATACATCTGAAACTCAACTCCTTAAGTGATATTACACGAAATTTATTCATACAAGAAAAATTTATCCAAAATTGATACAACTACTTTAATTACCCTTATTAGTGTTATAGATGTAGACTGAAATCACTTATTTTTGTAACATTCTCAAACACTAAATAACTCAATTTAAACATGGAGTGAAAGTAATCCCCTTTCATAATCATTTATAAACATAACAATCATCATCATCATCATCATTATCATTTATACGTCAACTGGTTACCTGTTGTGAGACTTTCAATGTCTGATTCATTAATGTATTTACTCTTTTTCTTTTGATCTACTCTGAATTGTTTGTTTGTCTTTAATCTTATTTACGAACAAGGATAATGAAATAAACAAGATAAATTAATTAGAACTAATTACTCCTTTTTTTTTCTTTTATATTTTGCATTTGGGTAAAAATAATATATCTAATGATACTGTGATGATTGTGAAATTTTTAAAGAATAAATTTATACTCAACAAATAAACCCCTCTTTTGGTCTATTCATATGGGATTGGGTAAGTATATATCTTCTTTAGTATTTCTCTCCTATCTCTTTATACTTTGTCTGTTTTGTCTAATAATATACACGCTTGATAAGTTGATAGTTGCATGAAATCGTTTTCATTATTCAATTACTGTTTTGTTAGTAAACTAATTAGTGTGATAAATAAACAAATAATGTATGGTAATTAAAATAATTGCATTTTTATATCATGTGTTGTATTTAAACAAAAAAGAATGATCAATTCATTATCATACATTCCATTCTTTTTGAAAAATAATAACACCTCCAACACTATTCTATCAAGTTAATATGTGAGTTAGTGTTTTTTTATTACTTACTTATGCATAACATTGGATAACATTCATTGCGATTACCTCCTTCTTTGTATTGAATGATGCTTTGATGATTCTGGATTCATGAGATTTCCATCCTATAAATGTATTTTGTGTTTCTTTGAACAGCATTAGAGCAACTCCTTGACCAGAGTACAACAGCATCTCTCCTGTAGCTAATCTTTGGTATCCAGACTGAGTCCAATGGGTTTTGTTGATTTCGAGAACTGCCAAGTTGTATCTCCTCATTTTTGTTGCTATTTGACTGATTTTCCCGGTCTCCTACATTGTCCGGACATTCTATCTACCTATAAAAATTGTTGTTCTGGTTGTTAAAAGGGGCACAGGCTAGCGACTTTCGAAGAATATTGGCTTTCGTCATGAGACGTCATAATTCTTGATTGAACTTCCAGGACAGAGTTTAGATGGTTTAATTTGTTAATTCTGGTTAGCAAATTGTTTAGCAAGGTTATTTTATACTGGATAAGGTTGTCGATCTTATGCCCAACCCCCCTTCTTTGTATAGGCTTTGGACCCGCAGTAGTCCTATAAGAGCTACAGGCGGATTTGCGTTTTTCAATGGAGTTACTTAAATATTAAAACAAATTTGATTTGGTATGGTCAGTAATATCTGATTATTTAAATTCTCAGTTGAAATACATTAGCTGAATATGCTCATATAAACAAAATATCTAAGGAATACTGAGAGAAACTTCTAATTAATTTCTGTGACTAGAAAATTGACCGGATGATTCAGTTCTTTTTGGTTACATTTCAATAGCGATATACTGTAAAATACAATAATGACTGTCACCTAAATGAGTGACCTTACAAACAAGAAATTCCCGCAAATAAGTTATCATTATCATTGTATGATAAGGGAGATTTTGTCGCCATAAAATATGTAGTTCATATTTCTATTTATTGCTTTTTAAATCTTCCTTATTTCACAAGCTAGTGATTATCTGATCTTAATATCTCAATGAATAACCTGTTGAATATCTGAAGTAAAACTGACTGGGTTAAAATCCTGGTATGAATATCAGTACTGGAATACAGATGCATTCATCTGACGAGTACCAGATGTGACAAAATGAACGTATTCATTAAGAGATTGATCATAATCCAGCAATGGATATAAACAACAAAAAGATACAAATACTTAAACACACATTATAAGCGTCACTCAGTCTATGAATTCCATGGTTATTCAAAGATCTAATACACTATGTGCATTTTTTAAGAAGTTAATCCCTATCACTTGCTCGATTCGATAATTCAAACTAAAAATTTTCAGCAGCAGCTAATGGTTTTCTGTTTATAGCCTGGCGTTCTTATCCTTGGTTATTCATGCATTTCGACTGACATGATTAGGCTTGACCTGAAGTTAACTTGATCATAATTCCTACTTGTTCGTCGAGTCACAGTGTTGTAATTGAAAGGTAAACACGATAAACAAGCTTTGATGACCATATAGTGACCACTCAATCTCTGCTTCAAACACTTCTTTGCTTACAAAATTGAACTGTTTAATTACGACGCACCCCCCAAAAAGAAACCTATATTTTGCATATAATCATGGAATAAATGACAGAGAACGAAGAAAACAACGCATAATTATCATCAATAATTAAGAAATAGTAAAACAAAACTACTAGTTAATAGATCCACTGATAGCCTAAAATATAAAGGATATGAAAGTACAGTAATAGAGTTATCTATTAATTATATATTAGAATATAAATAATAATTCAAAAATTATTCCCATGAGTTATATATTTTCCTCAATATTCTCTCCATTACAACAGCATAAATTTACCAAGGTAACATTTTAATGATTTTAGTTTTCATCTAAATTCTTCCTTTTATTAACTAATTTTCAAATTTTACGAATCAGTAGCTTACTGACAACTAGCAAACTAAAGTAGAACTAAGTTGATCTGTTTCATTTTAAGTGATTTAAACTAGATTTTTATCAATATACATATATTTATATACTGAATGACAGATTCTATATATATACATCAGACTCTCTCCCTCTCTCCCTTCTCTCTCTCCCCTTTCTCTCCTCTCTCTCTCTATTTATATACATACTGATGTCAATACTTCTATATATATATATATATATATATATATATATATATATATATATATATATATATATATATATATACGATTGTATTCATGAATTGTTAAAACATCATCTGACAATGATTAGCAATATTACAAGAACTCTAACTAGAGAAACAAGAAACAAGTATATACATTTTTTAGACATATGTAAATATATAAAAGATAGTTGAATGGCGTCAAGTAATGACACAATAATAAAATAATTGTGTACTAGACAATCAAATAAGCTAAACTTAGGACAAAAAATTTTCATGATAGTGTTTGGATTTTTTTTAAAAAAGAACTTGCATTAATTTGTAAAAGTGTCAGATTGTTTTGTATTATTTATCTAGATTGTCTTTCCCTAGACAAAACTAATGTACTTGAAATTATTATTATTATTATTATCATTAATCCTATCAATATTGTTTTTATATGTAAAATGTCTTCCTTGAATGTCTTTGTTTTGTGTAGACATTCATTTGAATAAAGTTAGTGGATGCTAGTTATCTTGACGACTTACTGTCAATTCCTGAAGATACCTAGTGATTGCAATGATGAATAAAAGATTAATATGTTTAAGCCCCCAAAAAAAACAGTAGTAGACAACTTAGAGCCTGTCTGGAATATACATTTAAGTTACTTTTAATAACAGTATTGTTAAAATTAGAGGTGTACAGTTGATTTGATCATTAATTATTTGACAGATGTGTAACAAAGTATTTTTGTGTAAGATCTCTTGGGGGTCTTAACACTTAGTACTCACCACTTGGAGTATGTTGACTAGACTATTAGCAATCCCAAATTTAAATATGTAATGTTAAAGGATGCATATAATAAAGACTTGACTACTGCTTTGTTACATTAAAGTAGATGTAGGACCTGATGAGAACTTATTAGGTTATCTTTGTTTTGTATATTTCTTTTAATATAATCATTACTATCTTACCACGAAACTACTGAAGGCAGCAACTGTATTTTTCAGATAGGCTACAATCAAGATCATCCATCTCTTAAAAAACGACATAAGCAGTTACAATTCAATCCTAACAGGTGACTGATAAGAATACAATCTTGCCTATATAAAAATCTAGATAATTTGAGATAGAGAACAATGCAATAGAATGATGATTAACATTTCTAGTTTCATAAATGTAGACGTATATATTCATATGATATGTAACTCCTAAAGTGAATGAGACTGTTGCTTACTAATCACACTTATTTTTAAAAAGAGAAGCACTTTATTATGAATGAATTGGCAACACATTTGTGTTCAATCAACCAACCTTTATCCAATAATGAATATCGAATTATTATTTTGAGATTTTCCTCATCCTTTGTATCATTTTATTTCAGTTCTTGCCCCCAAATGCCGTGTTACGACCGAGAGTGGGGAGAGCCTGCTCTCCCTCTCGAAATGCTCTCATATGGCCACGCGTATATAGCTCCACTGCCACGGAAATCCTACTCACTGCCTTCTCGTGGCATTACTGTTGTTTACGAAAATGAGAGGACGAAAAGTGAATGTCCGGCGCTTTAACCGGGTTGGTGGACACGAAAAATCCACCAAGGGGAGTTGGAAAACCCTCACTCCAAGCCACTGGTGCACATGGGCTCCAGTATCCTGAAGGAACAAATGGCGTATGAACTAATCGTTGGTCACGGGCTACTATGAGACTGCATCTCCTCACGATGCTCTACTGCCTTGTGGATTAGACCTATAGATCAAAGGCTCGGGGTGTGGCCCCTTCGGATACCACCTGCTTCAATTTGGGCACCCGAGCAGTATCACAACCCACACACAAATCAAGTGACTTGTGTGGCTCAAATGTATTCGGTGCCCCTTTTTACCAATATTTATATGTTTAAATAAATAAATTATTATTTCGAGATTTTCCCCATCCTTTCTATCACTTTATTTCAGTTTTTTTCAATAATTTTGAAAATAAATTCCATTTCTTTTCCTTTCCTTTCTGTTCCATCTGTGTTTGTTGGCACTAACAAGTCATTACGAAAATGATTCATATCCGTTTCCTTTTTTTTAAAAAAAAGACACGATAATACTTCGATTTAAAATTTGAAATAGATATGTAGGTGTAATTTAAGAACTAGAATTTGTGCCAGAAAACATTTAACCACTCTTTATTTAAACTAAAATCTATTCATTCATTTATGTCAATCATACAATAATTCTCATGTCTTTAATTTTTTTAAAAATGATAAAATCATTTTTAATCATCACAATCCCCTCATTGATTATCATGTGAAATAATTAACGTTGATTGTTATGCACTGATTACCAGTGATATGTTGATATATATATATAATAAGTGAAGTAAAATGTTTTTAGAAAATTTAATGCAGTTGTTATTTTGAAATAGTTATAGTTATTAGTTAGTGGTTAAATATTAGTTTTGTGATTTATGCTGATTATACTGACAGATATTAGTAATATGTAGCAGCATTAAATGTCCTAGGTGCTGGATGAATATCGGATTTAGATGGCCCGGCAGGTCGATAGAGCAACGAGGGTCAACTAACCGTCTGTCCCGATGTTTTGATGAAAAGCGAAGCATATACTGAGACAAAGAGGTAAGTGGCATGACGAAGAGGACGGCTACAGGAGCGACCATTTAAAGGAAGGACGAGTGTGGTGTATGCTACTTACGTTGACAGATATAAGTAGTATGTGGCAGCGATTGTAAATGGAGTCCCCACCAACGTTAGTTTCAATTGAAAGGAACAGAAAAGGAAGCAGAGAGCAATTGAAATTACAACAGAATTGGAGGAATTATGAAGTATGTAAAAGACAAATGAGGGAAGATATGCAAATAATGTTTTTAATGTATGATTTCCATATTTTATGTAGCCATTGTATATTTTGCTTAAAACAAAAAATAGATTTACACCACTAAGTATTCGTTTACTAAAGTTTTTCATGATTGGATAAATATATCCACTAAAGATTGAAAAATATTCTTAACTGGCTTTAATGATTCAGTTTAAGAAGTAAGTGCAATTGTTTTTAACAAATTAAATATCTATAAAGTACAAACGACTGTCATTTAATCTTTTCCTAATGGATTACAAGTTGTTCTAAGTAGATTGGAATAGCTTTTATTAGACAATATAACTAAAAATAAAATAGTCAAAAATGCTACCATTAAAGAAAGTCAACCACTATATCTAGTCAAACTTGTAGCCAAATTTCAATTCGATAGATGAAATTAGATCATTATAAGGGACTAAAAACTATTTAATTGGTAACCACCTAGTGAAAAATGTTTTATATTGATTACGTCATAGAAAGATTTTAAACGTATTGAAGAAAAGAATGTAAACCTTTGAATTTGTTTTCATAAATATTCGACTACGAATATAAATGGACATTCTAGTGTTAAATGTCTGTTTATCTAACCACAAATTTATATTAACAAAAAATGTCTCTTCTTAAATTTAAAATGTTATTCTGTTTTGACGTAAACTCTAGTATCTTTATTTTGATAACATAATAGATAAGCATGTTTTTGTAACTATACCACAAAACAAAACAAAACAACTGAAAAAAGCAAACTATATAAACACTTGACCAAGTTTGGGATATCAGTAATAAGTGTACTATAGAAGGGAAGTATCAAGTTAATCGGATAGAAATTACTTATTGTTGTCAATAAAGTTCATTAGGCTACAATGGATACATTAAATCTTGACAAGATTAAGGACCTGTAGTCAATTTCGAAACATTATCAATACTTTCACTTTTACGTAAGGTAGAACGGAAAATCTTTCTAAATTTTATGGCATCAAAAATTGAACTAAAGATTTGTATAAAAGTTTTATTCTGTATGAAAAATGTGTTGGTGATTAAAAATGCTTTCATTTTTACATCATTTTAGCATATGTTTTACATTTCACTATGAAAACTGAATAAATGTAATTGTTAACGGAGTTATGATATTAGAAATTTCGGTTTCGTTTGTTTGTATTGGAAACTGATCATTTGATGAGCATACACCCATTATTCTTCAAGCTAGTCGTGTAAAGTATCCCATCTAATGTTACGTATACAGTGATTGGTACTGGGTACTGAAAAGAATGTCAAATGAAAGTGCTAACTTAATTTTATTAATGTTATCAGTTACAGACTTTACTGCTCAACAGTAACTGCCGAATAACTATTATCGAGTCCGAGCCATTAATACTCACTAATAATATTAATACATTTGTGTCTTGAGCGATTGTTCGTCCTGTTTTCCAGTTTTAGCAGTAAATGGAAGGTTTACTTTGTAGATTTTTATTCTCAACATTTATTCCTGGAACTACAAACTACAAAATTATGTTTCCTGAAACCATCAGATTTAAAATATATGATCAATAGGTAGTTAAAAATATTAGGTTTAATATGCAAAAAAGTGTTCAATCAAAAGTTTTCAAACATTAATTCGCAGTTATGAACCCGAACAATATCGGTTTTGACAAGCCAGTAATCTCAATATCCTCCGCGTAAATGAGGTAGCCCAAACATGAATACATAAACCCTGTTCATGATGAATAAATTACACTTGTTTCTCTATTTAAGTAGTTTAAACTTATAGAAAATATAGTAAATAATATTTTTTCCGTTAATTTGTGACAGTAAAGTGATGACGACGAGACTATAATTTATGGACGACCTTGAGAAATATTAGCCAACCAGTAAACAGACATCACAGTGTAAAAATATACTATACAAACCAAAGAATTTAAGTGGATACACTTCTTCAACGTGGTCCAAAATCTTGTCAAGGTTAAAAAAAGGTTCAAAGGTTCCAAAATCGTAATGCGTAAGGTAGAGGAATTCATTCATATGGCTCCATAATAGTAGGTCTCTGGAGCCATGATAAGGTCACAAAAACTCTTTCAGCCTCGACCACATGGCTTCAGTATTGTTTGTGTGTTCTCCGGTTGTGTAAGTTTATCATTTATATTATGGGTATGTCCCTACAATACTCATACCACTGAACAGCCGAAGTTTCAGTAACATCTGCGAATATCGCAGCCAGTGTTACTGGTGCTTTTATTATACAGTTCGCAGCAATTATTAACAATTGCCATTATCTCACTCTGGATTTAGCGATAAAGGTTCCTTTTCTAGCAAACGTCTTCCTTCAACATATGTTATATAGAAAGACAACACCACAGTAGTCTGCACAAGGTCTACAAGTCATTTGATTACTGTTTTGAAATGCACAAAGGGAGTTTGTATTTTCGTATGGCTAAGGCTTAGTATATGCCCTTTTCTACTTTTATACAACACCACAAAAGCCGAGTTAATATTAATAAATAAAATAAATTATCTGTTTGATTTCATACATTATCTCTGATTTTCATCTCTGATCATTCATTATGGATCATGATTTCTTCGGTTAATTTTGAAAACAGTTCTATGTTCTTCAAGTAAAATTTCATTAATTGTTTAATTCCTATAAAATATTCTTAGGTCTCAGTCATACAGTTTCTCTATACAGCCAATTTTACAACCATGGTAAATTCAAATGTTATTATCCAGTGGTAAATTAGTATAAATTCAAAAAACAAATAACTATTCAATATATATTTGCACATAATGATATAATTTTATTAAATTTAGCAAGTTTTAGTATTTATATATCATAATCGTTTTCCTGTTAAATTACTTACGCCTGTTACCCCTTCTGGAGGAGTGGCCACCAACACCCTCTATCCAACCTTGTCCTGGGCATTCCTTTCCTGTTCTTTCCAGTTGCTCTTCATCCTTTTTATGTCCACTTCCAATTCTTGATATAGTGTGTTTTTCGGCCTTCCTCTTTACCGTTTTCCTTCAATATTCCAAGCTAGAGTTTGCCTCGTGATACAGTTTACTGTTCCTGTTGAATGTATTAACATAATTCTGAGGACATTTTGTTATATCTTTAAAACAATTCTATGCAAAGTAATTTCAGATAAACTGAGAATCAAAATTCTATAATTGACCATCCAATTGTTCAGATAACAAAATATTTGATTTCTTTCATCATATAATATGATAAATAGGTTATCAAAAGTATTTTAAAATGTTATTTCATAAATTAATGAGTAGAAAAGAAGTTCATCTATAATTTAATTTGTTTAAATAACGAACAGAATTACTTTTTGCCTTTCGATGTATAAGTAATTAAATCAATTTTCTGTTAAACAAGTTACTGATTGAACAAAAATTACATTAGTTGACAGGACATTTCATCAAAATCTGACACTTTAAAAAAAAAATAAGGTAATCAAAAAGTGGTGAATACCTAACGTTAAATTATTGATTTTTAAATCTGTTCATCATGAATCAATTTTATTTTCTGTATTACTAACAACCAGGGATCTTTTTTATAGCCAGACTACCAGTTACTTACATTGAAGTGAATTATTAAAGGTTTATGGAGAAATATTGACTGGCAGAGTTCAGCTCTCTGTAGAGTGTAAAAAGGCATCACATTTGGTATTGGATAATGGTGTCACTATATCGCTGAATGATTGAAGTTTCGGAATATATGTCACTAGATAATAAGCACGTGATTCTAGAAATATATTTCATTCTGGTATCGCGTTCTTCTCAGTGTATATATACTACTCCCTCTAGCATCAAATTCATGAATTGGAGATCTTGTAAACTATAGCACTGTTTTTTAATACCACACAACATCAACTTTAATCGGTGTCATATATTACACAACCATCTTACATTGGCATCAATGACATCATTCGCAGTCGTGAAATGGTTGAAATCCACCACCCAAGTATTAAGAAATTCTTCAGACAATTAGTCACTAGTGAACAGTGCTCTCTAGTTTTAAGTGGTTGTCATAGTATTAAACACCTACTTCACACTTTATTAGTTTTTTTTCTTTGTAAACAACTACAGTACATATTCTAGTTGAATATGACATCATTCATCCATCACAATTAATATTATTTTTGTTAATATGAGAAATTATGAAAAATGCTTAATGTTTATTTATATTTGAAAGCGTGAGTCAATTGAAGCTAGACCACCAGGGAAAACCTGGAAGCACAGGACGGCCGTTTCGTCTTATTGTGGGACTCCTCAGCAGCGTGCATCCACCAGGTTTACTCTGGTGGTCTAGCTTCAATTGACTCACGCTTTCAACTATGAAAATACTGGATCTCCACAAAAAACCCTTTTGATAATAATGTTTATTTACACAAAAACTTAGAAACTTATAAAAATACCTTAATGATTTTCATTCTCTATACAAGATTTTATGTATACAAATATTATAATATTAATTAACATAGAAGGTTATGAAAATGATAATCAGTAGTATATAAAGTTGTTCAAAGAGTAAATCTTTGCTAACTAAAAATAATAAAAAGATTCTAACAAATCAATTTAACTGTCAAACTGAATTAATTTACTAGACAAAAATAAGTGATTTCAATTCATATATTTAAAGAGAGAGGGTTTGACAACGGAAATCAACCCTTCAATATATATTTGATAAATTAGTATTTTTAGAAATACTTATATCTTTTTGATGTGATGAAGATTGTATTTGACTCAAATTGTAACTATTATATATATATTATAACATAGATGATCCGTGCGATCTACATATAAATGACATTATAAATTCACTATGTATTGCTCGTTTGAATCTTCCCATTGATGTTTAGGACTGCAACTAGTCAATCTCTTATTGGCAAATGTGAACACTATGAGTATTGCCTCGATATAACCTTAATTCACAAGGATTATAAGCGAAGATGTATAGTGACTAGCAGTGGAACATAGGATACGCGTTTTTTCCTATTTGGGAATCATCAGCTGAATGTACCTGCATCTCAGAGACTGACCAGTTGCAGTCCTAAACATCAATGGGAAGATTCAAACAAACAATACCAAGTGAATTTAAACTTTACCTCATTGAAAAAGCAAGTAGCTATCAGGACTCAGTAGCTGAGCGGATAATGCGATGAAGTTTGAAGCGAACGAGACTGGGTTCGAGTTCCAGAGTGAATATCAACTCTGAGATGCAGATACATCCAGCTGACGAGTCCCAAATAGGACGAAACGAGCGTGCTAGATTCCACTGCTAACCACTATCCATCTTTGTTTACTAATGACCATAGTTATAAACAGTAATTCTTTCAATTCTTGTGACGGATCAACAGTAGAATTATAATTGAAAATTTGTTTATTTATATTTACATTCTGTCTAGTTGAACCTTAAATATATTCCTTATATATTCATTTTTATTTAAATATTTACCTTAAACTAATGTGATCCAGTCACTTCCTGTTTCAAGTCAATAATCCATACTTATTAAAAAGAGGGAAGTTATTTTGTTTTTTTTTGTTTTACGAAAGACGATTTCTACAGAATCCATAGTTAGTTTTATTGTTGATAAATAATAAAACTTTTGATATAATATGCATATTTCTTTGTTTTACCTCAAAATATGAATATATTGTTTAGGGGAAGTCAAATAAGGGGGAATTAATAAATATCTGACATTTGCGTTGATATTTATTAGTTATTGAATAGAATTGCCATTAGAACAGATTTCGGTAGATTAGAACAGGATTATTATTTACAGGTTGAAGCTCTAGTTATTCTCTTTGAATTATTATGATTATTCAATGAATAATTATTTGTTATTCAATATCACTTTCAAGCATATTTGACACTTTATTTGTTTTATTGTTATTCAATCCTTTTCAATTTAATAACCGGAGATAATATGGCAATACATTTGTATCAATGAAGAATAAAATTATACAGTTTAAACAGACTATTAATGATAACTGTTTTAAAACAACAACAACAACAACCATGAATTATTAGGGTAAAGTTATGTTTACAGTGAATATAACGATAATTGCGGATTGCTCACTTAGTTCATGATAGTTTTAATGCATTTGACAAATTTTCCCGCTTTCAGCGAACATTTTAGAGTACGTTTTCCTAGTTTACAATTTACTTTTTATTTCTTAGACTATTTATCATAAATGAGAAATATTTCTTATTAAAAAATTTCAGTAGGTGTTTTCCCCCAATAAGAATAATGAATGGTAATTTTGAGATCTATTTATGAACCAATGCTATGCC
Source organism: Schistosoma rodhaini (assembly GCA_944470415.2). Taxonomy (NCBI): domain Eukaryota; kingdom Metazoa; phylum Platyhelminthes; class Trematoda; order Strigeidida; family Schistosomatidae; genus Schistosoma; species Schistosoma rodhaini. The sequence goes on from OX104044.1 coordinate 57,656,696, forward strand.
TATGTTTTTTTAATCATATAATAATATAATAATATAATTGCTAAATAACTAAACTATTCATATTCATCCCCCCCTTATTATGAGCTTTATTTTGAACTATAAACTATTGTTATATGATTTGCCATTCTTGAGTTATGCTCTATCTGTTGTTTAATATCTCCCCTATTCACAGCCACATTTAGCCAAATCTTGTAGACACGTTATTTTCTATTTTGTGGTGCGATGTGGTCTGTTTGGTTGATATATAAACTTAGTATGTTTAAAATATAACGATTCATACCGCAGAGGCTGTTCTGAACTTAACTGGCTAGGTAGAAAGCAGGACCGACAAGTACTCTAGACTGCTCGTACGGTTCCCGTGTGTTATTTGGGCCCGTCAATAATTCGCTGCTCTCTGATTGGCGGTCTTTTCACGCTATACGTTAACAGGGCATCCACTCGGCCACAAGATATAACAGTAGGCTAAACTGTAGATTAGTAATTTGAAGTCAACACCTTATTTATAGTAAATAGGATAACTGAAAATGATTATATCTTTCTTTTAAATGCATTTTAATAACATCAAGAGCAGTCATTGAATTGTGCCATATTTTTAACCTACTAAACATGTATCACAAATTTACTTTGAATAGTTGATCCCTTTGATAAGTTCAAGTAATACAATGAAAAGATCAAGTTTGTCTGAGCTATGTGATAAATTTAAGTAGTACACCTAAAAAAATGTAACCACATACAAACATATTAAGACATCTATAGATTATCAAGGTCATAATGAACAGCTTGGAAATAAATTGAATCACACCAGTTATGGTATTATATAAATATTACTAGGATAGATTTAGTGTAAATACAAACTGTTTATGAGCGCTTCCTGCTCCCCCCGGGGATGGGAACAAACTTTCATATCTCTTAAATATGAATAAATTAATATAAATAAAACTAGACAGTTTATATACATAATCACGTAGGTTTAAGATATGATCAATCTTACGATATATTTCAATAACATGTTTGATAGTGAAAGAGAATGTGGGTTACTATTCTAGTCCTATAAGATCATTTGACTTAATTTCATTTGTGACCACTTTGCTATATGTTGATCTATCTTAACTTACAAATATTTGTCCACACACTTATAATGCACGTCATAGCAACAGGATATACACGTACTCACTGATGAAAAACATCTGTTTAGTTAATAATTTCCAAGACTTGATGATTTCCTGACAGATTTATAAAAAAACATCAGACCGATAATGACTCAACGACTGTCTAAAACAATATCATATTTCTTTCACCTCCGAGTTTTAATTTTATTTGTGAATTTTACTTACAATTAAATTTCAGGTGAACATTATAGTAAAACAAAAAACTCTAAATATTTGAGTAAAACAATGTACTATCATACAAAATTTATTCAATTTAATAAACAAAATGGAAATCTAAATCAGTATAGATTTGTACTAGCAACTATGATACAAAACTGTTAAGCCTGAAAACAATCCTTCGCAAGACTACTTTAATACTTTTTTGTAAAACTAAATAAGATGGTCATCGATATGTCAAAGTACCGATTGTTTTTGACAACTAATACATAGTGAAAGCGTATGTATATAAATATACGTGATTTATTCGGAATTACTGAAGTATTATAATAGATTTTGTAAAAACTTTTCTCACTGTAATTTTTTAGTAGAATTTTGCATAAATAGTAAACAAGTCTCAGTCAGTCAGCTACAGTGTAGGACCAGGTACGCATATGCATTGGTCCAAGTCGACTTCATTAGCACAACAAGATTAACACTGAATTCATAGAAGTAGTTAATTTAATGGTGATAATATATAAATGAAAGATTGTATATAAGGATATAGTACAGTAAGTGTTATATCCCTTGGAGAATTATGAATGGTAACTCTGAGGACTGTTTATGGAGCAATATGATACGTATATTTCCTATTGTTTAATAGTTGAGTAACTAAACTATTCATATTCGTGTCTCTCTTATCATAAGCTTTATTTTGATCTACAGACTATTATCTTACGATTTACCATTCTTGAGTTATCCCTAGTCCATAAATTACTGTTCTCCCTATTCACAGCCACATTTGACCATATCTTGTACCAGTGTTATTTTCTATTTTATTGTATGTTGTGGTCAGTTTGTTTGGTATATAAACCCAGTATGTTTAAAAATAATGATTTATATTGCAGAGGCTGTTATTGGTGCTCTGGACTTAACTGGCTGGGCTAGGCAGATAACAGGACTGATAAGTACTCAAGACTGCTCAAACAGTTTTTGTGTATCAGAGCTCTGATCGATTATTCGCTCCTCTATGATTGGCGGGGATCAGGACGTTCAGGGCACACACGCATTCACACGATATAACAGGAAGAAAGACAGATATGAAGCAATTTTAATCTCATAGTTTAAGGGAAGATAAAGAGTGCATACACCTGCGCCATTGTAGCAGATATCTGAATTGAAGTTCACCTTTATAAAGGATTCATCATTTAACAATAAATTATCCCGATCAACAACAAAAAGAGAGAAGAAAGAAATCTACCTTTTTCAATCTAAATATTTTTAAAGGTTTTTAAGGGAAAAAATTACATCAACATTTTGTTTTTCTTAATGACAGTAGTTTTTTTTCTATATTTTTGTTTCACTTTGATGTTTCATCATTGTTATCGTCATTGTTCTAATTTTTTGTTGTTGCTTATCCTTGCCATGTCCTATTTTATTCTTTGTTTTCTTTTTGTAGATGTGTTTTAGGTCAGTTAAATGTTGCTCTTTTTTTTCAGTTTAATTGCTACTCGCAAAAAATACAATACGTGAAGTGGAACAGTAACCGTAATAATAATAATATCATTATTATTATACTATATTATTATACTATCCGTTTATGTTGTTCATGCATATCATTCTCTATAATTTTCATTAGTTTTTCATTGTTAACAGTATTTACTTACAAGATTCATTCATCTTTTTGATCTTCTATTCATCTAACCTTCTCCTCCCTATCATAATTCTCAACTACACAAAGTGAAAGAATATATTTGAAATCAACTTATCTTTTTTTTCTCTTCTGCATACTACTGATTTTATGGGATTCATTAATAAGCATACTTGTATGAACAAGAAAAAAAATTTAAACAATACATCATATTCAATTTAATAATCAACAATAGTTTCTTTTTTTTAAAAAAACATCAACAAAAACAAAACGATTGACAACAATATTGTTTTTCTTTTTTTTTCAAAAAAAATCACTTAAGAAAAAAAATCAAAAAAACAGATCTTAAAGAAGACTATACAGAACTGGAACTAAATCTGGTAGATTAAATGAATTGAAATAAAATACAAATCTGTAAAATGATACAAAAATAATTGTGTGAATAAGACCACTTGAGTTTTTTTTTCGGGGGAGGGGGTTATTTTGTTTAATGAATTGTGAATTGATTGAATAATCTAGAAACTGGGAAACACAAATAAAGTAAAAGAAATCAGAATAAAAGTTTAAAAGGTCAATGTTCATTCAACAAAAACAGATTAAATGTTTAAAAAATTGTTTTTTATTTGAAAATTAATTTTTTTTATTTTTCTTAAGGAAAAGATTCACTTATCATTGATAATCTATACATGAATAAAATATAAAATATTATAAACGATATTATTCAATCAGGTTATAAAAGGAAATAATACGGTAATGTTAAGCTATGCAGATAAAATGAGATTTGTAAATAAACAATGATACACAGAACATTCTAAATCAAGTCCAATGTAAATCATTCAATTATCAGTGTAGTGAACAAGAAGACTAATGGGAACAATCGAATGTATTAAGGCATAAAAGTACAGAATATCTCACTAAAATATGAGAACCATATAGTAAATAGTTAATTTGCAAACTATCAATCAATTATAAGCAAAGATGGATAGTGGTTAGCAGTGGAATACAGGAGGCGCGTTTCGTCCTATATGGGACTGGTCAACTGGACGTACCTGCATCTCAGAGTTGATGTTCACTCTGGGACGCGAACCCCGTACCGTTCGCTTCAAAAGCTATCACGTTATCCACTCAGCTAGGATGAAACGCGCTGTCTGGACTCCACTGCTAGCCACTATCCATCTTTGCTTATAATGCTTGTGAATTAGGGCTAATATCGAGGCAATACGCACAGTATGCAATCCTAAACATCAATGGAAAGATTCAGGCAAACAATACTAAGTGAATTTATATGCATCAATTGTCTCAATCTTGACCGTTCCTTCTGTAAACATCAGTACATCGTTTCCGATTATTATTTATTCATTCATTCTCATACCAATTGCATTTCGTTCGCCTTTTTCGTCATCGATCTTCTACTGAAATACATTAAATGCCTGACCATCGTTATATACTACTCATGTGGATATAAGTAATCCACACCACATCAGTACATTAGTTATTTTTTATTGAATGCATCTACGTATTTCAGAAGGTTAGTTTGAATAGATAACTAATTATGTAAAATAAAAGCAAAATGACCGTGCAGTGTTTAGTTTTATGTCGAGCCCATATAGCTTATTCTAGCTTCTGGACATACCAATTTATCCATTCTTCTAACGTTACATTTTGACCTTGTTAATTATTGACCTATCAACTTTGAATGTTTTTATGTAAACGTATGTATGTGCATTTCTTATCTTACTCATCACATTCTTGCAACTTATTTTTGCCAGACTATAAATATCTATTAATGACTGATTAAATGGAGTTGGCCCACTCACCTTCTCCACCGCTCGTCATCTCGCTTCGCTCTATTCTCTTTGCTTCTCTGATCGTTTGTCTGGATCAACGATTACATGAAATATGTATTCGAAATCCATTTTCGTATTTGACTTATTTAGTTCCGTTATACACTAACGCTAGTTAAGTTAATGATTACATACAAGGATTGGCGACATGTAAACCTCAATAACAATAATTCATACAATGCAACTGGAGTCAGATCTTGAGTCAATAAATTTGTGAGCACGTCAACAACATCATTGTTCGATCGAATTGGCGTCAAAATAATGGGCCACTAAAGTCTGTCCAAAAGCTAGGATAGCGGCATGTGAGTTGACGTGAAACTAGACACTACAATCTTAAAAATACTGAACATTCCTTGAAGAGTACTAATAAATGTGTCTTTATCATTGTTTTCAATTCTACTACTATTTCAACAATTAATTCATATACGTTGTTTTTGATTTGCTCTATTTTTTTTGAAAAAATTCCATTTCTGGATAATAAGGATAATAGTTACAATTCTATCTAGCATTGTATATTTCTGTAGATACAGAGAACATAACAACTCTCGTACAGTCAATTTCGATTATGGTTAAACTTTATTAAGCCCTTTTATTAACTTACTTGACAAACAATGTTATTCGAACAGTAACAATTCACGTATTTCTTTGTACTATTATGATCACTATTATATCTGTATAAATGTATACGCTTGATCCCATTCCAGGCTCTAGCTTAAATGTTAATAGTTCAAATATCACTCAATGGATCATTCTCTTTCACATGTATATATGTACTCGAACTCTATTATTAGCCTTTGCCTCACCTAGCTGCGCCTTATTCGATTTGACCATAAATTCGCCTCTTTGCTTCATAGTCGCTTGACATGCTTGTAGCCTTGTTAACCGTGCTGTCCACCGATTCTTTTTGCCTTCTGATTTCAAAAAACCGTTAAGATTCACATAATAACGGTTATCAAAGTGGTTGATTAACAAAGCTAAGGCACAACAAGTATTTGTGATTGTTTTTGGTACCTAATCAATAAATATAACTTGGCACAAATAGTTTATCTCAAAGAAGGAATTAGTCTCACTATTTTTAAATAAATAATTTCATAATAATATATTCCCAACTTTTCAACTTACCATAGATCTAAAAAAACAATAAAGAGAATTGATGTGTATGTTATTGTTCTTAAATGATCAATTAACGATAGTTATATGTTAATTACTATCAACAAAAATAACCCAAAAAATAGAAAACTTAATTACCATCTTATGACCTTTTGAATTGTTTATAAGGTAAATAAAGTTTTTTTTTTATAAATTTTTTGTAGTGAATTATATAAAGAATTAATGCATAATTATTTATAAAGAAAATATAAAAAAAAGAATGATCTGAATAAGGTCATGTATGAATGAGCCAATGATAATTTAGATCCTGAAGTGTATAGTAAAAAAGTTTTTCACGAAAAAAATTTTCAGAAGGGGGGTTTTATGGAGAATTGAGTAGCTTTTTATATAGTTGAGATCATGAGTCAATTGAAGCTAGACCACCATGGAAAACCTGGAAGTTCTGGCCGATCCCGCCTCGCGAGATCGTTCTAGTGAGAAGTCGTGACTTAGTGACTTAGTCTAACTTCAATTGACTGATGAATTTCACTACTAAATTACTAAAATCTCCACAAAACCATCTTCTGATAATAATTTATATCATTTTTCTAAGTAATAAGAAAAATATCGATAATTATCAGAAAGGGTTTTGTGTAGATCTCAATATTTACATAGTTGATATCATGAGTCAATTGAAGCTAGACCACCATCAAAAACCTGGAAGCACTGGACGGCCGTTTTGTTCTGTTGTGAGACTCCTCAGCAGTGCTCATCCACGATCCCTCCTCGCTAGATTCGTACCCAGGACCTACCAGTCTCTTGATTATTGACTTTTTTCTATTCTATAAACATAAGTTTTTTTCGATCAAACAATTAAACAAATAAATTATACCAATAATAATAATGGTAATAAGTCACTAATTAAATCTCAATAGTTTATTCATATTTTAAATGATTTCGAACAATCTATGTTCTATCTTGTCAATAGCTATTCAAAATGAAAATATAAAAATGTAAAGTATGTTTTAAAAAAAAATCTTTTTTACTCCTTTAAACATCTTTTGATAATCTTAACAGTGGCGCTATTTTGACATGTTTACATTGTAAACACATATTACTATAATAATGGTAATAATAATTATAATAATCACTAAGATAATAATTAATGCCCTGTGACTGATAAAAGTGAAGTGAGCGCGAGCTAGAGAGAGAGCGAGAGAGTGAGGTATAATAAAGGTTTGGAATCAAATAGTTGTCTCTTTTGTCGGCTTTCTTATTGACATTTGTTTTAGTAATTGTATAACCTACGTGTGTAAATATCTAAATATGTGTTAACAATTTTTTTCCCATGGATTGTTTTTTATTTTTTAGTGTAATTATTATTGTTCATAAATATTTTTCTACATCAATTGTGGTCTAAACAAGTTACAGTTTAATAATTAAATAAATGAATAACCAGTTTAGAAAGTTCATGGAATTGGTATGGTTACATAAATCACTTCCAGCTCAGAGAATAAGACTCCATCAAAATCATCCATCTGAGCTACAAATCTTCTCCACCATCTCAAAAAACTACTTTAATTCATTATGAATGGCTGTTTTAAGTGAGAAACAGGTAATCTGTTGTTATTATTATTTTAGTTAAATACATGGAGAGTATTTTTATGGCTAATTCATTATAATCAGAAGGGGTTTTTTGTGGAGATTTTAGTAATTTCAATAGTTGAGATCACGATTTAATTGAAGATAGACCACCATGGAAAACCTGGAAGCACTGGACGGCCGTTTCGTCCTATTGTGGGACTCCTCAGTAGTGCGCATCCACGATCCCGCCTCACGAGATTCGAACCTAGGAACTATCAGTATCGCACTCGAGCGCGAGTTTAGACATTGTGTTAGTTTGTTTTTTATACCTTAGTGCATTATTCTATCTATTTAAGGTTTGATTTCTTAAATACTCATTTTATGGATTTAGCTTAAACACAAATTATTTAAATTTGCCGGCATATACAAATATTGATTGTACAAACTAGATTTTTCATAGCTTTAAATGCTGACAGTTTTCTACAAATATGTGTTCTGTATACATAAATCACTTTCAGCTTCTTTTGATGATTTATGAGAATAACGTTTAATAATCAAGCTTAAGCGATTTCTCATATATTTATAATCGACTTATCATTCTAATGGTCTACTTGAATAAAACTGTCACTTCCTTACATTATTAGGCACACAATTATTTTGACTACTCACTGTTCTTGATTTAATATACTGCCATTTTGTTATGTTGAATTTAATGTTTTTAATTGAGTCATATAATCGAGATGTTTAGGTAATATAATATGGAATACAATTTCCAACTAGCTGAAATTGTTATTTGAATAATTTTTACTGGTTAGCGTTTTTTAGCGAGTTGGTTTTTTACGGGATGGGGTCGCTAACCCCATGCTCAACCCTCTTCTTTTACCCGGGCTTTGGACCGGCAGTAGCCCCCGGAGGAGCTACAGGCGGAGACTGGAAAGAAAGACTTCTGATCAAGATACCAAAGAAAAGCGATCTCAGTAAGTGTGATAACTACAGGGGCATCACAGTTCTCTCAATACCAGGAAAAGTCTTCAACAGGGTATTGTTCAACAGGATGAAGGACTCCGTAGACGCTCAACTTTGAGGCTGTATTTCGAAAGGATCAGTCGTGCACAGACAAAATCGCAACCCTACGGATTATTTTGAAACAATCCATTGAATGGAATTCATCACTCTACATCAACTTCATTGACTATGAAAAAGCATTTAATAGTGTGGACAGGACAACACTATGGAGGATCCTTCGACACTACGGCCTGCCTGAGAAGTTAGTCAATATCATACGAAACTCCTATGATGTACTAAACTGCCAAATCGTGCACGTAGGACAACTCACTGACTCATTCGAGGCAAAGACTGGTGTTAGGCAAGGTTGCTTTCTCTCACTCCTTCTCTTTCGCTTGGTGATCGACTAGATCATGAAGAAGTCAATATCTGGAGGAAAGCACGGGATACAGTGGACAGGCAGGATTCAGCTGAACGATTTAGACTTCACAGATGATCTGGCTATTCTATCACACACGCAACAACAAATACAGGAGAAGAAGATCAGTGTAGCCGCAGCCTCAGCAGCAGTAGGTCTCAATATAAACAAAGGGAAAAGCAAGACTCTTCGATACAATACATCATGTGCCAATCAAATTACACTTCACGAAGAAGCTTTGGAGGATGTAGAAACCTTTTCATATCTGGACAGCATCATTGATGAACACAGTGTATCTGATGAAGATGTGAGGGCGAGGATCGGCAAAGCAAGAGCAGCATATTTACAACCGAAGAATATCTGGAATGCAAAACAATTCTCAACCAAAATCAAAATCAGAATTTTCAATGCAAATGTCAAGACAGTTCTATTGTATGAGGTGGAGACGTGGAGACCTACGAAAGCCATCATCCAGAAGATACAGACATGTGTTTATTATCATCATCCAATTGCGTCACAATACAAGCCGTCACATGGGATCCTGAAGGTCAAAGGAGAAGAGGGAGACCAACGAACACACCACGCCAAGAAGTGGAGACAGACATGGAAAGAATGAACAAAAACTGGATAGAACTAGAAAGAAAGTCGGAGGACAGAGTGGGTTGGAGAATGCTGGTCTGCGGCCTATGCTCCATTGAGAGTAACAGGCATAGGTAAGTAAGTAAGAAATTGTTTTCATGTAACAGAACTCTGAATATTTCTTGTAACTCTTTTTGATCAAGCAAAAAGTAATTATTTATATAGTTATGGTTCAGTTTTTGTCAGTTTACGAATAATTTCGACTTCTACAAGATATCTGATTTTTTTTATTGTCTTTTCATTATTGCCATGATGATAACTAAGTTTTATAGAATAATGTTAACTAGATTTCTACCTTTGTTTTTTTAAAATAAATTTTAAAGTGAAACTAAGTCAGCTTAAACGAAAATGGGGTACTTCATCAGTATAATAAGTGATATAGGTAATTGAAGTTTAAAAATAAGGTAGTTAGGTATAGATTCAGCAAGGTGAACGATAATTATTCATCGGTTTAAAAATCTGAAAACAATTTCAACAGTACATATCATTGATTTTAAAAAAAACCCAAACTATTTCATTCACTTTCATACATCAAAATACGGTTGTGCATGACGTAGAAGAAAATATTGATGTGACTGTCAAGAATACGACGTTATACCAATGTGTAATAACACAATGATGTAATATACAGTGTACATTTTCGGTTTCATTATTTATTATTTATAACATGAAATGTAGTAAATAAAACCAATCAAACATTGTTTGTTTGTTATAAACAGAGACTTCTTGGGAAGGTTTGTACAGAAAAAAATAACAAAAAATTCATCAGCAATAATCAACATTTAATGACAAATCTAAGGACGACAGTTGCATACGAAACAGATTTAACGTGAAAACTGAATAAGACCTTTAAAAAAAACAATAACAAGTGCATATAATATTGGTTAAATACTACCATTACAAAAATATAAAACATAATCATTCGTATTCTCTAATACAAAATCTAATTATAATAGTTAAATATAAATTTACCACTAGATAGTCACTGTTAAGACTGCTCTCCGAATAGCAAATACATCGAGGGTTATTTGTGACTAGAAAAAAATTGAAGAGAAAGTTCGAATAAGAAAAATTTCAGGAATGTAACCACTTACTCAACAATCGCCTTACTGTTTACTTATGTGCTTGATTTGTTGTCAATAAGACAAAAATATGTGGAAATAATTATTGTTAATTAGTGCTTACTTTCGTCTGTTATCCCTTGTAGAGGAGCATAGGCCACCCACTAGCATTCGCCTCCGCCTATAGCTCTTCTTGAGTTACTGTCGATCTCAAATCTACACAAAGGAGAGTTGGGCATCAGGTCAACATCCCCATCTCGTAGAAAACAACTTTGCTAAAAAAAAACGTTAATCAGAATTAACATATTAAACTATTTAAACTCTGTCCTCTGAGTTGAAGGATCATCTTTCAGGAGAATTATGACGCTACATTGATGAAAGCTGATATTCCTTGGAATTCATGAGACCGATGCTTCTTCTAACAACCAGAGCAACAATCAATATAAGTTAATTAATGAATTCACATTATATTGAAAAATATATATCTGATTTGATGTTGATTTGTTTTATAGCAATCATCCTACAATCTCCATTATGGTTAATTTTGATTAATCCCTTTTTATTAACTTACTTAACAGACATCGTCATTCGAATAATAACAATTTGCATATTCTTTGTACTGTTATGATCTCTAGAGCACATGATACTTTAGCCAAAATGTCGATTGCTTAAATATCATTCGATGACTCATACTCCTCCCCATATATGTATGCACGCTAATCCTATTATCAGCTTTTGTTTTGTTTTGCTGCGCCCTTATTAAATTTGACTATAAATTGCCTATTTAATTGCTTGCTACTCGCCTGCTAGCTCGTTGATATTCACTCAGGTGCTGGTAGCTTTCTGGCCTAAGTTATGTGACAACAAATTGTAGTTGCTGCTTCTCTTTGCTTTCTGATTTTATTCACCGTTAAGATTGGAATCATAACGGTTATTAAGGTGAACGATTAACGAAGCACAGCACTACAATTTATTAAGTATGTCCATTAGTAACAGAAAAAAAAGAAGTACCATAGGTAGAAATATAAGTACTCTCTCTCAATAATACTAAGTTCTTTGATGTAATATGATTCTATAATCATGAAATAAACTTTGTTTTTAAAACAAAAAACACACTGTTAATTGCGTGTTTAAGCTTGTTGACCTTCTATAGGAAAAAAACATTGTCAAAGATTGCCATCGAAAATTGTTAATTAATTCAATGAACATCCATTATTCACTTGATTTTATTATGAACATTATAATCAACTAATTTTTAAAAAAAATAATCTAAGTTAAAAAGAAGGTATTAAATTTCTTCGAATAAATTAATTGTGCCATGCATTTGGAATTATAAAATAAATAAAACATTATTTTCTTTTTAGATTTATTTCTCTAATATTATTAACTTAGAAATTCTGAGAATCAATCCACAATTAACACTTCCAATTCAAGTGAGTCCTCACTGACACCAATGTCCCGATGAACTGATACAAGTTATAGACCGCATTCCGTCGTACACTTCCGATAGAGTACACAGTACGTCAGTCCTCATTTGATTGTATGTCAGTTCATATAATATTATGATCATTAAAATTATTCGTATTGACGTGCTGAGAATTCCCAGATTGATCCAATCTAATGCAGACATAACACGATGAGCACAACTGAACGTGTTATTATTCGCAATTTGAATTAGCTACAGAATAAAGCACAATGTAATCATTAATTGGTACGAATAACACAACCGCTACAGCTTATATGAGAATCCAGTTTTCTGTAGTCTATCATTCGTCTTCTCAGTACGTCCATCAAGTTTTTTGTCCGGTTGTGCATTGAGTATAGACTGTGTGTGATCTAGAATATACTCATTAGTATTGTAATTAACAACGGAAACTGGAACGGACTCACCTGAATCTTTGTAGCGTATTTGGTTGATGTAACTGATATGCATACGAACCATAGATTTTTGAATATTCTTGGATTGTTGGAGATCAGTTCCTTGATAGTATGTGACGTCAGCAGTCTGTAAACACTCCGTGTTCAATCTAATATTTTTTTGAAGCAATTTTGTTATTGTTTCTTTTGTATACTGTCTGGCATTTCTGTACTGAAAAATTTCATCTCCTCTCCTCTCCTGATGTTTGAACTTCGCAGCGGCAATAGAATTGTTTGTTGTTTCCATGGTATCGATATTTTCTATTAATAAATAATTTTTTACCTCATTTAAAATTCATTAACTATTAGAATTAAAAATGGAATCTAATTTCTTTCTACGGGAATGATACTAAACAACAACCAAAAACAACAAAGAATTGAGCACATACAGATATAAAGAAATAAAAGATCATAATCGTCTAAATCAACCTTTAAAAAGATAAAACATTAAAAGCAAGCGTCATATTTTGTTTGGAATGTTGAACCCCTAGAAACCATTTAGTAAACTTTTTTATTGTAATTTAATTGTTGAGACTGTAATTTTTTTATTTTTGCGCTAAAAGCGTTCGTTATTATATTCAGTTTGTGTTTGCCACCTGGAAGGATCTTAAATATTATTGGTTCTCTTGACTTTTCGGTGCGCTAATTTGTGACGCTTTTCAAGGACATTCTTGTATCTATTATCCATAAGTTGAGTGTTTCTTATACATTCTTACGGGCTGTTTGTGGAATTATATATTTTCCCTGCTGACTGTAGTCTTCTTTCTCTAGTTGCCAGGGATGACGCTCAGAGGAATAGATAAGCTTTGTTCTATTATTGCATAGCTGGTTTAGGTTCCGTTCGCCGGTACTAAGGTGACATCGTGATATCTCAAGGAAGAAATTAAAAAATGTATGCTGTGAAGTAAGTGCTTTTATAATAAAGGAAATGAGAGTATGTTAAGGATAACAAAGAATAAAATCAATAATAATAAAACCTACGCAGATAAAATTGGAATAGGTAACTGGAAATGAATTAAAACCAGATGTAGTGAAGTAAAGCAAAAAATAAAAAGTTGACATTACCAAAACCAAGAAAATCTAGCCGCTTTAAAAAACGTGACTACGGACTCTTAGCAGCTTTAACTTAGGCAAATGTAAGAAGTATTGGTTTTTATCTTCAGATAAACATCTGATCAATTAGATGCCTAATGAGTGTCAAATAAACATTTTTTCTCTCCTTGAGACCATAGTATTATTCAGTAAATCCAGGCAATGTAAAGTTGTCATTACCAAGAAAAAAGTGTCTACTAATGTTTGACTTTATAAATGCAAGATAATGAGTTTAGCATCAAGATATGATTATTATTAACAAAGTCATTCTCTATTCAACTACATAAATACCTAACTACAAAGAGTACTGTTTACGTAGCTGTATAGGTTAAGAAGTTTATAGGGAAAGTATTTTCACTTAATTACTTGTCATAGAAATCGATATTAAGTGAGATTTTTAATCAAACATACATCTCATTCTCAATATGAGCAGATCATCAAGTTTCACTAATTTTATTACCCGTAAATGAATTTGTGTTAAAAAAAATGATCTCATTGTTTTGCTCAAAATGATTGACTCGAAAATGAGAGTGTTCAAAGTGCTGTATGTTTATATCTACTTAAAAATTATAACAGATAAACACCTAATTACTCTTCGTTGAAAAATACAGTGAACTCTATATACATTTACTTGCTTGAATAAAAATATAGCATTTGATCAAGAAAGACCATTTTAATTATCTCTTGAATAAAGAGTGAATTATTCCCATGATTTATCTGATTCCTATCGAGGAGAACTTTTGGTATGATTACATTTCTAACGTCATATCTCTTCAAACTTCCTTATGATTCTTGCCAACTATATTACATTATGAAGGATCTCGAAGTAATTTGCCATATACCAACAGAATACATTCAAAATAACCGTTCAAAGACACTGTGTTTTCCGAAAAACCATGACTCTTTAATTCTGTTCTAAAAGAATTGTCAGAGATTTTCAAGTATAGAAAACTAAGGTGAATAATTTAAAACAAAACTGTTAGTAATAATTTCAGATGAGTTATTTACAAAAAACGAAATTCCATGTTTTCAGATCTGGAAGGGCTCTTGGTCATCATGTAATAAACCGGCTTGAATATGATGTTGACAATTAAACCCTTACAAAATACTCAAAGTGCACGACGAGAATGAAGTGAGAGAAGCAGCTTGCATTTATACAAATAAAATACAAACTTTATACCATAAAGTGACAACCGATTATTGTTATTTAACAACCGATATGGATAAGTGAATATGTTGTTTTTCACAATAAGTGATGAAAATTACTCAGTAGAAATAGTTGTTTTAATGGGGTAGACACAGAAGACTATTCGGACTTATTTCTAGTTCAATCGACAAAGTGTGAACTATCTGAAACGGCTGGTGTAGTTACAAAAAATAAAATCACAGACACCATCAGAATTTATGAACAAATGATTTATCGATCGACTACTTGAATTCATCTGATCATTCATTTATGTTCTATTAATTTATCCTCATGCCAAATGCTGAACAGGAATTCTTCGAAATAATATAAACACTTTGTAAATATCTGTCTGGAAAAACATTATCAACAACTTTTAAGTAATCATGATCTTAACATTAGGGTGTGTGAAGATGTACCTAAATGGTCGCAGAAATTAATCGAATGAAATGACCCAATAAGAGTAGAGGATAAACATCCATCATCCTCTATTGCAAAACACATAATCAAAATAGGCCATAAGGTTGATCTAAACTCGGTTTTTGTGGTGTTGTATAAAAGTGTAAAAGGACATGTACTAAGGTTTATTGAAGCCTTAGCCTTACTACAATTCAAACCGTCTTTGTGTATTCAAAAGAAGTTTGTTCTCTCCTTAAATCTACCCTGGTAATATTAGCTTACTATCCAGAGTGATTAGGTGTCAAATTGCTTTCACATTATATTTTATTATTATTATCCTTGATAATTCTTACCCCTCATTTCCAGTCTAGTTGACCTTTTATTTTTATATATAAATGTTCTTGACAGGTATATGTGTTATCAGATTGTTCGAAATGTATTGCACTAATATATATCACATAGTTCTGATAATCTTCGTCTTCTTATCACGTTATCGAAATTTATCAAAGGGATTTAAGTGCTTTAAATTTTAAGTAATTGTTTTGTATTATTTATTAAACCAAAATACTTTAAAATTTATGGTATATATGTAAATATATGTATACTTGATTTGATTAATTTCTAAAATGATTTCTTACTCCATCAACTAACTAACATACTTTTGTCAATTATAAAACTTATAACTTGTGTATATTCCTTTGGTTTTACACTCTTTTTTCATTTGAATATCTTACTAAATACATATTACGGACATGAATTAAAAAAGACGTCGAATATATATTACTTACTTAATTACGCCTGTTACTCTCAATGGAGCATAGGCCGCCGACCAGCATATATATATATATATGTATATATATATATACATACATATATATATTACAAGTTTGAATTCACTTAGTATTGTTTGTTCGAATTTTCCCATTGATGTTTAGGACTGTAATTGATCAGTCTCTTATTGGTATATGTGCATACTGTGCTTATTACCTCGATATTGCTTGAAGTCACAAGTATTATAAGCGAAGATGGATAGTGGCTAGCAGTGGAATCCAAGACGCGCGTTTCATCCCATTTGGGACTCGTCAGCTAGATGTAACTGCATCTCAGAGTTGATGTTCACTCTAGGACTTGAACCCAATACCATTCGCTTCAAACATCATCGCGTTATCCGCTCAGCTACTGAGTCCTGATAGCCACTTACTTGTGCACGTTTTATTCTATGTTTATTGATTATTTCTTTCCTTACAAAGTATTATCTTTATTTTATTTTATTTATATATCGATTTTTATTTTATTATTTTTTATTAAAGTTATCTTTATACATTTTCTCTCCTCTTTTAATTGATTTTCATTAAAAAAAATTGTAAATAATGAAATGAAAATTAAAGCAAGCAAGCAAACAAACAAACCCATACAAACATACATACATACAATACTTTGCTGAATATTAGACAACAACAACAAAAAAAAAGGAAATAATGATATTAACCGATGATCAATTTTCTTTTTTTTTCAGTTTTACTAAAAAAGATGAACAAAATTATATTTTTTTCCATTTTATCGAAGATTTACCCTTTTTTTCTTTTTTAAGAAATAAATGTGAATTTCATTAAAATTAATGAAATTCAATGTTTTAATTAGAATAACAAGATTTACAACAAAAAAAAACAACATACCTAACTAATTTTTGTTTTTAAAAAAATGTCTTGAGTTAACTTTGTTGAAAATTAGAGTTTTTCTTTTTCTTTAAAAAAGATTTTCAAAAAAAATATTATAAAAATGAAAGTTATCATCAAGAATTATACATTTTAGTTTTTATAATCTATCAGAGTTTGTATATTTAGAGTTAAAAGTGTGAGTCAATTGAAGCTAAACCACCAGGAAAAACTTGGAAGCACTGGACGGCCGTTAGACATAAACATCATCGGATGCTGGCCGGCTCAGTGGTCTATCGGTTAAGTGCTCTAGCGAGAGATTGGTGGGTCCTGGGTTTGAATCTCACAAGGCAAGGTCGTGGATACGCACTGCTGAGGAGTTCCACAATAAGATGAAACGACCGTCCAGTGCATCCAGGTTTTCCGTGGTTGCCTAGCTTCAATTGACCCATGCTTTCAACTATAAAAATACTAAATCTCCACAAAAACCCCTTTTGTTTATTTAATTTAATGGTTAAGGGAAATATAAAATTATTTAGTAGTTTAATTATTTTTGTCAGTTCTAGATGAATAAATGAGTCTTGAAATGTAATGCCTTAGAAATTGAGATCTCTTTAATACAGATAACAATCTAAGGTAAATCTTCTTGTTTGTCTTTTTCAGAAGATGATACTGTATGTGATGCAATATAATTCATATTTCTATTCCAAGTACTTATTTCACGTTTATCAACACTTATAATACCGTATTATTTTGAAGTTTACAAACTTATAATACTGAAGTTTATTTCTGACAACTTTTTCCTCAATCTAGTGGTTCACATGTTTAAACGTAGTCAATTGTTGATTTATCGTGTGAAAATCATCTTTTTTCAGCACTAATATTTGTCTACTTTCTAAGATGGCTTAAATTTTTCCAATTATAAGCTTACATTAGAACACATGGAATTTATCTCACCGTTTGTAGGTAGTAAGCGCGCAACTTTTGATGGATAAAGTAGTTTTTAAAACTATTATTATTGATGATGTTTAGTGATCTTTGATTTCAATCTTCAACAGATATAAACTCAAACTCTGAAACTTTATAATTGCAGAGTATCGTGAAGAATATTAAGTTTCATAAACACTAAAAATCAAGAACCACTGTATAGCTGTACCATCCTACTTCTGAACATCTTAACAGTGTAATATAAAAGCATCATATTCACATAGTCTTTGCTTTAATAACTTGTTACTTGTGTATTGGTGAAAAGTTCCAGGAAAAAAACACAAATTATTAGTTATTGACATTAATATCTAACACAATACTTTATTATTGTTTAAGCTTAAGTAAGTTTTCTCTAAATTTATCCAGTATGTTTAAACATTTTTTCTTATAGTAATCTCTTTCGCCTTATTTTCAATAATTAATCTAATTTGAAAAAATAATAGTGAAAGATGATTTTCTATAATAAGCAAAGATGGGTGGTGACTAACAGAGGAATACAGGCCGCGCATTTCGTCCTATTTTGCACTCGTCAGCTGGATGTATCTGAATCTCATAGTTGATGATCTCTCCGGAACTCGAACTCAGTACCGTTCTCTTCAAACGACATCGCGTTATTCACTTACCTACTGAGTCCTAGTAACCGCTTACTTGTTCAATGAGTTAAAGTTATATTGACTTATTGTTGTTCACTTGTAGCTTCTCATGGTTATTTAGGACTGCAATTGATCAGTATCTTGTTGGCATATGTGCATCCTGTATAATGGCGTTTGAAGCGAACGGTATTGGATTCGAGTCCCAGAGTGAACATCAACACTGAGATGCAGATACATCCATCTGACAAGTCTCAAATAGAACGAAACGCGCACCCTGGATTGCACCACTAGCCACTATCCATCTTTGCTTATAATACTTGTGACTTCATTCACTATCAAGGCAGTCCGCACAGGATGTACATATACCAACAAGAGACTGATCACTTGCAGTCCTAAACATCAATGGGAAGATACAAGTAAACAACAACAAATGATGTTCTACTATATTTTACTAAATTTATAAATTAATTAAGAAAATAATTCATAAATATGTTTAATCCAACTGTAAATTTAACAATTATGTTTAGAAAATACCTTGGATGCTTTAACTACAAACATGAGATATATAACAATGAAGAAAAAAATTTGGAAAACAGAAAAGAAAATTTTTCTCATTGTACTTTAGACTAAAATACTGTATTATCTTATGATGGTACAGAAATATAAAGATAAGAAATAAGTAGGATAAAGTATATAGGAATACATTATGTATGTCATTCTATTCATAGTGATTAAGACGAAATATTCAGGTTAGAATTAGACAATTAATAGCTGTATATTCAAATGAATAGGTATATATATATAATAGTTAGCTTAACAGACAAGATATCTAATATATTTCTGAACATTGTATTGTGTAAAATAAGTCTTGACGCCACTAGCTATTAGGATAGAGAAACACACTTTAGACTTCAAAAATAAACCGCTAATATATCTCATTCTGTATTAGATTTTTTCTTAATAATTAATTGGGAATAGTGGATTATATTAGAAAAAAAGGTCGCTAATTCATGTAATACATTGTACAAAAGTGAATCACAATGTAATATACTGATTACTTATATTGGATATCAGTGCTAAAGATATATCTATCGCTATTATTTCACAATTATGTTACTTTACTAGATCATTATGTATATTGTATGATTGTAGTAGAGAATCCTTGTATCATTGTAAAAGAAAAACTCTTTAAACTAGTAGATTGCTGTTTTTATAATTAGTCGTTCATAATGTAGTGTGGTCTACTTATATCCAAATAAATAGTATATGGCGATGGTCAGACATAGAATGCATTTTGGCAGAAGACCGATAAGGAACGAACAGGAATGAAGCGCAATTGGTACGAAAATGCATGAACAATGGAATTAGAGAAGATGAACTGATATTTACAGAAGGAACAGTGAAGATTGAGACAATTGGTTTTTATTTTGCAAATTAACTGTTAGTTGTATGGTTATCAGAATTTAGTGAGATAGTCTGTAATTTTGCGCTTAAACACATTCGATTGTTCCCACCAGGGTTCTGTTCACTACAATATTTTTGATTAAGATTTAATTTTGTACAATTTTTATTCATTCAGTAATTTTTTGACTAAGTGGTAACATCTGAGGTACGAAAATGGAAAACGTGCACATTTTTTTCAGAATACTTACATTTACTTGATATATATAATATATAGTTTTCTTTCAAAGTGACATAGTATAATATTGTTACTCTATCACTAAATATTTTTTTAGTGTCAAGCCCCACTTATTAAGAAATCGCATTTATGACTATGAACCGGAACCAGGTTTCCGGTTACTAAATTTAGATTTAACAGTGTACATTTTCTGGTTCAATTAATTTTTGACACCAATGATCATCAGCCATAATAATCTGTAACTTCACAACTAAAGATTTGGCATAAGACCCCTCTGGAATCTACTGGTAAGATAGTCAATAGTGGTCTCCAAACTGCCTCTCAGGTTTTTATATAAAAACCAGGAAACATGATAGCTTCCACATCCAAAGTCTTCCAGTTTTCGAATGCTTGACAGCTGATATTAGATTTTGATGCAAACTACTTTAAGTATTATAAGAAACTAACCACAAATATGTAAATTAATGTATAATATACACTTAATATCAGAAGGGGTTTTGTGGATATAATAGTAATTTTTAATAGTTGAGATCATAAATCAATTAAAACTAGACCACCATGGAGAACATGAAGCACTGGATGCTCGTTTTCTCCTAGTTTGGGACTCACCAGCAGCGCGCATCCATGATCCCGCCTCGCTAGACTCAAACCAAAGATCTATCAATTTCGCGCTTAACATCTAGAACACTGAGCCGGCATCAAACGGTGTTAATGTCTAACTTCAACCAATCCACGAAATTGAGCGACACATCCACCATTGTCTTCAGTGAGTTACTATCTCACAACAGATCTGGTGGAACTCCACTGGTCACTGCTTCTCACTAGAACTCTAGGAAATACCTCTTCAAGCCAGTCACTAGTGAGCATATGTTGATTAATATCAGAAGGGGTTTTGTGGATATTTTACTTAATTCTGCAGACAGTAACTTTTATTCATGTAAGTTAAATAAGATTCTTTATATTCTGTTTATTAACTATATCTAATCAAGATTATCCATAAAAACACCACTTACATATATTTAGATTATCCAGCTAGATTAACTTATGGTTGTCAGGTAATGTGAAGCTTCAACAAATTGGAAACAGTTATCACTTATTTGGTGAATGTTATAAACAAAAATAATAAACGTGAGAAATCTGTAAAACCAAAATGTAAAAGATAACTTGCAGACTTTACTTGATGTCTATAAAACCTCTCTCACTCTTAATCACTTTGATATCTTATATACATATCAAAGTGCACAAAACAGGTGAAATGTATGACTAATTAATCATCATGACCGGAGGGTCTACCTATAAGTTGATATTGAATGACGTTATTAAAATGGGCACCTATATTTTATATAGTTTGTATGTTAACAGTTGGGCCTAAAATATATCTGATTATTTTAAAGTTTGTCAAGGCTATGTATTTAGTTAAGAGCCCATTCAGACAGTGAATAATATCAACATAATATTTACTTCCTATGTCTGACTATTATACATATCCATGATGTTGACTCATGAACTAAAGTAGCGTTAGCATGATCAAACTAGTCTAAATCTAAGAATAAGCTCTTGATAAATTGTGTTAAACAACACTTCTTATATTACATGCTGCTTTATGATCAAACATATATGTCGACTTACCATATTCAATGGAACAATATATCCATCAGTCATATGAACAGTTATAGTTAGAATTTATTCAGCAGTTTGGT
Source organism: Schistosoma rodhaini (assembly GCA_944470415.2). Taxonomy (NCBI): domain Eukaryota; kingdom Metazoa; phylum Platyhelminthes; class Trematoda; order Strigeidida; family Schistosomatidae; genus Schistosoma; species Schistosoma rodhaini. The sequence continues at coordinate 57,678,456 of OX104044.1, forward strand.
TTTTATGTTTAAGAAAAATTGTAGTTTCAAAATTTTCGCAGACTGTGCATGATATTCGTATTATTTTACTTCATTCAATGAAAATTAACGTTTTATATTTAGTTCTTAGCTAGCTAGTGAATAGTTATATTGTTTTAAAATAATTTTATAAATTTTAAATGTGTGAAAATCTCACCAACTGCAAATATGTTATTTAATGGAGATCATGAATTGATTAATGTTAGACCATCATTGAAAACCTGAAATGACTAGACGGCCGTTTCGTCCTGGTATGGGACTCCTCAGCAGTGTGTATTCACAATCCCGCATACTGGAATTGAACTCAGGACCCTCATTTCCTACGTGCGAACGCTTAACATGTTGAATATTTTACTCAATTTCTTTTATAATAAAACAGTACAAGGTCCTATTCAAATGATACAATATGAAATAGTCTTGGTGTGAACATTTAATGTCAATAATAAAGTGAAGATATTTACTTAAGTAATAAACATCGAAAAGTAATAACCACCAAGAAAAATGACGTTAACAAAACCTGTGATGATAATCGCTTACAAATCAGGTCAGTAGAATTAATTGATTTTGCTTTTGTAGCATAAAAAAGGTCAGTCCTACTTTAAGGAGGCTTTAATGATGTTGTTCAAGAGAACATTAAAGGCTTCTCAGAGCGACTATCATTTATGTGCTACCTATAATTAACACTTAATTGGTCTAAGTAAAATTCACCCACTTACTACTGTTTAAATAGAGTCATAAAAGTGTAAGGAATAAGAACTAGGAGACGGAGATAGATGTAATTGATAGGAATACGATTTTAAGTGTTCATCACAAACTAACATGAATGATCATATCAAAATGTTACTTAACCACAATGGGAAGATAAATTTAGCTCCAAAATCCAAAACACACTATCTTAAACCTGATTGGCTTGTCTTTAAATAACAGACCTGTCATCTGCCTCAAAATTTGAATTCCTCATGAATTTTTTATATTTTGTATGCAGTCATAAGACTAAGAATGAAATACATATATTAAATCATGCCCAAAATTCAATGAATTAGCTAATTTTATACTTTTACATTCCTCTATAAAATTTCATTCACTAGATAAACGAAAAGTATGGGATTATCAGTATACTACCAGCATCAAGGTATCACACATAATACCTCTTTAAGTGTGGAAGAGAACAAGAGTTAATTGAAGACATAATAAACATATATAACGACCAAGCTCCAGTCTTCTGAATTATGCTGAGTTCATGGCTGTCAGGGGTCAGAAACGTGATTTATGTATTCAAATAGAGACAATTTCTGATCTTTCTGTACCTTGATAACACAATTATTTTTTGTTGCTTCACAAAATTACGTTCAACTGTTTTTTCGACTGATTACACCATTACGCAATTTTTCGGTCCCCTTCTAGATTAGTAATACTGTATCCGTAATCTGTTTTTGACGGATTGGATTTAAAACTACACTGTCAAAACACTGTGAGTTCATTATTCCACTGCCATGATAAATTTATCTGGACATTCTTGACTGATTACTCATTAGGTCATTTTCAAACCTTGTCTGTTAACATCCTAAACCATGTCAAGGAACAATTTATGTAAAAGCTTTAAATGATATTTATCAGATAATACAATGAGTGTACGACATATCTTCATATATAGTTGAGATCATGAGTCAATTGAAGCTAGACCATCATGGAATACCTGGAAGCACTGGATGACCGTTTCGTCCTATTGTGGGACTCCTCAGCAATGCGTATTCACAATCCCGCCTCACGAGATTCGAACCAAGAACCTATCAGTCTCGCTCCAGAGCACTCAACCGATAGACAAGTGAGCCGATCGCCATCCAACGGTGTTAATGTCTAACCTCAACCAATTAAATCAGTATCTTAATAACTGTTAACATTGTGATAATGTAAATATTAGTGTATATTTTGAGGGTAATTTCTATTATGATTGTTATAACTTCCAGAACGTTTAAAAACTATAGAGCATTACATGATTATTCTACTATGATCCTAGACTCTGATTATGCATATTCAATAACAGATTAGTGTTTCTATTTATATTAATACACTATTTTGTATTACTAGTAGAATATCAAGAAGATTTTCAATTTATTCATCGACTGATTAAAGTGTAAAGAACTCATATATATAACTCATTTAAATAATTTATGCATTATATTATCTTGCTTGCTGAAAGTGAATCATTATGTGAATTTTCGAATTACACTTTTTCAATATAGATGATCACCTCTGTCTGTTTTCGTCTCCAAACTTTTATACATTTGATGAAATTGTTCACTTTCTATTTGCAAAAACAAAAAAACGAGCCTAGGTTGACCTAATATTTATATATTCAACTGTGAAATTAATTCATGTCAAGGGACAAAAAGAAAAAAAGATGTAAATCAGGTTAGGTCATTTAAGTGAGTATTTACATCTCGTATCTATTTAGGTAATCGCTGTTTTTTGTGTGACTTTTTTGTGTTTTTTGTTCTTTTACAAAACACATAAGAATCATTATTGTCTACAACTAAGTTCTAATTTGTCAGTTATAAATCATCAAAATTTGTAAAATTGATTAATGAGGTGTGAAAAACAACTAAAAAAAACAAATAAACTAGGGTAGTAATAAAGTGTATTATTCATGATAAGACATGTAATGAAGAGATGTAAATATATTTAGAATAGATAATATGCATAAAAAGTATTAAGAGAAACATTTGTTAAGTGCTCTGGAGCGAGACTGGTAGGTCCAGGGTTCGAATCTCACGAGGCGAGATCGTGCATGAGCACTGCTGAGGAGTCCCACAATAGGATGAAACGACCGTGCAGTGCTTCCAGGTTTTCCTTGGTGGTCTAGCTTCAGTTGACTTATGCTTTCAACTATGAAAATACTGAAATCTCCACAAAACCCCTTCGGATTTGTATATAAGTTAAAACGATTAGAATAAATAGGAATTTTATTTAAATGAGATAATTTTTTTGTGGGTTATGACTCTGTATTTTCGAGAAAGATGTATGGTGGACGTCATTATAATTAATATGTATTCACACTTTTTGATTTTCTCATAGTCACCTTACTCATCTATCAGTAACTAAGGCCTAACTAATAGTCTGCATGTCATGAAATGAAGAAATTGATTTTCTTCTACACTGTAAGCTTATATTCTATAAAAAATATTTTGACTTCTCAATTATACCACTGTAAATTAGCATGTTTATTTTATATTGTGAATAAGTGACGTGAAGTCACTTATTTTGTACTCCCATTTTGATGCCTTCAGTTGAATTCAAGTAGTTGAATCTTTTTTAAGAGGGGAAGATGATATGACAAAATAAAAAGGTGAAATTACGTTTCTACCTCGTAGTGATTTATTTTCTAAATTTAATTACTTTTTCAATTTAATATAATGATTCCTCAAAATAATATTAATTTTATTTTCAGAAACGAACGGTACTGGATTTGAGTCCCGGAATGAACATCAACTTTGGGATGCAGATATATTCAGCTGATGAGTCCCAAACTTGGATTCCACTGCTAGCTACTATCCATCTGTGTTTATAATACTGTAATTGATGTAATTACAAATATGATTTGGAACTGCATCATTCTGTGCATTCCCTTTTAAATCTTTTTAGATATTCGCTAATTAAAAATAATATGTGGGAAAATCAGCTTCAAATATACTTCATTTGTTTCAAACTTAAGATGCAATAAATTTTATTCTAAAATATTGTAAGCAATGATTGTAAAATCTAAAATATAAGCCACATTCTACTCACTTTATTCTTCTCAACTCAATCCATGTATCAGAATTATATTGAGGTATTTTCACCAAGAATACGCACAAAAATGTAAAAAGTAGTATAACCATTAGAGTGAAGTTTAGGTTCAATATCGTTTATTGTCAAATATATATTTTATAATTCGAATTATGAGTCAATTGAAGCTAGAACGAAACGAACGTCCAGTGCTTCCAGGTTTTCCATGGTGATCTAGCTTCAATTGACTCATGATTTCAACTATAACAATACTGAAATCTTCACAAAAACCCCTTCCAAATATATATTTATCAATAAAAATTTGACAAAGTCAAGTAATTTAAATGTGATAAACGATTTATGTTCATACTAAAATAATAATTGCCGTAGAGGAATGATTGTTGACTGAAGTCAAGTTGAAATTCCTCTAAATCAGTAAACATTTTAAAATACATGCCATTCAACGAGGTTTCTGGTCAAAATATTAAAAAAAATAATCAAATGGGATTCATTATAAATTTTAATGCATTTACCAAGTTCTAGATGCCTTTTTATCAATGTTATCATTTGTTTTTACAATGAATCAATTTATTGGAAAAATATATTCTACACGTAAAACAACGCAGCACGCTAAAAAAATTTCGCGCATGTATTTTCATTATTAATTCTTTATTTATTATTTATTTAAACACATAAATATTGGTACAAACATGCACCAGATATATATGTGCCACACAATTCTCATTTGATTTGTGTGAGGGCTGTGATACTGCCAGGGTGCCCAAACTGAAGCAGGTGATTTTCTTAGAGGACTACACCCGGAGCCTTTGACCTAAAGGTCTGATCCACAAGGCAGTGGAGCAACGTCAGGAGATGCATTCCTATGGTAGCCATTGACCAACGATTGATTCATACGCCATTTGTTCCTTCAGGATACTGGAGCCCCAATGGTTTGGAATCAGGGTTTTCTAGTTCCCCTAGGTTGCGAGAAGGCAGTGAGTAGGACTTCGCTGACAGAGGCTATATACGCGGTCCACGTGAGAGCATTTCGAGAGAGAGAGCAAGAACGGACTCTCACCACTCTCGGCCGTACCACGGCATTTGAGGGCATTTTTAGTTCTCACTAAAAAGATTAGCGTGATCTATGATAGAAATATTATAGCTTTACAATAACTTGTAGTGTCGATTGATATGATAAGCCTATATACCTTATTCTAGCTTCTGGACAAGCCAATTTACTTATCCATCTCGAGTCATATTTTGACCTTATTAATTATTTACTTATGAACCCTGTCCATTATATGAGCGTATATGTGTGTACACTTTTTATCTTATTCATCACATGTCTGTTACTTATTCTTGTCTGACTATAAATGTTGATTAACGCTTGATTAAATCGAGTTGATTTGCCCACCATCTCCAATGTGCGTCATTTTTGCTTCACTCTCTTCTATTCGTTTTATCCTCTGATTTCCTGTTCATATTAATGAGTGTACGAAATAAATGTATTCGAAATACAATCTCGTTTTTGACTTATTTAATTCCGTTATTCACCAATAGGGATTAAATCATGTATTACATACGAGGATAGATAGGATGTATATTTCAACAAACAATCATTCATATAATCTAAGTGGAGTCAGATCATGGCCCTAACAAACTAACCTAGAAAATTCGAGAAGCCATTTTCGATATATGAATCTGTAATTTTGAATGAAATATTATCTAACGATGGTATTGGTCTTTGATGGTTGTTTTGTTTAAAAATGAAAAACTGGGCAGACATTGAGATTTTAAGTAAAGAAAGAGAACAATGGCTAGTAAAAGTTAAACCTAATCATTAGAAGTTTAACTGCACCTGACAATCGATTTTGTTTTAAATAACTTTATATCATGTTTTTTTCTTTGATTGAATATTATGTACACAAATATATTTCATTTTGGATAAAAAATAATGTTTGTTTATCCACATTTCTGATATATATTCATGTTGTGACATTGCGTTATATATTTACTTATTAGGACTACTAGCCTGTTACTGTCAATGGAGCATAGGCCGACGACCAGCATTCTCCAACCCACTCTGTCATGGGTCTTCCTTTCTAATTCTATCCAACTTTTGTTTATTTTTCTCATGTCTGTTTCCATTTCTCGGCGTAATGTGTTCTTTGGTCATCTTCTTCTCCTTTATCCTTAAGAATTTGTCTTGTGACGCAGCCATATAATCACCTAATTCATATCGATTAAGAATATATAATAATCATACACTGGCACAAACATACAATATTGCTCTGTGATAACATATCCCAATCCAACTCTCAGCAATATATTCTATATAGTATCATTAGTAATTAACTGATGACTGTATTTCTTTCCATTATATTTGCATTTAACATATCAATTCATCTAAATTGACTAATGGAATTGATTCATTTTTATAATAAATAATAAAATATAATATAATTATCACAATAACAATGAGATAATAATAATAAGATTTTCTTAAATTTTTTTTTGATTGACATTTATATAATTGGTTACTTATTCATTATAAATAATTCTGAATTAAACAAAAAATTTTGAGACATAAATCAATCTACTTAATTCATATTAAGACAAATAAGTAATGTCAAAAGTTTTTCCATAAGTATTCTCTTTATGATAATATTGTCTAGACACTTTATATAAATATATATATAGTTACCCTCCCCCCCCCCCCCCCCGAAAAAAAAACAATCAAACCATCCATTTGATTTATTTTTCTAAATATTTAAAAAAAATATATTTTAAGAAGATATTCACCTTCATCAATATCATTAATGATACATTTTTATGAGTAGATGATAAGGAGATAAATCTGTTACAATAGATTGATAGTTATTCATATCAATTTACTTAAGAAACATTTATATTATGATTATAAGTAGTAGTATTATATTTAACTAAACAATTAGACTCATTATAACGCTACGAGAACAATATATTTCATATCACGTTAACTGACATTTTTTATTTGGGAATAAAACACTTCACAATAGTATTGATCATTGAATGTTTTATCTGATGGAAATATATATATGTATTGTTTCGAATTAATCATCAGAAATGTATCATAATTGTGGTCATTTATAAGTAGTAAATTAAACGTGGTTGAATTATATTGTTCCCTTAGAAAAAGTGTTACAGTGATTGGACTTGAACAAAATTGATACTTAAATATGTTGCTGTTATGCTTTTTTTTTAAAAAATACTTATTTGTTATTTTCTCAAATGATTCCACCTAGAAACCCTCAGGGGTTACCGCAGGTCCCAAACACGGATAAAGGAGGAGGATTAGGTGTGGAATTAATGACGCCAAGAATACAAAACTAACTCGCTAAAAAAACGCTAACTAGGAAAAATAATTGTAACCATTTAAACTCTGCTCTGAGAACTGGAAGGTCATTATTTTCTCAAATATTTGTAATTCGCCATGATTACTAATGTTTGAAAGTATCAACCCCAAAGTTGGAATTGATAGTACCAAATAAATTGTGCATTGGGTCGAAAATTAATAATAAACATATTCATCTGGTATCCTAATGAGTAGAAAATTGTATTTCTGACATTTTATAATTTAATGTAAGCGTACTACTGAGGAGATTCATACTAGTATGAAACGGCAATCCAGTGCTTCCAATAATCAGTGGTGGCCTGGCTTTATTCAACTCATGAATTCAACTATGAATATACTAAACTATTCACAAATCCGCATACTGATATTTATTACTGTTGGGATGATCCTGAAAATTTCTCACAATAGACATGACAAGCTCAGAAAAGCTCAGAAATATCACGAAAGTGAAAAGTCACATGTAGAGTTTCTGATTGACTGATTACTACACTGCTACTATGTTTAGTAGCATTTCAGAATTTTCAGGAAAACCCAAGGACTTCTAAAATACTATAAAAACCCTATATGTTCTGTACATAAATGAACCTTTGGAGTAAAGTACTTCTCGTATCTTTTGCACCTTTTCTCTCGTGTTCAAGTCGCTGTGTAGATTTGGCTTGGGGTTTACGAGACTAGTTTAGGATCCGAGTATAGCGTTCAATCAGCAAGACTTATCAATTATCACCAAGATTAGTTAGGAGGAAATATCATTAGTCGATGAAAAATTCCTATCAACACATAGCTTATCATAAGTTTCTATCCGCAGTCACATTGAAAGATACATCATCACAGAGATCTGCCAAAAATGAAATCAGTATATCAAAAATATACTAATATCGCATTGATAAGTCATTTTCATGAAGTCACTGGATAATAACTATTATTACCTGCAGTTGAATACTTTATACTGTCTATGCTACAAGTTGATATGATAATTTTTTCATAGATTGAAAACATTTGGTAGAATGGTATGATCACATGTCTATTAGTATTACTCAGTCACGTACAAGGTGTGTCTGAAGTTTTGTTCCTGTTGCTTCTCATCATGGGATCTAAAACTTTGTTATCCAATGTTATGTTTTACATAGAACGTTTGATAAATTCGGCTTGTTATCAACCTAAATATTTGTTAATATAAATAAGAAATTTGAGACGGACTTAAAACAAAATAAAAATTAATGTAGGATATAACAACTTGCTTCATCTAGAACTATACTGAATTTACAAAGTACATAATGCTGCATAAATAAAATAGATGAGTTAACACAAAATCTACGTCTGATACTTGTCATTTTTGGATTTGGAAAATCTCCCAGTTACTGAATAAGAATAATGATAAATAAATATTTAGAAGTATATTAAAACAAGACAGTTCAATACGTAATAATAATAATTCGAATGAAATGCCATGGGTTGGTACTACAGTTTTATCATACCGTCATGGCACAACTGAAGAACTCCAAAGGATCTTAAGATAACACAGAATTAAAGTATACTACAAACAACGAACACACTTCGAAATACTTTAGTTCGATCAAAAGAAAAAATCCCATTCATGTCTTCACAGAACTGCATCGACAAATTAGGTTGTGTCGATTGTGATGCCTTCTATATTGGAGAGTCATCTCGCGAAATCTTGACTCATGCCAAAGAACATATTAGGTACACAAAGGAACCAACTAATTATCCCGTAGAACTGAATAGACTTCAAATTAAATCGGCAGTAGCAATTCACGCCATTCTCAACAATCATCAAATTGATTTCAAAAGTATCAAAATACTACAAAAAGGTTTTCGCAATTACAAAGAAAGGAGAGTAGCTGTAGCATTCCATATGATATTTAATCCCACTGCTATCAATAGAAAGGAAGGGCTCACCATACAACTTAATTGGACTATCTATCCTAGTCACCTAGTCTGATATTATTTACAATTCACACCATTACATTACAAATTTAACTCTATCCTTTGTTATCAGAAGGGGTTTTTTGTGGAAATTTAGTATTTTCATAGTTGAATACGTGAGTCAATTGAAGCTAGACCACCATGAAAAACCTGGAAGCACTGGATGGTCGCTTCGTCATATTGTGAGACTCCTCAGCAGTGCGCACCTAGCCTCGCGAGTTTCGAATGCAGGGCCTACCAGTTTAGCGCTAGAACACTTAACCGATAGACCACTGAGCCGGCATCCGATGGTGTTTATCACAATTGATTGATCACTGGGTGATGATCAATCTCATGCTTGTCAAGTCCTTAGTACTGATCGAATGCTATCGATCAAGTTGCAATGTGGCCATCAGTCTAGGTGGCTCGACACTGCGTGCACTATGTTGAGGTAAGATGGTGGTTGGAGGTGGTCAACAAGAAACCCTGGACCCGGGTTTCGTGCTACTTGGCACTCGTCAGCAAGGTGTACTTGTAATCTTGAGGGAACTGATACTCCCTGATGGATTCGATCCCGTGTCACTCAGCTTCACAGTCAGAGACGCTGCCACTGAGCTATTCGGGCCGCGACCGACCTCCTGTAGGACTGAGATCTAATCACAATTGATTGATCACTGGGTGGTGATCAATCTCGTGCGTGTCAAGTCAAACTGGGTGACATGGGATCGAATCCATCAGGGAGCAACGGTTCCTCTAAGATTACAGGTACACCTTGCTGACGAGTTCCAAGTAGCTTGAAGCCCGGGTCCAGGGTTTCTTGTTGACCACCTCTAACCACCATGTTACCTTGATGGTATTTATGTCTAACTCCTATCCTTTGTCATTATAATACATTCCAATACGTTCAGTTAATAATAAACGAGTAAACATTTATTCATCATACACATTAATATGTTTATCTAGACTTGTAACAACCCATCATGCATTTTATCCATTACTAGTCGGTAGATTGTCAATATCTGAAATATTCTTCAACATTATAGATTTTTTTTCGTCCCAACTTCTTGAAAAATAATTCTCTTTCACATTTATTTAGATTGTGATACACAGTAATATATACTATTTCAGTAATGTTTGCTCAAATATATGGAATTGAATTACCCTTTAATCAGTAGTTTGCAAATATATATAGATTTAAAGAAGTTGATTAGAAAAGAGAAAATTGAAATAGTATTTTGAATTTCGAAAAATAATCATAAATATCGACGTACCCTTTGTGTTTGAAATACAAGTTTTTTTTAAAAAAAACATTTTCGGAGATAAGCAAAGTTGAATATTTTCGGAGATACTTTAGTTGTTAAGTAAAAAAAAATAATTTTGAGACTTAGATAGTTCTACAATTTTCATACGACATTGATACGATTGAATTATCTGCTTTGGATTATGAATAAACTTATTATTTTATTGGTTTAAAATGTTAGTTAAATGTAAGTTAAAATAAAACAATCTTTTAAAGTAAAATAATTACAGTCCCGAAAATCAATGCGGAGATTCAAGCAAATAATACTAAGTGAATTTAAACTTCACTACATTGCGTAAGCAAGTGGCTAACAGAACTCAGTAGATAAGTGGATAAAACAAAGGCATTTGAAGCGAAAGGTACTGGGTTCGAGTCCCAGAGTGAACATCAACACTGAGATGCAGGTACATCCAGTTGAATAGTCCCAAATAAAACGAAACGCACATCCTGTATTGCACGGCTAGCCATTATCCATTTCTGCTTATAATGCTTGTGAATGAAGGCTATATCAAGGCAATACGTACAGTATGCACATATGCCAACAAGAGAATGATCAATTGCAGTCTTAAACAACAATGGGAAGATTCAACCAAACAATACCCAGTGAATGTAATGACTATAGTTTTCTTTTTATTTTGATCATTTTGAAATACTAAATTGTTACTTTAAAATGAATTGCTCTATGAACTTTTATAAGTTTAAATAATGATGTAGTTTAATAAAACTTTTCATAATTTTTCTTCCATTTTCTAGTATTTTCTATTGAAAAAATAATATGAGTCAAAAAAAGTCAAGTTAGGACATTTTTAACTTTTAAAGAATTTAGTGATTAATTTCATGTTTATAATAGCTCAATTAGTTACAGAAATTCTAGTCATTCAATTATATTTTTTCAGTTAAACTAGAGTACAGAGTTATTATTTCTTCAATAGTGTAATAAGAAGACGAAGATTATCAGAACTATGTGATATATTAACGTAATACATTTCGAACAATCTGTAATATATCATATAGTTTTGATAATTCTTGTCTTATTACAATACCGATATTATTTTTTCATTAATGAATGATTTCATACAATATACTACTTATTTGAATAAAATACATAAGTATCCAAAATGTATATTCAGTCTATTTTAAATTATCTTTCATTAGAACAACATATGTAAGCGAACAATTGTTTTCAATTAGATCGTCATCAGGCTTTACTCTAATATACATGAATATTTATATGAAAATGTTAGACCAATCAAGGCTATTTGAGTCAATAATAATCACAATGAAATAGAATACGTTACCAAGCATAATAATAGTTAAAAGTACAAGTTGATAGTGTTGATACTTTAAGTCAGGAACTGGAATTTATCTATAACTCACTGACTGAGATCGGCTACCCTGCTGCGTTCATCAAAAAGTACATGTAGGATAAAATGAAGAAATCGGAGATTTTAAATGTTCGTAAGAAGCCTCTATACATGAAATTACCATTCAACGGGGATGTAGCTAGTGAAACTCTGAAAGATAGGTTAACAAAAGTAATTAGTAGAACTTTCTACGCAGCCTATCTTGCACTGACTTTCTCGAGTCGACCAGTGATGTCTACTCAAACGAAGGATAAGTTACCTGAGTTGGCCTCCTCCATGTGCATTTATAAGTTTAGCTGCTCCTGTGGAGATAGCTATATCGGGCGTACTACTAGGTAACCTAACCAACGAATGAGTGAACATCTACCAGCATGGTTTGGAAAGGGCCAAATAAAAACAATACGCAGTTCTATCTTGGCACATCTAATTGATAGTGGACATATTGTCGATAAATTGAAATCATTTCAAGTGATCGATCGTATACCTCCATCGTTTCCCAACGGAGTTCGCTCCCGTCTACTTCATATAGCAGAAGCCATAGGAATTCGTACATTCCATCCCAATTTATGTGTACAGAAGAAATTCGTAACCCCCGTATCCCTTCCATGGCCGGACATAACTTAATAATTGACATTATTATTATTTGTAACAAATTTTTATTTTGGTTATCATTTTTTTGTAATTTTCTATTTCTTTCCGTTTGTATTCTTAACTATCTATTTACTTACATACTTCTTATTACGTAATGATTTTAATGTTTTGTGATTACTATTCCAGTCTATTTACCCACGTTTGACCTCTTAATTTTTATGTTTAATTATTGATAAGACTTTTGTTATCGTAATTTACTATTCTTACTACTATCAGTACACCTGTCTTCACACTATCAACTTGTACTTTTAACTATTATTATGCTTGGTAACGTATTCTATTTCATTGTGATTATTATTGACTCAAATAGCCTTGATTGGTCTAACATTTTCATATAAATATTCATGTATATTAGAGTACTTCGAGAAGTATATCTAGGAGCTCTAGTGAGAAGCAGTGACCAGTGGAGTTCAAAACCACGTCTGTTGTGAGATAGGAACTCACTGAAGACAATTGGTGAATGGTTGCTCAACTTCGTGGATCAGTTGAAGTTAGACATTAACACCGTTGGATGCCAGCTCAGTGGTCTATCGGTTAAGGGCTTCGGCTCGAGACTGGTAGGTCCTGGGTTCGAATCTCGCTCGCGAGAGTGGGTTCGTGGATGCGCACTGCTGAGGAGTCCCATAATAGGACGAAACGTCCGTCCAGTGTTTCCAGGTTTTCGATGGTGGTCTAGCTTCAATTAACTCACGCTTTCAACTATAGTAAATACTAAATCTCCACAAAACCCCTTCTATATTAGAGTAAAGCCTGATGACGATCTAATTGAAAACAATTGTTCGCTCACATATGTTGTTCTAATTTTTACAATGGGAATCTTTAATATCTTTCATTATATAACTTTTGTTGTATTAATCCAATTAATACTTTGTTATAGAGATTACAATTAAACACGAAATCTATCATTTAAATATTCTTATTTCAAACGTTAACTCAGTGTAATGGAAATTTAAATTTTCATCTGGATGATATATGTGAAAATGTCATCTATCTAGAGATATTATGATTGACATTGGTACTACTAAATTAAAGTCTTATAACCTATATGCATTTATATTATCATTATTATACTATCCAATATGCTTAATTTATAAGCAGTACATCGAGAATTTTCAAGTTGACCATAAGTTATTTATTATATTTATTTATTTGAACATATAAATATTGTACAAACAGGCACCGAATACATATACACCATACAAGTCATTTCATTTGTGTACGGGCTGTGATACTGATCGGGCGCCCAGACCGGATCAGGTGGTTTTCTTAGAGGGACCAAACATGGAGCCTTTGACCCAAGGTCCGATCCACAAAGCAGTGGAGCAACGTCAGGAGATGCATTCCCATGGTAGCCAGTGACCAACGATGGGTTCATACGCTATTTGTTGCTTCAGGATCTGGAGCCCATGTGCACCATTGGTTTAGAGTGAGGATTTTTTAACGATCCTAGTTTGATACTCCATATCCACCAACCCGGTTGAAGCGCCGGACATTCGCTTTTCATCCTCTCAATACAAGAATACTAATGCCTCAAAAATGCAGTAAGTAGGACTTTCCTGGCAGTGGCTGTATATGCGTGTCCATGCGAGAGCATTTTGAGAGGGAGAGCGGACTCTCCCCACTCTCGGCCGTACCAGAGCATTTGGAAGCTGAATTGTAAATACACGTAAATTTTCGGCGCGTACTATTTTAAACCTTTTGAGAATTTTTTGTGATTTGTATTTTACAATAAATTTTCTCACATCTGGAATAACCAGAAGAACCATAGTATAACACAATATACCGTTTACAAAATAGATAGATTATGAAATCTCACAGTCTTAAAAGTCTTTTATCAAGATTATCTATTTATTTTACCATTGATAACAAAATGTAGATTACAAATTTACCATACGTTTATATTCCTTCACTATCTCACTATTCACTCTACTTCACACACCCTACAATATAAAGCAATTTTGCAGTGAATATATTTACAGATTGCTATCAATTGAGAAATATGTAACGATAGTAGAATAACGGATAGATTACACATTATATTTGCAAATGTGATCATATTTAAATGTCTTACTATTGTAACATAATGTAGAGAATAAGGATCAGTTAACCTAATTAATGGAACAAAAATAGTTAATCTATTCTATAACCTATATATCACAATATTTTCTCATTTGTAAACTAGATAAATTTAAATTCATTTAGTATCGTTTGCTTATATCTTCCCATTGTTATTTAGGACTGCAACTGATTAATCTCTTATTGCAATATGTGCATTTTGTACGAACTGCCTCGATATTGCCATAGGTAACAAGCTTTATTAGCAGGAACATCCAGCTGATGAGTCCCAAATAGAACGAAAGGCGTGTGATGGATTCAATTGCTAGCTACTATCCATCTTTACTTATAGATAAATTTAAGTTTTCTATACAGTGTAAATTATTTGCTTTATTATAATGAATATACAATATGAAAATATTAATTATTCAAATGAATAATATTCAGAGGGAATTAAGCTGTTTTAACTTTAATTCATAAGCATTGATTCCATAGTGAAACATTAAACTTAGAACCAATATCAATACAATAATTTCAATAGCTATTGGTCTAGTAAAGAAAGAGAAATAGAATTAAAGTAGTATTTAACTTTATGTATAAGAAATTAGAAGGTGAAGAAACTATAATAGCCGAACTATATGTAACAATGAGATTTGTGTATATAAAATGAGACCACTGTTAACGATGATCTGAAATCACTTGGAAAAATCATTGAAAAACTTGGACAAATTGATTGATTATTCCATTCTCTTTTCTTACTGACGAGTAGTTTACTTTTATCATATTCATGAGTATGAGATGTTGTGGTCCAGAATGTAGTTTTAAACCTTGAAGTGGAACAGTAATTAATTAAAATTTCGACTTCCGTTTTTATCATAAATTTAAATCTTCATCGATATATTATTTTCTTATGTTAGGGCTGGTTTTATATTACAAAGACTTTTAGTTAGATGTCGTGGAAATCAGTTTTAAGCCTGACATAACTAACATAACCGGCGTTAGATCAGATGAGTTTTCTAAGCAACGTTTGTATATTATTTATAAAATGAACTGATATCAATCACAGAAACGTCAAAAATTTAATAATTCAGAAAATAACTGACAAATATTATAAGATAAAGATAGAGATATACTACTTCTAACTAAAAACAAATATTTAAACAACTATGTTTTATTTTATTGATCCAAAGACACAGTTTTTGTATGTCTTTGTAGTTCGAGTGTTCAGTCACAAATAAGATCCGATCTATGATTAAACAATTATGCACAATCTTCTAGTTGTTAATTATTTTTTAGTCGGATTTTAACAGACAGTTTAACGAAGTGCATGCAGCCATTCAGTTTACATCGGAAGAAGAGAGTGATGGCTGAATAACCTTTTCGGACGTTCTCTTAACTAAGAGAGAGGATGGATCGTTAAAAAGAAAAGCAAAGAGAAAAAATACTTGGACTGGGCAGTATATACATTTCTTTAGCTTTGTACGTCTACAGTGCAAACGAAATTTTATCAAAACCCTTAGTTACTGAATACGTACTATATGTTTTGTGGATATAGTTGAGGATGAGCTAAACATCTTGCATAATACTCTTCGGAAGAACCGTTACCCTAGAAAGTTTATAATTAAATATATGATCACGAAAGTGAAAACAGGCGAAATTCAAACGGTCAAGAAGAAACCCCTGTTCATGCACCTACAATTCAGAGGGGATGCGACTAGTGAAATATTAACTCAGAGATGACGGGGGACAATACAAAAATCTTTCAAGGCCGGTAAACTACGATTGGTGTTTTCTACGGGCCTAATAATAACACCAAGGTTAAAAGATGAATTACCTAGAATGACTACCTCATTTTGTATTTATCAGTTAGACTGCTCCTGTGGAGGAAGTTATATTGGTCGAAGTTCTAGGAATTTACATTTTCGTGCTCGCAAACATCTCCCAGAGTGGCTAAACAAAGGTTTGGTGAAGAAAGTGAACAGCTCGATATTGGCACACTTAGTACAAACTGGTCATAATGCCAGTATAAACCAATCCTTTTCAATTATTTATAGGGTCTGTAATTTTTCGCCAAAGCTTGTCAGCCTTAAAGTCCTTCAAACGGCTGAGGCAGTAGGCATCCGGATGAAGAAACCGGAGCTATGCATACAAGAGAAATATCTTCAACAGCTTCTCCTCCCTTGGCCAACCACAAGGCCAATTAATCAATAGTAATCTTAGCTATTGAATGACCTAATTTGATTAATGTACTTACGACCTTTCGTAGTTTTATCTTTATTCACAAATCTTTGTATTATTATTATTGGTTAGACATCATTAATAATCTCCCCTGTACATGATTCATCCACTTCGCATTCATCCCTCCTTATTACATCATACTAATTTTTCACATTAAAAATAGGAATAATATATTTGTAAAATCTCAGCGAATGAATTTGAAGTAAATCCAACGTTTCGCCTAGCAATCTGGTTCAACCTTTTTCAAGAAATTGTAATTGCACTATTATCTCTCTCACCCTATCTGACCCATATTCATTCTGCTCATGGATCTTAAATTTTCATTTAACACATACAGATTCAAGTTAGCATTCTATATTAGTCATATCAACATCAACAATTTTATTCCATTTGATTTGACAATCCTAAATTTACATGCTTTATAGGATGTACTTTGTCTTTAACTTTGCCATTTATTCGGAGGCTGAAGAGAATTTATCGAAAAGAATATTCTTCGTTCAAATATTCGTCATTTAATATGATGGGTATCTTCAAACAATTAAAATGATGAAAATCATCCTCAATTTCCATAAAATTTTCTTTATAAAATAATTTTATTTTTATTAGTTATAAATAACGTATTTTCATAGTTGAAATCATGATTCAATTGAAGCTAGACCACCAGGGAAAACGTGGAACACTTGAAGGCCGATTCGTCCTATTGTGGGACTCCTCTGGCGCGAGACTGGCAGGCCTTGGGTTCAAATCTCGTGAGGTGGGATCGTGGATGCGCACTACTGAGGAGTCCCACAATAGGACGAAACGGCCGTCCAGTGTTTCCAAGTTTTCTTTGGTGGTCTTGCTTCAATTAACTCATGATTTCAACTATGAAAATACTGAAATCTCCACAAAACCCCTTCTGATTTATAAATAAAATAATCAAATTTTTCCATTTATTCATTCATTATAAATTATTATTATTATTACCTTTTTATAAAAATGTTTACGCGCAACTGTTAACTATCATCAATTACAATGATTGTCATTATCATGTCAACTTTAATGGTTTAAAAGATTTTTGTCTGCGACTCTTTTTTTTCCTCTTTTTATTCATTAACCTAAATGACTTATTTGAATTTGTTCAATATTAAATAAGAGAATTATCTAGACGGATTTCATCAATATATCATAATGTTATGATTTTACACTTCCATATTATCATCATTCATTATTAAATTACTAATAAGGAATACATTTTCTATGTATATAAATCAAATTGTAAATTATTTAACTTATTAGTGATATTTAAGTAAGACTGTATTGATATTAAGATGAATGAGTAATAGGCTTATTTATTCTTGTTACTAAGACGACTGAAATCGTTGTAAAATTTACTTTTGAATTATACTTACGCACTTATTTACGCCTGTTATCTCTCGTGGAGGAGAATAGGCCACCCACCAGTTTTGAATTATTTTTTCTGGTTAGCGTTTTTTAGCGAGTTAGTTTTTTCTGCGGGATGGGGTCCTTAACCCCATGCCCAACCTTCCTACTTTACCCGGGCTTAGGATCGGCAGTAACTACAGAAGAGCTACAAGCGGAGTTTTGAATTATAGTTATTAGTATATTTAACTGATATTTTGATACTTAATGCTAGTTTTGTATATGATATATCACAAATTATTCAGTTTAATTTAGTAAGTAAGAGAAACAGTGCTATTTGTCAAGGTATTAACGAACCATTTTTGTATTGATTGCTAGTGGTTATGTGAACTCAATAGTCAAATGAATAACGTGAGGATGTTGAATTTGAATAGTACTGCATTCAATTTTCAGAGTGAACATCAACTCCGGAATGCAGGTGCATCCAGCTGATGAGACCAAAATGGGACGAAACGGGCGTCCTGGATTTTACTGCTACCCATCATCCATCTCCACTTATACTAATAAACTACATTTGTTCTGTTTTTTAATATCATGGCTCTTCAAAGAATAAAGATATTACAGTTGAATTCATAATTAAACAGTTAGCTTAGTAATCATAAATTTAGTTATATTTCAACTCAAAGTACTTGGCAGAATGAATTATATACTAAAATGTCTGTTTTTCTGAAATTGAGTGAGAGATTAAATAAATAGTTTGTATATATGTTATATCTAGAGCTTTAGATTCTTGCTATGCCGCGTACTATTAGACTACTTGAACGATCGAACCCGCAACTCAGCAAGAAAGAAGACAGAAGACTAGTAAGTACGAATTTTGTTCCTAAAACAGTGTCAAATATAGTACAAAAATCCCATGTATTATAGTTTTCTAGCTGAAAGTAAATCGTCACTTCGGACAGCCAACAGGCATTTAGGGGGTCCTTCTTATTCATCCAATACGGAAGCTACACGTCGGCGTTCTATAATAACACCCCAGTGATGACTGGATCGAATGTCTTCGGCTGTTTCTAGGCTCCTTGGGGCTTCCTTGAGTTTGTCAAAGAGCCATCCTTACAATATATCATATGAAAATTCCCAATCCTTAAAAATGTTTTGAAACGTTATTGTAACTAAGTAGAAATTTGACCAATCAATGGATTGATGCTTGAAGAATAAAATAGCGCATAAACACACATGAATAAATTGTAAGCTATAATTGTTACTGGGAGAAAAATAATGTGGTTTTATATGAACATCAAATTTAAATTATTTCAATATTTTGCTTACATTAACTTTTATTTGTACATATCAATTGATGATTTACTGGTAACAAGTGCCGTTTTCTAAAAGTTAACTAAAATATTTTATTCATGACTTACTATATGTCCATTATTTTCAATGAAGCTGAATTGTTATTTATTTAATACTTGTTACATGATTCCGTTCAATAAGTAATCAGCTTTAATTTATTATTCAGCAGGCGACAAATAATATCTTGGGGATTTCAATGATTACCTGGCCGTTCAGGTTTTTAATATGATTATGTATCCCAACGAGACATAGTAATGCTAAGTTATTCATAACATACTTGGGCTTTCTTTGAAAGCAGTTATATATACTGTTCGCCAAATAGTAAAGCAGTTAGTAATTTATTCTTCAGTGAAAATCAACATCTAATAATTGTAAGTTTATTTAATGTGAACACAATTTTGGGACTATTACACGTATGATATTAACAAATACTTCGTAAAGTATGGGGATTTGTGGAGAATCCACGAGTTGATCAAAGCTAGACCATCAGTGAAAATATGAATGCACTGGATTTGATTCCTGTGTGTGGGATCGTGAATGAGCACTGCTGGGGAGCCTCACACATTAGGGACAAAACGGTGCTTCCAGGTTTTCAATGGTGATCTGGCTTAGATCTACTCGTGAATTCAACTTTGAAAAAAGTTTACGAATATTCTTTATTTAAAATATGATCTAAAATTATTGTTTCAGTGAGTTTATTAGTATAAATATAATACTTAAAGAATTTGTAGACAGAAGGTTACCTGTATCACTTGTTCACAATTCATATAAAAACGACTACATAATCAAGAAAGGACTGATGATTGTAATTATTTGTTAATATAAACAAAATAGTAAATTTCGAGATTTTTTCTATCTTTGAAATTCACTTTATGCATTTTTTAAAATGAGTAAACACTCAGCCTTGAACAGATAATATAATATTAATCTTGATCAATAAATTGTGGGGTGATATGAGTCAGCGCACAGTAGTACCATTTTCAAGCTACTAGTTTTTCATGATAACTAAAATTAACATAATCGTTATATTACAACAACACAGCAACATATTTAAAAAAGGATTAAATATGCTCTATTTTGCCGACTAAAATATAATAATCATTGATCCTTGTTCTGTACAGATCCTCCAATAAACTATTCCCAGACGAAAAAATTCCTGACTCTTTTTTATATGTCAATAATCAAGCTTTAAATCAGTCGATTTACAAACTTTGAAATAACACCTTACCATGAGTAAAGTCGAAATTAAAAATTTATTAAGTTAATTATGTTGTTTAACTATATGCAAGTCCTTTATTCTAAAAAAAAGTCAGTACTACGTGATTACAAACTACTTAAATTATCACCTTCATTAAATTCCAAGTACTTATTAATAATAAGTACTAGAGATATCTCTCTAGTGTGTGTTTTAATGAACTGTAAGAACAAAAAATCGGAAAATTTATTTTTCTTCTAATTTCCTAAATTATAATCAGAAGGGGTTTTGTGGAGATTTCAGTATTTTCATAGTTGAAATCATAAGTCAATTGAAGCTAGACAACTAATACATGTCCTGGAGTTCTAGTGGGAAGCAGTGATCAGAGTAGTTCAACCAAGTCTATTTTGAGATAACAATTCACTGAAGACAATTGGCGAACGGTTGCTCAAACTCCGTGGATTGGTTGAAGTTAAACATTAACACCGTTGAATGCCGGCTCAGTGGTCTATCGGTCAAGTGCTCTTGAGCGATACTGATAGGACCTGGGTTCGAATTTCTCGAGGCGGGATCGTGGATGCGCACTGCCATTGAGGAGTCCCACATAGGACGAAACGACCGTCCAGTGCTTCCAGGTTTTCCGTGGTGGTCTAGCTTCAATGGACTCATGACTTCAACTATGAAAATTCCTAAATTATGTTTATTGGTAATTCAGTTTAATGTGATTATTTGTGAAATGAAAAAAAGTTCAACAAATACCAATAACCATATTCTAGTGATAGATGATGACGTAATACATTTGTTGTTTTTCATGTTCATGTTAACATCTTATCACCACAAGATAGATAATTGGATATTTTTAAAGCAATGTAATAATAATGTAAATTATATACGATGAAAATCTTGAGTTGAATATGTGTTACATCAGAATAAAACATCCTGTACATGGTCAATGAGAAAAAGTTAAAAAAAATTTAAAGTTAAATAGGTGATAATGTAGTATAAGTGGTTCTACGGGTTAAATAAATAAAATAATGGATTTACAAATCTGTAACAAAACACGTCACTCAGAGAAAGAAGAATGTGTATAATCATTAATGTGATCGAATTTAAAACACTTCATACAGGTTATTAGCGATTATATCATGATTAGCTTGTATATTGCAACAAAGAACTTTACGCTTGTTAGCTCTATGTAGAATGAAGTTCTCTGAACCCATGAATAAACAGAGATTGACAAAGTGAATGAATTAAAAAAGATTTAATGATATGATCATATCCATGACAGTTATCAGTAACATTGGTCATACAACTGATGAAGATACAAATTTAAAATTTAAGTTTAGAGAAAGCATATGCTCAAATTATCCGGAGCTTTGGAGGAAACAAATTCGCGCTATCATTCAGTTACTTGAAAATAGTGTTTTATTATCAAACATTCTCCTTGGCAGTTTGATTATCGTTTTTCCACTTGATGATATTGTGTTGATGTTCAAATGGCATATATATATATAATATTCCACAAGTTAGTAGCTATTTGGATTAAGTATCTAAGTGGATAACGTGATGGTACTTCAATCGAGCGATACTGGGTTCGAGTTCTGAAGTGAACATCAACTCGGATATAGTTACATCCATTTTACGAGTTCCAGACTAGGATGAAAAGTGCGTCTTGGATTCCATTACTAGACACCATCCATCTCTGCTTATAATATATAATCTAATATTCGCTTTGTAATGTTTGTTTGAATCTTCCCATTGATGTTGCAGATGCATCCAGCTGACGAGTCACAAATAGGACGAAACGTGCGTCCTGGATTCCACTGCTAGTCATCATACTTCTTTGCTTATAATGCTTGTGAATTAAGGCTATATGAAGGCAATACGCACAGTGTGCACATATGCCAATTAGAGACTGACCAGTTGCAATCCTAAAAACATCAATGAGAAGATTCAAACAAACAATACTAAGTAAATATCAATAGTTTTATTAATAAAGTTTATTTACTCAGTTTTTGCTTGAATGAACATTTCTACTATAAAATGAACGAATGCATTTTTATTCCAACAAAAAAAACAAGTAAAACTTAATAACATTGAATATTGAATAGAATAATATGAAACAAAGTTGTCAAATATTATATAGAATTTTATAATTATTTATTTCAATGGCAATCACAAAATAGAATTATAATTATTTCTATCACTTATGTTCCGCGTTTAGATTTTTAATTTTATTCAACCGCCAAAAATATTCATAATTAAAACAAATATTGAATGTTTTAAAAAAAAATTCGTTTATAGATTTTTATGTTAAATAATCTTGTTTTTTTTTTGATTGAAGCATTTGTAATCATTAACGGTACTTTAGTTATGTATATCAAAGGATGTTCATTAGTAATAGGTAATTATACTATTAAAATAAGTAATATCTCTATATATGTGCATATGAATTTGTTGAAATTAGGATAAGAACTATGATACAACGGAATAATTCATCCATAAAAATCTCATATTACATAATAGCGTTACTTCAATTAATATATTTTTTTAAATAAATTAAATTAATGATACAGTAAATTGATTCTGTCTAGTCAAATTCTATATTGCCATGAAACTGTATTTACCTACTTATGGATAACAAAACCCCCTTATCATATGCTCACTAGTGACTGGCTCTATCAGGTATTTCCTGGAGATCTAATGAGAAGCATTAACCAGTGGAGTTCAACCAGGTCTGTTTGGAGATATCAACTCACTGCAGACATTGGTGAAATGAATGCTCAACTTTGTGGATTGGTTGAAGTTAGACATTAGCACCATTGGATGCCGGCTCAGTGGTCTATCGGTCAAGTGCTCTGGCGCGAAACTGGTAGGTTCTGGGTTCGAATCTCGAGGGTGCGGGATCGTGGATATGCACCGCTGAGGAGTCCCACACTAGGACGAAACGGCCGTCCAGTGCTTCCATGTTTTCCTTTGTGGTCTAGCATCAATTGACTTACGATTTCAAGTATATATATAAAAATAAGTAAATAAGTAAAAAAGAAAAGATTGTTAAACATTAAATTTTCTTGTAGGTATCATTACCAAGTTTTGATTTGATAATTTTGAATAAATTGAGCATTCGGTAGATTGTTATAAATAAATTAATATATTTGTAATATCCCAATAAGTAGAAAATTAGATTTTTTGACGTTTCGTGACTCAGTATAAGCCACTTCTTCAGAGAATAAATAACCAAATTAACATTAATCCAAGTTTAAATAGTACAACGGAACAACACGATTATTTGGTGCGATCAATCAAAAAACAGGTTTGAATAAATCAATGTCATGTCATTTCATTTCGGTCAAAGTGATTCATAAGCGACATGGATGTAAAATTTGTGTGTGTATGTGTGCACTGTTAAGGATGAAAAGTGTGTGACCTGTATAATAACAAGGGATAATTTAATTTGTAATGTATTGGTGTGAAATTGTACATGATATCAGACTAGGTGACTAGAAAATAATAAATAAAATAGATTCTGATATCATTACCAAGATTTGACTTGATAATTTTGAATAAATTGAGCATTGGACAGAAAACTTAGATCTTCTGACATTTCGTGACTCATTGTAAGCCAGTTCTCTGAAGATATTACAAATATATTAATTTATTTATAGATTCTGGTTTTGTACTTTTCTAGCTTGTTTACGTCACTTATTTGAACATATTCTAAACAATGCTCTTATTATTCAAAAATCTTATTCATACATAGTTTTCCTTTTTTTGGCACTGAAATAAAAATAAATTAACAGTTGACTCAAGTTCTTGTATATAAATGTTTTAAGTATCATTGAATATATATATTGATGATGTCATAAGTACAGTTGCTGAACAGTTTTATTGGATCCAGTTCATGGTGTATTCGTGTGTGTGTGTGCATCTTACTTCTGTTCTTTGTACTGTTGAATTGTTAACTTTCGTCTGTTTGTCATTGTTTTCATCAATTTTTAATTAGAGTTACTCGTCTAATTAATGTTTCACACATGTATTGTTAACATTAACTACTATATCTCATTTATCTTTGTTTTTTTTTAAGATTAACATCTTATTATTGTGATTCGATTTGATTACGTTCCTACTTACGAGTATGCTTGTAAAAAATATAAATTTCCTGAAATCTTTAATATGTTTCGTTTCTCTATAAAAATTGAAAAAAAAACTATGCAACCTAAATTTGTTTTTTTAATAGTTGAGATCATGAATCAATTGAAGCTAGACAACCATGGAAAATCTTGAAGCACTGGACGACCGTTTTGTGCTATTATGGGACTCCTCAATGGAAGTGTGCATACACGATCCCGCCTCACGAGATTCGAACCCAGGACCTATCAGTGCTTCCAGGTCTTCCATGATGGTCTAGCTTCAATTGATTCATGATCTCAACTATTAAAATTACTATAATATACACAAAACCCATTTCTGATACGAAATTTGTTAATTGCGTTTTAATACATAAATTGTAACCATTTTAAAAACTTTTAAAGTGTTTTAAGAAGTTAGTTAAGAACAAAACACTATGTTATATGCATTCGTTAGAAAATAAGTATCACTCGATAGACGTATGGACATGAGTACATTCAGTACTGTATAACCGCTACTAAATTAAATTGGCGGATCTTTATTACAGACCTAAGGGTTTAATAATACAGTTTCTAAAGATCCTTATCCATACTTGTACTTTATCATTGTGTTGTCTAATTTGCATCTAATGATTGGGGAAATATCATTTAGAAACAATATATTGTTTCTTAAGTGGTGTTCTAACTTATCAACTCCAGCATGATTTTCAACATCCGCATCAAAATTTGGATGAAGTTCAACATTAAAATTACGAAACGTTTGCATGATGTAGGTTTTCACACGGTTTCCTCTTAACAGTCGCTTAAATTCATTGGAACCAATTAAACCAGTAGATTAATTTCATTTATTTTATAAAGTGACACAGATTTGGATAGGCCTAAATTTTAGACAGTTGAAAAATCGAAACTAAAAGACAGACTATTTTTACCTGATTTCAGAAATGATTAAAATATTGAATAAAGTTCCAACGAACTTTTGTGAAAAATAATACTACTGGGTTGTAGAAATTATCAAACAAATTGTATGTTTATTTACCAAATCTACACAATAGAATTGGTGGTCATTTAACATAAAACAGTCTTTAGTTTATATATTATATTTTATTAGTCACCAAAATTTGTATATTGCAGAGACATTTTTTAATCACTCAATTCAAGTCAGATCTTGATGTTCAGAAGTGAACAGTTCATTCCCGTATTTTACCATAATCTTACCATACCTCTTATCTTGAAAGTCCTTTTTACCAAGCATTCTTTTCTTTCTTATTTAGATAGATTGATGGAGACTGAATTTTATTAAAACGATCGTATGTCATATCATAGGAAATAATAGTTGTAATTTGTTATTATTGGTTGCAAAAAGTACCATTTTTTTAATAACTCAATATGAGTATGTAATAAATACTTTTTGTTTTCTATTGCTGAACATGTATTAGAAATAGTTAAGAGAATTAAATCAAATATAACCATTTTGATATTAGTAAAAAGTAATTAGTATCTGCTAATTAGATTTATTGTAGATTAAGTGTAATGAAAACTCCTGAATTGTGACTTACATTCAACTTGGTTTGGCTGTACTGATCTTCATTTATGAATAGCAATAGTTATATAAGTGAATTATTTATATTATCAATGTTATTCTCATCTTTACAAAAAAAGATGGATAGTGGCTAACAGTGTAATACAGGACGCGCGTTTCTTTCTATTTGGGACTCGTCAGCTGAATGTATCTGCGTCTCAGGGTTGATGTTCACTCTAGGACTCGGACTCAGCACCGTTCGTTTTCAACGTAATCGCGTTGTCTACTTAGCTACTGAGGCATGATGGCCACCTGCTTCTGCAATGTGATGAAATTTAAATTCACTCGTTATTGTTTAGTTGTATTTTCCCATTGTTATATAGGACTGCGATTGGTCAGTCTCTTGTTGGCAAATGTGCATTCAGTGCGGACTGTCCCGATATTGCCTTAGGTGATAAGCTTTGTAAGCAACTCTGAGATGCAAGTGCATCCATCTGACGTGTCCCAAATAGGACGAAATGCATGTCCTAGATTCCATTGCTAGTCACTATCTATCTTAGTTAGAATGTTTGTGAATTAAAGCTATATCGAGGCAATACGCGCACTATGCACATATGCCAACAAGAGACTGATCAATTGCAGTCCTAAATAACAATCAGAAGATACAAGTAAACAACACTAAGTAAATTTAAAAGTTATTCTCATCAACTTTGTTTACACTGAATTATTTTCTTACATAAACATCTTAACATGTAAACATATGAATAGACAAACTTTCTAAAAGTATTCT
Source organism: Schistosoma rodhaini (assembly GCA_944470415.2). Classification (NCBI taxonomy): domain Eukaryota; kingdom Metazoa; phylum Platyhelminthes; class Trematoda; order Strigeidida; family Schistosomatidae; genus Schistosoma; species Schistosoma rodhaini. Next base: position 57,705,510 of record OX104044.1, read on the forward strand.
GTTAATAAAATTGGTTTCTTTGTCATTATATTGTCTAAATAAAACATGTGAAACTATTTAACGGAAGATTATTGTCACTATTGAACCAAATATATTGTTAACAGTATTTAGATAAACTTATTAATCATACGTTTCAATAACCATAATACTACAAATCATCATGTTATTTATTCAATATACAATATAATTATAACTTTCCTTTTTGCTACTATTATATATTACATTAACTCTCATTGGTGGTCTTAGATAGTTGAGGGGAAATCCTGAACCTAAATTTTTAGTTAGTCGGAAACTGTTTGCAAAATATACTTGAAATCTTCAATGAACTGATAATCCCTAGTGAGTTCTAACCTTCACAGGTTCACATTCTATGGTGCTTTTATAGTGATGTATAATAGCTTTCGACCTACAGTAGAACTAAGATATTACCAATGATCAGTCATTCAAACATACTGTTTAATTACTACTAAGTGATCGGAGGACACAACTACCAAATATATTATTTATTGATTGTAAGCAACTAACAAGAAGTTCTTTATCCAGTTAGATTTATTCAGTAAAAAGATATTTATAGAGTCAGATAAATTGATAGGCCCCATGAGAATTTAAAACTATCTGTATTTTGTTCAAAAATTACTGGTTACATTTCCAGACCCATAAAGTATTATTTATCAGTATAAAACAAATGGTATGTAATTAAACAATGTTCAGTTGTTCAATGTTCTTTTTTATTTTACTTAATTATTCAAAATTTGTTAATATTTGTTTTTTATCATTTATACAAAAATAAATATTAAATTCATATACTATTGCTTGTTTGAATCTTCTCATTGATGTTTTGGACTGTAATTGATCAGTCTCTTATTTGCATATTTCCAGACTGTATGAACTGCCTCCATATTGCCTTAAGTCACAAGCTCTATAAGCAAATGTGGATAGTGACTAGCAGTGGAATCCAGGATACACGTTTCGTCCTATTTGTGACTCGTCAACTGGATATACCTGCGTCTCAGAGTTGATGTTCACTCTGGGACTCTAGTCTCAAATAGGAAGAAACGCGCGTTCTACATTTCACTGCTAGCCACTACCCATCTTTGGTTACAAATAAATATTGTTATAATAATCTAAAGAATATTATAGGATGAATTTTTATTTGAAAAATTAGAATAATTGATAAACAGAAATTAATTCTTTTTTCAGTGAAATAATTTGTGTAAGATTATAAAAACTTTAACAATACATGACTGTATTTAGCTTGTATTAATAATTTGTCAAGATGGTCAGATAGTTTATTTGATTATGGTACGAAAATTGCTGAATTTTCTTAGTTAACATCTAGTAGAATATGAAATCTCAACGTAAGATAATAAATTTATGGATTTCTTTGAACACAAATTTTGGTACAAAGAGGAACCGAATACATATGTGCCACACAAGTCATTTCATTTGTGTAAGGGCTGTGATACTGATCGAGTGCCCAAACCGAGGTAGGTAGTTTTCTCAGAACGCCACACACGAAGCTTTCGATCTAAGGTCCGATCCACAAGGCATTGGTGCAACGACAGGAGATGCATTCCTATGGTAGCCAGTGACCAACGATGGGTTCATACGCCATTTGTTGCTTCAGGATCTGGAGCCCATGTGCACCATTGGTTTGGAGTGAGGGTTTTTTAACGATCCTAGTTGAATACTCCATATCCACCAATCCGGTTAAAGCACTGGACATTCGCTTTTCATCCTCTCAATTTCGTAAACAACAGTAAAGCTGTATGAATACAGTGAGCAGGACTTCCCTGACAGTGTCTAACATTTTTATTTCAGTAAATAGTCTTTCTTACAATGTTACATTCGAACAATAATCTTATTATGTTAGACAAGAGAAAATTAGTATCAGCGTATATCATACACATAGTTTTCTTTATCTGCTTGAAGAGAGTAGAGACAAAAATTTAAGTCTTGTCCGCTGCATAAAACTTGTGATATTTAAAGAATCATAATTGCATCCGTGTGGTAAAGCACGGATGTAAACAAATTTAGTAGACTGAATAATACATTGTAAATCTATAGCTTAAACAAAAGAATATTCTTCAAAGTTGAAATCATGAGAATATTCTACAGGATTGACAGTAATAAAGATTAAAAGGACTAGAAACAAGTGGTTATGTAATGAATGAACGTTGATAATAAGTATAAGTAAAATGATCCACAGAATCAATATATTTGAACGATATTACATAAAAAAGAGTTCATCTTTAAATGTAACATTAATCTTCAATAATTTAAATGAATTAATATTCATTCAATGGAAACATAAGTTTATCATAGATACAAAGTATTACATTTGCTTTTAATTGATTATTTATATTTTAAATTTTATCTTAATTTCCCCTTAAACCTTGAGAATAATATTGCTTCATATCTGTCTTCCTTCTTGTACTATATCCTCAAATACAATCTTTCTTTTATATATTACCACCACTAAATTAACTACTTCAATGAATTCGGTGTTCATTTTGTTGTGCTAATGCGGTATGTCAACTTGGACCAATGCATATATGTGCCTGGTCCTACATTATAGCTGACTGACTGATTTTACATTTTAATAATATTGGCTAATAAACAATCAAAGAGTATCATTGAATAAATATAATTAATAATATCTATTAAGACACACCTGTTTTGTTACTAGAACCAAATGTGAATTTTGTTTTCCTTATCAGAATGTCCAACAATGAGTTAGTTTATTTTATGTCTTATCTACAAAAATAAGTTTCATATTTCGTTAGGTGGATAGCAACAAAAAAAACAACAAACTAAATTGGTGCCATATTTTTCATTATTTTAGTAGTAATTTATATATATTTTAAATGTGATATATTTTTTGTTTCTTAAATAGAGTTTAGATTTGTCCAACTGAAAAATAATTCAATTATGGAAAAAATTCAGTTTTTCTTTGTAAAGGTTGTAATATGAATGTTCTCGAAGAATTAAACTGATAAATTTCAAATCTATTTTTAGGTTGTGAATTCCTCAGTTGGTTATGATTTATTTTATTTTTACTGAAATATATGATAAATTTTATTGTATGACATGAAGTTTGTATTTTAAATATATGTCTATGAAATATACATGTATTAGATAAATGGTTTATTTTGATTAAAATGATGAATGGATTAATGTTAAACCATTATTGAAAATCAGGAATCACCAGACGGCCGTTTTGTCCTAGTACAGGATTTCTCATCAATGAGCGTACATAATCCGACATATGGGAATCGAAATTAGAACCTTCGATCTCACGCATGAATGTTTAACCTCTAGGCCACTGTGGTAGTTACCCACTGAAAACAATGAAAAATGGTAGGTTGAAGTCAGACATTAACACCACTGGATGCCGGTTTGGTGATCCAGAGGTTAAAAGTTCGTGAGCGAGATCGAAGATTCTGGGTTGGATTCTAGTGTGTGGGATCGTGGATGCTGATGAGTCACACACTAGGACGAAACGGCCGTCTGATGATTCCAGATTTTCATTGATGGTCTATCATTAATCGATTCTTGATCTCAATCAAAACTCAATAATCTCCACAACCCTATATTGTTGACATGGTTTATTCTTTCGCGTACAACTACCTTTATTCAGTAAATCTAGACTTAACATAGAAGCATTAGAGTTGCAAAGCTGTTGTTTCATCAGAACATATAATTTAAAAACCTTAGACTTTATTTAACTTATTCAGAATGTCTTTTCTAATTCGATCTTCATAATGTGCATATTAGACCTTGAATTGCTGAGACCTCTTCTATAAGTTTAACTCCCCAACTTGTAACATTAGATAGTATGGAATCGATTTCACTCACGATCTGTACTACTGTTGTTACATATCACCTGATAGATCCCATCAACCATAAGTCTAAGAATTTTATTTTGAAAATACTAATGAGAATTTCTAGTAAGTAACGTTTTCAGCATACGGTAGAGAGAATTAAAGCATGTCAAAAATCTTAAATTATTCTCCACAATTTATTAAAGCTAGTGTATGGCCTGTTATCAGAAGGAGGTTTTGTGGAGATTTTAGTAATTTTATATAGTTGAGATCAATAGTCAATTGAAGCTAGACCACCATGAAAACCTGGAAACACTGGACGGCCGTCTCGTCCTATTGTGAACTTTAAATTCATTTGTTATTGCTTGCTTGAACCTTCCAATTGATGTTTAGGACTGTAATTGATCAGTCTGTTATTGGCATCCTGTATATATTATCTGAATACTGCCTCAAGTCACAGACATTCTAAGCAAAAATGGATGGTGGCTAGCCTCCTGTGTTCCGCTGCTAGCCACCATCCATCTTCGCTTAGAACGCTTGTGCTTGAGGCAATCCTCACAGGACGCCAATAAGAGACTGATCAATTTCAGTACTAAACATCAATGAGAAGATTCAAACAAACAATACAAAATGAATTTAAAACTTCTTTTAGTAAGATTATTATGGCACTATTAAATCTACAAAATAACATAAGAACTAGGTGAAATCGGATAATTTACATTTCATTCTCTATTAATTTTAAATGACTATTCCGCATTTAAGCTAACGTTGTTGTATTTAAAATGTAACTTATTTTAATGTCGGAAGGTGTTTTTTGGATACTATAGGGAATTTTTAATAGTTGAGATCAACACTGCGCAGTGCTGAGGAGTTCCACAATAGGACGAAATGGCCGTGCAGTGCTTCCAGGTTTTCCATGGTGGTCTATCTTCAATTGATTCATGATCTCAAGTATTATTTATTGTAAGTTTAACTGTGAAATTTTTCTTTAGAATTATAGTCTAATGATTAGAAAGTTTGTACTGGATATACACTTCCAAATTATTAACATTATCCTATAATAAACTAGTGATCACAAGTTATAAAATGTAATACATCTGATTATTTTCATATCAGATGTTAGCAACTGTTAGCGACGATATTATGTTAATTAACTGGGTGTGGCAGAATAAATAGTATAGTTTCACCAGTTCATTGTTTATTCATATTTAGTGACATTGAAGATTATATCTCACTTACAAATGTCTATACATCAAATCAGCCTTAACAATTCTCAAATTGACTTTGTATCTTACAAAGTTATCGTTACAAATCCTGAAGATTTCAAAAATTACTTTTATACAAGATTACCACTGAACATTGTTCAGTACTATTCTATACTAAATGAAAATTCATCCGTAAATTTACTTAATTCAAGTACTGAATAATGCCAATACAGATATGAAAGAATACCAAAACATGTTATTAATATAGAGAGGCAATCAGACGTAGCTTAACAAAAAGGTCAACAGATGGCAATTAGAAGTCACCCAAAGGACAAGTGTATTTCATTCGCTAAGGAATAAATCAATTTCTTAAAGATTAGAGTAATATATATATATATATATATATATATATATATATATATATGAGTATTTGTACACTTTTTTCAGTAGCCCAATACACTTTCTCGCTCAATCAAGTAATTAGTTGGAGGGGGGGGTTAGTTCTTAGCACACCATGTATCAGTAACAGATTCCGGACACCGCCCATCATAACAATTATCTTTTTCTTTATTTAAATGAAATGAATTCTATTGTTAACATTCTTTATTTCGTCATAAGATAAGAAAAAAAAAGTATTTACAGTCTCTCTTTTACAATTTATTGATTATTTTAATGTATATATAAATATATTAACCATTCCTTTTTATTCTAATCATTAGAATTTCCATGTTTTATAATGTTTAACATTCAATCTTGACAAAGTAGATAACTCTTTCCTAAAAAAGAAAACTAAACTTATTACTGACCAAATGACATTTAACATTGATCTTATTGATATTATTATAAAAAAGAAACTAATCCTTAAACAATATTCTCCTTTATTGTTACCCACATTATTATTATTACATTGACCGGTTAACTTATTGGATAATACAAATAGAATGTATGTTTCTTTTAAAGGAAAGAAGTAGTTTAAACAATGTTATACATGTCAAGAATATCTATGTATTACATGATGTGAAAAAAATGTATGACAAAAAGAGGAAAAAAAGAAAAGAAGAAAAGACACAATGATAAGATGATGTATATATTTCAAAAGAAAAAAAATATTGTCGTTGTTTTTTTCTCTTTTTTTTGTTGTTGTTGCTTTTCTTCATTTTTCTTATTGATTCCCCTGTTTATGATAAGTAAAAAAAATATTTTAAAAGAGAAATAATTTTTTTTTTTAAACTATAGTTTGGAGCCAACTATCAGATTTTAAATGACATTTACAAGTTTTAATTTTCTATGTTTGAATGTTTATTTTTTTTCTTCGAAAATTACGAATTCATATTAAACTTTCTGATTAAACTATCCTAACTACTAGTTAGTTTATTTATCAGTTGTTAAAGGAACATACATAAAAGTTCCTTTATTATTTTGATGATTATAACGCATAAAATATTGTTCTCTAAAAGAGGAATGAATGAGTCATTAACTTATAAAAGAAATATGAGAATTAAATTCATTTGGTATTGGTTACTTGTATCTTCTCATTGTTATTTAGGACTGTAATTGATCAGTCTCTTATTGGCATTTGTGCATCCTGTGCGTATTGCTTCAATATTGCCTGAAGTCACAAGCTTCATTAGCAAGGATGGATAGTGGCTAGCAGTGGAATCCAGGACGTGCGTTTCGTCCTATTCGGGATTCATCAGCTGGATGTACTTGCATCTCAGAGTGGATGTTCACTCTGAGACTCGAACCCAGTACAGTCCGCTTCAAATGCCTCCACGTTATCCAATTAGCTACATGAGAATTCTTAATCAAAAGTTGGTACTAAGTCTGCTGAATAAAAGGTTTTGGGAATAATCGAAACATATGGTGTTTTTAATTATTTGAAGCTTTTATTATGGATCAAAAATATTTCTTGTTTCATTCTAATCAATGTTTGTTTAGACTATTTAATTTAAAGTTGATTGATGTCAAGTGAGCGAACCTTCGAGATGCCCAAGAAGTATGATATAATCAGTCAAAATCCTATGTTTCACACTTATTTGATTTCAAGTTAGTTTTCATAACCGACTAGATTGATTGTCTAAGTTCAGTCCAATTCAACATCGAGAGTATTTATTGTCGAGAGATAGCAAACTAGATCAAGACATATGTCTAATTTTCGATGGTTTTCAGTTATTCTGTTGTTTAGTTAGCTTTGTAAAAAGGCATCACTCAATCTAAATGTTTTCTTTGAATACCCTTCCAGATATTACTCTCATACCATAAGAGCAATATAATATAATGTAATATAAAACCCGTAGGCCACTTTTACTGTTATTGAAGAGTACCACAATGATATTAATCATAATCAGTGGCTCCAAAAGTAATTCATTATGGAAGACATTATTGATTTGTCGAATATTTATGAAAATAACCGTAACTCAAAGTTTATTGACAGATGAAAATTCCATTTCTCTGTTTAGTAAACTTGCTTAAATTCGACAATTTTTAAAGTTTATTTTAGGAACAATAGTTTTATTTTCATAGTTGAAAGCGTGAGTCAATTGAAGTTAGACCACCAGGGAAAACCTGGAAGCATTGAACGACCGTTTCGTCCTATTGTGGGACTCCTCAACATTGTGCATTTTACGATCCCGCCTCATGAGACTCGAACCCAGGAATTATCAACTTCGCGCCAGAGCACTTAACCGATAAACCACTGAGCTGGCATCCAGTGGTCCAACTCCAACCAATCCACGAAGTTGAACAACCGTTCACAAATTGTCTTCAGTTAGTTCCTATCTCACAACAGACGTGGTTTGAACTCCACTGGTTACTGCTTCTCATTAGAACTCCTGGATTTACCTCTCGAAGTCAGTCACTAGTGAGCATATCATTATCGTTAGCCTCAATTGACTCACACTTTCAACGATGAAAATACTAAATCTCCACAAAAAACCCTTCTGATAATAATAGTTTTATTGATTAGTAATGAAATATCAGAATTTCACTTTAAATTTTGAAATGAATCTGTATGGCAATCAACAAACCAGTAAGTTAATGGTTCATACACCGATGGCTTGAATCCTCTTTATTACTGCGTTTGCCTTTTGACCTCGGTTACCAACATAAGATTTACGATTTATCCTTAGAACCCTAAAAAGAAACTTGCTTACCCCAAATACAAAAGAGTTAAAGGAAGTTTACAACAAGATAGGTTCAAAGTCTTCCATAACTCAATTAACGCTCTCCAAAATGGTTTGTTTTGTTTAAAAACAGTCAAATTAAAATAAATCCAACGCGAGACTGTGTATATGCATCATGTTTGTGGTAAATATGCTTTTCATGAAATCGATATTTTTTATTTCACAACACTTAGACCACACAAAGGCTTATAGTGACTGTAAAGAACATATAAATATAGAAATTAAACATACAAATCTACTGTCTATCATATCATTCTCTGACATTGACGGAAAATATGTTGTTGAGCTAATTTATTTCATGTTGAAGCTATCAGTATTCCAACTTAAATCTTGTACACCAAATTATCTATACACAACGTGATCTAAGCTAATATTGGAAAAATGTTTTTCAAATTAATTCATCAGCTGTACTCTAAATTTTATATTTATCTAAATTTTACCTCACAAGAAGTAATACGTACATAAAATACCGAATATCTAATCCTCTTGTACATGAAATGCATGGTAGCTACCTGTTTAGACTTGTATAAAGTGATTTAATTTGTTTGCTTCCTTATTCAGGTGCATCATAATCTGTAGGTTAATTACTCCCCCAAAATTGTTTACATGAGATACTAAATTGTCATAAATCCAGTTGATGATTTATTCGAAATGTTACCGATTTTACAATTGTTGAAATCACAAACGTTTTGCTCATATATAGTGAATTATTAGAGAATATGTTAGGATGAGAGCTGTTATTTAATCCACTAATTTACTCTTATGAGTTTGCTTTTTTTCTGACACAACTAAAAATCTTAAAAATTAAGTATTGAAGAGAGCAGGAAGACGAGTGGGAACAACAGAATATATTAAAGCGCAAACTACAGACCATGTTAGTAAAATCTGGCAACCATATAATAAATAGTTAATTCGCAAACTATCAATCAATTGTCTCAATCTTGACTGTTCCCTCTGCAAATATCAGTCCATCTTCTCTGATTTCATTGTTTATGCATTTTCATACCCATTGCGTTTCAACCCTTTTCTTTCCACATCGTTCTTCTGCCAAAATACATTCTATGCCTGACCATCACCATATACTACTCATGCGGATATAAATAACTCACACCACAGTATGACTTACTTTTAACCTCTTAAATACCGTTTACATAAATTTTAAAAGTAAGTTTAATGTTAAACATTCATTCATCACTGAAGTTTATATCTAACATATATATATATATATAACTCCGCCTGTAGCTCTTCTAGAGTTACTGCCGGTCCCAAGCCCGGGTAAAGGAGGAGGGTTGGGCATGGGGTTAGCGACCCCATCCCGTAGAAAAGCTAACTCGCTAAAAAAACGCTAACCAGAAAAAAATAATTCAAACCATTTAAACTCTGCCCTGGGAGTTGAAGGAATAATTATGACGTCTCATGATGAAAGCCGAAATTCTTCCGAAGTCACGAGACCGATGCACCTTCTAACAACCAGAGCAACACTCTTTATAGGTACATGGAACGTCCGGACAATGTGGGAGACAGGAAAAACCAGCCAAATAGCAATGGAAATGAGAAGATACAACTTGGCAGTACTCGGAATCAGCGAAACCCATTGGACACAAACTGGACAACAAAGGCTAGGTACAGGAGAGATGCTGCTGTACTCCGGTCACGAAGGGGAAAATGCGCCACACACTCAGGGAGTTGCTCTAATGCTGTCCAGAGAAGCACGAAATGCACTTGTGGGATGGGAATCTCATGGACCCAGGATAATCAAAGCATCATTCAGAACAAAGAAGCCAGGGATCAAAATGAACATTATCCAATGTTATGCACCCACTAATGATAGCAACGACGATGATAAAGATCAGTTCTATGAAAGGCTGCAATCAATTATAGAGAAGTGCTCACGAAAGGACCTCACAATCCTGATGGGAGATCTAAATGCTAAAGTTGGGGTGGACAACACAGGATATGAAGATGTAATTGGACGACATGGATTAGGAGAGAGAAATGAAAATGGGGAGAGACTTGCAAGCCTATGTGCATTCAACAAATTGGTTATAGGCGGCACAATATTCCCACACAAACGTATACACAAAGCTACATGGATCTCTCCGGACCACACCACAGAGAACCAGATTGATCACATCTGTATCAACAAAAAATTCCGAAGATCAATGGAAGATGTGAGAACCCGGAGAGGAGCTGACATAGCTTCAGATCACCACCTGGTTGTGGCCAAGATGAGACTGAAGCTAAAGAAAGACTGGACAACTGGACAAACAGCACTACAAAGGTTTAATACAGCCTTCCTTCGAGATACTGACAAACTCCATGAATTCAAGATAACTCTCAACAACAGGTTCCAAGCTCTACAGGATCTACTGAAAGAACAAGAAACTACTTTGGAGGACAACTGGAAAGGGATAAAAGAAGCACTAACTTCAACGTGTCAGGAGGTTCTTGGTCCTAAGAAGCATCATCACAAGGAATGGATCTCTATGGGGACCCTGGACAAACTTCAAGAAAGGAAGAACAAGAAACTAGCAATTAACAACAGCCGAACACGAGCAGAGAAAGTCAAAGCACAAGCAGACTACGCAGAAGCAAACAGAGAAGTGAAGAAAAGCATTAAAGCCGACAAGCAGAAATATATGGGAGAACTAGCAACGGCGGCGGAAAAAGCTGCAAGAGAAAGGAAAATGAAACAACTATATGACACAACGAAGAAATTGGCAGGGAGATATAGCAAACCAGAGAGACCAGTCAAAGACAAAGAAGGAAAGACAGTCACTGAGATTCAAGAACAGAGGAAAAGATGGGCAGAATACTTCGAGGTACTGCTGAATAGACCAGCCCCATTGAATCCACAGGACATCGAAGCAACACACACTGACCTTCCAATAGATGTCACTCCACCAACGATCGAAGAAGTCAAGATGGCCATCAGACAAATCAAAAGTGGGAAGGCGGCAGGACCTGACAATATACCAGCAGAAGCACTGAAGTCAGACATTGAAATAACTGCAAACATGATTTACCTTCTATTCAAGAAGATTTGGGAAGAGGAACAAGTGCCAATGGACTGGAAAGAAGGATATCTCATCAAGATACCAAAGAAAGGAGATCTGAGCAAATGTGAGAACTACAGAGGCATCAGTTTGTTATCAGTACCAGGAAAAGTTTTCAACAGAGTGCTGCTGAATCGGATGAAAGACGCGGTAGACGCTGAACTTAGGGATCATCAGGCTGGATTCCGTAAGGATCGGTCGTGCACAGACCAGATTGCGACACTACGGATCATCGTTGAACAGTCAGTTGAGTGGAATTCATCACTATACGTCAACTTTATTGACTATGAGAAGGCGTTTGACAGCGTGGACAGGAGAACATTATGGAAACTTCTTCGACACTATGGAGTTCCTGAAAAGATTGTCAACATTATCCAAAACTCATACGATGGACTACAGTGCAAAGTGGTTCATGGAGGACAGCTGACAGGTGCATTTCCAGTAAGGACCGGAGTCAGACAAGGCTGTCTACTCTCCCCATTCCTCTTCCTTCTAGTGATTGACTGGATTATGAAGAATTCGACATCTGAAGGGAAATACGGAATACAATGGACAGCTCAGAATCAATTAGATGATTTGGACTTCGCAGATGACCTAGCCCTCCTCTCTCATACACACGAACAAATGCAGATGAAGACAGCAAATGTAGCAGCAGCCTCCGCATCGATAGGCCTCCACATTCACAAAGGAAAAAGCAAGATTCTCAAATGCAACACGGAGAACACCAACCCAATCACACTTGATGGCGAAACTCTGGAAGAGGTGGAAACATTCACGTACCTGGGGAGCATCGTTGATAAACAAGGGGGATCGGACGCAGATGTAAAGGCGAGGATTGGCAAAGCAAGGGCAGCATTTCTACAGTTGCAGAACATATGGAACTCAAAACAACTCTCAACCAATTTCAAGGTGAGAATCTTTAATACGAACGTCAAGACAGTCCTACTGTGCGGAGCTGAAACGTGGAGAACTACTACGACCATCATCAGGAAGGTACAAGTATTTATAAACAATTGTCTACGCAAAATACTCAACATCCACTGGCCGGATACTATCAGCAACAGCGTTTTATGGGAGAGGACAAATCAGCTTCCAGTTGAAGAGGAAATTAGGAAAAGACGTTGGAAGTGGATCGGACATACATTAAGGAAATCACTTATGTGCATTACAAGGCAATCCCTAACTTGGAATCCGGAAGGGAAGCGGAAGAGAGGAAGGCCAAAGAACACACTACGCCGGGAAATAGAAGCCGATATGAAAAGGATGAATGTTAACTGGAAAGAACTGGAAAGGAAGGCTCAGGACAGAGTTGGATGGAGAATGCTGGTGAGCGGCCTATGCTCCTCCACAAGGGGTAACAGGCGTAAGTAAGTAAAGTAGTAATATATATATATATATATATATATATATATATGAGAAGAAAGAGATTTTAATTGTTAGTAACAAAATCATTAGGCTAATGTAAAATAGAGTATATTTTAGAGTATATAATGAAGAGTTAATAAATATTCATGATATACAATAGAGTTTAATCATCAAGTTACCTTTAGAAAAAAAAACAAAAATAAAAAACAAAAAATTTTTATAAGCTAAGATGAATAGTGACTAGCAATGGAATCCAGGACGCACGTTTCGCCCTATCTGAGACTCGTCAGCTGGATGTACTCACATTTCAGAGTTGATGTTCACTCTGGGACTCCAACCCGATATCTTTAGCTTCAAACACCATCGTGTTATCCACTTAGCTACTGAGTCCTGATAGCCACTTGCCTTTGCCATGGGGTGAAGTTTAATTTTTTTTTGGTAATGTTTGCTCGAATCTTCTCATTGATGTTTAGGACTGTAATTGATCAATCTCTTATTGGCATATGTGCATACTGTGCGTCGTGGATTCCACTATCCATCTTTGCTTATAATGATTGTGAATTAAGGCTATATTTAGGCAATACTCACAGTATGTACATATGTCAATAAGAGACTGATCAATTGCAGTCCTAAACATCAATGAGAAGATTCAAACAAACAATACTAATTGAATTTAAAAAGTTTATTTATTTTTTTTTACCGGTAAATGATAGACAGAAATTATATAAATTTTTCATGTACATAAAGAAAAAACTGAAGTAAAGTAGTTTAAGCATTATGATAGAAGATAAATACATATGGCTAAAGTCATTTAATTCAAGTGGTAAATTATTTTGTTACAATTATATAAAGAATAAGAAAGAAAAGGCTTTTCCCACAATCATCTATTTTGTTTACATTAATAAATATGAAAACATTTTATTAATGTCAATCAAAAATAACTATGTACTTTTGGTACTATTGTTTTTCAAATGAATAAATTACCCAGTAGACAAATGTCTAAATAATACTAATACTGAGTAGAAGTAGAAGTAATAGTGATAGTGGTGGTGGTGGTAGTAGTAGTAGAGAAACATGAAAAGTAATACGATAATTCTAGGTATCTGAGGTAAAGAAAAAATACCATAACAATAAGAAGGTATGAGATCATGGAAGAAAACTGTTTCCATCTTTAATTTTTCGTATTTATCATTCATTTAAATTTTCAATCATCAATATAGTTTTTTTTAAATTATAATTTATAATACAATCTTACTCTTAAATGAAACTTTAGTTTTATATATAAAACTCTTTATATTATAGAAAGCAAAAACAAAAATTGCCAACAGGATAAACAAATGCTTGTCATTACTGAAGTCTAATTCATCTTAAAAATAGTTGCTAAGTTATTTTTCTTCAAAAAATTTAAAAGATGCACAAATAAGAAATGAGGCATGATAGAAAAATTAAACAACATTTAACTTTTTTAATAAAAGGTTTTGATAGTATCTTTACATCTTATATCTCCATTTATTTAAATGAAGAAATGTTGAATAAAGTGTATATATTTTTTAATTTCAAAAACTTACTGTCTGTCTATATTGGTAAATAAAAGAATACAAGTTACTCAGAAAAATTTAATCCTTTATAATTATTAAAGCTCTCTGTTGAATGTTTCCTAGTAGTTGCTTAAAGAAAGCCAAAATAAAAACACGAATTTTCTTGATGTCTAGAGTTGATAGTAATTTATATTTTATAGTTGAGTTCATGAATCAATTAAAGCTAGACCACCATGAAGAACTTGGGACAATTAGACGGCCGTTTTGTCCCAGTATGGGACTCTTCATCAGTGCGCATCCACCATTTCACTCGCGGGGTTCAAAACTAGGACCTATCGGTCTCGCACGCGAAAGCTTAACCTCTAGACTACCGAGCCAGTCGGTGTCCGATGGTGTTAATATCTAATTTCAACTAAACCACGAAATCGAGCGACATATACACCATTGTCTTCAGTGAGTTACTATCTCATAACAAACCCAGTTGAACTCCACTGGTCACTACTTCTTAATAGAACTCCAGGAAATACCTTTTGATGCCAGTCACTAGTGAGCACTGACCACTGAGTTGACATCCGATGGTTTTAATGTCTAACTTCAACCAATCTACGTCAAGTGCTTCCATGCTTTCCATAGTGGTCTAGCTTTATTTGACTCATGAATGCAACTCTTAAATTACTACAATCTCCACGAAAACCCTTTCTGATAATTTATATTTTGACTACAAATGTTAGATTAGAATTAACCAAGTGTAACAAAGTATAGAGTATATGTGGCTAATTAGGAAATATGTTGTTTTTTAAAAAACCAACAATAAATATATTATCATCAAAAAATTAAAAAACTTTTTATCATTCTAAATGTATGCATTAAAATGGAATAGGTTGTAATTTAGACACATCATTCTTCTCTCAGTAAGAAGCTATGGAATCTAGTTTAATGAGAAATAATAAGAAGGAAAGAGTGGAATAACGTAAATTTTTTTGATAATACTTAAATTTCATTATCATTGACTGGAGTTATGGAAAAAAATGTTAGGTAAATTAGATTTGAAATATATATATATATATATTCCTAAAGCAGATCAGTGTCGATTCAAGTAGCTCAGTAATAGGGTCTCACACCATGTGATTGGGTGTCCCCAGTCTGAACCTCATGGATAGTATCAGTGCTCTCAAGATTGTTGATACGATTTTTTGACATTTGCCAGCTAGTACAAAATCTATGTCTACACTTTCCAGTTGACTACCTCCAACCATCTGACACAGATTCACAATGAGAACAATATCAAGTTAAATAAAGACAGAACAAATATTGATGCAGAATAGCATGAATTCATTATATTTCGTGGTTTCTCATAAGCTGCTTACAACCAAATATATATCAGAGTTTTAGCATTGGGGTAATAAATAGTATGGAACAACTGACATAATTGAATGTAAAGGATTCGAATAACATTCAATTATGTCAATTGTTCCATACTATTTATTACCCCAATGCTAAAACTCTGATATATATTTGGTTGTACGCAGCTTATGAGAAACCACGAAATATAATGAATTCATGCTATTCTGCATCAATATTTGTTCTGTCTTTATTTAAATTCATTAAATTCATATAGGGAACTAACTGCATGAAATATCGAGTTACTTACATTAATGACCAAACTAGTACTTGGTCGGTAGAAATCTATTAGAACCAAAAGACTAGACAAATATTAGTTTGATTACGACTTAGTAACTAATCAATGTGCAAAAAAAACTTTATAATGAATACAATACTCGTATTACACAACAGTTTTTCGAATTTTCAAAGTAAAATAATTACTTAACAGTGAATTTTACTAACAGAATTCCGACTTTATCAAAGTCAGTAGTTAGAGTCTTTATATTATGTGTATATATTACGTAAGAAATACTTTCAGAATTATATTTTCAATTGTCGGTTAATATCCATTTACGCAAAATACTTCCAATCCGTTGGCCAGACACTATTAGCAACAACCTACTGTGAGGGACAACAAACCAGATTCCAGTGGAGGAAGAAATCAGGAAGGAGTGCTGGAAGTGGATAGGACACACATTGAGGGAAGCACGCAACTGCGTCACAAGGCAAGTCCCCACATGAAATCCTCATGGCCAAAGGGAAAAACGAAGATCAAAGAACACATTACACCGAGAAATGGAGACAGACATGAGAAAAATGAACAACAACTAGATAGAGCTAGAAAGAAAAGGCCGGGATGAAGTGTATTGGGGAATACTGATCGGTGGCCTATGCTCCATTGAGGGTAACAGGCGTAAGTAAGTAAACCGTTACGACTTTATAAAATTAGTCAATATTTAAATCTAATGAAATCTCTAAATTTGAAGACATAATAAGTTGACTGACGGTTTCACTAACAAACAAAACTATGCAAATATAAAGATATCATGACTGGTTTCTAGAACTATACCTACTGATAGGAACATCTTTTTAAACTGATTAACGATAACAAAGATGAATAGTGTCTAGCAATGGAATCCAAGACGTGCGTTTCGTTCTATTTTGAAGTCGTCAGCTGGATGTACCTGTATCTCAGAGTTGGTGTTCACTCTGGGACTCGAACCCAGTACCTTTCACTTGAAACGCCATCGCGTTATCCACTTAGCTACTGAGTCTTGATAGCCACTTGCTTGTGTGATGGGGTGAAGTTTACATTCACTTAGTCTTGTTTGTTTGAATCTTCCCATTGATGATTAGGACTGCATCTGGTCAGTCTCTTATTGTCATGTGTGCATACTGTGCGTATTGCATCGATATGGCCTTAATTCACAAGCATTATAAACAAAGATGGATAGTGGCTAGCATTGGAACCCAGGACGCGCGTTTCCTCCTATGATTAACAATAGACCCAGTTAATTCCTGTTAACATTATGAATATCTTTTTTCTTTAGACTTAAACTATAAACATAAAATATCAAGGAAACATTTTTCGTTAAAACTATATCATAGAATATAACAATCATATTAATTAGATTATTATTTTTCATTAAAGTAAACTCTTAATTTATAGATGTTTTATTTATTTTATTTTGTCCCTATTCTATAGATAAAAATCTCTATGACCTGGAAAAAGAGATATCTATATACTGTCCAATTAACCTAAATATAAAATATTCTAACTTAAGAGTTCATACTGTTATTATAATTAATAATTTATCTGAAAAAATAAAAAAATAAAAAATAATAATAAAAAAAAGGTTATTCTTACCCCCCGGTAAGATTCTTTTGTTCTTTGAAAAAGAAATTTTTATATTTTTAATTCTAGAATGATCTTTCTTACAAAAAAAAGAAGAATAATGATAAACATAAATTCATTATATCAAATGAACAAAAGAATCAAAACTACAATAGAAATCAATATTTTCATTGTTATAAATAGAAAGAAGAAGAAGAATATATAATGTTTATATTTTCCTATTCATTATTATTTCAAGAGTGATTTAGTTACATTTTTGTTTGTATACAACCTTTTAAGTAGTATATACTTTATTTAATTATTATGAATTATTAAAAAAAAAAAACAGGAAAGCATTGAATATCTTTGTAAGCAAAGATGGATACTGGCTAGCAGTGCAATACAGGATGCGCGTATCATCCTATTTGGGACTCGTCAGCTGGATGCACCTGCATCTTAGAGTTGATGTTCCCTCTGGAACTCAAACCCAGTAGCGTTCGCTTCAAACGCCATCGCGTTATCCACTCAGCTACTGAGTCCTGATAGCCACTTACTTGTACAATGGAGTGAAGTTTAAATTCACTTAGTATTGTTTGTTTGGATCTTCCCACTGATGTTTAGGACTGCAACTCCCCATTCTCTAATTGGCTGACCAATTGCAGTCCTAAACATCAATGGGAAAATTCAAACAAACCATACTAAGTGAACTGAATATCTTTGACTTATATTCTATAGTTAGTTATCAGATTTTTTTGTGGTTTATTTATTATTATATAGTAATTAAAATTATGTGTGACAAGTAATTTTTTGTACTTATCGAATTCTACAAGTTGAAATGTGACTACTAGTTTATGTTATACAACACTTAGTGAAATTTGTTGAAATGTAACGTGGTGACTGAAGATTGTTCACAGAAAACTGTGAACCTAGATTAGGTGCTATTTAAAATTCACTAGCAAGCTGTACCTGTTTTTTTTCAGCAACTGATGCTTCCTGGTGTATTCGACCCCGTATCACCCAGCTTCACAGTCAAAGACGTTTCCATAGGGATATTCAAGAAGAGACTGACCATATGTGTAGGAGTGAGATGTATTTACAATTTTCTAATCACTAATGTTACGTATGCTGATTCCTTACTTGTGTTAATTGATTTTTGAGGATCATGTCGGAGGGAGCAATATTTTCTCAAAGATTACAGGCAAACATCTCTGAAGAGCCCCAAACAGCAGGAAACCTTAGCACAGGGCTTTATGTTAGATACCTTAAACCATCACTTTACATTTATCAGATCTATAGACCTAGTCACGATTTTGATTCAGTAACTGGATGGACGATTCTGTATCGTCTAAAGTAGAGATTGTCGTACTTGCCTGTGATCTCTGAAAGCAGGTGTATAGAATGTAAAAGTTTTCGATACGAAGAAAAGTGTGTCATTGAGTTGGATTCTGGTTAGTATTCGAAATAAAATTTATTCTGTAACGTTTACTATGTATATAGAAACGTAAATCGAAAAAGCACCATTTCGATAAGTTAAATATACAAACATTATACTTGGGAAACAAAAAATTACCAAGTCACCTAATTTTCTGAGTGTTAAAGCATGAAAGAATAATACTAATCTTTATGAAGTTAAATACTCAAGGTAGTGTTTATTGTAAAATGGATTTGAAGTCACCATATATCACAATAAATGGCATTCACTGTTACACTTTATTTGATGACGTCTGTTGCATAATAGGAAAGATGTCCTCAAATCCAACAAGCAAACAAAATCGCTCATCTGAATTATAGTTTACTAACTTTGTATTAGCTTTTACACCAATTTCTGAAATTTTGGTGAGTAGCCAAAGGCGGTAAAGTCAACCTTATTTCAAACAAAGTAGTAACGTCAATATTATTTTACGATATTAACAACTAAAGCTGACTTCAAATTCTGTCAATTGTTTGAACGTGTTTTATTTAAACTTTCAGTGCGATTAGATGGTTTTTCGGAAGATGACCTGTTTATTGTATTGATATCTAAATCCTAAATGACTATATGTCAAAAGATGGAACCTTCGCCTTATTAACTGAGAAAAGGAATAGATATTCGGAAGATTTGAGGTATGACTAGTGAACTTCATCCACCGAGGAACTAAAACAGGCATAATTGACGTCAATGAGTGAAGGCCGTACAACATTGTAAATTGACTATATATGTACTTGTGAACCACTGGGTACTGACTTAGTTATCTATGGGTAGTACTCTCAACGTGAGATATGAAAAATATAGTACTGTATGATGAAGTATGACAGAGTATACACATCACTGTTTCTCATTAGGATTTAACCTATGGAATATTAGAAAATTTTGTGAAATGCTACATAAACTTTGACGTAGACTGATATCATCAAAAAATTATCAGTTGTTATTAAATCTCGTTACTCTGCTTAAACGATGTCCTGGTTTCGATCCTCAGTAATGGTTGTGAATACCTACTTCAAAGAATTATGAAACTTGAATAGAACCATAACAAAATGTTTTCTTGTCGTCATTGCTTTTGTAACTAATTTTAATATTTGGTAAAATAATGTTCAGAACAATATAAAGGAGACTGTAATACAGTCTCTTTCAATTACTATATGGAAGATTCCACTTCACATAGTTCTCCATATATATATATATATATATAATTTGAGAATTGATGTTTATTTTAATCTTGGTTCAGTAAAACGTTAAAATAACTAACTAGCATGAAAGTTATTTCAAACGTTTTGATATTTACTATTATTCACATTTCTTTTTCCGAATGTAATAATCCGGTATCATTCATGTCTATATTATATCATCTACTTGACAATGTCAAATAAACAACTTTTCGTAAGTTAAGTCATATCATAGTTGCTTACTTCATATTATAAATATACACAATATTTATCTGTCTTGATAATCAAAAGATCAAAGGTTTTAACTATACATCATTACACTTGCAAAATATTCTGTTATATTACAAAACATAACAAATAGTACCGAAAATAGTATTGTATAGTCCAAAGTAAATATCTATATATAGTGTAACCAAATGAACATGAAAGTGATTTTGATCATTTTAACACATAGAATTTATAACAACTGTCATAATACTGCCATCAAACATATATATATATATATATATATATATATATATATATATAAGATAGGATTAAAGATAGGAATGATACGTTATATGTATATATTTAAAAGTGAACTAACTCAAATACTGTATACACTTCAGAAATATTACTATTCATGTCTTGATTCGATTATGTCGGAAAGATTTAATATGAAACGATCAAATGATAAGTAGATTTTACAACTAATCTATCCAGTGATATAATTTTATAAAAGTCAAAACTTATTCCAATTTCATCAGCATTTGTTTTCTATTTTAGTGATATTGTGGTATATGCTACTGATGCAGACAGATATAAGTAGTATGTAACATCAGTCAAAAGTGAAATGCCTGATGGCAGAATATTAAGTAGATCTAAGAAAAAAGAACGAGAATAGAGAATGATTGATGTGGAAACAAAGGAACAATGAAGTCTGAGGTGAATAACATTTTACAAATGAAGTATTTACTGTATGGTTATCAGATTTTACTAAGATATTCTGTAATTTTGTGTTCAAATACATTTGATTGTACTCACTGATGTTCTTTTTCACTGCAATAATATTCTGCTGTTATCTTTGAAATGATAACTTGAATTTCAAACTATGTATAAAGTTTTTTTAATTTTTAGTAACCTATTATACTTATTTTTAAAGAAGAATATGCTGAAAGTGATGCCTAATTTGAAAGCAGTTTCCAAAATGACAAGAAGAATAATTTAGAATCACTGGTTTTTTCAAGGTTTAAAACTGTTGAACAGTGAGCAAATTAGAATAAATCAGTCAATTAGCCCGTCAAAGGTTTCACCGATACTAGAGTTGATGTTAGTTTAATTCCTTTTAAATTACTAGTACATGGATGGGAAGCAAAGATCTCTGAGATCATATAAAAAATTTTTTATTTTAAGATTCTAGATCACTTTGTTGCTTGAGTTATTTTTTAGATGAATGTCAAAGGAAGCTCCCTATCCTTTTTTCTATTGTTTTCAATCATAAGTTCTGAACAAAAGTAAATTCACTTTTAAAACACAGTGACAAATCGTTGTGTATGTTAGGACTGTAAACTTTTTGGTAATAAACATCATTGCAAAGTGAATGACTTATTCTGTCCTCATGGTAACATACATCGGCGTTTGCGAGCAGCATATACATCACAAGAATTTCCTTGACATTAAAATCAATTTATTAACTGTTAGTTGCCTATATATTGCTTGATATGCTGCCTGTGAATTTCAGGACTTCGGTGAACTTCTAAAAGTCATTTTTTTTCTACAAAAGATAAACTGGGGAAACAATTCTATTATTTCCACAAAATCAAACTACGTCATGTCGGTATGAAAATTATCGGCTCCTAAATATCTGACGGTAATTAGGAAACCAAAAAGAGATGAATATATGTTTGTTTCACCGTTATCTCGACTGAACTGCCTTCAAACCTATCAGTGTTTTACTCCAACTGCACGATAAAATATCAGCTAATATTTCGGACATCAGTTGTAGTAAATACATGCTTCAGTGATTAAAATACCTATAATATTACTCTCATTCTAGAACTAAATAAAATTTTCAGTATCAACGAGTCAAGAACAATGATGCTTTTTCTTTAGGTAAACAAAATCAATGCACTCAGTTATTTCAATAATCTACAGATATTGTCCTTGAAAAATGATGTAAGAAATTCACAGTTCAGTATAAAGTTTTCGTCGGTATTGTGTTATGTGAACATATTGGTGAATTGATAGAGTTTTCACTGTTGTTCAGAACAATATCACTAATTAACGCTTTACATAAGTATGAACGTTAACAGTAGTTGTGTAAAATGATGAATGGTTTGCACTTGGTTGAACACTTAATCCTAATAATAATTTAATTCCTTCATCTAAGGTTAATGGTGTTATTTTTCACTTGAGCGCTGCTTCATTTCTGAACACTCGATTACGTATCGGATAGATCGAGGAATTACTAATCTATGAAGTAGATTCAGTACTACTAATTCTACTTATTACAGCATTCCGGATGATCCACGTACTTCAAGCCAGTCCAAACTGATAGGCATGTTTGCATCTCGCACTCTTCCTAGATTTTATTATCTTGATTTGTTCCTGTATTTCTGATGACTGTGTTAACTTTTGATTATGTGGTTTACTGATCTTGGTATCAGTTGACACATTAAATTTATGTCTATCTGTGTATTGACAGCCGACAGACTTCTAATCTGACTGGGTTGGTATACTTCAATTATAATGGTGTTACGTGTAAAGGAATTGTCAAACTCAGAATACCTGTGTCAAAGTTTTTATTCACCGATGGTATTTTGGTTTCTCTTAATAACAAGCAAGGCGCAGTCAGGAAGACATTATGATTATGCTGTACTAAAAGGTAACTTTTTTTAACCTACTAGCCTGAATCCAGTTTGAAGGAACGTATGGACAGATATAAAAAAGAGAAGCAAGGAAATGAAAACCAAGCGGAGGAGGCAAGCTTGCCAACTCATCTTGATTTAGCGTGACTGACTGCCTAAGGTCAGACAAAAAAGCAAGAGAGATGTGATCAATGTGATGATCCACAAACACTGTCATATAAAAACACTCAAGGTTATGTGCAAAATCAAGTTAGGTCAAAATGTGGCCCGAGAACAATAAACTAATTTTTATGCCGGAAAGCTAGAATAATCAACGTAGTCGTGAAGGTATTAAACAGTACAAACTTTGACGACTGTCCAATCATCTTCCGCAGCCCAAAATAAGTCTGCTTAAAATGTTCGCGGCACCTTATTTTCAACTCTGTTCATTGTAGCCCCACTGCTTTACTGAAATACAGTAAATACAGTTTTAATGTTTTAGCCTGATACTTTAAGTCATCCACTATAGTTGGGCTGAAGTAGCCATAAAAACTGACGCGACAACTGGTTGTATAGTCATTTCGATACTCTGAAGCTATTTATGAGTGTTTTCCATGAACAGGTCAATGTAGTACATCCCCATTCGTAGGAGCGAAAAGTAAAAAAAGCTAACGTTAGAGCTCAAAATATGATATATGTTAAAGATTTCGGAGCGACCACACCACAATAAACAAAATTAAAGATACCTAAAAGTGCTTGATTTTGCATACATACTAAACCATGAAAAAACTGACTCTCTATGGAATCACGGACATGTACAGTTTCTCATTTATATGGATATTCTGAGACCTGATTTGCCTTGTTTCTATTTAAAATTTATTCTTAATTCTTTGTGTTCTGCCTCATTAGAGTTGTGATGCGTAAGAAATGTATAGCATAAAGTATTCTACGACACATTCTGCTCTCTCTATGATTTTATCTACCTGTATGCACTGACACTTCCCCCAATTCTCTATACATCATAGTATGGTTTGTAATTTATTCGACAATTAAAAAATCATTCTGAACTCCGTGGTTTCAGTTAGCCAGGCTGGCTATAGATGTACAGTTTTATTCAGAAGAAATTTTGTTGGTGCACAACATGGAGTCATTAAAATAAGGAACCATAGTAAGATAACAGTTTTCCTAATAAGCGGATCTTGCTTATTTTTGGGTGTAGTAAAAGCAGTGAAGATCAGATAAGGGTTTACAACAAATCGAATAGCCTGAAAAATCCATGCATGGCAGCCTTATTTGGAGTCACCATTTCAATTCAAGAGATCTCCTTTGAAGAAATGGATTACAATATGTATACAATTAAGTATAACCTCATCCTGTTTTAACACAAGTCCTATCAAGTTGAAAAGTTCTTCCAAACTATGAATTCCCTCACAATTGATTGATCACTGGGTGGTGATCAATCTCATGCGTGTCAGGTCCTTCTTAGTGCTGATCGAAAGCTATCGATCGAGTTGAAATGTGACCACCAGTCTAGGTGGCTCGACACTGCTTGCACTATGTATATTGAGGTAAGATGGTGGTTGGATGTGGTCAACAGGAAACCCTGGACACGGGTTTCGTGCTACGTGGCACTCGTCAGCAAGGTGTACCTGTAACGTCTCTGACTGTGAAGCTGAGTGACGCGGGATCGAATCCGCCAGGGAGCATCAGTTCCCTCAGGATTACAGGTACACCTTGCTGACGAGTGCCAAGTAGCACGAAACCCGGGTCCAGGGTTTCCTGTTGACCACCTCCAACCACCATCTTACCTAAATATGAATTCCCTTAAAAATGCGCTAAACGTTTATTAACATAATTACGGACTATGGTATTTCAATAACAGAAGTGTCAAAACACAGAATGAAGCATTATTTCATTCAGTCTCACCCTCGAATATGTTGCTAACTCTCTTTTACTTTTAATTGTTTGCATCCACCTGACTATCTTTTTCGCCTTTCACATCCAGACTTCTTTTCAGTTCTCATTGTTCTTGCTTCCGTCTCAGGATCTTTAATGCGACCGAGAAAAAGACTACCCGATTAAATGACGGCAATTGATAACAATCGCGTGTCACACTTCTAAATGGTTCAAATGGTCGTAAACGGAATAGAAAAATCTTTCGCTTAAAGGACTTCCGTGTCTAGTAGCAGTGGATCAGCAATACTTCCAAACAGGAACCTGGGTATATTGACGATAATAGAGAAAAAAAGTTTGTAAATCACAACAATATGTTATCCTTAGTCCTAAAGAATAAGTCAAGTTTCCTCTTAAAGGACTACTGGGAAGTCGCTTGGAATAGCTCAGTCGGCAGCAAATTCCAGCATTTGACAACTCTTATAGGGTAAAAGTTGTCTGCACTCTATTCGGCTATGTTGGGTCTCCAGTTTCTGGGTGTTACCCCTTAGGTTTGTATTGGGACCAAGCCTGAGTAGGTGTCTAATGGGATGTCCAGAAGTGTTATTAAAAGGTCACCTCTAAGACGCCTATGCTCCAACGGGTAAAGGTTAAGTGATTGGAGGCGCTCTTCGTAAGGTTTGAATTTGAGTCCCCGAACTTATTTCGTGGCTCGCCGTTGGATACGTTCCAGAGTGTCCTTATCCTATTGAAGGGAGGTGGGAAACACTATGTTTTCGTACTCTAAATGGGGACGAGTAAAACTGTTGAGGATTATGTGGAAAGTCCTTCCTCCAAACTAGCCAAAAATTAGTTCCAATTTTACCAGTGCAAAGTTTGCTCGAAAAGAATTTTTGTCACAGTTAGCATAAGACTTCAAATCATAGGGTACCAGCACTCCTAAATCTGTTTCAACTTGGGAGTTTCCTAAGTTGAAACTGTAGTCCGCTACATGTCTCAGATGGACAATTTTACAATTTGAATTGTTTAAGGTACGGTCCGTTGGCGTACGCCTGTAGTGCCGCGCTTCATTATTAGTTCACCTCGATAGCCGTTATAATACCAATCTTAACGGTTCATAAATCAGAAGGCAAAGAGAAGCGGCAATTACAGTTCAAATGGTTCAAATGGTTGAGGGCGGAATAGAAAAATCTTTCACTTAACGGGCTTCCGTGTCTGGTAGCAGTGGATCACCAATACCTCCAGGCAAAAACCCAGGTATATGAACGCTAATAGAGGGAAAAAATGAATTTGGTAAATCATAATAATATGTTATCCTTAGTCCTTAAGAATAAGTCAAGTTTTCTCTTAAAGGACTCCTGGGAGGTCACTTGGACTAGCTCAGTCGGCAGCGAATTCCAGCACTTGACAACTCTAACGGAGTAGAAGTTGTGTCTGCAGTCTGTTCTGCTATGTAGGGTCTCCAATTTCTGGGTGTTACCTCTGAGGTTAGTGTTATGACTAAGCTTAAGAAGTTGTTTAAGGGGATGACCAGAAGTATTAAGGATACTATAAGTCATAAGAAGATCACCTCTAAGACGCCTATACTCTAACGGGTAAAGGTTTAGTGAATTGAGGCGCTCTTCATAAGGTTTGAATTTGAGACCCCGAACTGATTTCGTGGCTCGACGTTGTATACGTTCCAGAGTGACCTTATCCTTTTGGAGGGAGGGAGGAAATACTATGTTTCCGTACTCTAAGTGGGGACGAATAAAACTGTTGAAGATTAAATGGAAGGTTCTACCGTCAAACTGGCCAAAAATGCGCTTCAATGTTACCAGCGCAAGGTTTGCTTGAGAGGCGTTTTTGTCACAGTTCGCATACGATTTCAGGTCGTAGGGTACCAACACTCATAAATCTTTTTCAACTTGGGAAACTTCTAGAGGGGAGTTACCTAAGTTATAACTATAGTCTGCAACATGTCTCAGATGGACTACCTTGCACTTTGAAGTGTTGAAGTTAAGTCCGTTGTCGTCTGCCCAACTTTGAAGTGGAGTCAGATCCTCCTGAAGAACTAGTATATCATTGTGAGTACGTATCTCTCTCCAAAGTTTCACATCATCTGCAAAAAGCAATAAGTCAGATGAAACTTGTTGAGGAAGATCGTTAATATAAATCAAGAAGAGAAGAGGTCCTATTATTGAACACTGGGGGACCCCACTAGGACATTCCATAGCCCGAGAGAGAGTGAAGTTAACCCTGACCTTAAAGTGTCGGTTTTCTAAATATGAAGAGAGCCAATCAATTAAAGGGGGTTTTATACCCAATCGTCTAAGCTTCTTGATAAGACATGCATGGTTGACCCTATCAAAAGCTTTTGAGAAGTCCAGGTAAGTGACATCAACCTTCCCCTTGCGATCAAGGTTGGTTGTCCATCTATCCACCGCAGTCAGCAGGTTGGTCACACAAGAATGACCTTTTCAGAAACCATGCTGTTGAGGCGAGAAGAACTTTGAGGATGATAAGTGTTCTAGTATGCCGTCGAATACTAGGGATTCCATAATTTTTGAAGGTATGGAGAGAAGGGCCACTGGTCGGTAGCTTGAGGGTTCACTGCGTCGACCTCCTTTGAAAATTGGTGTGATGTGGGCCAGCTTCCAAATTTCCGGTAGTTTGCCTCTGCTTAGCGAGTGTGCAAACATCACGCTAAGTGGTGTCGCCAGGATTGAAGCTGCTTCCCTCAATACAGCGGAATGAACCATGTCCGGACCAGGAGAAGTGTCTTTTCTTAGGTTCTGCAGTTTACGGAGCACCAGGTCAGCACTCAGGTCCACTTTGGAAAGTCCTGTACAGGTGCAGGTGAAGCTTTCGTCAGTATGGTTGATGTGGGTCAGCTGGAATGTCCGGGAGTATTGTTCAGCCAAAAGGTTAGCGGCATCACTGTCGTTGTTGGTCGGGCCATTAGGACCAAGCAGTTGGGAAACTCCAGTTTTGCCTTGTCGAAGAGAAGCTGCATAACTGAACAAGCTTTTCGGATTGGAGACGAATCTATCGATAAGCTTGGTCTGGAACTGAAGTCTGTCTTCTCTTATTGGCTTTGTGCATATGTTCCTTATATGTTTGTATTGCCTGTACGAGCCGTTGTTATCAGTTCGTTTATATTCAGCCCAACAGTGCCTTTTGCGGCTTAGCAAACGACGAGTGCGGTTCTTGATGATTGCAGGTTGCTTGTAGCTTTTTGGGACCATTTGAGGAACTGAATGCTCAGTAGCACATAAGATCGTGTGCAGTAAAAAATCCCAATGAGCATCCACTTCAAGTTGAGGGTGAACATCCCAATCCACCTGTTGTAGATAGTCCTGTAAATCTAACACATTCAACCGTTTGAAGTTCCAGCGCTTGTTGCTAGTAGGATATCGTAGCTCCGTTTTGCTGACAAAGCTGAATGATAAGACGGCGTGATCACTTTTCCCCAGGGGAGCCAGGATTGAGAGGTCGTCAACTAGGAATTCTTCATTTGTGAATACCCAGTCTAAGCGTGACGGCGTCTGACTGTTTCTCCAACGGGTTGCCGACTTCACATTTTCAAATAATCCCAGGTAGCCGATAAGGTTGAAGAACAGAGCTTCAGTAGAGTTGGCACCACCAATGTATGTATGTTCCACGAAGTTGATTCTAGGGAGATTGAAGTTAATCATTCCAGCAGACGTTTGTCATACACGATGTCGGCAGTGGGCTTCCTGTAGATGACTCCAACTAGACACCTCGAGGTGGTGGACAATCTTACTGAGCACCATACTGACTCATCAAGATTGAGAAACTCTTGGTTATGAAGTTGGTGCGCCTCCAGGCATGACCGTACGTATAGCGCTACCCCCCCCATTCCTGTTTTTCTGTCGTTGCGAAATAAAGACATCCCAGTTATTGCTAACTCTTGGTCCGTAAACTGAGACGTTATCCAAGTTTCGGATATTCCTATCAGATGGGCATCATTAGCGTTGCTAAGTTCACGTAGCTCATCCATTTTGTTTGGCAAGCTCGCGGCATTCGTGTATAGGCAGTTTATGCTTTCAATTTGGAACGCGTGAGCCTCTTCTTGTTTGTCTATATGAGCCGTGTGTGAGTGGACAGGTAGCCTACCTATACGATGTTTACCGAGTTGGTAGTCCCTGTCCTTTACACGTTTTTTTTATGATCAAGACAGTCCACGAGCGGAATTGTCAGCTCCAGCTTTCGTTTGTGCTTGATCCTGCTGTCGTGGGGCCTATCCGGATGCATATGGGTGCCAGTTGGCAACCGACGTCTATTGGCACGAAATGCTTCCAGAGTTGCAGCCGCCATGGGGGGGTCCATATTTTCCGGCACACCTTGCACAATGATATTTCGTCCACGGAAAAACGCCTCGCGAGATTCCTTAGGGATGTTCCGGATAAGATTGCGTTCAGAATACGGTATGTCTGGCAGTATTCTTACGTTCCCATCGGACTTCAGTAAGTGACTGGCTAGCAGGACGTCTTCTACGTCGGAGGCATTCTTAAGTGTAACACGAAGCAGCCTCAGGTGGTTTAGGTGGTTAGAGTCCTTCCCCCGAGTGAGCCGTGTGACGGTCAAAGGCTCTATTCTAGGGAGTTCAAGCCTCTTGTTTAATTCTCCCCAGAGCATCCTATAGTTTTTGTCCTGCAAACTGAGAGGAAGGTCGGGGTTGTCAATAAGGTTCATGATTATGACAGAGTCGTCACGAACCGTAATTGATTTCGCAGGTTTTCCAGGGCGTCTGGGCTTGGTATCTTGTTGTTTGGATGTCGAGGCGCGTTTTCGATTCCTGGGCTCAGTGATGACCGGGCGGACAGTCTTGGGTGTAGACTGTGCGGCCAAAGCACCAATTGATTTCCGCACGGTACTTGGGACGTTGAGTTTCGGAGGGGACGCTTGGGCTTTATTACTCTTGTTAACGTGAGTCCATCCACCTACAGGATTTTTGGGAACCACATTCACATTCAAGGACTGTTCCCCGGGGGACCCAAGTTTACTGAGGGAGTCGATGACAGTCGATGTTAAGATGGTGCTGAGTTTCAGCACATCATCACTCGTGCTGTTAACAGCACCGTCGATAACCGACCTGTCAGTATCCTTTTTCTTATTTGCCCTATGCTTTCCAGCTTTGTTACCCGTCATGATGCTATCATTTACCGAATTCTTAGACAACTTATCTCTCAGACCTGTCAGTAAAGTAATGATAGTACCCAACATAACTACCGTATCGGTGTTGCAGGTAACACATACCCACCTACGATCAGACTTACTGAGTCTGCTATAGGCTGCTGCTGTTAGATCTGTACATGCTTCGTGGAACCAACCTTTGCAGTTGTCACATTGCATGCCAGATGTAACGGCAAAACGGCAACCAGGTCTTTTGCATGAATTTTTCATGGCTAATGATTTAGACTGTCTTAAAAATACGAGCAGTAAATTTAGGACCGTTAAAAAAACACACAGTACAAAAAAACTGGCAAAAATGTATAAAAACAGTTAACGATAAGCTAAAGCTAGCCTTTACGTGAAAACTATAAAAAAAACCGATAGTGAGCTGAGGCAAAACCACAGTTAACTATTAATTTGAGTGAAACACAAAAAAAAGAAGTGATTTACCGAACGTATAGCTCAGAATAGATTCTTTGGATTGGAAATGATACTTTTGTTGCGTAAGAACACAGCAAAAGTTTGAGAAATGTAAATCACGTTAGGACTAAACTTCCCGTTCGAATAGCGCGCTTTTTATATTGAAAAATAACGTAGGTCAGAAAGCTGTGAGCACATGAGCAAATGTTAGCGAGCGAAACATACATGACATGTATTGGAGATGGCTGGCAAGCCAACTCACTTTTAACAAGCGTTAATCAATATTTATAGTCAGACAAGAATAAATGACAGCATGTGATAAGTAGGATAAGAAGTGTGCACACACGTACGCTCATATAAAAAATGGTCGGAGTTAATAAGTGAATAAATAACAAGGTATAAACATGACTGATAATGGACTTGGCCAGAAGCTAGAATAAAAAATATAGGCTCAGCATATAAACCGATACAAAACGCCCCACTTTGAAGTCGAGTCAGATCCTCCTGAAGTACCAGTTTATCCTCTTGGTTGCGTATCTCTCTCCAGAGTTTCGCATAATCAGCAAAAAGCGATAAGTCTGACGATACCTGCCGCGGACGATTGTTTATATAAGTCGAGAAAAGAAGAGGTCCTAGTACTGAACATTGAGGAACCCCATTAGGTCATTCTATAGACTAGGAAAACTGAGGTTAACCCTTACCTTAAAATGTCAACTTTTTAGATATGATGTGAGCCAGTCAATTGGAAGTTGTTTGATACCCAATCGTTTGGGCTTATCGATAAGACATATATGGTTGACCCTATCATAAGCTTTTGAGAAATCAAATAAGAACAAAAAGCTTGTAAGTAACAATAAGTAAATGAACTTGTATATTTCGAACCAAATTCGGTAAACCATGACATTTCAGTTGCTTGTAAAGATAGTGGATTTCAATAATTGTATGAAAGCTATATTTTGTTTGTACGCATCAAGTTGCTTTGGAGAGCGTTTGAGAAATTTCAAACGGAGTCGTAAATGGAGAAACCATAATGTGAGTTAAAACAGCATTGAGATATCTGAAACTACAGAAGCCTATGTTTTACCTGTTTTGGTCTTTTTATATCAAACTTAAGAAGCAGTTACTAAGCGTCATAGCTACTTTTCCTGGTAAATACGTATTCGATCTAATCTGTTTTTGAACGTCAGTACTATTACGAGGTTCATGCATGTTTATTTCTCATTTACCCTCATTTAACAAACGAAGAATGCAGTATGAATCGCGCGTGCTTATGCCTCGTCAAAATCTCAAAGATATTCACTTTTAAAAGTTTTTGGAAACATTTTACACTCGCATGCCTGTAATGGTATAAAAGCTGATATGCACTTGAAGTCATACGAGTGAAAAACTTTTATTTGTCCAAGTGACGTAACTTGGATAGAAAATTATCGTGTACGTAGCATTCGGCCGTACAGAGAGTATTTTGGATATGAATTTCGACTGCGTGACAGATCCGATTATTGTAAAGTTGTTCACTGAAATATATCGTCTCCAAAATTTTGAGCAATCCTAGCCGTTTATGTGTTTAAATAAACATTGTAAACGGCAAGAGATGTGCTTTACACTGCAGAGTTTCCAACTTCACTTGATCATCAAAATTTATAAATGTTCATAAACGTTCATGGAAGTATATATACCTATTGAACCTCTTTCGTCTCTTTGCTGATGAATGTCAATGAACAGCAATTACTGGATCAGTTGCCAAGTGGCGAGGCTTTTTTCTCATACTTCATTTCGATTTATTAGGGTTTTAGTGTTTACAATTAAATAACTGCGATTTATCTCGTTTTTTCAGAGGCACCGTACCTACAAACTAGATGAAAAGCTACCCACCTCAATACATTGCAGCTTTTTTTATTTAGAGCAGTAAAGTACAGTAGTGAATTCTTTTGTGATGAAGGCATGAAAGACTCAAAGTATTGAATATGGCTTATACAAAATAAAGACCAAAAATTTAAGTAATCATTTACACTTGCATTTGTGCAGTGTTTTGGTGGAAAATTAAATACTCCCTGTCCATTAAGAAAGAGAGAAGGTGCGAAAGCAAATTAGGCTTACCATCACAAAGCAAGAGATAGGTTCTAATTATGGATACATCAAGATTCTTGTTTTGGTTCTATAAGGCTTTAAAACAATAAAGAAGCCACCAATGTATTTGGCTTCATGAAGAAGCTTAGGATAGATTCAATCTAAAGTTGAAGGCTGAAGGCATACTACAGATTTTCACGTATTTACCTGTGTAATAAAAGTAACCATGAGTCAGTTTTCATTTACATTCAGTAAACCGAAATACAAATTTATATAATTACCAAAATCCTGCCATGATATAATTCATTTAAGTAAGGCGTATGTCTTACACAAACGGTGTAACCATGTGGAGAAACTGGCCCTATAATCAGTTATCTGAGTTTGGGAAAGCGGAATATCAGAAGCTAGAAGTAGGTGCATATCATGTTTTCTATAGGTGAAACCAACGTCTTTTGCAGTGAACAGATATGCTGTCCAAGAACTATTGCGTATGAACAATACAGATGATTCAGTAGTGAGTACCCAGCTACGTTTTGTTTTGGACTCTCTGGCTTTCACAAGCATGCGAGGGTGAGTGTCGAAGAAGAACAGAGAATATCGTTCAGAAAATTACGGGATGTATAAAAGTTAAGAAACCAGCTTTAAGGATTGAATAGTTATTTCACAAGATTCTTTTTCAAGATTACGCGTAGCGATGATAGCATTTTACACGAAATTAAGACAGAAAGATATTCAAACTATCCTAATCCATCTAAAATAAAAACGGGCCACATATTTGGCCACTGCTCGTTAATTCTTGAGTGGACGAACTAGACAAATTCGCTGAAAACTAGAAATGTCTGTTGCTTTGACCCGGTTTTATTACAGTGAATATTAATTTGTCAATGTCTCAAATTTTCAGCGCTCTACAGACGTTTTGTTAGTAACTTTACAAAGGTGCAGGGCTTTTATATCATTAATTGTAAACTTTACGCAAGTAAGCGTTTGATTTACAAGACAGTAAAAAACACGGTCGTTTCCAATTTTTTATAGAAATAACCTATTGAATGGAGGGAGATTCAGTAAAAGATCTAGCGGCAGCAAAACTTAAAACTGAAATCTTTGAAAAAAGAGTAAGTTTCACAATGAAAGATAAGAAGTATTTATTTTTCCATAATCTCTTGAAACAACTAATCTATATTGTTTTCGGATAGAACTGGAATTTTATTTACTTATTTATTTAAACACATAAATATTGGTACAAGGAAGCACCAGATATTAATGCGCCGCACAAATCTCATTTGATTTGTGCGAGGGCCGTTATACTGCCCAGGTGCCCAAACTTAAGCAGGTGGTTTTCTTAGGGGACCACACCCGGAGCCTTTGACCTAAAGGTCTAGCCCACAAGGCAGTGGAGCATCGTGAGGAGATGCGGTCCCATGGTTCGTACGCCATTTGTTCCCTCTGGATGCTGGAGCCCATGTGCACCATTGGTTTTTAATCAGGGTTTTCCAACTCCCCTAGGTGGACCAGCCGTGTCCACCAACCCGGTTAAAGCGCCGGACATTCACTTTTCGTCCTCTCAAATTCGTAAACAACACCCTCGCCACGAGAAGACAGTGAGTAGGACTTCCCTGGTAGGAGCTATATACGCGTGGCCATGTGAGAGCATTTGGAGAGGGAGGGCGGACTCTCTTCACTCTCGGCCATACCAGGGTATTTGGGGGCTACAGAACTGGAATAAACTGATATATTTTACTTGATCCGATCTCCAAACAATCAAACACTGCTTTGCATGAATGTTTACTTCAAGACATATGTGCAATTTACTTTAGGGACTCTGTCCATTATTGGCTGTTATATATATATATATATATATATATATATATATATCCCTCACAATCATAAATTGTTTTCAATGTCTATTGACAATTATTGTAATGTGTTCTGCCTTATAACGAACAGCAAGTTCTAAAGCAACATACTACGGACAATTCTACAGTACAACATATTCAGAAAACCATGAATTCTGCTAAAATATGACTCTCAATCACTTAAGACAGAAACGTTAAGAAGTAGAATCTAAAATGGTTCAGAAATTATGATGTGTTTATTATTAAACTTTATTTATTCGATAAAAATATATGTTTGCTATGTCGTTGATCTTTATTGGGCCATCTGATTCCATAATTTAATAATCTCTGGGTAGATATATATTCGTGATTGATTTTGTACATACCCTTTGTCTTAACGCATATGATTCAACATAAAAAGTCGAATAATAATAGTATTGTGAATGCACATATTTTGTGCATTCCTATAAACAATCAGTTATTTGGGACTCAATTTATATATCCAACTAAAAGGTGAATAAAATATAAGTAAGTAGGTAGACAATTACATACAGGGAAGTATAAATGCATATCGAAAATTACAGTAAGATAAGTGAAAAAGTACGCCTACAAAAACAATTACATTAAGCCCGACATTGATAAATGTGGAAAATTGTACTTGCACACCAGTTCATGAAATACATGATAAGATTAGAATGGCACACTTACCGATCATACTGGAATAGGTTTCATACTACTGTAATAAGAACTTCTGTAATATACAGAGTCATAAAATATTGTCACGGTAACACATCTCAATAATAAATAAAAGGTAAGGACATGGTAAAGACTCTTTCTAAAATAAAGTAAACAAAAATAAAATACTAACAAATCATGAGCAATGAAAATATTATGCACTCCATCTCCTGCTACCTGTAAAATTACGATTATAAGTTTTACTTGTTGCGGTTGCATTTACATGATGTTTAATAACAACCGTCAGGGGAATAATTCTCCTTGGTGCTTTTGGAAAGTCCATGTTAATATTCAGTTTTCTGAGATAACTGTTCAAGCATTTAGTACTACTCATTGAACTTTCAAAAAGTTTATTATCGTCAAATTAACGCAATACTTTTTGTGTATACTGAGTTCTGTATTTAAATTCTAATATGCTTAGACAGTTTGTTCAGATTCAGTTTTCTTTCACTGTAACTTGAAATGTATCGAAAACCCTACTACTCATAAATAACAGTATATTTTTGTACTTTTACGTTATTCCTCATATATTTTGTAAATCAAGTACCATGAAATAGAATATGAAAAAGAGAAATATCGAGAAGAAGCTCGTCTAGCTAAAAATCATTTAGAATTAACAGAAACTGCCCTAAAGAATGCTGAGGAAAAACTTAAAGAGTATCAAAAGAATATTAAAAAATTAGAAGATGATCTACATACTTATGAATTATTAAAACATCGAAGCCAGGCAGCTGTAGTTGGGCTACAAAAAGTAGCAAGAGAGTCTCAAGACAATGTTATTCATTTAGAAACACGTTTGAGGTAAGTTTTGAATAAATAGTGCCCATGGGTATCAATGTTTTTTTTCTTGACATATTCCTGATACATTGTTATTGATTAGTTCACTAACGGTAATCATAGATTGAAACCAATATGGACGGATACTAACTCATAGAAGTCAAAATCCATCGAAGTTGACAAAGATATTCTAGACATGACATATATATATATATATATATATATATATATATAATCGTTAAGATGTGACTATTTTAATGACAATTGTTTAACTCAGCATAACAAGTATTTTTACTTGTCTACTCCAAATATCTTACTTCAAATGAACTTCGTCAATTGTGCATACAAGGATTATTAACAGCGTATGTTTATACTGAAAAACACGCAGACCAAAAGTGAACTGTATTTTTTTTTTACCCGAATGTATTTAAATCTTTACTGGCTTCAATGTATGATGAGATTGACATTTAAAACTGATAACATGATATCTAATTAAAATTGACTATGTCCAATATTATTTATTTCAATTTCCTAATTTTAAGATGGCATAATATCTTAAAATAAACATTACGGTTGAATACGGATGAAGATTTAGTTTTAGCAACTTGGTGAACTCGTTTAAAAGTACACAAATGGTTGTATAATTAAGTTACTCAGTACTTCAGACAATGTTTGATTATGAAATGAATATTGCTCTCAGTCCTTCTATTAAGTTTAACTATATCAAAATTTTCTCATCATTTAACAGAAATCTAACAGAAAGCCAAAATTCTGAACAAAAGAATCTTCAGAAAAAAATTGATGAATTCAATAAGTTTCGTTTAGAACTTGGACGTCGAGTTGGTTTATCTGAAATGAATGCAGATCTTGCTAATGTTATGGAGAAAGTAATCGTTATTTTACAAAATTATTTGATGCATTAATTATAACTAAAAGACCAGTGATATTAACTAAATGTTTAGAGATAACTAGGAGTCTATAACAAATATAAAAATGATGAGTCTTGGAAAACATATGAATACAAACCTAGAATGGCGTATGCGAAGAATACATTCAGTAATCTTTGAATTAAGTTTGCCTGTTATGTGAAAAACAACAGGAAAACATATTATTCCTGGAAATCTTACGAAAAAGTAGTTGTAACAAGTGATCCTAATACAAAAATGAT
This sequence comes from Schistosoma rodhaini, assembly GCA_944470415.2. Lineage (NCBI taxonomy): Eukaryota > Metazoa > Platyhelminthes > Trematoda > Strigeidida > Schistosomatidae > Schistosoma > Schistosoma rodhaini. The sequence continues at coordinate 57,742,438 of OX104044.1, forward strand.
TAAAACTATGGCGTCTTTGCATTTATACTTGCAAGTTTATGGCTTTTCAAATTATACTCATACAATAAGAATGGATAGTAATTCATTATGTGTAACAAAACATATCACTTTTTTATGATGACTACAAATAATAATAATATATATATATATATATATATATATATAATGTACTTAGGTAAAGTTGAATTCCAAGTCATAATTCGATGGTTGAAAATGGAGTGAATAAGTCGTTAGAACATGGAATTACATTAAAATATATGAAACTTTTAACCATGATTTTCTCAATATGATGAAGACTTCTACGGAGTGTCTAAAAACGTTATACAAAACGCAATCTTTGATATATTAGTTATAAATGTTATATTGAGTAAAATATATTTTCTTATATCATCATTCAACTCAAAGAAATGTCTTTTTTTTAATAATGACAATGTTAAGGTTTCACAGCGTTTAGATGAAGCGGCTCTACTTGAACTTAAATGTACACAGAATACATCTAATTTGAATAGGACCATTACAGAACTAAATTCAATAAAACGAAGTACAGATGAAGTGACCAAGAGAAGTGAAGAATACATACAAGAAAGGAAAATACTTAATGAAGTAAGTTAACTAACTACTTTTGATGATATAATATTTGATAAAAATAAACATTGTAACATTATGGAACTTTCAACACAAGGCCGCGACCGACCTCCTGTAGGACTGAGATGTAATCACAACTGATTGATCACTGGGTGGTGATCAATGTCATGCGTGTCAAGCCCTTCTTAGTGCTGATCGAATGCTACCGACCAAATTGCAGTGCGGCCATTAGTCTAGGTGGCTCGACATTGCATGCACTATGTTGAGATAAGATGGTGGTTGGAGGTGATCAACAGGAAACCGTTTCGTGATACTTGGCACTCGTCAGCAGTGTCGAGCCACCTAGACTAGTGGCCGCATTGCAATCTGATCGATAGCATTCAATCAGCACTAAGAAGGACTTGACACGCATGACATTGATCACCACCCAGTGATCAATCAATTGTGATATATATATATATATATATATATATATATATATATATATACTGCTCTGACTAATTTAATCACTTGGTAAATTATTGTAAGCTACCCATATTTACGGAAATTCATTATAATTTTGCTTTGAATAATAGAAGATGAAAATACCATTTTTAGATGGGAGACAGGTAGAACTCATAAATAGAATGCTAAGAATTGCGCGTGTATAGAGTGTACAAGCAATTTTTATATGACAAAAATAGAATTTTGATGAGAAGACATCCCAACGAGATAACAGTTATAAAGTTGGCTAAAGCAACCAGATTTATCCATTTTTAGCCTAACTAGTGTTTTTTTCTTGATAAGTAAATACAATCTGAATATTTTAGCAACCACTGAAGATATCTCATTTTCTGTTGATGTTTAATAGATCGATGGAATCTTACTGTGTTAATTCATTGAAAACGGTATTTGTCTCACCTATATTAGTAGGACCAAAGAATTAGATTAATCTTGCAAGAGAATTGAGTCAAGTGAAACAGGATCAAAATAATTTTATCTCAAAAATTTACATAAAACAAATTTATTTGCTTTTAAGAAAGTGTCTACTGTCAGATAAAAGTAATACTCACTTTACTCTATATCATATATTTCATTAAAGAAAACAACTCTCAGCATAGAATATACAATACTGAAACCAAATCCCCGTTTCATATTCGTTTAATTAAAGAATATCACAATTCTATTGCATAAAAAACTCTACAGTGTGATATGTTGCCTATCATATACACCTGTCAGTGTTTACGACTAGTCTTCCACCAATTCTGATACTTCTTTCATTTATTGATAATTACATTCGTGTTAAATTGTAATATCCTGTATACACGCGTAAATACACGTGACGAACAGATATAATTAGTAACTTAAAATAAATGTAAGACAATTTGAGATAATTTGGATTATCCTGTTGCACATATATTTGATTGATATTTGATCAGTCTTAGTTGGAATATGAACATCCTTTGCGGATTACCTAGTTAATGTCATTAAGACACTAGGTGTTATAGAATAAATGGGACCTGCCTAGCAGTAGAATCCAGAAGGCGCTTTTGGTTTTGTCCGGGACTGTTCAGCTGGATTTACCTGGGCTCCGGAACTGATGTCCACTTCGAGACTCGAATCCAATACTATTTACCTCCATTTAGCAACTCAGTTCAGATAGCCGCCCACCTGCGCGATGGAGTGAATTCTAATTGATATATATTATTCGTTCGAATTTTCCCACTGGTGTTTAAGACTTTAATCGATCAGTTTCTTCAGAGATATGTGCACCCTGTTCAGATAGTCTCGATATAGACAATAAGTCACGAGGGGTTTTAAGTAGAGATGAATGGTAGCTAGTGATGGAATCCAGACCAACCACAGCTAAACATATGTTAGTCAAAAACATCGACAACGAGACAATCCGAACCACTTTAGATTGAACTAAATTTCATACTCATTACACAAGTGAGTGGCTATTTGGACTCAGTAGCTGAATGGAGGCAAATAGTATTGGGTTCGAGTCTCAAAAGGACATCAGTTCCGAAGTGCAGATACATCCAGCTGAATAGTCCCAGACAAAGCCAAATGCGCTTTCTGCATTCTACTGCTAGCTACACTCTATATATTTTATAACAAAATATAAGACAGAAAAGCTCATAGCAAGGAATGGAAATGTAGTGACTCATTATTTTCAGAATACAGTTGTTTCTTTGGTATTTTATGGAATAAAATCTACTATAGTTTATCAAGTTCATTAGAACTAATCTTTACATCACAGAACTTGAGAATGAGAAACTGAATCTTCTTCAATAACCACTAATCTCCATAAATTTGTAAGTATATCTTGTTGATAAACCCCGACAATCATAAAACCTAGATATACTCCCTATTAAAGATAATCTTTCACCATCTGACACCATTATACATATGGCTTTCTCATTTTTATTCACTTAAACTAATGACCACACTCCATACTATATAAGTGAGACTTCAGGTTACACTGAGATCTCAACACTATAATATCAGAAGTTGTTCAGTGACTGATTAATTCTGTCTATTTCACATAAAATACAATTAAATATAACTTCAACTTCAATAGTTATCTTTTTTGTTCTTACTACTAACCAGTAATACTTTACATTTCTTTATAACAGAAAATAAATTTACTTGAGGCCAAAAATGCAGATTTAACTTCACAATTAACATTATTACAAAATATGTCACAAGCAAAAGAAATTATCATTAAAGATCTACGTAATCAAATAGATGGATTACAAAATAATAAACAGTTAATTGAAGAAAGAAATAAACAAACTGCATTCAAACTTCAAATGGAAAGTACACAAATGAAAGCTTTATTGTAAGTGAAAATAAATAAGGTAAATAATTGCATGAATACTGACATAGTATTATTTTGAGTTCATAAGTGATTAAGAATTGCAATAAATAAAAGATATAGTTAAGCTAAAATCTCAAACAAGAAGCGTTTCTTTAGCTGTCAAAGTTCCTTTCACTTTTATGGAGAATGTAAATAAAAAGTAAAGTAAGATACCAGTTAGGTCTTACTTTGAGTCTTATCTTATAAATTCCAAAGCCATTACGTTGCAGCACCTCGAAGACTTTGGCCATGAAGTCATAATGGACCAAAAGAAGCCAGAGGGACAAGGTTACAGAATAATTAATTTTCTCTTTTGTCGACCCAGTTCTAATGTCGGCAAATAATGGGGGATGAGGAAACCTATGAGATAACATTCTTTGGTGTTTCAAGATGGAGACATCAAATGAATTGCTACGCTACTACCAAAAACGGACTGCCAGACATAATTATCGTTAACATATTGTTACTACCGAATATGAGAGATCATTTGAGACCGACAACTATAGAACTCTGAGAGTCGTCGAATATTTTCAGCTCTAAAAAGGCCAGTTCTTTAGAATAGAGTGGATGGGCTCTTAGCGACCCTTATATACTCGACGTTTTACAGCTACACTGACTTTTCGACAGCACCAAAGATGGCTCATATTAGCATCAAGTTCACGAGTTTTTACCGTACTCAAACACCATCATTGGCATTTGCATAACTACCTGACGTATCAGATGCAACTAGTATTCACTCTCAATCTAGATTAAATAGATAGGTAGAACAGTTTAAGGAACAGTTTGGCTGACTTTCAGCTAGCCTTCAATTGTAGTCTAATCCCAAATAACCTGACTAGTGAATCGATACAATTTCCCAACTGTAAATGAAGGGAGAGCAGCAGGACCTTATGGCTTATCAACCAAAAGTAAATAAATCTGTTATCAGGAAATACTGATTAACATGACAACCTTAAATGTCAGAAACGTTTTATTATTCTTATTTCACTATTTTTTCTACTCCAGAACGTCACTTTCTGCATCTTTATCAACAATTGATAAACCATGTCAACCAACTGAAATAGGTGTCAAAGAATCTATAGAGAGAATTTTAGATCAAATTGTTCAAATGCGTGAGGTAAGCTGATAGTTTATTCGTAGATAAATGAATTAAGCTCAGTATTATATGAATTTCACGTGGTTGGTTCATATAACTGTTGTAGTATACCAGTAACAATCTTGAAGAAATAACATTGAGTAAAATGTTATTTAATTTGATAAACATAATCAATTTCGTGAAACTTTCAGTTATAGTTTACCATGACTTGTATTTCCAATATTAAATATCTAAGGAAAACAATAAACAATCTTCAACAATGGAATTATTTCTTTCTCATAATCACTTAGTGTTTATTTTATTTATTTAAGGCTGGAAATAATTTTCAAAGTAAAGTACTTGAGCTTCAAAATCAATTTGAAGCACAGCATAAAGCTGGTTTAGCAATGAATACAGAATTGAAACAGGCAAGAGAACGAGTACAACAAGCTGAAACTGATTGTGCACGAATGGAAACTGAGTTATCAGGTCTTCATCTTTTATACAAGCAAGATCAGGAATTAAAAGAGAAAGTTAGTAAAATACGTGGAATAATTATTTGTTAAATAGTTTCGATGTTAAAATTATGTTTACAGTAAATAACCTCGTTTGTAAGGTAAACAAGTATTTAGATTATTCTTCTCATAACATCAGAATTAAGCACTTTTTTAAGCTGCATCAGAGACATCAGCATTGGAGCTGTATTAGCATGATGAACGAAAACTTGGGTGGCGAGAACATGGTAGTTGTTTAATGCATTATCACAAAGTGACATATTTAAATGTGAAAATCATAAATTAAATACATCACTTGCACATCCTCTGCATACTCCATTATTCCTCTAATTCCGTTGTCATTGTGATTGCTCTCCAATTCCTTCCCGCTCTCCTGATTTTAAACTTCTGCTACCAGGTATTTCACTTCCGATTAATGTTACATACTACTTTCATCTGTCAGCATAGGAAGCGCACAACACAATCATACTTCTTACCCGTATACTTCATTTAAATCATTTCTAATCACTTATAGTTAAACAGAGGGTCCTAATTACTATCCGATAACACGCTCTGATCAGTGTTTACAACTGTCTAACCAAATAAATTGTAATCCATTATCTTTTTAAACAATACCCTATTAAGCGGTTAACTTTCAGTCTGGTTACTCCAAAACAAAAAAATACCTTTAATTACTTTTTGCCTAATTGAATAGTCAGACTAAATGATATTTTCTAATAGAGAAATATCAAGGAACTATCATAAACAACAATAGAACTACTAATAATTAAAATTGGTCTTTATGATAATCATAAAGTTCATAAAAGTCAATTTAAGTAATTAATAAATACAATGATTAAAGGTGGTACATAGTCACTTAAAATCCAACAATATGTAAAATAAACTGATATATTATTACTTTCTGTCATGATCATTTGATTGATCTAACTTGAACCTTTCAGAGAACTAAGTAGTACAATTATTGACAGTTAACTGATGACTGAATATTGTATCAACAACGTTTTGAGCTCCCTTCTAAATCCTGGTTTAAAATTAATGAATAAAACGAATAACTGTTTACATAGTAGGATAGTAGATTGTTAAGTATCGTGGGAGTTAACTTTTTTTGGTTTGTGAAATCTAACATTTTATTCGCTTCTAATAATAATTTTAATGATGGGTTATTTTTTAACTATCTAGATGCGTTGAATTTTTTCAAGTAAGTAATCTGAAAAAGAAATGAAATCGATTCATAGGAATTGGCAATAGTGAATATTGTGTTTTCCTAAACCAAGAATTGCCATCACTCATCGACTACTGTCTTGACCAATGTATGTAGATGCAGACTATCCGATCGGTTTTGCGAAATAACCATGATATGATGTGACACGTAATTGTTCATAATGGCGCAGGTGCACTAACTGTTTATGCTGCTGTCAGTCTTGAATTTCAATATTATTTCATACATAACTTTCCCCGTATTCTTTTCGAACCATATTCCTCAGATTTAATATTTCTTATTAAAACTGCTACTACATGATTTTGATCTTTTTGTTATTTTCATCTCATCATATTAATGTAGTATGATAACTTGGATCAACTAACATCTACAACAGACTCCATTTTGATCTGAATTTTATTTCATTTCCATCAGTGAACTCTGTTCTGTAGTTCTTTTGATTAAAATCAAGATGATTTACTTTATAATAAAAATACTAGTTATTTAAGAAGGTGACTGTATAAAATAACTTGTCGTTGGCGAATAGAGGAAACATTCATGAAATAATCTTTTGTTTCGGCTGCATTCTACATTCCAAAAGTATTGAAACGTTCATTTTTTTATATGTTTACTAAAATACATTCATGGCATCTCTTACTGCAATCATAGTTTAATAATAATAATAAATGTATTTACCATCACTTAGATGAAATCGTTGTTGATTCAATTATGTGATTACTTGGGTATACAAATCGATCACCAAGAGGCTAAACCAACTGAAATGATTTCAGCTTGTCTAGGTAAGACATTTTTCTTTAGTTTATTTTGTGCCACTAGTTATTATTGTTATTTAATAATAATACTAAGAAATTTTAGTAAGACAAGTTAGATTTCATTGAAATGTTTGCATTTGTGGTGACTTTTTATTAAAAACTGGCTCATAACAACTAAAATTATTTTAATATCTGGGAAACAGACTAATTTAATTCAAATTCACTGTGGACTCAATAGTCACAAAACCAAGATTTCAGTTTATCTGGACAAATATACAGTTCTGTTCAATATGTATACGACTGTTTTTACTCAGTATATTTATTTGTAGTTAATAGAAATGTTAAAACACTTAAAGTATCATTGTATAATTTACTATGCTGAGAATTAGGTGTAACGAATAATTTCTACAAGTGTGCTATCATTACAGTGGGAAAACTATCTATAAAAACAAACAATTTAAAGAATTTACGGTAACACTGATGGTTTCCATGTCATACTAAGTGTACTTGATATCAAAATATATTTGTTCAAGCTCTTTACCTAGAAACATATACTTGTGCTTTGATACCAAGTTACGCTGTAGTGATATTACGTATGTCTAATCAACTAGTTTAAGGAATTAGGATTATCTGACACGAAACTTTAAAACACTCACCATTAAATAGTTAAATTTTGATAGTTAAGGCTGTTTGAATTCACAAAGTTTTCAAGTCACAAGTTTTCCTTTAAGTTAATTAGATAGATGTATCATCAGTCAAGTTCTAGCTTCAATAATTAAACTTATTAATCAATTAAAAGTGAATTTAAGAAATGGAACCATTTAATGTTGAGTTACAAACTTAATGAAACACTTTCCCCTGAATATATTTGATATTATAATCAAATAGGGGTTTTGTGGATAGCATAGTAATTTAATAGTTGAATTCATGAGTCAATTGAAGCTAGACAACCATATAAAACCTGGAAGCACGGGTCTGTTGTGAGATAGTAGCTTATTGATGACAATGGTGGACAGTGGCGCAATTTTTTGAATTGGTTAAAGTTAGATATTAACACCGTTGGATGTTAACTCAGTGGTCTAGAGGTTAAGCGCTCACTCGCGAGACTGACAATTCCTGGGTTCAAATCTCGCGAGGCGTAATAGTGGATGCGCACTGTTGAGGAGTCCCATACTAGAACGAAACGACCAGTCAGTGCTTCCAGATATTCCATGGTGGTCTAGCATTAATTTACTCATGATTTCAACTATATAAAATTACTAAAATCTCCAAAAAAAACCCTTCTGATGATTAAATTAATTGTTAAGTTGATTGCTTTCAGTTTAATGAGTGACATTTTCTAAATATTTATACCACTTAAAATATCATTTGTATATCTACTTCCATGATAAACTTGATTTACCGTCACCTAGAAATCGAAGTATTATTCATTACTTATTATGTTATTGACCTGTTGTTCATGAAATATTAAGGAATTCTGTTAAAAGTTTCATCAGCTGGCTGATACATAAATAAAGTTTATCATTTATTCAAATCCTAATCTATCAATGTTTGTATCATATAGTACATACTTTTTTCCCGAATCATTTTTCTTGCCCAACTCATTTAATTTACAGATCGTATCGAGCATCTATTAAATAGAGGTTGCTTACCATGGGTATGCGTTCAGTCAAGTGAGATTCGTGATCATCATCATTTTAAAAATCATGAACCATTAGTTCCTCATGAACAATTTGTTCGGACTTGTGATAATTCAAATAAATGTTTACATGATCTAGAATGTCATCAATCGCATTTACCATGCCATATATATATGGCTAAGGAGATGCCAGAAAATGATTGTGATCATAAACAGATTGAACATTTAACAGATCAAATTATAAAGAACCAAGGTCAGTTATCATTAAAAGACTGGCGATCAATCAAAAAATTGTGTAACTTATGTAATGAGAAATTAGTAAAATGTTTTTCTGATCAGCTAAGTGAATTATTTGAACAAATTACAGAAATCCATAAGGCAAATGTACAAAATCCAAAGTGTAATGACCAAATTTTAGCTAAATTACAAGAAGAACTTGAAAGTAAACAAATAGAATTAAATGATTTCAAAAACGACTTCGAATTACAGATCGCAGATAGAGTAAGTTGTTAAATTTAGGACATTCATAAATTTTAACAATATCTTTTGTGAAGAACAATATATATTGTAAATCTGGTAAGTCTAATATGTTGTGTGAATGTGGTCTATGTCCATAAATTAAGTATTGATATGCATATACACCTAGCTTTTTATGTTTTATACTGTAATCTAACCAAAAATTCAATCACATAACCGATATCACCTTCATTTTGAACATCTGGACAGTTTCACTATCTATCATATAAACAAGGTAAACCAAAGCCAACTGAATAAAGGTGTACTTCATAAATGCGTTACATTCATCTCTCAAGTGTGGTAAAGAAATTCCCTAGAGCTAAGATCATTTGATACAAGCCATAATATCAGTGACATTTATTGATACAACTTCTGATCTCTCGTACATTGTTGCCGGACTACTTAAAAATGCTAGACAAATTTTAATCTATACTATTCAGTCTTGTTATCATAGATGGCCTGATAAGTTATCTAAACTTCATGCCAACTTCCCGTTTTATAAAATTGAGTACAGTTTAAAAAAAACTGTAACAGAATGATATAAACTCACATATTCCAGGTACTCTCGTCAATTGCTTACAATCTAGAAACAACAGTACTTTTAATTTAAAACCATTGTAAATAATTTTTATCGTAACGATAGAGATTATTAGGAAAATAATAAATCTGGAAGAGATGTTCTGATAGTTAAATATTCCATTAATCCTGATCCCTTCATAATTTTAAATAAAGCCAAAAGAACAATATTTTCAGAATAAAGTTGACACGTTATATTTTAAGGCTTCTCATCAGTTGCAAACGAGCTAAATTTTTATTACATATCATTACCAGTAAAGATTAGTACGAAACGACATTAAAAAACACAGGAGGAAACAACATAACAGTTAAGATTTATTGGTATTTATATGTTGAAGATGAAATGATAAAAAAAGAAGGGGTGAAGTTATAAATGATAATAAAGAGACAATGAATCAAAACAGGCTGCCACCAAATGACTAACAATCAAGGCCTCTGTTTGATACAAAATTAAAGTTAATTTCATTTTGTCATACTTCAAAATAAACTTCTTTGTGTATCCACTATTTATATCACTTTTTTATATATTTATTGTAATCAATGTGAAACTTCTAGAAGAGAACATTTCGAAAAGCATGGAGAGAAGTTTCTAGAAAATAAGCAATGCCGAAGTAACTCAATAACGTTAAAAACTGTATAGATTGACAAAGTAAAATAAGAGCTCATTAAAGACGCAAGACTGCAGAAAAAGAATTTGTAATTCGGAGCATGAAGTGTTACGAAACCAACCGTTGTAAGATGGAGTCATCAGAGTGATGCGAGACTGATAGGTGTATCATAATCAATTACTGAATTCGGTCTTAATCTTCTAATAAAGATGCTTTGCCAAAATGTAACAGATTGGAAGTTGTTTGGGCACTGGTTATTTTGAGAAATCCTGAAATCAAAACACCGTGCCCACTGACAAATAGATGAATGTTGATTGCACTGCTGAAAACATGTTGACCTTTTTTGTCTCAGTTAGTGTGGAATGTCCTCAAAGTTGCGAGAATGAATAAGTTCGTAATAGAGTATTATTTTCAGAAGGTATGACACCAGTAAATCTATAAGTTACTTTGCTCGCATTTATTAGAATAAAGAGCAGTATGTAAATAACTTGTGAACTTTAGTGCTATTTATAATGTCAGTTGATTCACGTCAGCTGACTGGATTCAACTCTCTCAATGAAAGACAGAAACCAAAAGTCTTTACTGAGATGCACTAAGCCACTTAATTATAGACTAGTTAACTTGTCCAAAACAGCTACATTTAGAAAATTGGACCGATACTTAGTAATGTAGTGTATAAACTAAAACAAACTTGATCATCGCTCACATTAAAATTACTTCGTCAAAACTAGATGCATAGTAAAGTTCCATACAAAACTTAAAGTATATGATTGGGTACGCTTTGAAAGCAACATTATTAACAGGACTGAAATTTTTAAAAAAACCGACATCACAGAATACATAAGTTAAAGCATACATATCACTCGATCCTATTGCTACTTTGAATTCACTTGTATGTAAAATTTATATTTCATACACTTAGTTGTATTGACTGTGTTATAATTGTTTTGCTAATAAACGACCCAGCTACTCCTATTGCTTAGTATTCTTATACAATAGCACTCGACAAGACCCCAAAATCAGAACACGTTGAACAGGAACGAAATTGTATTCAAAATAACAAGGGTAGGTGAACAGTAATCAATCGTTAGAAAAACGTTCATATATTTATAGTATATGCATAAAAAGCTTCTACATGTTTCTCCAATAATCTGCCAGAGCTGATTGGTTTAGAATTAGCCAATCAGCGTGCGCCGTCACGGTCATGCACAGAACGTGCCTTATCCCGTTTATTCCCCGCTAACAGACTGATAATGTGTTTTTACAGGTCCACATTTATCATTGGCTTGTAAATAAGCTGTTTGAACTAATTTCTTCTATAAAGATTTTATAACACTACATTTTTCGTATTTAAAAAAAATGATAAAATTCACCTATTTTTAATAATTTTTTTTAAAAAAAAAATTGAAACTGTTTCCTGAAATTAAAAATTAGGATAAACAAATTGACAAATTGAATACATCTTTGAAACTTCAATTGCAAAAAATGGAAAAACTTCAAAAATCAATTGAACAGCAACATTCAAAATCACAATCTAAACATGAAGCATTTAAAATGGCAAAAAGTTTATTAGTTGATGTACATGATAAAAAGAAAAAAGTAAGTTTAAATTCTACTACTGTAACAAGATAATTTGTTAGAGTGAATAAGAAATTTTCTAGCTGTAAGTAGTATATCAATATTTAATCTTGTTTTTAATTTATTAATTCATTCATGGAATAAAATAAGACTCAAAAAGAGATTTTTATTTCAGTAGAGGTTAAGCGCTTGCGCGCGAGACTGAAGCATCTAGGTCCGAGTTCCGCGGAGGGATCATAGGTGCAAACTGGTAAGGAGTACCGCACTGGGACGAAACAGCCGTCCAGTGCTTCTAGGTTTTCCATGATGGTCTGGCTTATATTGACCCATGGATTCAACCAATAACATTTAATTGTTAACAAAAGCATTGTAATACACGAGTATATTTGTCTAAAATTCAACTCCTTCGCAAATTCAACGAATAATAATTGATTAAATAAGACTTGGAAAATTAATAATATTGAATGTAATACTTAGTAAGTAAGAATGAAATTTTGACTGAGAATGAGTCGAAAATCATGAAAATGGCATAAAGAAATATGAAACTGTCGAGTGATTTTAACATTGATCCTAATCATACATGTGGTAAATTACCAAAACAGAATATACTACTTAAATAGTACTACCTAAACTTAATCTAACTCGGTAATTTATATACTCTGAAGAAGTGGCTTAGAACTAAGTCACAAATATATTTTTCTACTGATTGAGATATAACGAAAAATATATTTATTATTAACTAAATACCCAATTTTTTCGAAACTATCTAGTCCAACCTTCGCATTGATATCTATAAATAATATTCTAGTTTTAGTGGTGACTTTACCTACCATTTTCCTTGCAAAGCAGAAGTAACCGAACTGCTTTTAAGAGTAGCAAGATCTCATTGATGCCTTTCTTATGAAATATAAAAGGATATGTTATGCCAAAAAGCTGTACTTACGAAACCCTTAAATCACTACGATATTTCATTGATTTGTAGTAGCGTCTTACTCTTGAGTGCGAGCACAGCAAAAGAAATGAACAACTTTCTCAGTAAACAAGTGATATTACTCTTTATAGGCCACTATTATTTGGTCACAGGACTTATTTCTTAATGATAACAGACAAAAAATAAGTGACTTAATACTGTAATACACTTTATTCAATACTGAAACTTTTAGCAGTCAATAATAAACCCTAAATTTAATATGGGGCTACTTAAAGCAATATTCTGTTAACATTACGTTGCTTAATATCCAGTGGTTAGTTAGTATACAAATCTAGTCCCACAACGTTCCGGTCATACTGGATATCATCGGAAATCCCGAAATTAATTAGAAGAGATTCAAATCCAGTCTCCTTGACGCCATGAAGTTTGAGTATCCCTACAAACATTGCCAAGTATTAGCATAACACTAGTTATTGTTTTCTTTTTAAAAGCTTGGGACATTTCGGGATCTTATCGGAAAAATGTTGGATGTGGATACACGGTTTTCCCCAAATCCTGATATGATGATATTTCAACGGCTTCAACAACTGATAGACTTTGCAGTTTCCAGCCGTTTAACATCAATTCAACCTGATATAACAACTTCATTTAGTAACACCCATAATAATACATTTTATCCTTTTGTAAATTCTTCGAAACCAACTCTGAGTCAAATCCCCATTAAACAGTTAGGTTCCACGTACACAAACAACTTAGCTCTACCGCTATGGGATCAACATCGTGAAGGTAAGGAAAGGTGTTTATGAACTCTGTAATGAACAATAAGCAGTCACATAAATCGCGAACGGCGAGTCGTACATACTAATCTTAGTTACTGTTCTTTTATGATATCTAAATCAGTACTAAACTTTGTTAGCCATCTTATCAAATAGGTAAAGAGTGGACACTTTTAATGGCCTAAAAAATAGGACATAGAATAACATTAAATTTTCACCAAGCAGTAATGTGGTCACAGTTCTCCCTAAATTAAAACCACTAATATGAAAGCTAACTTTCACAACTTGACTCAATAAATCAGGATTCATGGCTATATTATACATCTTCGAAGGTATTAATTTTTAAATTCAACCACACTCCTAGTTCACACGAAAAATAAGCTAATGCAGATGGATAATGCCTCAGACAACAAATACGATCACCCCCTAAAACATCTTCAGTCGAGCACTGATAAAGTAGAAACTGAGACATATGTGCATAGGTTCAACTAGCCACAGAACATTATCTCACTACACTGGAGAGATATCAAAAGACAGCGCCTTGTCTGTGACCATAAAGAATCATTACTAAACGAAAATATGATTATCCACTAAAACTTTTAGCCAATCCGAAATGGTGAGAAAAAACGGTTGGATTATTTAATAGAAAAAATAAACAAGACTATTGGTAATATGAAGTAGTCAAATCTCTGACTAACAACTACAAATATTTATTTCTAATGTCACAATTGACAAGGGTTTTCTGGAAAGTATGTGCATTTTGATGAACATTCATCACCACACCAGGCAAACGCTGTGTAATTTGAAAATAAGTATCTCACTCCTCTTAGTTACTGCTTAATAATGCTAGAATTTCAGTAAACTTTAGTTAATGCAAGAAAGTTATTATTATTTACTAATTCTAATATCCAAATGCCATTGAATTTTTTTATAAAAAATGATGCCTGTTGACGTATGTACTTCAATTTTAAAGAATAACCAGTTTTTTCGAAATCTTCATGAGTACTACGGTGTTTTCATTACGAATAATTTGTATTTCTTTAACTATATACATCTCGTTCAGATCAAATTCATTACTTTCCAGTAAATCCAATTAGTTAAATGGATTATCACTTTACTTGATTTTCATGTTTGTTTTAGGCCACTTGGACTTACAGTCGAAACACCAAGGGAAAATTAGACCTACATCAGATGAAATGACTCAAGTTGAGAGTGAGAAAAAACAAATACATCGACAAAGTGTGCAAGAAAATAAATCAAAAGCCTCTATCAAATCCACATCTAATGTACCAAAGAAATCAGAACCCCGTATCCAAAAGGATGACCGTCAATACTAGGAAAATATTCACATCACAATGCTACCTCAGGAAGTAGGCATTTTATTTAAAATACCTCGAAAATACTTATGATACAAACAATAGATTATTGCACAAAATCCAAACCTTTTAACTTAAAGTAAGAATTGGGAGTAGATCTCATGTTTAATGCCAACTAGACATAACAAGCCTATAAACAAACAGTAAAACGAAAAATGTCACTTTCGTTAACCGCTGTGGTCAAAACATTGATATTATTGAAGGTGGAAGATAAATTTATTTTTTTATAAATATATTTAAGCTAGTGCCTGAATGTGATGAGACATAGTAGGCATTATTGAGATTAAGAGTTACTTTTCCTACAGTAAAAGTAAATCAGTAGATGAACTTGCAAACCAAAACGATGTGGCTGCTGCATTATCGTATCATCGTATTTTGCAAACAATTGTAACTTTTATCAAAATCCAAAAGTTATGGTGAGGAAATTAAGATGACTATTCAAATCACTTTCACTCATATATATTTAAATAATCCAGTGAAGATAATCAGTTGAATTAAATTCATGTAGCAGTACCATCATTTGCTAAATAATTTGTGATTCATAATCTAATGGTAAGTGAATTTATAGGTAGCGCCCAATGAACATTACTAACCAGATACAGAAGTAAACATACTTTAGGAGAACAAACTATGAACGTTGGAAAATAAATTGTCATATTTTGAGATACAATAAAAAACTAGAATAATTGATTAAAAAACACATCAGGATCTAGGTCTGGGCTTAACAATAGAATGGAAAGAAGTTTTATTTGCGAAGTTTTGAATCCATGGGTGAGAGATGATTCCTTCCAGGGACAACCGATCCGTCGGATAACGTTGAAGGATCTGTGAAGATATTATAAATAAATGTATCACCGAAAGATGATGAAAACAAAATGGACTGAAAGTATATCAATATACACTAGATTGGTCAACTATATTTGAACGAACAGATGTGTTTTTGTTGAGATTTTGACAGGGCTAGAATTCAGATAACTACAGGTGTATTACCTAAAAGTGTATCACACAGATATTTACAGTATAAACACTTTCCATCTAATAATTAAAAAAACTAAATCAAGAAACTAATTAGACGCTGGTTATTATAACTCACCCGCGATATTAGAATGCGGTGATAAGACTTAAATGTGTTATCCGATTTGATCCAAAACTTTTAGCAGAAAGCAGCAACAACTAGTTGTATTATTAAGACGGGAAAAGTCAAATAGACTTCAACACTTGCTCCTTACATGAAAAGTTTGGTGGAACAAGAAGACAATCTAAACACAACGTCAAATTTCTGTCTTTAGAAAACCAACAGAAGTTTAAGTTGTCCAAGAAGTTCCGTTTAAATATCAGAAACTGAGTAAACCGACAAAGTGACCAAATTTCATTAGACGACTATCACAACAAAAAGTGATTTAGGTAGCATTGAGTATTTTATTACCTTTTGCATATTATGTGAAACACTTACCTTAAGACCATAACAATGAACTGAACAAATTACTTTGTAAATGATTCATGAAAGAAGACGAACGTTTTTCATAGGCTTTTACTTAAACCCTACCTAGTTTATTCAAAATTATGAACCAACCACTCGCTGACAGTGCTCGTAGATAGGCATGCATTTGTTAACAGCAACGAAGCGAGGGAGGGTCTAACATTGACTAGTCCAGATCAGATGATATAACTGTCACTGCTGAGAATTGTTTTACCATGAACTACTGATAATATTATTGTATTTATTTAAAAATACTGACAGTAATTAGAGAGAAGTTATCAAGTTTCACTTAAAGGATGTTATTGATGTCGTTTATTAAATTAAAAAGGTTAAATGTGTGGTGAGCTTATAATGATGAAACTTACAATCTCATTCGACAGTAAATTGTGTAAAACTAGTACCACAGACAATTCAATCTTAATGAGAACCATAGGCTATTGCTAATGGGTCAGCAATGATTTATTCCAACCAGAGAATAGCAGGTGACATTTAAGGAGGCAACAACTAACTGTCAACAGTTCCAAAACACTATTTAACATATCAAAACGTAGCTACTTTCGAAATGATTTATTATTTATTTATTTAAACACATAAATATTGGTACAATGAAGCACCAGATAAATATGCGCCTCACAAATCTCATTCGATTTGTGTGAGGGCTGTGATACTGCCCAGGTGCCAAGACTGAAGCAGGTGGTTTTCTTAGGGGGCCACACCCGGAGACTTTGACCTGAATGTCTGATCCACAAGGCAGTGGAGCATCGTAAAGACATGCAGTCCCATGGTAGCCGTTGATCAATGACAGGTTCGTCCGCCATTCGTTCCATCAGGATACTGAAGCCCGTGTGCACCATTGGTTTGGAATCAGGGTTTTCCAACTCCCCTAGGTGGACCCTCCGTGTCCACCAACCCGGTTAAAGCGCCGGACATTCGCTTTTCGAAATGAAGTGGTAAATTAAGGTGAATGGTCGAATGTTTTCATTAAAAGATATTAATGAAACAGACTCTACGTAATGTCCAAAGTACAACCACCGAATGAAGCTAAACTCATCAGGAGAATTTCAACTATAACCTGATTACCAATACTTACCGCTAAATATGTTAGGCAAAACACTTGGCTTAAAATAGTTTCACAGAACATTCTACATATGACTGTTGAGCACAAATAGTCTAAAAAGTATACACCTTGTTTCTCCACTAATTATTATTTAGATAATTTATCTTTGACAGTTAGTCATCTAGTATGATCCAAGAGCTACCTGAAGATGATTCCAACACGATCAGATAAGTATGTTCCAGAAATACAACCATAGGTGTCAACAGTACTTTCTGAAAAGGCTACTTTCCAAGTAAATGAGAAGGTGCCAATTAAAACTAGTGTGCTTTCATTTATTTACCTAAAGATCTGGAATAAATGTGATCTTAACAAGATATGAAAATGGGTTTTTAAAAAAAATTACGTTACTGTCTACTGAATTTTTATTATTTCAAGGACTTTATCCCTATGAACAGTAGTCCTTTGAATTATATAGCCAGACACTTCAAGATCATTTCCCTATACTTTAATTAGTATCGTCTTTGTTGGTCCACTTACTTTCGGTTGAATCAAACTACAACTCTTTAGGTGCTAATTATGATTACAGTAGACAGCTGACTCACTAGTGAGTTAATAGTTACTTGCTTGTGTTCACTAGAGTCCTTGAGAAAATATTCCCTGATATATCTCATATATAAACATTAAAAAAGGAACTAAAAGTATAAAAGCTTAGAAAATTACCTTAGATATCATGTCTTGTGCCATCGGAGTTATAACAGGAGGGAAGGTATATTTAACAGTTTTGATACAGGCATAAGTGTCTTGTGTATTAGGATGTTCAAACGGAGGTTTACCACAAAGCATTTCATAGCATAAAATGCCAACAGTCCAATGATCCACACGTTCATCATGGGAAACCCCGGCAACCATTTCTGGAGCTAAGTAGTCTATTGTTCCACAAAGCGTTCTTCTCCTACAAAAAAAGACGTTATTAGACTAAGAAAACGGAAAACAAACACCTGAGAGACTGAAATACAACCTTAACTATTATTCCCGATAAAAAAATACCCAATGTATCTTAAAATTAACACAACGTACGGGGTAATTTTTTAAATGATACAATTACACAACTTTAATGCCAAGTCGAACATACTACGTGGAATAATGCTAAGACAATGGGAAGACCGTTACGTATGCCCAACCACTGCCTACCTCGACGGGCGATGTTTTCTAGTGTAACAGTAGGCTGGAAGCTAGGGACGACCAAATCAAGACATGGTATCACTCCATGACGTTATTAACAATTGAACTGAAACGTGTACCTGAGTGTGATTCTCGTAACCAGCGGTTACAAATTTTACATGACCATAGATACCTTAGAAATGCTTCTCGCATCTGCTGGGATCACCGGGTAAGTAATAGTGAGGTTAGAAGCAGAGTACTGGGGAATGGAAGCAGGAAGCACCAGATAAATTATTTAAACACATAAATATTGGTACAAGGAAGCACCAGATATTAATGTGCCGCACAAATCTCATTTGATTTGTGTAAGGGCTGTGATACTGCCCAGGTGCCAAGACTGAAGCAGGTGGTTTTCTTAGGGGGCCACACCCCGAGCCTTTGATCTGAAGGTCTAGTCCACAAGGCAGTGGAGCATCGTAAGTAGATGCAGTCCCATGGTAGCCGGTGACCAACGACTGGTTCGTACGCCATTTGTTCCCTTTGGATGCTGGAGCCCATGTGCACCATTGGTTTTTAATCAGGGTTTTCCAACTCCCCTAGGTGGTCCAGCCGTGTCCACCAACCCGGTTAAAGCGCCGGACATTCGCTTCTCGTCCTCTCAAATTCGTAAACAACACCCTCGCCACGAGAATGCAGTGAGTAGGACTTCCATGACAGAGGCTATATATTCGCGTGGCTATGTGAGAGCATTTCGAGGGTGAGAGCGGACTCTCCCCACTCTGGGGAGTGATGATAAATAAGTCGGTGAGGTTGTGAATCTTCATCAACTGATATGGTTGGGCCACGTGTTACGTATGCCTGCATACCGATTACCACGACGCACAATGCTGACTAGTATTGAGGATGGCTGGAAGAGAGTTAGGGGAGAACAAACCAAAATGTGGCATCAGTGCTTGAAGTCATTAACTTTTAGTCTGAGCCATGTTGGTAGATGCAGACTACTTGATTGGGGTCCACGTGACTATCGTAACCAATGGTTGGAGACTCTGTGTGACATGACTCAGAATCGTTCACAATGGCGCAGGTGTATACACTCTCTATCTTCTCTTAAACTATAAGATTAAAATTGCCTTATATCTTTCCTTCTTCCTGTACTATATCTTTATATACAATCTTTCTTTTATATATTACCACCACTAAATTAACTACTATGAATTCGGTGTTGATCTTGTTGTGCTAATGAGGTACGGCAACTTGGACCGACGCATATATTTGCCTGGTTCTGCTTTGTAGTTGACTGACTGACTCAAAATCATTTGGAATGGTACAGGAGCATCCACTTTTTGTCTTCCCCCAACTTCCAAGCTTTTGAATTCTATTACTTCACTAATATTTTTTTTTCTGGGATCGTATCTTTGATGTCTGATTTTCCCGACTACCACTGATACTGCTACTGCTCTGATATTTGGGCTGACAATATCATCTCTTTGTGCTAATTGAGTATGGCAACTTGAACCGATCTACATTAGTACAGTAGTACCATTAAATATTCTGGAAACTACTGCAGATAACATACCAACTAGCAAACACAGTACAGTTGCTATAAACTAATTATACAATTTACATAGCTAATATTATCTCGCATAAATATTTAGCCTTTAAGTTGTGTGGATTGGTGTGCTAAACGTGTTATTGCTAATAGATAGGTGTTTGTAGTACAAGTATCATAATTAATATATGAATTAGTGTAGCCCACTGACTAAGAATTAAAGCCAACTCTCAGTTTAGTAGGACACTATCATTTCTTCAACTCCCTTTCACACAACCAAGTTTAATTTGACTGAGCAACAAAAGCTTTAGCACTTATAACACGTTCCAAGCTTATTATCTGACGGAAGTTCTTAATACCAATCATACTAGAAAGTCAGTGGAGTACCGTACAGAAAATACTAACAACAAACGCAGACAGTGCTTCGGGTTACACACATGTAATATCTCTCCCATCTTCAATTTCAAGCGGTCGGTACCTTATAGCTGAAGCGTATAATGGAAAGAACTGTAGTAGAATATGCACTATTCCATAAGCACACGAACAGCTTTCACGGGCACAACAGACTTTGCGTTCGTTAAAACATTCCGTCAATTATGTTGACTATCAGAATACGTAAGGTGACCGATTTCCTCAATCGGCTCACTACCTACAGTCAGACTAGGCATCCATACAGACGATTTTTCGAAAGACTATTTTAAATTTGCGAGGGTGAAACCCGTCCCAAGAATCCTTATATTGACGCACGAAACTTGAAGAATGCAATTGCCATATCGGTCAAACAAAGCTAACATTTGCACACTCCAAGACTATTGGGGAATCTGCAAGTAAAAGAATAGTTCCTAAGGAAGCATATACATAGCAAGATTGAAATGAAATAGAGGTTGATAGCTTTGAGGGACACGACTTGATATAGCTAAAAAATCTAATAGTTCATCAAAATCTCCAACGCAACTGCAACTGTTCAATTACATCCTTGACAAAGTGATGAAATTTTTTGGTAAAGAATTTAATGACTGAGTGATGAAACATAACAATTGACGGGATAAATAAATGAAGCCAGTTAGATAGGAGTATATTTACGTTCCGGAATTTTGATGTTGTGATTGGAACGATGCATGAACAATCGGGCCTCAGACCTATTTGGGTTTGAGTTTGCTATTTTAGTGATGAGCGACTGCAGAATTATTATGTAAACCATATTGGTGAAAAGCATAAAAACCCAGATAATTAACCAAACGTATATTTATGTACTGGACTTTGAGCCAGCGAAATATGTTCTAAGCAAGTGCATCAAAGATAGTAACTAAGGTGATTTGACTAACAGTGCATGATAATTCAATAGTCTAGATGTAAAAAGGAACCAAATGAAGAAAAATCTAACCTTGAGACCGTAAACTTATCGTGTTGATATCATTTAAATGCGTATCAATGTTGTTAGAACTTGACAGTGGGTCTTTCAAAAACAGCTAGAAAGCTATATGGCTGCCAAATGATTAGCACTGAAGTTAGGCTTTGGTCACTAGGTAAAAGCGGTAAATTAAGCTTCGAACTTTCCATGAAGTCGCTGATGTTACCCATGCCGAAACATAAATTCTGACACGAAAAGATAGAGAGTATAGAATTCCGAAAGTTTAGGAAACTATACCAATATGTGACACCAGTTTAAGTAGTCTTTCACAACATAATTGAACCACGTCTGGAAGTGCTAAATTCCTGGATAGGATCAGCTTTATAAACACAATCTACGACTGGTTCTTCGGCAACACAAAAGCAATTGTAGTGATGTAAGTACGTTCATTCTATATATTTTAACCTCCACTTTGCAGTCGGCTGACACCTTTGGAGCTAGTGTGGTTTATCTGTGTTGACGAGTAGTGTGAAGATGAGTTAGTATACATGTGTAGAAGTTCTAGTGTTGTTCATGACCGACATATATTAAGGAATACGTCTGGACTACCAGTACTTTAACATGAAAACTAGTTGAAAACTTTTCACCTACAAACACATTCTATTGGCTGAGGTTGAAGAAGACAGCTTATTATGGGACAAGCAGTCTGTTACAAAACCAGCTGTAAGTTTATTATAACTTAAATTACTACACTTAAGACAACATAGATGAGACAATGGAAGAAAAAGTCCTAGATAGTAATCTAAATATAACGAAAGCAAACCAATTTCGCCAGCCAGGATAAGTTGACAAAAAGTCAAGTAAACTGGTGAAAACAGAACCAAAACTTCCTATTCTAGTAACCAGTCAGAAGTACAGAAAAGCATCACTACAATACACCGATCTTTCGATAAACGGCAGATAAAGTGAGGTTAACACACTCACAAGTACATACCTGAGTGATGGAGCATGAACAGCCCAACCAAAGTCCGACAGTTTCAACTCTTGATGAAAACCAAGAAGTAAGTTTTCAGGTTTGATATCCCGATGGATTACTTTCATCCGGTGGCAGTACATAAGCGCGTCACACAGCTGATATATGTACTAAGAAATCAATAAGAGAAAGTGGAACTTACTGTAGCTGAACGCGCCTCACTAAAGCGTCCAAGTCTTCGCAGCTCAGTATACATCTGACCTAAAAATGCATACTCAAGGACCAGATATATTCTCTTGTGATCATGAAAATATGTGTACAGTTGAAGAATGTGAGGATGCTGCAGATGACACATGATTTCTATTTCGCGTCTTATTTGGTGTTCTAGTTTGTTCTTCACTATCTGTTTTTTGAAAATAACCTAAAGAATTTGTGTAAAGCTGGAAAACTTACTTTTATTGCACATGGGAAATGCGACTTTTTCGTTCTTGCGAGGAAAACAGTCCCGAACTTTCCACGACCAAGTTGTTTTCCAATTTCAAAGTCAGACAGAACACTTACACTACGCGTAACTTCCATCAACAACTAGGTTGTCAATATAAGCGCCTGAGCATAAGTATTCTGTCATCTGTGCGAATAAACAAACCAAGGTTGCATTTAATTCCGGTGATTCTGGAATTGTATTCTACTGCCGGAAGTATGTCAATTCATGTAAATAACTATAATTTAAGCCGTCTTAAGAGAAATAAAGAACTATATCTTCCGTAACCACTGTTTTCAGTTTCCGTTTCAGTTTGGAAAGGACAGGAGGCATGATGGTCTGTGTTAGTCCTGGCAATTATGGTCTCTCAGCTGATCCAGCTTTCTTTTGAAAGAGTCGACGGATGGAGACTCAACCACGTGCTGAAGTAATGAGTTCCACTCGTTGATGATTCGATGGGAAAGTCGGTAGTCAGCTGACAAGTAATTGGTACTGGGCTTGTGAACTTTCATGGAGTGTCCTCGTAAATTTTCTGTTTTCGGAGATAAGAAAATTGAGGGCATAACAGGTGCAAATTTATCACTAAGCAATTTGAAAACTATAATCAAGTCGCCTCTGATTCTTCTATATGACAGCGGGAATAGGTTAAGCTTGGTCAGTATAGGTTTCTGTATGGGCAGCAAATCAGGAGCTGCTAATTCCTTAATTGCATATATCAGTAGACTCTCTGTTCATTAGGGGCTACTCTAATAACAAACTGAGTAGTTCTAAACAATATCGACACTCAACAAGTTTCAATATGCTTTTAGATGGATGCAAATCTAGAACATGTGAGAATCTGCCACAACAAATTTCGAACCTGCAACAATTATTGGCTGCTTTACTATAAACAATGATGATCCGGACAGTTGAAGTTACTTTTTTTAATTTTCCGTACTATAGAACTAGTGAAATGTTGCTTCCCCCTATATATATAGCCTTCCAAGTATATCTTCGAACCCCTTCATTTCTGACTGCGTTGACATGCTCCTATTACAAAGGTGTTGTGGGTAAAGTCGTTGTCACACTCTTAATACCTGTGGCATCTTTATCTATAAGTGGCAACTTTATTTACTCCAAATAAGAGGTTTACATTACGTCACAAAAACTCAGGAATACTATTTCCTCCTTATCGGGTTATAAAAAAAGTACGCAGCGTTTAATCTAAGTTAGCTAACGGTTGTAAGAGATGCGTAGCACAGCGTACCTATTCGTGAACTGGTGCGGATGCGTAACCGGAAGCCTTCAACTAGGTGTGTCCAGTAGATCTAATGCGGTCGTTATCAAATGTCGAAGGCTTACAGAACTGTTTATTTTTAGGATTTACTTACTGCTACACAAGCATGTTTTGCTCGCCAAGACCGTTATTACCGAGTTTACCGGAATAATGCAGTTAAAGTATCAAAAAGAATATTGTATTCCAAATAGTCTATGTCTGCATACCTTTCGTAAATACCTTATTTTGTGATAAGTCAACCCAAAAATAAATGTTTTATAAGTCTTGGACACTGATACCTACGCCATTGGTTTTGTTGGACGTATCCTGGCTGGAGGTGCTCGGTCATACACCCGCAACAGATCTCTATTCGTTCCGCCGAGCAACACATCACTCGCAACGAGCCAGCTTAGATCAGTCACTTCTCTATATGGCGAATACTTTCCAAATTTACCCTCGAAATCCTTCACTCCTAACTCCTGATTCGGCTCTGTTGGTACCGTTCGATTATAGGGGTGTTACAAGCAAAAACATTGTCAAACCCGTTGTATCTGCAACTTAAAGGCTGGATCCTACAGACCTCCAAAAACCGAGGAAACAAAATGGGAACAACTGTCAACCTAAGAGATTGTTTTCAACATCTAATTCATCAACCGACTCGAATAATTTGAACCATACAAAAGGCAACCCTCATATTATGACATGTTAAATGAGGTTGGCTAAACGTAATTTTACTAACCCCATGTGACAACAAAGAACCAAGAAGTGCAAATCGGTGAAATTCATTTAAACCACCTAAATTCCGCGACGGATGTTGAAAGGTTTTCATATTCTGGAGATATAACACTCAATGGCGGAAGCTGTGATTCTTTAGAATTCACAACCACGACATCCATTCTAAAAACCTCAGAAATTACTTATATAGGTACATGGAGCGTTCAGACAATGTACGCGATCGAAAACATCAGTTAACTAGCATCGAATATGAGAAGATATAACCTACAATACTTGAAATCCATGGTAAGCAACTTGAGGAGATGTTGTAATTTGGTCATGTAGAATGAAACGACTTGCCACATACGAGATGTTGAGCTGATTCAGTTCACAGAAGCCCAAGAAGTGCCTACCGGATGAGAATGTCGTGGATCCAGGATCTTCAAATCATCCTTCAAAACAAAGAAGGAAGAGGCTACAATGAATAAATTCTTCACAGTGAATTCGAAAAACCTCCATCAACATTCACGAACAGTTTCTGAAGATATGAAGAGCAAGTCGATTCCTTACGTCTGAGGTAGACTTTAGAATTATTTCAGACACACGGTACTCTGGGTTTACTCAAACTATTAATCTCGTTGGACCTTATTTATTAGATGACTTCTTTTCCGGATCTCGCAGATGTAGTTTATGATTTCATGAGAAACCCACGTGCCAACTGCAGGAACTTAGTTAAACGTTTTTTTAGACTGGTTTCATGGTTGGAGAAGGGTAGACATCCTGACCCTTATTTAGCTATGGCCATCCTCCTCTCATAACAAGTGGCAGTAGGCACCTTCCTGTCACTGCTAGTTTGAATGGAACCAGTCTATTGACATCTGGTTTCTTTTTGACGCTCTCATACATACACTGTATGTAAATAATAATGCTGCTTGCGAAATACAATTAGGAGTAACCATTTCGTCAAATAATTTTTATTTTACCCTAGCTATGTGATAATCGGTAGGTCGGTTATACTGGTTACATTCTGAATCTAATTAGTGAATTATTTTCAACCATTCGGTGTTACTGCTGAATATTGAGGTTTTTTAGCCAACAAAATCTTTGCCGTGTCTCGACAACATATCTGGTTTTACATGGTCTCCTCTACGCACTATTAAACCATCTTATCTGTAAGACCACTTGTGACACCTAGGAATAAGGTATCAGTCATCATCTAAAAACCATATGAACTGTGACAGATCACAAGGTGAATGAACCAAACGTAACTGGAACAGATTGAAATATCATTTCATTACTGAGCTGTGAACTACGACAAAAAGCGTTAAGAATTAGGACGACTAAACAGGGGAGCCTTGTAAAAGTGGGTTTCTTCTTTCCTAACATAAGGTTGCAACATATAAAACGACTAGTAAAATACATGCATTTCAAAATATAAGTGTCAGCTGCGTATATACAAATACCGTATGACCAATGCACTCAAGATTCTGGTTTAGTTACATTTGACCTAACGTATTCATATAATATAGCGATACCCAAGTCTTCAATTACAGCAAATTAAATGTGCTTCAGTCCCAGTGGCTCATGATCAGATTAATTGTCATTCTCGTTACCCTCACACGTTGTAATCACTTATGTGGTAGCTATATCAGTTGGTCATGTGGATAGATTGGTCTCCAAATTGAAAATTTTGCACTATAAAACACATTTGAATCTTTGAGTCTGTCAGAAACTTTAAATACCTTTGCCCATCCCGATACGACGATGTCCTTAATTTTATCATACTATCTTTATCAGAATTATTATGTTATGGTTTGCATCTCCAACAACATGTCGTACATTAAGCGCAATACGTTTAAGAGAAATTATCGATTTAAGTATTTTTGAGTGATTACGAACTCCTCCCAAATAACCTGAGTAAATTTATAAATAATAAAAGCCGATCATAATCAATATAAATTAAATAGGAAGTTAAAACAGTTATGAAAACTAATTTATGTACACTTAATAATTAGTCAAATACTATGAAAATAGCGATCGAATATGTCTACTTCTTCTGTAGCATACAATTTAAATGTTTTTTTAAATGTTGATTTTTCTCAAACACTTTAACTCCAATTCGACGTAAATTTCATTTCAACATCAAGTTACTTATGATATCCAGTAATAAAAAAGAGGCTTATTATCTCCATAAAATATTTTACGACCAATTTATTTCCATCTAGTTCATTTGATGTTAATGAGTGTGTTTAATTAATACAGTACATTTTTTTCCTCTGAGGATATTCATTTCTTGATGTCTGCCAATTTATTCACATGATCAATGTACAAGTTTCTACTCAAATAGCAACTGTCTTTCAGTTCTTTGGATTGATTAAATACAAAATTGCCTCTTGTGTTCATTGGACATTGGACATAATTTAGTTCAATATCGGACTCGTGATTATAATAAGCGATTTGTCTGAATGGATTTAACTTTAAAACATATTTCAATAAAAGAAGTAATATAATTACAATGAATAAAGTTAATAAAGTAAATATCACAATTGAAAGACCATGGGAGAACTGTGTAAATTTTGAGTAAGTTGGTTGTACATCTTCAAACGATATTCCAGAGGTAGTCTGATCGTTTGAGGAATGTAATGTTATTGGCTTATGAGAAATCGAGGATACACATAATGATGTTGTACTATTTGTAAAACATTCATAACCATAAGGGCATTTCTTTGTAATGCAGCTGTATTCTTGAGCATCACAATTTTGTCCACCATAACCAGATGGACATACACATTGATAACCGTTTACAAAATCTTTGCAAAGTCCACCTGGAATTCAAATGATGAAGAGCAAAATAAAACATCCGTTATACACCAACTACACTTGCATAACTTTAACATACCCAAATTGATTTGCTGCAAATCAATTACAGTAGATAATTTTAGGACTACTGCTATCATTTTGTTGAAGATTTGATATATTCCACTAGTTCATTTCACAAACAAGATTCTACATTCATCTTTATGTATACTAAATACATCAGGATCATGTCATAATATTTACTCGAGTCATCTATCTAATGTATTTTGAGAAGGATTTATACCACTACCCCATGAAACATTAATTTCTATTTAAACATTTAGGATTGAGTCCATTCATTTACAAATAAAAATGAATATCATCGACTTTCCTTTAAGTCAGTATCATTTTGTCTGAAGACAGGATCATTTAAGTGTATTATAATCTGATCGACTTCCTTTTAGACATTTGTAGAACTGATATCATTGGTTTCTACCTCCGTTGAATTTACTCTATTAAGCTAACAAGTTATCATAGCCCCCTCTCGTTCAATGTTTATCAGTTGTTCTGTAATCAGCCTGTCTTTGCATAAGGGTTATTGATGAGAATACGAAGCCCGTTTTTTTGTGTCTGATTAGAATTTGGGCAATATGACTGAAGAACTTAATTTACTTCAATTACAAGCATGAATGTTATATAAAACTTTTGGAAACATTAACATAGAGTGGAAATACTACTTAACTAAATTGGTTCATTTACTCATTACATATAAATCGTGAGTTTTACACAAACTGTCTCAGATGTCTATTTAGCTCTCACCTTATAATACTACGTCTAAATTAATATCAATGTATGAAGTATTTTTTATGCATGATTGTACATTTGACAATGATATCATTATTTCTGCCACCCTTAATAAAGTGGTGTAGTTTGAATAATAATCTCTCAATTTTAACCAATCCATGAGTTGAATAAAGTTTAGATCACATACATTCTTCTTTCATATCTCTTCTAATGTAATGGAAATTGTTAAACAAATTTAAGACCAATTTATGATATACCACGGAGAAAATGTAAAGTACAAATCGTTTATCGTACCAAAGAAAAATCAGTAAGTGTTAAAGAAAATTTAACATACCATTTTTGCAAGGCTTTTCAGCACATTCATTGATGTTGATTTCACAGTTGGAACCTTCAAATCCTGGAGGACAGATACATATGAACTGTTGGTCATTTGAAGGATAGCTTACATCACTCATTTCTCGTTCTTTACACAGTGACCCTGTTGCCTGACATGGAAACTGTTCGCAGGTTGTTTGGTTGAACTGACAAAGATTTCCATAATGACCGGGGTGACAGTGACAGGTTGTCTGAAATATTGGAAAACAACAAAACTTATTACAGATTTTCTTCCTAACTTAGTTTTTAACAGAACTACGTCCATATAAAGACATTTTCTTTTGTTGAAAATGTCCTTTCTGATTTTTAATCTTATCCGTTAGAAAAGAAAGAAAATTCATTCAATTTTGACTTTTTCAGATATAATAAGTTAGAAGCTTATTTATTCTTCTAAAATTTTGAAAAGTGAATGCTAAAACCAATGCTAGACCGTTATATCCTAACGGAGAATAAATGAATGGCAACTGCTAGGAGTTATTTGTTGACTATTATTACGTATATTCTTATAGGATAATTATTAAGTAACTATATTATATGTATATTCATATTCCTTTTATTGTAAGCCTCCATTTGACCTGTTAACTGGCACTATACGATTCACTATTCTTAGGTTATTCCCAATCTATTAGTTACAGTATTACACAATCACAGCCACTTTTTGGCCTGGTGTTGTACAATTGTTGTTTTCTGTTTTATAGTATCATGCGATCTGGTTTGTCTGTATATAGACCAAATATGTCTGAAATACATGATTCATAAAATGGGAGCTGAAATTGTGTTCTGGATTAAAACGAACAGGAATAGGTGAGAAGAACCAATAAGTGCTCAGAGTTGACTCTAGGCTGCACATACTGGTTTATGCGTCATTGGTTTGGCAGAGTGCCAATATCATATAGGTCGGTATTCTAATTGACAATTTAATCACGTGATATATTCTCAGAGCATAAGAACATAATATAGACCACGAAACGTCACTCAGTGATCTAAGCTTTAATCGTTATATCCTTATTGTTACTGCAAAATACAATAGATTTTCGATACAACAATATGTTTTAGACAATATTGTTATAATACTGAAGGCGTTAATCCGACATTTAACATTGATTTCCACTATATTACACATACATCATGGCAAGTGTAAACTAGCACAACATCTATCTCGAGGGTTTTTTTGCTAAATGATTCCAATAACCCAATATAAAACGAAATGTATTATAATATTAAGTTATCAGGACTGGTGATGACATGGTAATTTGAATGATGAAGTTTATCTCAATTACAGTCTAGACAACATGGTACTTCTGAGTGACCACTTAATGTATAGGCTTAATTTAATTTATAAACAATTATAAGTATATAATTATAGAAGAGAGAGCACTAAATTTTTTATCATAGTACAGTTATGCTGTTAAAAAATTAAATTAATCTAAAAGATTCCTCTAAGAATGGTTAAACACGAAAATTAGTAAGAAAATTGTAAAGATTACTGTTACTGTAGTGTGGTCTACTTATATCCATATAACTAGTGTATGGTGATGGCCAGATATAGAATGTATTTTGGCAGAAGATCGATAAGGAACGAACAGGAATGAAGTGCGATCGGTACGAAAATGTATGAACAATAATAATAATAAGAGAAGACGGACCGATATTTACAGAAGAAACAGGGAAGATTGAGACAATTGATTGTTATTTTGCAAATTAGTTGTCAGAATTTAGTGAGATAGTCTGTAATTTGTGCTTAAACACATTCGATTGTCCCCATTCGTGTTTAGTTCACTACATTACGAAGGTAATTAAGAAGAAACAAACTATTCAAATTTGAATGCTAATGCCAACCGTAATTACAATATACCTTATTTAACTGTTATTTATATTATAATAACAAATTATATTCACCTTGTTAAGTTTACAATATGGATTTTTAAAAGAAATTTGAAAAAAAAGCTCTCATACATTCGATCAAAAAAATAATTAGTGAACAGTAATAAAACTTGGTGTTACATAATTAACCTTCAGTTACTCCGCTTAATTTTTTTAAGTGCCCTTTTAATTTATTTCTTTTTATTAAATGAACATCTCTTAATTTAACTGAAATAATATGGATATTCAAATGAAAACTCAACAATTGACCCTTACTTTACAGGGTATAGTAAATTTGAACTCTTTTCGTTAAAAACAAATTAACTATGATCTAAAGAAATAAAAATATTTGAAATACCTCCGTTTTTGAAAAGCTTAAATTTATAACCTGAAAAACCTCTGATAATGTACAGTTTTGGTTAGACTAAATGATTATATTACATTTAATTAATAATTAAGAGCAATGATATTCAATGAACTTACCGATCCCATTTCATTCACAATACATTCTCCATTTTCATTGCATCCATGTACTTTACAGTCATAATCAATTATTTCACAATGATCACCATGATATCCAGGTGGGCAAATACATTGATAGGGTACACCAATATTTGCATCATTATTTACACATATTCCATTATTACTGCATATATTTAAGTGACTACTGCAATAACGTAAGTCTAAAATAAAATTTAAGTAATATTAGGATGCTAAACCTAGTAGACTTGATATTTTATTCATGATTAAGCAATATTAAATCCCGTAGAACAAAGAAAACTTGATATTCACTGAAAGTAAATATATATAAAGTCAGGTGGTCAAAGCAAAATATTTTCCTATACATCTGAAAACAATTTGGAAGTGATTAGTATTAAATGTTAATCTGGTTGAGTTTCAACTTGCTTTGCCTTTTTTTTAAATCCCTAAACCATATGTCACAAGATTTTGTGATACTAACTTAAAGGTATATAGGTTACATGAACATTTGTATTTCAATCCTTAGTGATCTCAACATTTTCCACTTTCCATTGGTTGATTTAATTATATTCATTGACACACTAACTACATAATTCCAATAATCTAGACATCTTCCAACATAAAATCGTTAGATTACACATATTTTAACCAAGGAGAGTTTGGAGCAAAATCAACGTCATGAAATTGAAAAGCAGAAACAATTTAAGGTCAGTATTGAATAATAACGTAGCTCGACGACAGGTTTCCTAAAATAAAGCTTTCTTTTTATGCCATCATAATC
Organism: Schistosoma rodhaini; assembly: GCA_944470415.2. Taxonomy (NCBI): domain Eukaryota; kingdom Metazoa; phylum Platyhelminthes; class Trematoda; order Strigeidida; family Schistosomatidae; genus Schistosoma; species Schistosoma rodhaini. Next base: position 57,774,546 of record OX104044.1, read on the forward strand.
TAGAATAAAAAAGAGTGTAGTAGAAGTTTGTGACAGATGAATAAATGTATTGTATGATCTAAAAATTAGCATCATTTAGAAAAAAACATTTTTTACTAGGAAAGTTTTAAAGATAAACATGAAATATTTACGAGTGCAGTGAGGTTTTCATAAACTTATTCAGATTACAAATGTACAAAATTAAAGAAGTGGACGTTTCTGTGAGTAAATTTTGTAGTCCTGAGACACTATAACGTTAACCTCATCTTTGTGTCATCATAATGGTTATTTTCAGTCATCTCCCTTATCTTTCGCTCTAAAGATTTGAGTATTAGTAAAACCTTATACTTTCGTAAAAATTATATATATATATATATATATATATATACATATAATTACTTTACCTTTGTCGCATAACATGCCTCCCCAGCCATGATTACACTCACATGTGAAAGGAATAAGCGTATAGTTACGTTTACTAACTTCACAACCACCATGAAGGCATCCAGGATAAACACGACATTGGCTGCAATCCTTTCCATACCAACCGCTATCACAACTAAACATGTAGAAAAAGAATATTGTTATAATGAATCAAGTTGATTGGTGACATTTTAAAACTTTATTATTAAAATCATATAAATGTGGTTATTTGTAGATGAAACTCAATAAATGAACCTTTCAAGTGGACAATATAGTGATAGTAGAATTCTAAGATTAGGATATAAAATTTGGCATGATAACTTTACTAATTAGCTATAAAGTCAATACTATAAAGCTATATTTATGCACAAATTAAAACTCACTGGCAATAATCCGGCTTTACACATCTTCCATGTAGACACCCAAAGTCACATATAGCTTAAATTATAAAAAAAGTACAACATATTTCAGAAATTAGTTCATTTTTCTAGATGAAAACGATATTTAAGTAAATTATTCGTTTACGTAACAAAGGAATTTATAAAAGATCTTTTTCTAGAACCGGTCTACCTATCAATGTAATCAGTTATATCGGCATTATAATTAAAAACCATAACCGATCTCAACCATGGACCTTTCCTTAACATAACTATTAGGATAATGTTATTGTTATAACTTGTGGCCTATATGCCCTGTTCATATATGACGTGGTGATGCCACCAACTATTCATTCTCTGATATACAAATTAATAATGATCACGGGTAATTGGATAAAAAGATTTTATTATTATTACGAATTCTAATAAAAGGGATTTATTCAAACAATCACTTTTTTATTATCTTTTTAACACTAATTCTAATTTCAAGTTGTCATTTATAGAAATAGTCAACACATTACAGTTGTTACTAACGCATGGTACTTCTTTGTAATTTCTTATTTTTTCTCTTTAAAGTGAATAACAAACATATTGACACTTTTTATAAAGTGTTAAAAATTATCATTTTTATATCCCGAAGAGAATTATGAATAGTACCTTTTGAGAACTATTATGAACCAATAATATGTGTATATTTTTATTGTATAATTGTTAAATAACCATGCTATTCGTATTTATGTTCCTTATATTATAAGCTTTATTTTGACCTATAAACTGTTATTATACGATTTATCACTCTTGAGTTATGCCTTGTCTATCAATTTCTATCTCCTTTATTCACAGACACATTTGGCTAAATATTGTACAAATGTTATTTCCTATTTTATGATACGTTGTGGTCTGTCTGTCCGGTATATGAACCCATTATGTTCGAAATAAACGATTCATATCGCAGAGGTTGTTATTGGTGTTCTGGACTTAACTAGCTGGGCTAGGTGGAGAGCAGTACCGATAAGGACTCTGGACTGCTCGTACGGGTTTTGCGTGTCATTGGTCCGATTGATAATTCACTGCTCTCTAATTAGTGGCATCGTCACTTCATATATTAATAGGGCACACAGGCTACAAGATATAACAATAATAATGTTAATTACAAGATCTATTGCTCTTAAACTTTGAATTACAATAAGATTATGTGATTAACAGTTCTACAAAGTAAAATCTAAAATAATGTTTTCCTGTATTTTCCATTTAAATGACACTCATAATAACCATTGGTAGGTAACACAAAATTGAAATAGACTTAATACTCAAGTTTTAAAATGAAATCATTAGGTAGGTAACTAGAAACTTATTGATTAGCATCAAATTGTAATCTATCCATTCCTCTACCTTGAATTTTGAGAAAAGAACGAGGCATAAAGTGCAATACGAACGTCAAGATAGTCCTACTGTACGGAGCTGAAACGTGAAGAACTATTACATCCATCGTCAAGAAGGTAAAAGTATTAATAAACAGTTGTCTATGCAAAATACTCAACATTCACTGGCCGAATGCTATCAGCAACAGCCTACTATGGGTGAAGACAAACCAGCTTTCAACTGAAGAGGAAATTAGGAAAAGACGTTGAAAGTGGATAGGACATACATTAAGGAAATCACTAATGTGCATTACAAGGCAATCCCTAACATGGAATGGTGAAGGGAAGCGTAAAAGAGGAAGGCCAAAGAACAAATTATGCTGGGACCTAGAAGCAGATATGAAAAGGATGAATAACAACTGGAAAGAACTGGAAAAGATTGCCCAGGACAGAGTTGGATGGAGAATGCTGGTGAGAGACCTATGCTCCTCGACGAGGGGTAACAGGCGTAAGTAAGTAAAGTACAATTAAGAATGTTTGTATAAAAATTAAACATTTGTTCAATTTGATTATACAATAATGTAGATACTAGATGTCTGAAATATTGACTACTTAAAAAAAAAGAATATTTAAAATCATTTTCAAACTTTTCTAATAATTCAAAAGATTCTATTTCAAATGAATAAAAGTTTAATAAAAAATCATTATAACTCACCTTCAGTACATGTTTTACCAGTCCAACCATATTGACATATATGTTTACCTGTTTGTTCATCGCATTTATAATAACCATGAATTCCATTTTGTTCTTGACAATATATTTCACAATAATTACCATAAAAATTATTATTACATAATACTTGATAGTGAATACTTAATTCTTCATTTGAATTACTTAAATTAAAAATATTATAAGTAGTATTAGAAATTTTTTTCAATTTTTGATAATATTTCTGTTTTGATGGATATACATTTTTCAATGATAAAATGTAATATATTTCATCATTCTCTAAAATTTAAGTAGAAAATATACGGTAATTAGTTTGCTTTTTTTAGAATACAATCTGTAATAAGATCATGTAATGAAATTATTGAAAGAAAAATTGATAAAACTTAAAATGGGGTTTCTATTTTGTTTTTCTGGAGATTTTTAGTAATTTTTTATACATAGTTGAAATCATGAGTCAATTGAAACTAGACCACTATAGAAAACCTGGAAGTACTGGACGGCCGTTTCGTCCTATTTTGGGACTCCACGATGTCGTCTCATGAGATTCGAACCCAGGACCTACCAGTCAAGATCGTGGATGTGCACTGCTGAGGAGTCCCACAATAGGATGAAACGGCCATCCAGTGTTTCCAGGTTTTCTATTGTGGTCTAGCTTCAATTGACTCATGATTTCAACTATATATAAAAAACTTATAATGGTTGTCATTAGTGAAACAAAAACAAAAAAAGAGATATATGAGGAAACTAAAATGAACTATCAATCCACTTCAAAAAGGGTTTTGCGAATATGATAGTGATTTCCAATGATTGAAAACACGAGTCAATTGAAGCTAGACCACAATAGAAAACCTGGAAACACTGAACGGCCGTTTCATTCTATTGTGGAACTCCTCAGCAGTGCATATCCACGATGTCACCCTATGAGAATCGAACCCATTTCATTTAATTGGTATTAAACAACTAAATTCAATCATTAATTTATATTGGATGATTATAATTGAAAGAAATTTAACTTACCTCTTGATAGTTCGAATTACAATAGAAACTAGCTTAGTTATCAATTAGAAAATTTGAACAAAAATAATTTTAACATTTAACAATTATAGATCTATTATGAAAGATGAATTGGCATAACGTATAGCTTTATTTATTTGGCTTTCAACTACAATAGTTTTCAGAATTAGTGATATTACTATAGCACTCAAACAGAAGTAGTTTTCAAGGTATTCCCAGCTACATTATCATTTTAAATTAATTAATAGGAAGGTTAAGTGAATGGTAAAATGTTGTTGTTTGTTAAATTTGTTTTCTTTTAAAAAATTGAATATGTTACACAGTGTAAATTCAATTCAAGTGTTGTATTAAAATAAACGTTTCTTTTTGTAGACAATAAACTTTTTGGATTTGTCTGAAACGTCTAAAGATTACCTGGTTTAAAATATAAAGCATTCGGCTTTGACTAAGTAATTTATTTTCCTGTAGCATTTAGAGGTCACGGGTAAGACCTCGTATAAGTTTACTGATGAATACATCTAAGGAGTCTTAGAACACGGCAAAATAGTTATTCTGTATCCTATGGTTTCTATTAATTCTTTCGAGAAAACTGACTTCAACTACGTGTTGGTAATATTAAGAAAGTAACTTATATTCATCAACTTCTTTAGAATTTTAGTGCTTGATTTTAAAGGGAATATAATATTTAAGAAATGAAAAGTTTCAGTGTATTTTTCGAAACGCTCGCCAATAAATTATTATGGTACGAGTTTTATGCAACGTCAATAATGCGAATAATTATTAATGACAAATAATTATCTGGAGTTGTTCGTTAAAATTAGGAAGGAACCTATATGGTACACTCGTTGAAAAATGATCCTTAGTAGCTGATATAACTAGAGAAACTACAGAAATCACAGGATGTTATAAAATGCAAGTTATACCGAATGAGTCACTGATTCATACTATTAAAGTCACCGTTTATATGTCTATTCTATGTTCATCTAGCCATCTATAAGTATGCAATTATTCAATTTTCTCAATGCAGCATTCTGTGCTGTCCCATTTTATCTCTATTTTATTAAGTTGGTCAAGTGATAATAATGCACATAGTAACTGAATCAGACTAAAAATAGAAACATTTAAAATAAATTTAGACCATTAATAATATCTTTATATAAATTCACTTAGTATTACTTGTTTGAATCTTCCCATTGATGTTTAAGACTGCGACTGATCAGTCTCTTATTGGCATATGTGTATACTGTGCGTATTGCCTCGATATGGCCTTAATCCACAAGCATTGTCAGCAAAGATGGATAGTGGCTAGCAGTCAAATCCAGGACGCGCGTTTCGTCCTATTTGGGAAGATTCGAACAAGTAATCATAAGTGAATTTAAACTTCACCCCATTACACAAGCAAGTGGATATCAGGACTCAGTAGCTGAGTGGATAACGCGATGGTGTTTGAAGTGAAAGGTACTAGGTTCGAGTCCCAGAGTGAACATCAACTCTGAGATGCACGCACATCTAACCGACGAGTCCCAAATAGGATGAAACGCTCGTCCTGGATTTCAATGCTAACCACTATCCATCTTTGCTTACAATAACTTTATTTATCTCAGCCAACAGTGTATGCATAAAAGACAAACTACATTACAGTAACTCAGAAAGATTTTGTTTAAATTCAAAAAGTGTTTATCTTTTTTTTGTTCAATTTCAACTTTTACTTATTTATAAAGGACTTTAACAATAAGGACTTCATGATTATCAAGAATGTTTTTTTTATATTTTATTATAAATACTAATAAACATACGTGAATTTGTATTCGCCACACAACACCTTTTGAATTGAATAACCAATAAAATATCTACCTGTAAATAAAATATTCAACATTTAATTATTTAAATATAGTCGAAAAACAATTATGATAATCAAGACAATAATAGTATAGTGGTAATAAATAAATTTTTGATTATTTAACAGTTATGATTTTTTTAATGGATAATGTTCTTTTTTGATGCTTCATCTTCTATATTTTATTTATTTGAGTACATAAATATTGGTACAAAAGGCGTCGAAAACATATGCACCACACAAGAAACTTCGTTTGTGTGTGGGCTGTGATACCGCACGGGTGTCCAGACTGAAGCAGGTGATTTTATTAGGGGGTCACATCCGGAGCCTTTAACCTGAAGGTTTAATCCACAAGACAGTGGGGAAACGTCAGGAGATGTCGTCACATGATAGCCGGTGACCAATAATTGGTTCATACGTCATTTGTACCCTCAGGATACTGGAACCCATGTGCACTATTAAATTGGATTCAGGGTTTTCCAACTCCCTTAGATGGATACTCCATATCCATCAACCCGGTTAAATCGCCGGACATTCGATTTTCGTCTTCTCAATTTTATGAACAACACCTCTGTTGCAAGAAGGCAATGAGCAGGATTTCTCTGACAGTGGCTGTATATGTATAGCCATGTGAAAGCATTTAGAGATGGAGAGCGAACTCTTCCCACCCTCGTCCGTTCCATGGCATTTGGGGGGGGATTTCATTTGAATTACATTCCTTCTGATGTCGATGATTATCTTTCTTTCAATGCAGTTCATCACTTTTTTCAAGAATTTAGATCGAAATTTTAAGGTATTGTAATTACAAAACAACGTATTCATGATCATAATACAAGTTCATCTACAGTAGTTGAGAATTTATTTGTCATTATTGCATAATTTGCTAAAGCTTAATTTAGAAAATTGATCTAACTTACGTATCAAATAAAACTAAAATTTAGTTCTTATTAATTAGTTCTCAGCATTCTTTAGAAACCATAAACAGTATGAAATGTGCTTGTTTTTATCCAACTGGATCTAATTAATAATATTTTCTCTACGAGAATTCTTTTTAGCCATTAAAATTGCAAACGTTAAAAACAATTTGTTTGAGCAAAGTGTAATCTCATACTTGTTCACTTTAAGGAGCCAACCAAAAACAAATGTAAAGTTATTAAGGTATAAAAACTTGAAAGCTTTCAAAAGTTTAGATCCGGATGCGACTAAACGGTCAATGAACATCGTGTTTGTTGTATATATATATATATATATATATATATATATATATATATATATATATATATATATATATATATATATTAAGCAGCAATAAATGAACTCACAGGCCAGACATCTTTATATACTATTGATATGTTGTTTCTAGTATTATTACTGAGGAAATTTAATTTCGATAGTCTTTCAACTGTGACTCCATATTTACAATGTGTAAAATCATTAAAGCCCCACAAATCAGAAAATGGTGACAAACACATCTACAATAGAAGAAATTAAAATAAATATATTGAATAATGTTTGCAAATTTCCATTTGTTTTAAATAATAATCATTATATTGGACATTGAACTGAAGTTGTTACAAACCCTTCGTAAATATTTATCTTTAAGATAAAAATAAATCTATCAAATACCAAGAATCTTCAGAATGTAAACTATATACGTGTATATTACTTTATCCAAGAAACAGCAGGATTAGCAGTCTCCAAGCATTTTGCTAACCATGTTATTATTCATTTTGTCTGCTTTTAATTTACTCTTAATAGTAGGCCAGTTTTATGTTTTTCACTTGAGCATTTAATTTTTTTTGCTAATTCCCCTTATTACCTATTATTTTCGTTTACAGTTTTTACCGGAGTTATCCGTTACTTCAACATTAACTTTCGTAACAACTTTTATTATTTATCACTTAGCAAAAATAACCAATTCTGAATACCATATTTTGGTGAGCTGAGGATAGGATTGATAAAAGGTGGTTTTAGAAAGCTTCTCCTCAAGTAATTTGTTTTATAGTTCAGACTTTGTAATAGAATTGCCGAAGCACTAATTTAAAAGAATAGTTAGCATCAAGGATTCTTTCAAGATGTTAACTTATAAGGTGAAAAGTAAGATCCTGATATACAACAAATTGAAAAACGACCAAATCACATTTGTTAGCAAAGCTCTGGAAGAGGCTGAAGCTTTTACATATCTGGATAGTACTATTGATAAACAAATAGGTCTAATGAACACATGAAAGCATGGATTGGCAAAGCAAAGACACCATTTCCACGATTGTAGAGATTACGGGAATCAAAACAGATCTCAACCAAAACCAATGTCAGAATTTTAAATACTAACATTAAGACAGTTCTATTGTGCAGAGCAGAAACTTGGAGAACCACAACCAACATTAAACGGTGCAGGTAGTTAAGAACAGATGTTCACGCCAAATACTCCAGATCCGTCGACCGGATACCATCAGAAACAGTCTACCGTGGGAAAGAGCAAACCAGATTTTAGTTGAGGATGGAGTTAGGAAAAGACGCCGAAGGTCACACTTTACGGAAATCAACAAACTGCGTCACAAAGCCAGGCCTAACTTTCAATTGTCAACAAAAAGGAACGAGACAAACCAAGGAGCATATGGCCTTGGAGATCAGAATGGAGCAAAAAGGCAATAAAATGCTTTCGGGAAGATCTGTAGACGGTAGTATAAATAGGTTTGGTTGGAGATCCGTCTATGCCCCACGATAGGTAACACGCCTCGTTAAATCAATTTTTTATTGCCGATGAATGACTATCAATAAAACTTCTTTGGTTGGATCTCTATTTTTATGTTTTATTGAAACAATCGCTAAAAAAGTGATTGAAGTGCCGTTTATTTATCGATCGGTTGATTGACCAAGTTTATCGACTTAACCGTTGAATTAGAACTAGGCTTTAAAAACTTGTTTACCATAATTGAAATTCACTTATCCCCATACTTAAAAACAAGAAGAACGATGATTACCATAAGTTCATCGAAAGTTTTATTGAATCGGTTTTCTACCAGAAGTGTATCCGGTTAATCAGAAAATCGATTTAGTCAATAAACATCAAGGTTTCGGAAAACACATAGTATTTTGATACATTTCAAAACGTTTGTTATTAATAAACTAATTGATGCCGTTTAGTGTAAAGGATAAGATGTAAACCACAAGAAAATTAACAACCAATATGAGCAACAAATTATGATAGGTAATACGTCGGATAGAATATATTCTCCTAAATCTACTTATTGTTGAATAAAACAGTTCAACAGAAAAATATTTTATCTCCAATATCATTTAATCAGTTTGTTTTATTACAAAATTCAATTATATAAATATCATTAGATATCATTAGTTTAGATAGACAGATATAGATATCATTCGTTTTAGATATAGATATTTATCATTAGTTAGATAGATAGATATCATTACTTTTTACATACTTTCATTGCTTTTTTTCTACAGATCTTAGAAATATTGCTCGCATCTGCTGGGATCACAGGGTGAGTAATAGTGAGGTTAGACACAAGGTATTAGGAAATGATGGTAAATCAGTTGATGAGGTTGTGAATCTTTATCGACTGAGGTGATTGGGCCACGTGTTACGTATGCCTGAACACTGATTACCACGACGCACAATGCTGACTAGTATTGAGGATGGCTGGAAGAGAGTTAGGGGAGAACAAACCACGTTGGTAGATGAAGACTACTTGATTGGGGTCCGTGTGACCATCGTAACCAATGGTTGGAGACTCTGTGTGACATGGCTCAGAATCGTTCACAATGGCGCAGGTGAATACACTCTCTATCTTCTCTTAAACTATGAGATTAAAATTGCTTCATATATGTCTTTCTTCCTGTACTATATCTTTATATACAATCTTTCTTTTAGATATTACCACCACTAAATTAACTACTTCTATGAATTCGGTGTTGATCTTGTTGTGCTAATGAGGTACGGCAACTTAGACCGATGTATATATATGCCTGGTCCTACGTTGTAGCTGACTAACTGACTGACAGATCTCTGATAAATATCACATAAGAAGGATTAATGGCATTTCTGAAAGATTCAGCTAAAAAAAGGATTGTAATCTCAAACTTTCTTGTCACCTTAAAAATATGAAAATTAAAATTTCAAAACTGTACTAGTAAAATGAATATGTCTATTATTTAAATGTTCCTCACTTCAATTTGAATATTGAAAATCATTCATGTTTAGTGAAATCTCAACTTCATATTTCTACTTTTAATATGAACTATGAGCATCAAGTGATCATAATTCTTTTTTAATTTCATAGCTTCAATATTTAATAATGTCAAATTAAAAGCTTGATTGAATGAATGGATCATTCTATTTATAGTAATAATTATGTTAGCTACAAAGTATATTATACTTATCTGAACTCACTTTGACAGAAATACAACTGTCTAAAAATGGTGAAAGTAATTTATCATCTTTTTCATAATAAAGAGAATTATTAGACTGATGGTCTATTGAATGAATTTCTGAATGTTTACATGAAAATAGACGTAAAAAATTCGATAAGTTATGTGGAATTATATTAAATTGAAACAAGACATCACCTTGAACAATCTGAAATACAAAGAGCAAAAAATTAAATTTAAATTGAATAAAATAGTTAATCTTAATGTTATTCAACTCTAAAGTATAAAACTTACTATAACTATATAATGAAGCTCTTATATAATTATCGGTTGCACATAGTTAACTGGTAACAAAAAGCTACATTAAGAAAACTTAATATCGTCTCAGCGGCCTATAGGTTAAGCGTTCGTGCACGAGATCAAAGATCCTTATTTCGAATCCCTCATACAGGATTGTGGATGTGCACTGCTGAGGAGTCCCATACTAAGATGAAACAGCTGTCCAGTGCTTCCAGGTTTCCAATGGTAGTCTATCTTACACCAACACACGAATTTAAATATTAAAATAGAATACTTAATAACATTTAACAATTATTGTCTCTTAGTAATTATAATAGGAATAATAAATTTACTCAATATTTTACTTTTAGTCACAATAAAAATTTTGAAAGATGAAATATAAAAGCTTTCGTGTTTTGATCATTTATCTTTTAAACATTTAAAATGTAATCTATGTAAAAAAATTTCTTAATGAAGTAATCTGAAAGATTGAGAATTCCATAAATCCGACGTTTCATCCAACAATTATGTTTGAATCCCTTCATAGTTATGATTATGTTATAACGTGTGCGTGCGTTCTTGCCCAATTGATATATATGAGTGATATGACCGCCGATGAGAGAGGAGTGAACCATCGATCAGAGCAATGATACCCGAAAGCAGTATGAGCAGTCTTGAGTACTTATCAGTCCTGCTTTCTGCCTAGCACAGCCAGTTAAGTCCAGAACACCAATAACAGCCTCTGCAATATGAATAATTATTCTCAAACATACTGGGTTTATAAACCAAACAAACTGACCATAAAGTACCATAAAATAGAAAATAATATTTGTACAAGATTTGACCAAATGTGGCTTTGAATAGAGGGAACGGTAATTAATGGAGTAGGGATAACTCAAGAATGGTAAATCGTATAATAATAATAACAATCTGATTACACATATACTTGTTAAGAACATTTATATATAAAAAATGAAAGGTCAACTAAATTGGAAATGGAGAGCGAGAGGAGATAAGGATAATAAAGAAAATAATGTGAAAACAATTTGAAACCTGATCATTCTGGATAATAAGGTAATATTACCAGGGTAGGTTAAAGGTGAGAACAAACTCTTCTTAATAGATATATATGTGATCAGATTGTTCGAAATGTATTGCGCTAATATATCATCACATAGTTCCGATAATCTTCATCTTCTTATTACACTATCGGAAAATATGAGTTAATAAGATGTGAATAATGTGAAACATTTACAATGTGAATAAGAATATAAGTGTATGTGTACTTTTATATTAATATTCGTTAAAATATCAGTCTACTACTAAAACCACTTTTCTTTATTTAAAATATAAAGAATAATAGTACAAATTGAAAAGTATTGAAATGTCGAAATATATATGTAAAATAAGAAATGTCATATTAAAGACTGACCAGTTGCAGTCCTAAACATCAATAAGAAGATTAAAACAAACAATACCAAGCGAACTTAAACTTCACCCCACTGCACAAGCAAGTGGCTATCAGGACTCAGTAACTGAGTGGATAATGCGATGGCGCTTGAAGCGAACGATACTGGCTTCGAGTCCCAGAGTGAACATCAACTCTGAGATGCAGGTACATCAAGCTGACGAGTCCCGAATTGGACGAAACCCGCGTCCTGGATTCCACTGTTAGCCACTATCCATCTTTGCTTACAATGTCATATGCATAGTTGTGATCTTTAAACATTTAAATTAGATTTTTTTTAAATAAAGCTACATGTAATGATAAGATTCGAATCAGTTGTTAATAAGTAATTCCTAAAGAGTAGCTAGTTGTATCCTTCCTTTTTCGATCAAACTATTCTGATTAACTTATATGTAGCCAATCTGCTATCACTTTTTATTTGTACGCACCAAACACTTTCTGAATTATTATTAGCTTTATTCAGTATCATATTTCTGGTACAATATAGCATTCTCAGCACAAAGTATTTCAACAAGTTTCTGTTTCTTATTTCCTCGTCGATACTGACGATATATATTGAGTGATCCCCAGTTAGAGGTTAGCAGTCCAGTCAAAGGACATCTAAATAATGTAAATTCTTTTTGCATCATATTCCTAGGAACCACGATGTCTATGATTGGGCCTTTTGGAACTTGTACAACGAAAGGTTGCACACTTTTCAAAACGCACCTGAATAGGTTGTGCGATTAATAGACATAATGATGTTTTAAAACAAACAAAATTAAATATCTAGATGGCAGGAACAGGTAGCCCAGATGTTCAATCAGGCCCTCCAAGCTTCATCTTGTTTCTGACAAATGTAGTGCTATTCATGAAGTTACTATAGGATTAAAGAGCATCTTTTAAACACTACTTGTGTCCTTTCAACCTCACGTTCAACTGTCTAGATATTCTTCTCACATAAATCTTTGTACACTCATAACATTTAATTTCATAGAAAACGTCCTGCTGTTCTTCCTTTGATAATCTAAACTTGACATTAACTAAAGTCGATCTTGGAGTATCACTAGCCACGAAATATATTATATTTATTTGGAATCCTATTGATATTCTCCTACGTTTTTACACGGAATTCGATCACGACGGTGTTCTTCAAAAATCTCACTTTACATCCCAACTCAGTATTTTTTTATGTTTTATATTCTTCTTTAAAAAAACTCTTTAGTGTAGATTTTGCCCCAGATGTAGACAGAATTAAATTTAATTCAATCTGTTGTTCTTCTTCCACTACACTGAGATTACAGCTCCCACTAATTAATTTTTTCCCAGCTGTGGCCTTCATAAAACAAGCATGTATCGATCCATAATCTGAATATTCCTTAGATTTTGATTTCCGGAATACACTAATTGTCATCTTATTGTTATGTCTGCTTTCAGTTCAATAATCGTAAAAAGTTAGTTTGTGGTCAATAGATACTATTTTCTTGGTTAGTTTAATGCAATCCGATATGTTGTTCACAAATTTAAATATTTATTGCAAATCATCTAGCTTGATAATGAAAAAAGTCTCATCTACACACAGCAACAAAACTTTATGCGGAATTACACATATTGTGTCCCAACAAGTTTCTGAGGAATGAATGTATAAATTTACTACAATCAGAGAGATTGACAAACCCATTGCTACATCATTTTGTCTAAAAAGACGGCGAAATAAGATGGACCGTAAACACAATTTCATGCACTTAGTAACCTCGGAATGATCGAACGAGCGTCGTTAAGTTTAAATGCGTAAGATTATCAGAAACCATAAATAACAGCATTGGTCTCAAGTTAGAATAAAAGTTGTTTTTATGGAAGTACGTAAGTACTTACAATCGCATTTCGGTGCTGTACTTTTTTAGTTGGTTCGTATTATTACACTGACTAGTTGTATTCTACCAACTTTTGTATTTTGAAGCCACTAACTAATAGCAAACTAGCACAAGAAGTTATTCGTACTCCAATATTTTAAACTACACTCAACATATGTTTAGTTTATAAGTTATATCTATACAAATGAAACTCCAGTGCCTGATAAGAAAAAACCATAAATAATGAAGAAGAAAAAGCTAAGATCAGGTTTCTCATTATACATGCAATTACTAACAAACTTCAGTCAGTATCTTAAATAACTAAAAGTGAATTAACAACTGAAGCATGTCAAGTGAAACTGTGTTAATGCTTTCTGATAAGTTATGTGAGAAGGTGTACGTACCTCATTGAGTAACTAAATTATTAGTCTAATCATGATAACCATCTGCAAAACAACTCTCTGCGAGACTTTAAATACCCATAAATACATGAAAGTTTTATTCACCGTTCACTTAAATATATGTATTTCGAGTGGTCAAACATCATAATTAACCGTTTATGAATAAATCAGAAAAAGGACACATTTCAGTACGGTACTAGTTATACTTTTATATAATTTAAGATAGAATATCTTTCAAGATGATGATCAAGTCATTTTAGTCTCAATATATTATTGGAACAATTTCATCAATAGATGTCTACTTTTTATCATATGTAGATAGCACATTGTATATTTAATATAAAAATTTTACAATATTAAAAGATTCCTGAATAGTATTGGTATCACATTAATTCCTTTTCTTATGAAAAAAGTACTATGAGTTTTAATTTTATCGATGGAACCCAAATGTTAGAAGCTTTCAAGTTGCTCACAGTACATGTGGCATAGGTTTTTGATATAAATGTTTAGGTATTCTTCACTACATACGCTTAAATTAATACAGTTTTGGCTGTTATATCGAACTTATTTTCCCTTTCTAGTGTACCTTGGTCAATATTTAGGAAGGTGTTTCAATATTAACAAATTATACCCAGACTTTGCCAAACGCTAGAATTCTAATACAAAAAGTAATAAAAGTTATGTGGAATGTTCCATTGGAACTTCTAACACTACTGTGAGAATATTAGCTTAATTTAAAATTTGTAAAGCTCATAGTCTTCACTTGAATCACACAAAAGTTTCAGTATCTTCTACAGTAAATGTCAAAGACAAATAAGTCAGTACATTAATATGATGCATGACATTTCTCAAATTTCTGTCACATACATTACATTTGGTTTATAAGAAATCTTGATAGGTTGCCTAGCTCAGTTAAATGAATGATCAGCCAGATGATTAGACATTATGATTTAAAATTGATCTCATGCGTTCGAAATAATCAATAGAAAGTTTATGTGAGCTTATCCATATGTCTTTCATTATTCAATAAGTTCACGGTAACAAACAGTTCCAGGTACTTTTCTGCTCATTCAATCGACTAGGATTGCACACAAGAATGGAATTGTCATTGAAGATATCCATTGAAGGCCTAACCTCCACAATAAATATGTTTTTCATCCAGCATGTTGAGATACACTAAAGTGTTCATGGAAAATAGACTTGGCTAACTTCAGTTGCTTGAAGCGAAATCTACTGTAAAAGTTACACTCATGTGTAACATTTACTCTATGAGTGAACAGTAATGTCCGAAATCGCTAACACCACACGCTTATCGAACATTGAGGAACTGATGTATAAACTCTTGACAAACTTTTACTTTACAGTAACACTTTATTCATGAAATATAATTACCGTTTTTTACATTTATTTTATTGTGGTAATTCAGTTACATTATTCTGTTTGCAAGCGTAGAATAGTCATAACTCATTAGTGGACTCTACTTTAAATATCTAGTATTTTCATTTCAATCGGTGAGTCCCTTTGATGATTTTAAATAGTTCTGAAAATATTGACATGTACTGTCAACGGTATTCATAGGTGACCATAATAAAGTTTGTTGGTATGCTTAATATTGCATTATATTTAATTCTATATATAGATAGTCTTATCGACTTAGTGATAATAATCAAGAAATCTAGTACTAAATAGCAGATGTTCGTAGCATAGAAACGTTTATTGCTTTGAATACATTAAGTGTGAAACTATACTTCAAGACTTATCTAAAGTTAATTTGAATAAGAAACTCTTGGATACGTATAGTCAAACTATAATTAATTAACTAAAATATATGTACTCCTTCATTAGACAAATCTTATTATCGATACTATCTTAGAATGTACAGTCCAGATATACTTACTAAATCTGTATGATGTATTTGAATGAAGCTTAGAAACAAAAAGAGAATGTAAGTGTAATGATAATGAGTAGTATTATTCAATAAGTAGCTGTGTACATCATTTATATGCATCATATTATGACTCATAGTTATGTAAATAACTATTATATATTCAAACTCAATATACTTGACAAATCGTTTGTGAACAGATGAATATTCATTTATTAAAATGAATATATACTTATATCGTTTTCACTTACTTTAAAATTAAATTACTAATACGTTACTGCGAAATAGCTAAGATAAAAGCAGTGTGTTAGCCCTTGTCGGTGATATTCTTCTTAGCTCACATGATAAAAGCAGGACGAACAAAAAAATTATCAAAGTCAGACTATGAGTACACGATTTGAGCAGAGTGATTTTCAAATCAATTATAATAATATAAATTAGAGTTCTGATGTTTAACCGATGACTGAATTTTCTTGATAAAAAAAAGGAGTATGCAGTTCCTTAAGCCTCTCTGGTAATCCGAATAAATGTAAGTTACAAAGGATAAAAGTCAAAGTATGCTATACTGAAAGGTTTAAATTCACACTTTCCTTTAGCATAGATATAGAGATATGAATTAAGCAAAAGTTCCAAGTTATCTAACCTTAAATTTTAATGAAGTTCTATTCATCAAACTTGTGACGTAACTACTAGGTTCAATAACTCGTTAACTTCCAACTATCTAACATGGATAAATATACATATGTGTTTTCATTTATTTTCAAAGTATGCTTGCCAACTAACCATATTTAAGCTTGATCAAAGTTCATTCATCATTTTCTAGTAATGAATAAGGTTATCATTAAAGCTCTGAAATTTCCAAATTACATTGTTAGCATAAGCGTTTGCATGATTTATGAAATGTACATCACTTCTATAAATTAAAATACTATAGACTAAACTTAGTATTTTGTTTTGTTATATTTAGTCGAGTGAGATAATACCTCGCTCTGTTTTATATAAACAACATTATACCAATGAATAAAGTGTGAATAAATGGAAGACCGAGAAATCCTCCTTTTATGTTAATTATCTTATTGAGTGAAGACAAAGTTAGGAGAAAATCAAAACTTTTAGAAAGAACAATAAAATCTTGATGTTGGTTTGTTCTCTGAGCAAAATCACCCACCTGAGCTACAAATCTTCTCCACCATCTCAGAACAATGAAATCGTAGAGAAAAAAGACATCGTCAAAGAAGAAATTGAAAAAGATTCACAAATATACTGAGACTAGTACCTGTGTAGTGAACAGAACACGGGTGGGGACAATCGAATGAATTTAAGCAGAAAATCACAGACTATCTCACTAAATTCTGATAACCATACAACAAACAGTTAATTAACTAAAATAACTCATAATGTCATTGAATAAGAAAAAGAGAATTCAGCGAAGAAAATTTTCTTTTCGACGAAATCATTTACTTAAGCTGTACATTCGTATATATAGTTATATGGAAAATATGTCTACAAGAGGCTAGGAAAGATTGCATTATAAATGGATTCGACAATAAATAACAAATGAGGTGGCGTACTAATCAAGGGGTAAGGGAGAAAATACTTTATGGGTCAGATAATAGTTCAATTGACTCATGCTTTAAAACTATGAAAAATACTAAATCTCCACAAAACCCCCTCTGATAATTAATATAATCATATGCTCACCAGTGACTTCGAGAAGTATAACTAGGAGCTCTAGTGAGAAGCAGTGACTAGTGGAGTTCAAAACCACGTCTGTTGTGAGATAGGAACTCACTGAAGACAATTGGTGAATGGTTGCTCAACTTCGTGGATCAGTTGAAGTTAGACATTAACACCGTTGGATGCCAGCTCAGTGGTCTATCGGTTAAGGGCTTCGGCTCGAAACTGGTAGGTCCTGGGTTCGAATCTCGCGCGAGCGGGTTCGTGGATGCGCACTGCTGAGGAGTCCCATAATAGGACGAAACGGCCGTCCAGTGTTTCCAGGTTTTCCATGGTGGTCTAGCTTCAATTGACTCATGCTTTAAAACTATGAAAAATACTAAATCTCCACAAAACCCCCTCTAATAGTTCAATTGACAGATATGAAGAAAAGTGACAAACACAAAGGTCATAATAATAATAATAATCTGAGTAATAATCAAGAAAACTTGTATAAGGTAATAATAATAATAACTGATTAGAGATTAAATGTAAAGTAGTAATTTGAAAAACAAAAAACCGATAATAATCAGATAAAAGTACAAAAAACAAAAAACCAAAAAACGTACCCAATGAAGGAATTAGGGCCAAGGAAGGGTAAGAGGTTGGACAAATCGTTTCTGCACGCAAAGCTCAGTCTTGAATTCATGATTGCCAATGCCTCAGCAGTGCATAAAATATTGATTCGACCTCTCTTTGATCCGGTTCCTTTAACTCTATAGATTATTTTAAAAGACGTCTCTTTTGGAGCAATGTGTCCGCAATTGATCAAGTGCTCTTGTATCGAACTGGTTATCTTCTTACATTCACCTTTTAGGAGCCAAGCTGGATAGTGTTCAGAGATACGTTTGGAAAGCGATCGCTTTGTGCGGCCTATATAACGTGCTCCACATGAGCAGTTAATTTGCAAAATAACAACCAATTGCCTCGATCTTCACTGTTTCTTCTGTAAATAACAGTTCATCTTCTCTAATTCCATTGTTCATGCATTTTCGTACCAATCGCGCTTCATTTCAGTTCTTTCCTTATCGGTCTTCTGCCAAAATACATTCTATGTCTGACCATCGCCATATACTACTTATATGGATATAAGTAAGCCACACTACACCTGTACTGTGTCATGTAACACTTAATCTTTTACTGTTAATCAACTTCATTCCTGTACAAATGCAGTTGTTGGTGTAATTTATACAATAGTATAACATTATTAGACTGTTTAACTACAAACAAACTTTTTTATTAGCTGAATTTCATCTCAGAGAGTAGTTCACTTTGACTTTTAATACGAAGAGCGTCATCATCTTTATTACACCTCGTATACAAATAAATCTATGCACTTTAACATACAGATGCACAGTCTAAATCACTGTAAATTATGGTGAACCTTTATTATGTTTTTTTTTCTACTATAGAAGTAACTAATTAAATATAATTAAACAATAAAACTATCCCATTTTAACATTTGTTTTATATATGTTACTACTATGGGAGATATTATTTATAAGCAGCTGGTATATTGAACTCTGTAATGTTAATTTAAAACTTCAATGAAAACTAGAAAGATGTTTAACTAATTTGTTTTTTATAAACAAGAAATAGTTACTGTCAGTTATTATAACAAACATTTTACGTAGGTTGTCTTTTCTAAAAAGAATGTTTTCATTTTTATACATGGATTTGATAAAAACATTTTGTTTATTTCATGAACTTGTATAAGCTTGTTGTAATAATGCAAGATCGCATTCAACATTGAACGCTTTCTGCCGAGTACAGTACTATCCTGGATCACGTTGGCATTTACCAGTCAAGTTTATCTGTAACTTTAAGATAATATATCCAACTGTATCATATTTGATTTATATTCTTCCAGTATTCAATTCGGTCAACAAGATGTTTATATTAAGTAAAGTCTGAAACTTGTATAGCAAATGAAAATACGATATGCTAGATATAGTATCAGATAACTTATGGGTAATTCATACTTCACTTATACTTTAGTCCACTAAATAAGCTTGACTTGACCAATAAAAGACTTTTGGTCCATTAGGAAAATTGAATATAAATACTTTGATTCTATCCCATAAAATGTAATAAATTACTCATATCACCAGCATTTTAAATGTAACAGGCTCATTGAAATTTTAACAAACAACTTTATAATCAAATTTACTTAGTATTGATTGTTTGAATCTTCCCATTGATGTTTTTAGGACTGCAACTGGTCAGTCTCTAATTGGCATATGTGCATACTGTGCGTATTGCCTCGATATATCCTTAATTCACAAGCATGGTAAGCAAAGATGGATAGTGGATAGCAGTGGAATCCAGGACGCGCCACTTCGTCCTATTTGGGACTCGTCAGTTTGATGTACCTGCATCTCAGAGTTGACGTTCGCTCTGGGACTCGAACTCAGTACCTTTCGCTTCAAACGTCATCGCGTTCTCCACTCAGCTACTGAGTCCTGATAGCCACTATCTTGTGTAATTGGGTGAAGTTTAAATTGACTTAGTATTGTTTGTTTGGATTAACTTATTTTATTTGTTTCAGAGTAGTTATCCAACTGGACTTTTATTCTGATAAATAATTATAAATGGTCTATCTATATGCTCACTAACTATATTATTTAATACGACAGAGAGAATAGATTTAATATTTTTTTCCCAGGACGCAATGAAACTCTTTTAGTATAACCATGAAAACTGAACGTCTATTTTAAAATCTTTAATATTGTATTTATAATAAAATTATCTTTGCTTTTGATAAGCACACAACTATTGTTTTTGAACTTCATAGAACTATTATCGGATGAAATTGAGCATTTTATGGACTGTCTAAACTTGCTGTACAACATATAGATATTTCTGTTTGACGTTGTGGAGATTATAATCAGAAGGGGTTTTGTAGAGAATTAATATTTTCAAAGTTGAAAGCATGAGTCAGTTGAAGCTACACCACTAAGGAAAACCTGGAAGCACTGGACGGCTGTTTCGACCTATTGTGGAACTCCTCAGCAGTGCGCGTCCACGACCTCACCGCGTGAGATTCGAACCCAGGACCTAACAGTCTCAATCGATCAATGTTAGACCACCAGAAAAAACCATGAAACCACTGGATGGTTGTTTTATCCTAGTCTAACATTGATCAGTTCATGATTTCAATGAGATAAATATACTTAAAATAGAACAAAACAGTTTTAACTTAAACTAAAATGTTTCCTTAATTTACGGTCAATGATTGAATGATCAGTTATACGCAAGTATGCAGAAAAAATCACGCATCTTTTAATATAATAAGCTGGTATAGGAAAATATTACTTTTACCAATATATGTTGATCAGTCTGTTAAACGTAACATTTTATATTGCAATGCATAATAATACTTTTAGAAAATGTTTGCGTTAAAACTATTACTAAGGTTTTGTCCATGTAATTCAATTCAATTTATAATTGTTGTACCTTCAATATAATGTAAACACATCTAAATATGAATAATTTAGAGTGGTTTTGCAAGAAATAATATTTTTTCCAAGTTTCGAAGTATTCATTGGCTTATTATAAGACTGAATTAAGTAAGCCCCAAATTCCCCGGTACGGCCGAGAGTGGAGAGAGTTCGCTCTCCCTCTCGAAATGCTCTCACATGGTCACGCGTATATAGCCTCTGCCAGCGATGTCCTACTCACTGCCTTCTCGTGGCATTACTGTTGTTTACGAGATTGAGAGGACAAAAAGCGAATGTCCGGCGCTTTAACCGGGTTAATGGATACGGAAAGTTCACCTAGGGGAGTTGGAAAACCCTCATTCCATACCAATGGTGCACATGTGCTCTAATATCCTGAAGGAACAAATGGCGTATGAATCAATTGTTGGTCACTGGTTACAAGGGGACTGCATCTTTTTACGATGCTCCACTGCCTTGTGGATCAGACTTTTAGGTCAGAGGCTCGGGGTGTGGCCCCCTAAGAAAACCACCTGCTTCATTTTGGGTACCTGGGCAGTATCACAGCCCTCACATAAACTAAATGAGATTTGTGTGGCGCATATATATCTGGTGCCCCTTGTACCAATAATCATGTGTTTAAATAAAATAAATAAAACATTCATGTGATATATAGTAGAAAAACTTTGTGTATTCTAATGTTTGATACCAGTTAAATAAATTAACCGTTGATTATAGCTTAGAGACTAACCTTACCAACTAAATATTGTTGTAAACTGCATTCAACATTTCCTAATTTGTTCTAGTCGATGAAAGCAAAGCTTCAAGCTTTTCGATAGTCGTTAGTAAGACTTTTCTCAATCTTGAAGAAACATAAAACATAATACAATAATAAACAATATAATCGATCTAATCAGTAAGTCAAATCATCTTGTATTTTCCTCTCCGTAATTTATTGACCCTGATATTATTGATATTCACTAATTGAATGACTTCAAAAATCAAACTTGATGTCTTTCTTTTTAATTCAGTCTATCCTAATTTCCATGATAAGTTAAAGTTCTGAATCAACAAGATCGTTTACATTCATAAAATTTATATAATATTTCAGTTCAATGTTCTTTGTATACTTTCAGTATTATCAAGAAAAATTTAATTCAGAATAATTTAATTTGTGTAAATCTTAATCTTTTTAAATTTTTAATTATTCTTCTGAAGAAGTTCAAATATGATAACTGGGAGAAAAAACAAAACAGGATTTGTTTGATTTTAAATACTATTAAAATTTTATAAATATAAACTATGTTTAAAAATAACTCTGCCTGTAGCTCTTCTAGAGTTACTACCGGTCCCAAGTTTGTAATAAAGGAGGAGGGTTGGGCATGGTGTTAGCCACCCCATCCCTTAGAAAAACTAACTCGCTAAAAAAAACTCTAATCAGAAAAAATGTCTAATAATAATTTTTTTATAATCTAAATATAAGTTAAACAATGAAAAAAAACAACAACCTTGAAAGTCATCATAGCAACAACAACAAAAACAAAAAAAATAAATGTACTCACCTTAAAATTTTCTCCTTGAAAAGAACATAAAATAATTAATAATATTGAAGATTTCCATAATTCATTATAAAATCCATAATATTTTACTATTTTATACATTTTTTTAAAGAATAATTTTCGGTTGAATAAAGTAAAGTAGTTTCTTTCTTCTTTTAAACGTTTTATATGGATTGTGTTTTGTTTTTTGTTTTAACTGAACTATTCATAATAACCCATTATGATTAAATGTTTTTTCTACATTAATAATTTATTATGTAATAGTCAGTATTTATTATTTATCCAAAATGTATTAGAGAGAAGAAGAAAAAAAGGAAAGAGAATCATTTAATTCTGTTACAAAATGAAAATCTGTAACCAAATGCTATAATAAAGTTAAATTCAAAGGGGGGGGTCTTGACTGATTTAAGGTAACATATATAAGAAGGAAATCATAATGTGATGAAATATTGAAAAATGATTGGCAAGTATAAATCGAAACACCTTCATTTAGTGTACAGATATGTGTGCACATATAAAAACCCTGTAATTTATTGAATCATCTAATAGTAAAATATATTGTCTTATATAATTATTTTAAAGATGTACACAAATACATATTAGTTACCTAGTCAGTGAATACCCTATGTTCAATTAACCAATTCGTGTATATACACAATTTATCAAGTCTGTATTCATGCATTAATACATAGATGTGCATCCATATTACACGAATGAATAATTAAACCAGGTGGAAATTATAAATAAACACAATCTTACTATAGTGATGTAATACTCAAATTGTTTATTATAAAGCTTAATGACTATGGTGATTACTTATTGAAGGTATATAATAAATTAACAAAATAGATAGGATAATATGAAATAATGTAAAACATAAATGAATATTTATTTTATTTATTATTGACAGTAATTAAATAATTAATGTATAGTATTAAAAGAAGAGAGGTCAGTCAGGTCATCTTAGTTTTTTTCTTTAATTTCATCATTATTTGGTTTTATACATTACGCTATATTTGAAGTAGTTTATGTAAATATATACCTGGAATAGCATATGTTTGTTTGTTTTATTTTTCTTTTATATTGATAATCAAGTCAGTCAACTTTTACTGACTATAATAATTTCAAATGTAAACATTTTTATTTACTTATTAGTGTTTTACTGTTAGCCACCATCGAGGCAATCTGCACAGTATATACATATGCTTATAACAGACTGATCGATTGCAGTCCTAGAACATCAATGATAAGATTCAAGCAAACAATACCAAATAGAACTTATTAGAGTTTAAATTCATTTAGTATTGTTTGTTTGAATCTTCCCATTAAAGTTTTAGAACTGCAACTGGTCAGTCTCTAATTGGCATATGTGCATACTGTGCGTATTACCTCAATATAGCCTTAATTCACAAGCATGGTAAGCAAAGATGAATAGTTGCTAGTAGTGGAATCCAGGACGCGTGTTTCGTCCTATTTGGGACTCGTCAGCTTGATGTACCTGCATCTCAGAGCTGATGTTCACCCTGGGACTCGAACCCAGTACCCTTCGCTTCAAACGCCACCGCGTTATCTACTCGGTCACTGAGTCCTGGGTTCTAGTTCCAGACTGAACATTAACTCTAAGATGCAGGTACATCCAGCTTACGAATCACAAATAGGACGAAACGCGCGTCCTGATTTCCACTGCTAGCCACTATCCATCTTTGCTTATTAGTGTTTGTTTCATTTTTGATCGAAATTGTTAATATTTCCCATTTCTTTTTCGTTTTGTTTTGTCTTCAAATCAAAAAAATAATAATCTGATGATGAAACTTTTCTAACTTCTAAATGAATTCATTTTGAAAGTTCTGTCTAGTAATTTATTTTCTTTCTGAGGGTAATAAACAATAAAAAAAGCAAGGGAATAAATAACAACACCTATAATATTTATTACTTAAGAATAAATCAAAATCAACAACTTATATTTGAAATTAATGTTAAAATAAAATAAAAACAGAATAATGTGTACAAAATATTTGGAAATGTTTTAGTAATATAACAATCACTGGCCTGGTTAGTTTAATTTTGCAACTTCATAATTAAGCTATTCAGATTAGAGAAAGAAAATACAACAACAGTATTTAGCTAAGGACTATAGCTTTTCTCCGTAATTTTAATATTTATTACAAGATGACAATTAAAATGGTAGTCAATCCAGTGGTTTAGAGGTCAGGTGTTCTCATAAGACTGAAGGTCCTGGATTCGAGTCCCCTGGGCGATGCGAATTGCTAAGGAATACCCTACAAGGATGAGACAGCCGTCCACTACATTCCAGTTAATGCCATAAATATTTGCCATCATATCAAGTTAAATATGGAAACTGAACAGAAATGATCGGCGGCAAAGAACAAATAATTATGGTTTTTGTTAGGATATATAGCTAATAAATGATCAGACATCGTATGCTTAACAACAATGAAGTATTCAGCCAAAAATTTAAGTGACAATACCATGTAAAAGATGATTATTAAAGTTAAACCAACTGAGTCTTACCTAATATGTACAATACTTGTTTCACTAATTAATTAAAATGAATAATTTCGTCTCAAGATATTTAAATAATTTCACAAACTGATATTTATCAAACTTTTTGGAGGCTTATAAAGATTATGTAATCCAAAAACTAAGACCTACATCACTATTGGAGCCAATTTTTATGAATCTGTTTACATCCGTAAAACTACTTTAATTTTTCAGTCATATTCCTGCTATTATAGACTCTTTAACTAAATGTCTTGGATTTTCTTTTACTTAGCCGTAAGGTTTCGAGTGAAATCAATATTAATTTTGGCTTGCTTAACTATTTACATTTGATTTGGTTGAATTTATTCATTATTAGTAGAGAGAATAAAGATTTTTGTTAGTCATTAATGCTTACCTCTTTGATAATTAGTTAGATTTTTTCTACATATTCGTTGAATTACAAATTTTACAAGTTATTTGGAACATTTATTAAATGTATACCGTTGAACCAATACTGTTAAGATCTTTTGTATATTTTATTTTTACACAAGTGTTTACATAGCACTGTAAACACCGGCCGTCCAGTGCTTCCAGGTTTTCCTTGGTGGTCTAGCTTCAATTGACTCATGATCTCAACTATATAAAAAACAAACTTAGATAGAATCCAGAGTGTTGTTCTATATCTACTACATTCAAATGAGAATTTTCGGAATTGCAGTAGCTACATCATTACTCCAGCTTACAAACAATCAGTAGTGACCACCCACAATCTTATATGAGATTTGAATAAAGAATTTAGAAGTTTGTATCTTTGAAAGCAGACCACTGATCAACAACTTTCACACAGTATGCATTTTACATATCATTACAAACCACCATTATCAAGTATTAGTTTTACTTCTTTTAAAGCACAAAATAAAATATGTCGATGAAAACAAAAACACTATTCATATTATGTTTGTATTATTAAAATAAAAATTATCGTCTACATTCAGTTTTCCATAGTTCCACTGAAATATTCTTAATTTAAAATGAAGTCCAAAATCAAGTTCATTTCAGAGAAGCGTAAAATATCTTTTCTTCATTTGAGTAGTAATTTAAAATTTGCAAAAAAAAAACATTTATCATCAATGTAAATGCAAATTATATTAATTTACTTCATATATGTATATAAAGATATCCAAATATTCATATAACAGAATACACAATTATAATGCTAATTAAAAGCCTTCTATGCATGGGGTTTCAGATATCATCAATGTTCATTATATAATATATACTTGGTGATTATTATTTTAACTACCTACCCAATTTAAATTTTATTTGGTATTTTTAATTCGTTATTTTTTTTATTTTTTATTTCATTTAAAGATACCGAATTTTGTTTAAACTAGAAAAAATTTATACTTTAGTCTCATATTACATGAGAAATTCAGTCAACAAAAATTCTTAATTAAGTGGTGAATTTATTTTATTTTATTAAAATAATTACCTTTTGATTATCAATAAGATTCATTGTTTTAAGTTTTTTATCGAGGTTAAGAGAGAGACCGACAGGTCCTGGGTTCGAATCTCGTGAGGAGGGATTGTGGATGCGCAATGGTGAGGAGTCCAACAATAGGATAAAAGGGTCGTCCAGTGCTTCCAGGTTTTTCATGGTGGTCTAGCTTCAAAAACTCATGATCTCCATTATTAAAAAATAATTGTTATTTTACAGTTGAACATGTTGACTAGTAGTTGAATTGAAAATGTTCAAACAGTATTAATATTGATTTGAGCTGATATCATCTAAATAAGTGTTGGTAATCATTTGTAGATATCAATGCTAAGGTTCAGCTTGATGGTTTTGAATAAATTGAACATTAGGTAGAAAGTTAATGATAAATATACTGTTTTTGATATACCGATGAGTAGAATAGTACATCTATTGTTTATAACAGTGTTTTGGTGTGTAAGTAGAACAGCTTGTGAATCTTCAATATCCAATGGTTAGAAATGACAGTGCTTTTTATTATAAGGGAGCATATTGTTAGATGTTCAGGTACTTTAATCGTAACTTTACTAAGTCAATACCTGCTATAGTTTATCTCAATTATTGTTAGTTAATCTATCTTTTAAAATGGCGTATATACTGTTATGCTTAATTATTTACCTGTCTTTTCTTGGGGTTGTTATATCCCAAAGAGAATTGTGAATGGCAACTTTTGAAGACTGTTTGTGGACCAACATGATACGTATTTTTCTTATTTTTTAATAGTTGAGTGACTAAACTATTCATATTCATGTCCTTTTTATTATAAGCTTTATTTTGATCTATAGACTACTATTATACGATTTACCATTCTTGAGTTATCCCTACTCCATTAATTACCGTTACCCCTATTCACAGCCACATTTGGTCAAATCTTGTACAAATATTATTTTCTATTATATGGTACTTTATGGTCAGTTTGTTTGGTTTATAAACCCAGTATGTTTGAGAATAATTATTCATATTGCAGAGGCTGTTATTGGTGTTCTGGACTTAACTGGCTGTGCTAGGCAGAAAGCAGGACTGATAAGTACTCAAGACTGCTCATACGGCTTTTGTTTATCATTGCTCTGATCTATTATTCACTCCTCTCTTGGAGGAATCAACACGTTATATATTAAGCAGAACACGTACACACTCACTCGATATAACAGGAACACACAAAATGTCTTGCGAATTTCCATCTCTGTAAACACTCTTATGCGAATACAATCGTTGTTCGTTAATCACCTGATATTGTTAATCGCTTCTGGTCTATTTAGTATAGTACTAGAAGTATTTATCAGATCATATCAGCAACCCTCAATTGCAAATTACATTACAACTAGATGAAGTTAAAAAAATGAAAACTACATGAGTTACAATGGAAATTTAGGGAAAAACGAAATATTTAAGAAAATTCAGAATAACTTTAAGATCATCTTATGCAAAATTTTATTGATCCAAATATGTTACAAATAAAAAAACATAATTAATATATATATACATATATATATATATATCCTAAATTATAATTAGTATTAATTATTGCCCATAATTTATAATCCAAATGACTGATTTTTAATTAATTAAATTTTTGACAAGTAGTAAAATTAACTTATGAAAATCAAATATTATCAGACTATGAAAATTATATAAGACATTTGCCTGTAATCCTGTTTTTTTTGGGGGGAGGGGGTTGCTTTTTACTTAAGAAGTACAAAGTAACTTATATCTTTAAGTTCGATTTTCTAATTAGTAACAAACGTTTTTTTTTAAAATGTAGACAGAAAATAATAAACAATTTTCCACAGTATAGTAATCTGTTGACCGGATAGATGATACAGGGTACAATTTTTGATTTATTATTATTTTTTTATAAGGATTATATTTACAAGTTAAGATTTATTTATTTAATAGTTGAAATCATGAGTCAATTGAAGCTAGACCACCAAGGAAAACTTGATAGCACTGGACGGCCGGTTCATCCTATTGTGGGACTCCTCAGCAGTGCGCATATCTGATGCCCTTTTGTACCAATATTTATGTGTTAAAATAAAATAAATTATCTTCATGTTGATATAGGTAAGATAAAAACAAAGGATGAAATCCGATAAGATTTTATAACTAATCAATTTTCAATAATAATCTATCTAATGAAGTTGTATCAGCATTTATTTAAGTTTTGAACATTTAACTTAAATTTTTATCTTGATCGAAATAAATAACTGAAAACTAGGAAGATTTTAAGAAATTGTTTGTGATGAATTGTTAAAATCATGAACTCAACCTTAAACTTAGAAACTATAGCTAACTTATTATTATGGAACCGGGTATCAGTTTGTTGGTTGAGTTTCTACTGAAGTCTGCTTACAACTTTAAAAACTCGCTTTTCAAAAACCAATCAAGGAAAAACTGGTAGATATCTAGAGTTTCTAGAGGATAAAAAAACTCATCAAATTACCTGAAAATCGCGTGATTTATCATTTCAGAAAAAGGACAATGAAGTGTTTATTTTCAAATAGATCTTACAAAATGTTTACGGGGAAACACGGGATACAATGAGCAGCTTGCATACAACTGGACGATTTGGACTATGTAGACGACTTAACTCTTCTATCCCATACATATCGATAAATGCAGGTCAAGACAAGCAGTGTAACAACAGTCTCTGCATGAGTAGGCTCCAACATAGACAAAAGAGGAAGCAAAATCTTCAAATAAAATGCAGGAAACACCAACACAATCACACTTGATGCAGAAGCTCTGGAAGAGGTGGAGTCTTTCACACACCTGGAAAGCACCATCGATGAACAAGGAGGATCTGATGCAGGCAAGGTAAGGATCTGCAAAGTAAGGGCAACATTTCTACAATTGAAGAACATATGGAACTCAAAACAACTTTCAACCAACACTAAAGTTACAATGTTCAATACGAACATCAAGGGAGCTGAAACTTCGAGAACTATCACAACTGTCATCAAAAATGTACAATTACTTACAAACAATTGTTTACACAACATACTCTACGTCCGTTGTCCGGATACCATCAGCAACAGTCTACTGTGGAAGACAACAAACCAGCTTCCAAATGAAGAGTAAATTAGTAAAATACGTTGGAAATGGATAGGACATATATTTCGGAAATCATCAAACTACATCACGAGGCAGGCACTAACTTGGAATCCTGAAGGGAAACGGAAAAGAGAAAGATCAAACAACACACTGCATCGGGAATAGCGAGTAGACATGAAAAGGACGAGTAGCAACTAGAAACGATTGCTCAAGACAGAGTTGAACGGGAAATCCTGTTGTGCGGCCTATACACCTACACGAGGGGTAACAGGCTTTAAGTAAGTGAGGGGTTATTTGAAAAATTCTCTAGTAAACAAATTTCCTTCAGATTCAAACAAACTATTGGGTGCACTCATGCTTTGAGGATAATCAGAAAAAAATAAAACTTGACTTTTAAGAAGCAAGCTAGAATTGAATAGGGTTTTGAATCCAAGGTCTACATATTTATTTATCGTTGAATGCTTAAATACCTTTGCATTTATTGAAAGTCGAAATTCATGGCACTACTTTACATTTGGATTCGCTCTGTAATTGTGTGTTTATTAAGATCACCACAAAAAGTTACTATCCTCAAAAGTTCAGTTCCACGTATACACCTAAGCTGTTGAAAACTAGTGTATCAGTTGGGGTGAAGTTTTGATTACTAGAAGTTGGAGAGATATTTGCCATCATAAATTACCGTCTTCACTTCACAATGTGAGTTATGGTGTAAACTTCTGTAAAACAGTACTATATCATCGAATAGTGATGATTCATTAACGCGATTATTGTGTTGTGTGGTCCATTTTTCAGTCATTCCATTGTACCTAGCTTTCCTGTCTGAAATGATTATGCTGACGCAGTATGCATTATGAACTGGGATATACTTCAAAAAAGAAAATATAAAAACTAACTTTTCAATCGTTCATCGTTATGCAACCTAGGTCCTTGCGCAATCGATTTTAAGGTCCTTGAGAAGCACCGTAAATACGTAACAGTCCCAAGAAAAAACCTAACGTTATTTTTCTCAAATGATAACAAACATAAAATGATAAACTACTCAGATTATATAACTGCTCACTGAAATTATTAACCTTGAATTCATTAAACGTCATTGAAATAGAAAGCACTAATTAAACGCACAACAAAATTTTGTTGGTTATGATTGAGATCTCAGTTGATAATCAATCGACCAGAGATAAATTAGAACTTAGTGGAAGGTCTGCCAGTCTTAAACTACCAAGTTTAAAGCTAAATCCCTTGTTTATATTCTACAGTGATAAAGAGATGAGGTTCATATAGATGGTTTTGGTAGTGTTTTGTTCCCTATGCTATATGATTTAATCAAGACATTCATTGTCATTAAGGAAGATATCACCAGTGTACTCACTCCTAAATGAAATAGGGGGATTTTTAGTATTCCGTGATTTTCAATGATTGTTCATTTTAAATCAGCTCGTGATATGAACTACAAATCGGACAATCTTCTGAAACCTCCAATACTAATGAAGTGTTAAATCAAATTATTCTTGTCATTAATCAAACTTCTTCTGTCTACTCTGGTATATATTAACAATAACTCACCCACAATTATAAATATCATTGCTATTTAAGTATAAGAGGAACAATTTTTCATAACACTTTTATCAATAGTAAAAAAGTAGTGTATTTTGTTTTTACTTTTGTCATGAGTAACTCTGATAATTAATACCTTATTTGATAACTGTCAGTTGCCATCTACGAGGTTCTAAACATATTAGTAAAAGTAACGGTTTGAAATATGATAGAATCGCTTATACGTATTATGGTCAAATGTATTCAGATACAATGATATTGGTTCAATGATTCAGCAACGGGCACAGCATTTTTAATTAAATCAAACTAACGAACGGTTATTAAAGATCTTCAAATGTTATTTGAAAAATGTAGCTGGTATTATTATCAAACTGGATGAGGTTACCTACATTATTTGTGATGTCTAATAATTGTATTTTGTCTACGTTCAATCATTACGCCTTTTATTGAGCGAGTGCTACATGTTGAGTGTAATTTCATTTCAATCATCTAAATTTATCGGCAACTGCTTGTAATGAACAGATTAGGGTTGGATAAGGAATGTTTATTAAAAATCAATATCCAGCATTCACCAAATAAACGAAACCATTTCTAGATGTTTCTGGCTGGATAAACTAACAAGTAGGCTTACTCACTTTACGGACAAAAACAAATTTAAAGACTAAAATCTTTGCCAAATTAAATGAACAATTTATATCTCTGAAACAGCATAACCATCAATATTAGATAGGCCCACTGGAGAAAAATCACAGTACAATTTGGAATCATTTTTTTTGAAAACACAACATTCACAATTTTATAATTCCATGCCGGTGAGATTTAATAGGTAATTAGTGTTTATCATGTTTAAGACTCATAAAATGTAAAACTACTTTCTGAGCAATATGGTTTATCAACAGTAAAATTAAATTATGAACTTCACTTATGAATAATACCCAGATGAACTGGCTGAAAGTTAAAAACCAGATTTGCAGTCAAGATATGACTTCTTGTGTCGACAAGGTACATTTTAATTAATCACTTGATCAAAATGATTGTTCGTGCAAAACACTCAAAAAAAGTTACTTTTATGAACATACTATTTAAGTAGTAAAAATATATAAACCATAAATTAATCGAAGGGACGACTCTTTCGACTGACTCGCGCAATTAGACCATACGTTTTGCAGCTGGTAGTCAGTCAGCTACAACGTTAGACAAGGCACATATATGCATCAGTCCAAGTTGCCACACCTCACAAGCGCAACAAGATGAACACCGAATTCATAGAAGCAGTTACTTCAATGATAGAAAGCCCAAAACAAATCAGATAATTATGGTAAGCAGAGATGGATAGTGGCTAGCAGTGGAATCCAGGACGCGCGTTTCGTCCTATTTGGGACTCGTCAGCTGGATGTACCTGCATCTCAGAGTTGCTGTTCACTCTGGGACTGACCAGTTGCAGTCCTAACAAATCGATGGGAAGATTCAAACAAACAATACTGAATGAATTTAAATCAGATAATTTTAAGTTAATTAAGATTATTTATACAGTCAACAGTAATTTGTGAATTTACATAGCGTAATTCAAGTCTTAAATCTTTGTTTAAACAATAAATTGGAACAGGTTGTTGGGATACTATATAATAATTAGGTCTTTTTCTAAACAAGCGATCAACTACATAGACCATTTATATGGAATACAATTTTCAAGGTTAGAACGTTGTGTAATGCTAATGAAAACGAAATAATTAGTCGATACACCAGTTTCTAACACTAACTAATTGAGTTTAAGAGATGGAAAACGTAAATTACACTACCTGAGTTATTTTCTGAGTGCAATTTTGGGAAAGTTGTCTTAGGCACAACCAAGATGAAGAGAGTGTATACAGGCATTTTACAGATGCATGGGATAGCCTGAACTTCTACGGTAGATTCTTAGGTATTAGATGGGCACCTTCAGAAACTAGTTTTGTATCAATCTTTTGTTTAGTATCGACTAAACGTATAAGAATTAAGTTTCTTTTTGCTTTGCTCTTACTGAACCATTATCATGACACGAAAATGAATGAATACCAGCTTTTTGAGTCAACACCTAAGATTATATTTATAAAGAACAACTTTTACTTGTCAATAAAGTTAACCAGTAACCTGTTAAATAGTTGATGGTAGACGGGACAACTACATAAGCAATGTTTTATTTTTTTACCATTTGCAATCAAACCCAAAAAAACGCTGTTTGGTTTAATAATTAATAACAGACTAATACAACTAACCACAAAGAGAACAGAAGAATAAGAAAATACAAACACATTGGATTTCCATGCAGTGATAAACTTTCTACTAAAAACCTCATTTAAGTAGTACAGCAAAAACACTACCAAATAGAAACTTCAAGAAATCTAAATAAGGGTTGAGGGAATCGTAAAGAAGGAAGGGATGTACATGAAGTCACATCGGTTAAGCTTACAAAACTCCTAGGATTAACCCAGAATCCAAAAAATAGATATTGACCAGGCGAATTAAACAGGAAACTCAAGCACATTGTTGATTAGAGACGATACTCAGTCAGCTCACCTTTGTTCTTGAATAACTTGAAGCCTATAAAGATAGGAGAAACCAAAATAATGGTTCCCTTCAACCTAAATCTAGACAGGTAAATAGTACATAACGATAAAAACAAAAACGGAAACTGCGGAATTGAACTTAGTGCATTTAGTTGACCGTTATTCTACAATCAAACTGTAATTTAATGGCAACGTTTATAAGCACGTTAGAAAGCCTTCAACCGTAATATTTCACATCAGAACCGGCATAGTATACTGAAATTATGGATAATAGTAGTATCCGGAATGTCTAGCTTGAAATTTGAAGTCCACGTCACAGATAAAATTGTACCCGAAGTCGCCAAAAAAACTCCGTGACAACTCAATTTGTAATCTAAGATGACGAAAATTCTACTCTTAGATTTTGTTCTCACCAGAACACGTGATGGTAACTTATAGTGAAAAATTGCAAACAACCACTACATACCACGTAACGAAAGCGACCATTTTGTATTAGGTAAGAATAGCTGTGTAAAAACACTGTTCTACAAGTTTCAGGACGCTGTCTCAGATAACGTTGAAATCTAGTGAACACCTAATCAACAACATTGAAACCTACCGACCAAGGATATTCCTGAATCGATGAACTAATGTGACGAGATCATAAACACAAACTGATGAACAATAGACACACTATAACTCCATAACGAATTTTGATGTAACAGTGAGAAAATGTAACTTACTATTAGTGAACAAGATAGGAAACGAATGCATCTGCACCACTACAACTTATTTCCAAACAATGGCTTCAATAGCATATCGTGAATATCACTTCGGGAGCTTGCTGTCCGACATATAAACCATATTATCAAAGATATCTTGTTTTTGTGACATCTCGCGCTGATTACATCAAACGTTTAATACCTTGCTTTTACTCTTGTTGGATCATCAGGTTAAAGCGAGCAATAGCTTGGAGTCCAACTATCCTACTGAGATTTGCCCTGGCATTTTTATTTCTCGATGATAATGGGACACAACAGCTTGGATCCATGTAAACAAGAGCCAGGTTCTACATTGCATATGACTGACTGACCCTAACCATAAGAAAAGTGTACTGAAATATAGAAAAATGAATATAATGACAACCCCTGTGAGAACTGTACAGATCTTATGACCAGATTTAGCAACCAAACAGACTGATAGCTTCATATTTTCCGACTACCGTTTTACAAAAGTTCGCAATACGATAAATGGCGTTTTTACATTTCAACTCTTCCTTTAAAAAATGTCACTCATTATTATTCTATATTGTTCCAAATGGAAAATTTATACAAGCTCATCAAGTGTCACATTTGCAATAGTGGAAGTATAAAGTAAGCAGCAACAAATTACAGAGCAAATATACTGACCTAATGAAGTCGAATTGTTCCGAATTATATGGTGATACTTGACAAATTGTAATTTAAAAAATTACCCCGGGTAGGAAACTATAGATCCATAAATGATTTCAAAAATGAAAAATTTAAGCACATAAGGTTATATTTATATAAAAACAAGAGGATTTCCAAATCCCCTTGAGGATCATTCCTGTACAACGTTATGAGATGTTATTGCTGGTAAAATCA
Source organism: Schistosoma rodhaini (assembly GCA_944470415.2). Taxonomy (NCBI): domain Eukaryota; kingdom Metazoa; phylum Platyhelminthes; class Trematoda; order Strigeidida; family Schistosomatidae; genus Schistosoma; species Schistosoma rodhaini. Next base: position 57,810,027 of record OX104044.1, read on the forward strand.
ATAATATCAGGATCTAGCCATACCAGTAAATGAAAATGTTGGTCGAATGCGTTTTGATAAAGCTTTTTCTGTTTCCTGTTTGCGTTTGGCTTGAATTTCCTGAATAAATAAAAGTTGGAAAAAGCCCAGAATAACATGAGGGTTATTTAAAAAGACAAACAGTCACCGAAGGAGCCATCAAAAACTTACTGAGTACTTTCTTATACGACGGTTACTAGCGTACGGTTACATAGGTTTCATTGGTCAATATTTACGAAATCACAAAACAACTCATTCACATACTACCAATATAAGTCAGAAAGTGGTTTTGCCATGATCGCTTCAATTTTCATTCTCATAAATCATACTCACAACTATCCGGTAACATTCATTCTTATTTTATATTCCGTCATTAGTCTATTCTCTTTCACTAGCTTTCTGTGTAATCCTTTGTTTTTCAACTCACAAAAGCTCGCCTATGGTGGAAATCCTGCCCTATATAAACGATCTCAAGTCACTGGGTTTAAACGCAGTCACACATGGGTCGGAAGAGATGCCAATGGCGGTCCTGTTGTGATTTTTTACTTTCTTCATATGAGTGAGAGGAACTTCTTTAACTGAAAGAATCTATCCTGAACTGCTTCTCGAATCACTATTACCATTTTTTCACACTCTTACACGCTGGTTTTTACTTATTTTTGTTCTTTTTTATCATACTAATCTTTTATCTATCTCTTCACAATCTGACTTTTGTGTGGCGCATATATATTTTGGTGCCCCTTTGTACCAATGTTCATGTTTAAATAAATAATATATAATGATCCTCTCGCTAACTACAGAAAAGGTGTAATAGACAGTTCGCTAAACTAAGATAGTGTTGGGGATGCTAGATTCCCAGAAGTCACTTGATAAGCGTCTTAATTTTGTAGTTTTATTTTGGAAATTTGAATTTCTCATTTTCCAGCCAAGAGCGTCCATTTTTACCTTCAGACTGTACTTCCCACTTGGAAAGACACTAAATGTCATTGGTTCGTTGTCGCTTTTAAGACGCTATTTTGTGACGTTTCCTAGGGACCTTTTCATTTCGTATATATATATATATATATATATATATATATATATATATATATATGCTTGAGTTGTGTGCTTGGTTCCTTAGTGCTTCTGGCTGTTTGTGGAATGTACCTTTCCCTCATCTGAACCTAGTTTTCTCCCTCTGGTTATCAGAGCTGAGACGCATAGAAATATTTTTGTTTGTCTTGTCTTTGTGCTGCTAATCCGTCGTTTCGTCCGCCGATTTTAGGTGATCTCGTAATCTCCTCAAACGTACCATATAGCTTTATGTTTTGAAGATAAGTATGGAGTTGAGTGCTTAGGTCGAAAACATAGTCACATAAAAGGGTCACATAGGCGAGACCAACATATTAGAAATAAGGTGGGCAGATCGCAACCTATTTCTAAGAAGAACAAACCTCAAAAAAAGTAGCCACCAACAAACTATTTATCACCTGTATCTAGAACTTACTTTGAGTGGTCAGCCATTGGAAACAGTCAAGATAATCGTAAATCTACGTTGATGGTGGTGTAATAAAAGAAATCTATTATATAACAGGACAGCGTGATATATCCCACTCTTAAACACTTTTGCTGTTTCTCAATGTCGGTATGAATGAGAAATGTCGGAGATACAACGCCATGTGGATAGTTCAAAATTATAGCTAAAAAACCTGGCTTCGTTTGAAACAAATACTTTGTAAATTATTTTTTGGCTGTAGTTTGTCTGTCAACACTACAAAATTATGCATGGTTTCAAACAAATAAATTTAAGTTCAAAATAGACTTACCATAAGTTCTTCATGCTTTTCACGGAAGAAGGCTAAAGGGTCATCAAACTCTCTATAGTAATCTAGCACAAGGCGAACATCATCGACACTCCCCATTGCAATCACTAGAAAATTATAAATAATTAAGAACAGAGGAACATATGATAAGGGTAGTTGACGAGCATTTGAAGATGCAACAACTAGAGGTGAAAGGAGCGCTAATTTTTACTAGGTTTCAGAACAAAATTTTTAAATAGTTACTGAATACGAGATTAATTGATAGTGGTTGACTAGTCATCATGAGTTTGTCTTGTAACTTCAACCTGGGAATTAAGAAAGTCCCATTCCTAACCTCCCGGTACCGATAGTTTTGTACATGAAAAACTAATAGAAATTGAAATAGAACACATACTACTAAAAATAGATATCAGCATACCATTCTGTACAAAAATAAGACAATTATGAAGGATAATTTTAGATGCGTCATGATCATGTCTATTTTGGGGTTGCTAAAATGAACGAATTTAACTTTGACCAATCTATGAAGAGCAACGATAAAATGTCGTCGACCCGATGGAGTAAACGTGTAATGAATTAACATTAAAGACACGACTAGTCAGCTGGACAGATTTTTTCGCAGTTAAACAACACACTTATAGACAAAATACAGTTTTATGAGATTGGAGATTATCGTAGGAAGAGAACTGACCATCTTAATGGGGACCCTGAACGCTAATGTTGATATAGGCAACGCGGGATATGAAAATAGCATAGGGCGATGTGGACTGGGAGAAGGAAACAACAAGTGAGAAACTGGCAAATCTATGTACTCTCAACAACATCTTTATGAGCGGAACCATTTTCTGCTGAGTATAATTTATGGACGACCTTTGAGCAACGCCTTAGTGACCTAGAGAATGTCCACCTACTTACTACCGTTAAATGAGGGTTATATAGCAGTTTGAAGAGTAAGGATTATGATTTACAGTTGATGGTTAGGGTTAGGAATTAGATGTATGGTTTTCATCACGAAGTGACATCAGTTAAAATGCCACAACGCTATTTAGACGAATAGGTGAATGAATTCCGCGCTAAAAACCAAGACCAGTTACCCCGAATCTAATTGGTTCCGTCCATCAATTATAGTCTCGCCCATTTTCCTTTGCAAACGCATACTTAAAGCTATATGTCTTTCAGCTGATAACACTAAATATCAATCATATCTGAATTAATAAAAACTCTAGAAGGTCCATGAAGGACTTGAGAACAAAGTGAGGGGCTAATATTGATTTAGATCACCACTCAGCGATTGCTAAGTTGAAACTGAAGTTAAGAAGCACTGGACAACTGGAGAGGCAGCATTAAAAAGTCTAATGCAGCCTTACTACAACCATCCAACATACCTGGGTAGTACCACTGATAAACAAGGGAGTCTAATGCAGATGTGAAGGCATGGATCGGCAAAGCAAAGGCATTATTCCTACAATTGAAGAACATATGGGACTCAAGACAGCTTGACTAAAACCGTTAGAATTTTCAATACTAACACTAAGACAGTTCTATTGTGTGGAGCTGAAACTTGGAGAACTACAACCATCATAAAAACGTACGGGTAGTTAAGAACAGATGTCTACACCAGATATTCCAGATTCATCTACCAGACACTATTAGCAACAACCTATTGTGTCAGAGAACAAACCAGCTTTCAGGTGAGGAAATTAGAAAAAGGCGCTGAATGTGAACAGGTTACACTTCACGGAAATCATCAAACTGCATCACAAAGCAAGACCTAACTTGAAATGCTCGGAGAAAACATATGAGATAATCCAAAGCACATACTAGGCCGAAAATCGGGCGCGGACATCAAAAGAATGGGTAGCATTTGGTATTTGGAAAGGAGAGCCCAGGACGTAGTTGGTTGGAAATCCTTGTTTGGGGATCTATGCCCCACGAGAGGTAACAAACGTAAGTATCCAGAAGATAAGAAACGGGGATGTAACTCATACCAGTTTGTTACTTATAAATGGAATCAAGGCCTGACTATCAACACCAATTATTTTATTTATTTGAACACAGAAATATTGGTACAAAGGGGCACCAGATATATATGCACCACACAAATCTTATCAACGTCAATACTTCCTCATATCAAAAAGTTACTGATGTTTCAAAAATCTCTATTTCGCTAAGGGCTGTACTTACTTCTTAGGAAGGCAGCCAAGTCTATCAATTCTCTATCTGACTCATCGCCATTCCAACGTTTTATAATCAGTGAATTGCGTGGTTGCAACTGAGCTGCAGCAGGATCCCAATCAACGAACACCACACGGGAGAGATCTCTATTAAGACATGACAAATCCTTGATATGTTTTCCTCCTTTATAGCGAGTTGCTTCGCGAAACAGCCGGAAGTGAATAAACTGTCCTTGAGGATCCATCTGAGCCAAGACAGGACCTCCAATCTTCGAAACAGTGAAATTACTTACAATGAATAATACTGAAAAGATTTCGTCAGAGCATATTCACGCAGTAACCAGTTACAAACAAAACCAAACGACTAATAAACAATAATATATTTGTAATATTCCAATTAGTAGAAAAATTAAATCTTCAAATTTTCTGACGCTTCGTGACTCATTGTACGCTACTTTTTCAGAGAACAATTAAGTTAAATTAACCCAAGTTGAAAAAGAACAAAGCAAGAATATTTGGTGCGATCAATCAAAAACAGGTTTGACCAACTCATATCATTCCGGCCAAGGTGATTTATGTGCGGCATGTTTGCTTATGTATGTTAAGGAATGAAGCATTTTTAAACAGGACGTTATTTATCGTTAACGCATAATCCTCGAGCGTGAAATATGCCAAATACAATGCAAGTACACATCGCTTTGTCTTTCGGACTTGGTAAGAGCTAAAGATTAAACTGTTGTACACTAATTGGTACCCAATCACTTTAAATGTTGTTATCAACCCTCACATTCCCATCCGGTAAAATATTCATCCAAATCACCATAGAAAATACCACCCATATGTTTGTTCTTTAAAAATTTTATTCATACCGTCAGAAGATTTACTTATTACACTCCTATACAAGTCTCATGTAACATGAAAAGACTAGTTTCCTCGCGACTATCGGTGTCATTAAAAACTGAACGCAAAGAGGAAAGAACATAAGCTTACGGTCTACGTTGACTGGTACATATTGCAGGTTACTGATACCAGCAATGCAAAAGGTGCACCTATTTACCCCGCCAAACTAACACTTCAAAAAATGTTTTAAGCTTACCATTACTGATTCATTTGTATAGACAACAACCTCATAGTGAGGAGATAGCTGTTGCAAAAACAAATCTAACGCCGCCCTTTTCTTAAAGCGCCAACCTGAGCGGAACTGCCATTCTAAACCAAACTATGGATAACACGTTACCTTCCAATCAGGATGAACAAGCACATCGGTCATCTCCAGAACAAGAGTATATGGTGGTTGGTAATATGGAGGTTGTACTGGATCTGGAAGGAGTTTCTCACTAACAGGATCCTTTATGCTCTACAGACACTGAGTATGTGCTCTGAGTACTTACTTGGTTGAATTCAAGCATAGAACTAAACGTTCGACAAAGGTAACCCCAGATAATTGGTTCTGCGGACTATTAGGTACGTATTTGTCGCTTACTTCGACTAAAATTGTCTTCAATCTAATCGGAATATTTAGGAATTATCCACTTACTTCGACTCCGTTATCATCCTTTTTCGGAGGACCTATTAAACATGAATAACGCACTATCTATCTTACCCCAAGTAGCCACGGCAAACCCAACCGCAAGCAAACCGGAACATGCCAAAGTAAAACAACCTATTTTCCATGCATTTTTCTCACTCCACCAAGACTGTTTAGATTTATCTTCTGGTGAATCATTTGAGCCTATGGAGTAATATGCACTATATTGCTTGAAATGAGTCCACCTATCACATCTGTTCAGGGCGAAACGTCGCGTTGCTGATAGGAGCATCAGTTGCGGATCACGTCCCCCACAGTTCGTATTCCCGCCAACTTTTGTTGTACTAGAAACAAACTGAATTACAAGGCGATGGTAAACTAATTGTCCACTGATATTTGTGACTAGACTTTATATATGGTTCTTGTGTGTGGAACGGAACTTTCCCTATTCGTTGTGGTTCCTAAGTAGTCGAATAGCGAAATATTGGTTCGACAGATGTGTAATCTCCATGGCATGTCCTCTGGAACCACTGATTCTAGAGCAGACTTCAGCCAACTTCGAAGCAACCGTTGTATGGGTGAGATTAAGTTCAGACTGGGACTTCCTTACTCATTTTCCCGAACTCTTGTCGGCGATTAAAAGGATGTTTCAGGTATTTGAGGAAAATTAAACTGCAACAAAATGTACAAGCGATTATTGGGGCTTTAATTCTTTGTTGTTTTCTGCCCGTTTGTTGTCCCAATCCGCCCACTTAAACTCTGATCTTTCGCAATAAATCAACTGTCTAAAGGTACATCGACTACAGAACCAAAATACATCCCAGGTAGTAGCAAATGAGTTCTGTACACTAATTCTTTCGAACTCACTGTCCTTTTTTGTGGTAGACTGTGTAGAGTCAATAAAATTTCACTGGACCCTAGCCAAATCATCTGGTGTCCGGGTCACTAAATACCGAACAGTTCACCGATCCTCTTCAAGGTCACCGACAAACAACACGCATCACTTATTTGCATGCCATGAACTTGCTATGTTGTAAAAGTCGCACTCTGTTCTTCGAACCTAGTCTTAATAATATATTTCCTTGATAACGTTATTTGTGTTGTACGGTCGTCAGAGTACCCACAGTACTAAACGGCAATCCATGTTAAGTAACAAGTGTGAGGTGTGACTTCGACGTTAGCTTGTTGGTCACATCATTCCCGTCTAACTCGAGGCGGCCCTCAATAGTTAGACACAGATCATCGAAACTGACGACTTGCAACTATATCCAGAGGCTTAAGACCAAAGTTTTTCCCTCCATTGTTAAGAGCCGCTATTCTTATATACTTGAACAAAGTAACCGTTAGCAAATTAATCCACCAACGATATGGAACACTGATAAGTCAAAACAAAGCATGCTACAAACAGTTTATTTGCACTTTTATAGATTAGGTAGTCAGATCATGACAAATCTACAATTTTAGGATTAGGTCTATTATTAGGTCAGTACTGATATCGAAGTAGAACATAATTCTACAGATACCCCGTATCATTCATAACTTGCAAGTATTGACCGGCTTGGGCCAAACCCTACTCGCATATCGACAACCTTCGAAATATATCTTTGAACCTATTCATTCTTAACTTCTTAATTGACTGGGTTCGTGTCCTTTGAATATGAGTGTTGCGAACAAAGGCTTTGTAAAACTCCGAATATTTGTGGTATCTCAAGTAAGTTGTCGAATAGGTATTTGATCACACCTGCTTATTTATACAAGCAGAAATATACATATCGCTCATTATGCCCTAGTAGTTTGGTTTAAATACAGCCAGTTTTAAACAAGTATAAATACGTGTGAGCAAGGGAGCCATAAAGTTTTTCAGTCATCCCACTGACAATATGGTTATACACGGCAGTGAAGTCCAGCCTAATCCCTGGTATTTCAGTCAGCTGATGAAATAACCCATCTCAAAATACGATCCTGTCTCCGTATTAAATAAACCTATACTTCCAAGTGGAATTCTTCAGGTCCACGTTGATTCTCACAACGGATGCATCTTTCAGTGAGAACTGCTACTAATCGTCTAATAACATCACCAGTGCTAGCTGTCGAATTCATTTTTCCATTTCATGGAAATTATGGGAAAACGTCCCTCCTTTCCCAATAACCATTCTACCGTCTTTCTTTGTATGTAGTGTTCCTTTTATCGATGTATTTGTTGAAGATTATTTCGCTCCATTTATTGTTCCTTTGCAATTGATGTCATATAGTCCACAGTATCTGAGTCATGAAAAACTTTTGGATGTAGTCTGAGGTTCATGACTATAGTTTTGCCTCTGTCTAATCCAGCATTTGAGACTATGGAGGTTCTCATATTGCTTAACATGCTCAAATTTATTCCGTTCGTTTTGGTTGACTGAATATAAAAATAAATGATTGACCCCCTAATTGTTTGCAAAGTTCGTTGTGTTAAACCGTTAACTTTTTGTTTTAAGCAATTAAGCTGGTGACACTTTTGCCTTTTCTAAGTTAGAACTTTATACCAGAAATGCTAAGGTTCTCTCTACTCTTTTTCCAGCACTTGTTGAATGTTTTCAATATACAATTGCTTACTGTTCCTGTTTGATCTTACATGTTTGTTTTTGTATCAGTGGACGTACCTTCTGGAAAATGTGTTATTCGAGCATTTCTATCCGTAACGACCAAAGTTCCAATATCTGGAGTAAACCATGAACTAACGAACCAGAGTTTATTCATTTACATCAGACTACACTTCTCAGTATAGCTTACGAATAGTTTCTAAGTACTTTGTACTAAATACTCACTAAAACACAAATTATGTGGTCAATTTAAACGGTTTTGAGTCAAGAAAGCAAGCGAATCGCACAAAAAGTACAAAACACCTCAAACGGTACTGCCTGTGCTATACAGTAAAAGGTCTCACTAGGAATGGTTGATAACCAAGTGTTTGATGTTACGGAGTGAACCAAATGTACTTGACAGATTGGTAACTAATACATTGGATATCCTCAAATTCACTATGTTTTGGAAATATTTGTTTTGCTCGAATTTCAACTATGTTTGCAGCCTCGACCTCGTATATTTCGGTTCCACACTGTTTGGTTTGGTATTTTGGAACTTTTATTGTTTAATTGTTTTTGTTGTGTAATTGTAATAATAATCAATAACAAACTAAATCCGGGCTGGTTACTTGTAATTTGCGAATAAAATTTGATACCTAGGGTGGAATTCGGCCCTTTTGTAACTTGTACCGTCAGCTAACAGTGGATCAATTAATCGGGCTACCACATCATGATGAGTTTTTTTATTTTTCTATTTATAATCTACGACGCTCAACATTGTCACACTGCATTTTATCAGAAAAACGTCCCGTTGATTCTAGTGGAAGACCAATATAGTTGTATCAATTCCTAGCCGTACGATCCTTGAAGTTAAACGTATAATAACCGAGCAGATTGACTTTCAACATATGCACTTGGGGAAGGTCAGAAATGGTTGATGCTGTAACACTTGATTGGTACGGCATGGCTCTACCATGTAGATGCGGTCATTATGCGTAACTTTGTGTTTCGTTCTCCTGAATATTATACTCCATCCACATCTTATGTATGCTCTTCAGAATGCCTTAACTACATATAGGACGAGTCGGTATAAGCAACGATGTGACTACGTCAGGCACGATAGATTAGACAGACAAATCATGAGAGATCCATAATTTGAGATTCGGTCAACTATTGGCTTCACCAACTGTTTCTAACGATATCAGCCAATATCACGATAACACATAAAATCTGGGAAAACACCTGAAAACTACTTTGGGGGAAAGTTGAAAAAGACAGCTGGGAGTAGGTTATAAGACATCGTGAGCAGTGAATAGCAGTTGGTAGCAACCTTCCGTCTAAAAGTCCATTTGAATTTGTGTATGGGGTGTTGAAATCTCCAACCGTATGACAACAATTGGCCTGGTTCTACGTGATCATTCCATGTAGAATCTTCAGGTTAAGTAAATCATTCTATCCTCAACCCAGATGTGTTCTTCAGAAGTCCTAAAAAGCATACTGCTAACCACCACATATGACGAGTCAGTATAGACGGTTATGTAACTTTCACCTAGGATCTTATGGACTTGGTACTCACATCGTAACAAGGTTAAGATTTCAGGACTAGGTCTAGCATACTAGTGGCATAGGCAAACGCACTTGTAACGATTAAGACTGTCGATTCTATACATTCAGAAGAGTTGAGTTACGTCCATTTAGGGGCTGAAGTCACAAATGAATGGGTGCGATTGTGTACTGGATAATTTTCGCCGTGTCGAGGTGTTCACGTTCTAACCTGACCAGTCGTCATGAGAGATACGCATTAAAACGTACCCATACCTGACCTCGGGCAAACGCATGGCCTAGAGCCTTCAGCATCGAGTGTGTTCAGTGAAACTAATGAAGAAAGTGTTTGTGCTGAGGGCTCACGTGAGTGTTTTCTCTGAAGGATTTCTTTGACGTTACGGTACACTCTTTCCCAGTTGGATAGCGAGGACTTTGGACCTACATATATCAGTGGGTAACAGTATCCACTTGGTTCTGCCAGGGATCCTGTCGAATCAAAGTGGATTTGACGACGAGATTCAGTAGATGCAAAAGAAACTACACGACATTATGTCTAGTCACTCTAAATTTTTCGACTGTGTTTTCACTCACGCCTTCATTTACTCATGGTCACGAAATCATTCTGATACGATCTTGATGATAGCTGGATGAGAACGTTTTTGAAACGTGCTGAATACGTTGCCACAATAATGTTTCGACATGATTGAACGGTCACTACCCGTAAGTGTGCCTCGAGACAAACAATCTCTATCAGCTCCCATTCTTTTGATATAGATGTTTAGGATATTACAGCCTGAAGACCAAAGTCTTCTTTTGAAGAAAGGTAAGTTTCAGATGATTGGTCCCGTGGAAGTTGTTCAAGGAACTTATACGAGACACAAGCACCTATAACCCAAATTATTTTCCCCAGAGATATGTTATAAACGTGACAGTGAAAAAGGCAAGCCCTCTCAAACTCATCCGCTCTTTCGTTCGAACGGCCCTGAGCGGCTTAGCATGGGGCGGCCATTCCGTATTTTAAATGCTGTCGGTTTGCTGGGTATCCGTTGGGCTGTACGGATTTTAAGTGTTCTCATATTTAAGTAGTTTTTGCAGCAGTAAAGTCCCGAAATTATTGCACAAAGCATTAATTTATCTTTGTCTCGTAGTTCGCACGTCAGTTCGATTATCGCTACGTAACTTGGTCTGAGATACCAATTACTTTGCTGAACCGCCCTGCTTTTGTTTCAAATTTGATAGGGTTTAAAAACTGCATATTAAATTGAACTTAACAGTTACAGATACACGGAGTTCGCATTAGTCGCCGTTTAATTCAAGAATTGAAAAGAAATGTTAAATAACTGGTAAGTTTTAAATTTCAGTAGTACTCTTCTCAGTTAGTAAAGTATTACTGCGATAAATAACTTTTTACCAAATGCTCAGTGCTCTTTACAGTGCTTTATGTTCAAGGGATGTTTTAATCAACGTAAGCGATGCATTTTTCCGAAGTATAATACTGAACAGGTGTTACGGAAGCTGGATTGAATTGGACAGTGTGCTAAAGGAATTCCAAAAAGTTGAAAGGAGTAATTTTATCTTTCCTCAGAATACCTATGCTGAAGGATAATGAGGTTCAAATACATGCTTGTGGTACTTCAGTGCGCGTAAGCGTAAACCAAAAGGTCTAACAATGAGTTGAAGACGTGAGAACTTCAACTAACATGCGATGTTTAAGTTTTAGGTTTCTGGACTGCCATTCAGTGTTCCATGTAGCTGTCGACCGTGGAGAATGTGTCTTGAAATCATTCAAGATGCTTTACAATCATCTTTATAGTAGCTCATAGATTATTTGTGATTCATGAACCAGAAGATTGTCCCCAAAAAATGAGGAAAGGTTCTGGCGCGTGATGCTCTAATAATAATGAATAAACTGGTAAGCAGTCCATTGTTGCTGATGTGAAGGCTTAGGAAGCTCAGCTGTATATAGAAGAGTGCATATAAGTATGGTTCGGGTCGTTTTATAATAAAGCAATAGTTTGATTCCCCAGGCGGAGCTTACAGTATCCACAGATTCAACGAAGTCGAAATATGTACAAACAACCGATTATTGAAAAACATGGTGAGCGCTTCGCTAAGCTAGTGACGAGAAAAGTCGACAGCTGTTGCTTAACAATCATCAATCACTAGGCAAGACAATAGTTTCTCCAATATTTATCTCTGTTTAGTCCTCTTTAAAATGAAAAACATGACTTTAAACTTAAGAAGTGTGAAGACGTGACAGGAACTGTTTACCATAAGGATTTCTTTGTGGCTGCAATTTCAATGTAACTACACTTACAATTTTTATGTTGGTTTGTTCTCTGAGCTGGATGGTTTGGTCGTGGAGCTTTCATCGTCCTTCTGAACGACATCATCAGCACAAACTTCGGGTAGAAGTGAAGTGTTTGAATTTCTCCACATGTGATTCACAGCTTGTCCTCTGCACCTCGATGTTGATTGGTTCTTATTGACCTTAAATCTGTCATTGTTTATTTCTTTGTTTTGATTGTCTCTCCTATTGTTTTGATTTTTGTTCCTATGTTCCTGCATAATTTTCTTGATTGGTTGATAGATTGGATTGATTTCAATATGTTTGTTTATTGCAGATTGACCTGAGTGCCAAGCTTCTAAAAATTCTCTGGTATTTTTGGAATTGCCTCTGTCCAAAATCTGCACATTTTCCCAGTCGAATGTATGTCCGTAGTTGTCCACGTGTATTGATATGAGTGAAGAAATGTCGTGGCGTTTGACTGCTAATTGGTGTTCATGTAGGCGAAGATGCAGGGGGCGTCCGCTTTGTCCAATATAGTGTTTGTTGCAGTTGGTACAATTTATCTTGTAGATGATGTTTGTTTTGTCTTCTTTTGCCATTTCATCTTTTGGTTTGCATAAGATTGAGTGGAGGGACTTTGTTGGTTTGTGGGCTACACCTATTCCGAAGGTTTTCAGCAGCCTTGTTGTCGTTTCCGATATGCCCTTTATGTATGGTAGGGTGATCCTTTTGTTGATTTTTATACTTGACTTCATTTCTGATGGTGTGTGCGACTGGTATTTTTTGATGAAATTGATTGGATAGCCGTTCTTTTGAAGAATGGTTTTCAGGTGTTTTTCTTCATTTTTTCGTGCTGTGATTGTATTGCAGTGTGTTCTCGCCCTCTTGAACAAAGTTTGTACACAGTTGATTTTGTGAGTTCTTGGGTTGTTGCTATTGTAGTTGAGAATTTGATCGGTGTGGGTCGGCTTCCTGTACACTTGAGTCTCTAGTTTTCCTGTGTCCGTTCTGGTGATTAATACATCTAAGAATGGCAACTTGTTGTCCGACTCTTGTTCCATTGTGAACTTGATGTCGTTGAAGACGTTGTTGATCTGCTCGTAGGTGTTTTCTAGTTCCTCCTTTTTGACGATGACGAATGTGTCGTCTACATAAAGAATCCAAATTTTTGGTTTGATCACTGGTAGAATTGTGGTTTCTAGTCGTTGCATTACTGCTTCCCGAAGTTTGTGCTGATGATGTCGTTCAGAAGGACGATGAAAGCTCCACGACCAAACCATCCAGCTCAGAGAACAAACCAACATAAAAATCACCCACCTGAGCTACAAATCTTCTCCACCATCTCACATTTACAATTTGTAAACTTATTTTTATGCAGCAGATGCTATTTTCCTTTACCAGTAGTAATGAAGCCTCAATAAACTTTTGTCCAATTTTCATTTTCGCCTTCGTAGTTTCATGGGAGGGTTTACTGATAATCTTAACGTGTGATTGTTTGTGAAAATTAGAAACAACTGAGTGTTCGCTTTATGAGGGCCCGTTTAGTTGTGAAAACGTGTGGTACTGCATCAGTAGAGAAGTTCAACCAAAACGTTGAGTTGTATTTATAAGTCTCTTCAATATGACAGTATGTTCCGATCAATGATAACAAGACCTCAAAAAAATACGAACTTTCACCAAGCACTCACGGGATCTGAAACGCTACGAATTCTTTGCCTATAGCACGTGAAAAGCAATTAAAGACAGTGCGGTTGTTATATTTATATATAAATAATTCATTAGAATAATGAACGTAGCAGTAGTCAATAGTAAACACACTTATCGTCAACTTGTAAGTTGTTTTTACACATCCAGAAATTCGTTAAATTGTCAACCAGTATAGACTTGAATACAAGAAAGCTTTGAGCCTTTCAATTAGTTGACAGAAGCCATAGGTTGCATATCAGGAAACATATAGTTAGCTTCCCAGCTTAATCAATAAAGTTCTGAAAAACACCAAATTGATCAGGAAACAAATGGTTTAACTTTGTTATGCGTATCGAATTTAATAAGTAGATGGAATAGCTACTAACATAATTTACCCATAAGTGCATTAATTGTGGTGAACGATGGTCTTCATTTTCTAGCCCCTTTCTAGAACGTGGCCCAGTCATGTAGTATTTGCAAAGTAATTACAGGCACTAAATAAACCAATTCAAAAGCTTCAAGTACTACTATGAAATTTGAGAAGAATCTAATTAAAACGTTTATAATACTATTAGCAATTCACAGTTTACATACAATAGTGACATCATCGGTAAGCACTATTTAGATATTAAAAAGCAATAAGCGTTGAATGTTCGAAACAAACATGCACCGTTTTACTTATGGAAAATGTGTAACTAATTAATGTGACACATTGATGTTATATACAGTACCTGTATATGCTAGGAAAGCATGAAGAAAAGGCTACCAGTGTCAATATTTACTCCTATGATGTTCAGAAATAGTTCAATGCGGAACTACTTTAACTTGAATTTACTGAACAACTACCAGATATCCATGTTCATCACCATATTAAACAGGGTGGTGAATCAAATGTTATAGGATTTAGATCTTATTTCCGCCTACAAAATCTGACTACTGTCTATCTCTGACTCGATAAATAGTGAATTTCACTTGTTTGATCTTACATTGTTACAATTAACCACAATTATTTGACTAAACATTCACCTATGTAGTGAACAACAATTACGTCGAACCACTAATAAACTGTGATAAAAGCTATGCATTAAGCACAAACATAGAGAAAATTGACGTGTGACGGCGAAAATGCAGTTGACATCTGGTAAATTACGACATCCCGAATAATAATAATTTATCATGAAATAACAAACTCCGCCTGTAGCTCCTCTAGAGTTACTGCCGGTCCCAAGCCCGGGTAATGGAGGAGGGTTGGGCATGGGGTTAGCGACCCCATCCCGTAGAAAATCAACTCGCTAAAAAAACGCTAACCAGAAAAAATAATCCAAACCATTTAAACTCTGCCCTGGGAGTTGAAGGAATAATTATGACGTCTCATGATGAAAGCCGAAATTCTTCGGAAGTCACGAGACCGATGCACCTTCTAACAACCAGAGCAACACTCTTTATAGGTACATGGAACGTCCGGACAATGTGGGAAACAGGAAAGACCAGCCAAATAGCAATGGAAATGAGGAGATACAACTTGGCAGTACTCGGAATCAGCGAAACCCATTGGACACAAACTGGACAACAAAGGCTAGGTACAGGAGAGATGCTGCTGTACTCCGGTCACGAAGGGGAAAATGCGCCACACACTCAGGGAGTTGCTCTAATGCTGTCCAGAGAAGCACGAAATGCACTTGTGGGATGGGAATCTCATGGACCCAGGATAATCAAAGCATCATTCAGAACAAAGAAGCAAGGGATCACAATGAATGTTATCCAATGTTATGCACCCACCAATGATAGCAACGACGATGATAAAGATCAGTTCTATGAAAGGCTGCAATCAATTATAGCAAAGTGCTCACGAAAGGACCTCACCATCCTTATGGGAGATCTAAATGCTAAAGTTGGAGTGGACAACACAGGATATGAAGATGTAATTGGACGACATGGACTAGGAGAGAGAAATGAAAATGGGGAGAGACTTGCAAACCTATGTGCTTTCAACAAATTGGTTATAGGCGGCACAATATTCTCACACAAACGCATACACACAGCTACATGGATCTCACCGGACCACACCACAGAGAACCAGATTGATCACATCTGTATCAACAAAAAATTCCGAAGATCAATGGAAGATGTGAGAACCCGGAGAGGAGCTGACATAGCTTCAGATCACCACCTGGTTGTGGCCAAGATGAGACTGAAGCTAAAGAAAGACTGGACAACTGGACAAACAGCACTACAAAGGTTTAATACAGCCTTCCTTCGAGATACTGACAAACTCCATGAATTCAAGATAACTCTCAACAACAGGTTCCAAGCTCTACAGGATCTACTGAAAGAACAAGAAACTACTTTGGAGGACAACTGGAAAGGGATAAAAGAAGCACTAACTTCAACGTGTCAGGAGGTTCTTGGTCCTAAGAAGCATCATCACAAGGAATGGATCTCTATGAGGACCCTGGACAAACTTCAAGAAAGGAAGAACAAGAAACTAGCAATTAACAACAGCCGAACACGAGCAGAGAAAGTCAAAGCACAAGCAGACTACGCAGAAGCAAACAGAGAAGTGAAGAAAAGCATTAAAGCCGACAAGCAGAAATACATGGGAGAACTAGCAACGGCGGCGGAAAAAGCTGCAAGAGAAGGGAATATGAAACAACTATATGATACAACGAAGAAATTGGCAGGGAGATATAGCAAACCAGAGAGACCAGTCAAAGACAAAGAAGGAAAGACAATCACTGAGATTCAGGAACAGAGGAAAAGATGGGCAGAATACTTTGAGGAACTGCTGAATAGACCAGCCCCATCGAATCCACCGAACATCGAAGCAGCCCACACTGACCTTCCAATAGATGTCACTCCACCAACGATCGAAGAAGTCAAGATGGCCATCAGACAAATCAAAAGTGGGAAGGCGGCAGGACCTGACAATATACCAGCAGAAGCACTGAAGTCAGACATTGAAATAACTGCAAACATGCTTCATCTTCTATTCAAAAAGATTTGGGAAGAGGAACAAGTGCCAACGGACTGGAAAGAAGGATATCTCATCAAGATACCAAAGAAAGGAGATCTGAGCCAATGTGAGAACTACAGAGGCATCAGTTTGTTATCAGTACCAGGAAAAGTTTTCAACAGAGTGCTGCTGAATCGGATGAAAGACGCAGTAGACGCCGAACTTAGGGATCATCAGGCTGGATTCCGTAAGGATCGGTCGTGCACAGACCAGATTGCGACACTACGGATCATCGTTGAACAATCAGTTGAGTGGAACTCATCACTATACGTCAACTTCATCGACTATGAGAAGGCGTTTGACAGCGTGGATAGGAGAACATTGTGGAAACTTCTTCGACACTATGGAGTTCCTCAGAAGATCGTCAACATTATCCAAAACTCATACGATGGATTACAGTGCAAAGTGGTGCATGGAGGACAGCTGACAGATGCATTTCCAGTAAGGACCGGAGTCAGACAAGGCTTTCTACTATCCTCCTTCTTCTTTCTTATGGTGATTGACTGGATTATGAAGACTTCGACATCTGAGGGGAAGCACAAAATACAATGGACACCTCAGAACCAATTAGATGATTTGGACTTCGCAGATGACCTAGCCCTCCTCTCTCATACACACGACCAAATGCAGATGAAGACAGCAAATGTAGCAGCAGCCTCCGCATCGATAGGCCTCCACATTCACAAAGGAAAAAGCAAGATTCTCAAATGCAACACGGAGAACACCGACCCAATCACACTTGATGGCGAAACTCTGGAAGAGGTGGAAACATTCAAGTACCTGGGGAGCATCGTTGATAAACAAGGGGGATCGGATGCAGATGTAAAGGCAAGGATTGGCAAAGCAAGGGCAGCATTTCTACAATTGCAGAACATATGGAACTCAAAACAACTCTCAACCAATTTCAAGGTCAGAATCTTTAATACGAACGTCAAGACAGTCCTACTGTATGGAGCTGAAACGTGGAGAACTACTACGGCCATCATCAGGAAGGTACAAGTATTTATAAACAGTTGTCTACGCAAAATACTCAACATCCATTGGCCGGATACTATCAGCAACAGCGTTTTATGGGAGAGGACAAACCAGCTTCCAGCTGAAGAGGAAATAAGGAAAAGACGTTGGAAGTGGATCGGACATACATTAAGGAAATCACCAATGTGCATCACGACTCAATCCCTAACTTGGAATCCGGAAGGGAAGCGGAAAAGAGGAAGGCCAAAGAACACACTACGCCGGGAAATAGAAGCCGATATGAAAAGGATGAATAGCAACTGGAAAGAACTGGAAAGGAAGGCTCAGGACAGAGTTGGATGGAGAATGCTGGTGAGCGGCCTATGCTCCTCAACGAGGGGTAACAGGCGTAAGTAAGTAAGTAAGTATTGAAATAACAATTCGTTACATGAGGCATGCCAGTTTACAGGCAAGATCAAATTGTTGCAAAGGCTACAATTCTCACTTTAATAAGTTACTCAGATGGGTTCATATTTTGTAAAATATGAATGTGGATGGTTTCAGTAAGAATCGTATTATCAATATCACAGTTGGTGTGCTTTATGAAGGTAGCGTAGCAACATGCAACTGATGGTCGAGAATAGATGCACGTGAATTTGGGGGCTTCTAGAAATCACTACCTCATATCCCTCTGGAATATCTGAGGCTTGGATAATAATGCAGAACGAAGTCACCCGTTCCATATCTGTTTTCAGCGGCGTATCTCAAGGGGGCTGAAAAAGGGTATAAGAAAAAGAAAAGACGAGAAGCAGAGCAGATATTGTTCATGCTCAAGGTACGACTACTAAGTCTATTTCTCTGATATTAAGGTACCTAATAAACAAGAGCATTGTAATATGTTAAAGAAAATAAGTTTAAACAATGTATTAGTGGATAAGGTACTGTATAAATGAATGTAGTTCAGAAAGAAGCTGAAAGTATGAGACTATGTGTATTTATAAAATATAGTGCTGGAAACAGTACTCTGATACATATATGGCCATCTCCGTTCTTTGTCCAAGCTATTTGAGACGAATTTTTGTTTTTAGAATGTATAGGGCATTGAGCAGGCTACGTTTTTAGCAAACTGTCTAGTTTGCTTGTAATAGGATTACTCGGTGGGAAGTAGAACCAATTCAGCGTTTTAAACACGAATAAGGAAGGCATTTTGAATAAATAAATCAACATCAATACCGTTGGTTCGTGGAATTCCATTAGACCATAAGGAACCGTAATTAAACAAAATGTTCCGCCCTACAGACACGAGTGGATTGAAATTATCTCTCCACCATCATGTATGCTGGTCAGTAACGCCCGCCTCCCTCCTTTTGTGATGTTTGGCTCTCTTGCGTTTGCGATAAGTGCGTATATTGATTTAATCAAAGCCCATTGTTGGAATACACTGTCTCAAGCAGTTCCATGTTACAGATGGTAAAAGCATTTGCATTATGGGTTAGACATCCATTTAATATATGGTACTGTTATGAAGATAAATGTTGGTAAAAGTTATAAGAGACATGTCAGATTATATGTGGTTAAGAGGTGATAAAGACTAATATTAGATCAAAGGACATGAAACAGTAGAAGACTGTCAGATTTTCAGGGTAAAAAGACAAAACATTGAGGAAGTCACGAGAATTTAGGGCATTTCGAGCTTCTCCTGATCGGCCTTATTTGATAAGCATTCATAAGATTAGTGAGTTATCTGTTTACATGTAGTAGGAAAAAAATGAGAGAACACTTAGAAAGAATAATGGAACTTTAACCACTAGAGAGATTCGGAATCTGAAAGTGGAGGTTGGGAGCAGAAGGCCATGAATAACAATCAATGAATATTGGAAAAGAATAAACCATATGTTCTGTAAATTTGTTCTATCCATATCAATGACAAAATGGTTCGTTGTATTGTTGTTTCGTCTAGATATTAGGCGGTTCATAATAAAGTGCCTCATTGGTGGGCGGAAGTTCAAGAAATAGTTTATGAGGCTCTTTAAATTCTAGTAACAAGGTCATTGACCTTTTAAGTTTTTTAAAAGTGTCACAGTTATGGACAGGTGTTAGTAACCAGTTTTACAATGAACTTCACTGCATTGTAAAAAACTTACAACGCATTTGTTTTTGGTGTTTTGCGGTAAATAATGTATATGAGTTGTTTCTTAGTCTATGGGCTGGGTCATGGATCATATTTGTTCAGGAGGTTGGAAATGGGAGTCCATTTATTGCTTTGTAGAGAAATATTAAATTGTTCCTTAGCCTACGGTGCCATAAAGTTTCTAAAGAGAGGTGCTTACAAGTGTCTGTGTAATGGAGAGTAGAGTCACTTCCTAGCAGTTGACGTGTGGAGCGTCTTTGAACATCTACTCTTATTTCGTCTGTGGTATTCATATTAAAGAAGATAAAAGAGCAGTAATCAAGGGAAGGTCGAACCCATAATTTGTAAAGGGTATGTTTAGCCTCTGTCGTGAAGAAATTTTTCGTTATGAAACTAATTAGCCGTCTAGCCTTGGAAATAATAGAAGAGGCATGTTCTTCAAAGTATCAGCTTTCAGTGTAATCAATTCTTAGTTCGTACACTGGTTTTAGTGTTTGAACTGCACTTTAATTTAAGTAAAGTTGTGGTTCATAGGGATGCTTTCCAAAACGCATGATTCCGCAGTTGTTGAGGCTTAATGGTAATTGCCATTATTCGCTCCAGATAGTTTTGTTATGTTGAATCAGGGATACATTTTTAATTAGAGCTTCAGGCTTATAGCTATATATTATTTTGAGATCATTGGCATATAAGTATGGTTTCCCAGATTCTATGATGTTACATATATTGTTTATATGCATAAGAAACAAGAGTGGACCTAATACACTTCCCTGGATGACTCCACTAGTTATTGGTCTATGTGATGAAATGTAATCACTGTACATAACCATTTCTTTACGTTCTATTAAGAATGAAACGAACTATGAATGGAGTGGATTGTTGTTTCCGAAGGACTGTAGTTTGACTAGTAGTGAGGATACCACGGATATTCTAGTTTGGCAACTAGCAACCAGTAGTATCTTCTATAATCGTTCTTTCCCAGTCGAATAGAAACCAGAAGTCAGACGAGGAGAGGTAGGAAAGATATATTCGATACGTTGCCAATATATCGAGGAACCTTTACTATAAGCTGGCTAATGAACGTAGGAGCAGTGTCCCACGCCGAGTTGAAACGTGATCTGGTACGGATGCATGACCGAAAGCCTTCAGCTAAACAAGTCCACTTAAACAACGTGGTCAGCATCCAATGACGAACACTTAATGAGCTATTGATTTTGGGGAATTATTTACAGCTACAGATCACTCCCCCCCCTAGTGAGGTAGTAATACCCCTAAGACGTGACCAGCCAGAAGTTTAAACCCAACGAGTTTGTCGTTGGTAAACACTCTTATGATAGCTTGCTTCGTTTAGCAGCGTCTGGTCGTCTTTCCTTAAACTATGGGACCAAAATGTACAACATAGCAATAAAGAAATATAGTACAATGAAAATTTCGTTCCCTTGCGAAACTTCGTCGTTCTTTTCCAGCCGTTCTGGAAAAGAGGAAAAATAAAACGTGTGAGTGCTTTCCGAAAATACACTTGTACTTGCGTAAGGACACAGGATGAGCGGAAAAAAATAAACTAATACACTTACAAACAGCGTAAAAGCACTCAGAAAAATAGTTTTTTTTGTGTTTTTATATATTAAAAAATATATATATACGCTCAAAAAAATAATGTTTTTTTTTGTTTTGATTTTTATATAAATAAACAAAAAGAGCATATTAAAAATTTTTTCTATAATAAACTATGAAAGGGTAATTCAAGATAAAGCTTATGTCCTACGTGCAATATTCGTTAAGATGTTCTGGAAATCTTACTCGTCTTCCAGAACGCGTTGTTTTAGGTTTATTTATCGACGTTGACGAAGTATCAAGTTGTGTGTCGGCTGTCGTGTAGGGTACTACGAGTGTAGTAGCCGTGTCGTTTGCTTGAACCGAAGGAAAATCGAAGTAGCTAGGGTTTCCTTATAAGTACGCTGCTTTGAGTCGATCGATACTGATGCTATCGTTCGTACCGTTCTTATCGACTACATAGTACTTAGGTTCGCGTTGAAGTACTTTGAAGGGTCCTTCGTATGTTGATTCGAGGGGTCGTCGATGTGAGTCTCGACGAACGAAGACGTGTGTACTATGTCGTAATTCGGGTTGAACGAAAACATCAGTTGATTGAGGTCGAGTGTGAGCAGGTTTAACTGAACGCATAGCGTTTGTAAGCCTACTCGTGTAAGAGTTTAGACCCATGTTCAATGAAGAAGCTGAAGGATCTACGAATTCTCTTGGAGGTCGGAGTGTCGTTCCGTAAGCGAGTTGAGATGCCGTGTATCCAATGTCAGCTTTCACTGCATTGCGGATACCTAGCAAGACGAGTGGAAGAGCGTCTGTCCACTGTGAAACGTTTGAAGCTGATAATTAATCTTTTAGTTGTCGATGAAAACGTTCTACCAACCCGTTTGCTTGTGGGTGGTAGGCGGTCGTTCGGAAGCGCGTGATTCCTAAAAGTGAGGTGAGACAACGGAAAAGTCCAGAATCGAACTGGCGTCCGCGGTCTGTAGTGATGGTTGAAGGGCAGCCGAAATTTGCTACCCATCGTTCGACGAAAGCGCAGGCCACGGTTTCAGCAGTAATGTCCTTAATCGGTACTGCTTCTGGCCATCGAGTGAAACGGTCTACACATGTTAGGAGATATGAGTATCCGTTTGGATCGGGTAATGGTCCTACCAAATCTAGATGGACGTGGTCGAAACGAGCGTCAGGGGTTTTGAAAGAGCCTAAGGGACATTTGTTGTGTCTTATTACCTTAGATTTCTGACAGCTTACACAGGAGCGTGCCCATTCCCTCACGTCTTTATTCATGCCAGGCCAACAAAAACTTTCGGCTATAAGTTTGACTGTTGCACGAGCACCTGGATGAGAAAGATTGTGCAACGTATTGAAGACGTTGCGGCGATAATGTTTTGGTACAATTGGACGATCCCTACCTGTAGATGTGTCACAGAGTAAGGTTTCCTTACCTGTTCCCATCTGCCTAATACTTAGTTTAAGAGTTGTCGAGGATAACTCGTGCTGAAGATGAATGTCTTCTTTTTGAAGCTGAGCGAGTTTAAGAAGGTCGATTCCTTGGAAACTGTTCAAGGAATTTATTCGAGACAAGGCGTCTGCGACTACATTGTTTGCTCCAGAAACGTGTTGTATGTCTGAAGTAAACTGCGAAATGTAGTCGAGTTGTCGAGACTCTCGCAGTGAGTACTTGTCTGAAGATAAACTTAAGGAGAAGGTAAGAGGTTTGTAATCGGTAAAAAGCGTGAATTCTCTTCCTTCGATGGAATGTTGGAAATGCCGTACAGCACAATATATAGCTAGGAGTTCCCTACCGAAAGTGCTGTACCTAGATTTCTCGTCTAACAACCGTCTCGAGAAAAATCCTAAAGATTATCACGAGTTGTTAACCCATTGTTGTAAGACTCCTCCGATTGCTGAGTCGGATGCGTCTACGGCGATACTAATGGGCGCTTGAGTGTCCTGATGAGCAAGCAAGGTTGCTTTAGCGATGTGTTCCTTAACTGTGGAGAATGCTTTACGGGCTATGTCATCTAAACTAATTGATTTCGCATTTCCACGAAGCTGATCGGTTAACGGTTTCATAAGGGATGCGCATTTGGGTATGAACCGTCTATAGAAACTTACAAGTCCGTTAAAAGTTCGCAAATGTTTGATCGTGGTCGGTTCTGGGTAATCCAGAATGGCCGCCACTTTGCTCCTAAGGGGTCGGATGCCTTGAGCATCAATGGTGTGTCCTAGGAAGTCTAATGAGTTTGTTCCGATTTGGCATATTTGTATGTTGACAGTAATAACATGCCTTTGGAGTCGATCGAAAACAATGTCCAGATGCTTGAGATGTGATTCTCTGTCCGGACTTGCTATTAAACAGTCATCAACATACGCATGTACGAAGTTGAGACCTCAAAAGACGTCGTCTATAAACCTTTGGAAGGTTTGAGCCGCATTTCTTAAACCAAAAAGCATTCGCAAGAATTCGTAAAGACCGAAAGGAGTGATGATGGCGGTTTTAGGAATGTCGTCAGGTGCCATCGGGATTTGGTTATAAGCTTTAACCAAGTCGATTTTCGAAAAGACAGTTGTACCTCTCAAGGTAGCTGTCAAATCGTGAATGTGAGGCAGCGGGTAACGATCGGGAATGGTTTTAGCATTCAGACGCCGATAATCACCAGTTGGCCGCCAATCATTGTTGTCCTTTATAGGGACCATGTGCAATGGGGATGACCATGGACTATTCGATGGTCGAATTATCCCTAAGGGGTGGAGTTACTGACCAGCAAGCACTGATGGTGTGGGCGATGATTTCAATCCACCCCTGTTTGTGGGGTAGAACATTTTGTTTGTATCAGGCTCTTTATGGATGAGAACAAGTCAATATATCTGTGATATTGAGATTGTTCACCTACACTCACCATTAAGACTCATGTTTCTAATTTTTGTGCTGGATTAACTATTCTACTAAGACAATCTTTAACATGCTAACTCGGACTTTTACATGAACACTGTGTGGCAGGTATCGGATGAGAAAAAAAAAAACTGACTGTAAAGGATATGGTTGCTATTTAACTTAACACTACGCTCTATATGCACTCTCTGTTCTTCCTCATTCCAACCTTGACTTCCCTCCTTCATTGGAACCTACTCCACCTTGATAAATATTACAACTCATTGTTCTTTATTACTGCCTTCTCTCTTCTGGAGACCCTAATCGCAGTTTACTCTTGCAACATGAGCTAGTATCAGTTTAATCTAATAATTTATCATACCTCCATCTGTTCCACTAATAAATGTTAAGCATTGATTATCGCTCATATCCAAATGCCTTGCTGCTCCTCGGTTTTTATTTTATTTTTTCTCTTCAGAATCTTGCTCTGAGGGTGAAGCTATGTAACTTCTGACATCTGGAACAAGCTTGACGAACGCGCTTTCCTAAGGTCATAGCTCGAACCAGGCGCTCCACAAGCCTACTTTATAACAATTATAAACTTAAAAAGCTGCATCACATAAATACTTAGCACTACCGAAACCCTATTACACTTTTTGTCGAGATTGGATCTGGTATATAACGTAGAAGCTATGCCCCTTTGGAAACTATTCTTATGAAAACACATTATATCTGAACGAATGAACTGCTATCAACCTTTATAGATTATAATTACTAAACAAGCTTGCTTGGGATGCATACTGTGAACCGGTATATGTTGTAAATTGTAGATCATGCCTGTAAAAATGGCGTGTACCTGCTAATGCAGAAATATTATTATCATCATATGGTGGAATTCGTTTTTGGCTAACATAGGTTTTTCGGGAGCGAGTCGACGGGTTTTCGAAAATACAGGTGGTCCAGTAGTCGAGATGTGATGTGTAACATTGCTGGTTACACAAGTCAATTTCGATTGCGATTGGTATATCCCGGGGTATTTGTCGAGTACTGATTGGTACAAGGGGTCTATAGTGTGCTTAATCGTGACTGGGGGTAACCTGTAACCAGAACAAGGAGTTACGCAAACAGATAACTTAGTGTTTCCGTCTATTAACTTTCGTGAGCGTGTGTCGATGAGTAGATTGTGGTATTGTAACAGGTCGATACCAATGATTGGCATAGAGACATCTGCAACCACGAAAATCCAGTGCATGGGTTTGCGTAAACCCACGTTAAGGTAGACGCACCTTTTACCGTAAGTAGCGATCGGCTTTCCGTTTGCCGCTTGTAAACTTAAAACAGACTCGCGAAGACTGTCGTCGGGATTTGCTGGAAGAACGCTAACTTCTGCGCCAGTGTCGACGAGGTAGCGAACTTTCGTAGTCACATCCGTGACATCCGACATATAAGAGGCGGCTGTGTTCGCCGGCTACGATTGCCGTTAACGCGTGCCGGCTGGGAAGTTTCCCGAACTGTTTTTCGTGTCACTCGATTTTGGGGTCTGATAATTGCAGGGCTTCCTGCAATTTCCAGAGGATTTACCGTACTGGTTATGATACCAGCACCAGTCGGGATTGTCTGTCTCTCGTGGTCGATCTCTTGCGTGAAACGCTCCTACGTGAGGATTTCGACCGACTACGGTCATTACGAACTCTAAGTTATCTTGTAAGCGTGTGACATAGTTCGGCCATGTCAGTTGAGGTCGATTGGGGTTTTTCTTTGATGGAAAAAACCTCGGCCTTAGAAAATTTGGTGATTTCCAAGATTCGATCGGCAGATGCAACTAGTTCATCTATGGCATTGTTTTGAAATGAAACAAGCACTGCCTGCACCTGTTGAGGGAGTTTAGACAAGAAAAGTTGTCTAAATAGGCCATCATCGAAAGTTCGTTGGCCGATGACTTCTCTCATTCTAAGCAACATGTCCGTCGCAGGACCATGTTGCAAGTCGATATTGTTAAGGAGTTGGTCTAACCGTTGTCGATCAGTTAGGTCTCCTCGTTTTAAAATCGATAGCTTAAGCGATTCGTAAGGTTCGGAAACATCACTAGTAAACATACTAGGTGTTACGTACCTGTTAAACTCGCGCGGTAACGCCTTAACTACCGCGAGGAAACGTGTGCGCGAGTCCGTGATTCCGTGCATGCAAAAATCGGCTTCTGCATAGCAGAACCAGGACTCCATATTGTCGGGCCAAAATGGCGTTAACTGAATCGAAATAGGGGGAATAGACTTTAACTTAAAAACCTTGGGTGAGTGTTCCGTCATATTAATATAGATAACGAAAAATGTCTAATTAAAATATATCCGAGAAAAAAAATTCGCGAAAAAATGTATATCACAATACATAAAATTCAAATAAAGAATAACAATGAATAATAATATTCCAAAATGGAACAGACTTACAGTATATTGGATTGGTGTACTAGATCACGTCGGTCTCACCACTGATAATACCACGGATATTCTAGTTTGGCAACTAGCAACCAGTAGTATCTTCTATAATCGTTCTTTCCCAGTCGAATAGAAACCAGAAGTCAGACGAGGAGAGGTAGGAAAGATATATTCGATACGTTGCCAATATATCGAGGAACCTTTACTATAAGCTGGCTAATGAACGTAGGAGCAGTGTCCCACGCCGAGTTGAAACGTGATCTGGTACGGATGCATGACCGAAAGCCTTCAGTTAAACAAGTCCACTTAAACAACGTGGTCAGCATCCAATGATGAACACTTAATGAGCTATTGATTTTGGGGAATTATTTACAGCTACAGTAGCCTTTTGTGCCGGATCTTATCAAAAGCTTTCTTAAAGTCTAAAAATAGGACTCATAAGAGAAGTCCGTTGTCTCGTTTATGAGTTATATCATTCAGGTGATCTACATTTTGTTTGTATTAGGCTCTTTATGATTGAGAACAAGTCAATCAATCGGCGATATTGAGGTTTTTCTCCTACGTTCACCATTCAGACTCATGTTTCTAATTTTATGCTTCATTAGCTATTCTACTAAGACAACCTATAACATGCTAACTTGGACTTTTACGTTAGGACTGTGGGGCAGACAGCGGATGGAGGAAAAAGGAAAAGAAAAAACAGACAATAAATGATACAGTTATAAGTTTTCTTAGCACTTTCCTCCCTATATTCACTCTCTGTTCTAATAAACAGCCTTCCTTATTCCAACCTTGACTTCCCTTCCTTCATTTGAACTTACTCCACCTTGATAAGTATCACAAGCCATTGTTTTTTATTACTTCATTCTCTCATTTGGAGCCTCTGATAACATTTCACTCTAGCAACAGTAGCTAGTATGAATTTAATCTAATAATTTATTACACCTCTGTTTGTTCCACTACTAAATGTTAAGTCTGGTTAATCGTTTATACCCAAACGCCTTGCTGCTCCTCGATTTTTTTTCTTCAGAATAATGCTCTAGGGGCAAAGGTATGGAAATTTTGACATCTGGAGGAAACTCGACGCACGCGTTTTCCCAAGCTCATAGTTCACGCCAAGCTCTCTACAAGTCTACTTTGTAACAACTATAAACTAAAAAAGTTGTATTGCATAAATACTTAGCACGACTAAAACCCGTACACAATTTTGCCGAGATTGGATCTGATGTGTAACGTGGACAGGATTCCACTTTGGAAAATATTTTGAAGACTACACAGTATATGCGAACGAATGAACTGATATTCACTTTTATGGATTATATTTACTTAAAAACCCTACTTGGGATGCATACTGTGGACCAATAAATGTCGTAACTTACAGATCATGCCTGTAAAAATGGCGTGTACCGGCCCTTGCAGAAATTTATTGTTAATATCATTATTACTAGGCATATATCGCACGATCTACACCTAAGAAATCCATGCTGGGAAATCAAGATTAGATTGTTAACAAGTAAATGTTGGACTACTTACATCTTAACTACTTTTTCCATCACTCTAGATACCACTAGAGTATTATCTATGGGTTGGTAATTTTCAACATTAGCTTCAGGTTCTGTTTAAATTTTCGGAATGATATGTGTGATTTTCCGGACAGTAGGGTGACTCGCTGTAGATAGTGATGCCGCAAATAGTTTGAGGAGAAAAACACACATATCATCACCTCCACGTTTTAGAATGTTAGCCGGAATGTCATCTGGTCCATCAGTGTAGGAGTATTCCAACGTACTAATTGCCTTAGAGATATTTTGTACACTGAAGTCTACATTAGCGATCTCACAGGGAAGTAATGGGGTTGGTTCTGAATCATTTAGTGGTTTTTCTTATGTTAATGAGAAACAAACGTGTTTACCAAATAGTTCCGTAACAAGTTTGGAATCTTCCTATACTTGTTTGTTTTTAAAATATATGTTCCCTCTCGATTTAGAACGTTGATTTTGAAGAAGTATGGTGAATGAAGATAAGTTGTTATTAAGTTTGACAGCACGTTTTTCCTGTTCGACTGTTTTTATGTACGTACTGTTTCTGTTCGGTCAAGTATTTCTGTCGTCGTTACTAAAGAGAAAAAAGTCATTAAACTTGTGGAATGGAGTACAGTGCCTCTGATGGCGACTTCGCGTACCGAGCGGTATATACAGATCTTTAGAGAACTTAAATATTCAGTACTCTAAAAATGCAATTTTGTTGATCATACTTCTGATGTGATAAAATGTATTGTTTATCGTGCCGGTATTGTTTGCAGTAAAAAAGTTCCCCAATCAGTGCCTCATAGGTAATTGTGGAAGTTATTCCAATCAACCTTGCGATAGTTTCTAGGAAGTGTTGTAGTTTTACGTCTACCGGTTATATTTTTTATATTAAGGCTACATACGACAATGTCATGATCACTACCTGGAGAAAATACATACAGTATTGGGGGTGAGACCACTTGTAAAGACTAAGATATTTTAATGTCTGGTAGGGCTACTGATATAATGACTCCACTTTCCTAGTTCTAGACATTCAAATCGTGCCTCATAACGTTTCGGAGCCTTGATGGAAACCAAGAAATTCCAGGCATGTTGCGGTCACAACAAATGAGCTTGCCAGTGAATGGGAGGGATGATGCTAGTGTGAATACCTCTGATAATACTGCTATTTCACCTATTGATGCGTTAGGTTGACGGCAGATGCAGCCGAACAGTAAGGTAATGGAATTCGATGGCTTTAAAACGATGCACATCGAATCTTTCAGTTTGTTTAGTTCAGGCATATCACATAATAGTGAGTTTAAGCTAGAATGAGTGTAAATAAGGCATGTTCCGCTTCGTCCTTTCAATCTATCTCTTCTATATAGGAAATAGTTATAAAGAGATATACTTAGATCAGACATCATTATAAGCGATGGTTGATATATGGATCCAGAGAGAACTAAATCCGCCTTTTCATTCCAGATCGACCTGGCGTTGATAAGACATATATTAAACAAATGGCAGACTAAGTTAACATGAGTATCTCGATTAAAGTTGCCATCACCCTCACGAGTTTGATATGGATTTGAAGTGAGGGATTAAATGTTCTTCAATAGCTCTGCATTTTGATAGATAGAGTTAGTGGGTGATGTATCAAATGAGCTAGTGAAGTTGCGTGGAGAGTTTACCCAGGAGAAAAGGGTGGGAGTACTCTCTGATGCTAACTGTACGGGGTAAGCCAGTTTATGTTCCGCACGTGATTTCAAATGATTTGAGCAGTATGCTTCAACAGGAGTGCCACTAGGGGCCTTATTCTAAAAAAATCTCCACAGGCTGACTGTAAAGTTTACTGTTATTTGCAAAATAGTTTTGATGGTTAAGCTCGTAGTCTCTGTTATAGCTATTTACATTAGCGTAAGCACGAGGGGGGTCTGCTGCACGTAACTGGAAGTAGTTATGACTGGTATTATAGATGGAACCCGTTTACATGTGATGTGTTGGTACCGAATAGTGTGGAAAGTTCTCTTTCTCAGGGTAATCACAATTGTGACCATGGGGAACGTAGATAGGGTGTGGAGTGAGGAACATATAATTACCACGCTTACTAATGGTCTTAGGCTTTAGAGGGTGAGTGTACCGACCACTACTATGGTAGTTTTTGTTAGTCTGAGTGTAAAAAGGTTTGTTGAGCTGAAGCCTAGTACCCGTTTTGCAAATTGGAGGTGTTGATGGTAAGCTAAATGATATCAGCGGGTAGAGCCTATTCACTGTTGTTGGGATACCCACAGAACTGTTGGTCTTAATCTTACGTGTTTCCCTATTCAGTATCGCGAATTTTGTTTCCCCAAACGTTTTTGTCAGAACCGAAGAGTTTCGTTACCTCTGTCAGATGAATTTAGGTTCATTCGAGTCATCTTGTACAGTATCTATAGAGGGGCTGATTTTCAAGTGATTATGTTTAGTTTGACGTGTATCCTCACACGGCCCACATTTTAGTACTTTACTGAGCGAACAGCCGGAATCAAGGATTTCGTTAGGCTTTTTGGTGACAGTTGGAATCCGTATCTTATTCAAAAGTTTCTGATCTGCAGACTCATCTAGATCGACGGAGTGACCTGTCGTTTGTGGAGTGACATCATGCTTATTGTTCATGCGTTTTATATTATTCATCGTGTTGCAAATTGCCTCTAGCTGGTTATTTACTGTAATACTATCATGCGATTTCATCGCTTCATGTCTTCTTACATGACGTCGACAGGGTATTAGGTCGGGAGTGACTTTTATGCTCTTGTATGGAATTAATGAGCAAATGTTTTTGCTGGAATCAATAGAATGTTCGGCATCGTTACAACAGCTGAACTTGAACGGGAGAGGGCACTTCAATCTATCCACATTTTTTCTCAGGCGGATGACTTGGTAGTTGACTTTCAGCATACCTCGTGCTCTTGAAAACATGTAATATATGTGCGGAATCCCATAGCTCACGTTTTTTTGCTGTTCCGTCGCATATCAGAAGTAAGCTTCAGAATGTGGTTCAGTTTTCAGGACTCTAGAGGGAAGCATTTGTCTGAAGAAATCGCTAGAGGTCTGCGGTCGGTGAACACAGCGAATACCCGAGTATTAAAAGTGCCGTATAACACGATATACAGACAGGCCTTCATTGTCAAAAGTGCAACACATAGATTAAGTATCTTGTAACAGTCTCGGGAATAAAGTCAGAAGCTAACAGAATTTAGTGGATCATTGCTGTCGGTCTCCCCCGATTGCCGATTCACATTCGTTTACAGCGATGCTAATGGGTGGTTTGACGGCTTGTTGTGCAAGCACAGTTGACTGAAGGATACCATCCTTCACTGAGATAAATGTCATTTTTGTCATTATCGTTTGATTTTGCAGTTTTCGTACTTCAATGAAGTTGTTTTGTTAAGAGTCTCATTGAAGATTCGTAATTCGGTATGGACCTTCAGCAAAATCTACCAGTCCGTTGTACATTTGCAATTACTTAACTGTAGTCTGTCCTGAATAATCCCAAATCCCAGTCTGTTTTTTTGGTGGTGAATACTATGAGCGTCATTGGTAAGTGTGAAAAAGTTCACACAGTTGTTCTCGATCTGAAATTTGTGAGTGTTTATAGTAACGCCGCATTTCGGGGTCTTTGTTAGGCGAGACCGATTTAGTGGATACTCCTGGAACAACAAAGTTCTAGTGAATATAATCGCGTAAACGCATCTAAATGTCTTTTTTTACCGTATATGGGTATCGGTTTCCTACTTCTTGCCTGTGGTTTGCAGACCCTGTCTTGTAGATGATTTCCAAGAAGGATAGTAACATCTCTCCCAGTTTTGACGAGATAGCTAGCATTTGTATTCATATTACTGACAGTGAACATAGATATCTGCGGCTGACTTTAATGTGCTTTAATCAGGGAGTTTTTGGGCAGAATTTCTGTGTTAGTAGGTTTCAGACTAGAGAAATTCCAGGGCTTTTCGAAGTTCTGGGATACTTGCTATTGGAGTTGCGGCACTAATATCAACCAAGGTTACCGCTTCTTCTCGTGTCCAGGAAAAGATCTTTTACGTAATGAGCCTCTTTGATGAGTTGTTGATAGTCTGTGGTCATGTTAAAGGTAAAGTAAATGAGTGAGCGTAATATGGGCATCTGTGACTCCATCTTGGATCGACTATGGCTCCTCGATGGAGTAAACTAGATAACTAAAATAACTCATAATGTCATTGAATAAGAAAAAGAGAATTCAGCCAAAAAAATTTTCTTTTCGACGAAATCATTTACTTAAGCTGTACATTCGTATATATAGTAATATGGAAAATATATGTCTACAGGAGGCTAGAAAAGATTGCATTATAAATGGATTCGACAATAAATAACAAATGAGGTGACGTACTAATCAAGGGGTAAGGAAGAAAATAATTTATGGGTCAGATAATAGTTCAATTAACAGATATGAAGAAGAGCGACAAACACAAAGGTCATAATAATAATAATAATCTGAGTAAAAATCAAGAAAACTTGTATAAGGTAATAATTAGTACGTCACCTCATTTGTTATTTATTGTCGAATCCATTTATAATGCAATCTTTTCTAGCCTCCTGTAGACATATATTTTCCATATTACTATATATACGAATGTACAGCTTAAGTAAATGATTTCGTCGAAAAGAAATTTTTTTTGGCTGAATTCTCTTTTTCTTATTCAATGACATTATGAGTTATTTTAGTTATCTAAAGAGCTGCAAGGATCATGCGACAGTAAAGGAACTCAGTGGGTTTCTTAGTTATTCTGTCAAGCTTGTAATAGCGAATACTAGAATCAATTTTCTGAGAAGTTGTATAGACAAACGTGAATATCCAAGACCATTTTTCAAATCATTACGCCATAACCATATTCATCCAAATCATCGGTCTTTGAAACGTCTTACTTTGAATTATGTCGATGAAATTAAATCTAGAATCCCAGAATTGGAACGGAATATCTCATTACGTTCACATACGTTATTTGATTTATCAGAAGATCAACGCTTAAAATTTAAAGATTACATTGATATTGTTAGCAAAAATCGTACCAAAGATGTGACTTTGAAATCAATGAAAAGTTTAAAACAGACGGAGATTCAAGCTTCTTTTCCCGAATCGCCAGAGAAATATGTTTTCAACTATTCAAGCATAACATCATCGACTCTTCAGCTACAAGCATTATCCCTTGGTCCAAAATTTTGTAGTACGTCTACTAACATTGATGAATTGAACGCTAAAATCCAGTTTGAAAGTCTTATTCGTCAAACAAATGACCTTATTCCTGTATCTAATAAAGATTTTGAGCATTTCAAAACAACTCTTGTAGACTGCTGTAATCAATATGTAAATAAAATCCCTACAGTTAGTCGCTTACTCACAAAAACACATAAATCTCAATTATCTGATCTTTGGAAAAATCATGACTTAGTGTTATGTCGCCCAGACAAGGGTGCAGGAATTGTACTTATGGATCGCCCTGACTATATTTCCAAAATGTCTTCGATACTATCTGATCCTGTCAAATTCTCTAAAGAAACCGTCCAAAATGACATAACTGAGAAAACCGAACAGATGCTAATTAAAATTCTAAAGAAGATGAAAGATGAGTTCATTATCAATTGTGACCTCTTTGAACATCTCAAACCATCGGGTTCTGTCGTACCTAGACTATATGGACTCCCAAAAGTTCATAAGAATAATGTCCCTTTACGTCCAATACTTGATATGAACAACTCTCCATATCACTCTATTGCTAAATGGTTAGTTGACATTTTACAACCTCTTAAAAATCATATCAACAAATACAATGCTCTTGATTCCTTTGAATTTGTCGACTCAATCAGAAATATCAACGTAATGGGTAAGAAAATGCTCTCATTAGATGTCACGTCGTTGTTTACAAATGTTCCTCTCACAGGAACCATTTGTTTTTTATGTGACTATATTGAAAATAATAATCTGGAGATATGTATCCCAAAACACTATCTTAAAGAACTACTCCTACGATGCACGCTCAATGTACAATTTAAATTTAATGATGGTTTCTATAGACAAACAGATGGAGTTGCAATGGGCTCTCCATTGGGTCCTCTTTTGGCTGATTGTTTCATGGCCAATCTAGAAAATTCAGCACTTCGTCAAATAATCCAGAAATTTCATTTATATAAGAGATATATGGATGATACCTTCATTATTTGTGATGATAACATGGACCACAATGAAATATTAAATATTTTCAATAACTGTCACCCTTCAATTCAATTTACCTTAGAGGCAGAATCGAACCACGAATTCCATTGTCTTGATGTCCATTTGAAAAGATTGCCTGATGGTTATTTACAAAGATCTATGTATGGAAAACCCACTTGGAATGGACAATACACGAATTTCCATAGTTGGGTTCCATTGAGTCGAAAGAGGAACTTAATTCACTCTTTATCATCTAGGATTAAGCGAATCTGTTCTAGTGACACAATAAATGAAGAATTACTTCATCTTCGACAGACCCTCATCAAAAATGGTTATCCACCGAGGTTCGTTGATAGCAACTTAACATCTAGACGTCAGCAACAAATAACTTTGACGGTGCAGAAGAAAACCTTGTTTATGAATATGGAATTCAAGGGAGACACGGCTGCTGAAATCCTGAATAAACGGATTTCAAAAACGTTGAATAAAACTTTCTACACAGCCAAGCTCCAAATCGTTTTCTCTAGCCGGCCTACCATTCGGGGGTGTGTTAAGGATAAGCTTTCGCTTTGGGCCACATCGATGTGTATTTATAAATTTACTTGCTCATGTGGAGCACGTTATATAGGCCGCACAAAGCGATCGCTTTCCAAACGTATCTCTGAACACTATCCAGCTTGGCTCCTAAAAGGGGAATGTAAGAAGATAACCAGTTCGATACAAGAGCACTTGATCAATTGCGGACACATTGCTCAAAAAGAGACGTCTTTTAAAATAATCTATAGAGTTAAAGGAACCGGATCAAAGGGAGGTCGAATCAATATTTTATGCACTGCTGAGGCATTGGCAATCCATGAATTGAAGCCTGAACTTTGCGTGCAGAAACGATTTGTCCAACCTCTTACCCTTCCTTAGCCTTAATTCCCTCATTGGGTACGTTTTTTGTTTTTTTGTTTTTTGTACTTTTATCTGATTATTATCGGTTTTTTATTTTTTAAATTACCACTTTACATTTAATCTCTAATCAGTTATTATTATTATTATTACCTTATACAAGTTTTCTTGATTTTTACTCAGATTATTATTATTATTATGACCTTTGTGTTTGTCGCTCTTCTTCATATCTGTTAATTGAACTATTATCTGACCCATAAATTATTTTCTTCCTTACCCCTTGATTAGTACGTCACCTCATTTGTTATTTATTGTCGAATCCATTTATAATGCAATCTTTTCTAGCCTCCTGTAGACATATATTTTCCATATTACTATATATACGAATGTACAGCTTAAGTAAATGATTTCGTCGAAGAGGAGTAAACTAGGTTTTGAGGGTTTTGTTTATCTCCAGAGTCTAGTCACTAGATGAAACTATTGCATCTACAGCGTAAATTTGGAATGGAACAAGGACGGTTTCCAGCTGTTTGGGATGATTAGAGAGAAAAGAGCTGGCTAAAAAGGCTTTTGTCAAACGTTTGCTTGTCAGTGACCCCCCTTATACGAAGTAACATTTCCGTTGGCGAGCCGTGTTCTATTTCGATACTACTTAAGAATTGACGCAAACTTCGTTGGTTGGTTAGATCTCTACGGTTAGGGACGGGATTTTTAAAATATATTAATTTTCAGGAACGTCACCAGTAAACATACTACGTGTAGCGTACCTGTTGAAATCACACTGTGATTTCTTCAATGCTACATGGAACTGTGCATGTGGGTCCATCATAAAGTGTTTATGGAAGTCAGCGTACGTATAGCAGAACCAGGCCTCAATTTTGTCAGACTAAAATAACATGAGTTGCAGGGTGGTGGGTGAGGGTGTCCTTATACGTCTATGTATGTCCCGACACAATAAGAATAAATTATAAAGGTATGCGGGAAATATTCGAGGACACAAAATAATACCGCAATATTCAGAAAAAATGTTCAAAATGATGTGATAAAAAACAAACAGTTTGTGGTCTTTGGCATCAGATCACGTCGTGATTCATCGCTAAATATGTTCTGGGTATAAAATACGTGGCAGCACTATTCTCCAGGTTGTATTTTTATTCGAGCTAGCCAGAGCAGAATTCATTAGTGGTGAAATGTGAAGGTACTTTCAGATGATGGTCGATGTTTCAGAAGAATGTAATCTAAGCTGACTAGTTTCCGTAAGAGATCTGGCGCGAATGATTTACCAAGCGACTTCAGCTAAGAGTTTGTCCAGTGGGACTGATGAAGTCTGAATTAATGTTGATGATTTATGAAACTACTTATTTTTGGGATTTGTTAATTGTTTCACATTACTTTATCAAACCATCACAATTGCTGAACTACAGCTTTGGACATCTATTAAGATTAGAGCATGAATAACCTGACACGTAACCCATGGTTGCAATCAGTAGGTTGTAAATTGACTACAGAAAGAGATAGTTCATGAATCTCCCGATGGTTACAAAGTTGGCATGATATATTCTCTAGTTTGGCTTTCAAAGAAGACTTGTCTTGATGTTGATATTTTACCAGTTCTTTTATTAAATAATGATTCATCCTACCGAATTTCTGAACCACGGAAAAGATAATTTTACTGGAGACCCTGCATTCGGAGTTTGACAACATCTAAACCAGTAACACCTACTGTAATCGAAATATTACAGTCTAGTCAAATCAAAAGTCAGAAATTATGAGTTTGGAAGATAGATTTTGATAGGCTATCGATATATTGAGAAGTGACCAATCTAAACTGGCTAACGGTCGTAGGAGACCTGAAGCACGGTGTATCCCCTCGTGACCAGATAAGGATGCGTGACCAAGCGCCTTCAGCTAAGTGAGTTCATTAAAACTAATTCGTCCGGCATCACATGTCAACGACTTAAAGAGCTACTGATTCTGGGGATTTGTTTACCACTACAACCGAGTAAATACAAGAGAAAGGCACAGTCGTGGTGATCATTTATCTAACAATGAGATGACTCGAGAGTAGAGAAAGGAGGCAATGGTGGATGGGAGGAAGAACGTATGCATGTTGATGTACCCCCAACATAAGTCTTCTGAATCAGCTAGCCCAGTCAGGGAAAAAATGCCTTGTAAGTCTTAACGTGATCTTTTGGCGCTTGAAGGACGATCTTCAAGTGTTTATCAAAACAGACAGAATGATATAAAATGTTTTCAGAACTAATTCCAGCTATTTATTTACCATCACATTACATATACTCAACCTTAAATTCTCTCCTATGACCTAAATGCAAACTCCCGAGGTACGGACGGTCCACAATCTCTCGGAAGTTTCAAGTTTGATTAAACTGTCTGTCGTCCATCTGATGGTTTCGTTGACTAGAAGGGTCAAATAAACGAAAGCATTCATGAGTCAATATTCCGCACAAAAAGCAGACAATCGGATGAATTTCAAGTTATTCACTATAATCATTCTGAGTTATAGAGTTGTTTATATGAGTTCAGGAATAGGCGCTAACACATAGTGTATGGATTTGTTTGCCAGAGCACCGCTAGCACCTTTCGAGGGTGGTGGTGTATACGATGATTTTGACGGTTCTGAGACATCCTCATTGGTAGCTGATATTGACCATCAAATAAAACGAGTTTCGTCGATCCCATTTGATGCTAGTTTCTCTTTTGAGGATTCACTAACTGATCTTATTGGGAATTTTGACGAAAGGATATATCATTGTTTCGAAAATTTTGATGTGGACCCTGAAAACGCACGAAGGAGTGATTTTTCAGGGAATGTTCCAACTTTAAGTGACGTTAAGTAAGTGAACTGCCGTACATAATCATGTTAGGCAATGGTGGGCTGCAGCTACGAGAGAGTTAGTACCCACTGAGTCTTACCCGCTTCGCAGCTTACCAAGTAATGTTAATTTGTATGATCTCGTAAGTTTATTTTTCTCTAAATTGTGTTTTTGTAAGTCATATGCTATACACATGACGTGAATTTAGTCATTCATGTAATGCATAAATTCTTTAAATAACATATTTAGAAATGGTGCGATAAGGTGAATGCAATTTTATTTCCTACTACCCCTCCACCAACTTCAGCTTCATGTATAAAATAACCGGTTCTGGCCAGTAAACTCAATTAGTTCAATTTATCCATACATAGTTCACTTCAAATTGTGCCGAATGCATGACTTTTATGGTTGTATTTCCTTCAGAACCAATGCCTTAGAAGAAATTGGGTTCACTTGATAATACTCAGGGCACACACAACACAAACACTACAACAAAAATACCATCAATACTTTAGGTATCATTTCGAAATTATGTCAAATTCGAATGTATTTTATTGACGCACTAATAT
Source organism: Schistosoma rodhaini (assembly GCA_944470415.2). Classification (NCBI taxonomy): domain Eukaryota; kingdom Metazoa; phylum Platyhelminthes; class Trematoda; order Strigeidida; family Schistosomatidae; genus Schistosoma; species Schistosoma rodhaini. The sequence goes on from OX104044.1 coordinate 57,848,618, forward strand.
GCATGTCCCAGTACCAGATCGGTAAAATTGACATACATATGTTAAACCAGAGTCATACTCATCACTTAACACCATGTTTTGTCGAAATATCTGGCGTGTGACGAAACATACAACTGTTGGTGTTATGTGACATAAACTGCATCTGATTGGGCTACTGGATATTTCTTGTTGATCTTGCTCATGGTCCATTTCATATTACAGAACACTGCGTAAAGTTCATTACTTTTGACGAAAATGACTAGTTGGTGAATTTTGGTGTGTGCATGAAGTTCCAAGCCACATAGTTTGGGTCTCAACAATCGTACCATTAATTTTAAATTAGTATTATATTTACCAAACACTTCAAGTAACCCATTAACAGCCGTTGTTGCGCTCTGTGGAATCTTGCTCGTTATTGTCCCGTTACCTATTTTACTATCATGTCCTAAGGAGTAGAGAAGCCCAGACATTTTCACAATGTCAGGCCCATAGAATGGACAATCTATCTATTCGGGGTCTTTAAAGCATCAACATAAATCATGGTATATTCTTGATGGTCTGATTTGCGTATGCTCATGGAAAGTCAGTGTTAACAACTAGGCACTAGTATTGAACTAAGCATGAAATCAACTTTCACTTCGTTTTTGTCACTATTCAGTTTTCATGGATGTTACGTCGCTCTTTATTCTTTTACTCACAGGATCAATTCGAACTTGCAGATGCCGATGGAATTACTGAAGATGGAGTTATAAAAACAAGCTTGTTGCAAACGAGTAGTGTAAGTTGACTAGGTAGTCGTATAATCTGTCTGTTCTCTTTGTGGACTTCATCGCAAACCATTACAAGATCTCAGCAGTTGTATAAGACTGTTTACTATTTATCACCAGACTAACTGCTATCACTCACGTAGAAGCTAGGCCCGTTTGTCTCAATGATATAGTCAAAATTTGTTCCTTAGTATTGTGCAGCACCAGAACAAATGTCAACATCGACAAAGCTACAAGCCGTTACCTTCGCAGTAAATATGATTCTCGGTTTTCCGAGTGAAATCGCAGGTGTGTAGACAAGGGTGCCTTTTCGCAAACTCCTACATGTTTATTAGGCTAAGTAGTGGTTGTTATCACTTTCAAAAAATTGTGGATTTGTAGCTTAAGCTGTGATCCAACTTCATTTTATTGATATTTCTGTTCGTAAACTATGGTAAACTTGAAAAACGCACTTTATGATATACGTTATTAGGTTAGAATGGATGTGGATTTGAGTTCCCACTCCGTTGATTTGAAAAACTCAGGAATACTTAGTGACGTTCCTCACCGTTTTTATCTTTCAGTTTCAAGATAACGAGGTGAAACATGTTTCAATACTTTTTGTCGATGGCGTACTCTACAACAATATTATACCTTTAGAAATTCATGTTTAATAACCTCTTACACATTCTGAAAGAAGTTGTCCGGCCCACATCAGAATAGCTATGAAAATCCCCTTGTTTCTCTAAATGCTTGTCTTTCCGTTAGTACTTCTACTTGGATTGGACCAAATACTTGGAATCAAATTCATCGACTGAGTGACCTGAATAAGATTGTGTTGTGTGCGCTTTATACTCAAGTACTGAATCCTGCTTCTAATGTACTTTGTATTAGGAAGCAGCTTAATTTCAGGCAGTGGGAGAAATTTAAGCTTGTATTGCACCAGGTTTTATGCTGATTCATTCGGGTAGTTACATTTAAGGTAATGGTTATTTTCCTGTATGTGCATTAATTCATTCACGTTTTGGATTAAAAATTTATAACGTCACAATGATTTATAGTCACTTCTTTTGAATACCGATTAGTTCAAGGCATTATCACTTCTTAAGTTTTATCTATATATATCAACTTGTTCATTAAAACCCTTTTTTTGTCACAGGCATTAAATTACTCAAACGAATCTATTTATTCAGGACGAGGCACTGTTACTACTTTATCCTTGTCATCTGTATCAGTTAGTCCTCGCTCATTAACTCTTGATCGAGGTTTCCCAAATACATTTGCACAAATCCCCGATAGTGGAATCTCAAACACTGATGAAGAGCTAAACGGTTATTTTAAAGATTTTGATGATGAAAACATCCTTGAGGTTTTCCAATCCCACCATCCTTCCCTACCTTTGAAAAAAACTGAAAGTTGGGTAGATGGTAAGTATTTGTTTTGTATAAATGTTTTACTTAGTGAAATACTAAATTAGTTAGCTATTATCCAGACTTTGTATCAGTAAAACAATATGCTCCCTTTATTGTTGATCTTAGTGCAGTTAATTTTCTAAAGAAATGATTAAAAAGTGGTTTCTAAATGCTTGGAATAAAACTCATTTTAGGACTTTCATATTGTTTTAAAAAGTACTAGTAATGCTTTAAATGGTCTTGGGAAAATGAAGTTTCAGGAAGTTCAAAAATAATTCTAGCACTCGTTGCGAATCTCCCCTAGCCACTCGTAGTTCAAAGTGGTTAATACTTTTTGTTGGAATCCTCAATTTAACTCCTCTACGTACCTAGTGAACTCATTGCAAACACTAAGGATTTTTAGGATTCTTCTGCACACCACTTCCTGACTAACTAATGGTGAACTCTGTGTGTTCCTGTCAAATGGAGATCCTGATAAAAGTATTTAAAAATCGCTTGTTTCTGCGTACCAATGCAAGGTTTTGTTTTACATGTGGTCTGTCATAGTACCTATTTTGACTGTAGAGGATGGTTTAGTGGTTAACGCACTCTCCTGCTTCAGTCTGGGCACCTGGGCAGTATCACAGCCCTCACACAAATCGAATGAGATTTGTGAGGCGCATATTTATCTGGTGCTTCATTGTACCAATATTTATGTGTTTAAATAAATAAATAAATAAATAACGCACTCAACTTCTATCTGTAAGATTTTTGGTTTTGAATCTCTCTCGCCTACTTCGGCTTGGAAAGCCTAAACAAAAATGTGGCTCAAAACAACACATAAATCAATATTTAGTCAATTCAATGTTTTTGTTTTTGACATGATTAATCAGCCGATCTCCGGAACCATATCTATCCCGATAAGTTGACAACTAAAAAAATCTCAGGACAAATAAATAAGACCTGTTTGTTAACCTATGGTACCCTCAAAATCACGAACTAAACCTGACTTTTGTAAAGTTGCCACCAATCGTCAACTTTTTTTAGCATTTTTTAATTATTGGTGAATTCAACGACTTTATGCATGTAACATACAGATTTATATCTATGGAACATTTTTTTATCTAGATAATTTAATACATATATGTAAGTTTTAGAACAAACGAAACGAAGTGAATTCCCATCTTTGCCTCAAAATTTTATTAGGGAAATTATTTTCATAAAAAGCCTTTTTGAATTTGACTTTAAATAATTTTTCAGACCTTCAAAATTTGAAAACCAGCGTTCTCAAGCTTTATGCTCAGCAAATGAATGACGAAATTATGCAACTTTCAGATTGCTTAGTGGATTCTCTGGCGGAACGAGACGAGCTTTTAATGCTTCGTGAAGCCAGCGATGACTTTATTATATTACTTAACTTGGTCCACGAGCGAAAAACTCAGGCATCCAAAGCAGCTCTTCTAGCAACAGCCAAAAGTTTGATTCGTTCCAAAGTGAGGGCTTTTACATTTGATTTTCACTTTTAATTTAGATTTATGGATACTTATTCATAAGGTGTATCAAACTGTTTCTCCTGCCAAATAGCTGGTAAACTGAAACTACTAATCCTACCATAACATAACACACATAGAAATACGATAAAAACAGAGAATCTTGAACATCACTGCAAAAAGAAATAGACATAAACAAGTTGACAAAGTACTAAATAACTATGTATAAAGTGTTTTTTTCCCACTTGTCAACTATCAAACAATTTAAGCTATCTAGTATAATAAAATTCTGACGATAAATCAATAAGGACGTTAGTTTAGGTGATTTTTTTTACCAAAGTAATGTGATCACTAATCAGCACTATGTATAGAGCGAATTCTCATCCCGATTTTTGTGGCTAATCAGTAGGGGACAGTTAGTTTTGTGTACAACTTGGTTCGTTAAAATCTACGTAGAGCTAAGGATCTCTACAATCATTTGTCATTTAATGATCAATTTGTCAGGAATTATGAACAGTTTTAAAACCACTCATTTAATGTTTGTTCAGGCTAAATGCCAAATTAAGGTTCTTTTTCCCCAATAAATACAAAAACACGCAAAATTGTTATATAAATTTTTATTCACTGAGAAACGAAAACCTTAACATGTGTATCATCTGTCTAATAGCCGGATTTTTCTAAACAATTAAATCAAACCTTGATTTGGGCATATTGATATGGAGAGCCAATCAGAAGTAGCAAAGGGCCAATCTATGGCACTCATAAGTGAGTTAAAGGACAATCGCATTTCATTAGGGTCATCGGGTCGATTTTCTAAGGATAGATTGACATATATAGGAATAAGTAATTGCGTATTTTATTCCGTACTTCCATACACTTTCTTTCTCAAGTAGTCAGTTGGAGGTTAGCTCATAGCATACCACGTATTAGTATCAGATTCCGAACACTGCACGTCACAACACATATATGTACCATGTTGTCAGTTTTCAGGCTATAACATCTTTTCCAAGATTTTTGTCAATCTTAGGTTTCCTGTAATAAAAAAGCGTTTTTATTAAGATATGACAAATCAGTGGTATTATCTGCCTCTTCCTTTGATATAAACAGTTTTGCTCATATTTGGTTGTTATGACCGACAGGATCTCAATATCTCATTCATCATTATTTAGTTTCCATAAACGTTTCTCAGATGAGTTAGTCCTACAAATAATTTAAATTTACAGAGTATACTCTAGATATTCTTACCATAAAATCCTTTGTCTTTTTAAATTTGATTCCGACCTTTTTGTTATGTCCTATTATTCCGTAGTGAGTAATTACCTCAGTAGTGGTGTATCTCTGTTTATGCAGTTCGAGCATGCATATACATTTTGTGAGTTGGTTGACAAGAGCCCTGATCTATAGTTTATAAGTTTAGTCCTTAGGTTAGTGCCCATGCCATTGTCATACATCAGTACGACAAGATTACGTTTATTAACATGTTGGGTAGGATAGTTTTATTACCTATATCTAGTCTTTTTACCAGCGTTCGAGGCACTCAAAAATGTGTTTGCACTCCTATCTTTAGGTGACAGGAAAAAAATTTTAATAGGTCGTGTAACAAACTAATCCTCAACTATGTATACTATCCTTGCCAGAAGTGTTAAGTGAATGCCTAATAAAAATTGGTTTTTACTTTTATGGGATCAAAGCACTTGATGTTCGTGAATTCGTAATTTGCTTCATAACAAACCTGAATGATTTTCGTGACATAGTTAACTTAGTCTGCGGTAGTTGCTTTTTTTCCACATGTTTCTTCTATGTAAAAGTGATTTGCTTTTCGACTTTGGTCTTGTTTTTCGTTCCATAGATACCACTCATATATTCAAGACGAATTGTTTTAGAAAACAATGTTTCATTTGAATGACTAGGTTTTATCCAAATACTTCTCGGTCTATAACATAGTGAAAACTGATGTTCGTGGCATAATAATCTAATGCAATTGATTTTGAGAATGTATCGTGAAAGTGACAACCGCCAACACAACTGACAGTGATCGAATCAACGTTTTCGACAATAAAAACCCCTTTTCAGTTCCCTTAATATTTTCCCTGCTCTTATTATCAACCGTGCTTCTCTGGTTTTGTCTTTTTCACGCTTAACCATTGCTAACAATCATATCTAACAGTTTTAACCTTAGTCTTCTAAAACCATAGTCTAAACTGCGTGGAACCTGGATTCGATGAAAAAAACCGGCTTCGCTAGACAGCACTCTAAACTTCTGTACAATTGATTTGCTGTTCATATGAAACGCACAAAACTCGAGTGTGGCCATTCACTTGACCTCACTTATCTAAAGTAGAAAATCAGCACGATTCACCCTTCCTGTATCTGGATACTCATAGAAGATATGCTGTTGAGATCTTACAGTTCTACAAGTTATTCAAGTGTTTCAAACGCAGCCAATTGAGTTTTTTGCTTCTTCTCGATCTATCATGTTTCCTCTTGATATGAAGAGGCAAAATTAACCCCGATAGTAAGACATTAATTCCATAAAAGGATAAGTGACGTATATTTGCAATGTCCTCCATTCGTTCGCGCGTTGACTTTTAACGTTTATTCTTGTGTTCAGCATTCATTACGTAAGCGTATAGTTTTGCTAGCAGCAAAAGTATTTTGTCAGGCATCTGTCTTGTCTCTTTATATCAGTTCAATGGAAAACTTTCCCCAACAATCTCATCTCGCAAGCAATCGTCACTCGGCCACAATAATGGTATATGACATTATATTATTACATTTTATTATTCGATGCATTTGCCCCACTAATTCGACAATCCCTGAACATCTGTTCTTCACAAATCATGAAAGACTAATTCATAGCATTTGTTAACTAGAAGCGTATTTTTGAGTAAAATAATTATCTTTACTTTCATTTTTCCGATTTCTGTGTATAATGTTAAGTCAGTCAATCAGCTACAACCTAGGACCAGGGACATATATGCATTGGTCCAAGTTGTCACATCTCATTAGCACAGCAAAATGACCAACAAATTCATAGACGTTACTTCAATGGTAGTAATATATAAAAGAGAGATGTTATATAAGGATATAATACAGGGAGAAAGAATTAGTTCGTAGAAAGAAAGGTATAAAGTAATTTTAATCTCACATTTTAAGGGAAGACAAAGAGTGTATACACCTACATCATTGTGATCATTTTTGAACCATGTCACTCAGAGTATCCGACCATCGGTTACGTTAGTTGCACGAACCCCAATCAAATAGTCTGCATCTACCAACATGGCTCATATCGTTTGACACATTTGATCACTAACAGGTTACTAAGTGTTGTTCTTTTTTGTGTGATAATTGTCAGTTTCTGTTATAGCCAAATATACAACTTCAAAATAATTATTTTCTGTTCATGTTTTGTCATTGAAAAAATATCTCTTTGATTCTCTAGACTTTGTTTCGTGTCACTACTCCTTGGTTTACTAAAAGACCTCACATATCTGCTTCTAGTACACTGTCGTTAGTTGGATCTTCAGATATCGAAAAACCAGGCACCACATCACTTACCAGAAATGAATCAAACGGACACGTCCCAGTGAATTCAGTTCATTTAGATTTACAAAATAATTCTGTTGCTTATGTGGCCTCCCTTAATCTTCATTCAAAACTAAGAAGACCCAGAACGCAACCAATACATATTCACAGGACAAATAATTCAGATGTTAAGAGTGTTTCCAACCCAGTCAATTCGATTGGTTCTAAACAACTAAATGAATCACATCTATCTGAACGTGCTAATTTATCTTTAGAAAGCATAAAATCAATACCTACCAGACAAGCAAAAATACGATATGAAGCTCTCGTGAATTTGTGCAACTCTACTAATTGGCCAAATGGTAAACCACAAAATAGCCGAGTAAGTATGATCTTTTTGTTGTTGAACGTAGTAATAACTTATCGGCATCTGGAATAATTCATAACCATGTTTACCAAACTTCACACTACCATAAACACTACTGGTAAAATGTCATCGGAATCGGTTACTTCAAGTAGTGTTCGTCACGATCTCCCGCTTTCACCACTTTTATTTAACTTAGGAATTTACTGCACATCAGTTCACTCCATTCTACTTAATGAATGTGAAACATAACTATTAAGAATAGAGGATATTCTCAGGTTATTGGTATTCCATTATCAATGTCTACGAAGCATCGCTCGTGTATTTTGGGACCAAGGAGTAAGCAATGCCTGGATTAGGAATAGAGTACTAGGCAAAGACGGGGAATCGGATGTTAAGGTAGTAAATCTTCAATTGAGGTAATGGGGACATGTATTACGTATGCCCAACCACCACCTACGTGGATGAACGTTGTTTTGTGGTGCAGCAGTAAGCTGAAATCAAACTAGGGGTGGCCGAACCAAAACTTAAGATAAGTCCATCAAGCCACTGACAATTGAACTGCGCTATGTTTCATGGGTCCAGACTACTTGGTTGGGGTCCGCTTAATTATCTTAACTAGTGATTAAAGAGTTTGAATGACATGGCTCAAAATCGTTTGCGATGGTGCAGGTGCATCCATTCTTTGCCTTCCCCTAACTTCTAAGCTTTTGATATCCTTAGTCTTTTTATTTCACTAATTTATGTCCTCTTGAATTTTCTATGCCTAATCTTTTCGACTACCTCTACTACTCTCATATTTGGGCTGGTGATCTCATCTCTTTGTGCTGATGGAATATGGCAACTTAAACTGATGTACATACTTGCCATGTTCTGCGTTGCAACTGACTGACATTACCATAAGCTTCCATAAGTAATAGGTTTTTCTATCGTAAAACGATAGACATAAAATAACTTTTTAACTAATTTTCATAACAAATATTATGTATACATATGCCTACAAGAAAAAAGTAACATGTTTTGTGTTTTCTTCACTTTTCTATGGCATAGTTATCGGCAGTATATTTTTACTACCTGGTCCTCTGTTCTTTCATTACTTCTAATTTATTTCAAATGGTTGCTAAATACTTGATCCACTCAAATAATCTCAGTAATTAAGTGAAAAAATGAAGACGAACCATATATTAAGTATCCAAGTCCCTAACAGATATAGAACTTAAAGTTTCCGGAAATTCATTATTGATTTGTTTTCTTATATTTTTTTAAACTTTTGACAGTTCTTACTGTGTTGAGGGTTTGATGTACATTTCCTTTCTGCACCATTCACGATTTTCTGAAAACGTCATTTTGCGTACTGTTTTTTCCTGCTCTAAACATTCTATTCTTTAGAGATTTCAACTTTTAACCTACAGTTGTTGGTTGCTCAACAAAATAAAATTTCTTTATCCTACACATAAATACTCCGAAAAACATATTACTTTTATCACTATAAAAAACACACTCAAGGTATTAAATGTTTTATCCGCTAGAAATATTTTCGTGGTGAATTTTCTACTGTCTACAGTTATCTACTCATGTACTTATATCAGTAATTATTTTATTTAGTTCCTAATACAGTTATTTTTTATAATTGTAATTAGTTGACCACTTGTTTTACTAAGGTTTCAGGAGAATCTTGATTTTTTTGAGGATTCTCGTCTGGTTTACTTATTGACACATTTTGAAACCAGAATTCGATACTGTTGTTAACAGGCTTTTGTTCCTTTGATATATTTTGCTTACCATCACCTTTAATCCTATGGTTACTAATTAAATTTACAAAAGTATGTCGCGTATGTTTGGTTATTTCCCCATTCGTGGATTGACCATCGGTATCCTTTTATATTTCTCACTGATTGTTTTTTTATTTATTGTTGCTTTTAGTCCTTACTTTTATGTATACCATATCGAATCAAACCGGGTGTTGGAATTTCCATACAAGATTTACGTCTACTTAATCAAAGTGAGTTTTTAGAATGAAATCAGCCCATAAAGTTAATGTCTACTAGTCTTAGCTATATAGGAAGGTGCAGGCTTTCATGTATAAATCTGTGGAATAATCGACACTTGCGATTAGAAATCCTAGGTTATGTAGTTTGTCAGTCAAAATGACAAAGTTGAATTTATTGCAGATTTTCCTTGATATGATAAGTTTAATATTGTTCCATATTTTTGATTCTTCTTCCCCATTCACTTTTTATATTTGTCGTTACAGTATTTTCACTCGTCCTTTTCATCTAAGTAGTTTCCTATCTCGTTCTACTGCTGTAAGGTGTAGTAACTTGGGTCAAGTCATAAATTGTCTATGATATACTGACTAGTTAATGCAACATTTCAGTGTACATAACCAAAAATGATAATTGCAAACTAATCCTATCGCAAGGAACTGAAAAAAAGGTAATGGAAGTCTTTAGTTCTAGGTAATATGAAATTGACTCATGAATTCAACTATAAAATAAAGAAGTGATTCAGCCTGTAACAATAGGAAATAACATTGTTAGAAGTAAAAATAATTTCAGATTTTATTAATAAGCGAAAAATTGTCTCCTGTTGTCATTAATCAATGCAATTAAAACATTTTAAACTACTGTGATATGTTTTCTGTCAATCACAAATAGTAAGCAACATAGCTTACTACTGTTATAATTAGCTTTTTTTATGCATCTTACAGAAATCAAATGGATTACTTGTTTTTTTTCGCTCTACACCTCAAAACATTTATTTTATTCGATTGATTAGTATGTTGAATTTCTGGCATGGATTTAGAAAATGGTTGTCCCTACTAAACATGTCTTTCCACCATAGATGTATTGTAGTGATTCGTTGTGTAGCATGTTTACTAAACCTTGCCTATTGGAAACTAGATATATGGAATATTAAGTTCTATCTCATTTAGTGTATTTGATATTCGAGTTTAATTATTTTGTACGTATACTTAACTGCTAATCCTGAACCAATTTGCTTTTTCGTAGTTCTATATGCTGCTGTTCTTGAAAACCCCAAAATAGAGAAATTACTCGAAAGTTACATAATGAACGGTGAGTTGATCAAACCAATGTAAATTTCTTATATTTTCTCTTATTGTTTACCGTTTTAAGTTGTTAGAATGAGTTATTGCTGTTATGTAGACATTTAGATCCTAATACTCAGTCAATAAAACTAAAATCTATCTGTATGGTGAAAAAAACCTAATTATATCTTTTACATAGATTCGTAGGAAAAGTTACAGTCGTCACAACAGTTTTAAACCCTACCTAACTAGGTGACATGTTACCACATATAGATACTGAAATATTTTATGTTAGATCTGTATCTGACAAGTTTCATAGTTTGCTATTGAAAGCAATACATTAATCTCCACCCTATCAATTAATCAAAACCTTCAGTAGAGTAATATATTAAAAAAACCTTACAATTTGATAATGAATTGTTGCTGCTCATGACAATTACACATTATTAGAAAACGTCAATCGTCATCCCGTGTACTACATACTTTCTCTATTAGCGACTCTTCCCCATTCTTATCTGTATTTCTTTTGAATATTCTTCCCGAATTCACCGTCCTAATAACAACATAGTTTAAAAGTTTGGGTTTACATATTTTTGCAGAGACATTGAAAGCCAACTTAAAGCAAGTGTTACTCGGTAGTCATATTTTCTTCTTAAGGTTTGTAATATAGGTGTGTTTGGTCGTTTTGAGCAGCTAGGTAGTATAATTAGCCTTAATATCCAAGTACCTGGCAATTAAAATGATTTGTCGTTTTCATTATGTTCAGTTGAAGGATAGCGACAGATTGTTTTATCTTTCTACATTTTCAACACTCGTTTGTTATTGTCAACTGATTTTGTCACCAATGTTTAGTTTTTCTCAATATGATTAATACTACTATCATGTTGACTTTCTTAGTAATCTTGTCAATTTTATCTCTGTTCGCTGATATGGTATGACAACTTGAGGTGACACACATTTTTGGTTATCTCTACGCTAATTATAAATGACTGACTACATCTTTTAATAAAATTATTATTTCATCTATGACACATTTTTACCGTTATTATTTTTGCCATTTTTAAGTGTCCGTTGATGAAGAAATATTATCCTCTCCTAATCATATATGATTTTCCAGTTCATTCTTATTAAATAATTATATCACTCTATTATGAACTGTCGGGTTACAAATTCTTATCCTTACTACCTACTATGGTTACTATTTTTACTCTTGGAAAAATAAGTCAAGCCTTAAATGTAACTGTTAAGTTATAATTTGTTTATTATTATTGTGATAATTAGACAAAACGGTTAATTGGGGTACTGTACTTCATAAATTGTGGAGTGATCACCATGTATGTCATTTCATTTCCTCTTTATGAGTAATAAGAAATGAAGCAAGTAAATTCTGTGTAATTTAGGTTATTAGCTCTAATTGTATAGTTTTGATAGTGCTAAGCCGTAATGGAGTGTAATCGGTTAAATTCTTATACAGGATAACATTTCTCTGCGTTAAATACAACCTACAAATTCCAACTACGTTGTCCTAGAACTGATTGTAATTACTAACCACCTATCTAGATCAAATCAGGTTTAACTTGTTTATAACCATGGAATCAATAGTTGGGATTTCAATACATACACCATTGATCTAAAGTTTCATAACTGACTATTAGTATGTCTTTTCTCTCGAATTTCAGTTACCAATTCTAATGACATCGTTAACTGGATAAAAACTGTTGAACCTCTTCGGTGTTATGATGCCCAAAAGTTAAATGGTGTTTCATACCAAAATCAACATCGTAGTCATCTCCTATCGACATCAATGCAAACGCAATGTGCTTGATTGTCTTTCATAATTCATCGTTTTTCCTCATGCTTCCATCCTAATTTACAAAGTATATTGCATTTTCTAAAAATCTTTTCAATGCTTAGTGTGTGAATTTTAAGCTTAAATTTTTGTTGGCATTAATAACCAATTCTCAAATTGAATATGCTGGATAGCGTATGCATTTTATTACTTTTAACAAATTACAATTCAGTTTTGTCTAATGCCTACAGCTTTTACTACATTAAAATTGAACACGATTTGATTTACCACATATATATTTATATAATTTGAGCCACTAGTGCTTTTTTCAACTTCATTTTTTCATCTCTTTAAATTTTATTCACTTAAGTTGTCATGTAATTTCACTAATTGGTTATCTTTTTTTGTTACCATACTTATCATTTACTTTTGTTGTTTTGTTTCTATATGAATTCAACGTTAGAGGCAAGTTTCTATTAATGCTTTTGTTGTATATCACACAATAAAAGCATTTGTCAACATGCTTTCACCAACTAGGGAAACAGTGTTCATGATTCTTGCTCACTATTGGCTTCGGTACTAAACATGATTATAACTTGTTCTTTGTTGTTAAGATAGCCTTTTTAACTGTACTTATATATTACATATTTCTTGTTCATTCTTGGCATTACTATATGCGCTTTAAAAGAAATGCGTGTTACCTTCATCTTCCTGTGAATTGTGCAATATTTTATTGTTTTAATCATGTCATATTTACAGTGCCCTTACTATTTTATTCTCGTCCAATTAGGAATCGATTAAAGTTAAAGTTGAAAAATAACATCATAGACTAATTTGACCAACTTAGAGCTGTCCTAGTTGAAAAAGTAGTATAAAATAATCTTTTTTAAGGTACTGTTTTAGTCTTGTCATGGTACGACGCAATAGAACGTCTTATTACGGTTTGCAACCAAGGTGCTTATATATATATATATATATATATATATATATATATATATATATATATATATATATATATATATATCGTAAGTATTTTAGTGTTTTCCTCAGCGCGTTTCTAAATCACGTGAAGTTTTTCGCTATCTCTGTGTGTTAATTAGGACATTTCAATTTTGATAGTTAATGTCATACAATTAGTTCCGTTTTTAATTTGTTCATAAGTTGATTATCAAAACTCTCATTGTCGATAACGTTTGATATTTATACCTATTAGATTATATCGTCAAATACTACGCTTGTTTGTGACTTTGCAAACACCTTAAACATGACCCTATATTTTTATGGTGCTATAACGGGGATGACGCATGGGTAAACATGCACATTTTTCCTCACAGGAACCAATATTTATTTCTCATTAACAGAATTTAATCCATGTGTTCTGTTTCTAGAGATGGATAGTGACCAAGACATCCTGTTGACCTAGTGCTGTTCGAAGTTCTTCAAAAATAAGAATTATTTTCGAAAGCGCTCACTGCGCTTGTCTACATACATTAAAAATTTTGGATAAAAAGGTTATTGTATAAATGTTGAATAATAGAAAAACCGCTTAATCTGATCTTATTTATTTATTTAAACAAATATTTGTACCAAGGGGCACCAGATATATATGTGCCGAACAAACCTCATTTGATTTGTATGAAAGCTGTAATACTGGCCATGTGCCCAAACTGAGGCAGGTGGTTTTCTTGGGGGGCCACACCCGGACCTTTGACCTAAAGGTCCGATCCACAGGGCAGTGGAGCATCGTAAGGCCCGACCGTTGCTGTTATCTTGACGTGGTGGTCGGGCTTGCCTATCGTGATGATCCAATCGAGCTATGCTGGCTGGAACAATCGTTCCTCGAGGTCCTACCATGCCAGATAGGTCGGTTGAAGAGCGGTAAGACTAAAAGCAGCAATCCAAAGGTCCGGAGGCGAAGTCGTACTACCGACTGTACAGAGGTGTGACGGCAGTAAGGTGTTTCCTTCAGACAACCAGCGTAACAGCGATGCTGCCTTCAAGGAGGGGTGGGGTTAGAAAAGGTCGACACTAAAAATGCACACCTCGCCTTATCCCACGGATTTCCGTCTCCGGCTGTAAGGTCCTTTGAAGAACGGAGCTAACACGTCAGAAATTCCCCACAAAAATGCCGTGCGTGATCGGCCTCAAGCAGTTGTCCCTTGGGCACTGCGGTCACGTTCCCAGGTCGTTATGACCAACACTAATCCGACTTCATTTTCAGGTCCCTCAAAAAATACCCTTCCACGGTATGGGCAGCCGGGAAGTGAAATTAGCCCTCATACCCGTAACTGCACATGAGACCAAGTTGGTCACATTCAAATCCTTCCTACACCTCCTAATAACTCTCTTATCTCCAAGCCTACGCAATGATCGTGAACAGTGGTGGGTAGCGAAAGCAAGAGAGATGGAAAAGGCAGCGCCAATAGGTAATGGTAGACAACTATTCAGACTTATTAAAGAAACCGGCATTAGGAACCCAACTACTAGCGAAAGGATGGTAGTCCAGTACTAGCAGCGAGATTGACCGAGGTCTTAGGTAGAATCTGCGAACTGACTGGTCCCAATCACTGATTGTGCCAGTCTATAAGAAAGGACAAAAGTCCTCTTGTGACAATCACAGAGGGATCAGTTTGACTAATATAATGTCTAAAATGTTAGCTTCAATAATACTTCGGCGCCTAACCAAAGCTCGTGAGGAGCAGATTAGAGAAAACCAGGCTGGTTTCCGACCTGGACGTGGTTGTATAGACCAGATATTCACTCTACGTCAGGTCCTAGAACATAGACACACATTCAGACGTCCCACAATCGTAGTATTTCTTGACCTTAAGGCGGCATTTGACTCCGTTGATCGTGAGGTCCTATGGCAGTGTTTGTCAGTGAAAGGAGTACCAAAGAAGTACATAAAGGCTCTCTACTCGAACACAACTGATCGAGTTAGAGCCTATGGCGAACTGTCATCAGAACTGATTACCACAAGTGGCGTTCGTCAGGGCTGTCCACTCTCTCCATACTTGTTTAACTTTGTCGTTGACATGCTTTTAGAGATATCACTTTCATCATCTCAATCTCCGGGAGATTCACTTGTTGACTTAGAATACGCCGACTACATAGTTTTATTCGGTGAAGACGCTGACAAAATACAGAGTCTTCTGACCACTATAAGCAACAATGCAGGCACGTTCAAGGTGCGATTCTCTCCCTCGAAGTGCGAAATGTTACTTCAGGATTGGGTTGCATCGACACCTGAACTAATGATAGGGAGTGAAGTAGTTGAGCGTGTCGACAGCTTCACTGATCTTGGGAGTCTCATCAGCCCTTGTGGTCTGGTGTGTGACGAAATCTCAGCACGGATACAGAAGGCTCGTCTAGCTTTCGCCAACTTGCGTCATTTATGGCGTAGGCGAGATATCCGTCTAACAACAAAAGGACGGGTTTATTGTGCAGCAGTTCGTTCTGTCCTACTTTATGGCAGTGAAACATGGCCGATAAGAGTAGAGGATATTCGTAGGCTAGTAGTTTTCGATCATAGATGTCCTCGAAGCATTTCTCGTCTATCCTGGGACCACCGGGTAAGTAATGCAGTCGTTAGGAAACGGGTACTAGGTAGGGATGGCAAATCGAAAGCACTAAGTTATGATATTCGGTCTGTCCTTCTTCGGAGTAATGTCCTCAATTTTAGGTATCAATGTGTTTACAGTCAATAACATTGTGGAATACTTGTATCAAAAAAATATTTTAACAGTTTATCAGTGAATTCAAATATATTTTTTGATATTAGAAAGTGTTATCTGTTTAAGTGATTAAGTGGATTAAAAGTCAATCCTATCTCAAAACGAAAATTCGAGGTCATAGGTTGTTAGTGCTTTTGTCTATTGTAGCAGTTAGACGTTCCTCAAATAATGTGTCCGACTCAAACAAAAATAAAAAATTTTGAATGTACAACAAATCAACTTTACAACATCACTTTCTATTACAAAGTAATCATAGGGAGTTATGTTCATTTGTGAGACAATGCTTTTTAGCATTTTTCTAAAATATGACTGATGACCCTTACACTTTATTCTATTTCGATCAAATAAAGGGACCCAGTGAAGTGTTATCATGACTGTTTAGATACTCAAGAACTAAAAGTTACAAACAATCTATGCATGCGATTCTAATATAATTAATCAATGACTGTGATTTTGTTAAAGATTGAACATACTTTGTTTCTAAGATTAATTGACTGATCTTCGTTGATACTCTGCATTTTGGTGGATTTTTGTTCTCTGAGCTCATCCACCTGAGCTACAAATCTTCGCTGTCTCAATACTCTGCATTTTCTGCAGGAAAAGATGTCCCGGTGCTAAATTTGTTGATAACACATCCTAGTTTTTAGTTGAAATATGAATCATTTAATCGGTAATGGTTCATAAATAACTGAAATCTTATACTATTGTAGAGAATCGAGTATGATTCCGATTAAAATTTAATCAGTGTACAATATTTCATTAACTATGAGGGTTAAGTTGTTACTACATTACGATTTATTGGTCATAAACATCCTCTACCTGTCGAATAAGCGTTATAATGGAACGATCTAGGATTTTTCAAGTATATAGTTGTTTTGACTGATTATCGAAATTTAACGAGAACTCATATTACATCTAATAGTCTGTTAGTTGGGTAATATGAAAAAAATATATTGTTCATACATGGATGAAAATTTATAATTTCTGTGTGCCTGATTTGTATGAATGTTTCATTGTGAATGTAGCCATTATTGTGACCTTACGTTTATTTATAGTAACACAAAAATGGGATAAAGAAACGATTGTGTATGCATTAGTGATACTACTTGAACTTCGATAGACAACTTTATTTCCGATTTCCTTTTCGATATTCAGGCGTCTACATATATAAACTCATAGTTATGTCGATAAGTATATCTTCTGTGAAATTTAACTAAAACTTATGAAGATTGACAATGTGACAGTCCAATAACTGGAATAAATTTCCTCTAACTGAGGATAACGTGAGACGACTTTTAACCCTGTCTCAGAATTAATGATTTTATTTAAAGATGTTTGATTAACTAAATGTAGATACCAAGCACTTGTTCATATATATAGCAAAACCTGAAGGACACTTCCGAGTACTTTAACATATACGACATTTACTCTGGGAAAAACTGAAATGGTGAGAGTAATACTTCATGGTGAATAAGCTACTTTAAAAGCTGAGATTTCTTATATAAATAGTATCCACAAGGCGTTTTAACAACTGTAGTTTACTAATTAAAATTTCATTAGTTTTATTTCTTAACCATTGATCTCAGTAGATCTTAATAATATTATACATAGCTCTTTCTTATTTATCTAGTAGAAGAATGCTTGTCTAACTAGACAATAATAGGGCGTTAACATTAATACGTATTCAATTTCTCCCTAATTTACTGTCTTATTTATAAGATATTCCATTGAAACAAGGATTTTTAGTTGAATAATTTAATTGGCGTCATTCAATTACTGGTGTTACTATTGTGGTGTTGTCTACTTATATCTATATAAGTAGTATATGGTGTGGGTCAGGCATAGAATGTATTTTCGCTGAAGACCGATGAGGAAAGAACTGAAATGAAACGCAATCGTTTGGAAAATGCATGAGCAATGGAATAAGAGAAGAAACAGTGAAGATTGAAACAATTGGTTGTTAATTTGCAAATTGACTGTTCATTGTTTGGTAATCAGAATTTACTGAGATAGTCTGTAATTTTTGCTTAAATACATTCGATTGTCCCCAACCAGTGTTTTGTTCACTACATTTGGTGTCGCTGCCAACCAGGAGGAGGAAGGGTGCTGTTCTGCGGACACCGCTGCGGGTCTGGAGTTGAGGTGCCAGTTGGGGCAGTCTGGTGCGGAGAGGTGGCGTCGAGTGGAGTGTTCTGACGTGGCGGCGTTGGCTGTGGCGGGTGCTGTCGACGGAGAGGGGCAGTGGGACGTGCGGCTGCTGGGCGGACATCGGATGTAGATGGCTCAGCAGGCCGTTGGGTTTCTGGCGTTGAACGTCCCAGGTGCCGGGTGGATGCGGATATTGGTGCCCCGGCAGGTCGACGGAGCTACGGAGGTCAGCGCGCCGCAGACTCGACATTCTGACGGAGAGTTTGGCACAGACTGCAGTGAAAGAAGGTAGTGGCGTGGCGAGCAGAACCACCGCATGGTCGAATGCTTTAAAGGGGGGACGAGTGTGGTGTTGTCTACTTATATCTATATAAGTAGTATATGGTGTGGGTCAGGCATAGAATGTATTTTCGCTGAAGACCGATGAGGAAAGAACTGAAATGAAACGCAA
The DNA here is from genome assembly GCA_944470415.2 of Schistosoma rodhaini. Classification (NCBI taxonomy): domain Eukaryota; kingdom Metazoa; phylum Platyhelminthes; class Trematoda; order Strigeidida; family Schistosomatidae; genus Schistosoma; species Schistosoma rodhaini. The sequence continues at coordinate 57,867,284 of OX104044.1, forward strand.
TCGTTTGGAAAATGCATGAGCAATGGAATAAGAGAAGAAACAGTGAAGATTGAAACAATTGGTTGTTAATTTGCAAATTGACTGTTCATTGTTTGGTAATCAGAATTTACTGAGATAGTCTGTAATTTTTGCTTAAATACATTCGATTGTCCCCAACCAGTGTTTTGTTCACTACATTTGGTGTCGCTGCCAACCAGGAGGAGGAAGGGTGCTGTTCTGCGGACACCGCTGCGGGTCTGGAGTTGAGGTGCCAGTTGGGGCAGTCTGGTGCGGAGAGGTGGCGTCGAGTGGAGTGTTCTGACGTGGCGGCGTTGGCTGTGGCGGGTGCTGTCGACGGAGAGGGGCAGTGGGACGTGCGGCTGCTGGGCGGACATCGGATGTAGATGGCTCAGCAGGCCGTTGGGTTTCTGGCGTTGAACGTCCCAGGTGCCGGGTGGATGCGGATATTGGTGCCCCGGCAGGTCGACGGAGCTACGGAGGTCAGCGCGCCGCAGACTCGACATTCTGACGGAGAGTTTGGCACAGACTGCAGTGAAAGAAGGTAGTGGCGTGGCGAGCAGAACCACCGCATGGTCGAATGCTTTAAAGGGGGGACGAGTGTGGTGTTGTCTACTTATATCTATATAAGTAGTATATGGTGTGGGTCAGGCATAGAATGTATTTTCGCTGAAGACCGATGAGGAAAGAACTGAAATGAAACGCAATCGTTTGGAAAATGCATGAGCAATGGAATAAGAGAAGAAACAGTGAAGATTGAAACAATTGGTTGTTAATTTGCAAATTGACTGTTCATTGTTTGGTAATCAGAATTTACTGAGATAGTCTGTAATTTTTGCTTAAATACATTCGATTGTCCCCAACCAGTGTTTTGTTCACTACATTTGGTGTCGCTGCCAACCAGGAGGAGGAAGGGTGCTGTTCTGCGGACACCGCTGCGGGTCTGGAGTTGAGGTGCCAGTTGGGGCAGTCTGGTGCGGAGAGGTGGCGTCGAGTGGAGTGTTCTGACGTGGCGGCGTTGGCTGTGGCGGGTGCTGTCGACGGAGAGGGGCAGTGGGACGTGCGGCTGCTGGGCGGACATCGGATGTAGATGGCTCAGCAGGCCGTTGGGTTTCTGGCGTTGAACGTCCCAGGTGCCGGGTGGATGCGGATATTGGTGCCCCGGCAGGTCGACGGAGCTACGGAGGTCAGCGCGCCGCAGACTCGACATTCTGACGGAGAGTTTGGCACAGACTGCAGTGAAAGAAGGTAGTGGCGTGGCGAGCAGAACCACCGCATGGTCGAATGCTTTAAAGGGGGGACGAGTGTGGTGTTGTCTACTTATATCTATATAAGTAGTATATGGTGTGGGTCAGGCATAGAATGTATTTTCGCTGAAGACCGATGAGCAAAGAACGCAAATGAAGCGCAATCGTTTGGAAAATGCATGAGCAATGGAATTAGAGAAGAAACAGTGAAGATTGAAACAAATTGTTGTTAATTTGCAAATTGACTGTTCATTGTTTGGTAATCAGAATTTACTGAGATAGTCTGTAACTTTTGCTTAAATACATTCGATTGTCCCCAACTAGTGTTTTGTTCACTACACTATCTTTATTCGTTTATTATATATTGGTGTATCTTTGCATAGATTAAATGAAGTACATTCCCGAATAAATTTAAACAGTGCATTAAATTGTAAACCAATAACCTAAAGGTTAAATACATATATTCATGATCTAAAGTATAGACTATGTGAATGAAAGTGTAAAGATTAGACGATAAGTGAATTTGTTAAAGAAATAAACGCCCAATTATGGAATAATAGATTCTAACCCTGTTCCATCTGTTTCAGTTTGAGCAACTGATTAGTCTCACTTACTCATGCATACACACAAATAGTGTAATTCAAATCCGAGTAGATATGCATGAATTTGATTCAACTACATTCAAATTTGACAATTGAGGAGGGTATGAATGAAAATATTTCAATATTATTTGGGATGCTTCATGACAAGATATATTTAATATATTTATTGTTTCTAGGTGGGAAATCTCAAAAATATCGAGATTTGATACAGTAAAATTCAATGTGTTCATTTTCAGTTGATTAACGAATTATTTATGTATAAAGAAAAGTTCAGAATAATAAATAATCACTGTAAACTATTGGATACATTTTTTCTCAATTGAGCAATTACTAAACAGCATTGGGGCAAAAAAAACCTTCACACAATCATGGATTGAGAGATGATATATTCAGTAGGTGGGGTAGTTACTCACTGAAGACAATGGTAGACGGTCGCATAATATCGTGGATTGGTTGAAGCTAGACATTACCACTGATGAGTGCCGGCTCAGTGGTGTACAGGTTAAGCGTTCACGCACTAGACCGAAGGTTTTGAGTTCGAATCCCGAGCGTGGTTGCGCACTACTGGGGAGTGCCATACTAGGAGAAGACGGTCGTCCAATGCTTCGAGGTTTTTAATGATGGTCTAACATTGGTCCATTCATGATATCAATCTTAACTTTATTTTTATTCATGCAAACATAAAATTCAACAGTTATTTGTTTTAAAAAAATGTGTAATACGTGATAGTTGTATGAATGGTATTCTTCGGGCACAGTTACTCTTTGACTCACATTTCATCATAAGGGCAGATAATTTTGCAGAATGAATTATATTTATCGTATATACATGTCACGTTTAACTCTTGAGAGTTGCTTTAAATCTAACACAAGAATAGTTTCTCATGTTCTATTACAAATAAGTTCTTATCATAGTTACCTTTACCGTTAAATAAAATACACTTTTATCTTGATTGCGTCATTTAACAATGTAATCATCTATTTTTATTATTGATTTGATTGGTCCTCCCACATTGTCCGAACATTCCATATGCTTATATTAATTGTTGTTAGAAGCGCCATCGACCTCGTGGCTTCCGGTGAGGGATCATAATTCTGAAAAAACATAATTTGTAGTGCCGTGCTTCATTAATTGATCGCCTCGATAACCGTTATAGTACCAGTCTTGACGGCACATAACATCAGAAGGTAAAGAGATGCGACAACTACATTTTTATTGATGAATAATGCAGACCATAAGGTTATAAGCACATGAGCGAATATTAGCAAGCGAAACATAGAAGACATACATTGGAGACGGCTGGTAAGCCAACTCATTTTAAGCAGGCAGTATTTATAGCAGACATATGATGAATAAGATACGAGTGTGCATACACATACGCTCATATAAAAAAGTAGTCAAGTTTAATAAGCTTTAATATGACTCATAATGTATAGGTAAATTGGCTTGGCCTGTAGCTAGAATAAAGTATATGGGCTTAACATTAAACTGATACTACACCTTTAACTCGGAGGGCAGGTACCAAATGAATTCACTTACTGATAGTTTAAAGTAGATCTATCAGAAATAAAAGTACATCATAACAATTACCTGGATAAGGGGTGACTGAATTCAGTATTCTACTTCACTATGAGTCTGGGATTTCTTTTTTGAATTTTATTTATGCCAATCATACTTTCTTTACTAGAACTGGTTTATTGGTGTAAAAATATTGATGTTGGAGTTATTTAGTCAGTTATATTTTGTATGTTTATAAATGGTGTTATTACGTAATGTTATAACACTCATGTCAAAATCATGCAAAATATGGTTATATTTAGCATGACATATCATTGTAGTTCACGGTGCTTTATTTTTTCAAATTCTAATTCACAAACTTATTTCTAAAACTAGTCTTATCAAGCCTGTAAACCAATTACTGACTACCTTATTTAATGTTAATTTAGAACTATTTCATATTTACTTAGCATTCGACGTCTAAATTTTCGCTTAATTCGGTGGTCAATCCTTATTACCATTCTGGATATTTGAGCGATGCTTAAGGCGAATTTCAGCGAATAAATAAGCTGATGTGTCAGTTGCCATTTACATGACGAATATTCACTTAATCAATAAGTGGTTTTTCCTTATTTTATTGGTTAATTTTTTCTGTCTGGCGAAGACACTTTCATAATAAACAATTCAAGTATCCTGTTTGATACATTAGATTTTTTATTAACATATTTCCAACAAATATATGAACTGGAATATGAAAAAAGGTAGTTACGCATGGTTTATCATAAAAATAGGAATCAGAAACCAAATTTTTCCCTTCAACTTAGCGAAATGCATTGCGATAAACCGAAGTAAACGTTGTTCATGGTTATTCAGGAAAATTAAAAAAAGGAATCCTGAGCAACACCAAAACAATAACCAATCAATAAATTTATTTACTTAATATCCCATAAATGAAAATTGTATATATAAATATAAAACTAATGGTTATAGTAGTAGATCATCCATTGGTGGAATACAATTCCGAATTCCAGTGTTGCAACTAAGTTATGAAACGACTGGACTACAGACTAATGTTACATCCTAGTGAAGATCAAATCACGGGTAACTTCTGAGAACTATTAATAGTCTTATTATATATATTCCTGTTATATAACTGTTCCGTAACTAGATTATATATACCTATATTCCTCTTATTATAAGCTTCATTTTGACCTATAGATTATTATTATACGATTTACTGTTCTTAGATTATGTTCAGTTTGTTAATTACCGTCTCTCACGTTCACAGTCATATTTGGGATTGATCTTGTATAAATGTTATTTCTTATTTTGTGGTGTGATATGGTCTGTTTGTCTGGTATATAAACCGAGTATGATTGAAATAAATGATTCGCATAGTGGGAGCTGTTATTGGCGTTTTGGACTCAAGTGGAGGGACTAGTAGGAAGTCATTGGTTTGGCACAGTATTAAAATTGAACAAGTTGTATTCCGATTGGTGAATAAATCACGTAATAATTAGCCAGACTTTAAAGACACAACAACTAACAGTCAAGAAAGTATATCATTTATAAGAGTTAGAAAATGAAAAAGATATCAGAAACAGAATATCTTCATTGTAGTTAAAGTATAACCTGTTACCTGGACATACTATTTAAACTCTATACCTGTAAAGATATCTTATTTATAGCTTATTTATGCATATTGGCTGGTAATACGCTGTATTTTAGGCAGGCAGACAAAGGACTGTAAGGTGTTTTTTTACATATGTTGCAAGAAATTTATATTTGATAATTCTGTAACTTAACATTTGACCTAGATATATTGTTTACATGCTCAGTAGATTATCATGGCGTCCACGTTTCTTTGCAAAACAGACTAAAATCATTAATAAGACACAACTATCACCAGCTAACTTTCCTTGTAAAATCTGATTAGAATTAAGATTTTGATTTACTGTAATAACCAGAAAAATATCATATCCCATAAATTTCATTGGGGCTTGATTATGGGTGATCTTAAAACAAAATACCTGCCATACTCAATTAAATATCAGAATGGAATAAGTGTGTTCAATTCAATTTTAATTTTAGCTTACATACTTTTGGCAGTCAAAGTTCAATATCAACTAAAAACATAAATTTCTATCCTTTTCCTAATTGTTGTTAATAGGAGGAATATTAAATCTCTTACCTTATTCTACTTTTTGTTTTCGTTGTATCGCTGTAGCAAAGATTTAAAATTTATTTGTGAGCCAGTTTGTTACTGAATTGTGTATGACTCTAACAGATGGCTTAAAATGTTTACGGAGTGAATCCTCGGATGAGATACTGACGAGCTTTCAAATTGATTAACGTTCAGCTAACGAGAATTATTCAACTACTTGTTAGATTCCAGCAAGAAAAAGTAATATTAAAACAGATATAAGAATGTAATAATTAACACTTATCCTTCTTAATGTAGTGTGTTAATCAGTGACAGTAAATCTTTTAGCCAGATTACAGTCCTTATTCAAATCATACAACGCATCAGTCAAATGAATCGAGCCATATTTTATGTAGTTCAGAATTACAATATGTTTAGAAATGCACAATTTGGTAGCTAATTACGCACAAGCTTCCTAACTGAGATCCTTGATTACATTCTTTGTGACTATTTACTGTTAACAGTTGTTTTAAAAATCATCGACTGCAGAAAACAAAGATATTATGTAATGTACGTTTAAAAACTAACTAAATATTCTTTTCAACTAAACAAGGATTAGGATACTGTCCAGGTAGCAATCAGCAAGTTTTTGGATCCTAATCAGAATGATAGTAACATGCATTTAGATTAATGACCAGTGTAAATTTTTATTGCTTGAAAATGCCTTTCGGTAGACAATGACATCAGTTGGAAAACCAACATAAATCATAGAACATTAAACACATTTTCATTCCAAGCTTATAGCTATTAAACAATGCTCATGAATGAATCTGATATCTGATTGCTTCGAGAGGAATTTCTAAGAGTCGAAAGCAATAATTTCATGGGGTCGGTTATGTCATAAGCAATGTAGTTGTTCATGGATATTATATGTATTGATAAGAGTCGTAAGATGCTTCTCTGTTGTTTCGTTAATGATTTTAATTATTTCATATTGATCGTTAAATTAAGCTGTCTAGATCAGAATGTGAGTGAAATTTGAAACAGAGACCCACTCGTTGAAATTCAAATGCTTAAATTACTAAATTACAACTTTGTGAAATACGAATACAACATCACAATATCATTTTTTCAGTAAATCACTTAAGAACATACTTATGTAATATTTTATTATTTACCTATCATATAACAGACAATAATGTATTATATTCCTGGCGAGGCAGTTATCATGCACTTCTGAAGTCTAAATAACCATCTAATGCTCCTTGTTTTTGATGGCTGTTTAGCTTTAGTCAATCCGTAATGTAATCTACAAATATTAAAAGTATTTGGTGATTGTCGAGATTGTTGACTTTTGTATTTTACGTTAAGGTATGATCTTATTTAGACCACCATTGAGAAATAGTGAAAAAAGTAAAGGTTTTTCCTTTTAGTACAGGGCTCTCTAATATTGACCATTCAAGACATTATCAATTATCAAACCCAAGAATTTCATTTCTTGTAGTGAGTGCCTAACTTTTATAGCACTGGGTCCAATCAGCAGTGGGGTCGTCAGAGACCATAGACGCCTAGTGGTCTCCGGTTTTCAATGATTTTCGGGGGCTGCTATCATGTCAAGCCTACATAAGTTATTTTAGCCCCTGAACAGACCAATCTATCCATTCTTCTCAAGCCACATTTTTAGCCTGTCACTTATTCGCTTATTAATCCTGACTGCTTTTTTGTATGATCGTATGTGTGTTAATTACTTACCCTACTCATCTTGTGTCTGTAATTTATTTTTGCTCGACTATAAATATCGAATCATGATTGATTAAATCAAATTGGATCGCTTCCCTCCTCCACTGTACGCCATTTCGTTTTGCTCCGCTTCCTTCACTTCGTCTCTCTGACTGTCTGGATCAACGATTGTAAGTAATATACGCAATCAAAACCCATTCTCGCATTTGGCTTATTTTATTCTGTCACTCACAAAATTTAAGTTGATAATTATATGCGAGTATTGGTGGCATGTATGTTTCGATAGCAATCATTCGTACAATCGAACTGGAGTTAAATTCATGGCCACTAAAGTGGTGAGCTCATTGATAACATCATCGTCCGATCTAATTAACGTCACAATGAAGGGACGCACACAAAAGATCGTCTAACTAGTATTGGATCATCGTCCAAACTATAAAATATCAGTATGAAAGGTAATCAAAGCGATATATGTCTGTATGCGTTTAATTTATTCAAGCCCTTCAATTAACCTATTTAACAGACACTCATCAAGTTAGTAACAATCTGTCTATATCCGTTTTATTATCGTATTCGTATGAGCACGAATACTCGACCACGTATTACAGCCTTCACGCATATTCCTGTTGCTGACGTAAATGTTAGTTGCTTAAACCCCTCTTTCTCTCTCTCTCTCTCTCTCTCTCTCTCTATATATATATATATATATATATATATATATATATATATATATATAAACAAATTCATGATAGACCTCAACAACAGGTTCCAGGCCTTTCATGATCTACTCAATGGAGAGGGAATTACTATAGAAAACAACTGGAAAGGGATTAAAGAGACAATCACTTCAACATGTCAGGAGGATCTGGGCAACAAAATCACCATCACAAGGAATGGTTAACTGTTGATACACTGGATAAGATTAAAGAAAGGAGGAACAAGAAGGCAGCAATCAATAGCAGCCGAACAAGAGCAGAAAAAGCCAAGGCACAAGCCGAATACACAGAAGTTACGTTCCAAACATTTATCTAAACTTCACAAACTCATGTATGTTAAAGACTTGTTAATAATTATATTCATAATTGTAATTTTAGGTTGTATGTAGCCGACGAGAAACCGTGAAATAGAATGAATTCATTTTATTGTACAAACCTTGTTGTCTTGAGTCTGTTTAAATCTATCAAGGGATTTTGTTGTATGAAACGTGTAACATGCTGATGACATTTTATATAAACTAATAATCCATTGATTTGACGGACATAATTCTTTTGTTAGAATGATATATACATTTGAAAATAAGGTAGGGATGATATCTATTCTGAGAAGTATATTGGTGACTGTAATCAAATAATAACAGGAAGTAAAGTTTGATCAACATTTCATCTTACTAGCTCAGTTTGTAGAACATTTGGAAAGTAACCAGATGACTGTCTCTTCCACAACTATTGTGATAAAGTTTTCATATCAACCTTACACATTTTCTTGTAATTAACAATTGCCTTATTTTTAAAATATCTTCAGTACAAACATATTGACCCCGTAATGATAATATGTCACAATATGTATCAGATTTTGAATAAAATGAGCATTGGGTAGATTGTTATAAATAAATAATATATTTGTAATATCCCAATGAGTAGAAGTGGTTTACACTGAGTCACGAAACGTCAGAAAACCTAATTTTTCTACTAATTGGGATATTACAAATATTTATTTATGTATCAGACTGTAAGTACTTTAAAATAGTTATTGTCGCTTAAAGTTCAGTATGTAGTTGGTCGACAAGCCTATTTTCCTCCTAATTTAATTTAACAAAGAAATGTGTTACAGTATATCTTGACTGTTTTAATGTACATTTATGTATATATCCGTTTACATTTAAGATAAGATCAATGAAAGTTAATGTTTTAGTTACTCATATTCCCATTTCTCGTTCAATAAATCCTCAATTTAGTAATTTAATGTTGCTACCCTAATATCTTCTCTATATGAGCGTTTTTTTCTCAATCAGATTTTAGTTTGACTAACATGCACATACAGACAGTAATGAACTGACCGGTGTTTTTTTTCTCGTTTCAATGAATGTTAGGTTATTGGAAGAATACTGATTGGTTGATATCAAGTTATTTTGCGAACCATCAAACCAATAAATACTAGTTGCAAAAAACAAATGACTTTTTAACTAAAATAATTCCAATGATCAATATAAACCAAATTGGCAATTATATTGTGTAACTGCTTTTAATCTATTTAACATTAGTATATAGCTCAGCAACCAAATAACAATAAACAAGTAACAAATATTGGAGAGACAACTTAAAAATAATAAAAACCAGATTTGTACATTAAAACAAGAATGGCAGTATTTTAATTATTAATTTTAAAGAGTAAAGGAAAAGTATATCTATTTGTTGTGTCGGTTACTGTATTAAGCTCATATAAGTTAATCCAGCTTCTGGACAGGTCAATTTATTCGTTCTTCCTGAGTCGCGTTTTGACCTTGTTAATTATTCACTTATCAACCTTAATTGTTTTTATATGAGCGTATGTGTGTGTACATCTTATCCTATTCATTACATGTCTGTAGCTTATTTTTATCTGACCATAAACATAAATTAATGCTTGATTAAATAGAGTTGGCTCACACGTCATCTTAACTGCACGTTATTTCACTTCTCTTTCTTCTCTTCGCTTATCCAATCTGCCTCGCTTTTCCTTCTTTGTCTCATCTGCTTGATTACCTGTTCAAATCAATGAGTGCATGAAATTTTACATATTAAAAACCCATTCTGTCATTTGACTTATTTAATTCCGTTATTCAATAACATGGATTAGGTCGATTATTAAATACAAGGATAACTGGCATATGTATTTCAATAATATTTGTACGATTCAAATAGAGTCAGATAAGGGCCCTACTAAATATCAATCAAACAACAAATTCTTTAAAAAAGTAGTATACAACTTACTGTTTATTTCATCCAGTGTAATACTTATATTTAACAACGAATTATTTAAGTTTTGTTTTAATCATACATGATTACTACATTAATTGAATATATATTTCTTCAAAGTAGTATAAATTAAGTTTTCTAAAGTATTCGTCACTATACATCAACTTCATTGACTATGAGAAAGTGTTTGACAGTGTGGATCGCAGAACATTATGGAAACTTCTTCGACACTATGTAGTTCCTCAGAAGATTGTCAACATTATCCGGAACTCACACGATGGACTACAGCGCAAAGTCGTGCATGGAGGACAGCTGACAGATGCATTTCCAGTAAGGACCGGAGTCAGACAAGGCTTTCTACTATCCTCCTTCTTCTTTCTTATGGTGATTGACTGGATTATGAAGACTTCGACATCTGAGGGGAAGCACAAAATACAATGGACACCTCAGAACCAATTAGACGATTTGGACTTCGCAGATGACCTAGTCCTTCTATTCCATACACACGAACAAATACAGACGAAGACAGAAAATCTAGCAGCAGCCTCTGCATCAATAGGCCTCAACATACACAAAGGCAAAGCAAGATTCTCAAATACAACATGGAGAACACCAACCCAATCACACTTGATGCCGAAACTCTGGAAGAGGTAGAATCATTCAGGTACCTGGAAAGCATAATTGATAAACAAGGAGGATCGGATGCAGATGTAAAGGTGAGGATTGGCAAAGCAAGGGCAGCATTCCCACAATTGAAGAACATATGAAACCCAAAACAACTGTGAACTAATTTCAAAGTCAGAATCTTTAATACGAACGTCAAGACAGTCCTACTGTACGGAGCTGAAACGTGGAGAACTACTGCAACCATCGTGAAGAAGGTACAAGTATTTATAAACAGTTGTTTACGCAAAATACTCAACATCCATTGGCCGGATACTATCAGCAACAGCGTTTTATGGGAGAGGACAAACCAGCTTCTAGCTGAAGAGGAAATAACGAAAAGACGATGGAAGTGGATAGGACATACATTAAGGAAATCACCAAACTGCATCACGACTCAATCCCTAACTTGCTATCCGGAAGGGAAGTGGAAGAGAGGAAGGCCAGAGAACAAATGTCGCCGTGAAATAGAAGCAGATATGAAAAGGATGAATATTAACTGGAAAGGATTGCCCAGGACAGGGTTGGATGGAGAATGCTGATGGGTGGCCTATGCTCCTCCACGAGGGGTAACAGGTGTAAATAAATAAGCATGAATAAAAGTTTTCACCAGTCATATTAATTTACTCAGAACTTCAGTTAGTAATTCTATCAATACAAGTAAAATATTATTAGTTATAAATGTGTTTATCGTAATCGAAAATATACAGTTTGATCAAGTAAATAAAATCTAACAGTTGATCAATATAAATAAGGTTTATTCAATTAGATCATGATTTGCTATTACTCTTCTAATGTTGTGATTTTGATTCTGTAGCTAGTAACAGAAAGTTTTGTTCTATTTTGTTACATTTATATAAACATTTCCGTTTATCTGAGCCCTTATTATTATTATTATTATTATTATTATTATTATTAGTAGTAGTAGTAGTAGTAGTAGTAGTAGTGTTGTGAATGAGAACACAGGTGAGGACAACCAACTATATATTTAGCACAAATTACAACGTTACTTGGTAAAATACAAAAGCCATGCTATGATACACTATTTGCAAAATGTTCTTCAATTGCCTCAGGCTTCATTGTTCCTGGATTTCCACACAAATTGCTTTTTATTTCTGTTCTTCTCTTCTTGATCTTCTCAATCTTCTGCTGTCAGATATTCTATTCCTTACTCACCATATATACTACTTATGTCGATATCAGTAGCTCACACCACAGTAGTAGTAGTAGTAGTAGTAGTAGTAGTAGTAGTAGTAGTAGTAGTAGTAGTAGTATTTCACAATAATGAGAATTACATTTATAATGACAATGTGCATGAATTATAACCACAAATTGAATAATATATGGACCGATTCATCATGGAAAAAATTTAATCATAAAACTGAAATTAATTTACACCAGTTAATAATAGTGAAATCTATTTGTTAATCAGTTTTCTATTCAAGTGAATGACACTTACCACATTAACATTTTAGTACGTCAAATTTAACTGTATATTATAACATTAGAATATAAAATCTAATTTTAATTAACCTTTCAAATAGAGAAAACATTTAAAGGAATAATCTTTTTCTTTTTCCATAATCAATCAATATTTGTGGTAATATAAATAGTTAAACAAATATGAAACATTATGATAGATAAAATTCGCTTGGTGTTAGGACTGATATTGATCAGTCTCTTGCTGGCATATGTGTATCCTGTGCGGACTGCCTCAACATTGCTTGAAGTGACAAGCTTTATAAGCAAAGATGGATAGTGGCTAGCAGTTGAAACCAGGACACGCTTTTCGTCATAAGTCTTGTACGATTATGATGGATAAGATTTTTACACTTATACTAGCTAACACTTTATACTAAGTCATCCAATAAATATGTGAAATTTATTTATGATACTTTATTTTTTAAAAAATTACAGACACATATATCTTATCCTCTTTAAATTAACTTCTATCTGTGGAATTATTATGGAGATAAATTCATTTAGTATTGTTTGCTTGAATCTTCGCATCAATCTGTTAAGACTGCAACTGGTCAGTCTCTAATTGGCATATGTGCATACTATGTGTATTGCCTGTCTGGACTCAGTGGTCGAGTGGATAACATGATGGCGTTTGAATCGAAAGATACTGGGTTCGAGTCCCAGAGTGAACATCAACTCTGAGATGCAGGTACATCCAGCTGACGAATCTCAAATAGGACGAAACGCGCGTCCTGGATTTCACTGCTAGCCATTTTTCCATCTTTGCTTACAATTATTATGGAGATAATCAGGACAGACTTATTTTGTGATTAATATTTTATATTATTTGCATTTCTTTCATTAATTCTCATAATTGGCACACTTAGTATGAGTGACTGTAAAATAGTTGTTTAAAAATGAATGACCTTGTTTTGAATCCCTATGGCATGACACAATAATTAATGTCTACAAATACACTGCTGCACACAAATGTCTCTCGTTCTCAATTATCTGTTGTTATGATAACAGAACTCTAATGTATTTAATATATACGTTTACAGAGTACAGGGATATTCCCATTATATGCTTCATCTGCATATATAGCTCGAACTATAACATTTGTTATTGGATTTATTAACCACTTATAATTATGGTTTACTTGGCCAAGGGAAACTCGAACAAGTCAATTCCTGACAGTTTAAGTAGCGTCCAGTATATTTTTCTTGTGTGTATAGATTATATTATTGCATTAATTTTTGGACGTAATAAGTTTATAATTATTTTTGGAATTGGTATATTCTTGGTCCATCACAGTATACATGTACTAATGTTCCCACTAGTCAAAACATCCCTAGAAGTCCTCGTACATAGTCGTTTCTGATTTCATTACTTCTAGGTCTTTGAAATGTAGCCTCTGTGTGACGTTTTATATTGCAGGAACAAAACCAATTACAGATGTCTGAGTCTCGTAAAGACAGAAGTTAATACAACTTTGGGAATGAAAATTAAGGACAATCATAATCAATAAACTTGGTAGCTCAGTTTGTACATTTATTAAATAAATAAAAGAATTGCAACTTTTATTGATTGGCAGCTAAATAAAAAGATGGAACTAAAAGCAAACTTGCTTAAGGTGATCTGCCACAATTATAAAGAGATAAATAAATGTTTAAGAGTGGGAGTCGATTCGAAATGTGACTTGATGACCGCATTTAACAATAGGAAATAACTTTAAAGACAAAAATAAAACAAAAATTATTGAATACTAGGTGTGCAGCTTAGAGAACAGATGAATAAAATCATAAATAACCCGTACTATTAAGAAGAATATGCTGGGACTCTTGAAGATGTACTCGTTTTCTTATAAGGAATTAGGTAAATGGACAACCCATATCCATAGGGATGAATCTATATATTGCAGTTTGTTCGGTATAAAGAACTTCAATAAATTCATTAAACATGGAAAATCTGTTTTCACTTTACAATATTATTGTTATATTCCCTTTCCGATATCCGTTGACAAATCGTGCTTTCTAATGGACCAGTATTTATAAACAGTTGTCTACGCAAAATACTCAACATCCACTGGCCGGATACTATCAGCAACAGCGTTTTATGGGAGAGGACAAACCAGCTTCCAGCTGAAGAGGAAATCAGGAAAAGACGTTGGAAGTGGATCGAACATACATTAAGGAAATCACCAATGTGCATCACGACTCAATCCCTAACTTGCTATCCGGAAGGGAAGTGGAAGAGAGGAAGGCCAGAGAACAAATGTCGCCGTGAAATAGAAGCAGATATGAAAAGGATGAATATTAACTGGAAAGGATTGCCCAGGACAGGGTTGGATGGAGAATGCTGATGGGTGGCCTATGCTCCTCCACGAGGGGTAACAGGTGTAAATAAATAAGCATGAATAAAAGTTTTCACCAGTCATATTAATTTACTCAGAACTTCAGTTAGTAATTCTATCAATACAAGTAAAATATTATTAGTTATAAATGTGTTTATCGTAATCGAAAATATACAGTTTGATCAAGTAAATAAAATCTAACAGTTGATCAATATAAATAAGGTTTATTCAATTAGATCATGATTTGCTATTACTCTTCTAATGTTGTGATTTTGATTCTGTAGCTAGTAACAGAAAGTTTTGTTCTATTTTGTTACATTTATATAAACATTTCCGTTTATCTGAGCCCTTATTATTATTATTATTATTATTATTATTATTAGTAGTAGTAGTAGTAGTAGTAGTAGTGTTGTGAATGAGAACACAGGTGAGGACAACCAACTATATATTTAGCACAAATTACAACGTTACTTGGTAAAATACAAAAGCCATGCTATGATACACTATTTGCAAAATGTTCTTCAATTGCCTCAGGCTTCATTGTTCCTGGATTTCCACACAAATTGCTTTTTATTTCTGTTCTTCTCTTCTTGATCTTCTCAATCTTCTGCTGTCAGATATTCTATTCCTTACTCACCATATATACTACTTATGTCGATATCAGTAGCTCACACCACAGTAGTAGTAGTAGTAGTAGTAGTAGTAGTAGTAGTAGTAGTAGTAGTATTTCACAATAATGAGAATTACATTTATAATGACAATGTGCATGAATTATAACCACAAATTGAATAATATATGGACCGATTCATCATGGAAAAAATTTAATCATAAAACTGAAATTAATTTACACCAGTTAATAATAGTGAAATCTATTTGTTAATCAGTTTTCTATTCAAGTGAATGACACTTACCACATTAACATTTTAGTACGTCAAATTTAACTGTATATTATAACATTAGAATATAAAATCTAATTTTAATTAACCTTTCAAATAGAGAAAACATTTAAAGGAATAATCTTTTTCTTTTTCCATAATCAATCAATATTTGTGGTAATATAAATAGTTAAACAAATATGAAACATTATGATAGATAAAATTCGCTTGGTGTTAGGACTGATATTGATCAGTCTCTTGCTGGCATATGTGTATCCTGTGCGGACTGCCTCAACATTGCTTGAAGTGACAAGCTTTATAAGCAAAGATGGATAGTGGCTAGCAGTTGAAACCAGGACACGCTTTTCGTCATAAGTCTTGTACGATTATGATGGATAAGATTTTTACACTTATACTAGCTAACACTTTATACTAAGTCATCCAATAAATATGTGAAATTTATTTATGATACTTTATTTTTTAAAAAATTACAGACACATATATCTTATCCTCTTTAAATTAACTTCTATCTGTGGAATTATTATGGAGATAAATTCATTTAGTATTGTTTGCTTGAATCTTCGCATCAATCTGTTAAGACTGCAACTGGTCAGTCTCTAATTGGCATATGTGCATACTATGTGTATTGCCTGTCTGGACTCAGTGGTCGAGTGGATAACATGATGGCGTTTGAATCGAAAGATACTGGGTTCGAGTCCCAGAGTGAACATCAACTCTGAGATGCAGGTACATCCAGCTGACGAATCTCAAATAGGACGAAACGCGCGTCCTGGATTTCACTGCTAGCCATTTTTCCATCTTTGCTTACAATTATTATGGAGATAATCAGGACAGACTTATTTTGTGATTAATATTTTATATTATTTGCATTTCTTTCATTAATTCTCATAATTGGCACACTTAGTATGAGTGACTGTAAAATAGTTGTTTAAAAATGAATGACCTTGTTTTGAATCCCTATGGCATGACACAATAATTAATGTCTACAAATACACTGCTGCACACAAATGTCTCTCGTTCTCAATTATCTGTTGTTATGATAACAGAACTCTAATGTATTTAATATATACGTTTACAGAGTACAGGGATATTCCCATTATATGCTTCATCTGCATATATAGCTCGAACTATAACATTTGTTATTGGATTTATTAACCACTTATAATTATGGTTTACTTGGCCAAGGGAAACTCGAACAAGTCAATTCCTGACAGTTTAAGTAGCGTCCAGTATATTTTTCTTGTGTGTATAGATTATATTATTGCATTAATTTTTGGACGTAATAAGTTTATAATTATTTTTGGAATTGGTATATTCTTGGTCCATCACAGTATACATGTACTAATGTTCCCACTAGTCAAAACATCCCTAGAAGTCCTCGTACATAGTCGTTTCTGATTTCATTACTTCTAGGTCTTTGAAATGTAGCCTCTGTGTGACGTTTTATATTGCAGGAACAAAACCAATTACAGATGTCTGAGTCTCGTAAAGACAGAAGTTAATACAACTTTGGGAATGAAAATTAAGGACAATCATAATCAATAAACTTGGTAGCTCAGTTTGTACATTTATTAAATAAATAAAAGAATTGCAACTTTTATTGATTGGCAGCTAAATAAAAAGATGGAACTAAAAGCAAACTTGCTTAAGGTGATCTGCCACAATTATAAAGAGATAAATAAATGTTTAAGAGTGGGAGTCGATTCGAAATGTGACTTGATGACCGCATTTAACAATAGGAAATAACTTTAAAGACAAAAATAAAACAAAAATTATTGAATACTAGGTGTGCAGCTTAGAGAACAGATGAATAAAATCATAAATAACCCGTACTATTAAGAAGAATATGCTGGGACTCTTGAAGATGTACTCGTTTTCTTATAAGGAATTAGGTAAATGGACAACCCATATCCATAGGGATGAATCTATATATTGCAGTTTGTTCGGTATAAAGAACTTCAATAAATTCATTAAACATGGAAAATCTGTTTTCACTTTACAATATTATTGTTATATTCCCTTTCCGATATCCGTTGACAAATCGTGCTTTCTAATGGACCAGTATTTATAAACAGTTGTCTACGCAAAATACTCAACATCCACTGGCCGGATACTATCAGCAACAGCGTTTTATGGGAGAGGACAAATCAGCTTCCAGCTGAAGAGGAAATTAGGAAAAGACGTTGGAAGTGGATCGAACATACATTAAGGAAATCACCAAACTGCATCACGACTCAATCCCTAACTTGCTATCCGGAAGGGAAGAGGAAAAGAGGAAAGCCAAAGAACACACTACGCCGGGAAATAGAAGCCGATATGAAAAGGCTGAATAGTAACTGGAAAGAACTGGAAAGGAAGGCTCAGGACAGAGTTGAATGGAGAATGCTGGTGAGCGGCCTATGCTCCTCGACGAGGGGTAACAGGCGTAAGTAAGTAAGTAAGTAATGGACCAGAAACTGGTTAAAAATTGTTTGATGTTATTTCAAGCTTGTATCTATACTATCGTTTCCGTTTAACCGACGCGTCGCCTCGACAATTGGGTTTGGTAAGTATACACACGATAAAGTTAGATTATCAATTATTTTGAAGATAAATTGGACAATAAATTCTGTTAGTCTCATGAAGTATGGTTTACGCCGAAACAATAAAATACAATGCAGTAGTACAGATAAGCGAAGCAGAATTTATTACTTTGATGTACTTCATGGTAGAATTTATCGTCCTAATGTAAGGTGACGGTAATAGATGAATCACAGTTTGTTAAAGAACACTTACTTTCAGATATATTCCCTGAGAGTACTTGCTTTTAACAATTTTGTATGCTATTAATTCATCATAGTCAAAACTAATTCTAGAAACATTAAAATAGTCAAGAGGTTTAGACGACCACAGTTTCAAAAGACTTGATCAGAAAAGGAATTACTGAGGTATGGTGTTTGTATGAAATAATGAATTTTTTGTACTCTATGTGTGCCTGATTTTGAATTCCAGACACAGTACTTTCGTTTGTGTACACCTAGTTCTACGCGACTTAAATTGTGTTAGTTCAGGGATTCCTAGTTCGTATGATAATTTAAATACTTCTAATTGTCACATAAATACAATACAATAACTACAAACCCAACTTGTAAGACTCTGAATGAAGATAATCTCACACCAATCTGGTTTTATCGTCAAATTTGACCTAAATCTGAAGCGACAGCACTACTATACCATCTCTTTAATGGCTTCTCTAATGCTCAATGAAGTAAAGCATCTGGATACCGGTATTTGTAAACAGCCGGGTTTCACCAAACAACTTACTCTATAGGTAACCTAGGAACAAATGGTCAGAAGTCTTAGGAGCCCATTAAATTATTGAAATTATATGTCATAGACTGCAACGTTTAGAATCAAGATATTCGCTATTGAGAACAAACTTCTCTCCACTTTTCTGAGAGAAGGGGCGCAATTTCCAAAACAAAACCACTTAGTGTTCCTTTTATGAAGGTATGGTATCAAATGGGTGGATGCTATACAAATTAAGTGGAGACGCTCTCCCCGAATAACGAATGAGCCAACCATAGGGAACAATTTGATAAGCATCATTGAGAACGAGGGTATGGTAGATGTTATGTGTTTGGGTTTTCGGTTGGTTTTTGGTTGAGCCACTGATGCTCGTCCTGTCAATAGCCTTATATAATTGTGTTCAGGTCATCGGCTATTTAAGTTCATGAGGAATTATACCTCCTGGCAGTAAACGGGACGCTACAAGGAGGTTTTATAGACACCCTTCTTCCATTTGCGTGTGTCCAATCGTACCACTTACCTCTGAAAGAACACTGACATGTCAGAAGTTCATGATATAAAACTTCATGGCCAGAGCAACTTCCATTGTTTATGAGAAACCATATTATTATAGTCCTCACGGTATGATGTTATGTCCTATAACCCACTGAATATCACGTGACAAAACTGCTAATCAGAAAACCAAATTTTATGTCCTTGTTCCTGTGCTAAACAGATGATTCGTTAACCAGCACGAGCAGCCCTGAGTCAACTTTGAGTCATTAATGTCCCTCAACATAATAACTTCTCGCTTAGCCCTGTCCACTCAGTTCAAAACACAATCTTAGCCTTTATTTTATGGATTGTATATTTCGAACTTCCCCATACCACAAAATAAGAAATAATGATCACACAAGATCAAGCCGAAGGTGGCTGTGAGTATGGGCGACTGCAACCGGAAAATTGAGAATAAGTTAAGAACGGTAAATCGTGTAGCAGTAGCCGATATGTCAACTGAAAGCTTATGTTAAACGAAATACGAATACACATAATCTGGTTACTTAATGATTATTCAATTGAAATATGTGTAATAAAACTCCATAAATAACTTCTAGCAGTCACCATTCATTTATTTTTCCTTCGGATATAACAAATGTGTTTTCAACACAGTCTACTCACTAGGAGCACTATCTCAAATACTGTTATCCATAACATATCCTATGAAAATGGGATGTGAGAATTAGTTATCTGCCTCTTCTAAGACAGAAGACAAGAGCCGCTGTTTAGTTTGGTTTACCACAGATCAAACAATGAGGTGAATTAAGTCATACTAGATGAATTTAACACTTTGTTTCCAATTTTTCGATGTTTAATCTCAGGAGATTTAAATGTACTTATGGTATACTGGAAAAATCTGAGAACTGAGTTCCTAGAAAACTTTTTAGAACAAAAACTAGTTGACTAAGGTATTGCATGTGCTCCGGTGTAGCACGTGAAAGGAGCGACTACGTACGACCCGGACTCCAAATAATCTTTGTTGGATCTCATACTGACCTATTATGAAGATGGTATCATAGGCTTTGACTAGATACCATCCGTAATTAAGAGCGACCGTGTGCTTTCAGTCTGACACTTTTATCTTTGTCAACAGCTGTTTATCACTCCAAGCCAGACCATAAGTTTGGAAAGCAAATAAACAAACAGTTATGCACTCAACGCCCTCGTTGTATTGAATAGCAGAACCAGAATTCCCATCAAAACTGCCTGGGAGGTATTTAGGAATTAGTGGGGAGAAATCTACTGCACCATACACTTTTTAGACTACATCGAGGAATCTGAGAAACCCTTAACTATGTTTCAGTAAGGGAGGTTGGCACTCTTCACCGTAAAATGAAAAGAATGTGGAAGAGATCCAGGTTACCGGGTAATGATGAGACGAAATTTCAATATCGAATGGCTAAAAATATTTGTGCCCTGACCCTTTTAAAGTCTTAAAGATTTTGTAAAAGAAGCATTCTAGGGAGCCTGTTGAATAGCGTGAGCGCTTATACTCGTACACAAACAATAGAACAAAGGGATGGGGTGAACTTCCAGGATTGTAGGAAGACAGTTGTACCATATAATGAGTAGAATACGATTATTTCATGGCTCAGGTATTCTCGAATTAATTTAGTAATGTATATACCGTAGAGGCCCACTTCCCTTCAGTTCATACAAAACCTCCCGTACGCACACATTTGACACTGTGCCACCAAAGAAATCAATATCTTTGGTCTGCTAGGTGAGTTTGACATGGTCAAATCCATAAGACACTATGAAATGCCCCCTAGGTTACCAAAGGAATCAGCTAATTTTCTTGCGAATCCCCCAAGCATATGTTTCAATCTATTTATAAACCAGGGTTCATTATTAAAAAGGCTGGGAGAATACTGTATAAAATCTTTTTTTCAAGACAGGTACGAGACACAAACCTGAGAACTGTCGACCCATACGCCTAGTCAGCTTGGTTGTTAAGGTTTTAGAAAAGATTATTTGGAAATTGTACAAGTATTCAGATGAAAGTTGGATTGTTTTTGGGAAGTAGTATAGCTTTAGGATAAGTCATTTCTATCTCGCTAACTTATTGATAGCTCGTGGAAGTTGGCGCGCTCTTTAAGATCAAGAGTGTCCTACAGAAGTAGTCTTCATTGACGTTAGCCAGGCTTTTGACAAAATTCCTCACAAACGGCCGTAATATAAGTTAAGTAATTTCAGGGTTGGAGGCAATTTATTGATGTGGATAAAAGACTTCCTAGACGAGCGTCAACAAAGAGTATAGGTGAACTCAAAGTTGTCTAGCTGGGAGACTGTGCTCAACGGCGTACCTCAAGGTACATTTTTGGGTCTCTTGATGTATGTAGATGACGTTCTTAATCTCCTACCACCATCAGTTTTGTTACGCACTGACGATGTCAACATCTAGAGAGCGATGAAATGTGCAGGCGATAGTTTACACTTTCGAACTGATTTGGAGAAATTATTTGAATGGTCTGAAACTTGGCAGTCACCTGTTAATGCCTCCCAGTGCATTAGAATGCGCAATGGTATTCGAGTTACAGGTAAATACGCGGTGAATAACAGTGAGCTACCTGTTCTTCGAACATGTAATGACCCAGGAGTCATCGTCAGACAAGACTTAAAAATTACTGCACGCTTTCGTGCAATAAACATCCAAGATTTTAGAAACTTATGCTCAATAAGTGGAAACTTTGGTCATATCGATGCTAAATCTCTTGATTTTGTGTACATCGTCTATTCGTTCTAAACTCAAGCATTGCACACAAGCAACTGACTCCTGTCTGAAACAAGACATTGAAATGTTGGAAAAATTTCGGAGAGCTGAAACTAAGCTGCTTACCGGAATCGTAATGCTTTCGATGGCGATAAACTTGTTAAACTAGACCTATTTCTTTTGTCAAACCCCGCCCGTAGCAACTCCGCGGGCTAATGCAGGTCCCAATACCAGATAAAGGAGGACGGTTGGGCATGGAGTTAGCGACCCCATCCGGTAGAAACTCGCTTAAAAACGCTTACCAGAAAAATTCCTTTGCAAAATAAAAAGACAGTAGGTAACTTGGTCACAGTTTTAATTACTAATTGACAGATTTTCATCTTTTATGCACGAGGACGCTGTGAAGAAGTTCATAAGCTAAAAAAATTGCATGTTAGCTGACTCCAAGCTCCAAAATCACCCAAGACCCCTTCGTGTCACTTTCCACGGCAGGCATCGTTAGGCTTATTTCTTTTCGCTGATGATTTGAAACTCCTCAGAGACGTTTGCAGCTTGGAGAATAATCTGGCACTTCAGGAGGATCTAAATAGACTTCCAAGTTGTTCAGATGACAGCGGACTTACCCTTAATACTTCAAAGTGTAAAGTAGTCCAGATGAGATATGCTGCAGACTGCGAATACAACCTAGGTAACTTCCTTCTAGGGGTGCCTCTACTTGAGAAAGATATAGGAGTGTTGATACACCATGGTTTAAAGTCTTACTCTAATTGCTACAAAAATGCCTTTCGAGTAAACCCTGAACTAATAGCGTTAAAATGCATTTTAGGCCAGTTTGACAGGGGAACGTTCCACCTAATTTTCGACAATTGTATTCTACCCGGTGTTTCCCGCCTCATTCCGAAAGGATAATGTTACAGTGGAACGAATCTAAAGATGAGCCACAAGATCAGTTGAGGAACTCAAATCCATACTTTATGAAGAGCGTTTCAAATCAATGGATCTTCATCCATTAAAATATAAACGTCTCGAAGGTTACCTTACAACGACTTACAGAATCCTATACACAACTGCGCATTCCCCAAAACTCCTACCTAAGCCCAGTCCCAACACGAAACTTGGCGGTAAAACCCAGAAACTAGCGACACAATACAGCAGATGGAACCGTAGTCACACCTTCTACTCCTTGAGAGTAGTCGAATACTAGAATCCACTTCCAGGCCCTTTGGGATAAAACTTGACTTATCCTCAAGGATCAAGGACAATATCTCCCTACAACTTACTAATTTTTTCTCTGTTATCGTTAAATATACCTAGGTTTTTACCTTGAGGCCACTTAATACGGAAGTACATTGTGCTTAAGCCTCTTCCATTTCATTCAGAATCATTTGAAACTATTTTTGAACTTTCTCATAGAATCAACAGCGGATGGAATTCATTACGTCAATAAGCGGTTGAAGCTCTATCCCTCAGCGCATTAAGAAAACGTTAAATCAATTGATAGACCATCGCTATTAGGGCTAACAAAAGCAATTCGGGCTCCTGTCATTTCAAAAACTGGAACTTATAATGCTTTAATTTAATTTCTGAAGATGACCTCGGTAAATAACCTCGTGGTGCGCAACTTTTGAGTTTACTCGTGGCTGGAACTTTTAGACATCTCTCTATATTGTCCGAGTCTTTAAGTACAGCCATAAATGTATTTAAACCCTCCCTGTTTATGGTCGATATGTTTGAAATTGCCATAGTACTTTCAAGGTTTAGTCAAAATTTAGAAGAATCATTAATTCTTTTGGAATTGGGATACGATCTGAGTAATTCGAATTAGAGAGATTAGTTTTTCAGCTGGCTAAATACATTATCAAAAAGAAGTTCACCGTTGTGAGAAAACCGACTGGGTGGCCATTTTCTTCCAATGGTATGCTGTATACCCTTTCACCACTTTTTTCTAATCTAAGGCGTATTGCGTAGTGTTTTGCAGATTTCTAGTACATGTAGTTCATTCAGAGCGTGCACCAGCAAGATTAAAACGCCTAAATCATAATTTTCCTGCAATATTTTGTCGTTTTGCTTAGTATTAGGCTGGTTTTAACACTTTTATAGGTTGACCGAATGTATCTCAGTGCCTTCAAATACCTTCAAAAGGGTGGTAACCTGACTACCTGTGTTGGTTTCTAAATATCCAGTTCACTTCATTTACGCATTAAATTCATAAAGTAGAATAAGTTTTCGTATTATCTTTGAAAACTATGTGTACCCAACTTAATCAAGCTCTTTATAAATATTTTTAGTATCTGCATACTCACATGCTGATCAAAAACTAACGTAAACACGTATGGTCAAATTTATTTTACTGCACAACCATTTTTTAGATGAGTTAAAATACCTTTATTACGTGGGATACGTTTCAGTAGATCACATTCTGTTGTCTTAGTGAGTACACTCATCTGCCTTTTTCAGGGCGAAACAAATAAGCCCGACAACTTGCATCTGCTCAAGTTACTACATTTATAGACTACGAAAAAGAAAACATGTTTATTAGATGTAAAATAAAAGCTAAATGGTGAGCAGTAAGCTGTCAAATGTTAAGGAACTATAAATAACCTATATCTGTCAGAAAGTCACGCTTCTAGGGTTCATTACTAAAACACTAAGTTCGGTCAGTACTTAAGTTCAATATGAATCGACTACGTCAAATACTCTTTAATGAAGCTGCTTACATTCTTTGTTGTTACCTGATTGTGCCAGACTCTACATTATTTCCGACAGTCTTTTATCTATTTTGTATGATTGTTTTTTCTGATGAGTATTGCTGCATACCAGATTGTTCTATTTGGACTTGGTATATGGTTTGAGCCGGTGGTTTGAGAAAATGACATCAAATTTGTTAAAAATATCGGGTTTAAAATTCTGTTTATATAAATCGTAGCAATTGGAATTAAATGGTTTCAGTGTATATCTTTCAATTTGGTCTGAGTATCCCGAAGAATTCAGTCAAATCTAAACTTTGATTTCATTCGTTTAGTTTTTTTGCAAATGTAATTTAAGATCTAGCTTATCACACTTTTTTGTCACTATCTAATTTAAAAAATCTTAATTTCCAAGGTGCATTCCACGATTTTTGGTTTGTTTTCCTTGCAGATTTCTTTAATCTGTTTCCCTTTTGAGAAATAACAAAAACTCAGTTTTTCGTTTTCCATAAACTGACATATTTGTTCAAAAAATGTTCGAGGCCCAACCACGGCAAGTAGATATTGCACTTGTTATCGCGTGCCATGACGGTAATTTTGAGGAAGTCAAGAGATTGGTAGAGGATGAAGATGCAGATATATGTTACCAGGTTTGTTACACTCTATTTTCTATGGGTAGTACTCTCAGTAACCTTTACTTATATCCATACCTTCGTTATTTTTCTTGTTCATATAGCGGTAACATTGCATTTGATCTGCGAACGTTTCTTTTTAAGTCTTACTCACTTTAGTGCATTTTAAGCTAGCTAGTGATTGATAATCGTATTTAAAAGCTAAGTAAAACTAGGAAAATATATACTTTGGCTATTTGTTAGCTAAATATTCTTGTTCGAAACTAAGCTTAGTAGAGAACTAGTCGAAGTCCATTTAATTTTATGTGTTGATTAGTGTTACAATTTGAGATTGTTCCTATCGAAGAATTGGCTAAAAAATTATGTTGTTGACGGTGATACATACACTATATAAATTAAGTGCGCAATAAGTAGTTTCAAAATACGTCTATCGATTTTATGTCGCGGAAAATCAGTATTATGCCATGGGGTTCATTACACTTGGTTACCCAAGCCGTTATAGGTGGAGAAACTTTTATACCCACAAACGTAATACTAAAAACTGAGTGCTTTTACCATCAAGTCACAACACAACAGCTATTGATGTAATATCGTGAATATTTCTGATCGATATTCAAATGTATGGGTAACCAACGGTTTAAACTTCGGTCTCTTTTTTACTTGTTTTATACAAAGGTCGTGTAATTACTTCAATTGCCATAGAAAATGCTCAATGCATTCGAACGCCAAGTAATTTAATATATTTTAAGATTGCACTGTCTCTAGTACGATAAGACACAAAGAACATGACTGGAAAATTGTCTTGTAACGGTGGGAAATAAACAGTGAGTCTTTAAAAGTGTTGTCTTGACGAATGTTCATAAAATATTGTGACCTTGGGCTGACAAGTTAAATGGCTTCATTGTAGAGTTAAGTCTAGTAAATTTGTTGAATCACTTTTACTATACAATCAACCAACGCTAACTGGTAAGGTTAGAAATGGTGTTATACAGTCATTTCACGGTTTCAAATAGTCTATATTTCCTAGGTCTCGACGCCAAGGTCGAACTTGACAGTTTCAAATAAATTAAGCATAGGGCAGAAAGTTAGTGATAAAAGTATTTTTGTTATATCCTAATGAGTAGGAAAATTGTATTTCTGAGTAAATAGGGAGCCAAAATAAACTAACACATGTTTGAGTAGTATATATTTTCCAATTCTTGTGTCTACAATCACTGTCAATTATATGGTGTTAAATGACTCTTGAGACGACGGCGTCAGCGGAAAAGACATGACCATATTTCCTAAAGATTTGATGTCTTTAAAAAGCATTCAGATACCAAGATGTGATAATAATTACAACGAATCATAGTACTTAGCTCGAACTAAAAACAAATATCATTTAAGACTGTACTACGCTTACTTCCTTACTAAAAGTTTCGGAATTTATAGAACACGACCGAAAAACTAAAAAAAATTATGTTCAGACCTCTGCACTTGAAAATATTCACTTTGTAAATTACAGACAAGATTACTTAAAACTCGTTTCGACAAAATACTTAATAATCTGAGTTAAATATACAAATTTATTATTCGGTGTATGTTCTTGGAACGCGCAATCTTGTGTTACTTTAACATGTGGTTGTCCTTCGTTTTCTACACAGGATTTCAAAACTGGAATGAGCGTCTTGATGGTTGCGGCAGGAGCTGGACACACAGATATTGTAAGCTACTTATTATCAGAAGGTGCCCCCTGGAATGCAGTTGATCGAAGCTATTTATGTGCCGGGGATTATGCCGCTAGAAATAAACAGCAAGATTGTATTGATATACTGATGAATCATGCAGTTATGTCTGAGTTACTTTTGTCTATCGCAGTAAACAAGTCGGATGCAGGAGAGTCTTTGGAAAATGTTGATTCTATGAATCTTACTACTACTGTAAACACACGTGCAAATAATCCTTCAGAACCTCTCAACGCTTCTTACCTTACTAGCCGACTGGAGTATTCTAATGACGGAAAATGTCTCATTGACACTAATACTCATCTAGCTGTAATGATGGATTGGGAAACTCCAATAATGGAGAAACACGCAGCATGGATTTGTCATGCAGATGAAATAAATAATACTATCAGTTCACCTATTCGAGTTTTAAATGTTGGATTTGGTTTGGGAATTGTTGACACAGCTATACAAAAGTATTCACCTGACTCACATTATATAATAGAAGCTCATCCGGAGGTAAGTTTTAATTCAAAAGGTATTCCTCTAGATATAAACATCGGTGAGCAAGATCTCTACTGCTGTTCTTTATTCCTACCTTAACCTCTGTTGTTATTTCAGCTGCAAATGTCCTAGTTCATTTAATTATGATTAATTCAGTTGTATTTCGGAACTTTACTAAAGTACATGGTCAACTTCCTTTGGGACAGATGGTACTGCTGTCTGTCTCCTGATAAATTATCATCCACCGTAGTTTTTGGGTTTACAGTAACTCAGGAGTTTTTATAAAATTTCGTCTAACCATATTCCATGCCAACAGTTTCCCTGCAACATGATTACATTGCTAGTTGCGGTAGACAGTTATTAAAACTACATTGAGTATTTTAATGACGATCGTTTGTGTTTGTTACTTCATTTATTAAGTTATCTGTACCAAAACTAAACCTGTGCATAAAGTAAAGAATGTCTCCAAAAACAGTCGTTAAATTGATTAACCGGTTACCAGCGCATGTTTGTGTGTAAAAAGTCATTTGAGAAAGATTGTTTCAAAATCCCCTACTCTTGAAATAAACAACTGGCCGTAATATTTCCTTCGTTTCAAGGTGCATAAAATAACCCAACGATCGAGATATATCACTTCAAGTACATTGATGGGCCTTCATTTGAAGTGTCATTACCTAGTGAAATCGTAGCTTTCCCATGCTAAATTGCCTCATCAGGAAGATTAAATTCATGTTCACATATACAGAGCAATAAGTTAAGAAATCATAAGCACAACTAAATTTATTGGTTCTAATGCAAGTTCATTTCAAACTATTTTACAACCGTGAGTACAAACAAATCATGAAAAAAAAGCCATACATTTGTTGTATCTTTCATTATAAAACCTCCAGTGTTAATAGAGTAATTTAAAATCCTAGTAACTAGAACTACTACACGGTTCTTATGTGTAGCTTTGCTTTAGCAATTAGCTGGGAACCAATATCACTGATTTATTTCATTATCCCTTTATTCATTGTTATAAGAAGGTTAATACTGTCGGTTTTAAATTCAAAACATTATTTTTGCTTGTTTATTGAGGCTTTCAGTCATGTCTCAAATGATGAATAATTGGAATTATAAGTGACTCTTACAACGTTTCATAGGATGGTAACCGTTTGGTCACGGTGTTTCTTTCTGCGTATACAATATTGCTTGAGTGTAGGGCTTGTATTCGGTCAACTAAAGTTTATAAACGCCACTGCTAACGTAGTACTAATTGTAGGTGTTGGAGAAAATGAAATCCGAAGGATGGTTTGCTAAGCCAGGTGTCAGGATAATTCCAAGTAAATGGCAAGATGCGGTCGTCCTACTAGCCAAGGAAATTGATGACGGGACAATTCTGAGGTTTAATGGGATATTCTTTGACACATATGCAGAGGACGATAATGATTTGAGAGAATTTCATACGTGGTTACCCAAACTTCTTTCTATCCCTGATCAAAAAGGTGTGGAAGATCTACCTTCCTCAGGAAGGTATTCTTATTATAACGGTTTGTGTCCTGACAATGTATTTTTTCACGGAGTCGCATGCGAAACTATGAGGTTGCATTTAAAAAGGTAATTTGCGTTCTTCATTTTTAATTGGATAGTATGAATTCAATTTATTAATTTACGGACATACTCCTTGTTTAACTGGCAAATCACTTCCGGCAGTAAACCAGGGAAAAATTGGTCGAGCTCTTTTAAAACCCTTCGTATAAAGATTCAATAAAATGGTCACCTAATGCAAACTTAAATACGCAATTATTGTCCAAATTACAGCTTAAAATCTCAAACAAAACCTAATGAAACTACTATTATTAATTTACATTTCCCTGATGAACCGGAGCGAGGTACTTCCAGATTTGTTGATATACCGGATGAACTTAAACATCTTTACGCGGTATACTACGCTACTAAGATAGCACGGTAATAAGACTGGTGACCTTATGATCGAGTTTATACTACCACTAGATTAGATACTTGGAAGATCTGCTACACACAGACTAGACGTTTTATTAGATACATGACTCATGACCAAAAATAAGGAACCAGAGTAACGGAAGATAATACTTTGTTCCTGATGGTTACAATAAGTGACTCTGTGAGTCCAGAGTAAAAATCAATAAGAGAAAAGGGAATTATATGTTTAATAGTTAGTTAATTGCTTGCCTGTCTGTCCACACTCAGTGATCAAGCACATTTACTCTCACTGCTACATATCAAGTACAATACAATTACTATCCTGATTACTGTCCGTTCTCACACTCTAGAGGGATGTGATAGGGTTTTGAAGTGAAATGACCACTATCAAGCTGTTATAGAAATATATAGATACATCCCGTCGCCTGTGCCTACTTCTATCGATGACAACGTAAATGGAAATCGTCTCTGATTTTCTCGTGTTTGGTAACTTTAGCGAGTGATATTAACCCCCTACTAGGTAAGCTAAGTCAAGCTAAAAGACTGGATCAGTTCATATGACCTATCTACTCCTCATTCGCCCATTAGTCATGGTAGAAGTATCCAATTAATTGATTTTCCTATTATTAAAATGAGGATCGACAGCCCTCCTTGAAAACATCATTTGGATCTATATTGAAAGTAAAATTACAGAAGTTTCTGCAATACACAAATGACTTAATTGCATCTGATATAAGTAGATTGGATGGTTCAGATCAGTCCTTAAGACGTAGGAGTAAAATGATCAAAAATGAGGGTTGATATCTTCGAAAATGCAACTTGACATACGTACATCATATGACATTGTGCGTAAGTAACGAAGGTCTGTGGGTTGTCAAAAATCAGCAGCTTTTAAAAACTGTACAAAATGTCCCGTAGTCACTATGTTTCATGGACTACTATTAAGCGCTTGCAGAAACTTGATGTTTTTATGGGTCAAATGTAAAATTACGCTTAGAGATGAATCTGACTTCCCATCCTATTTACGAAACTTTAAATGGTTACTTATAATAATTTGGAAATAGCATGGATCCACAAATTCTCTATTTCCTTCAAACATTTCACGTACTATATTTCTCATTCAATGTTGTCGTCCACTATTATTGATTCTGTTTTCGGTTTTTTCATATGAACTATAACGCAATAGTTCTACCTCAATTCCTTATATGTAAATCCGAACACTGCTGGAAATTTTTATACAATACTTACATTTTTCTTATCTAGGTTGGGAATAAGTTGTATATTTGATCCAGTTGCTGTTGATGTTTCGGACCAAGAGCTGTGGAAAGATGTTTCTCAAAGATATTGGTATTTTGATACATATTTTTTGCCAAAGTGTACTTTCACTCCTTATGAAAAGGACTAATAAAGTTTATTCCTTTAAAAAATGTCTTGTTTTAAAACTGCAGTATGTTCTATCGAAACGCAGATATTTTCGTATACGATTTCATCATTCTCAATGTGTGCACAAGTAAAAACCGATTCAATGATTAGCATTAGTTTTATCATCAATAATGAGCAGTGTAGAGGAAATGAATCGAATTCTTTTTCGTGCAGCTAAGGAACTGCACTACATGGTACACGGTGCTTCTAAAACGGACATTAACTGTTAGTTCAGGCTGCTTGACATTACGGATAATGACGAAGTCTAATGATCGGACTTTAATTTCATGGGTTTGTTATTGAACTGCAAGTCGTTGACGTCGTAAATAAATTATAATCATGTTCGTCATTTTTCTTACTTTGTCTTCTGACAATCATTCATTGGGTTATTATATTAGTAACTAAAATTCACATTATTCAAATCAATCCAACTGATCGGTCGAATATTTAACAACCACACATTTCCTCTGTTATAACACCATAGCTAATGTTTGGTTTGATTAACCTCACATTTTGTAAATCGTTCATATTGATTCATAATCCAGTTAAGACAAAGGATAGTAATTAGGTCACCTCGCTAGTTTGATAGCGAGGGCGTTTGAATAATTGCACCCTCTAATTCTTGCTTAACTCTTTCGAAATATATGCGTATTTTGGATAAAGCATAGCTTCGGCAGTTTCGCCTCGGATCCATATTTGTTAATGGTGTAAGCCATTTTAAGTTCGCAACCGTCTAACAAAGTACAGCTTTTTGGCAAAAGTTTGCATATTTTTAATTATAGCTCAAAAACCCTGGTAATAGTCGTCGGACCGATGTCACAAAAGTGTGTCTAGAAAGTTAACTTGATAATAATAAGCAGCATAATGCACAGTACAACTAACAACTACGTAGGTCTCCGTTCGACAAAAAGGTACATCTAACTTAGGCAGAATGGGATACGTTAGCGAAGGTTTAGTCACCTTACATTTAACCATTTCGTTGCCCCCTAATGTCCTGGTACGGCCGAAAGTGGGGAGAGTCACTTCTCCCTCTCGAAATGCTCTCACATGGCCGCGCGTATATAGCCTCTGTCAGGGAAGTCCTACTCACTGCCTTCTCGTGGCGGGGGTTTGTCTGCGAAATTGAGAGCGAATGTCCGGCGCTTTAACCGGGTTGGTGGACACGGAAAGTTCACCTAGGGGAGTTGGAAAACCCTGATTCTAAACCAATGGTGCACATGGGCTCCAGTATCCTGAGGGAACAAATGGCGTATGATCCGATCGTTGGTCACCGGCTACCATGACACTGCATTTCCTCACGATGCTCCACTGCCTTGTGGATCAGACCTTTAGGTCAAAGGCTCTCGGTGTGGTCCCCTAAGTAAACCACTTGCTTCAGTTAGGGCACCTATGCAGTATCACGGCCCTCACACAAATCGAATGAGATTTGTGCGGCGCATATATATCTGGTGCCTTTTTGTACCAATATTTATGTGTTAAAATAAATAAAAACCATTTCGTTGAGTCTTAAACACCTAAACAAGACGTCTAATATGTCAGTTTTGTGTTTCTGTCAGATAACATCATTTCCAAGGGACTATGTATAAAAGCACTGAGAATTGACGTACTATAAAAATGGAAAGAACGAACATATTACAGTAGACCGCGAAAAAATGCATTAATTTCAGCTGCTACATATCTCAACATGAAAATACAATCACGAAGATACATATTTGACATAGGTTAAGAAAGGCAAATAGGTCCGGAATAACATGGAGTAGATGTATAGACTACCGCTCAACATCCGCGGCCTCCAATTTCTGGTTTTTACTAATAAGAGAGTCACACACGAAAGTCATCCACCTTTCTCTTACATGAATCAAACCAGCATCCGCTGATTACATGGACTAAGGTCACATTCATCAGCATAGAAACCACCTAAAGTCGGAACGGAGTACTAAGAATGCTCGTGTTTAAATTATGTTAAAATACACAAAACTGTATGAGAGAGCATAAACGTGTGGTTTTTACAGATACGTAAACCTGAGTTTGAACACAGCATACACTAGTGAGAAAATGGAATTATACAAGTAGTTAACACATTCTATTAATGACTCTTCTTCTCACCATACAGGTCAGATACCAAGTTCTGCAAAAACCCGTCGTATCGACTTCTTTGTAGTTCGCCTTTTATGTTGAAGAACTCCGCTGCAGACTTTTCAACGGAAAGCGTTCTGACTTTTTTGGTAATACCGTCACACACTGTTAAGCTTAAATGATATATGGGATCATATCTGCAAGCAAAATTGAGAATTTAGAACGATATTACTTGTTCATGTATGAGCATACTGTCCATGAGTCAGCTGGATCTAATCCTGTCTTATCTTCTTTGAGTCCAGTGAAGAAGACATTCTTCTCAATATACATTACATACAGTGTTATTATAGCTGACAGGAAGAAGTAAAGTGTAACACAGACTATTAGTACTGTTCGAGAATGGGGATGTGGGTACAAATAATCGAATAAGACTCCGAAGCCAGCTATTAGGACAGATATCGTACATAAAATTAATCTTCCATCGAAAAGTTTGTGCGTCTCGAGTAAACCATGCTTTTTCATGAATAACTACGAAACATTATTTAAAACCTACATTACCTCTTTAGCTGCATCATCAAGTGCTATTTTTAGTGCACCAATATCCCACTTATTAACTGTGATCTCTTTTGGAGTCTCACAAGACATTTTAAATTATTGACGTGACGTTTGGCAGAATACGTGTACAAATGGTTCATTTGAAGTACACCCTAACAAAATAGTAATGTTTGAACTGAAATTTTAACTAAACTTTGATAAAGCAGGAACGTTTTATTATTCTCGAATATACTGTCGCACTCTTTTTTGTAGCACTGATCTGTTTTCGGACTATTACTGGAAGCAATTCAGTTGTAGCGCAAAACCTTAAAATTCCGATTGATGGAAATAGCCAACTGTTTGTTCTTTAGTATTTGACTGTGAGTGTTAAGAGGGATTTCATTATTATGGAAAAGCACATTTCTTGTTTTATTCTTTTCGAACCTAAATGGTAAAACTACTGACAAATAATGATATGTCGAGAAATAGCATTTGAAATAAATTCTCGCAGTAATTGTGGAGCTAGAGTAAAAGCAACATGATTACTGATGCACCTGTTGCGAGCTCAACTATGCCAAAGTAGTGAAATAAAGTCTCTACTTAAGTACAAGTAAATTTGTGGTTTTTCTTCTTTGGACTCATTACCAGATAACGATATCTCCTTTAGGTAAAAAGATCTGATGTAACTCCCGAAATTCACCGTCATATTGTGCTCCACCGAGAGTTCGTCTATTCTAGGTATGTCGGGCAGAATAACAAGATGCCACCTTCATTTGGATATGTGTCTGAGTTATGGTAGGTGATACAACCTGAGAAATTGCGCATAGTGGTCTTCCAGGAAATTAAGTGATCAGATATTAGTTGTGAAGAGTGAATTATGGCGAGATATGCATCCTTGCTTTATTCCATTTATGTTACACACATATCAGTATTTATGGGAATCATATTACTAGTAATGTGATCATACTTTCTGTTCAGGTCGTTTTCTATTATAGAGGTATCCGTCGGACCTGTACCTTCAGATCATCTGAGAGGTTGAAAGGAGTGAATATTCGGCAAGTCGTTGATGAATAGTAACTGTTGATAATAATAGTGAATAGGGAGAAGAGAAAGAGATTTAAGAAACTACGCTTATCGCTGTCATACAAAGCGAACGATCCTTGACAACGCTTAGTCTCTCAGTTAAGCATTCTTAAAAGACCTAAACAAACTCCATGATTACCTTTACAAATATAACAGTTCATGATCTCTGGTATTGAACGTTATAAGGGATTCAGAAGTCCAATATGATATGATCGTTCAAGTCTAAATGACACAGTCCAAGTGTTCACAGTGATGAGAATGACGATGCAACGGATATTCTAGTTTTACAACTAGATACCAGTAGCACCTTCTAAATTCGATTGTTCCCAGTCAGATAGAAATCAGAAGTCAGACGAGAAGAAGCAGGAAAGATATATTTGATTCGTTACCAATATATCAAGGACCTTTTCTATGAGCTGGCTAATGAAACGTAGGAGCTGTGTCCCACGCCGAGTCGAAACGTGATCTGGTGCGGATGCATGACCGAAAGCCTTCAGCTAAACAAGTCCACTTAAACAACGTGGTCAGCATCCAATGTCGAACACTTAATGAGCTATTGATTTTGGGGAATTATTTACAGCTACAGATCACTCCCCCCCCTAGTGAGGTAGTGATGCCCCTAAGACGTGACCAGCCAGAAGTTTAAACCCAACGAGTTTGTCGTTGGCAAACACTCTTCTGATAGCTTGCTTCGTTTAGCAGCGTCTGGTCGTCTTTCCTTAAGCTAAGGGACCAAAATGTACAACATAGCAATAAAGAAATATAGTACAATGAAAATTTCCGTTCCTTGCGAAAACTTCGTCGTTCTTTTCCAGCCGTCCTGGAAAAGAGGAAAAATAAAACGTGTGAGTGCATGTCGGAAATACACTCGTACTTGCGTAGGGACACAAGATGAGCGGGAAAAAAAAAACTAATACACTTACAAACAGCGTAAAAGCACTCAGAAAAAAAGTGTTTTTTTGTGTTTTTTTATATATAAAAATATATATATACGCTCAAAAAAATAAAAATGTTTTGTTTTTTTTTGGTTTTTTTATATAAATAAAAAATGAGCATATTAAAAATTTTTTATAATGAACTATGGAAGGGTAATTCAAGATAAAGCTTATGTCCTACGTGCAATATTCGTTAAGATGTTCTGGAAATCTTACTCGTCTTCCAGAAGCGTTGTTTTAGGTTTTTCTATCGACGTTGACGAAGTATCAAGTTGTGTGTCGGCTGTCGTGTAGGGTACTACGAGTGTAGTAGCTGTGTCGTTTGCTTGTACCGAAGGAAAATCGACGTAGCTAGGGTTTCCTTCTAGGTACGCAGCTATGAGTCGATCGATACTGATGCTATCTTTCGTACCGTTCTTATCGACTACATAGTACTTAGGTTCGCGTTGAAGAACTTTGAAGGGTCCTTCGTATGCTGATTCGAGGGGTCGTCGATGTGAGTCTCGACGAACGAAAACGTGTGTACTATGTCGTAATTCGGGTTGAACGAAAACATCAGTTGATTGAGGTCGAGTGTGAGCAGGTTTAACTGAACGCATAGCGTTTGTAAGCCTACTCGTGTAAGAGTTTAGATCCATGTTCAATGAAGAAGCTGAAGGATCCACGAATTCTCTTGGGGGTCGGAGTGTCGTTCCGTAAACGAGTTGAGATGCCGTGTATCCAATGTCAGCTTTCACTGCATTGCGGATACCTAGCAAGACGAGTGGAAGAGCGTCTGTCCACTGTGAAACGTTTGAAGCTGATAATAATTCTTTTAGTTGTCGATGAAAACGCTCTACCAACCCGTTTGCTTGTGGGTGGTAGGAGGTCGTTCGGAAGCGCGCGATTCCTAATAGTGAGGTCAGACAACGGAAAAGTTCAGATTCGAATTGGCGTCCGCGGTCTGTAGTGATTGTGGAAGGGCAGCCGAAATTTGCTACCCATCGTTCGACGAAAGCACGGGCCACGGTTTCAGCAGTAATGTCCTTAATCGGTACTGCTTCTGGCCATCGAGTGAAACGGTCTACACATGTTAGGAGATATGAGTATCCGTTCGAGTCGGGTAAGGGTCCTACTAAATCTATATGGACGTGGTCGAAACGATCGTCAGGGGTTTTGAAAGAGCCTAAGGGACAGTTGTTGTTTCTGATTACCTTAGATTTCTGACAGCTTACACAGGAGCGTGCCCACTCCCTCACGTCTTTATTCATGCCAGGCCAACAAAAGCGTTCGGCTATAAGTTCGATTGTTGCACGAGCACCTGGATGAGAAAGATTGTGCAACGTATTGAAGACGTTGCGTCGATAATGTTTTGGTACTATTGGACGATCCCTACCTGTAGATGTGTCACAGAGTAAGGTTTCCTTACCTGTTCCCATCTGCCTAATACTTAGTTTAAGAGTTGTCGAGGATAACTCATGCTGAAGATCGATGTCTTCTTTTTGAAGCTGAGCGAGTTTAAGAAGGTCGATTCCTTGGAAACTGTTCAAGGAATTTATTCGAGACAAGGCGTCTGCGACTACATTGTTAGCTCCAGAAATATGTTGTATGTCTGAAGTAAACTGCGAAATGTAGTCGAGTTGTCGAGACTCTCGTGGTGAGTACTTGTCTGAAGACGAATTTAAAGAGAAGGTAAGAGGTTTGTGATCGGTAAAAAGTGTGAATTCTCTTCCTTCGATGGAATGTTGGAAATGCCGTACAGCACAATACATAGCTAGGAGTTCCCTACCGAACGTGCTGTACCAAGATTTCTCGTCTAACAACCGTCTCGAGAAAAATCCTAAAGGTTGCCACGAGTTGTTAACCCATTGTTGTAAGACTGCTCCGATTGCTGAGTCGGATGCGTCTACTGCGATACTAATGGGCGCTTGAGTGTCCTGATGAGGAAGCAAGGTTGCTTTAGCGATGTGTTCCTTAACTGTGGAGAATGCTTTACGGGCTATGTCGTCTAAACTAATTGATTTCGCATTTCCACGAAGCTAATCGGTTAACGGTTTCATTAGGGATGCGCACTTGGGTATGAACCGTCTATAGAAACTCACGAGTCCGTTGAAAGTTCGTAAGTGCTTGATCGTGGTCGGTTCTGGGTAATCCAGAATGGCCGCCACTTTGCTCCTAAGGGGTCGGATGCCTTGAGCATCAATGGTGTGTCCTAGGAAGTCTAATGAGTTTGTTCCGATTTGGCATTTCTGAATGTTGACAGTAATGCCATGCCTTTGGAGTCGATCGAAAACAATGTCCAGATGCTTGAGATGTGATTCTCTGTCCGGACTTGCTATTAGACAGTCATCAACATACGCATGTACGAAGTTGAGACCTCGGAAGACGTCGTCTATAAACCTTTGGAAGGTTTGAGTCGCGTTTCTTAAACCAAAAGGCATTCGTAGAAATTCGTAAAGACCGAAAGGAGTGATGATGGCGGTTTTAGGAATGTCGTCAGGTGCCATCGGGATTTGGTTATAAGCTTTAACCAAGTCGATTTTCGAAAAGACAGTTGCACCTTTCAAGGTAGCTGTCAAATCGTGAATATGAGGCAGCGGGTAACGATCGGGAATGGTTTTAGCATTCAGACGCCGATAATCACCAGTTGGCCGCCAATCATTGTTGTCCTTTATAGGGACCATGTGCAATGGGGATGCCCATGGACTATTCGATGGTCGAATTATCCCTAGGTCCATCATGTAGTCGAATTCGTAACCTAAGCTTCTCGGGAGCGGGTCTATGGTGTGCTTAATCGTGACTGGGGATAACCTGCAACCAGAACAAGGAGTTACGCTAACAGATAACTTAGTGTTTCCGTCTATTAACTTTCGTGAGCGTGTGTCGATGAGTAGATTGTGGTGTTGAAACAGGTCTATACCAATGATTGGCGTAGAGACATCTGCAACCACGAAAATCCAGTGTATGGGTTTGCGTAAACCTACGTTAAGGTAGACGTACCTTTTACCGTAAGTGGCGATCGGCTTTCCGTTTGCCGCCTGTAAACTTAAAACAGACTCGCGAAGTCTGTCGTCGAGATTTGCTGGAAGAACGCTAACTTCTGCGCCAGTGTCGACGAGGTAGCGAACTTTCGTAGTCACATCCGTGACATATAAGAGGCGGCTGTGTTCGCCGGCTACGGTTGCCGTTAACGCGTGCCGGCTGGGAAGTTTCCCGAACTGTTTTTCGTGTCACTCGATTTTGGGGTCGGATAATTGCAAGGTTTCCTCCAGTTTCTGGAAAACTTACCGTACTGGTTATGATACCAGCACCAGTCGGGATTGTCTGTCTCTCGTGGTCGAGAGCCAGATCGCTTACGTGAGGCACTTCTACGCGGGGTTTTTGACCGACTACGGTCATTGCGAACTCTAAGATATCGTGTAAGCATGTGACATAGTTCGGCCATGTCAGTCGAGGTCGATTGGGGTTTTTCTTTGATGGAAAAAACCTCGGCCTTAGAAAATTTGGTGATTTCCAAGATTCGATCGGCAGATGCAACTAGTTCATCTATGGCATTGTTTTGAAATGAAACAAGCACTGCCTGCACCTGTTGAGGGAGTTTAGACAAGAAAAGTTGTCTAAATAGGCCATCGTCGAAAGTTCGTTGACCGATGACTTCTCTCATTCTAAGCAACATGTCCGTCGCAGAACCATGTTGCAAGTCGATATTGTTAAGGAGTTGGTCTAACCGTTGTAGATCAGTTAGGTCTCCTCGTTTGAAAATCGATAGCTTAAGCGATTCGTAAGGTTCGGAAACATCACTAGTAAACATACTAGGTGTTACGTACCTGTTAAACTCGCGCGGTAACGCCTTAACTACCGCGAGGAAACGTGTGCGCGAGTCCGTGATTCCGTGCATGCAAAAATCGGCTTCTGCATAGCAGAACCAGGACTCGATATTGTCGGGCCAAAATGGCGTTAACTGAATCGAAATAGGGGGAATAGACTTAAACTTAAGAACTTTGGGTGAGTGTTCCGTCATATTAATATAGATAACGAAAAATGTCTAATTAAAATATATCCGAGAAAAAAAATTCGCGAAAAAATGTATATCACAATATATAAAATTCAAATAAAGAATAACAATGAATAATAATATTCCAAAATGGAACAGACTCACAGTATATTGACTTGGTGTACCAGATCACGTCGGGTTCACCAATGATGATGCAACGGATATTCTAGTTTTACAACTAGATACCAGTAGCACCTTCTAAATTCGATTGTTCCCAGTCAGATAGAAATCAGAAGTCAGACGAGAAGAAGCAGGAAAGATATATTTGATTCGTTACCAATATATCAAGGACCTTTTCTATGAGCTGGCTAATGAAACGTAGGAGCTGTGTCCCACGCCGAGTCGAAAC
The DNA here is from genome assembly GCA_944470415.2 of Schistosoma rodhaini. Classification (NCBI taxonomy): domain Eukaryota; kingdom Metazoa; phylum Platyhelminthes; class Trematoda; order Strigeidida; family Schistosomatidae; genus Schistosoma; species Schistosoma rodhaini. Next base: position 57,907,274 of record OX104044.1, read on the forward strand.
GTGATCTGGTGCGGATGCATGACCGAAAGCCTTCAGCTAAACAAGTCCACTTAAACAACGTGGTCAGCATCCAATGTCGAACACTTAATGAGCTATTGATTTTGGGGAATTATTTACAGCTACAAGAACGTTAACACTACCTTGTGTATATGAGGAGGACACATATCTGTAACCCACCAAAACAATTCTAAAAAACACAAGTAAATGAAAAAATGGTACTTCTCATATGAATTTACTTCGCATTCTATAATTATATATTCATATTAGTCATCCCTAAATTGGATAGGTTTAAGGCAACATAAACTATTTGAAGTCATAGCATGTAGATCTACCACCGTTTGTTATATGAAATTAAATCACTAATTTTTGGTTGACTAATATGAAGTGTTGGTTTGAGTAAGTTTATATGTTATGTGAAATTGTGAGATAAATGGTCGGAATAAATATGGATAACATGATGTAGGACAGATAACAGTGTAATTACAATCCAGAATCCACGTAATATGTTGGATAATATGAACTAGGTACGAATTAATAGGTAGAGATGGATACTGAATAGATCTTTCAAGTTGTTTTTAGGCGTCATGGTAGTAATTGTGGCAATCGTGATAATAATAATAATAGTGATGCGTGGATAAGTTTAGGCTATGACAATGTAAAGAAGAAGGTTGGGTAAAAATGAATCGAGTTGCGTTGCCATGTCACTAAAATGATTAACTAATTATGCCAGGAGTTGGCCAGGGCAAAGAAAACTTCTGAACACATCCCTCCCAAAAGCAAAGCTCCTACCTTTTGATCTGAACAGATATCGCTTCAGTAGTCCTAAGTATTCTTAGTTGGACTGATTTGGGTAGATTGCTGTTAGCAATATATATTATTGTGAATGATTGCTCCATGTTGATCGTATGGCCCATTTGTACTAAATGAGCTAAACTAGAGCTTCAGTAGAGTTTTGACCGTACCTTTGCCTAATCACACTGGCTGGAGTTGCCTAAAACCACGAGGGTACAAATTCCTAGTCTAGGTAAATTATCTTTCAATCTCGGAGTGACTATCAGACATATGGGGAACATAAGCTGTAGTTTACTTGCATTAAAAGTTTTTTGGATTGTTCTGTGATACTTTAGAATTAGCATTTCACTGGGTGCATCGTCTCTAAATTTCAAGACGTTCTGTCCACAATCTGGTGTCCCATATACTCACTTTTCGTAGCTAAATGTTTATTTATACATTTTTCGGTGCAATCATTTATTTTAGAGTAGCACAGAATGCCTCTGTTTCTTCTTCGACCACATCTGGGAAAAATATGTTCTTGATTCTAGAGTGGAGTGTTTTAATCAGGTTTCTTTTATATCATCAGCTAACGAGACTAAGTACGTTTGTATATTGGCTGGTGAAAGTAATTTTCTTGTTTAAAGTTTTTGTTACCCACCCACCTACTCTCCATGTAAGTGAAACATCCAGGAAGATTTTTCTACCTCTATTTTCTTACCCAGGTCTGAATTTAATAGATGGATGAATTATAATAAATCTGTATAATGTCTCTATCCGGTCGTTAAAGTGGATGAACTTGTAGTCAGTATGTCGGTAGTAAAAGAAAAACCTATCAGCATGCTGTTCCATTAGTCCGTTTTTCAGTTTAGCTAGAAAAATGTCGGCTTACATAGGACCTAGTGGTAAACCCATCACGAAAATATCTGTTTGTTTATATATTTAACCACTTAATCTCAAATTTACATCCATGGTGCACTTTTGTAACGATTCCGCAATGATGTCCACAGAGATTGTAGTCTCTGTTTCTTATTCTTTAATTTTTTCACAGATTTATTTGACAGCTTCATTGAGTGGGGCATTTGTAAACAGTGGTATTACGTTTAAGGACACCATTGCTTGTTGTTCGATGTTTATGCTTTTGAAATTATCGGCAAACTGGAGTACGTTCTTAATGCCATGCTTCACAAGGTGTCTGTATAGGTGTTTTAAAAGGGTTGCGAACCACTTTGCTGGATTATGATCAGGAGAATTATGCATGCCTATAATTGGACTTTGAGATATTCTGCTTGTGTAACTTTAGTAGTTCGTATAACTTAGGTAAGTGTGTTGAACAATGTCTTCAAGTAGATGGTGTTGAAAAGATCTGTAAATGGCTTTTTATATGAATTGGAGAGAGGATGGAAATCGGTGTTTGTCATGAAGCTTCCAAATTATTACCCATTATTACCCATTCAATTATCTCACTCCACTTTTCTCTTTGAAAGGCAATTTACTGTAGCGGCAAACAATTTTCTTTGTGAGATATTCTTATAGGTATTAGACACTGGAGCCAGTCTTAATGGTTCTAGTAGACACTTTTGGCCATTATTTTTAAGTCAGCTATCCTAACCATACTATGGTGCAGCTCATGCGAAATATTTCTACCATTCCCTAGATAATCAAGTCATTAGCTCACATTCATCTACATCTGCTGATGGTTATATACTGCTTCTGGAGACCATTATACTCTTCGCTCAGTGCTACAGTTTGAAAGGGCTTGATGCCAACACAATTTGGTTGTATTACAGAGAGTTTTTATTACTTTAGTTGATCGACTACCTGGTGACAGGTGCAATGACAAAACGGTGTATGTGTAAGTCCTGTGAAATGTCGCTGAGTTCTGGTCAAATCATCCATCAAGCCGAACGATCTTTATGTTGAGAGAGAAACCATTGAAAGGTGGGTAGCTCACCGAATATCGTCAGGATCAAGTATGACTGGCCTTTATGGCAGAGGTTCTACTATTGTGCACTCCAAAGTAATTATGGCTAATATGAGCTATTTTTGGAGAGATTGTTTGTTCCAGCCAGTCACCAAGGAGGATGATCCATCTTAATTTGATGATTGAATGAGCCAGGTTATGTACCATCCGCGCGATGTGACTTCGATATAAGCTAGGAATTTTGTCTATTCCCGTCCGTTTCAAGTAATCATACAATCCTTATAGTTCGTTTATATTTGCTCATTTCTCATCACACTAAATCAAATGTCGCTCAGGTTTCTGAGTGTAGTCATGTCTGATATTTCGAAATTATATCCTTTCTGAAAAGAACTAAATTCAAGAGGTTCACGTTCATGGAGGATCTTCATAAATATTATCTACAATCCGTGATTTTGTAGGCAACATTCCGCATAGATTTTTCTGATAAACTACTCACAAACGACGAAATAGTACCTGGATGCGGTCAGAGAATCTGTATAAACAATTCACGTATGTGACAATCTTTTTTATCATAAATTTACACAAATTAATTTTTTTCCTTTCGTAAATTCAGCCAAATAAAACCCGATAACTTTCTCTGATTCCTCCGATTTCGAAAATTTAGTGGTTACGTACATAAGTAGGAAGATACAACTTAGTGGTTCTCGAGATCAGTGAATTCCATTGAACACAAGCTGAACAGAAAAGGTTATATACGGAAGGGATGTTTCTATACTTTGGTCACAAAAAGGAAAATGCTCGACACAATCGAGTAGTCCCTCTAATGCTATCCAAAGAAGTATGTAATGTACTTATAGGATAGGAATCTCACGGATCCAGGTTCATCAAAGCACCTTTCAGAACAAAGAAGGAGGAAGTTACGACGAATGTTATCCAATGTTATACACCCACATATAATAGCAGCGACTACAAAGATTGGTCTTACAAGAGGCTGCAATCGATAACAGCGAAAGCACCTGACCTTCCTGATGGGAAACCCAAAGTCCAAAGTCGGAATGAAAAAAATAGTTATGTAGAAAACATGTGACAACATTAACTGACTGGGAGAAATGAACAGGAATGGAGGGAGGTTTGAAAATTTATGTACGTTTAACACAGTGGTTATAGGTGGCACAATATACCTTCACAGTCTCATACACAAAGCTACATGAGTCTCACCAGACTACACTACAGAAAATCATGTAGGTCATATTGGCATGGCCAAAAAAATTCAGAAGGACGATGGAAGACGTGAGAACGAGGGGAGGATCTGACATGTCCAAAGAAGCAATGGAGGATAGGAGAAACAGAATTACAAAGGTTCAATAATCCTTCCTTCGAGATACTCACAAACTCAACAAATTCAAGATAACTCTCAATAACAGGTTCCAAGCCTTACAAGATCTACTCCAGGAAGGAAAAAAGTATTGTGGAGGACAACTGTAGATGGACTAAAGAAGTACTAAATTCAGCGTGTTCGGAAAATCTGCGCCGTAACAAGCAACATCATGAGGAATGGATCTCTATGGAAACCCTGGGCAAGATTCAAGAAAGGAAGAATAGGAAGACAATAATCAGCAACAGTCGAAAAAGAATAGAGCAAGTCAAGGCACGAGCTGACTAAACTGAAGCAAGCAAGCAAAAGAAGAAGAGTATTAGAACCTACAAAACAAAAGTACGTAGATGATCTAGGAACGAGAGAGGAACAAACTGCAACAGACGGAAATATGGTACAACGAAGAAACTAGCGGGAAAATATAGTGAACCATAGAGATAGGTCAAGGACAAGGAAGGCAAGCGAATCAGTGAGATTCAAGAACAGAAGAACAGATAAGAAGAATACTTCCAGGAACTCTTGAATAGGCCATCTCCATTGAATCCACCGGATATCAAACCAGCTACTATAGACAATCCTATAGATTACACTCAACCAACGATCGAAGATATCGGGATGGCCATCAGACAAATCAAAAGTAGAGAAGAAGCAGGACCTGACCATATATCAGCTGGAGCACTAAAGTCAACACAGAGGTAAATGCAAATACGCTCCATAAGTGCCAATGAACTGGAAAGAAGGCTACAAAGAAAGGAGATCTGAGCAAATATGGGAGATACACAGGCATCACATTACTATCGGTACCAGGAAACGTTTTCAACAATGTTGCTGAACCGGATGAAAGATTCAGTAGACGTCTACCTTCGAGATCAACAGACCAGATCCTGTAAGGAAAGTTTGTGCACAGACCAAGTCGTGGCATTACGAATCATCATTAAATAATCAGTTGAATGGAATGCGTCAGCAATCATCAACTTCTTTGACTACGTGAAAGCGTTGAACAGCGTGGATATGAGAACATTATGGAACCCTCTTCAACAACATGGTATGAATACCGGAGAAAATCGTCAGCATCATTCGGAATTCATACGATGGATCACAGTGCAAAATGGTGCAGGAGGGACAGCTGACAGATGCATTCCAAGTGAGTACCGATGTCGTACAAAGCTGATTACTCTCCTCCTTCCTCTTTCTTCTGGTGGTTGACTGTATTATGAAGACCTCAAAATCCATCGGAATACACAGAATACAATGGATACAATGGATTATTTAGTATTTTGACTAACGAGAATTTCCAATGCTGACCAATATTATTACGATTTGAGCAGAGTCAGAATCCAACGACAACAGTTGGGCACCAGAATAGTGTCTTTGGAGAACTTGACCTACTTTATGGGACCATAATAGGTTGTTATATATTACATGCTGCGAAATAAATTCTTACATCATATCCAACTAATGAAGTTTATACAAAAGTAAACTGAACTTACTTTATCGACAAATTTCCTTCTTAAACATTAACACGACTAAGAAAAACAACACTTCTGTTGTTCTAGAAGAGCAATACGTACTGTTCTACAAATAGACTAATACCGCCCTCAAGAACGATTATATATAACCTTCTTGAAAGTCTGCCTTAAAAACCATTAAAACAAAGTACAAATTTGTCCTGTTTACGCTATACTCTCATGATTAAATACTACTAAAGTGGATTTTTTGTCGTATTCATTCGATATAAAAATGTAATTGAGAATATTTTAAAGGTTTCCATGACGTTGATTTGATATAATCTACATCACATTTTTAATGGGTTTGTCGACTGATGTTTACAGCCGAGAATCAATAACACGATAAACCTTGTCTCTGAAATTAGGTCTGTCTATATGACTTAATAAGATTGTTCAACTTTCATGGAATTAGTAAACTCCATATTCCTTAAAATCAGGATCTGAGTAGTAGGGAAATAACTGTCGTTTCATAGAAGCATAACTCTTGTTATGACTGGAAAAGAGGATATCTCATTAAGATATCGGAAAAACGAGACTTAAGCAAGTGTGAAAACTACACAGGCATCACATTACTATCGGTACCAGGAAACGTTTTCAACAATGTTGCTGAACCGGATGAAAGATTCAGTAGACGTCTACCTTCGAGATCAACAGACCAGATCCTGTAAGGAAAGTTTGTGCACAGACCAAGTCGTGGCATTACGAATCATCATTAAATAATCAGTTGAATGGAATGCGTCAGCAATCATCAACTTCTTTGACTACGTGAAAGCGTTGAACAGCGTGGATATGAGAACATTATGGAACCCTCTTCAACAACATGGTATGAATACCGGAGAAAATCGTCAGCATCATTCGGAATTCATACGATGGATCACAGTGCAAAATGGTGCAGGAGGGACAGCTGACAGATGCATTCCAAGTGAGTACCGATGTCGTACAAAGCTGATTACTCTCCTCCTTCCTCTTTCTTCTGGTGGCTGACTGGATTACGAAAACTTCAAGATCCAATTGATGCGACGGATAGCTCAGAACCAATTAAGCGATTCGGAATTGGAAGATAAGGTGATCCTTCTATCCTATACACACCAACAAATTCAGTTCAAGACAACCATTTTGACAGCAGCTTGTGCATCTGTAGGCCTCAACATACACAAGGGAAAGAGTAAGATCCTCAAGTACAACACAGAGAACACCAACAAAGTCACATTTGATGGCGAGACTCGGGAAAAGGTGAAAAGGTTCACGTATCTGAATAATATCATTGATGAACAAATAGGATCTGATAAAGGCAAGGGTCATCACGGCAAGGACAGCATTCGTACATTTGGAAAACATATGAAACTCAAAACAACCGTCAACCAATATCAAAGTCACATCCTTCGATACGAACATCGAGACAGTTAGTTCTACTGTAGGGAGCTGAAACTTTGAGAACTACCACAACTATCATCAAAAATGTACAAGTATTTATAAACAATTGTTTACTCAACATACTCAATGTCCGTTGTCCGGATACCATCAGCAACAGCCTACTGTGGGAGAGAACAAACCAGCTTCCAGATGAAGAGGAAATTAGTAGAATACATTGGAAGTGGAATGGATATGCACTGAGGAGATCATCAAACTGCACTACGAGGCAGGTGCTAACTTGGAACCCTGAAGGAAAGCGGAAAAGAAGAAGACTAAAGAACACACTGAGCCGATAACTGGAAGCAGATATGAAAAGTGAGAACAGCAACTGAAAACAACTGTCAAAAATCACTCAGGATAGAGTTAGATGGAAAACTCTAGTTAGCGCCCTATCCTTCTCCATGAGGGATAACAGGCGTAAGCAATTAAGTACAATAGAATAGATAGGGTAAATATACCCAACACAGATACAGATGGAATTCGGGACATGTTCAAGGCGATTTTTTTATGACCAACTCAACTTCTGTTACTTGATGTAAGGCCATAGCGATGGAACAGTATCTTCAGTTTTTATCATGATTGTCAAGGCACACTGTTAATAAATTTAAGAGAGGATTTCGTTGACCACAGCCCTCCGTGTAAGTAGTAGTTATATATCGGAGCGAGTACTGCAGTTTCGGGCTATCTGAGGATATTTAGAATCCACGGGGAAAAACATATTCGTTTTGCTTGACAAACCGTTCTTGTTGTGCCCCGTTTTAATTCAGCGCTAATCTGTCTGTTTTAACGATTCATCAGAAAAGGAACAAACGAAAATTCTGAACAATTATATAATGCCGATACTTCTGATAAACAAATGAGTATGACAAGCTAAATACTAAGTGCCTAATCTATGCATTTCGGTTTTGTAAAACATTCTTACTGAAACGGCATATTATGAATATGACCAACTGATGCTTGTTTTATATCGGAAATGAATGACCATAGATTTGGATAAACACTTGGAAACTATAACCTTTCAGGAAATACAAGTTCGCCCATATATAACTCTTACATCTTTAACGTTGAAACTTGTAAAATACTGTTAGTTTCTATTCATTATAGAGCACGAATTGACTGATAACAAATGAACAGCTTATTATAAACGTCACCGTGCAGATGTATGATATGTGTTTAAGACCTTGTAATTATTGACAGAACTGGACATTCGATCTAAAAAAGTTAATTTTTAATCAAAACATTTTATCCATATGTTGTAATATGTGAAACAAATGTTTAAATCATCTGAACTCGCTCAGCATTCGGTGTTATTTGTGCCTTGCATTTGTCTGAGGTTTTTAAATGAGTCAATCTAGTGTTTTTCAAAATGAATTTTAAACTTAATCAACAGCCACTTCAACTATTTCACAGTTTTTGTGGTGTATGCTACTTATATTGACATTAGTAGTATATAGCGCTAGTCAGGAGTAGAATGTCTGGCAGCAGAAGGTCAAGAAGATCGAGGGTGAAGGAATGGGAACAGAAAGCAATTGGTATGGAAATGCAGGAACATTGAAGTCTGAGACGATTGACTGATATTTTTACAAAAGGAATAGTTAAGTTTGAGACAATTGATTGACATTTTGCAAATAAAGTATTTGTTGTATGGTTCTTAGATTTTATAAAGAGATTCTGTAATTTTGTATTCAAATACATTCAATTGTCCCCAATTGTGTTATCGTACACTGCAGTTACTAAATAAGTCTACATTTCTTGGTGTTAAAGTTAAGGTTGTTCAGTAACGTAGTGAGAATACGTAATCGGTCAAGCTTATTTATCAGTCGTATATTTCACAAACGTTAGAACTTTATCGCAAATAAGTTAGTTATACAACATGTACTCTGATTATGAGTTTCAGTTATAAGCGAAAATCACTTTAAAATTACCTGCTTAAGTCACTTAACTCTGTCAAATACTAGTATGTAGCTTTACAGTGAATTAATAAAGTATAGAGACCATAATGTATCACCCAGAAGTTAGTACTTTCACTATATTAGTTTGTTACTTATGGATAAGAGTGTATTATTCCGATTGCTTAATCAGAGACAATCCTATTTCACAAATTAGTTTGTAATCCTAATGAGAATTAAAAATGTGAACTAGTTTACCGAACTTTATTTCCTTCCACAGAAACGTTTATGTTTATGCATTCAAAACCTTTATATATAAAACATAAATTCTCTTGTATTCAAAGGTGTGAGTAAACATAAATAAATAAGATCTTTAAAATTTTTTGGCTGAATAGATAAACTGTTTGTGAAAACCTTTACATATCTGGGCAGCATCATTGATGAAAACGGTGGATCAGATGCAGATGTGAGGGCGAGGATCGGCAAAGCAAGAGCAGCATATTTACAACTGAAAAAAATCTGGAGCTCAAAACAATTGTCAACCAACACCAAGATTAGAATTTTCAATACAAATGTCAAGACAGTTCTATTGTATGGGGCGGAGACGTGGAGAACTAGGAAAGCCATTATCCAGAAGATACAAGTGTTTATTAACAGTTGTCTACTCAAGATACTTCGGATTAGTTGACCAGACACTATAAGCAACATTCTACTGTGGGGGATAACAAACCAGATTCCAGCGGAGGAAGAAATCAGGAAGAAGCGCTGGAAGTGGATTGGGCACACTTTGGGGAAATCAGCTAATTGCGTCACAAGACAAGCCCTCACATGGAATCCTGAAGGCCAAAAGAGAAGAGGAAGACCAAAAAACGCATTACGCCGAGAAATAAAGACAGACATGAAAATAATGAACAAAGGTTGGATAGAACTAGAAAAGAAGGCCCAGGACAGAGTGGGTTGGAGAAATCTGGTCGGCGACCTATGCTCCATTGGGAGTAACAGGCGTAAGTAAAAAAAGTAAAAGTAAGTAAGATAAACTCTCTCGAATTAGTTCGCTATTCACGATAATATAGAAAAGAATTAGATTCATCTTTCAAAATGTTGTTAAGGATGATCGTGAACACGCTTAAATGAATTGAATGAAGCAATAAAGGATTCGGAAATTTCAAAAAATTCTACCAATATGTACCAATACTCCTATCTGTTCTGATCATTATTCATTTGATGTTTCTTGTATATAAAAGTCACAATTGATTGATCACTGGGTGGTGATCAATCTCATGCGTGTCAGGTCCTTAGTGCTGATCGAATGCTATCGATCAAGTTGCAATGTGGCCACCAGTCTAGGTGGCTCGACACTGCGGGCACTATATATATTAGGGTAAAATGGTGGTACACCTTGCTGACGAGTGCCAAGTAGCACGAAACCCTGGTCCAGGGTTTCCTGTTGACCACCTCCAACCACCATGTTACCCTAATGTATATAAAAGTCTCAAGAGCTGTCTCATAGAAAGATGGAACATCTTTATATCAAATCATATCCCATTAGAAAGTGATCAGTTACAATGTTTATTATCAACAAGAAAACTTAAAACTTTACGTATAACCAAAAAGTACAACAGTCATTTTTCCAGATGATGAAATAAAACGCAATGAATGAGTATTTCTCATGGTCTGTGCCTTGTGAATAAGCTATTAAGATTTAAATTTTAAAGGAGTGGTTAGAACATTTCAAAGTAGTGAGTTTAAAAAAATGTTTGAATAGATTTTAGTTGAATTTTTGGTTCACAATGATTCTTTAATTTAAATCTATCTTAACAACTACCTTGAAAGTAAATAATTCACTTTTAAAAATAAGAAAACTTTGAAAAATTGTAAAGTATCCCTTTATATATGTGAAATCAGTGACTTCATCTTGTAATTTTTATCTTATTTCAAATGATTTTCTCTTTACAATTTTTACCTTCAATTATTACAATGTTGACTCATCGTTTGAAAATACTCTGTAGCTTAAAAGTACTATAATATCTTATTATTGTAACTAACTTGAATAGTGATTCTTAGTAGAAAAGACTTTTGATTAATAGTGATGTTTATTTTCAATACTGCAAAAATCTATACAGTATCCTATATATATATATATATATCCAGAAAACTCCGCCCTTAGCTCCTCCGGGGGCTACTGCTGGTCACAAGCCCGGATAAAGGAGGAGGGTTGGGCATAGGGTTAGCGACCTCATCCCGTAGAAAACCAACTCGGTAAAAAAACGCTAACCAGAAGAAATTATCCAAGTAATATGTCCAGAAGATATTAGATTTACTTAATCATTATAGAAAACTGATAAATTTTTCCAGTTGAATGGTTTGTTTACGACGAACTGAATCAAGTGTTGTTAGGTGAAATAAGAAAACAATTATAAAAGAAACATTACATATTGAAAGAAAAATAAATAAGATGAAGAATTAATCAACGTAAAACTGTTTTACATTTTGTTGTTGTTGTTCATTTTCAACTGTTTTATTCTATCACTGTTCCTAGATACTATAATTAGTTGCTTTATATTCTTTTGATTCATAGATTGAAAGTTAGGCATTTTATAATACTATGCGCTTATTTATAATTGTCGATAGGATAACTGAATAAGCTAAAAAGAAAACGGAAACAATATGAACTGATGTGTTTATGTATATAATTCGAAGGGAAAAAAAATGCTCACATAATCAAGTACTGTACAGAATTTTTTTATGGGAAAAATAAAAACATAATTTTCAATTATACAATGAAACCAAATTAGTTTTAAAAAAAGTAAATAAACTATATATGTATATGTATTTATGAATAACAAATAATCTATTTCTATGAATAATGTGCTTCTTCTCCAAGATGAGTAAAAAATTCAACGGAATCATTACTTTGATGACCACAACGATTGCATAAATAAGGATCAGAATGACTATGAAATCCCATATGTATATCATATAAAGTACGTTGACGAAAGCGTATTTCACAAAATCGACATTCATGAGTAAAATCTGAGGAATCTTTATTATTATTATTATTATTATTATTATTATTATTATTATTATTATTATTATTCAAATTATTGTCCATTATGGTTGATGACGATGATGATGATGGTATGATTGACGACTTAATAGTTTGTGACTCTATTAGATGAGATTTTCCAATATTTTTATCATTTCTAATAATTTGAAGATCTTGTTCATTAATTTCAGAAGTGTTTAATTTATAATCATATTCAATTGGTCTATGAAATGTATCACAGTCTATACTTTTTTTATTACATGATGTAGAGGATAAATCTAGAGCTGATTCAAAGTCACTAAATCCAGTTTTATTTGACATGATCATTTTTGTTTTCTCCAAGTTCTTATTTAATTCTTTATTTGTTTCAATGATTTCCATAGATTCTTGAAATGGGATTTCTTTTCCTTGAAGAAATTTATCTTTATTCGATAGGGTAACAATATTAGAAGGAGTAGATGATGAACAAATTGATGAATGATTTAATTCATTTATTGAATGAGTAATTTTTGTATTTGTGTTTAAATTAGATGAATTAATGATTGGATAATTTAATTCAGAAACTTTTGTTTGTATATAGTTACTACAATTTGATGATGTTAAAGAAGTTGTTACGGTACTTTTACAAAATTCAATTGATGGTATTGTATGGGGAATATCTGTTGTACAAATAGAATTAGATGGTGTAAAATTTAAATCAGTTAATTCAGATAAATTTGCTGAACTAGATGAAATTAAATGAGCTCGACTTAAATCACCACATTGCATTGCAGCCATAAAAGCTACCATTGATGAATATGCAGAAACGGAATAATTTAAAAATGGATCTGAAGTTACAGTTACACATTGTCCTTCAATTCCATTTGAATTACAACCTATTGGATTTGTATAGGAATTCATAATTGTATTACTGTTAGTAATTGGTGAATCACTAAATGAACTAGTAATTAGTATTGAATCTGAAGTTATCGAATTAACTGTTTCCATAAACTTCACCGGAATAGTATTTGCACTAGTAAGGGTTGGGAATAGTACAGGTGTACTTAAAGTTGAATTTGAAAATGAAATGTTATTTGATTCTGTCGTTACTAATGTTTGGAATCCAGACATTGACTGTCTCCTGTTAAATGATGAATCACAATTTATGTCCACGGGTATATTCATGGAGTTTGCATTTTCCATAGTTTGGTTTTGATATTCTTTATTTGGAGTTGTATTTTCACTTGTTGAACATTTAGATGTTGTACTAGCATGTGTAGCTTTTTCAGAGATATATTTTAATGTTGACGACCCTTTCATTCTAGTTTTTGTTGATTCTGATGAATTGCGACGTCTACGGTGTGATTTTGAATTACCATGTCGAATATTCGGTCCACGTTTCACATTCATCAATTCTACTGTATTATCATAAGGTGGTAGACTTCCATCAGAATTTAAAACTACAGCTCGCTTATGTTCATGTTTTGTAAGGTGTAATTTTAAACTATGACAATATTTTGTAGCATAATGACAATTTGCACAACGATATGGATAAACATTTGAATGAGATTTCATATGACTATTTAACATTGACTTATTGACACATTCATAATTACATTTTGGACATTTGTAAGGTTTAGATCCCATATGATTACGCATATGATATTCTAAATGATGTTTATATTCTGTTATAAAACAGCACAAATGACATTCTAACCGTTTATCTTCTTTGATATGGATACGTAAATGGCGCCAAAATTCATCCTATCAAAGCAGAACAAAAATACTATTCCTGAACGAGAATCGATGAAATTTCATAAACTTGTTATAAAAGTATAGAAAAATATACTACACATACGAATGCCTACGATTCACTGATAGTTTCGAGAAATAGTTTCAAGGCATTTGTTGTTGTAGACTATGCTAGAGGACCTACCAGTAGGTCATAATGTTGAAGATAAAGTTCCATCAGTAAATATCTCTAACTTCATTTTATTTCGTCATTCATGTGTGTCGATAATGATTTTACATCATTGAAAGGATATTCATATAATGTTGAAAACTTTTTCTACTACTTTTTTAGTGACTTGTCAGTTTGACATAATTTCATTTAAATCTACATAAAATAGCCGAATACTATACTGATGTCTTAAAGAAGTATAGACATGAAATTGTTTTAGAAAATCTGGTTTTCTTAGACTATAGGCTTTTTGAAATTTATTGTCAGCGAAATAATAGTATTCCATTGATCAAAGATATTTTATTTTTGAACTTAAGAATTGAGGCAGCTCATCAGTTTAGATTCCTCAAATATAACTCATATTCATTAAATAATCACGAGCAAATGAGAATGTGGAGTTTGCTTTTTGTTTGGACAGACATCCGTTACAAGTAAAAACTAGATAATAAATTTTAAACCTAAGACAGTTATTGTTTCAACATTCAAGTGAGTCTTAGAGACAAGAATTAATTCAGCGTGTCGCTTCATTTTTAGAGTTAAGGAATATCTATCACTGAGATGTTTGTATCTGAATTTTCACTGACAAAAATTTCAAACTGTATTGATTATCAATAATTTCTTAAATCTTGTTTAGGATCATGTCTTCACCATCCACATGAATACGAATCTATCTAATCCTATTCTCACTACAAACTAACGTCAACTGGGAAATTATAATTTTAAAAAATCAGGCAACATTCTCTCTCAAATTGGTCTGAATTAAAAGCAAAGAGAAATCAAAACATGCCTAAAAATTCCATGACATTCATATGAAATAATAAAGCTTTTGGTAAGGATGTCATTTTTTTCCTAAAATTTCTCGACAGTGAATACTTTCAAGTTAATATGAGGTTATTGAATGAAAGGAAACACAATGACTTGTAAATTAATTTGCAACATCGTACACGTTGTAAACTACATTTTTCAAAACTTTAGCATGGGCTAAGCTGCAGTTTAAAACAACTTAACTATTGAAATATAAAAGTGGATCAGTAGAAATAGAGAATAGTTAAATTTAGATTGCGAATAAAAAACAAAGATCTGTATAATGAAATTTTTAATTGTTTGGATTATCTCTCTGTTGGTATTTTGTGTTCATGTTTAGTAGTCATAGTTGCCATATTTGAATCCTGTGAGGATCGCCTTGGTAAAGACAATCTGTCCTCAACTCATGGATGCCGGCACATTTAGCTGATGAGTCCCGAATAGGACGAAGCTTGTATCCTGAATTTCACAATTAGCCACATTCCACTTATCCTTTCTAGTAACCTTCTTAACCTTTTCAGGTTTTATTTGAGAGTAATGACATAAATTGGTTATTTCGCATAGTTGGCTAACTTAAATTTCGTTAGAATTTGTTTAGTTGTATAATTTTTCAAATAAGTTAGACTAGAAACGGTGTTATGAAATGAAAA
This sequence comes from Schistosoma rodhaini, assembly GCA_944470415.2. Taxonomy (NCBI): domain Eukaryota; kingdom Metazoa; phylum Platyhelminthes; class Trematoda; order Strigeidida; family Schistosomatidae; genus Schistosoma; species Schistosoma rodhaini. The sequence goes on from OX104044.1 coordinate 57,922,593, forward strand.
AGAAATACTAATTTTATTGCACAATATGTAACCGCCTTTACAATAAAATTAATAGTAATGAAGACTGTTAATGACAAGTTAAAAATAAAAATAAAATGTTTAATCTGTTTTGTTCAGTGACTGATGTATGCCGTGAATTAAAATAAATCAATGAATGTGTACATTAAATGCCCCCAAATGCCTTGGTACGGCCGAGAGTGGGGAGAGTCACCTCTCCCTCTCGAAATGCTCTCATATGGCCAGCGAATATATAGCCTCTGCCAGGGAAGTCCTACTCACTGCCTTCTCGTGGCACCGGTGTTGTTTACGAAAGTGAGAGGACAAAAAGCGAATGTCCGGCGCTTTAACCGGGTTGGTGGACATGGAGGGTCCACCTAGGGGAGTTGGAAAACCCTGATTGCAAACCAATGGTGCACATGGGCTTTAGTATCCTGAGGGAACAAATGGCGTACGAATCAATCGTTGATCACCGGCTACCATGGGACTGTATCTCCTCACGATGCTCCACTGCCTTGTGGACTAGACCTTCATGTCAGAGGCTCGGCGTGTGGCCCCCTAAGAAAACCACCTGTTTCAGTCTGGGCACCTGGGCAGTATCACAGCCCTCACACAAATCGAATGAGATTTGTGAGGCGCATATTTATTTAGTGCTTCCTTGTACCAATATTTATGTGTTTAAATAAATAAATAATAAATAAATAAATACATTAATAAATAATAAATAAAACTGAAGATACACTTAGTATTGTTTGTTTAAATCTTGCCATTGATGTTTAGGACTGCAATTGATCATTCTCTTATTGACATATGTGCATAATGTGGAAAGATTCAAACAAACAATACTAAGTGAATTTAAACTTCATCTCATTGCACAAGCAAGTGGCTATCAGAACTCAGTAGCTGAGTGGATAAAGCGATGGCATTTGAAGCGAACGGTACTGGGTTCGAGTTCCAGATTGAACGTCAACTCTGAGATGCAGGTGCATCCAGGTGACGAGTCCCAAATAGGACGAAACGCACTTCCTGGATTACACTGCTAGTCACTATCTATCTTTGCTTATAAAACTGAAGATAGATCTGAACATCAAAAGAATTTAAACAAAATTTAGTTATCATCCTTATATAAGTCATTTTTAATAATCAAATAAGTAAAAGAGACCATAGTCAAAAAACATGTGGTAAGAAGTTTTTCAGAGCAAAACAAATTGACAGGGATGGAATTTAAAAACACAATAACATATGAGTTTTTTAAGCTTAAACAAAAAGTAAAATTTGTTAAGTTTAGATGAATCGCAGACTTCGTCTTCTCGTTGTATTATCTAAAATTATCAAATAGACTAACCATTTGTTGACTCGAGTTTACTTGTTATGTAGTTCCTTAACCTTTCTGTATTAACTAATCAGATAAACATAATCTACATAACCTATTTGAAGATAAGACAAATTGTTCATAGTTTCATAGATGAATGATCCCTTACATTTAACAATCTTCCATTTACTCATAAAACATTATCAATTTGGATCAGTATGTGGATACTTCTAGGTAAAATTAATCTATAATTTCAAATTATCATCTTCAGTAATGTAGTACGGAATCTTAGTAGGGATATTGCGACTTTAGAATATTTTCTGTTATAAACAATTACACATAACGAATAATTTTATTATCAAAATCTCATATAAAATTTACCTTTGTATCAGTCACAAAATCACATTGTTTACATCGTTGCAATTTTGAACGTATAGATCTGATTGTTTTACCAGAGAAATTTTCCGGTGGTACATCGGAATGAAAATCTTTCATATGACGTTTTAAACGACCTTCTGTACGTGAAGTATAATCACATTTTAAACATTTATAATCATAATGTGATAATAAATGGTCTTGAAATTCTTGTCTGTCACTTCCTAAAATGTAAAGTGATAAAGGAAATGAAAAAATTCGTCAGACACTTGATAATATGACTAATAATTTAACTAACTAAAAGAATGATTTCATTATGAGCGTAGAGTGAGTGAAACGAGGTGAGCGATAGTATTAAAGATTATAAAGCCTATCCCTTGAATCTTGAACTTTTCGAAGCAGTTATTGCTATATAACAGAAATCTCGTAGATATTTGGTTCTACTGAGATTGTAGGCATGGCGAAAGAGCTTTGAAATTTTGTTTCGTTATTGGTGACTCTTTGAGTTTCTTTGCTTTTAGTGTACCTTTGCAACTAATCGTTTAGCTGGTAAAGTTCTGATATGTGTCTGAAGATACTGATTACGTATAATTCATATTTAACTACATGTATATGTTGTTTATTATTCCAATTATGTGGATGTTAAATACAAATCGTTTGTACATGGTCGTTTGACTGGATGAAAGACGTTGGTAAACTAAGCTCATATATTTTAAAAAACTTGATATCATATGGCAAAGTACTTCAACTGGCTACATGAACGATACAATAAATTATAGACCTTCTTAATAGGGTAATTGAAATTTGAATTGACAGAGTCATATAGAATCACTCATTCTTTTAGTTATATGATTAATACTTGATTTGAAACTTTTTGGTCAGCTACTTCAAATTGTGTTGTGTTTTGTGTGTATCTCTTTAAAGTACGATACTACATTTTACGGACTCCAAACTGTTCTATAAAATCAATCAATCAGTAAATTTAATGAAGATTTAGCAGCAAGCCCATAGATAGTCTCCGCTTTTCTAGTATAACTATCAACAATAGTAAATTTTATTTATTAAAGATAATTCCATCACACTTTTTCAATCTGTGTATTTATACCACATTTCTACGTTAATCCGGATAATTTCACAAATGCTTCATGACTCGTGCTGTACCTAGTTAGTAAATTGTAAGGAACTACTTCCATATGAACATATACATAACAGACTTCTTTACATCCTAATACCCAATATTCACTTTGACTGTAATAACAACAAAACTCGGTTGCCTTAAGAGTAACCTCATTAAAAAATAAAGTTCATTTCACTTTTTATTTTGTTTTGTTTATTATAACATTTTAAGAAATTTGATCAACTGATAAGTCATGTCTAACAAGTCATACAAGTGTTTATAATAAACTTACTGGTATACAGTTGTATAAATAAACATTTTTTTCAAACAAACAAACAATAACAATATTTTTTTGTTTGTTTATCTGATTTATGTTAAAATATGTTCTTTTACGTTTAGATTATGTAATCAACTTGAATTAGAGAAGCTGTGACATATTGATGATAAATATACTAAAACCATTTTTGTATATTTTTATGAAATGTTCGAGTTACAAATAGTAAATAGTAAATAATTTTAAATTTAAACCTGTTAAAATATTTTCAGCTCCATCAAGTAAAATCAATAAAATTATCTGCTGGTTAACTGTTCGCACACAAGACTAAAGGTCCCGGATTCGAGTCCTGTGTGTAGGATCGTGGATGTTCACTGCTCAGGAGTCTCATAATAGGACACCGGTAGTCAAAGATTTTTCCATTGTCCTGCGTCATGTCTGAGTTAATATCTCACTAGCCGTATCCCCTCTGAATTGTAGGTGAATGAACAGGGATTTCTTCTTAATCATTTGTATTTCGCCTATTTTCACCTTCGTCATCACATATTTAATTATGAACTTTCTAGGGTAACTGTTCTCCCTAAAAGTATTATGCAAGATGTTTAGCTGATCTTCAACTATATCCGCAAAACATATAGAGCGTATTCGGTAACTAAGGGTTTTGATCAAGTTTCGTCTGTACTGTAAAGGTACAATGCCAAGAAAAAGTGTGTTCTGTTTTGTTCAGGTATTTTTTTGTTTAAATTCCTTTTTAATGATTCGTCCGCTCTCTTAGTTAAGAGAAGATCCAAAAAGTGTATTGGACCATCACTTTTTTCTTCAGACGTAAACTGAATGGCTGGATTCATTCTTAGGGAGGACGGTTACGCTAGAAAGTTTATGATTAAATATATAATCATCTTATATGACAGACATTTATTCTGTTCATGGATGTTAAATTTTCACTTTACATATATACAGATTCAAGTTAACTTTCTATATGAATCATATCAACATTAACAATTTTATTCCATTTGGTTTGACAATCCTAAATTTACATGCTTTAAACGATGTACTTCACCCTTAACCTGGCCATTTTTGTCAGATTACTAATCTGGACATATAATTGTAGAAGCTGAAGAGAATTTATCGAAAAGAATATTCTTCGTTCAAATATTAGTCTTTTTATATGATGGGGATCTTTAAACGATTAAAATGAAGTATTGACTGTATGATTCACAGATTTTCTCAATAGATTCTGTAGTTTTATATTCAAATACATCCGATTGTGCTCATTTGTGCTCTCATTCACTATACTATCATTAATTTTTATGTTATAGACATCTGTGAGTAAACTCATTGATTGAATTTTATTATAATCATTATTGTTTTAATAAAAAAAGGAAAGCATTAGTCAATTGAAGCTAGACCACCAAGGAAAACCTGGAAGTACTGGACGACCACAATAGGACGAAATGGCAGCTTCAATTGACTCATGCTTTCAACTATGAAAATACTGAAATCTCCACAAAACCCCTTCTACAAAAAAGAAACCTAAAATTGGTTTCTTTTAAAATAAATAAAAAAATAAAAACTTATGATATCGACGTAGATTTTCCATCATTTATAAAAATTTATTTTATTTATTCAACTTTTTCCCCATAGATTTTCTTGTAAATGAACCAATCATAAACAAGATAATGACAAATCTACCTAGTTATTTATTTATTTACTAACTTGTATATCATGTTTTTAATGAGTTTATCTATTTAACTTTATGCTTAGTTATTTACTGTTTGTATACATTCCTTTTTTTTCTTTGCTTCTGTTCAGTTGTTCCACTTCATCATCATCATCACCATTTATTCATCCTTTTTTTCCTTTATCGTATGATTGTTAATAAAACTTTTTTTCATGATTTTCTTCAGAGTTTTTTCTTTATTATCATTTTTTTTGTTTTTTTATCCTTATTTTTATTAGTTTAAATATTAGAATACATGAATACTCCTTTGTATTTTTCGTGTTATTTTTATTTTATAAAAAGAGAGATTGTTTTATCACCTGTACACCTGATGCTTTTGAAAGACATTTTATGCATGCAATCCTATTCTATATTTATATATATACAGATATATAACTTCTGAATCCCTATACGTGAACATACAAACATGTATATGACTACTTATTTCTATTCTGAGTAAAAAAAAATTTCTGTTTTACTCTATTACTCCTAATAACCTTTATTCTGTTATTCTAATGTAATATGCTAATATCTTTTTTTGACTAATAATAATAGTAATAATAATTATTATTATTATTATATTTAGTTTTTGGTATTTTTAAGAAAAAGAATTTTAGTTAAATTAAAAATTAAAAAAAAAGTTTTTATCTATAAAATTCATGAATGAAACTGTAAAACATGAATAAAACTATTTTAGAATTTTAAAAATAATTTTTAATAATAAATCATAATTTTATATAGTTGAAATCATGAGTCAATTGAAGTTAGATCACCATGGAAAATCTGGAAGCATTGGATGGCCATTTCGTCCTATTGTGGGACTCTTTATGATTTCAAACTATATAAAATTATTAAAATATTCACTAAACCCCCTTTTGATAATAAATAGTAAGTAAGAATGAAAATTAATGAAATTGTTATTCTAGTTTTTATTTGTTATTCTTCTTTTAACTGAAGTAAGCTTTCTTGGCCGTAATTTTTTTAAATACTGAATTGTATCACTTATTATAGACTAATTTTGTTCACTTATTTCTTATTCACCGTTTGTTGGGTGGTGTGTACTTATTATGGTTCTCAGTTGTACCAGTATCAATCCCCACTGTTGTTGCTACCTTAACGTGGTGGTCTGGCTTGTCTATCGAAATGAACCAATCGAGCTATACTGGCTAGTCGGTTGAGGAGCAGTAAGACTAAAAGCAGCAAACCCAAGGTCCGAGTGCGAAGTCGTACTACTGACTGTACAGAGGTGTGACGGCAGTAAGGCGTTTCCTTCAGACAACGAACATAACAACAACGCTGTCTTCCCACAAAGAAAGGGTGGGGCTGGAAAAGGTCAACCCTAAAAATGCACAACTTGCCTTATCCCACGTATATCCGTCTTTGACGGTAAGGTCTCAACAAGTACGGAGCTAACACGAAATTTACTCACAAATAGATCGTGTCTGACCGACTTCAAGCAGTTGTACTTTGGGCTCTGAGGTCAGGCTCTCAGGTCACTAACACCACCCCTAACCCAATTTCCTTCTCAGGTTCCTTCCACAATGTGGGCAACATGAAAGTGAGAATCGCCCTCATATCTCTAACAGCACCCAAGGTCACTATATTCCATGATTGACCAGTATCAATGTGAATCGAGTAAATGTAATAAACTTAACTTCGTAAACACGATGAAAATCAGCGTTATAGGGTCTAAAATGGTCTAAGAAACTATTTAGCTACTGATTCAAAATTCAGTGGAAAAAGTTAGTTAACCTGTAATGATGTAAATAATAATCACTTTTATCGAATTGACTGACTATATTGAATATTGTTACTTTATGAAAAATGTAAGATGACAAGTGTTGAACAGATTAGGAGTGAGCAGATGAACTTATATCAGATATTGAATTGATTCTATATGTTTTCTTGTTTAATGGGATACCAAAAAGAAAAGTTTTTTTTATTTACATTTAATAAACAGTCAAAATGATAACTTATGAGAAATAATATTTTTAATAATTGTGATGTAATAACATTTTACTTCATGAGAAGTACCTTCATCCTTTTATCATAGTATAAATTTATGGTTATTTTACTTCAATGATCTTTCACAGTCATAAAGTTATTTGATTGTAAATTTTGTGGGGACTACATAATGAGGTGTGTACATATCACTGAAAATAAGGACAATCAGATTAAGTAAGTCATGTTCAGCATATGACGTAAAAGTCATAAACTGTAATAAAAGGGTTGTTTACTGGGCTATAGTTTTAATTGGTTAACTAAATAAAATTAGTTCATGACAAAAACTAACTTGAATGGTAATGAAAATAAATTAGAATCCTTTTTTTAATGTGATTAGTTCTTACTAAACTCCATACTGCTCATACATTTTTCTATAGTTGTGTAGACGATATTAAGTTATTTCCAACAAATATAACAAATAGAAATTTACATATTGTAAAGAAATACACGGTAAAATATTTAATCACTCTTAGTTAAAGTATGGTTTAAAGCAACATATTTATTAAAAATAAAGGAACGCATGTTAGTCAGTTGTCAGTTATAAGTTTCAATGTGAGTTAATGATCAGGTTCACTATTTATTGAGTTCTGTAATATGGCGGGTAAAAATTAAATCAAACAGGGAAATTGAAATGTTATTGACCGGTAAGCAACCTACTGTGTTCATATTTTCAAATCACTTATTTCTTTAAATTAACTCGTACTCATTTTGATTTTTTACGATTGTATGCTACTTATGCTGACAGATATAAGTAGTATGCAACCGTAATAGAAAATGAAATATCTATCAGCAGAAGATTGAACCGAAGAGAACAGAAAAGAAATCGGAGAGCAGTCAAAATAACAACAGATCTGGAGAAATAATGGAGTAGATAAAGAACATCACAAAGAAAATGTGCAAATGATGTATTTAATATGTGATTTTTATACTTCACTAACCGATCGTGTAGTTTCACATTAAACAATCTATCCGTTTTTTTCACCTAAGTTCTCATTTGCTACAATGCTTTTTTCTTAAGTTTGTCATTTTATCTCCTTTAATTATGTGACTGTTTTTTTTATACTCGATTATTTGATGGTGTTCTATCATTAGTTCTTGAGGAACCATCAATGAATTTATCAAGTCGGAAAGTTAAACAAAACATTCATATGCATAACACATTTCTACACTTTAGTAGACTGTTATGGAAAAAGTTTCTCCTTTTAGTTTGTAACACAATTATTAAATCTTGTAAATGTTATTCTAACTAATATGATGGATTATCAGCTTAAAATCATTCAAAAGCTTTTTTGGAATAAAATTTATCATCGTTTAATTTCTAGATAAATAGATCATTTTAATATTATTAGGTGGAGGAAGAAATTAGGATTAAGCTCTGGAGGTGGATAAGACACACAACGAGAAAAGCAGTCAACTGAGTCACAAGGCAAGCTCTCACATGGAATCCTCCACGCCGAAGGAGAAGAGGAAGACCGGAGAACACACTACGCTGAGAAATGGAAACATACATGAGAAGAATGAAGAAAGGTTATATAGAACTAGAAAGGAAGGCCCAGGACAGAATGGGTTAGAGAACTATGGGCGGCAGCCTATGCTCCATTGGGAGTAACAGGCGTAAGTAAGTAATTTTGCTAATTTTAATTTCATTGGTCATCGTTTTCAATGATAATTAGTTTAATAGTACGAATAATCTATTTAGACTTTAATTATTCTATTCACTCTAATAAATGTGAATTTGAAAATCAACAAAAGTAAGAAACAATAAATTCAACGTGACAACCTCAAGAATTCTGTTAAAATATAATTCAGACTTTTCATGAACACCGATTTTACTAATAACTAAGTCATAAATAATGCCTTGAAAATTTCGGTCTTGGCATTAAATCTAAAAAATGATTAAGACTGTGAAGTAATTTTTGAACTGACTAATGATTGAGTTCTAACATCATAAAGAATATATATTACACTACTGTCTCTATATTTTAGTTAAAAATGTTTAAAATTTCCTCAATACAAAAGTTAAAGGTAAACACATATTTATGTGATACATATTTCCAGATAAATATACAATGTCTAGATGCCTTAATAATAATTACCAGTATGGGGTTGTGTAGATTGTTAAATATTTTATTGAGAACATGAATTGATGTTAAACCACTAATGAAAACCTGGTGGTGATGAATGGGTCCGCAGCCATTCATAGATTGATGTAAGTTAAACATTAACACCTTGCATGCCGGCCACCTCAGGGGTCTACAGCGTAAACGTTCTCCAGCGAGACTGAAGATCCTGAATCCCGTGTGCAAGATCATGAATGGGCACTGTTGGGCAGTCCCGTACTAGGACGAAACAGCCATCCAGTGCTTCCAGATTTTTAATGGTAGTCTAACATCATTCGATTCATGATCTCAATCAAAAGCTCTAATAATTCATTAAATCATCATACAATCAGTCACTACCCTTCAGTATTTATTTAACTGACTAAAATGGATTTGATTATGAATTACAAATGTACTGGTACGGCCGAAAGTGGGGAGAGTCCGCCCTCCCTCTCGAAATGATCTCACATGGCCACGCGTATATAGCCTCTGCCAGGGATGTCTTACTCACTGCATTCTCGTGGCATTACTGTTGTTTACGAAATTGAGAGGACGAAAAGCGAATGTCCGGAGCTTTAACCTGAAGAAAATAGTTAACATTTGTCTAAATGAATTCAAATAGTATATGAATGTAAACATCTACATAACTAGAAAAAAAGTTATTATGGTTTGTTCATTTATTAGATAATTAATTATTTATTCAGGAAATATCTTTTCAAATTTGATCTAATTCAATGTATTAAATATATCAATCTCAAATAAATTTTGTTTTAATTATTTCATTCTTCAATTTAAAATGTTCAATATTCTATTCAACTTTTAGTCATCATCATCAATGAATGAAAGAATGAACCAAAAAAAAATTATTCTAATTTTTTAGGAATTTTTTTCCCTCAACAAAAAAAGCAAAAAAAAATAAAAATAAAAGGTAAACAAGGGAAATATAAAAAGAAATCAAAGTTTCAGGAAATAAGCAAATGATATTTTTAGTTTTTGTTTTTTTCTCTATGTCATTATCGTTTTAAGTTTCAGTTTTCCCTTTTTTTGTGTGTGTTTGTTTGTTTTTTTCTATCTTGTGCGCACTTTTTAAAAAAAAATTTAAATGAGTTTAAAAGATAAAAATAATTTTTTATGCATAATTTTTTGTAGAAAAACAAATAAGTTTTTTTTTAATTGTGATCCTATATTAGATTAAAGGAAATAGTAAAGAGTTAACTTCTTTTTTTCCGTTCTTGGTAAATAGAAAAATAAGATGGCTAAGAAAGAAAAAAAAGGGACCTTTTAAAAAGCTGATTAGTTTTTTTAATAAAAAAAGAACAAACAAACAAAAGATTGATGGTGGATGTAGTTTATGATCAATTAGATAGTTGATATACAACAGAAGTTGATAAACAAACTAAATTACAAGCAGATTCATTGTTTTGTTATATCAAATTGGATAAGGAGAAAAAGTTTGTTTAACGGAATAATGAGAGAGGACATTAAAACGTGTTTTCGTTTTAATCAATCATGTCACTGAAGACATTCAGGGAAAAATAATTTTTTCTCATTGTATATTACCCTTTTTGATGTAGGTCTTTGTAATTTAAGTTTTAGTTCAACTTTAATGATGATCTATATAGAACAACGGTATTTCTTAATCATTAGAATTTCAACTAATTTATTGATAAAAGAACCAAGTTCCAAGATACTGTACATTCCCTTTCTAAGATTAGTTAAATAAATTTATTATCAAGAATTTTACTCTTGAGAAGACAAGTTTTAAGTACTGCTTTTTTGTTGTCATCACTTGTAATACAATCAGTTTACTTTGTTTTATTGTTGCAGTTGTGAACATGATTATTTAGTAGTGAGAATGGATGTTATTTTGTTAGAGATTTGAAAGTCATTTAGCTAGTAGTTATAAATGAGAATTATGATAGAACGATTGTGTGCATCAGGTAAGCAAAATATTTTCTCCATCGAATTGATCAAGTGTCAGTATATTATTCCAGCTAACTTACAGTATATGATTTGCATGTAATATAATTAACTTACAAGAAACTAGTTTACAGAATTTATGTAATTTTTAAAGTGAATCACCTACTTAAAACTGGGTAACTCATTTCTTAAAGTAACTGTTTGTAGCTCCGATCTACCACCGCTCACTTTATTGTTTTCGACGGAATGAAATTTCTATTAATCACTATCAAAGACAAAATGATCTCATACTTGATCATCAAATTCAAAAACAAAAGCTGGGAATCAACTTCATATGAGTCATAAAGAGTAGTCAGTGTTATAATAGTCAGTATTAATTATTCAAATTAGTGTAATTGAATGGAAAAACTCAATTATATAAAGTAACACTCCATTTAACACAAGTTTGTTATTATTTCTTAACGGAAATCATGTTTTGTTATATTCAATAATTTTTTTGATATTTGGTACATGATCATAGAGTCGAAAAAGTGCTCCCAAAAAACAAGATTGGAAGAAGTTTATTATACTGTCAGAAGCTGTTATTTTTTTCAGATGAGATTAGATGATGTTTACTTATTTAATTGCTTAGATCAAATTAAAGTATAATATTTATCTCTATTTTTTTACTATCTTATTGAGCATCATTTCATCTGAAAGTTCATATACTCACTTTATTTTAATGACTTCACTGAATTTACTTTCAATGATAATATTTACAACGAAAATTTATATTATTCGAAGTAATATGCTAGATAAACACTGCTCTTTTATTTGAGGCTGCTTAACTCAAAATTATCAGAATGATGACTTGTGGAGATTATAGTAATTTTAATGTTTGAATTCATGAGCCGATCTTAGCTAGCTTGAAGATAGATTCCTGAAGTTCTAATGAGAAACCGTGACCAGTGAAGTTCAATTACTGTCGAGTGGAGACAGTTATCCACTTCAGACAATGCACGAAAGGTTATTCAAGATCATGAAACTATTGAAGTTAGACATTAACACCGTTAGATGCTGGCCAGCACATTGTTCTGGAAATTAAGTGTCCGAGCGTGATACTGAAAATCCTTAGTTCAAGTCTCACGTGAGGGATCATGGATGCTGACTTCTGAGGAGTCCCATACTAAGACGAGACAGCAGTTCAATGCATCCAGGTTTTCAATACTGGTCTACCTTAGATCGACTCACGAATTCAATTATTACCTCAGAATTCTTAAAAAAAGTTTAATGTATTTTATTTTGTAAGTCACTTGAAATTTCAATTACCATTAAATAATATGTAGCTTATGTATATAAATAAGACTCAATATTAATTAGTAATATCAGAATCTTTTCATAAAATAGAAGATTTTATGCATTAACCATTGTACATTTCAACTATATAAACTTGAATAATAATTTAATCAGCTAGAATGTTAAATATTTTAAATCTAACTTCAAAATAAACCATGAAGAGATTGGGTTTTCTTTTTCTCTTTTTTCTAACAAAACATTTGCCAACAAAAGACAATGAATTCCAATTAATTCTGTTTTATAGAAAAAAAAATTTTTTTTTATGTTTAAGGTAACTTTAAATTGATTGTACATAATGAAAATAGATTTCAGGTGAAATTTGGAAATTTTTCACTGTTTACATTAAACCCGCATTTTCTTCTATACAAGCAAGTTCTTATCAGAATAATACATTTTAGTTTATATATATAATGGTTGACCTAAAACTTGAAAAAAACAGCAACAACTGAATCCTTTCATTGAAGATGGTTACTGTAGTGGGAACAATGATTATTTAATTAAAAGTTTTTTTTTCTAAAAATTAATTTATGTGGAATATCATGAAAAGATAATGTATAAATAGTATGTATTTTGGGTATATAATAATATAATATAGTTGAAATCATGAATCAATTGAAGCTAGACCACCATGGAAAACATGGAAGCATTGGACGGCGGTTTCGCCTTATTGTGAGACTCTTCAATAGTGAGCATCCACGATCCCTCCTCGCGAGATTCGAACCCTGGAGCTATCATTCTCGCGCGCGATCGCTTAACCGATAGACCACTGAGCCGGCATCCAACGGTGTCAATGTCGAACTTCAACCAATCCACAAAATTGAGCAACCATTCATCAATGCCTTCAGTGAGTTGATATCTCGCAATAGACATGGTTGAACTCCACTGATTACTGCTTCTCACTAGAACTCCAGGAAATGCTTTACGGAGCCAGTCACTAGTGATTTATAGTGAAATCACGAAATCATTAGTCAATTAACATCGTTGGATGCCGTCTCAGTGATCTAGTGGTTAAGTGTTTGCGCGCGAGAATGATAGTTCTAGGGTTTGAATCTCATGAGGCTGGATCGTGGATGTGCCCTGCTAAGGAGTCCCACAATAGGATGAAACGGCCGTCCAGCGCTTCCAGGTTTTTCATGGTGGTCTAGCTTCAATTGATTCATGATTTCAACTATATACAATTACTAAAATCTCCACAAAACCCCATTCTGATAAATATTATAATACTTTTAACAGATAGGAGGACTATATTTTCATAGAATATAAAATTGTTGTGTTAAATAGTTTATATTATTCAGGCAATCTTTATTACAGCACAACATTAGTTGGGAAAACACTGAAGACACTAGATGAGTGTTTTACCTTGGATAAAACTTACTAGCAGTATACATTTATGATGACGAAGGGAATTTAGCACAATGAACGGGCAAAGTACATTTAGACACATAAATAGTTCGCTACGGACTACTATTAGCTAAACTTAACAGTATTTTCTGGTCTACACTGACCACATTCGGAACTTTGCAACATGTTCCAGATCAAGGAAGTTACATCCAACTGATCTGTGCACGTGATCAGTACAAATATTAAAAAATTAACTATCTAGATATCAAATAATCACAAATAGTTCGTCAAAAAGCCTTTATTTATACATGATTGGACGGATAACTACTTAATTTTAGAAAATTTATTCTCTCATAGAGTAGTTCTTACAGTTTAGTAACACAGTTCCTAATTGCAAAGTTGAGTAAGGAATAGTCTCCAAAGGATCACTAGTATCGTGGAAAACACAAGTTATGTTGACAATCAGGAGCGAAAAGACTAAGATCTGTAGCTATGATAAAACTTACGAGCAGTGTACATATATGGTGACGCAGGGAACTTAGCACAATGTTTTTGTCATGACAGAATAGATTTTATGCACAACGCCCTGTATTAAGAATTTATGGAATCCTTCTTCAAGCTGAAAATCTTTAAAAAGGTTTGTAATATTTTAAAAGATAACACAAAACTGCATCATCGGCTTGAGTGAGACAATGAATAATCTAAAGACGGTAGGTGATATAGTTTAAGGTTAGTTTAATGTCTTAGTGTTTCTCATTGTTATGTGATAAAAGACAAATCTCAGAATTCACATTCGTTTTTAACACTTTATTTGGTCATTATCGTCAATTAACTATATTTTATTTATATCTGAATTTTGACTTCAATCAGGTACATGAAGAAAGGATTAAAAACTTACCTGTTCTGTGGGTTAGGAAACAACTATCTAGTAACTAAACGATAGAAAATTATGTGGTCATAATATAAATTTATCCAAGTTCATCAAATACAATTCATATTATAAGCTACCATATTTGACGGATATAAAATATGATTCCAACCGCCGATTTTTTTAAACTGATATTCTTCATATGCATTAAAGTACGGTAAAATAAATACATTCTACTCATTTACAATCAAAGACGCAATTGATGGTCAACTCAATAAAGGGCTATTCTATTTTTCAATCGTGTCTAGCGATAGAATCCGAAACATGCATCCCATTTTATTTGCGACTCATAATCTAACTATTAATGCGTTTCACATTGAGATTGGAACCTCCTAGTCAACACATTCTTTAACAGCATCGAAGTGCAAAAATAATCAGTTTGGTTTCATTATCAACAGACAACTGTATAACTTACCTGCAAAATCACATAAATGACAGAAATATAAACCAGCATGATTTGGTTGCATTGAATTTGTAAAGTGTTCGAAATTAACTAAACTCATTTCTTCATCGGATTCATCACCAGATGATTGTGCATCACTACTAACTATTGAATGACCTATGAGGAAGGAAAGAAGGAAGTATAGTTATTTCACTTGAAAGCTCTTTTATTTTCTTATTTATATTATTGACTAACAGAATACTACATCACTGTTTAAATACGAATATATGAGTTACCGACCTACAATTATACATCGGCAACTGTTAAAAGAAACACTTAAATGAATTGTAATTGATATATTGGTATGAAATGCATCTTGATACAATCAAATTTATGGATTCATTCAAAATTCAATGATTTTTTGTGGTGCTCAGTCTGACATAAAATTCTAACGTTTAAGATTAATGGAAACCAACTTCATGGTTCAAATAAAATGAACAATACTCATTCATAGTGTTTGATGACGGTAATATATTCACGAGTAACAATTCCTTAGAGTTATTTGTTTAACAACCTGTTCAGCCGTATAACAAGAACTTTTCAGTTTCCTTACCTATCTAGGTATACTTTAGTTGATAGGTATTTGATGATTAAATGAAAAACACTATTCATCTAAAAATTGTCTTCATGTAAACTACCGACATATGATTATGAAATGATCTAAGATTTTATTGTTAGTAAGATAGTTTAATGGAATATAGCTTGGTTGATTAAAATATTTTAAAATACAATCCGTAAATTTATTTACCTGTTCGATCATCTGTAAATGCATCAGGGGATTGTATAACAGTTGAATTTGCATCAGTATAGTCTAAAAATACATGTTCATTTGTATCTTTTTTAAAACAGTATGCATTTTGGCGCTCATTTGCTTGATGATTAGATACTGAACAGTTGGTATTCCATTGATCGCTTTTTGTCCAGTTAGAAGTAATCATTTGATTATTTAATGTAGTTTTAGTTAAGGGAGAATGATGAGATGGAGTAAGCAGTAAATTCGATTTTTCTTGACAGTGAATATCGGTGTTTTCAGCTGATGGTGGAGTACTGTTCGATGATTCTAATGCTCTTTGTGTTTCAGAGCTAATCTCAAGTGAAGTATGTTCATCAGTATTATTATGAATAGATGTAATCGGATAGCTGGCGCTTATATTTAATTCTGGTTGAGAACATGGATATTGATTCAGACTACCCTTGTAATCACTGAGGCCGCATGAATGATTATGCTTTAATAAGAAGTTGTCGCTGTTTGTTTCTGTGTATTGTTGTACCCCATTCATTGTGTGTACCGTATTTACAATAGCTGATGTTTGTTTATTATCTACACCAGATACATCAAATCTTGAACAGCAATCTGTATTTATAAATTGCTCCTCCTGGTAGGAACTTTGAGCAGATGGGTGTCCTTCTGGAAACAGTTCTTCAGTACTATGTAAAAATAATCAGTAAAAAGTGGTTTAGTTTTTCAAACCGTATCTCACCTTTGGAAATAAATAAGTATGTAAAAGCAAAGTCATTCTATTTTGAATAAACCAGCAGATATTTAAGTAGTGAATTCCTACTTCAGATGAAGGATTCGGGTGAATATCTGTAATTGTGAGTGGACGGCATAAATCTAAAACCTTCATTGTCTTTCTAGATAGTAACACTAAAAATTAGTGTCTACATTTAAATTCTATTCAACATCACACTGCGCTAACTAAGCATTTTCTGATCTGGTATTCTTCAGAAAAGATAATAAACTGAAGTCGATCCTATGAAACGAGTTACCACGTTACCCACTAGAACATACAAATGAAATTAGACAGAATATTTTGACAAGGTTTCAAAGCTATACAAAGTTCAGAGAATCAGTAATTTCACACTTGACTCAGATCTCCAGTAACTGCCATACATGAGATATCCATATATTACACAACTAATTACCATCAAATTAGTCGAATTACTGCGACCTAAAATGTTCGTTTTTTTAACAACTTGATTAAACGGTAAGTGGAAAGTATCTAATCGTGCTATAATTACCAAAATCTGATTTGGTTGTAACTAAACTGATAATTGATCCCCCTGCACCTTTATTTCATGGCGCTTGATTAATATACTGAATTTCCCACAATGTTTCAACAATGTTCTGGACATATACATTTTCAGTATTACAATAATCGCATAGAACTAGTCATGAGTCATACTCTAACTTATATTGCTACTATGGAAATAAGAAATATTTAAGGTATAATTTGTTATGACATTCGACTTAGGATAAGTGGAGATAGAATTTGTCGCATCTTTTTAAATGTTGTAAATAAATCTATTCATATAAGATCAGAGGCTAAGTAACTATATATTATGAACTACCTGAAATGTTGATCACTGTTTAAAATTTAAATTAGTTACTGATAGGTTTGGATGTCACCGATTAATAAGTGAGTACTGTCATGAAGTTGTGTAATGTGGTGAATGTTGATTCGCTGTTATCTGTCCTGTTAACTGTCCTTACATAAGTACAGTATACTTAAGACGAGTTCTCATGTTTGTTTATTCAAGTAAGTACAAACTTAACTATCACTTGCTTTAACATTTAAAAAAATAATAAGTGAAAAACTTCAAAACCTATTTTTATACGTTCACTTAGTTTCCTGCTGGTATAATGACGTAATTTGTGTATCTTTTCTTTTTTGTTCCCTCTTTTAACAAAAAAATAATTCATTTAGTTTTTAGTTAATAGCCGGCTTTATGTTCCAAGACAATGTTTCATTTGACCGAACAACTATGGCAGATGTTCAACTCTGTAGGGGAATGGATAGAGTAACTTTACAACACGTGGTCCTTTTTTTAACTTTTCTTAAAACCACCCATGTACAAAAAGAATTTCTCAAAATAAAACATCACAGTATATTCTTTTTTCTATCCAAAATATATATGACATGTGTACAGACTTTTACACAAATGATTGCGTCATTGATCATCATAAACTTACAGGGTGAGAGAATTTATGATCAGGTCAGGATAGTCAAAACACACAAAAAATAAGATAAATTCTTGGTTTATTGTCTGGACCCAATCATATATATATCCAGCATGACTTGGTTTTTTTCTATTTTTATTATGACCTTTCACCTATTTCGATATAGTAGAGACAAGTTATTGGAGGGGTAGGATAACAGAGAAAATTAAAAATATTGGGGTTTATTCTTCGTCAGCCTGAGGGTAAAAATATATCTTATAGCTTTACCATGATGAAAGTATTAAGGGTAATTTTCCTTTGCATCTTTATGATTATTAACCAAAAAAAGTTATTCTGCCTAATTTGTATAGATTGCGTGCATTCAGAATAACAGTAATTTAACTAAATCTTTTTCACGGTGAATTTAATTTCATAAATTATGTAATTTTCTAATGGTTAAATCATTTCAAAAAAGAAATATTAAAAAAATGTCTCTTTGTGTGTTCAAAGTAACATTGCGAACATGTAAATATTTTTTTTACCAGAATGGGGTTTTGTGGATATTTTAGTAATCTTTAATAGTTGGATTCATGAGTCGAATGAAGCTAGACCACCATGGTAAACCTGGGAGCACTGGACGGCCAACAGGAAACCCTGGACCCGGGTTTCGTGCTACTTGGCACTCGTCAGCAAGGTGTACCAGTAATCTTGAGGGAACTGATGCTCTCTGGCGGATTCGATCCCGTGTCACTCAGCTTCACAGTCAAAGACGTTACCACTGAGCTATTCGGGCCACGTGTCGAGCCACCTAGACTGGTGGCCACATTGCAACTAGATCGATAGCATTCGGTCAGCACTAAGAAGGACTTGACACGCATGACATTGATCACCACCCAGTGATCGATCAATTATGAGCACTGGACGGCTGTTTCATCCTATCGTGGGACTCCTCAGCAGTGTGCATCGACGATCCCACCTCACGATATTCGAACCCAGGACCTATTAGCTTCGCGTGCGAGCACTTAACCTCTAAACCACTGAGCCGGTATCCAATGGTCCTAATGCCTAATTTCAACTGATTTACGAAGTTGAGTGTCACATCCACCATTGTCTTCAGTGAGTTACTATCTCACAACAGACCTGGTTGAAATTCACTGGTCACTGCTTCTCAGTAGAACTCCAGGAAATACCTCTTGAAGGCAGTCACTAGTGAGCATATGTTGATTAGTATTAGAAGGGTTTTGTGGATATTATTCCACTAAGAGAGATCCAAGTGAACGGACGGCATTATACGTTCATTCGTATCATATATGAGTTTTAGCTTAGTGTATAATCTGTATGAGCCATGTGACTTATACCTTACTGTTGGAAATGAAAAAATTCAAAAATCGGTCAAATATTAGAATCGTTAATATTTTAGTCGCTACATGAAATAAAACATAAACAACCATATTCTGTGATTTAAGACAAGAACAAAAGAGCTTGTACAATCTAGTACTTACAAGATAAAATGTTTTGTTAGTTGAACTAATCGCAGGTGTACGTTATCTAGAATCCCTTTGAATATCATGGAGCCCTGAACAGATGTTTTTATCCCGTTATGGGTGTGGTTTATCGTGGTCAAAGATTCCATCTACACAAGCTCTGTTCAAGTAATTTACATATTAAGTCCATACAAATAATTGGAAACTAATTTTCCTCTTTGAAATATATCACCTGTAATACCAGTCTCAATCAAAAAGCATCATAAAATTTCTTTCTCTTAGTTTGAAACTTTTGTAATCTATTTGAACGTATAACCTCACCATGAGTAGAACTCCAAATCCCTGTTATATGAGTTCTAAACTATGAGTTCGAATTCCACAGACCTCAAACAATCAATCTTAAACATTCAAAGCATCTAATGTTTTTTTAAAATCAATGAATGCTATGATTTAATCTAGACTTACAATCAGTTTACAAAGTCGTCGTTGTGTCTGTTTCATCGACGATTATGATAAAAACAGTATGATTTAAAAAAACAATGTTCTATCTATACAGATGATGGCAAATGTGATTCAGAAAAAAAAAGATATATGAAACAACAATAATCTTATTATTTATTTAAAAACATCACTGTTTATTAAAGTATATTTAACTAAGGTCAAATTAAATGATGATTATAATAATCAACGCTATTAAAATATATTTTTGTGCAGATATTCTTAACTTTATTCAACATATGTAAATTGTGTAGGTTTTTTTCACTGTTCACAGCTTACTTTTCACCAGATATGATCACTAATAGTTAAAAACGAATAAAAGTGACTTTGTAAATAAGGTACATTAAAAAACAACAACAACAACAACATGAGTACAATGTGTGGGCTTCATGTTTGTTTAATAATGAGTTAATATATACATGAATACAAGTTATGTGTACTTGGTTGGTAACTTATAAAGCTGATTATTTATTGCTTCAACCTGTCAAGAAGATTTTCTCTTTATTTTTTATCGCTTAAAACTGTATTGATTATCAGTTATCAGGCAGGACATGATAGTTGTGTCCAGTCCAAGAGTAAGTTTGAACAAGATTATAGTCAACCAAAGCGAAATACGACTTCAGATTATGTAATCAATAAAGGTAGGACTATGCAATTTCGGTGGACCCAAACTTTCTAGTTAAAGTTTGCCTAATGATTACTAAAAATACGTTTATAATTAAAACAAATATATAGTCATTATTTATTTTCCTTTAACCTCTTCATCTATACTTTTCGTCTATTGATTTAACTGGTCATCTGTGAGCAAAATTCCTTATCCTGATTTTTTTTTAACCTTACTTATATTATCAGTATGGAGATTTGGATGCATTAATGTGCAATTCCTTGAAAAATCTTGGACGAAATTGCCAGGCAAAACATTGGATTTACTTCAATTTCATTCGCTAAGATTTTACAAACATATAGTATTTCTATTTAATGTCTTACATCAACTCGGCGCTGTGAAACTATTCATTCTAATTTAAACGAAAATTCTTATACATTAATATGTATATTAAACATTTCTTTTCAATATCCTAATATAATGAGTAACAGCTTGAATCAATACAGATTTATACAAACAGGTTATTGAGTTAATTAAGTGTCTAGTCAGTAACTAAACTACTGATACTTTTAACTTTATGTATATATAAACTGATTAATATAACAGGAAGCTGTTATTCACATATCTATTTATATTTATCTAAACGAATATATAACCAACTAGAAATATATTATCAATATAATATTAGTCTGTTGAAATATTAAAACGAAAAAAAATTAAAACTAAAAATGTTAAATATACATTTTTCTAATACATATATATATATATATATATATAACAATCTATCATTACCTCAATTGAAAACTCTAGTAATCGAAGGTTTATTTACATGCATAGTAACATACAAACACTTTTTGTATACATCCGTTTTACTTTTTAGTTTACTCCTTTATTATTATTATTTTTTTCTCTCTCTCTTCAAAAACCTGTAAATCATCTGTAAAAATGCATATACATAGACTATACTCTATATTCATAATAAAATAATAATATGTCTATTTTATAGTTGATGAAAAAAAATGAGTTAGAAACATACATTCAATTGTTTATATGAATCAACAATGTTTAAATAACCAAATAAAATTAACCTTGAAACAAAATTAAGCGATAATTTAAATTTTTTTGGTTATTATTTTTAAAAAAAATTGTGTTCCGTTATTCAATCTATCAAGTTAATGGATAAACATGCTTATGACGAAATAAATTCAGATATATATATGTATATACATAGAATAGCAAAATATGGTATATTGTATAGATAAGTAGTAATGACTATGAATGTTTTAATTATTTCTCAAGTCATTCAAAAAATTTATTCATGAAGTTATTTGTATTAAGGTATAAAAAGTTTTGAAATAAACAATATACATTCATGTATTGTAAAGGTTTATTATAGATTGGGTTTAATACATTATTAATGGATAAGCTTTAAAATATACCTTGTTTTATAAATATGCTGTAATCACTGTTAGTGATCATTTATTGTTTATACACTTTTAAAGAAAATTTCAGTTATCATAAATGTTGAATTTAATTCATTTAGTATTGTTTGTTTGAATCTTCTCAATGATGTTTAGAACTGCAACTGGTTAGTCTGTTATTGCTATATGTCCATACTGTGGGTCAGGTCAGGTCAGGTCAGCTACAACGTAGGGCCAGGCACATATATGCGTCGGTCCAAGTTGCCATACCTCGTTAGCACAACAAGAGGAACACCGGATTCATAGTAGTTAATCTAGTGTTGGTAGTAGTATATAAATTATAGGTTGTATATAAGGATATAGTACAGGAAGGAAGAGAGATATGAAGCAATTTTAGTCTCAAGGTTTAAGGGAAGATAAAGAGTGTATACACCTACGCCATTGTGACCGATTCTGAGCCATGTCACCTAGAGTCTCCAACCATTGGTTACGATAGTCACGCGGACCCCAACCAGGTAGTCTGCATCTGCCAACATGGCTCAGGCTAGAAGTTAGTGGGAAGATTCAAACAAACAATACTAAGTGAATTTAAACTTCACTCAATTGCACAAGCAAGTGGCTATCAGGATTCAGTAGCTGAGTGGATAACGCGATGGCGTTTAAAGCGAAACGTACTGAGTTTGCGTCCCAGAGTGAACATCAACTCTGAGATTCAAATACATCCAGCTGACGAGTTCCGAAATAGGACAAAACGCGTGTCCTTAATTCCACTGCTAGCCACTATCCATCTTTGTTTAATTTAATATTTTAAAAAATCTGGACAACATAATTTATTCATTCAGATGAATAAAACTAACGGAGACAGTGAGGGTTTAGTACTTAACAAACAAAGAATGGCAGTTAAATAGTTCGAGCACTTAGATCTTAATATAAATGTAACTTCATATATTGAATTTCGAGCGTTTTGTTACTAGCACACACATACTTACATACTTACGGTTGTTTCCCTTCGCGTAGGAGCATAGGCCACACACCAGCATTCTCCATCCAACCCTGTCCTGAGCAATCCTTTTCACTTCTTTCCAGTTGTTATTCATCCTTTTCATATCTGCTTCTATTTCCTGGCATAATGTGTTCTTTGGCCTTCCTCTTCTTCGTTTTTCCTTCAAGATTCCAAGTTAGAGCTTGCCTCGTGATGCAGTTTGACGATTTCCTCAATACAGATGTGCTATCCACTTCCAACGTCCTTTCGTAATTTTCTCTTCAGTCGGAAAATAAGTTC
Source organism: Schistosoma rodhaini (assembly GCA_944470415.2). Classification (NCBI taxonomy): domain Eukaryota; kingdom Metazoa; phylum Platyhelminthes; class Trematoda; order Strigeidida; family Schistosomatidae; genus Schistosoma; species Schistosoma rodhaini. The sequence continues at coordinate 57,945,687 of OX104044.1, forward strand.
TAAAACCAAGCCCTTGATGAGCGAGTTACCTTAAAGCTCTTATTATATGTAAGAGAATATCGATTGAATTGGAATTCGAAATTTCAGTATTTTGAGTGATATGTTAAAACTTACAACATTTTTCAAAAATCAGTCGTCATGAGGATTATAAGTTATTAGGAATAACTACCTTGTCAATCGGGACAACATCGTATTCAGGGGAATCAGCGTTAAAATCATGTTGAATGTAATTGTTATAATTAATGTTAGATAAAATATATTTTGATTCGGGGAAGAGCTAAATTCTTTTTCCATTGTAGTTTATGGATTTTCACCCACAACCACAAACAGTATTTAATCTAAGACTTAAAGTTCCCAAGGTCGATATTATACTTTTAGATCATTAGATTGGAAATTTCGCATCCAGTACTTATTCACCTAGTATCAGATTGTGATAAAAACGGCCCTTCAGAACTCCTTAAATTGCCCTCTGACTTCATAATATTTATTTATTTAATTTATTTTAAATGATGTGTGAATTTTCATGAAAAATTTCATCTTAATATTTCGTTGAAGGTTATCGCTTCAAAATTTAAAATGTCATGAATACCAATTATTGGACTGATATAAAATAAATAGGAAATATTTTATTGAGTAATGTAGACCTTATATTTTTTACGGGGTATTCAAGTTGTCATGAACAGTTTTATGAGTTCTTGAAAAGTACCTTGAGTTTTAGTAAAAATTGATTTTCTATATTTTATGACTACCTTCTATTGCCTGTCTGACACCCAACATGGATGAACTCCATTAGTCAAGGCTTCTCACTGAAACTACAGAAATTTCATCAAAAAGCTAATCATTAGTGAGTACATGATGCGGGGTCATGGATGTGCACTATTGAGGAGTCCCTCACGAAGATGGAATGATAGTCCAAAGCTCTCACATTTTAAATTGAGGTCTAATTAAAGTCAACTCATGAATTAAAATAGATGATGATTCTGTAATTTTCACAAAATCCTATCCTGAAAATATTAATTTGTTGAACTTGACATCATAAATTACACTTTCATTGTTTATTTACTTTCAGACAAAAAAATACATCCATAAGTCATGAAATAATCATGGTTAGAATCAAATAAAAAGACGAATGCTCCACTAAAAGCGCTCTTGCTTTTTAGACATAAGTAAACGATACCTTTGGTGGTAAAGTATTGTGACCATTAAGACAAAACATCTACCCTTTCTATCAATCCTTCTTAACTAGTTTCATCATTTAAGTAAGTTTTACCATGGTTAATGAACCCGTTTTACGAAATTTTACTCTGGATTTCCTGTACCATGCTCAACACAGAATGGGACTGTCAATGTTTAAACCTTATATATAAATTAGTCAACAGACTTTAACCGAACATTTGAATTTCATCTTCGACACCTTCATACATGATACAAGTGTTGCTAATTGTTTGACTTCAGCTACTCACGATTTACGCTTCTCGTAATTTCATATGCAGTTGAAATTTACTTTGGTTATCTTAATGCTAATACAGGATTGAGTTCGTACAGCCACCGCTAGATTTAGTTTTAACGAACAGTTGTATAAATTTTGCCCAGCTAAATAAGACAAACAGAAATGTAGTTGCTTTTTCGTAGCCTATGCCTACATTGCCACTTAAAGCGTCCTGGATGAAGTTAGTGATAAATTTCAAAGAAAATTATATAGTTTCCAATAACTTATTTTTACCAACCTCTATTTTCGGAGTAAAAACTTTTAACTCGGAACATTGATTAAACCATGAATACAAGTAGCTAAGATCCCCTTATTTGAGCTATTATTATGATTTAACGAGAGAAAACGTCTGTACGTCTTTAAGATCTCAAATTACGAAGGCATCACAAAGCTTACCTTAAAGATGAAAAGATCAAGAGTGTATTTACGAAGTTATTAACTAACATCTTAGTCATCCATTAAAGAAATATTCCTTTTGAAGCAGCTTGACATAATATTCAAACAATTGTAAGAGCGAAAGTGGTGATTGTCAACAACTAAACTAGAAACGTTAGGAAAAACCAGTGAATATTTTCAGATGCTAGGATACTCGTCCTCGCAAGCTCAAAACACAATAAAAAACAAAAGCAACTTAGGCTGATGAAACATCTACACGATTATTTTGACGAGTTATTACCATAAAAAGTAAAATAGAAGGAAAAATGAGAAATTGTGCCAGAAAAGTAAACCAACGTCTTGAAGGGACTCTACTCGGATGCTATAAGTCAAGCTAGGGTTGAGTACAAATAGACATTTGAACTGGCTACGTCAAATAGTGTTTATTAGAACTACCGACATTCCTTGTTTTTAGATAAGTTTTTTGACATGCATTTCAGGGACAATTTCCAAATCACTTGAACATTCGAGAGTTCATCTTTAACCGGAATCTTCGACTTATTAATTTAATATGCACAGTTCTATCCGACAAAGAGACGAAAAACGTTGAAAGTCTTCCCAATACTTTGAGTAACAACCCAATAATATCTATGATTTACTTGTTCCTCACTGAATACAGGCGTTGCTTTTCCACTGGCCAATATCAGCACCCAAACTAATCGAATAGAGTTTAATGTTCAAAGGCATTGATCATGTTAATTATCGTGGAAGTTTCAATAAACTGGCTTGTATTTTGACAACTCGTGTCACTTGAGGTGTAGGTATAATGTTCGTCTAACAAACAAAGGGGGGAGTATACAGGAAAGCAGAGGATAGTGGAAGATGTAGAGTAAAATATTTAAATCAAAGTGTATGATCACACATTTATTTATCATCCACTTTCTAACTATTAAAATCACTTCTTACGCAAGTCACTAGGACGATAATATGAAATCTAACTGATTAATTCAATTTTGTAATTCAGTGTATATTTATGTATTGGCTTTAAACCAATCTTCATCTTGAAATCTAGTGACGCTACCTGATACCATATGTTTCACATAGTCCAGTGTTACAGTCAGGAATCCTAGCGTTGTGCTATTTGATTTATCCATAATCCGTTGGACTGAGATGTTTAGTAAAGGTATTTTGAACTTGATCAAGAAAATTTAACATTTCTTACTACTTACTAAGAGAGTATCACTTTCCTCAAAGGTTAGTCAAGTACTCAACAACTTAGCGGGAGTGATTCGTATGGAAGTTACCGTTCTTTCAAAATTGTAAATAAGGCTTGGCTAGGTGTTCTAAAACATTCAAACAGCTATGATTGCATATGATATGAACCGTATTCAACTGTTTATTTAGATCTTTTCTATTCTTACCTCTTATTGGCTGTATTATTATTCTTTTTTTGTGTGGATAGAAAAGATTATGAATCACTTTACATTCATTAAATTTACAAATGAAACAAGGTGTGGTTCAAAGATTAATAAACCTTACGCAAATTTCAGTTGCTAACCTAAAAATAAGGGTTAACATACAATTTCATGGTTGGACAGACAAATAAATAATGGTTTGGTCGTTTGTGTGAATGTGGGTTAATGATGGGGGTTAAAGTTCGATAGACAAATATTATCATGTAATGTTAGCAACGATATGTCAAACAACTGTCTGTTCACGTTTTAGGATTGTTTTTTTTTCTATACAACATGATCTATCCACTTAACATATGTAAATAGCATCAGTTTACATAACCAAGTATTCATTAAGTAATTTTTCTTAAGAAATTCAATGCTTTTGGAAGTTAAGGTGTAGAATTTTATTAATTCGGTATATTCTGTCACCGATGTGATCTTAAATGTCTTTGTTGCGTAATCGGTAATTTCATTGACAAGAATGAAATCTAGTTATGTTGTTCCTTAACCAATAGAAATCGAGTTAGCCTTTATGTGAATGTAGTTAGAGGAATAATGACAAATTCATTTGGCCTTCAATTTTCGTTTTTTCGTTTCGAACACCATTCAATTCACTTTGTTCATCTTGAACAAATCGGTTTTAAAACAATTTTCAAAAACAAAGTTGACAACTAGTGGAAAATATTTTGTAGTAACATTTATTCGCATTTGACTTTTTTATAACTAGAAGGGGGTTTTGTGAATATTTCAGTATTTTCATAGTTGAAATCATGAATCAATTGAAGCTAGACCACCAAGAGAAACCTGGAGTCCCGCAGTAGGATGAAACGGCCGTTCAGTGCTTCCAGGTTTTCCTTGGTGGTCTAGCTTCAATTGACTCCCTAATAAAAATTCCATTTACAAAATTTGTACGATATGAAAAATATTCATTATTAAGCTGACTTTGGAAAGGTAGTAACTGGAATATCATTAAATGAATTTGTTTCATCCTACTTTGAGAATTTTGAACAATGTAGGTTTATGATTTCAAACAGAATCGAACCAATGATCTTCAGAACATTAGGAATTTTTACATCTGATATGATACTGTTTAAATAAACATTCATTTTTTCTCGTATTCTTAATTCACATAAAATAGTTGATAAGGTTGAACCACTTTGTTTATTTTACTTTTTCAGATAGTGACTAGTAATGTCGATGATATCATCTGCCAGGTCTACTTTACTAAACAAACACAAACAACTAGTCTTATTATGTATATAGGGGTAACATTTGTAGGCTTTTCTATACATAAATCATCTAAAGAACGCATACAACATTCATATATATGTATATATACATTCATCTCTCCCATATGCATACACCTTGATGAATAATGACGCAATCAATCAAACTGTTTAGTTGAATGAATTTTTAATCATAAAATTACATTAAAAAAATCTTGTCATAAAAATACTATAATGGAATGAACGATTCATGATCTAGAAAATGGGTTAATTTAGTTACTAAGCTTATAAAGATAAAAATTTTAATCATGTTAATGTTTTTGTTTGATGTAGGAGAACAAAGAACAATGTTTAATTCTTTGAGAGATTATTATTTAAAGATAAGCAAGTGAATAAGATTTTTATTCATAGTTTATTCGTTCAAACAAGAAACTAACAAAACATTTAATAGGAAGAATATATTTGTAAAATCTTAGCGAATGAATTGGAAGAAAATCCAACGTTTCGCCTAGCAATCTGGTCCAAGCTTTTTCAAGGAAATATATTTCCTTACAACATCTCGGCGCCCAAATACTGTGAAACTATTCGTTCTAATTTAGACGAAAGTTTTTATATAACAAAACATTTATTTCAATTCAAATGCCACAGTGAATAAGAGTGGAAAATGAAAGATTTATCAGTGAATATACCGTTACGAATAAACTATCTATATCAGCCAGATTTCAGGTACAAAATATGGATTTGTGGAACCAAATACTTTGTATGAAAGTTAAATTTGTTATATGAAATGACTACAATATAGATCGATCAATTATTAACTGATTAAAGTATGCAAAAAACATTACTAACAAGCATAGCAATGTATTTGAAATCAACCAAATATATATTTCCCCTAAAAGTTTACATTTTCGAAAGCCAAAATATCCCTTATAAACTTGATAAAATGATAGAGAAATGAAAGTAATTATTGTTAAACTGTGTTAAGTCTATTAAATCAAATTTGATAAAAATCATGTGCTATAAGCTCAAAAAACTACATGGTATTACATAGCATATTATATATTGCAGAGTGATTGTCCGCATAGATTTAATGGATACTTTACTTTCAACCTTGAAAGGATAACATCATTGCAAACTCACTTTGTAGGTTACTGATCAAATTATTAGAAAATATTGTTTGATAACTACGTTGAGATGGATAAGCAAAATTCTTTGTTGTTAATAACAGCACTAAGTAGCTGTAATAATCTATAATACATGTGAATAGTGTAATAAGAAGATAAACTATAGTTCTGATGGTCTTCTTATTACATTATTCAAATTAATCAAGAGGACTAATCACAATGAATGTATTAAGTCCAGACCGAGGTCTAACCGGTAAAAAAAGAAAGAAAACTGTAGCCCTCAACAATTAATACAATAAAAGTATTTAAAAGATGCGTAGTACTGTAGTGTGGTCTACTTATATTCATGCAAGTAGTATATGGTGATGGTCAGACAGAATATTTTGGCAGTAGGTCGATAAGGAACGAACAGAAATGAAGCGCAGTTGGTACGAAAATGCATGAGCAATGAAATCAAAGAAGACGGACTGATATTTGCAACAGGAACAGTTAAGATTGAGACAACTGATTGTTTTTTTGCAAATTAACTGTTCACTATATGGTTCTCCTATTTTAATGAGATATTCTGTCCCTCGTTCGTGTTTTGTTTACTACAATACAACTAATTATGACTATTCTCAATTTAAACCGGTTGGAAGCTTCTCCCAATGGAAAAAATTACTTTCATTTAAGTTTCCTTTGTACAAAAATAAACAAGTATGTCACCAATAAGCAATTACAATAACTTAAGTATGAATTTAATTAGGAAGATTTTATAAATAATTATCTAGACTACTACTATCAATACTAGTTAGTAGATATAAGAATCTATGAACATGATTTTTCTTTGATACCTGTTAACAAGATGCCGCAAGATCACAATTAATCGTGCTTAAATAAATAATGCATAAGATTTAAATTATTATTAATGAAAATCTTGTATTATAATCATTAATACTAATGATACTACTACTTATAATAATATATGATGAACATTATGTTCAGTCTTCATTTGGAAGATGAATTCCCTTTTTTAGAATTAAAATATACTACATAGACAATTTACCGTAAACGATTAAATTCTCAAGAGAAAATTAGTAGATAAATAAATCATATGTTTTTCATATTCAGTAATAACAATTTGAGTAAAGCTTATTTATTAGTAGTGAAAACATGTTCATTACAGTGAGATCTGTATATCTTTTCAACCTTACTAGTTGTTATCTATTTCACATATCATTAACCATAATCTGGTATACCAAAAACAAAGATCTTCTAATCATCTCAACTTGATAGCATTCGAAAATCGAATGTTAGTAAGAAAAGATGATTTGTGAACGTTTATTTAGTATTTAATTATATTTGTAAAGATTTGTATTATCTAATTGATGATGTTAAGAACTGTGATCGATCAATATCTTTTGGCACATGTATAACCTAACTCCGCCTGTAGGCCTCCTAGGTTTACTGCCGTTCCCAAGCCGGGTAAAGGAGGAGGGTTGAGCATGGGGCTGTCAACCCCATTCTGTAAAAAACAAAATTGCTAAAAACAACGCCAATCAGAATAAACAAGTTAAATTAAATAATGAAACTTCATTGCGAGGCAAGTGCTAACTTGGAATCTTGATGGAACATGAAAAAGAGGAAGGCCAAAGGACACCCTACGTTGGGAATCAGAAGCAGACATGAAAAAGATCAATAGCAACTGGAAAGAATTGGAAAGGATTGCCCAGGACAGAGTTAAATGAAGAATGCTGGTGAGAGGCTTATGCTCCTCCATGAGGGGTAACAGGCGTAAGTAAGTTAGTAAGTAAGTAAGTATATGTACAACCTCAACAGGATGTCTTCGGAGTCTAAAATTAACATCAATATTGGAATGAGAATACATACATCTAGTGAGTTCCGAACTGGGATGAAACACGTGTTTTGATCCAATAGCTGGTTAATGTCCAATATTTTTGAAATTATTTGTAATGGAAATTGAATTTTCATACTCTTTGAAATTGAAGCTACTTAAAATATACAGCTTAATCGATTTATTCAACTGATTTAGAAAATGAACAACACTGTTAGATTGATAATGATGTAAAACGTTATTTTATTTTTGCTATCTATATAGAATAATATTCCCATATAAAGAAAATAAGATAATTATTCAATTGAAAATGTCAGTGTACTGAACATGGATTAATTAAAAGCATTTGTAAGCAGAAATTGACATTGGTTAACGACTAATTCCACAACCCTGGAAGCAACAAAAAATCTCTTACTTTTCGTCAGGATTTTTCTAATGTTAAGCCCCTAAGATCTATATATATACATTCAAGAAGGTCATTATCACTAAACATTTATATCAGTTGAAACTCCAGTGAAAACTAGAGAACATTGTAAATCTTCGTTATTCTGGTGTAAGAATTTTCAGTCATGAACACACACAACTTACAAACTAAACCGATTTTCACGAAACCCATTCAACTAAGTTAATCGAGTCCATAGGGAATTAATTATTTTAGTTACATTGTAGTTAAGAAAATAAATAAGATAAGATAAATAAGATAAATAAATAAGATATTTATCATGATTATCAACACGTTTTTGTTGGTATTTTGTTTTCAGATCATGCAAAGGTTAACGGATAATATAGATTTCTCGTTATGTAACAAATAATCATGTTCAACAATCAACGAATTTCTAGGGACCACAACTACATATCTCCTCTAGGAAAAATGAGGAAAGAAATTAGCTAAACAATTTCATTTCATAAGTATGAAATTTCTTCCGTCTAAATGTTTCTGTATATAAAAACAATAGAAGCAAACAAAAACAACTTCGAAATGTAAAGAGAAAGAAACAAAAGAAAACCTCATTTATTAAAATTTTTTCCAGTGTCAAATTAAGATTTTAAAACGTTAAAAAGAATGAGAAGAACAAGGAAGAAAGAATATTTAAATCATTTTCCGGTATGGTTTTATCAGAAGGGGTTTTATGGTGAAGATTTAGTATTTTTCATAGTTGAAAGCGTGAGTCAATTGAAGCTAGACCACTTTGGAAAACCTGGAAACACTGGACGGCCGTTTCGTCCTATTATGGGACTCCTCAGCAGTGCGCACCCACGATCCCGCACTTGCGAGATTCGAACCCAGGACCTATCAGTCTCGCGCAAGAGCACTTAACCGACAGGCCACTGAGCTGGCATCCAACGGTATTAATGTCTAACTTCAACTGATCCACGAAGTTAAGCAACTATTCACCAATTGTCTTCAGTGAGTTCCTATCTCACAACAGACGTGGTTTTGAACCCCACTGGTCACTGCTTCTCACCAGAGCTCCTAGATATACTTCTCGAAGTCACTAGTGAGCATATGATTACATTAATGATCAGAAGGGTTTTTTGTGGAGATTTAGTATTTTTCATAGTTGAAAGGTATGGTTTTAGACACAAAAAAAGTATATTTCCTAATATTTTTCAATTTTTATAAATTCAATGATCCATGCATTTAGTTTGCATGCTAAAACTGAATGACAACAAAAAAATACACTTTCTTATCTCATTCATTATAGACTTTTTATTTCTATATTATTATTATTATTCAAATTGCTGAAAAGAAAACGGATATGTTCACTGTGTAGGTAAGTGCACGTGACAATAAATAAAACTCGTATCTATGTGTTATGTCATTAAAAACAACAAAGGCACAGGGGAATGAACATATACAATGATTTGTTATAACCTATGTCTCAAATAACTGACACTCAATCATTAGAGGGTATTTTTTTATACTCGATAAACTTATTTAGACTTACAGATATTACCGAAAAGATTGAGGTAAACCAATTTTTCTAATTATGATGAGAAAAATACCAAAAAAATGTTATGCAGATAAAAGATACCGGCTTATCCTTCTTGTATATAAATTGTATAACCAAAAAAATCTCTTGGGAGAGATCGTTAAAAAAAGTTATTTATCTTGGTCATTTAAATTTTTTTTAAAAACTCGAGTATGGAAGACGACATGAAAACATTGTTTGTTTGTTTGTTTTTTCTCCTTAAATTTGAAGGATAGACAGTTTAATTTATACAGAATGATTATTACTATTATCATTGTTATCCTTTTCAGTTAATCATAGTTGTTTTTTTCTGTCTCTGATTATTGGTTTTATGGAATAAACAAAATCAATTACGACTATACCATTTCACTAAGGAAAACTTTCTTTTTTTTAAAGACTTAATATACAAATAATCTCTTATGCTGTTTGTGATGAGCAAGAATTGTGGGGTTTTTTCTAGTGTGTCAAGGCGGTCAACTTTGTTTCTTTTTTTTACCAGTTTTCTAGGTATTCATATCTTTGTTTCCTTGGTTGTGTATAGATATGTGTGTGTGTCATTTTCAAGGATTTTTTTATCTAAAAAGAAATTAAACTGTCTTGAGAAAGAGAAAAAAACTCGATTTTTTTTCTAGTTCTTTTTTTGTTAATAAGATAAACTGAATTAATAATCAGAATGTATTATTGTTCATCTTCAGTTGTCTGTAGAATGTTATTAGTTTAGTAAATGGGACCTAAAATTTAGTAAAAATGAATGGAATCTATGACAATAGATGATTATAATACTTGATTATATGCTATCAGAACTTGTCAGAATACTTTCAAGATTAATGGAACAAAGAAAATTATAATGATTGAATAATTATGCTTCATTAATCAATTACATTCAGTCAAACAGTCAGCTACAACGTAAGACCAGGCACATGTATGCATCGGCTCAAGTTGACATACATCATAAGCACAACAAGTTGAATGCCGAGTTTATAGAAGTAGTTAATTTAGTGGTGGTAGTATATAAAGAAAGGTTGTATATAAGGATATAGTACAGGAAGAAAGACATATATGAATCAATTTTAACCTCACAGTTTAAGGAAAGACAGAAAGTGTATACACCTACGCTATTGTGATCGATTCTGAGTCATATCACCTAGAGTCTCCAACCATTGGTTAAGATAGTCACGCTGACCCAAACCAAGTAGTTTGCATCTACTAACATGGCTTAGACTAGAGGTTATTGATTTCAAGCACTGATGCCATGTTCTGGTTTGGCCGCCCCTAACTCTCAAGCACCCCCTATACTAGTCAGCATAGAGCGTCGTGGTAATCGGTGTTTAGGCATTCGTAACACGTGACCCACCCATCTCAGTCGATGAATATTAAATTAAATTATATCAGTTAAATAGAATTATACCCGATGGACTAAGTAAAATGGTTACTGTAGACATTTCTATTCTGCATTAAATTAATTGAGACCTCAGTGGTTTAGTGATAATGTTTTTGGTTCTAACATTGAAGTCTGAATCGATTCCTTTATGCAATCTAGATACATGGTTTCTTGATTATTTTCTCTAACCACTTAACATTAAACTAATAAACAATATTCGTAAAAATTAGGTAAATATATTTCAAAACTTGATTACTATTTTATTTGAAAATTTGGAAATGAAATTAATTTTATGATTTTATACTATCCACTTACTTTTCATGTTATTATCTAATATTTTTTAGGAATAAATAATTCATTTGATAGTTGAATTCATGAGTCATTTAAAGCTAGACGACCACGGAAAACTTATCAGCACTGGACGATTGTTTCGTCCTAGTGTGTGACGACCCAGCTGTGCACACTCGCAGGATTAGAAATCAGGACCTACTGGTCTCGCACGCAGACCACTGAGCCGGCATCCAACGATCTTAGTGTCTAACTTCAGCCGATCCAAGAAAATGAGCGAGACATCCACCATTGTCTTCAGTGATAGGTCCTAGGTTCAAATCTCGAGAGGAGGGATCGTGGATGCGCACTGCTGAGGAGTTATACAGTAGGACGAAACGGGCGTCCAGTGATTTCAGGTTTTCCATGATGGTCTAGCTTCAATTGACTCATGATCTCAACTATTAAAATTACTATAATATCCACAAAAACCTCTTCTGATATTACAAATATTTACTAGATCTCTTATTTATCAATAAGAAATATTTAGTTTTACAGTTTACATTACGAAGTGGTCTTAGTTAAACAACCACTTAAGACAAGAGAATAATGTTAAAATGTGCTAGGCAGTCAGGACCCCGCAAGAAATCGAGTCAAAGACTACGTAAGTTGTAACTCCGCCTGTAGCTTTTCTTGAGTTACTGCCCGTCCCAAATCCGCGTGAAGGAGGAGGGTTGGGCATATGGTTAGCGGCCCCATCCCGTAGAAAACCAACTCGCTAAAAAAACACTAACCACAAAAAATTATTCAAACAATTTAAACTTTGCCCTGGGAGTTGAAGGAATATTTATGACGCCTCATGATGAAAGCCGAGATCCTTAAAAAGTCACGAGGCCGATGCCTCTTCTACGTAAGTTATAACTGATTATTCATTAAATGGCGATGAATGTCATGTCTGTTTAGCCCTATGGTGCTTAATGAATTCTACTAATCAAGTTGTAGTTTGACCCCCAGTTTAAACTTCTTGACATCAAGTATTCCAGTTCTTAAATCAGTAGACAAACACGAAATTATTCACTATTCGATGATAAGTCAACTATAAATATATCATTCCTACAGGAAATCAGAAGCAACCAAATTAACTTTCATGTAACAATAAAAGTTAATAACAGGTGACTTATGTTCGAATCTACCAGAGCGCATCAGTCTCCTTAAGCTTACGAATACACACTGGTAACGTGTATCAGCTATCACAAAACCTATCTACATAATTTTTGTCAGCTACCTTCAGTCACCTGACCCTTCATAGCTTGTTTTACCAATGATAATTCATATTATTTAGTAAGTAACTGTTTTTAAAGAGAACTAGGACTGAGAATGAAGAAAAATTTGATTCCGGACAAGGTTAAAAACAGTGTTGAGAGACGAAGATTTATTTCATCCTTTAAATACCAAAAGACTTTTATTATGAAATCACATTCGTTCATTTACAGATCAACTTGAATTGGACAGATGGTTAACGAAGATCATCATCACCAAATGCCAGCGGATATGACAAGTAGTTAAAAAAAAACATAAATACCTTGTAATTAACATTTCAAAAAATTATTTAGATAATCAATTTCCTCAAAATGTATTACCTCATATTCTGCTGTCTGTCTGATTGGTCAGTTGTAGTTGTTTTTGTCTGACTATTCATTCGATTTAAAGAACTAATCTGACAATTATTTATATCATATTGTTGTGATTCAATAGATGCTAGGGAAAATTCGTTTGTCGGGAATTGTGGTGATATTATGTTTTGTATAATAGGACTTTCAGAACTTTTAACTGTTTGTTTCGTAGTCATTTCTGAAATTCTGTTATTCTGATGCAGTTTTGTGTCATCCAGATTGTACACTTTTTTATTGGGAATATTCCCGCCATTTGAAGCACACAATGAGGAAGATTTATTTTGTGCAAGAGATGTGTTTATACTGATTGATGGAACTGTTTGTTCACAAGTATCAAAAGTATTTACATCAGAGATTCGTGAAACAGAATTAGTGTTATAACTCCTGTTATCCATTGATTCTGAATTATTTAGATGATTCTCTTTACATGGTGTGGAATATGGCATATGATTGTTAGTACCATTTTTTGATGGTAAAATGCACCATAATGGATGAAATTGTGGTTCGTTGTTGAGTTCTAAATACATATTCGAAGATTCAGATAATTCTGATCTGTCAATACTGAAAAGATAAAAATGAAAAGTTACCAATATTAATTATTATTAATAGACTGCATGAGTTAACTTCAGATATATGAGATGATTCTGTATACAAACTTATCACTTCAACAATTTTAGTGTCAGAATTTATGTTCACTAAACCATCATGAACAATTTAATCAACAATAAATGTATTTACGAAATTTCTGATTGACAATTAAGTTGCTTTATGTAGTGAAATAATCTAGATATTCAGTGAAAACTAGGAATATCCAAGGTATTAAACTTATTACGATAATCTAACTGTCCACGGTTCAAACCAACGTAGTGTGTTTATAGTATACATCGCTATGAAGTTCACAAATTAATTATATCGTCTGTGTAAAATAGTCAAATAGTTCTTTATATGATATCAATATGTCATTGTTAAAGTTGCCGATAGATGAACCTTTCACCTTAAATTTTAAATGTATTTAGTTACAGTAAAAAATAATAGACTGTCTTTAAAATAGAGGAAATTCGCAGGTTATTAGTATTTTATTATAAATGTCTTCAAAGTATTGTTCGAGTATGTCGGGACTACCGAGTAAGCATTATTGAGGTTAAGCATAGGATACTAGTTAAAAATAAGAAATCATTTGGTGAGGTAGTAATCATCATAGACTGAGGTGGCTGGGACGTGTGTTACATTGTCTGGTCACTACCTACTTCGATGAGTAACGTTTGCTGGTGTAGCAGACAGAAAGAAAGCTGGTAGTTGAATTGAGTAATCTTGGTAGGTTCAGATTACTTGATTGATGCACGCACGATTTTCGTAACGAACATTTGAAGACAATTGTTGAAATTGCTGAAAATTGGTGTAAGTTGTTCATTTTCATCTATTCTTTGTTCTCCATAAAATCTTAAACTTTGAAATTATCATGTTTTTTTATGTTCTTTATCGCGTATATCTAATGGTTTTTATTCCCAGTAATATTGTCACTATTTCTAATACCCTGGTAGTCAGTCATTCACAACGTAGAACTTCGTACGTACGTATATCAGTTGGAGTTGACATACCACACTACCACAGAGATGCAGTTGTCGATTCAGATCCCATAGTGATAGAAGTAGTAAGAGTATAAGCATTATGTGAAAGATTAGAGTTTGAAGATGTTATTGAAAGAGTATAATACAGTGAAATAAATTTGAAAAGAGAAAAAAAGAAAAAGACATGAAGAATTCAGAAGATTAGAATTTGGGAGAACATAAAGAGTGGATGCACCTTCGCCATTGCAAACGATTTTGAGCCATGTCATTCAAGGTCTCTAACCATCGGTTGCTATCATCTCTCTAATCCCAACCAGGTAGTATATATATGTTAATTTTTTTTCTGTGTATGATAATATAGTATAGCAAATAAAGCCAATGAACATATACATCATATTCTGCATTGTGTTATTACTGACTGACTAAAGAATAAGAAAATTAGGTTGAAGCAACTAGTATTGATTTATTCTGATGAATATGGTACTTTCTAGTAAAATAATGTTGATACGATTTATTATTTCGATAATTAACCTGTTTTTTGTGTTTTTTTACGTTCCAGTTAATATATATATATATGTCCATGGGTTGGAACACATAGACAGTAACCATTTAATGATTATATACAATAATAATAATAATTATTATTATTATTATTACAGATATTCAATCTATTCCGGAAGTGTTCTTAAATGAAAAATTATTTTTATTATAAAAATCTTATAGAATTTTTATAAAAAGTTTATTATTATTCATTATTATAATTAATCGTCTTTAATTTTAACTAATATATATATATATATATATATATATATATATATATATATACAACAGATATACAACACATTTATATTCGGAAGTGGACAATTAAACTGAATTCATAGTATTCACGTTAAGATTTCTAGAAAGTTTTTTTTTCTTTTTTTGTTGTTGTTGCCGTTGTAGATAATGAATATTTGAAAATAATTAAGTTTGTGGGAAAAAAAACTTTAATAATAATAGTAGTAGCAATC
This sequence comes from Schistosoma rodhaini, assembly GCA_944470415.2. NCBI lineage: Eukaryota > Metazoa > Platyhelminthes > Trematoda > Strigeidida > Schistosomatidae > Schistosoma > Schistosoma rodhaini. The sequence continues at coordinate 57,961,061 of OX104044.1, forward strand.
ATGACAGAACATTATCCCAGTTTTTATATTGGTATACTAATTTCAGTCAGTCAGCTACAACGTAGGACCAGGCACATATATGCATCGGTCCAAGTCGCCATACCTCATAAGCACAACAAGTTGAATGCCGAGTTTATAGAAGTAGTTAATTTAATGGTGATGATATATAAAAGAAAGGTTGTATATAAGGATATAGTACAGGGAGGAAGACATATATGATTTCATAGTTAAAGGGAAGACAGGGAGTGTATACACCTACGCCATTGTGATCGATTCTGAGCCATGTCACACAGAGTCTCCAACCATTGGTTAAGATAGTCACGCTGACCCCAACGAAGTAGTTTGCATCTACCAACATGGCTTAGACTAGAAGTTAGCGACTTCATGCTCTGATACCACATTTTGGTATGGCCACCCCTAACTGGTATACTAATTTAATATATACAGTATTCATTGTAAGCTCATTATCTCATTACATGTCATGAAGCTTGAATTATGTTATTGTTTTTATATAACTTGTTTATTTTTATATGTAATAAAACAAAAAAAATTTAAAAATTTCCGGGTACATTTCGTTCTCTTATTCTGATTTTTATTTAGAAGAACAATCAAAGCTGCATGAACAAAATATTTAATTTAGAGAACGAAACTCTATGAAAATAATTATCTACCTAATCTACAAACCTTTACCATCATTTTAAAGTCAACGTTTTTCACAATTAAGTTTATGAGATGTTAGTTTGGTTTAGTGTTCGACTTTGAAATAGGTCCTGGGTTTCAATCTTGCGAGGCGGGATCGTGAATGAGCACTGCTGAGGAGTTCCACAATAGGACGAAACGGCAATCCAGTGCTTCCAGGTTTTCCATGGTGGTCCAACTTCAATTGATTCATGATCTCAATTATTAAAATATTTCATTATTCATGAATAGTTTGCTTAAAAAGTAATATGTTATTATTTTAAATTTGGCTTAACCTCGAATTATTTTCAACTTATAACTTATATGAATCACTTTATACATGTTAGATAATTAAGCAGCTTTTATTTGTATTAAACTTATGTATTTATAATGTTCCATTATTGTTAAATAAAATTAAAAGAACTTCTTTCTATACCAGTCTTGACATTGTTCTAGCGTTAAGATAGACGTGAAATTATGTTGAATTGTTGAGATATTTACAATGCTAAATTCACATTCTATAATTTTTAAACGATTTATTTTGTTAGGAGGGGGTTTTGTGGAGATTTTAGTAATTGTATATAGTTGAAATCATGAGTCAATTGAAGCTAGACCACCATGGAAATTCTGGAAGCACTGAATGGCTGTTTTTTTATATTGTAGAACTGTTCAAAAGTACGCATCCACGATCCCGCCCAGCGAGATCCGAACTCAGGACCTATCAGTCTCGCGCGCGAACGCTTAACCACTAGACCACTAAGGCGGCATCCAACGGTGTTGATGTCATATATTTGGGTTTAAATAAGTGTTCATCATAACTACTGGGGATATGCATAGATATTATTTCTAAGCTGAGTTATAGAGCACTGATTTAGTCATTGAATATAAACCATTGGAATTTTAGAAATTTAAATTTAAAATGTTATTCGATAAACTACTACATAGTGGAAGCTTTCCGAAAAAAAGAATATTCAAGGTGGTTTAAAATGAATGCTCACTTTTGAAGTATGAGAATCATCTTTCTTGGTTATTCTACCTAAAAACGAATTAATTCATGCTACTGGTCCTCAATTTTCGTGGATCAGTAACTGACTAATTCTGACAATCTTCTACATGTAAAATAGAAAAGACTCCTATCAGCATAGTTTTACTTTAGTTTTATGTCAGTAATATCACTGATATTCACAACTAAGTGATGAACTATTTTGATTATTAGATCATATATGAAAGTAGACAGAAGATACTTTATAACTATCATTTGTATACAAACTTTTATATACTTTAAAATCCCTTTGCAGAAGAAACTGAAATTGTTTCATATTTCAATAGAATAGTAAACAGGTAGAGATTTTAGTGGAAATTGAACACACACACACACACCAGGTAAGTTGATAAGTTTTTCTTTTTCGAAAATTATTATTCTTAAATCGACTCCGATTGTTTTTAAATCCTATGCTGACTAATTAATCTCTATACAGAACAGAATAGAGTTCGAGATTATGACCATTTGAATATAATTAATTTCGAAAATTAACTATTTGCAACAATTATAATTACAACTAATTATAGTACAGTTTTGTACAACCTTTAAAATGTATATGTTCATACTTATAGTATGTATAATTTTCAAGAATCGATTGTTTGATTACAAAACAACTACAGATGGATGGTATTGAAAATATTCAGAATTTTATGATTTATTGTAACTGGATACTAGTTATTTATTTATTGAAGAGGAATATACCCGTTGAGACAAAAAAAAGAATATCATCTTACAAATATGAAAGAGTGAAAGGAAAACAATGTCTTTGTATGTATGTATTGATATACATATTGATTATGGATTATTTGTAATCATTCTCCCAATAGGAGGTCGATTATTTCACCTCACTATGTCGATTTAATAACACGTTGTATCTAAGCCTAAGAATTTCAATTATATATCTATAAGATTACAGGTAATAAAAGTAGTAATAGTACTAGGTTTAAAACATATACTAAACCATGGGATGTTTGATTATATTTCCTTGAAAAAAACTTGGACCAGATTGTCAGGCGAAACGTTGGATTTACTTCAAATTCATTCGCTGAAATTTTACAAATATATTATTCCTAATTAATGTCTTACATCAACTCGGCGCTCAAATACTGTGAAACTATTCGTTCTAATTTAGACGAAAGTTCTTATACATGCTAGTTATATGTGTGATATTAGCTAGAAAAATCCCTCTTTTTCACTCCCATCGAGATAACGTGATTTGAATCTTACTGAAAATTAAGTGAATAAAATGAAATCTCGTGAACAAATTTGAAATAAGTAATCATTGAAATATAAATTAAGATTGTGACTACATTTGTTTTAAGAAGACTTTTATTGCGTAGTTTATATCCATTACATATCGATCTTAATAGGGAACAAATTCGAGAGATATTCCATAGTACAAATAAATAGCTGCTCAAACACATTTATTCTTCAGTAGTATCCAAAATTGAAATAAGTTTCTAATGAATACAACCTACAAACTAAACCACTCTGCACTTAATCCTCTAAACTATAGATTTATATAAATATGAATAATACTCATTTCTTGTAATTTTGAAAGAATGAAATAATGATTGTGATCTAACTGTTCAGAAGCTTTAAATTTATCCTAATACAAAAGCCACCCAAAGTGGATACTCGTGACTTCGATTACCACTACCAATACTAATGCTACTACTAACTCTAATCCTACAATTTCAGTCAAATGCTTTTCTGGACAAAGTGTAAGCAAAAAATGTTTGCAGGTATCACTGGTCATTATTATTGTTTTTGGTATGCAAAAGTTGTTATTTAGAAGGAAACATGTACTGATAATGTTAGTATTATACCAAAGTAGTTTGAACATAAATATTTCAATATATAGCAAATTAATGTAATTATTAATGTATATTTCTAGAGCTGAACATTAAAATAACTTGAGATCAAAATGGACCATTAATTACAGTGAGTATTGGTATGAAGGAAAGTGGATGATGATCACCACTTAAAGTACGATATGTATCAACGACGTCTTCGTTGATGTAACAGTGATACTAGCCGTATGCTATAATGCCAGATTATTTAAAAACGTTGTTACGATTTACATACAGAACATGATAGCGATAGCCTAGCTTGGTCATGTCAGTTGGTTGCAACATCAACAAAAGATTTTTCTGTACAACTTAGACAGTATTACCAAATATCACTGTCATTGAAGATTTTTTCTGATCACTTTGTTACTTTCATTATATTTAACACAAATTTAAACTTGATACACCACCGTTTTTCTAAGTCTATCAACAAAATTCTAAACAGAATTTCTCATCAGCATTATATGTACATATATATGAATGTTGCTTTTATTCACAGTTTAGTTTCAGTCATCAGTCGTTAGTTCCTGGAATTTAACATCTTTGATAATATAACTTAGCAAAATAACAAAGTTTGGAAGAGTTTAGTATCTATTATTATTATTATTATTATTATTATTACTAAAACTGATTATAATAATAATGATCATTTTATTAAATACTTTTTGTACGCTCTAGTAAAGAATTCTCATAAATAAAAGAGGAATGTTGAATAATAAGATTATATTAGTGTATATAAGAACGATCGTCAAAATTTGAACGAATAGTTTCACGGTGGTTAATCGTCGAGCGAATATAAACCAGAAAATAAACTTCAAGTCTTTAAGAATTACAGGTGAACAGGACAAGCTGTTAATCACATGTGGAGAAATTCAAACACTTCACTTGTACTCGAAGTTTTTGCTGATGATGTCGTTCAGAAGGACGATGACAGTTTCAAAACCAAACCATCCAGCTCAGAGAACAAAACTACATCCAACTTACAGTTCAATATTACTATGTCATAATAAGATAACATATTTATAAAGAAATGAAGTTAGATAACATATCTTATTGAATAGTAAATTAACTCTTACAATGAATTGACTTACCTTGAAAAATCTCCCATCGTTTCTATCATCTGTTGTTATTAAATTCAATTTGAATGCCTGAATTATTATTATTAAGGTTTACTGTGTTCTTAAGTCTAATGACTTTGATTATTATTTCATTATTTAATCCAAACTTATATTGAATTAACTTGATTATTATAATCCAAAAGAATTTTCTTTTCAAACACCATTATTTATCATTTGTCAAGACTAGAAATATATATATGTCCATGTAATTTAATATAATAAATAATTAACATGTTTGTATATATTAGAATCAAGTTTTTTTTTGTTTCTGTCTATCGTTATCATCAACCTATTTCTTTTTTTAAAAAAAAATTTTTGTTTCCCTTCCACTTGTTAATTTTTATAATGTAGAGCGTAACTCATTTCTCATTGGTTCATATACATTCACATGGTATAATCTAATGTTAATAATTCTTGTATGATTTGTTTTGTTTTTTTTGTTTTGTTTTTCAATGAATGAGGTGAGGGGGGGGGGAAGTATAGAAATAATATTAATTTGTATGTACACATATACATTTATATACTGGCACAAATACATACATACATTCATTCATACATGTGCCCACGTAAATAAACACAAACCATGACAGTGTTATTTTTCATCTATATAGAAAAGCGTGAAATAACTTATTGTTTTTATTCATACAAACAAAGAAAAGTATTATGTAAATGGAGAGAAAAATTAAAAATATTATTCGTTGTATAACAATAACGGATGGTGATTTGAATGAACCAATTAGAATTTGAAAATTCGAAAAGTTTTTTTTGAATCAAGTTTTCAAGGTAAAAAATGCAATATAGAAAAAAAAATTTTAATGGAAAAATGAGGGGTGTCATTTTAAAATCATAAATTCAGTTGTATACAGGATTGAACAACATTAGGTCATAGATGAAGTGAAATCTAGCAAATATTCTGAAATTCATTCTATCACTGAATTAGCATTTATAATTCACTAAGTATAATCATCATGTAATGAAAGTGTTTTAGAGTTTATCAATGGAATATTAACCCCTAAGTGAATCACAGCCAATCTTTGATCTATGAGATAATTTAGGATAGATCTATTTAACAATGTCAATTGTAGAAGGGGTTTTGTGGAGATTTAGTAATTATCAATGTCGAAAGCGTGAGTCAATTGAAGCTAGACCACCATGGAAAACCTGGAAACACTGGACGGCCGTTTCATCCTACTATGGGACTCCTCATGATTGTCTTCAGTGAGTTCCTATCTCATAACAGACGTGGTTTTGAACTTCACTGGTCACTGCTTCTCACTAGAGCTCCTAGATATACTTCTCGAAGTCACTAGTGAGCATATGACAATTGGTGAATGGTTGCTCAACTTCGTGGATCAGTTGAAGTTAGACATTAATACCGTTGAATGCCAGTTCAGTAGTCTATCGGTTAAGGGCTTCGGCTCGAGACTGGTAGGTTCTGGGTTCGAATCTCGCCAGAGCGGATTCGTGGATGCGCACTGCTGAGGAGTCCCATAATAGGACGAAACGGCCGTCCAGTGTTTCCAGGTTTTCCATGGTGGTCTAGCGTCAATTGACTAACGCTTTCAACATTGATAATGTCAATTGTCACTTGTAAGATTAGATAACTTAATAGTGAAATTTGATTACCACTGATTGAAATGGAATTATTTGTGATATAACAGTCTTAATAACTAAATTATCAGATAATTTAAGGCAAATAATCAGTCATTGATATAATCAGACAAGTGATATATAGCCAAGTACACTTTGTAGATATATTTATTGTTTAGTTCTGTAGAATATTAATCTAGATTATATAATGCTACCACAGAATTTACATTGGATCCTGTAATTATCAGTTCAAATGAATGCTTCCAAAAGAATAGCCAAGTTTAAGACAATCCTCTCTTTTAAAATTCAACTATATGGAGTTTTAAGCTATAAGTTATTTTCTTGAAAATAAAGAAATTGAACTGACTAACATGTAGTTTATGATCGGATCAGTTATTAAATAAGATTATGTTTATAATAACTGAATAAAAAAATATGGAATACGTTTTCTATGCTCAACGTTTACAAAAACTTACAACTATAGTCAACCAATAGTTATAGTTTTATGTAGTTTAATCTTATAATTGGCTATTACTATTCTTAGTATAGATGATTTTTGAAACTCAGTAAGCGTCCTTTGTTTCACTTGGTCGTTGTCAACTGGATATACCTATGTTCTGGTGTTAATGTCCACACTAAGGCATATCAACTGTCGTCCTGAATAATAACAGAGAGGAATTACAAAATCCTTACCAACTGATCAGTCGTTTCTTGATCATTAATTTAGAATGATATATATAACCCTTGGTAATAATTTATCAAAAATAATGTTCATTAATCTGTACTTTTGAATAACATGTGATTTAAAAACCATTACTGATTTTGCATATTTTCCGTTCATTACAAAAGATGGCAGTATGAAAGTTTATAGATTTATTTCAATAAATACAATAATTTCCAAATACTAACTAATAAAAGATTAACTTCAGGATTAACTGACAAAGTATATATTTATCGGTAATAAGTGATAATGGTTGTACAAAATGAAATCAACTTGTCATTAACAAAGAGCATTAACTGAAATCATCATGGAATTCTACTATTAAGGCGTTCAATGCTAAGTGTAATAATTTCTCAATGTTTATTGTTTAGCTAAAATGAGTCCTTGGCGTAAACTATAAAATAAATATATAAAGTAGGTTATTAGAGGAATATCCATTGAATGCTTTATTTCGTAATAGATATACCTTCTGTTTAATCATTTAATGATATCAAACACATTTATGAATGTTATCAAATAGGACGAAACGCGCGTCCTGAATTCCACTGTCAGCTACTATCCATTTTTGCTTATAAAGCTTGTGATTTCAGGCAATATCGAGGCAATCCGCACAGGATGCACATATGCCTAAAAGAGACTAATCAATTGCAGTTTTAAATAACAATGGGAAGATACAAGTAAACAACACCAGTGAACTAAAAATAGATAGTTGAAAAGTGCAAAAACGTGTTTAAAAAATTCATTCCGTTGTAAATGTTGTATTTACGGAATGATTTAATTTCACTGTATTAAGAAATATGACCCATTACAATAATAATTTCTTTTTCACTATAGAAATAAATCACTGAGTGAATTCAGTAAGTAATATGATAAATACTACCATCTGTTTTTAGTTATTTTTATGGTTTTTATGTTATTCTTTCTTTATTACGCAATTTTTTTTCCATCGGTTATACCAAACCCGCATTCGATCATAGTGACTAGGATTCTGTTCAGATAGGATTATATTATTACTATATTAATTATTATTATTATACGACAAAAACTATATCTTTCTCAATCATCCTTTGTGATTTGCATTGACACATATACACACACACACTCAAATAAAGATTGTACATATCCCCAAGTCGTTTTCCATGTGACGATTAATATTCATTAGATAGACTAAACATATAAACACACATCAAGGTTATAGACACGCACAACCTTTACATATATATATCTATATATACCAAGTGAACTTAGATGTAAAAAGTATTGTCAGTTGAACTTTCTAAACATTGATTACATCATAACAAAGGCTTAACCAACTACTACCAACTGCTTCATTTGTTTTTCACCGGGGTTTTTTTTTGTTCGATAAGAAAACAGGTTGATTTTTATTTTCTGTTCAAAAAAGTAGGATTGATAAAATAAAATGTAGAAAATTGGTTAGAACATCTGTTCAATATTAACAACAAGAATAACAGTATGAAAAATGAGAAAACTTGAACGAAAAAAAATAGAACAAATTACATTCCATAAAAATTATTGACATTTTTTAAAAAAAAAAGAATATAATATTCAGTAGACATGAAAAGGATCAGAGTTAATCATGAATAAATGAATGAATGGTTGACCACCTGTTTCGTAGAATTTATTACTGTTGTTTAGCAAGTTGCAGGTTATTCAATGAATACATTTAATTATATAAAGTTAAGAGAAGAAAAAAAGAAACTAATTCTCAATTTACTACTGTTGACATCATAAATTAGTTTTAATTAAAAGACGAATGAATTAAGGATTATATAATATACTAATAAGAAGGATTAAGAAATTATTGCTTTTATGAATGATGGCTAACAGTGAAATCCAGGGTGAGTAATTCATCCTATTTGGTACTCATCACGTAAATGTATCAATTCTGATTGTATATTCACCTAGTATTGTTTAATTGCATCTTTCCATTGTTATTTAGGACCGCAATTGATTAGTCTCTTGCTGGCATATGTGCATCCTGTGCTTATTCCATCAATATGGCCTTAATTCACAAGCAATATAAGCAAATATGGATAGTGACTAGCTGTGGAATCCAGGACGCGCATTTCGTCCTATTTTGGAACTCGTCAGCCGGATGTATCTGCATCTCAGAGTTGATGTTCACTCTGGGACTCGAACCCAGTACCTTTCACTTCAAACGCCATCGTGTTATCCACTTAGCTACTGAGTCCTGATAGCCACCTGCTTGTGCAATGGGGTGAAGTTGAAATTTACTTGGTATTGTTTGTTCGAATCTTCCCATTGATTGTATATGTCCAGCTTTTTTGTACACTCATTAATGTACTTTGTAAAAGCATTTATTTGTAAATATTTTTGGGTTAGTGTTTCCAGCTTTTCAAAACACTTTATATCCTAATCGTAATCCATTTTAATCATCATGAAAAGTAAAAATTCTCTTGAGCTCAAAGGAATCGAATTGATTTCCTTTTAAATACTATTGTAATCTTTTGTTTGTTTTTCTTAAAAAACGTCTCCACTTTTGATCAAAACAATGCATGGTGGTTATGTTTTTTACAACTGTTTATTTAAGATTTATTCTATTATCTTAGAAACCATTGAAAATTTATTTCTTCAGGAGAGTATCATATTCTCTACGTCTTATTCTAACTCCTAATAAGATATTGACACCAGTATTATTGTTGTATTGTTTGATTTATATTTGAAATTATATTTTAAAGAGTATACAGATGAATCTTATTTTATGCATCATTTTATCATTAATTTTTCTATAATTAATTACATAGAAATACAGAACAAGTTTATATTAATAAATTGAATAAATAAATTACTTTCATCTTTTCTTACCATTGATTCTTAGTAAGTTGTTATAAAATAAGCAAAAGAATGACAATAATCTACAAAATAATAAATAATTTTTATCAGAAGTAGTTTTTATGTATATTATAGTAATTTCAGTAGTTGATATCACGAATCAATTGGAGCTAGACCGCCATGGAAAACCTGAAAGCTCTGGATGGCCCTTTCGTCCTGCTGTGAGAATCCTCAGCAATATACACCCAAAATCCCACCTCGAGAGATTCGAGCCCAGGACTCATCAGTTTCACGCGCGAGCGCTTTTTGGATCGGTTGAAGTTAGACATTAACACCGTTGGATGCCGGCTCAGTGGTCTAGAGGTTAAGTGCTCGCACGCGAGACTGATAGGTCCTGGGTTCGAAACTCGCGAGGCAGGATCGTGTATGCGCACTGCTGAGGAGTCCTACAGCAGGACGAAAGGGCCATCCAGTGCTTTCAGGTTTTCCATGGTGGTCTAGCTTCGATTGACTCATGGTCTCAACTATTGAAATAGTTTTTTAAAAAAATATTAAATATCTAATCTAATAAATGATATTAAATAAGAAAGATTAGTTCACCGAAGAGTACTTTTTTCGGCGAATTTATTTTCAAAGCTGTACAATCGCAAATATATTTGCATATATACATACCATTGTAATTGTTATCACCCTGAAAAAATGAAATAAAGTATATGTATATAATTGCGATTGTACAGCTATGAAAATGAATTCACCGAAAAAGTACTTTTCGTTGAACTAATCTTTCTTATTTAATATCTTAATGGGCGCATTCCGTTTACTAATAAATGATAGTCTTCAATTAATTTTCAAAGAAATCTTTAGAATCTTCGCTCTTATTAAAAGGTCAGTGAATGGAGATATGATTGTTTTTAAAAATAAATTTCAGATGATTGGTAGTTGTTATTCTGTTTCTTTTTTGGTAAAATCCCTTATGTTCTATTTTCTGATAGTTGCTTGCCAATTAACTGTTTTAATATAACATATAATATTGAATCTCATTATATTCCGTTTATTTACTTTATGAATTTTAATGACAAGACTTTGTTAGAGTTTCGCCTAACATGGAGTTATTTGCTTATAAGAAGTGGCACTGTAAAGAGGAATGTGTATACGAGAATCTAGAAGAGAGGAGAGCAAAAGGAAAAAAATTAGATGAATACTCATTAATCATGGAAGATAAATTAATATTTAATCATTGGACCATATGACAATAATTACAAGTTATAGAGATGTGAAATAAAGACAATCTCCTATTCGAAACCGGAAAATGAATTACTTATATGGGTATGCTGTCATACAATGAAAAATTTTCAATGTACAACTGTATTTGTTTGATATTAGTAGATATTGGTTATACTTATCAAGGAATTCAAGTCCAAAACACTTGAACTTAAATAGGTACTTTATTCTTGTAAGAAAGTTTTATTTTTAATAATATTCTGAGTGTACTGATGATATAATTTTTGTCTTGATAACATTTATTAATAATTTCCGCCGCTGATAAATAACAAAACTATAATCAATAAAAAAACCAGTATATATGAATCTCAACTTCAAAGATGATAATGTCGCTAGCGCAATCAACAGGAGACTCAAAACTGTATTATTCAGAGCGTATCCAACAGTCAAACTATTAATACTGTATAAAACAACATGTTCGGTAATCTAATAAAAGGTTGATAAATGCCCCTTTCATGTTTTTGCCAAATGTGTTTATAAATTGACATGTACCTGCCAAAGCAGCTACATTGGCCAAATAGAAAGGAGGGCATATCTTAGAGTTCTTGAACGTGCTCCAAAAAGCCTTCGAATAGGAGAGAAAATCAACACAATTGCTAAACAGCCCTTAAATACGGAACATCAGATCGATACTTTGCAATATATCACGGTGATTAATAAGCTTTCAAGCTTCAGTTTTTTAAGTTTATTGAAGCCGTTTGTATCAGGCATCAGGAACCTGATTTACGAGTTCAAGAGAATATGGTTGTTAATTTTCTTTACGTTTGTGATAAATATTCTTTCAATACATTATTAAAAAGTTTTGTTCGGCTCTTTCCATGAATTAATTTTATCACTTTATCTTCTTAACTCAAATGCCTTCTAGACTGGTACTCTTTAAATTAACTGAGTTTCACTCATTACATTCTTACTTATTATCAGCTCTTATTGATTACGTAACCACTTGTTTCTAGCTCTTTAATTCTTTAATACTGTCAGTATTGTAGAATGTTCTTTTATATAAGGTGTAGATTTACATTATTTTATTCAGTCTACTAAATTTATTTACACCCATGCTATTTTATACTTATGTGTCTTTAGAGCAATCTCCTACTAATTTCTTTTATGCCTTATTTTGGCCTTTGTAAAATATCATAATTATGGACTTATCACTGTAGATCTTAAAGATGAAGTTATTTAAAACAATTGTTCACTCAAATATTCTTTATCTATTGAATATTCTATGAAGATTTTTAATCTTCCAAACTGTTTCATATTAGTCATTTAAACTCATTTCGTAATAATGATTTTTAAATATTACAATAGTTGACAAGGACCAAATATGAAATAAAATGAATTCATGTATTTCGCTAAAAACATTTGTTCTTACCTCTTTCAAGATGATGAATAATTTTTTCTGGTTAGCGTTTTTTTTAGCGAGTTGGTTTTCGACGGGATGGGGTCGCTAACCCCATGCTCAACCCTCCTCCTTTATCAGGGCTTGAGACCAACAGTAGCCCCCGGGAGGAGCTACAGGCGGAGTTGATAATTGTAATTATACCTATGAAAAAAATATATATTAAAGTCAGATTACCGTCAAGATTTTTACAGCTGACATGTTTTTATAATATCCGTTAAAAGTGATAAATAAATAAACAAAATAATGGTAATGTTAGTTTAATTTATCAACAAATAACTGTAAATTTTGCATGTCTGTATTTACAGTATATACATATATATATCCATGTGTTGATTAAACTGTGAAATTTCAATAATGATAACAAAAACAAAAAAAAATTTGAAAGTACTTTCTGACTCAATTAAACAAACATTATTCAATACACATATGTGATATGTGTATTGAACAAATGGTATTGTGAATAGATTAAAATTTGTCGGTAAATAAGTAAAATAAATACAGTAAATATATTTTCTATTCAATTTAAGCAACAACAAGAAAAAAAACCTATTTTTTTCGTTATTTTATTTAAAAATAAATTGTACGAATTTGTATTCATATATGGTACACTTATGTATATGAAAGAGACACAGAGAGGGGGTAGGGGGGTAGGAGGGGAGTTGTAAACTGTAAAGTTTATATAATCAAAAGAAATTTTTATTTTAATTGAATGATTGACAACTTCTGAAAATATTTTCATGGTTTTTGAAAACAAAAAAATTTTTTTCGACCTGGTTTATAAAATATTCATATATATATAGATAGATGGTATAAATAAACAAAAATAAGTAAATGAATAATTAAAGTTTTTCATTAAAAATATCATTTTGTTAATGTATATTATATATTATAATCATTGAATTATTATGAAATATAAACATATTATGACTGTAATATTGTATGAGTAATTTTATTTGAATAGTAACATAGTATTTATTATATATTAGTCATGAAAACTAATTACAAATGTATATGTATAATAATTATTATTATTAACTAATATGCATATCTTACATGACCTCTGTCTCTCTTACAATCATTACAATTATTCACTTCCTTAATGGTGTACCAACTATCAGTAACTATACCTTAAACTCTTATCATTACTAATATGTATATATACATTCGAAGCATAATGTTAATTAGGGCCACGAATAACAGTTCCAATGTTTTAAACTCTCTCACCTCCTCCCTTAGTTCTTTTTTTTCGAATCAAGATTTCACTTCCTGCATGAATATATATATATATATATATATATATATATATAAATATATATATATATATATATACTGCGTTCTTACATGTCTATATCTTGAGGTAGTTGATATACACCAAAAGCGTCATTTTACTGTCGATAAGTAAGGCAGTCGAATAACGTCTAGTTCGTGTTATTTTGTATTGGAAACAATAATAATATCAATGCTAATACTCGATATATTAATAAAAATGTTAATATCATTCTATGTTTACATCTGTTTCTATATCTATTTGTAAATGTCTGATATATATTATTTAATACAAAAATGTTTTCTAAGATTTTGATTATTATATATAAAAATATAAATAATACTGAATTGTATATACATAATTAAATGAATAAATTTTTTTTCGTATAAACAGTTTAAGATAAATGAAATGAAATAGTCATAGTATGAATGATATCAAATTTTTATGTAAACACAATTAACAACAATATGAGTCTTGTTGTATTTTATTGTCCAGCAATCATTTCTACTCACTTTAATTGAGATAATCAATTAATGAATGTTACACAACCATTAAGCACTGGACGAACGTTTCATCCTAGTGTGCAAATGATCAATAGTGCGCATTCACAATCCGACATGTGGGATTCGAACCAAGGGCCTTCGGTCTCGCACGTGAAAGCTTAAGCTCTAGACCACTGATTTGGCCGGCACCCAACGGTGTTGATGTCTAATTTCAACCAATTACTTTTAATATTATCAATTTTTATCTCAGGCTTCTGTTATATTCAACAAAATTAGAAAGTGTTTTAGCCATAAGAATCTTATTCATAAAGTGATCACTAACTTAGCCATCATGAACGACAGATTTCATAAATTGGATCTCTGAACTTAGTACTTTTAGAATAAATCATTTTAAGGTTTTTAATTAAGTGTTATTTCAAAGAATGAACAGGATGATTAAGAAGTCTGTCTTAGTAAATAAAATAAAAAATTAGTTGTATTACTTTAATCAGTATATCAAGATAAGCTTACCATATTACAATGTAATAACTTTCGGGATTAATGTTCACTAGCTTCAGGGTCGATCATGAAATTTAACTAATATTGTTTATTCTACAAACTAGTACAGGATTAATTGGATATTGTGGAGATAGAACCATAAAACCTATTTTGTCAATAATTATTCATAGTTTTTGCATGTATTTTGTGTATTTTCATATTCTGTACATTTAGCATTAAACAATTGTACTTGTTGTTTAAGTGTATTACTTTGAACACTTGTAACTTACTTACTTCCGTTTTGAGTACAACATATCGTGGCACTGTTACTGCTCCTCATTAAATACACTCTAATTCACATCTGCATCGTTCTGCTATATCTGCAAATATGTTAAATGAAATATTCATTGGATATCATCTATACTTATAGACAATTGTGACATTCTTATTGAATTCTACGCTTGGTAAATCTACTGGATCTATATCGTCCATGTTGGGATTACTAATCTTTTATAATTGTGGATTATTTGGACCAAACTCAGCCGAACACGCAATAGCCCGAAGACTTAAGTAACGTCCCTTATTTTTATCTATGTGTAATTAACTTATTAACTGTTAATTGATACATAAACTTTAGACGTAATATTTTTGTTGCTATTTTTTTTGGTTATCATACTTTTGGTCCACCACAATATCATTATTGCAAAATCTATTAGTTAAATGATTACATTGACATTTATAAAACCCGTCAAATTATTATTATTCATTGAATAACAAAAAAGATATGAGATGAATATAAAATCAAATAGTTCTTCATTTATGTTTCTATCTACTTCTCAAATCTTGACGTACTAGAATCAACATTTGAAATGAAATGCGTCATAAGCAGTAATGAAAACTGGAATAGATTGGGATTTTTCGGCACTCGAGTATACTTTTGCCAAAAAAACATTTTAAATGAGTATTCTGACTTTAAATTTTTGACCATTTGACATCTGTTGATTCACATAGATTATACAATAACGCATATGGATTTCCGTAATCATTCACAAAGTACACAACAAATTACTTCAATAATTCCAGTCTACATTAATTGATAAGTGATTTATTTTACTAACTCATTTACTAGGTATAAACTCGTATACTTGGTATCACAATGTGAGTGTGAATGTTAGTAAAACTATGTTGCTTCCCAAATCGAGAAACCCTAGGCGAGATTCGAACCTGCGACATAGTGATTGAATGTTCGATGCTTCAACCCCTAAGTCATTGATCTGCCAAGTAATAACCAATGTCATGTCATCCGTTCCTTAGTCTCTAAAGAATTTAGACTATGAAGTTGTAGTATGACCAACTGGCTGACCATCTTCGTTCAATTTGTTTTGATGCTTAATGGTTGGAGGCGATTGTCGCCAAGCCCAACGTCTGCATTTTTGTGCTAGACAATATTTATCGATGTCAAATACCTAAAGTTCGGAGGGACTAATAATACTAATTGAAAAAAAATTATTTTAGGTCTAGAATTGAATATTCAAAGTAAATTTCCTGTCACCTCTTAAATTTCTTATTATCTTGAATTGTTCATGAATAACAGACTTACAAAACTGTCGTATCAAATAGTAGCTAGAATTGTTACAAACGCCTGTCACTTTCGCAAGTGTTGTGGTACTAGTAATAAATTAAGACGTTCTTATAACTGAAGTGTAAAGTTACTTGTAGGGAGTCAGGAGTAAACTCTGGATCTATGTTCCGTATAAGTTGGTAATTGTCAATGAGAGTTACCTGTAATATTCAGGGAACTGATTTTTCCTGTGGTACCTGAACTCATAACACTCAATCTCACAGACAGAGACGTTGATTACTAAGTCAAGTATGCTAAATCTCCTAGTACGGATCGAGTTCTCCGTCTCTCTATATATATCTTCTAAATGAATATTGATGTCAACAATGACAAGTTAAAGGGTCTATATTATTAACACCAATGAATGTACAAGTCACGAACTTATACTCCAGTCAGAGCAACTGTTTTAGTGAACACGTGAAATAACATATTTCATAAAAGTGATTCTATAAAATAATCCGTGTATATGCGTGAGATGAAAATTCAAGGGATATAAAACGATATCAGTTTCACCTAAAACTATTTAGTATAACGAATGACATGTGAAAGCAATCAAATGAATAAGTAACAGACTAAACAGAAATAATCAGAGTATGAGAATTGTTTAGTCATCTGTAGTCCAATTGTTAATCAGCTTTCTTATCATGAAGGTCATTTCTATCAAAAACTGATTTCATATGTAAAAATTACTTGGAATCATAGAGAGCAAGAAGAGCATATCATTATATTACGATATTATCCGGGATTATTGGCTTATGACTTGTCGATAAAGATGATACATTTCGACCAGTAAAGTGAGGTCAGGTGGCTTATATTTAACATCAGTGTGGAACTGCACTAGACTTCTGAATAAAGACTTTGGAAACAGAACATTCATCCACTAAGGTGATTATATAACGCATTTTGCAAACGTTTATTATACAGCATTTATCATATTGTAAATCCTGAGATCACGGTTTAAAAGGTCTGAGTCGCAGAATAATTCATTGAAAATCCGCATGGAATAAAGTACTAAAAAGAGGAAGTTCGGAGAAAAGGAAATCGTTGCAGCGGAAGATAAAGTAAATAGCAAACGAACACTTTTGACAAAGAACAACAACTCCGAAGAGAACACGTTGCCAAGATAAATCTGAAAATGAAATCACTCGTGATGGTCATAAAAAGGTTATGAACTATTGGGTCAATTTTGGTTTTCTCATCATAATCTGCGTAGAAAGAGATTTCAGTGGAATACTCATTCTAAAAGTTTTACTGACGTCAATTTTCTGTGACTAAGATATTGTAATATTGTCATCAGCTCAACAATCATAAAAATCAACATATAGAAATAAATGACCGTTATATTCGAATTTCAGAGGCAAATATAAGCTGTTCCATTTCTGGCAAAATTTTACTGACGTAGTTCTCCCTTTTCATGTATGTTACCAGCTTCTGGCGTAGTATGTTTTTGTCCCTCCACTTTTCCGTTTTCCTTCAGGATTCCAAGTTAGTACCTGCCTCGTAATGCAGTTTGATGATCTACTCAGTGTATGTCCAATCCACTTCCAATGTATTCTACTAATTTCCTCTTCATCTGGAAGCTGGTTTGTTCTCTCCCACAGTAGGCTGTTGCTGATGCTATCCGGACAACGGACGTAGAGTATGTTGAGTAAACAATTGTTTATAAATACTTGTACATTTTTGATGATAGTTGTGGTAGTTCTCAAAGTTTCAGCTCCCTACAGTAGAACTAACTGTCTCGATGTTCGTATCGAAGGATGTGACTTTGATATTGGTTGACGGTTGTTTTGAGTTCCATATGTTTTCCAAAAGTAGGAATGCTGTCCTTGTCGTGATGACCCTTGCCTTTATCAGATCCTATTTGTTCATCAATGATATTATTCAGATACGTGAACCTCTTCACCTTTTCCAGAGTCTCGCAATCAAATGTGACTCCATTGGTGTTCTCTGTGTTGTACTTGAGGATCTTACTCTTTCCCTTGTGTATGTTGAGGCCTACAGATGCAAAAGCTGCTGTCAAACTGGTTGTCTTGAACTGAATTTGTTGGTGTGTATAGGATAGAAGATCAGATCATCTGCCAACTCCGAATAGTTTAGTTGATTCCGAGCTATCCATTGTATTCTGTACTTTCCCTCGGATCTTGAGGTCTCCATAATCCAGCCAACCACCAGAAGAAAGAGGAAGGAGGAGAGTCTTGTCTGACATCGGTACTCACTTGAAATATATCTGTCAGCTATCTCTCCAGCATCACTTTGCACCGTGAATCGTCATATGGATTCTGAATGATTCTGACGACTTTCTCAGTTACTCACACCGTGATGTTGAAGAGAGTTCCATAATGTTCTCATATCCATACTGTTCAACCCAAGATCAAAGAAGTTGATGTGTGGTGACGAGTCCCATTCAATTGATTGTTGAATGATGATCCGTGATCTCACGACCTGGTCTGTGCACTATCGATCTTTCCAGGATCTGGTCTGTTGATCTCGAAGGTAGACGTCTACTGAATTTTTCATTCGGTTCAGCGACATTGTTGAAAACGTTTCCTGGTACCGATAGTAATGTGATGCCTGTGTAGTTTTCACACTTGCTTAAGTCTCGTTTTTCCGATATCTTAATGAGATATCCTCTTTTCCAGTCATAACAAGAGTTATGCTTCTATGAAACGACAGTTATTTCCCTACTACTCAGATCCTGATTTTAAGGAATATGGAGTTTACTAATTCCATGAAAGTTGAACAATCTTATTAAGTCATATAGACAGACCTAATTTCAGAGACAAGGTTTATCGTGTTATTGATTCTCGGCTGTAAACATCAGTCGACAAACCCATTAAAAATGTGATGTAGATTATATCAAATCAACGTCATGGAAACCTTTAAAATATTCTCAATTACATTTTTATATCGAATGAATACGACAAAAAATCCACTTTAGTAGTATTTAATCATGAGAGTATAGCGTAAACAGGACAAATTTGTACTTTGTTTTAATGGTTTTTAAGGCAGACTTTCAAGAAGGTTATATATAATCGTTCTTGAGGGCGGTATTAGTCTATTTGTAGAACAGTACGTATTGCTCTTCTAGAACAACAGAAGTGTTGTTTTTCTTAGTCGTGTTAATGTTTAAGAAGGAAATTTGTCGATAAAGTAAGTTCAGTTTACTTTTGTATAAACTTCATTAGTTGGATATGATGTAAGAATTTATTTCGCAGCATGTAATATATAACAACCTATTATGGTCCCATAAAGTAGGTCAAGTTCTCCAAAGACACTATTCTGGTGCCCAACTGTTGTCGTTGGATTCTGACTCTGCTCAAATCGTAATAATATTGGTCAGCATTGGAAATTCTCGTTAGTCAAAATACTAAATTATAAGCTTTAAAATACCAGCTAACTATTCAGTGACCTTCTTTTTTTAATTTAGTGTAAACTTGAGACTAACGACACATTCAATCATTAGCTCTTCCATCAAGCCCTTACTAACCATTCGGTTTCGCTTTCTATGTCACAAACGCGAAATACATCTGTGACTAAATTTAGTTTCCCTGAAATATACGGACTAAATCGGCAAGTTGGTTAGTTTTCATTGGCTCTCACATTGATGACCCACAGTGTAGAATTAATGGGTTTCTGGAGCTGTCTTTTTACCTTAATAACATAGGGATTAAAGCGACGCTAATTTGAGAACTTTCCAACATTAATTGAGCTTTTAACCCGTACTGGCTTATACCGAATATTTGTGGTGTTTGTTTTTGTTTCAGAGACAACTCTTTCCCAGGAAGATATTCCAATCTTTGTGTGATTTCAATAACACGACTATACTTACATATTTCACAAATAAATTGTCATCCTTAGATTTAGAACTTACTTCATGCCACAAGTTCTCAATTTGTCCAGGTCATTTTCGATCAGCATGCATCGTAATATTGTTGAAATCAACGCTCAGACTCACCTTAGGCCTAAGGGAAACGACTATAGCTACGAATTTTTTATTATTCCTGAATGTATTTCATGCAAATCATCCAAATATTGATGTAAGGTTGAAGGCATTACTATTTGATCACTGACTAACATCTGAAACTGGTTTGCAGTATCAAACTACTCAGACCTATGAACTTTGTACGTATCTTCATTAATATCCATTCAAGAGCATTAATTAAACTTATTATTACTAAATATTTATTAGTTCTTACTATTTATGTTTACATGAAGAGCGTTTGACAATGTCTGTATCTATTGAAAGAAATCCAAAGGATTACTATCAACGGAGTCTCAGAAGTAAGAATCACAAATTTAAGAAATATGGTCGTTCACTGCTCAAGCCAAAATGTAGGCCTCTATATTATGTAAATAATTTACTTAATTTTTCCGTTATTCTATTATTCATTTGTTTGTTTGGTTTTTAAATTACACCCATCTTAAGTTAATGTACTTATATGTGTCCATCAACTTTGCATTAAAACATAATAGAGAGTATCATATTTCGTACCAGGTACACACCTTTTAAAAACTATTCAATTTTGAAAATCATCACTCAAATCCAAGGTGAGGAAGAGGAACTGTCTTAAACCGATTTCAGTGATGTTATAGGATGGGATTATTCTAGACGAAAACACAAGTAAAACTGAGCGGTGTTTATCACAGACCTGCCACCAATAATCATTTCATGAATAAACTTTTCTTTCAACTAACATAGTCCATAAAATTTCTGGTGAAATTGAAGATGAGTTTTAATAGCGTTTAAATCACTTAAAACTAAGCTGAGTCAGTCAGTCACAATTTAAAACCTGATATATAAGTACATCAGTTACCACATTCCAATAGGGTGAAGATATGAAGCCGTCAAAGCGAATTCCAGAATAGTAGGGGTAATAACAGTATCAATGGTAATCAGAAGATTAGGCTTCAAAGGTACGATTCAAGAAAATATAGATTAGTAAAACAAAAGAGGATTATGGGGGATACAGGTGTTTAGAGTTTGGAAGAAGACAAACGATTTCCAGACATGGCATCCAAAGTCTTCAACTACAGGTTGAGAAAATCATACAGGCCACAACCACATAGTTTACACCTATTAAGATCACTCAGTCTAATTGTCAGTGCCTTCATAAACTGAATGCATGTTTTAGTTTGGCCATCCCTAGATTTCCTTAAGCCTACTCCTACACCACACAACATTGCTCGTAGAAGCAAACCGTGGTTAGGCATACGTAACACATGTCCCAACCACCTCAGTTTATGAAGATTTATAATCCCATCAATCGATTTGTTACCCTTACCTAGTACCCCATTCTTAACCCAAAGATTGCTTATTCAATAATCTAAAACTATACGAGAGAAGTCAGATTTGATTAAATCCAGTTCCCAGATTTAAGCTAAGATCTCGTTGAGTCTTATTGCTAAAACTGAACCACCATCCTTAAAAATCTCAAGGCTTAGTCGATCAGGCCCTGTTGCATTCAATCTGTCATCCAGGCTACTGGAAGATATTGAGTAACTGAAGTGTGGCCCAAGGTTAGTTGGATTGTTTCCTAAGGCGTTCTGTCCATCGGTTCAATCTTCTGGATTGAGAGTGAATAATAGTCCCGTCTACTTCCGAGACAGTTTCACGCTCGTCATTAACTATTCTCTTAGTTGCAACACCGTAAGATTCAACTAAGTCCCTCTTGATTTGGTTTAGTCTACCTGTTTGAACATGAAAATCACCTGCAAATATTACCATATCAGAGCATTTAGTTTTTTGTAAGGGGTTGGACAGGTTCCCATAAAATTCCTTACCAACTTCATTCGAGCTGGAATCAGTGGGAGCGTAGGCAGAAACAACGAAGAGACAACGACGCGTTCCCCTATATTTTCGAGCTCTTACTGTTCCAACTGGTCACACAGCGTACAAGCGACCGTTTATCGGAATCCAGTCTAGGAGAACCTGTTATGCTTTAGAAATTAATGCTAAGCCTGAACCAGAAAGGCTGCAGGGAGCGGTAATGGGGTCCCCGTATACTCGAAGGGTAAATTGTGCCGGTTCTATTTATTGAGAAAGTGGGGTCAAATGAATGACCATACTGGGGTCCTCTATGCGCGTTTGGGAAACGCAGGAAATGTCGATGGCGCGAGATTCTAGAGTCCTAGCTAAAGAAGCCTGTCGTCCTATTTGACACTAAGAGCTCTAAGATGTAGTTTAGAGTGTGATTTCAGGAGACCATGAATAGCATTTCGTGAACTCAAATTATCAGCATTGGTGGCGAATGGCGATCAAAATATGAGGGAAAGGTTAGTCATGGGGGTGGAAGAGTTATCCAGAGATGAGGGATTTAATGATCAACAAGGTGATCTCGGATGCTATTAGAGGTGTAATGGCTGTTGGACAACCGGCTATCTAAACCGTGAAAAGATATTCCTTCTTGAAGGAAATGAAGAAAAGCTGAATTTGTGGTGGTCTTAATGACCTGGTAGCGTGACCCTAGAGACCAGGGGATAACTGAGCAAGGCTAGTTGCACACCGTCTTTTGAAGGAAAGTTTTAACTCAGCACTTCAAAAGAGCTGACCATCGGAAATGGAAATTTGTGGGGTAAGGTGAAATGTTTTTAGTGTTGACCTTTTCTAACCCCTTATTTCCGATGTGAGAGGGCAGAATTACTGCAGATGCTGGTCATTCGAGGAAAACGCCATATTGTTGTCACTACTTTCTACAATCAGCAGCACAATTTCGCCCTTGAGGCTTAAGCTTATGTTTTTGGTCATACCATTTTTCAATCGATCTTTCTGGTACGTCAGGATGTAAGGGAACATGTGCTCCAGCCAATGTAGTTCAGTTGAGTCACCATGATATGAAAAACTGACCACCACGTCAAGGTAGCAGCTTTGGTGTGAACATATATGTGCTATATCCGTGTCGCTTACTCCTACACCTAAAAAAAGGAACCGATGAAATTCCCTCGACGCAAAGGAAGAACACCAAGACCCAAAACATGATGACGGCCCTAGTCAAAAATACTGATTGTACACCCATTTTGATTATTAGTTAGAATAAAGTTGCGTGCATAAAAAATTACCTAGTTATAACAAATCACATGCTGCGTATCCTGCTGAACATAGTTCACCTTAATTTAGTACAAGAATATCGTCAAAAGTAATTAAAGTTAAAATTTCTGAACTGTCTGCTATGGTTTTATGCTCAAATGATTATTTTATTGCATGTACTGAAAGTTTTTGACATTGAAGAGTTTGCTCAGCCAGGTAGCATTTATTTTTCTTTATCTGTCAAGAAATTAATTAACGATAACCTAAATATTTTTTACCTCTGAAAGCTATTTTGAATAATATTGATTTAGTCGATTCTTCAATGAAAACAGAGAAACACTGGAACCAAATCAGTCTACACTCTAAAAAGGAACCACGAATCACTCTACCGGTGAAACCGACGGGATATAAAAGTTCGATACTTATACAGAGGTAGATCATATATATATATACTGTGTTGCATGGTTTCAACTAGTGAGTGTTAAATGGAATTCTTATAGCATCTTACGAAGGTTTGGTTTCTTACAAGTTAATTATGATCAAATATAAAGGGTTAATATTAGACGTAAAGTATATTTTTAGCTTCTCTGAGAAAACAATTTATTCTAGGTGTCTTCCGAACGCTCAGCTTCTTTAAGTTTTGGTCTTGTAGATACATGGATTATAACTCAGCATGTTGTTCCTGAACTGACTTCTGGAATTAATCAACTACATTTTGTGAAACTATACTCGATTACTTATTATTTTAAATTGATCTATATATCTTTAGGGACAACAGCAGTGTAATTATCGAAACGCTATACTCATACAAACATTGTTACAAATGTAGTTGTAACTAGATAGATCTGGACATCCATGAAACAGTAACACTCGGATAATATAAATACCTTAGAGTTTACAAGATGACCCTTTATGAAGTTGCAGAAATGTATGCTAGAGTTATATACATTTCTCTAATATTAAATATCCAAAATCCAAAGTAATAACGTCTTATGGAACGATGTTTCAGTTATTGTACTCTCGTAAATGAAATATAACTGCAGAAACCAGTGATGCAACCTCACTACACGATTTCTTTCGGAAGAAACCCATTTTACTAGGTCGCATATGAATTCCTTATTTTGAATACTGAACTTTATGTTAATCCAGTATCCATATTTTGTGATGAATATTCACTGGAGAACCATTCCAAAATGATTTTGTATAACCAGTTTTGACATGGAAACTTGTATGCGTCAAGTAATTTTAAATCGATGAAAGGATAGAATAATGCTTTCACATACTCTTACGTTTAAGGAAAAAACCATGGAATACTGCCGTGAAAAGTGATGTCAAGGAAGGACACAATCAAGTTTCAAAATGTGAAAAATTGTCAAGTCGGAGGGAAGTGTCCCTTCCAATAAGTACAGACAAAAATAAATCGTCTGATCTTCGGCACATACCTATATGGTTGCGGAAGTCATTGAAATTTGTACAAAATTGTTTTCTTGAGGATCCCCCAAAATTAACAGACGATTTTCCCCATAATGCTAACAAAGAGGATGGAAACGCTCCACCGAATACATTTAAAGTTGTTCATAAGTCGCTTAAAAGTGCTAAAGCTAATATATCAGATAATCTCGAAGAAATCTTCTCGAAATTGGGTTTAGAACAATGGATAAAAGAGTACAAAAATGCCCATGATGAAAGTGTGAACGAAAACTCATCCGAAGATCAACATATCATTAGTAGTTGTTCAAAACAAATAACTCAAAAATTAACTCACTCAAACCCAAATGAATGCTCATTGAAAAAACGATTAAG
This sequence comes from Schistosoma rodhaini, assembly GCA_944470415.2. Taxonomy (NCBI): domain Eukaryota; kingdom Metazoa; phylum Platyhelminthes; class Trematoda; order Strigeidida; family Schistosomatidae; genus Schistosoma; species Schistosoma rodhaini. Next base: position 57,986,249 of record OX104044.1, read on the forward strand.
GAAAGAATCATATGAAGAGGGTCACTTACAGGTGAGCGTTTAGCTGTAAAACAGAAATTTTAGATATTTTAATAATTATAAGCATGAAGCTTCCCTTGTTTCAGAAGTTCAGTTTTGTAAGTAATATACTCTCAAAACATTGAAAACGCTTAAAAGACAACCCTACAGTTAATTACTTTGGGTTATAAATTGATACGCTCTTAAAGGAGATGGTATACATACATAAATCATAGCATAGATGCAATTTGAGATCACACGCACTTCATATTTTCCCAAATATAAAAAGCTAAACACATACTAACATTTTATGTTGTTGGTTTCCCCAAAAAAGAGACAAAGAATAACCATAGTAATCGGAAAAAGTGCTAGCATTGTTAAGGAAAAAGTTACATAAACTTTGATTACAATTAGAATAACTGGATTTTATGTTGAGGATTATACAGTTGAAGTAATTCATTTATAGTCATTAGAAAAGAATAGTTTCCAGAATAACTTCAGAACAGGTACTATTCGTATAATTTCAAAATAATAAGAAAACGTATAGGTGGATACTGACGTTAAATAAAAAACTAGTCAGCAAAGGTTAATAGAACAACACAAGATGTTAAACACTTTTCTTTATTTATTAAATTCTGTAATAAATCTTGGTTTGTACTTAAAGGGTAGTGAAAAAGAAATTCATAGATTGTAGAATGTCGATAGTTAGATCGGTAGATAAGACAGATAAATGTAAGTGCCCAGTCTGCATTTCGTAATGACATTAAACATATGTGTTCATCATATAACGTTAATATTTATCCAGTTTACAATATCAGTTAAACGAAATGAAAACAAGAATTACTGCTGATAGCTAGTCATAATGGTGAATTCAGGTCTCTGTGAAACTTTCATATTCTTATTGGGAATGTTTCTGTTGTTTTGGTATTATATAAAAAAAAACAAAAATACGAAATATTCTAACAACCTATCATGTGGTTTTGAAACAGAATAATAAGAAATCCCAACATCATATTGATAAACAGCATTTTATATCGCCGAAGAAAAGATAGACACTTGGAAATTTAAAGTTTCGGAAATCGTAGTTGTGATACAGAGTATGATGGTCGTTTAGTTATTATCCATGTTTTAGTTGATCGATTCAAAAACAATGTATAAAAACGATTCTAAAGTGTTGAATAAAATGTTATATATGTTATTTGGTTTTTCGAATCTTCACTACACTGAGCTCATAAGCATTCACATTAATTTCATTTCCGTAAGTACATGGAAGTCTAGTGGGGGTTTCGATTCTAAAATACCACAAACTGCAAACAGCCGAAAAAATATGACAAACTAAGGCGAATTCATACTATCCTGCATTAATCGCTAATCTTAACTTTTTAAAATAACCGGACTACTTTCAGTATATACAAGCATGTAATTTGTTGCCTATATATATAGCTATCGATTTATTAATTTTTCATTTAGTGTCAAACAAATAAGTAATACAGTGACATTCTTTTCTTAAAAATTTTAAGGGGCAATTAGTAAGTCCAAACACTGTTGAAAATCAATCAAAATCTTGTCCATCGGATTCAGTAAAACAAAGCAAAGACAAAAAGACTCCACTTTCGTCGCAAGATAAACTAAATACACCATTTCTACTAACCTCCAATAACAAGATACACCATCAGAGTTTGGACTTGTTATCTCTTGATGTATTTAATCGGCTACAAGGAAATAGCTCAATAAACTCGAAATCTCCTAGTTTAGTAAATGATAAAAGATTTAGCCAAATAGGCATACACGCCAGACCGACAGTGCTTGAAAACAATCATCATGAATACCCAATAAAGTCATGCTACCCAAGAAGTTCATCTAAGTGCAGTAAATGTCTTAATGAACTGCCAATGGTTGAAAAACAAAACCACGATTCTGTTTTGAAACAAAGTAATATAAGACGTAATGATATAAATTTCGATCGCATGGACCGAAGTGAATATGAAGTTGGACCTGAAAGTCAGAAAATACATCGCTGGTTGGATGAAAATACTTACTTAATGAGCGGCTTGCGCCAACCAGAATTAGGAGATACTTGCAACAAAAATAAAAGGAAACACACAATTCCATACAAGTCTGATGTAAAATATGTTAATCAACAAGAAAATACAAGACATATGAATTCTGGTTTGAACACCGTTTCTCCGCCTGTGCACCCAATCTGGGATACACCTGAAGATCTACGAACGTCATCACTTACTGACTTTCTTCACTTATAAGACTTTTATCTATTATGGATTCACTTATTTAAATAGTATGAATGTTCGATTGAGTTTTGCTTCGTTTAAAAAAAAATTATCATGGGAAGTGTTTGTTAAGTTCGGTATAATTCCTAGCAAATACACCTAAAATCTATCGAAAGCAGAATAAATCTGACAAATTAGAATAATTTTCAACATTTCATTCTTCCGTTAGTTAATGCTCGACCCCATATTTATCAAAAACCAGTGTACAACATAACAGAATATCCCTATAATTGAGTGGGTTTTACGGAAAGCCATTCTAAATATTCATTATGACTGCTTTAGCTATATATTTATTTATTTATTTAAACACATATATATTGGTACAAAAGGGCACCAGGTACATATGCGCTTTAGCTATATATAAGCAGATCTAAACCACTAAAACGAAAAAAGTCTAACTCCAATGTAGTTTTGTAAGCCAATTACGTATAAATAGAAAAATTATGCCTGAGTAATCCTCAAAGATTGAGCTTTAAGACACTTCAACGTTCTGTTAAATGAACTGGTCCGAACTTTTCAGGGGAAATGCTCAGTTTCGATTACTCAAACATTCAAGCCATATTCTTTGCGCATAACAAACACATACCTTATCATCACATTTTTTTGTGGCAAAAACGTTCGCATTTGCTATGTAGTATATCGCATAATTTATTCTTCGGTTAAAAAGACCTAAGGAAAAAAGTGAGTGAACCATTCTGATATTTTCAAAAACAGGGAAGTTTGGTCAAACAATGCAAGCCAATTTATTGTACAAAATGTAAAAATAATGATCATTTTTACTCAGATTTTAGGACATTCGTTTCATAGGAAAGTAAACTAATTCCCCATCATATTTGAATTTGCTTCACGATTACAATGAAACTTCAATGTGACAAAAAATGTCCCCTTAATCATTTAACACACTTTAAACCATAACAGATTTTATGAATGATGAAAGGAATTCTTAAGAATAGAGCTTTCATATAACCCATAGCTTCATTTCATAATAAGCTATACTATTTCCTATGTTCACGCAAAGAAGTTCTGTTAATGATTTTCAATCATTTACATTTCGATTTCGGTCTTTATTAAAATATGTTATAGCATTCTTGTTGCTGGTTGGATGGATAACAAAACTCATCTACTTGATACTATCATATACTTTAAAAGCACCACAAAATCTTTCACATCCTTATCACCGAAAAGATTTTAAATTCATTAGAAAGGCTATTTTTGCATGACTTGGAGTCGGGTAAGTAATATATATGAAATTGAAAGAAATTTTCATCACAACAGCCTTTGTCATCTATATACAATTCATTTGGATTGGTGTTCTGGTTACGGAACATTCCCATTATCGCTTCAAACGCAACCACAAAACGACTAGTTACAGATATGATAATAATCTTGATAAATTCCCCTTCGTGTATACCTATTTGTTATGTAAGAAAGTGTCCATATAGCTAAACATCTAGAATTCATAACTGCTACATGTCTTGGAATTTCGAAGTGAGAAAAAACAAAATTTATTAATATGCTGGAGAACTTTAATGATAGCATTTGCCGATGAATAGGAAACTGATGACAACATAAACAACTACAACAGGGTGTATAAATAAGTACTTTAAAGTAGCGTAAATGGCTCTAAAACACCAGTTTGCCTTTTCTTCTTGAGATTTTTTCTTCTGTTATTCGAGAAATCAATTCACTACTGTTGTACATTAAACTTGTAATTTTCTCAGTCAATCGACTATATGGACTAGGAATGTCATAATTTCAAAAACAATATCATCATACAAACGAATAGTTTGGATTCAAATTTGTGGAAAAAGTTACTATACAAGGAACACTGTTTTTTTTTTCTAATCTGAACAGCTAATTAAGCTTTTTTTTTAAAAGAGTAAAACCTTTTCATCATTATAATGAAGCGTTCACTTTGATAGAGGACACTTCACGTGAAAAGTTGCTATAACGCAGCAATAAAAATAAGTTAGTAACATTTTCAGGAGTTTCAATTTATATTGTTTTGATATAAATAGGGAATTTACAAACAAATATGGGTATTGTAAATATTTTTGGGAATAAAACATTTACAAAAGAAAAGAGAACAAGTTATCATATATTCAAAGGTTTATAAACTACACATTTTATGCTTCACCGTAAACTGGACTCAGTAAAATAGAGTTTACACACTTTTCCAATAACGTATGATAGTCATTCCAATTCAATGATTGTTGCATCTTAGTCATCGTGGTAAAAGTATCCGCTGTAGGTGAAAGTTGAAGGAATGCATATTTATACCGGTCATCATTGTTCAAATGATTAGAACGTAAAGGTCGACCTTTCGCTGTTAAATGCATTTTCCCAAGTTCAGTAGATAAAAGTTTGGCTATCATATGCGCTAAATTTAAAGCTGTTTGATTAGACTAAAAAAAATTTAAAAAATGGGTGGATGTAAACAAATATTAATAAACCGCGTTAAAAATTCTTATTAAATGTATCCCTAAGACTTTGCAGACTTCGAATATAAGAACTAGAACCATCTTTTTGATCATTAACATGAAGTTCACTAGTAAACATGTACCGAAATCTATAAAATTCCATTATTCGGTAAGGGTTTTTTAATAATTCCTAACTTGACACATATAACTAAGATAAAAGGTAAACGTGAAGTAAACGTTTGTTAAAATGGTAGACGATAACGAGTAAAATGTATGGAATTAATAGGTGCTTAAAAACAAAGATTTGTGGTAATGATTAGTTCGAATTACTGCTACTATTTAGTATATTAGACAAAAAAACAATAAACAGGATAAATTGAACTTGATAACATCATAGAAGAATATATGGGTTACAGAAAAATACGAATGAATTCAAGTGAACAGTAATTGATTTTAAGTTATATTTTATTAAATGACGTTGTGTAACAAACAGAGGGTTATAGAATGATAGGTGGATCAAAATAAATTACGAGTAAAAATTATGAAAGTAAATTGTCCACTTTATAGGTATGAAGAAAAATGAAAAAACGTCAAGGTGATTGTAACAAATGAATAATATATTCACTTGTTGTTGTTTACTTGTATCTTCCCATTTTTATTTTGGACTGCAATTGATCAGTCTCTTATTGGCATATGTGCATCCCATGGGGACTGCCTCGATACTTCCTGAAGTCACAAGTAAACAATAAGAAGTGAATATAACTTCACCCCATTGCACAAGCAGATGGCTATCAGGACTCAGTGGCTATGTGGATAACGCGATGGCGTTTGGAATGAAAGGTACTGGGTTCGAGTCCCAGGGTGAACATCAACTCTGAGATGCAGGTACATACAGCTGACGAGTCCCGAATAAAAGGAAATGCGCGCTCTGGATCCCACTGCTAACCACTATCCATCTTTGCTTATAAATGAATAATAATTATAAAAAAATTATTGGAGGACAATGCTAACTGATTACGGTTTTAAATTACCAAATAATAAGAAAAACGAAACAAGATCGAAGTATACTGAAGAAGGGACTTAGGGATAAGGAAGGATGAGAGGTTGGAAGTATCTTTTTGGCACGCAGAGTTCGGGCTTGAATATGTGGATTTCAAATGCCTCAGCAGTTTTTGACTTAGCTTCCTTTCGATTCAGTTGGCTTAAATGTTATTTTAAGGGAAAACTCCTTTGGAGCGACATGCCGAGAGTTGATTAGGTGCTGCTGTATTGAACTGGTGACTGTTTTGAATTCTCCTATTAAAAACCATGCCGGGTAATGTTGTGAAATAAGTTTGGAAAGTGATTCATTTATGCAGCTAATGTAACCTGTCCCACAGGAACAAGTAAATTTATAAATGCATATCGATGTGTCCGAAAGCGAAAGTTTATCCATAGCATCTATCTTTCATATATATTTAATAGTTGAATTCATGAGTCGATTAAAGCATGACCACCATGGAAAACCTGGACGATTGTTTCGTCCCAGTATGGGACTCCTCAGCAGTGTGAATCAACGATCCCACACGTGAGACACGAACCCGTCCAGTGCTTCCAGATTTTTCATGGTGGTCTAGCTTTAAACGACTCATGAACTTAAATATTAAATTACTAAAATCTCCACAAACTCCCATGGTGATAATATTAATAATTAACAAACAACTATGAATACGAATATACAGCTTAAGTAAATGATTTCGTCGAAAAACAAAACTTCGTTGAATTTTATTCACTTTTAATTTAATTAAAAATATCTATAGTAATTAGATTGTATGTTCATTATATTAAAATTACTGCATTTTATGCGTAAAAAAATAGACGTTTTTGAACTGACTTACATGTGATTTCGGAAAATAACAGATAGCTAAATTCATATTATAGACAACAAATGGTTGAGTCATATTGAGTTGTATAAATGCAAGAATAAGCTGTAAGATAACAAAAAACAGAAACAGTAAAGAAATATCAAATAGTCAGGAAAATTCTTAAAAAAGTCATGTCAATTAATCTTACTGTCAGATATATATATATATATATATATATATATATATATATATATATTAATTGAAAACTAAGAGAAAACTGGATGGAAATAAGAAATCTATATTTGATATTACGTCTGTCAAATGAATTGATATTTTTAGGAAACACTGAAGCCATTGATTATACTAGATATGACAAATACCACTATATACATCAATAAATATATAGTAGTTGAAGAAATAATTAAAACAACAGTTAAACAAAATCATTTATAAATCAAAGAGACTTACTTCATTTAATCTATGAAAATCAAGTTTAGAAATTACAGCTTGAGATGTTTCACAGTTATTATTTTCAACCATTATTTTAATTTTATCAATGTATAATTGGACTTGATCATTATCAATGATATCTGTTTTATGATTGATATGGTGAAGATTGGTTTCTAATGCTAATCGAGCATATAATGGGAGAAATCCAGTATAATGTGGATCATTTAAAACAGATTTGTACCAATCGATATGAATGGCTGCCTTTTTAGGATTATGAATAGCTAATTTTTCTCTTGATCGACCTTCTTGAATCAATTCGTCAGCACATTGATGTGCAGATTTAGCCAAATGACCAAAAATGCAAGTGAACTATGATGAAGTAACAAAAATACACATTGATGTTATGTGATTTTAATTAAGATTCAGATTACAAAACTCTTGCATGATGACACCATAGAAAATTTTCTAATTAGCAAAAGGAATTAAGCAGCTGAAAAACAACATAATCATTGTGAAAGATTTTGTAGTCGGCTTTGAAATAAGACACTTTTCTTACTAGTCAAAGACAGACTCTTACAGTTGTTGTAACTAAGATATCAACAGACGGATAATTCAAATTAAGTAACAATATTTATTTTAATTGTTAAAACCATTTCACGGGATTTTATTTATTTATTTATTTAAACACATAAATATTGGTACAAAGAAGTACCAGAAAAATATGCGCCTCACAAATCTCATTTGATTTGTCTGAGGGCTGTGATACTGCCCAGGCGCCCAGACTGAAGCAGGTGGTTTTCTTAGGGGGCCACAACCGGAGACTTTGACCTGAAGGTCTAGTCCACAAGGCAGTGGAGAAACGTAAGGAGATGCAATGTCATGGTAGCCGGTGACCAACGATTGGTTCATACGCCATTTGTCCCTTCATGATACTGGAGCCTATGTGCACCATTGGTTTGGAATCAGGGTTTTCCAACTCCCCTAGATGGACCCTCCGTGTCCACCAGCCCGGTTAAAGCGCCGGACATTCGCTTTTCGTCCTCTCAATTTCGTAAACAACAGATTTTTTATAAAACTACTTGATGTTAAGAGAATTGGTTATGCGAAGAACAATAAGTTAACATTTTACGAATATTGATATCTTGCTTGTTTTTATATCTGAAAGTAAAAACTTATGTATGGGTACACTATGTAATTTATTAAGGAGTCAGGTTATTTATGATGTACAGGAAGAATTTCAAAATCGAACAAACTTGAAATAATTCTATTCGTTTAATAAAATTAATAAAAGTAATATGTAACCAACTGATTCATAAGGAGATTAATTGTCCTTCAGATTTTATTTATTCATGGTTAATTTGTTTATAGTCATATACGTCTTCTTAAACATATATGAATTAAAACTTGATTGAAGAGTTTTCAAACTTCAATTCGACAGATAAAATGTTGAAAATTAGAAAAAAATGTAACACACATCCATCATGATTTATTACTTAATGCATAAATAAATGACAAAGTCATTATACCACAGTTAACTACTGAAAATGACTAGTAAGTGAGTAAGTGTAAGCTAGTAAGGTTAATATAGAACGACTATATACCCAGAAGGTAATACATATTTATTTTTTATTTAGATATAAGAAAGGTATTTCTGTGACATAACAGAATATATGTACACTCTCATTTTGATGTCGTTCGAGTAGAAGTTCGATGTTTTAAGGATAATAACTGTAGTTATTTGTCAATATTATGATAGAAGTACAAGAATAGTGAAATATTAGCCTGAAAAACTAATATCACACGAAACAAACCAGTATACAATGATAAGGCAGAGATACTTATAAAGTTTATATGCTCAAGCATAAATATGTATTGAAAGTTGGCTTACTTCTTTGATTGTTTTCTGACGTCCTTTAACTGCGACTATTGCTATATCTAGTAAATCGGATAACTCAAAAAGATGTGTTCCTCCACATAATTCAGCGGAGATAACAGAATTAAAATCTGCTAGTTCATGATCATTAAATGGATGTTTTTCTTTTGTTATACACACAGTGCGTACTTTTGCACTATACTCCTCCCAAGGGAAGTATCTAATTTGTTTCACCTTGAAAAATAGTATGAAAAGTGATTTTAATTGATTCAATAAAGATGGGTTGATATCATAGATATAGATCCTGACACAGACGTCAGTTCTCACAAGTTGTCATACCATAATAGCATGACAAAATAAAGAGAAAAAGAGGTCAAGGTGGTAGCAATAATATAAAGGACAAAACCTTGGGAATATGGTCTAAAAATGTAGTGGGATTAAGAGTCGAGAGGAAGGTAAAGAGTGAATTCGTCAGCGTCATTGTGAGCCATGATATCCAAAGTCTATAACCACTGACCAATAAGGAATAATCAAGTATACCAAAATGGTAGGAACTCTAACTTTATAGATCCTGTTTAGCCACTTACTTAATAACTACAAAAAACTAGTCGATTATAAGAATAAAATCAGTAGGTCCCAGAGAAGATGTACACGTGCATATCTAAGGACAAACATTGGAAGGACAATATTAGCATCTCTGAGTATATGTTTTTCATAGTACGGCCGTTTATTATTTGCTTAATTATAACAGAATGTTTACATTTCAAACGATTTTAGTTGTCGCTCATAAATAAGCATATTATAAACTGGATTTCTTCAGACATACAATTGAAAACTGACCAACAGGTAACTAAGTATTACAAAAGCACTACCTAATGGTAGCGATACTTCGATAGGAATGTAAATAGAAGCTAATACTATAAATTTAGCCTCAAACATTCAACGAAAACTTTTAATATAAAAAGACAATTCCTATGTTACAGTTCTAAGAATTATTAAAAAATATTACTCTTGTTTTATAATCTCCCTTTTCTATAAACAACTTGTACGCATCTCCACTCCAGGTGACTACATTTTAAAGTAGATAATATGAATAAATATTTAAATTATTAGAAGGGGTTTTGTGGAGATTTGGTATGTTTCATAGATGAAAGCATGAGTTAATTGAAGCTAGACCATCGAGGAAAACCTGGAAGCACTGAACGGCCGTTTCGTCCTATTATGGGACTCCTCAGCAATGCGCATCCACGAACTCGCACTCGCGAGATTCGAACCCAGGACCTACCAGTCTCGAGCCGAAGCCCTTAACCGGTAGACCACTGAGCTGGCATCCAACGGTGTTAATGTCTAACTTCAACTGATCCACGAAGTTGAGTAACCATTCACCAATTGTCATCAGTGAGTTCCTATCTCACGACAGACGTGGTTTGCACTGGTAGACTGGTGGGTCCTGGGTTCGAATCTCGCTAGAGCGGGTTCGTGGATGCGCACTGCTGAGGAGTCCCATAGTAAGACGAAATGGCCGTCTAGTGTTTCCAGGTTTTCCTCGATGGTCTAGCTTCAATTGGCTCATGCTTTCAACTATAAAATATTTAAACGCTTATAAAAAAGTTCACACCATGTTGAATAAAAATCCGTAACTCACTTTTAAAGCATGTGCCAATTCTGTATTCCAAATGGAAATAAATCCATTTTCATTAATTAACTTTTGACACTTTTGTTCTAATTGTCTTGTAAAATCACCTAAATCCTCTTGCATTAGTTCTGACGCTGAACCAATAATAGCAGCTTTTAATGTGAAATAATTAGGGTGAGAAGTACCACCAATATGTTGAAATGCTGAAGAATCCGAAGCACGTGATAGCACTAATGATTCTAAAGCTGATGTAAATAAATGTTGACCAGTATGTGAACACATAAGATTAAATCTCCGTTCCTGAATTTGAAAAAGGAGAAAATAAGAAATATAGTTTTCCTGATGGAAAATCGAGTTCAAAGAAATAGAAAAGAATCGTACTAATGAAAATACTCACAATGGCTAATTTATTTGAGTGGGTGCATATTAGTGTTTTTCAATTGTTTTATAAGTTGTAAGAATGGATGCATGAATCCCATTCAGTCTCGCGCGAGGACGCTTGCATACTCCAAGTCAATGAACCGACATCTACTAGTGTTAATGTCTAACTTCAATTAATCCATGACATTATACAAATTGCACCTACTATTTGATGTGGATAACTGTCCCACACTCCACACGGATCGAATTTCCCTGCGTCCATACTAAGACGAAACGGCCGTCTAGTGCTTCCAGGTCTTCAATGGTGGTCTGGCTAAGATCACTTCGTGATTCTATTGGTTTCTTTATTTCAGATAAAAACTACGAACGAAACAGAAAAATCTGCTCTAAAACCAACGAAAACAACAACGGAAGTTATCTCATGATAAAAACATAGACTAAAAAGAATGGTAGGTTAGAATGATATAAGCTCAAATGAGAAAAAAAGTCAGTGAGCTACACATGATCGCGGATACTGTGATAACACCACCGCTGCTATGACTGTCAAACATAAATCAAAGAAACTATAATTAAAATGGTGGTTGGTTTTAAACACATCGTAAAATGAGTGTATTGAATGTTCACATGGATGAAACAAGACAATTTAGACTTCACAAATGACTTAGTCCTTCTATCTCATACACACCGATAAATGCAGATGAAGACAATTAGTGTAGCAGCAGACTCTGCATCAAGAGAAAAAGCAACATCCTCAAATAGAACACGAAGAACAACCAAATCACATCCAGTAGAGAAGCTCTTGAAGCGGTGGACGTAAAGGCGAGAACTACCGAATGAAGGGCAGCATTTCTACAGTTGAATGACATATAAAATTCAAAACAACTATCAACCAATATCAAAGTCAAAATCTTCAATACGAACATCAAGACAGTTCTACTGTACGAAGCTGGAACTTCAAGAACTACCACAACTATCACCAAAAGGTGTAAGTATTCATAAACAGTTGTCTACGCAATATACTGAATGTCAGTTGGTTGGATACCATCAGCAACAGCCTACTGTGGGAGAGAACAAACCAACTTCCAGCTGAGGAGGAAATTAGGAAAAGACGTTGGAAGTGGATGGGATATACATTAAGGAAATCACCAAACTGCATCACGAAGCAAGCGCTAACTTGGAATCCAGAAGGGAAAAGGAAAAGAAGAAGACCAATCAACACATTAGGCCGGCAATCGGAAGTAAACGTGAAAAAGATGAATAGAAATTGGAAGGGGCTGTCCAGGACAGAGTTGGATGAAGAATGCTGGTGGACTGCCTATGCTCCTCCATGAAGGGTAGCAGGCGTAAGTAAAGAAAGAGTGTTGACAACTGTCGCTCATTACAAGTCGAGGATCATAACAGAAAAGAGTTGAAATGCATTTAATTCATATAAATATGATCAATAATACTATAGGTTATAATATCATAAAGGTGTTCATGACAATATCATGTTGGGATAACCATTAACTGTTGATTAATTCTCACGTAAATAATAAAGTGTGAATAATTTTTCAGAGGTATTATAATTAAATGTACTCACTTTATCAATACTTAGAACAAAAGATTGATCAAAATTCAGATTATTTAATGAAAGAAAGAAATTATCTGGTTTATGACACCAATGTATGATCCAACCATTAGTTGAAGAACTCGAAGTAGGATCAGGAACAAAAGTTGTTTCAATAACTTGAAATTGAAGAATCTGAAGGTAAGCAATCAAAAACAAATAACGGCAGGTACAGTATTTTTTACAGATCAAGTATTAAAAAGAATAATATGTTACGGTATGGAAGCTAGTGAAAAGAAATAAGTGAAAATATAATAACGAACGCTATTCGAAAAGTTTATACATATATTACTAACCCTCACTTATTTATTTCCTTACAATATTATAACCTTATCTATGTGACGTATACAAACGCGTTAGCTTGCTAACATAAAACCAGTGGGTTAAGAAAAATCAAAACTTATGCTCCGCATAAATCTCATTTGATTTGTGTGAGAGCTGTGATACCGTCTGGGTGCCTAAACCGAAGATGGTTTTCTTAAGGGGCCACACCCGGAGCCTTTGACTTAAAGGTCTAATCCACAAGGCAGTGGAGCATCGTGAGGAAATGCAGTGTCATGGTAGCCGGTGACCGACGATTGATTCATACACCATTTGTTCCCTCAGGATACTGGAGCCCATGTGACACCAATGGTTTGGAATCAGGGTTTTTCCAACTTCCCTAGGTGAACCCTCGGTGTCCATCAACCCGGTTAAAGCGCCGAAGATTCGCTTTTCGTCCTCTCACTTTCGTGAACAATATTCCCGTCGCGAGAAGGTAGTGATTAGGACTTTCCTGATAGTGGTTGTATGCACGTGGCCATGTGATAGCATTTCGAGGGGGAGAGCTAACTTTCTGTACTCTCGGCCGTACCAGGGCATTCACTGAAATGCACTGACGAGATGAAGTCAACTGATGACTATTAACAAAAAGCGTTTGTCCGTTATAAAATGTAACAAATGTTAAACCGAACTTGTTTTAACACATACTGTTTAGCGACATAGTGAAAATGATAATTTATTTATTTAAAAAAATTTAGTCACTTACTGGATAGTGAATCTTATCTTTAATAATAAAGTAGCTATCTATTAAACAAAAAAGGCTTAAACATAATTAACTCTGAAAAACCTACATTTATAAATTGATGAAAATTTGTTTTTGATCTTATTTTCATTTCATCAATCACTATACACGTAAATTAATCATTTAAATTTGGTAAATAAAGAAACATACTAATATTATGACAAAAAACTAATAATTTAAAAGCAAACTCGAGATTTAGTTGCGTGAAGGAAGATAAACTGGCCGCCTGCTTGAATATCCGGACAACCTGATCCTGTCATCTAGATATTTCAACAAGTTTGTTTGGTTGTTTTAACACATCATTGTTTCTATTAATCGTACAACCTATTTAGGCGCGCTTATGTAAAGTTTACGACCTTTCGCTGTACAAGTTACAAAAAAGTATAATTACAGACATCGTAGTGGCTGGCAATATGCATTTAAAAGAATGAATATTATTCAGATGTCGAATCTTGGACTGCTAACATCTAACCGTCGACCAATCAATATTTATCGTCAAGATCGATCAAGAAAGAAGAAAACGTAGTGTTGAAATACTTTGTGATGGGAATCCTATATTGTACAAAAATATAATATTGAGTAAAGCCATTAATAATAACACTTATTTACGTCCGCACAAAATGTTTCTTATTTGAGTATAATTTCATAGAAATTACCTTAGAAGGATAGTGAATGAAACCTGTATCAGTGTCTTGACCACCACGTGATGTAAAAAAGTTAGTTTTTTCAAAAATAAAACCGAGTAAATTATTAGCAGTTTCATTATTTGATGCATCGCACAGATTTTGAATGACAGAAGTAACATCTGAATTCGACGAAGATTGTTTTGTAATTAACGTATAATCTGTGTGTTTATTACCAATCGCAAGTAATCCTAGTAATTTTGTTTCACAATCTGGGAAATCTATAACAAAGAAGAAAACGTACGCTGAGGAGTATATGAAAGTATACGTATTAAATTGATAGTTCCTATGGTTAAACTACTCTCATTTAGTGAGTTTATCGAAGTTTGACCAAGGACAACGGCAAAACACATTACATAAAAGTGGAGATATACGTTTCCAAAAAATGTCTATACATTCTTGTTTTCAATAAAAACATCAGATATGTAAATGATTGATTTGACAATCAAAAACTTATTTCATTAATCTGAATATGAAAGTTGTGTTGAGATATCCTATCGCAAGAATATCGTGTAATTTACAAGACTTGGATAGACATCTAAACAAAGATGATTACGGCACTACACTACCGCACCACTTTTAGGTAAATAAGCTTACGTATTATCCAAAAGATTAATAAACATAATGAAGGAATTTCAAAGCTTGAACATGTGCTATTATCTATACAGAATAGAAATCCATCTACGATATGGAGCGTGCTCAACTTATTCATAATATGGCAACCTAAATATCAATAAATGTTAATAAAGATATTGCAAATAAATGGAGCATAAATATATCCATACCAAAGGTAGCCTAAAAGAATCTCAGTGTCTTGCTTCTTGGGTGCCTTTGTAAAACCTATACTTTAACATTTATTATAACTGATTATTAACTCTCTACTAGAGATCAAGGGTTAAGTTTAAAGGAAAATCATGTTTTCTTGGTTGAGTTAATAAAATAAAACAATCTAGAGCTATCTATCAATTGTTACTAGTCGCCTGGAGAAATTTCTTTAACAAACATATAAATTTAATACCACCATTGGGAGATTCACGTTTCTGGTTTCACAGATAGTAGGAGCTGGTAGAGAAATACCTTAAATTATGAACTTCAAATTAAGAATTGGTGGATTCAAGAAATATGCGGCATACCAGTCGTTTCAATCTAAATCAATCTTTAAATTAAAAAATGACATGTCGTGATAATGTAATGCAGTTCATGACTCACCGTATTGTCTAGTTGCATTTAGATCCGGTTCAGATTTTCGATAACAGTTATATTTAAATGAATCATCCGTAAACGGTACACATAAATTATGCAACTGACGTGAAATTACATTTGAATTTAATTTCTGACTTCTAAACAGTAATGGTTTATTCTTGTCCGATGGAGAGTTAGTTTCGATTGGCAAAGGTGGCAAAAGACCAGCCCAACATGATTGTGCACATATCATATCCCAGCTTATATGATGTCCATAATCACCGTTCATTAATTTAGTTACTTGTTCAGCTAAATAGTGAGTAGTAATATTGATAAAGAAAAGTGGTAAATCTTGAAAATTCTCATAAAGTATAAGGTAGGTTACTAACATTTGGGCAGTTACATAGACATTTCTAGAAGATAGGATTTTTAAGTACAAGTTTACTAGCTCAGTCATAAAACAAAAGTCAAGATTTCCTTGCTATTTATGTAGTGAACAAGAACATCGGCGGGGAAAATCTAATGTATTTGAGCACGAATTACAGAATATCTCACTAAAATCTGACAACCAAACAGTAAACAGTTGATTTGCAAACTATCAATCAATTGTCTCAATCTTGACTGTTCTTTCTGAAAATATCAGTCCATCGTCTCTGATTTCATTGTTCATTCATTTTTACACCAATTGCGTTTCGTTTCTGTTCTTTCGTGATCCATCTTCTGTTGAAATACATTCTATGCCTGACCATCATATACTACTTATGTGGATATAAGTAGCCCACACCACATTTAAACTATGATATATATTTAAAGAACTGTTCTGACCATAACCATAACTTCCATTGACTAATTTCTTTGTACTAAATAGTATTATTATTTTGTAAAGTTTATCTATCAGTGCCTACAATTCATCAAGTTTATGTTGCACGTCTTAAACAAGTCAATCATTCTACAAAAACCACTCCATATATTACCTGACAATTGTCTCCTATCAGTGCATTCTTCCAGACACCGACTAAATGACTTTTCCATATGAAATAGACGAGGTGCAAACCAAGTCACTTCTTCATTAATAATTGATTCCATCTATAATAATTAGGAGTTGATTATTGTCAAATAAGGTATAAACAAACCGAAAGTAACAAAGATAGATATGAAATTAAAAAAACAAATTAAAAGTCACATAATTAAGACTTTATAGTTTAAAAGCTGTACTTTAAATGAATACTCTAAATATCCAATCGAATATTTTAATTTAATATAAGTAACTTTATACCTAAGATACTTTTAATCATAAAATGATACAAATTGAGGAAACCAGTTAACTCCAGTGACCACTGGAAGAATATTCTGTTCTACTTTGTGGCTCTTAAGTAGAATTTGTCCTTAATTATACTGACAACTGATGTCAGTACCTCTTCATATTATAGGATGACCAGCTTTCTTCAAATGAAATCGATTTACGAAATAGTGGAACCACAATCTACAATGTCATTCCGTTAACATTTATCCACATTCCAAATATATATATATAGCGTACCATATAAATGAAAATAAAAGAATAAATATCGTTGATGTTATTTTTTGCATTTTTGATGGAAAAAAAGACATTCGATGATTTTAAAATTGAACGTTAGATTATTTGATCACAGTTGCAGATAACGGAGATACTCATCAGAATAGGATGGGATCCGTGTGTATGTGATAAAAACTTGACTAAGAAACACATAATTACATACACAATTATCAAGCTTTTGTAGTCAGTCTATAGCCAAAGTAAGGCCTGTCAAAGTATGCATCAATTTCAATTGCTACAATTTACATCAGCACAGTAAAAGCTATTAAATGCCCCAGTACGGCAAAGAGTACAGAAAGTTAGCTCTCCCCCTCGAAATGCTATCACATGGCCACGTGCATACAACCACTATCAGGAAAGTCCTATTCACTACCTTCTCGTAGCAGGGGTGATGTTTACGAAATTGAGAGGACGAAAGGCGAATGTCCGGCGTCTTAACCGGGTTAATGGACACCGAGGGTCCACCCAGAGAAGTTGGAAAACCCTGATTCCAAACCAATGGTATGCATGGGCTTCAGGATCCTAAGGAAACAAATGGTGTATGAATCAATCGTTAGTCACCGGCTACCATGACACTGCATCTCCTTACGTTGCTCCACTGCCTTGTGGATTACACCTTCAGATCAAAGGCTCGGAGTGTGATCCCCTCAGGAAACCACCTTCTTTGGGTTAGGCACCTGGACAATATCCCAGCCCTCACATAAATTGAACGATTTATGTGGTACATATTTATTTGGTGCCTTCTTGTACCAATGTTTATGTGCTCAAATAATAATAACCCACAGCGAAAATAAATTAGTGTTTGAAATAATGGTAGTGTTAGTAATAGTAGAATCTAACATAAGAATTATAATCCAAAGAGAATGAGTGAAATGGAAGAACAAATGGTACAAAGTATTACTAAAACTCAATGTGTCTACGATAAACTATGAATGCTTCTGCGTCATTATGATAGACTTGGACATATGATAGAATTATTTTTTTTTAAAATTAGTAATTATTTGTAAGCACATTGTTCTCACTTTAAACCTACCCTGGTAATATAATTTTATAATCCAGCGTGGAGAGTTTCACACTGTTTTTCACATTATTTTCTTTATCTGTGTTCCCTCTCACTCTCCATATGTTTAGTTGACCTTTTATTTTTATATATAAATGTTATTAGCAAATATACGTGTGATTATATTGCTCGAAATGTATTGCGCTTACGTATCAAATAGCTCAAATAATCTTTGTCCCCTTAAGACATTACTTGAATTTATCAAAGGGACTAATTACTTTAAATGTTAGCTACTTAAACCGCACGATGACGCATTTACATTTTTATTCATATTTGCCTTGTGTGTGTGGTGGTTTTGCACTGTACAACAATAAACTGTAGTCACTACTTCGTATTGTCTTCTTAAACTCATACACCGTTAAAAGTTATCTAATAACGGTTATCAGGACGGATAAGATATGAAGCATAAGACTAATCATGAAGATATTCTACAATGGATCAATATCATAAAATAATCACTAATTATACTTGTTTATTCCATAAAGTAGACTTTTGAATACTCTATAAGTGAAGGTTGGTTATTCAGCTAATTAATCGAGTTCTGATCAATAGATGATGTTAAATAATACATTGCAGTTAACTGACAACGCCTTACATAATGAGTCAGTTCGAAATCTTTTTACAGTTAAACTGTTGGCTATGTGCTGTTTAAATAAAAATTACTATTAAGATTGACTATAAGATGTGTATAAAACTAGTGCCTTAAAGAAAAAAAAGGAAAATAAAAGCCAAGTTGATCTAGTAAATAAAGAAAAACTATTTTAATGCAGAGTAATGACCACATTATACGTTAAACAAGTCGTAGAGAATATTATTATGTGACAAATATCTTATGAACACTTACAAAAGTGATAGTGGAACTTCACTCATCTAGTATAAACACATCAAAACACTAAACTAGTTGGAAAAAGCATTCGCTGAAATATACATCAAGAAAATATGATATAATTTATATGGTTTGTATGAGTTAAAGAAATTTATAAACATCAATATGATAATCAGCTTACTTGTTCCGGAGTTAATGCATCAGACTTTCTACAGCTAGGTCCTCTTATGGTAGCCATTGTGTTAAAAAACGACTTAAGACTAAGAACATCTCTTTTGGCTACTTCAGATACCAAAGCTCCCAGGAGAGATTTTAATTTCCCCGACGTGGTTATTTCTGTATCGAGACCAGTTAAAACAGATGCACGAAAAGCCCGATGAATAAGCTGACGAATTTTTAGAGGTAGACCTTGACGTCCTGGTAATAAACCATCTGATAAGGCGAATGCTAAAGCACGACTATGATCGACCAATACTCGATAGGCGGTATCTCGATGCCACATATCAATAAGATCGTTATCCATGTTAAAATTTTTCCAAGACTGATCTAGGGCGAGATGTGATTTTGAGCAGACAGCCTATATAGGCAAGTCGAAGTGCACATGAAAACAATGAATGAAACAAAAATTCACTGATAATATAAGCACTTTTGACAGTCGTCTATGGTGATTTATAAAAATACAAACTATAACTGAAATTTAAATAATATTCACCTCAGCTATCAACCGACAGAACACGGTGATAACTAAGTGTGGAACGCAGATGTTTAGACGTCTAGTATTAATGTTTCCTTTGACGCTTCGGTTTACTATACAAGACTACAAATGAGAGTTTTATCTTCCGAGATACAACATTACAACAGTAATTTGTTCATTAATAGTGGTTCGTTGTTATAAAAAATTGATTCGAATAACTTTCTTAAAACCAATAACTTAATCACTTCTTTATAATTAAGAATGATAAATGAACTAACAACACCGTAAGTCATTAAGTCACGAAAGTAATATGTGTTTATACTTCATTTCTAATAGTTAATTCTTAACAATTTGCATCATTGATAATAATTAATCATATTTTTAGTTGCATACAATCACTGCTTACATATTTACATCATCACTTTGTAAAGATACCATTATCGTTCTCGAAACAGTTTAAATCTTTTTTCGTCAACAAACGGAGTCACATATCGTTTATTTTCCTTCTAAAGTCGACAATGAATGCAAAATTAAAATTTTCTGTGGTAATTAACGTTGAAAGTTTGATTAATTTGAGTGAAACTAATAATTATAAAAAGTAAGTACTCAAAACCCTAACTAGAAACTTATAAAAACCAAAGTGAAAAACTTTCAGGAATGTACTTACAGAAGATGAAGATTTTCCAGATATTTTGTTCCACAGAAAAGATAGAGTAATTTCTGAGTGATCTTTGTCTGTTTTAATTTCACCATCTTGTAGAGGATTGGATAAAAATAAACCTTGATAAGTAGGTACAGAACGATTACATGAGTTTGTCTTTGAGTGTATAAACTCCATTAAACTATTCATCTCATAAGAATCATAATTCGATGTCAATCCCTGCAAGATGATTATTGAAAAATAAACATGATCAAAAAATTAGTAAAATAATACAAAACAGAAAGATGGATCAAGCCATTTTTATGTACTTTAGGCTGACCATTTAATATCGCTGTTATTGTCCTTTTACGTTTCAGGATTTCAAACAAGCTGACTGAAATTAAACCTTGTCGTTCGATTTTTCTTCTACGAGTCTGTTAAGTGTACTTCGATCTTATCTGTCAAACTACTGTTTACTGTCAGTTTGAGTAAACCACTTCTATCACTTTGTAAAGAGCACATTTTTCTGAATAATCTTTTCTGTCCATCCGAACTACTTTATGATCTTCGTCTGGTCTTGAGATTAACAAATTACCACTCGTTTTAAGCTCATGTGAAACTCGTTTGTACTTCTTTGTCAAAATGCCTTTCGAATTATATCTGCTGCTTAAGTGCTTAAGGTAGTAATTAACTAGCGTATGTTTAAACTTTTCAATGTCATTGTTTGATGAAGGTACTAACTATACATTCCGTTTGTGTATATATGTTTTAATTTGTAAATCCAATATTTGTTTTTGCTTCGCTAAGCCATACGCCATAGTTCAGTTACAAATCGTGAATGTTTAACGCAAATCCCTTCTCAAAAGATTTCAATAAAGCGGAAATTCCCATTTAAACAAACCTCTGTTTAAAAGTATACTGAAAATCATTATGTTATTCAATAGTTCGACTTAATGTGCGGACGCTGAAAAACTATGCGTCAAACAAAATTTCATAAATGAAGTATTTGGAGAAGAATTTTATGCAGACGATGAATTATCGAAATTCCAAAAACAAAATGTCTTTGGCTACGTGATGATGGTTGCCATAACAAGTATAGATTAAAAAAATTGTCTAACCACTGATAAGCCTAAAAAATTTGAAATTACGTTTCCATCAAACCCAGGTCAAAATGTTGATAATTTTTCCAGTTTCCAACTTAATATGGTAAAATTAGAAGCATTATCAATTGATCTTAAGTTTTGTGACATTAGGAAAATGATTAGTAAGATGGAAAACATGTATACATAAATGGAATGTATAGTTAGTACCTTCATCAAACAATGACATTGAAAAGTTTAAACATACGCTAGTTAATTACTACCTTAAGCACTTAAGCAGCAGATATAATTCGAAAGGCATTTTGACAAAGAAGTACAAACGAGTTTCACATGAGCTTAAAACGAGTGGTAATTTGTTAATCTCAAGACCAGACGAAGATCATAAAGTAGTTCGGATGGACAGAAAAGATTATTCAGAAAAATGTGCTCTTTACAAAGTGATAGAAGTGGTTTACTCAAACTGACAGTAAACAGTAGTTTGACAGATAAGATCGAAGTACACTTAACAGACTCGTAGAAGAAAAATCGAACGACAAGGTTTAATTTCAGTTAGCTTGTTTGAAATCCTGAAACGTAAAAGGACAATAACAGCGATATTAAATGGTCAGCCTAAAGTACATAAAAATGGCTTGATCCATCCGAACAATTTTGGTTATGAATAATTCTGCATAACACCCTAGAGCGTAACAGATAATAAAAATTTTGGTAACAGAACGTATTTACTATCAATATTAAACGAGAAAATAAAACTTAAGAAGTACAAAAAATCTCTTGAACTAACCTGCATCACACATGCTAGTCGTTCTAGTCCCATTCCAGTATCTACAAATGATTTAGTTAAAGGTTGAAGAAGGTCAGGTTTCAAATGTTTCTCGGTCACATCGTTATCAGCTATGACACGATGTGTTATGAAAACACAATTCCACAGTTCCAAAACTTGGGGGCTAGAAGTATTCACTAAACAACGTGCACAGTCTAATTGGTCTCCACCGCAAAGTGCTTTGAAATCTATATGTACTTCAGTTGACGGACCACACAATCCTCCACCACTAAACTGATTTGCACGCCAAAAGTTTGATTCAATACCGAATGGCATTAATTTTTGATCCATCACCCTGGAATAAGATAAATTAAGTTTAGTATTTCAGTATTGGTCAGAAACAGTGAATCATATTATCACATGTTTTGATATCTTATCGAATATTGTAATACAAAGGACTCAGACTACAGAAATATTTTGTACTGTGAAAAACCCATTTACTGACGGGATGGAAGTGTAGTAACGACATGATGGTATGATGTAAATGAGTTAAGTACCACAAAATGCGTAAGTTATATTAAATATCTTTTGTGCTCTGGTAATTAAAACTATCTAGGAAAAGAGAGTGGAGGTGATTTCCTCGTTGGGGCGGCGACTACGGTCACTACGTCGTATGATTGAAGCCCACTCCATCAACCACAGTTTAGGCACTTGCACAGTATCACTAACCCTCAATCGAATTCGGTACGCTAATCTGTGTCTGGTAAAAGAGTGGAATAAATAAAGTAGATTATTTCTTCTGACAACTTAACTAGCAATTTATTATAACAGAAGATTAGGCTGGATTTACACAACTCAAGGTTTATCTCCAGTTGAACTATGAAACTTTCTAATATTTAAACAAATGTAAGTTAATAAGTGTTTCTTCCCTCACATTGATGATCATAGCTTCATGCTAATATAAAAACATTTTAGCTAATGTCAACGAAAAATAAAACAGTATGGTAGGTCAGTTAGTTACGTCCATACCACAAAAAATTGAGAAAAGATAATAAGTAGTAGATCTCAGGATGAGCTGAACAATCACAATAGTTTAAAAATACCAAATCCCTTTGATTTGCATACACAAAAAGATAAAACGTTGACTCAGTAGACTAGTTGCCATCATCTGTTTGGTGGATTAGGAGTTAAAATATTTCTTTTTGAAAAAGGGTCCAATCTACGATCTTAAGAAAAAATTTGCATAAAACTAAATTATATTAGCTTTATCTTTGGAAAAATTGACAGTCATTGTTTAAAATATACACAATCATAAGCGTAAACTTCACTGAGTGAACAAATAAACTAATATAAAAACTCCACTGTTTTTGAAGTGACTGTGGTGAGTATGTAAACAGATGAAACTCAGTAGCTAAGTTCATGTTTCATACTTATCGTGTGGAAGTTAATGATGCCAGTCGATTATTCAGATTTCACTCTTTAAGGGCATGAGTTTATTGCAAGAACATTTTGTTCATCGCCTACTGATGAATAGTCATATGAACTGAATATAATCGAAAATATTTATTACTCGCAACTAACTGTTCAACTATCTCGAAAAGTAGTCTAGATAATGAATTACCAACTTACCCCAAGTTCAGCCAGATATCACGTGTTTCATCATCTGGAGGAAGTCCAAGTTTTTGATCACCACCGAAATATGTTATGTAAATTGCATTGGTAGGCAGGTTTAACACCTCAGTAAGAAATTTCCAAACCTGAGAGCAAGCCTCTTTCTAAGATATACCACAGTCACATAAAAAATCGAAAAACAGAGACAGCAACAATTTTCATAGAACTATTTAAACGACAAAGGTTTAAATGAGGTATACCAAATAACTTTGAATAAAACAGGTATGGATAGCGTCACTTGTTGCATAGGCGAGAAGTCTGTCTGACAATCAAAGGGAAAGTATACTGCTCAGCAGTTTGCAGCTTTTTGATATTAAGTGTGTTCGAAGCATTTCTCCTGCGTCGTAATACGACCAAGAAAGTAATGTTGTGGCTAGACATCAAGTAATTAGCAAAAATGTAAAATTGATCGGTGAAGTTGAAAGCGCTTATCCACTAAGTTGGTCAGGACATGTGTTACGTATGCACAACCACTGCTTACTTTAGCATGCAATGTTGGCTGATGTAGAGGTTGAAAGAAAGCTTAAAGATCAAACGAAGAATCATTGGCTGACTGACCTATGTTGGCAAATGCAGACTATCTGGATGAAGCCAGAGCAGTAAATGAGATCTGTGATTAGAGATACTGGGTGATATATCTTAAAGGCGGCTACAATGGTGCAAAGAGATTCAACTTTCTTTCGTTAAATCTTGAGCGCGGGTACAATTTCATGCATATCTTTCCATTTCATTCTCTCGAACCACATTCTTAATGTTAAGGGCATCCAGCTTTCACTGCTACTAAAAGAATTTAGACACCTTGGCTACTCATCTTGCGATCCCGATATGGTATGATAATTTGGGCCAACGCACATATGTTTCGGTTTTTAAGTTGATTATAACCAACTAATTCGGCTGACCCGTGATTAATAATAATAATACATAATAATGGTGATCTGGAACTACATGTTTTGCAGTGAAGTATAATTCTAGATATCTGTTGAAAGATAATCTTGAGACGTTAAAAAATTAGAAACGTCGGTAAAGTAAAACCGTATACAAAACGGTTAATATGTAGATATTTTCGAAGGTATTGTAGATTTAACTTTCAAGATAATAACACTAGAGTGAATGATCAGTAATGACTATAAGGTGCAGTTAAATTTGGCTGTAAATAAAAAGACCACCCACTAGCTAGCGGCTAGCAGTGGAATTCAGGATGCTCATCATGTCCTATTTGGGACTAGTCAGCTGGATGTACCTGCATCTAATAGTTGATGTTTACTCTGGAACTCAAACCCAGTACCGTTCACTTCAAACGCCATTGCGTTGTCCACTTAGCTACTAATCAATTGCAGTCCTAAACATCAATGGGAAGATTCAAGTAAATAATACCGAGTGAATTCTTAATGCTTTTGTCTCTAAATAAATAAGGCGGTTTTTTAAATGATAGTGCGACCGTTGACTTCCTAGTTGTCATTGAAACTAATACACCGAACGAATGTTTAGTGTAACTCATTTACCAAGGACAGGTTTATGTATTTAACCTTGAGTCATATTTTTTTGTGCGGGAGCAAATGGCTTCCAATTGTTGGAACTGAGGTCGGCAAAACGAGGTTCAAACCGGTGACACAGTGATTTGGATGTTGCATATAAGTTAAGTGTATTCGCAATTGTATTTGAAATAGATATAAGTGTAAGCAAATCCAACACAATCTTACGACCCGTGATTTGATCCAAAGAAATTTATCAAGGCAGAATAGATTAAATTAAACATATCTACGATAAGCTTTATTTTCGGGCTTATAACACAATATAGAATCATCAACCATCATGAGTCAAACAATTTGGTAAAAAAGAACATAAAATTGACTGGCCCAATCCGAATCAAAACTTTCCCCCATAAAACCGAGACAAACCTTATAATAGTCCCCGAACGACCAACTGCCCAACATTTCAAACATTGTATGATGATGCCTATCATATCCCACATCATTTAAATCATCATGACGACCACCGATTCGAATACATGGCTGTGAGTTGGTAGCACGTCGTAACTGCTTAAATTCTGAGCAAATACTATCCGACTGATTGAGAAAAATTGGTTTAAATTGGTTCATACCTATCCTGACCGAATAGAAAAAAAGTACAGGAAAACCAACAAGTAACTTTTAAAAATTTGATTTCATGAAACTATATTAATGTAATGAATTGCAGAGTAAAACTTGGTGATAATACGCGATAATTAAAAACCTCGACAAATCAATATATGAAACTTGTGATTTATTAGCAAAACACCAGACCCCTAAACCTACGAGGTAAGGCTGCATATTTTATTTATTTATTTAAACACATATTGGTACAAAAGGGCACCAGGTACATATGCACCACACAAAATAATGAAAGTAGGAAGAGAAGGGATGAAAAGATAAGGCTGACTGAAATGTACAACCAGAAGACTCTTTCAGTTAAGAGAGTTAGAACCATTCTTTATGTAGAAAGTAAAAGACGGTTGCAGCAGGATCGCCACTGGATTCTATTCTGAGCCATATCTGATAACGTCTCTAGCCACTGTGCTGCACCATCTCTCGGACCCCCTGAGGGGATCACACTCCGAGCCTTTGATCTGAAGGTGTAATCCCTAAGGCAGTGGAGCAACGTAAGGAGATGCAGTTCCATGGTAACTGGTGACCAACAATAGGTTCATACTCCATTTGCATATGATATATATATATATATATATATATATATATATATATATATATTCGTCAAGTTTTAGAGCACAGACATGCTTATCGGCGTCCGACAATGAGTTTTTCTTGACTTAAAAGCAGCATTTGACTCTGTAGACCGAGAGATCCTGTGGCAGTGTCTGTCATTGGAACGTGTACCTGGGAAGTACATAAACCTTGTGAAGGCTCTCTACTCGAACACTACCAGCCGAGTGAGAGCTTATGGCGAATTGTCATATGATTTTACAACCTCAAGTGGTGTCTGTCAAGGCTGTCCACTATCTACATTTTTGTTTAACTTCATTATAGACCTGTTGCTGGAAATAACACTCGTCGACTGAATTTTCAGGAATTGATCTTCTACCAGGAGGTTCACTTATCGACTTAGAATACGCAGATGACAGTCCTGTTTGGTGAAGACACTGACAAAATGCAGAGTCTTCTGTTGGAACTCAGTAATAATGCCAGGATGTTTGGGATGCGTTTTTCCCCATCCAAATGTAAATTGTTACTCCAGGACTGGCCTGCGTCAACACCTAAACTAAGGATAGGGAGTGTAGTAGTCGAACGCATCGACAACTTCACTTATCTTGGAAGTCTAATCAGCAAGTAATGGGTTGGTGTCTGACGAAATCTCAGCACGGATTCAAAAAGCTCGTTTGGCTTTTGCCAACTTACGTCACCTATGGCGAAGACGAGATATCCGTCTATCAATTAAGGGACGAGTAGACTGCGCAGCAGTTCGTTCTGTTCTACTTTACGGCTGCGAAACATGGCCACTAAGAGTAGAAGATACTCGTAGGTTACTAGTATTTGACCACAGATGCCTTAGAAATATTGCTCGCATCTGCTGGGATAACCGGGTAAGTAATAGTGAGGTTAGACGCAGGGTATTAGGGAATGATGGTAAATCAGTTGATGAGGTGATGAATCTTCATCGACTGAGATGGTTGGGCCACGTGTTACATATGCCTGAACACCGATTACCACGACGCGCAATGCTGACTAGTGTAGGGGATGGTTGGAAGAGAGTTAGGGGCGGCCAAACCAAAACATGGCATCAGTGCTTGAAGTCACTAACTTCTAGTCTGAGCCATGTTGGCAGATGCAGACTACCTGGTTGGGGTCCGCGTGACTATCGTAATCAATGGTTGGAGACTCTGGGTGAAATGGCCCAGGATCGATCACAATGGCGTAGGTGTATACACTCCTTATCTTCCCTTAAACATTGAGATTAAAATTGCTTCATAACTTTTTTCCTTATATACAACCTTTCTTTATATACTACCACCACTAAATTAATTACTTCTATGAATCCGGTGTTCATCTTGTTGTGCTAACGAGTTATGGCAACTTGGACCGATGCATATATGTGCCTGGTCCTACGTTGTCGCTGAATGATATATATATATATATATATATATATATATATATATATATACATTCGATTTATGTGAGGGCTGAGATACTGTCCAGGTGCCTAACCCGAAGAAGGTGGTTTCCTGAGGGGACCACACTCCGAGCCTTTGATCTGAAGGTGTAATCCACAAGGCAGTGGAGCAACGTAGGGAGATGCAGTCCCATGGTAACTGGTGACCAACAATAGGTTCATACTCCATTTGTTTCCTTAGGATCCTGGAGCCCATGTACACCATTGGTTTGGAATCAGGGTTTTGCAACTTCCCTAGGTGGACCCTCGGTGTCCATCAACCCGGTTAAAGCGCCGGACATTCGCCTTTCGTCCTCTCAATTTCGTAAACAATACCCTTGCATATGAAATGCAGTAAGGTAATCTAAAACTGTAGGCAAGATAAAAAAAATACTAAATACCATGACAGTATCGCAGTTTTAAAAGACCATATAATATTATAAGGTTATGTTCATAAGTTAAACCGTCTGTAAATAAAAGTGTACCATTTGTGACAGAAATTATTGATGAAAGAAGTTGAAGTACTTTCTACATAACCTTTTTTGGGTATATAAAAATGAGTCTGGGAAATTAATCCTACTGTATGAGTTGATATCTACGATGGACACTAAAAAATTGTTTGTGTGACAATGAAGTACATCCTTATATAGAAATGATAATTCTATGAAAACAATAAAAATATAACATTGTAAATAAAGATGAAGCTTATTTAACATAATATAATGCTTAATGTAGTAAAGTAAAAGTAATAAATAAAACCTTACTCAGTAACTTTTACTAACACAATGATTCTCATCTTACTGAATCATTTCAAAATATCATAAAACAATTTAATGAAATGACAAAACTAGTATGGGAGCTTATGATCTAGTATTATGCATTTACAAATATAGTAATATAAACAATGTCAGTAATACGATGTCTAAAGATTAGGCTTAACAGTGAGGTCTTAATTGATTGGAGAATGAGTGACCTACAAGTTAATTTCCTCCAATCACCTATGACATTTTATCGTGTTTATTCTGTGTTCATATTCTGTATAGGAGCACGTTATTTTGGTCTTGCCTTAGATTTCTAATTATTCAGGGGCCTAAGTCAATAATACGATCTCGTAAGTAACTAACATTCGCCCGCACTATACCATTGGATTCATCCAGTAATTGGGATTCTATTCATATATTTCAATAATCGAAAATTTTTATCTGATCAAATCACAAAAAACTTTCTCCGCATAACAGATAGGGACTCATGTGTGTGAGAAATAGTAATTGAAAGTGACCAAGTAAATTAGCTACAGATTTCACAACATTTATTTAGAGACTATTAGTAATGAGTGTGTTTGTGGTTTAGAAAGATGGATGAAAATTAAAGCTGGATTACTTTAAAACATAATATACAAACCTGCATTGATGAAATAACTCCCTTCGTGACGCTTCGGAAATACGGAAGCCGGTGCCACCACTGAATGTTGGTGACTTTGAAAAAAGTTAATAAATTCTCGTCGAAGTTCCGAAACAGAAGAGTTTCGTAAACGAATAGAGGATGCAAGAGAAACATGTCGAGGGACTGACTGATCAGGAGCTAACGTACAACGACCAGTAGCATGTATATCCTGACCAGATGACGGCACTATTGCAAAACCTTTGGAGATTATATACGATGGATACTTTTGGTCAAACTAAAGCAATCGAGAGCAAAGAAACAACTACTAGTAAATTGTATGTAATAAGCGAATATTTAGAATGAAGAAAAACATAGATTTCGAAGCAAAAATTATCACTAGAAATCACGAACTTGGGCAAAGTAAAAAATAGGTGAATACAAAACTAGTTTTATGTAAATCACACGTCATAACAGTGATAAAGATGAAGTACTGATACATTCGATGCTTAAAATATTTTTTCTCCCTCAAGTATATTACGACGATACGTTAATACGATAATGAGAATAGTAACGTTATATCACATCCAGGTTTCACGAACCAGAGGATCAACTAGATAATACTTTATTCAACAAAATTAAAAGCAGTCACTCTCAGTGTGTCAGGGTAAGAAATCAATGAGAGGGAAGAGTCACGTATTTAATAGTCAGTAGGCTATGACTGTCTATCCACGCTCAACGACCAATCAATTTTACTTTCACTAATACATATAAAATACTAAAATATATTATTAGGTTCCATATTGATAGTTACTCTTTACTTTAGATTTCTGCCGGACCTGATTAACCCGAATACGCTACACATATTTTATAACTATTATTATAAACTTATAGAACAGACTCAAGAGCTTGACTCTGAGCTGCACTCTAAGTATGAGGGCTAGTGATGACACACGACCATCTAAACCAAGGTAGCTGGAGTATAGTTCGAATGTGTGAATCAACAACTAAACGTCAGACCACTGAACTATGAGTATTAATATGGTTCAGTCTAATCGTCAGTGCCTTCATGGACCAAATGCATGTTTTGGTTTGGTCATCCTTAGACTTCCTTAACCCTACTCCTACACCACACAACATCGCTCGTAGAAGCAGATCGTGGTTAGGCATACGTAACACACGTCTCAACCACCTGAGTTTATGAAGATTTATAATCCCATCAATCGATTTGTCACCTTTACCTAGTACTCTATTTTTAATCCAGATATTGCTTACTCGATAATCCCAAAATACACGAGTAATGCTTCGAATACATCTATGGTCGAAAAATAGTAATTCGCGAATATCCTCTTTTCTTAATGGCCATGTTCTACATCCATAAATTAGAACGGAGTGAACTGAAGCGCAGTAAACTAGTCCTTCCGTTGGCAGACGGATATCTAGCCTACGCCACAAGTGACGCAACTGGTAAAAGACAATCAAGCCTTCTAAATTCGTGGCGAGATTTCGTCAGACATCAGACCATTGGTACTGATGAGACTCCTAAGACAAGTGAAGCGACCAATATGCTCAACTACTTCACTCCATATCATTAAATCAGATTATACAAGCCAGTCCTGAAGTGACATTTCGCATTTGGAGAGAGAGAACTGCACTCAAACATGCTTCCATTTTTATTTAAGGTGGTCAGAAGGCTATGTTTTGTCAGTCTTCCCCAAACAGAAATATATCATCTGCGTATTATCGGTCAACGAGTGAATACAACTACTTTCAAAAGTCGAAAATTGTGTCTATGTTTCTTAATCAGCCGAATGGTGAATATGTGGTTAATGCATACACATACAGGTCTGAAACTAGCTTGGTTTTTTCGAGTTTGCTCTCCAGAGGGCTCTAGTTAGACGTCAAAGTAAATAAATGCTTAGTTTTAGTTACACTACTTTTGTAGGGACCAGTGATATTATCCAGTTGCACAAACCGAAGTAGGTGGGGCGGAGTTCGAGTCTGTGATCGAGTGCTTGAAAGCAGCTTTCCAATCACTGAAAAGTCAAAATGTAACACATCGCATGGATATTTACAGACGAACATTTTCTTTCACACCTAATATGGTTCAAGTGAAGCTTAGTGTGGAAAACTAGGGTCAACAGACCACATAAACAATAACTCAACCACAATGAGTTCTAAATCAATATCCTTAGCTATAATTTTCAATAGTTTTGATCCGACCGTTCTTTCGACAGACTGTATGTGGTAAAAAGTATGTGCTTGTAAAATCGTTACG
The DNA here is from genome assembly GCA_944470415.2 of Schistosoma rodhaini. Taxonomy (NCBI): domain Eukaryota; kingdom Metazoa; phylum Platyhelminthes; class Trematoda; order Strigeidida; family Schistosomatidae; genus Schistosoma; species Schistosoma rodhaini. The sequence goes on from OX104044.1 coordinate 58,017,797, forward strand.
TCTTACGACCTGTTTATCTTTTCGCCGAAAGCATATCTTTACAAACAATCCCATTCGTTCACACTCTATACATGACACTTCAACAGTACAATGTCACATTCAAACGATAACTGTAATGCACAGCAATAATTTGTTTGATTCACTTGGTGTCTTTTACCGACGAAGTTTGTTAACTGGTGATTATTTATTTTGAAATCAGACTCTTCAAGTTCCAAAACGTCAAAGACCTACTTATTTACTTCATTAGGATCCTATGGAAACGTAACCATTATCTTCTGTTATCTTCATCATCTTACTTGGGACTTACTCTAGTTTTTTTGACCCGAAGGAAGAAGCTAGTTTTTGATGTTGGGAAATGAAAAAAAGTCATTTTTCAGTGTTTAATCCTCAACCAGCTACAATAGCAGACCATACACCTGTGATGAAATTAAATGGAAAATGATTAGACGGACCATATGAAAGACAAGGAACAAATTAAGCTGACATTACACAGCCTTAAAAAAGTATTTTTGTTATCTACAAAAAATGTGCGGTTGTTAATGATAATATTAAAAAGAATTCATAGGATAAATGTTATTCGGAACGCAGTCCTAATAATCATACACCTACAAGTAAATCTAGCCCAAATTACAAAAAGGGGTTGAAATTTTGATCACTACAAAAAACTAGTTGGCTTATCTTTCTTACCTGACTATTTACGCGAGACAAGGCTTGTACACACTGCTTTGAGAAAATTTGTGATTGCATACTAAGGATTTTTCTAAATTAGTCTAACTCCAATAAGCCCGGACCATTCCGGAAACAGTAGTTAGCGCACCAGTCGAAGTAGAAAAGTCGATGTTTTCGTTTACTTTCCCCAATACCTCACTTCCGACTAACGTAAGATGTGATAGATTAAGCAACAAATCAGCCAACATATAAAGAAATCAAACTGGAAAATTTACGAGCACATATAACTAGTGTATCTCATATCTGGAAATTGGGCCAATAAGTGTTTTACTTGGAGATGGGAGGTTAATTTGAAGAAAACATGATATGATCAAATGTTTTTCACTTTATTTCTTCAACGCAAACTAAACTAAGAAAAACCTTAACTACTGAGTAGGCGTTTTGAGTGGAGTCGGGATTGAAAGTATCACTCCCATCACAAAATACGGCCTTCAAGAAGGTTATTCACGTAATAATGATGGTCGTTGCAATACCTGACTAATAAAATAAGTGGCAGACAAAGTAAACCTATCAAACCTCGATGTGACACCACATTAAGGTAGAAAAGGAAATAAAGGCAAATGTCCACACAGATCTTCACATTGAATTGTTAATAAAGATCTAATTCTGATCATAAACTATAGTCGCGCCATAAGTATATATGAATTTTTGCCCAGCTAGCATATCTGTTGAAGAAATACTGTACAATAAGCTGTTATGACATAAGGATACAGCAGAACCTCTGTGAGCTACGAAGATTTTTGTTTTAATTTTAACATCTCTAGCATAATCCAAGTACAGATGGAGAAGATACTATACAACAAATTAAAGAACTCACTAAAAAACACGCGACCTTGACGGGTGAGGCTCTTTTAAGAAACGCGCCAAACTTTTTAAGTAAGAAGCTTCTCGTATCCGGAACTCATCATGACTGAAACCTTGAGCTTAATATTTTCGAGATCAGAATTTGATTACTTGGTTGAATCATGAGTGTTTAAAAATGATACTGATGACACTGGAAACGTAGACCGCGCTATTTAAAAAGGACAGTGGTATTTTTCCTCGTTGAGTAAATTCTATTGTTTTGATCGTTATTAACGTATCAAGACTACTGTTTTTATACTTTGATTGAATTTCTTTCAGTTAAAGTATTCTATTAGAGTATCATCTTTGGTATCCTAAATAGTTTTATCGTCGGTACTCCAGAGTACCTTTTTTTCCATTATGTTTGTTAGTACTTTGGTCCTAACTGTTTATAGTTTTTTTTTCTACTTGTAGTCAACACTTACTTTCGCATCCTAAAATGACTGGAAGATGCAACAAAAGCATTTGCCACAGCCCAGGATGTCGATATCCTGTTGATAGCGTCATGCAGTGCGATGAGTGCAAAGGTTGGTACCACGATGTTTGCACGAATCTAACACCTGCAGCTTTCAAGCGGTTCAGTAAAAATGGGTGTGTATGGCTATGTCAACAGTGCTGTTTGGATGCAAATAGCCTGTTAACCGAGGCCATTTCAATAGTAAATGCCGCAAAAAAGTGTCTCGTCAAGCGCGGTCAGGATACATCAGTCAGAACTCAATCTGTCGACACGCAGATTGACACAAGGCAGGCCCAAGCGAGTCCAAAAACTGCCGACCCACACTCTACTAAGGAGGAAGAACATCCTCCAAAGAGGACTGTTACAACCAGAAACTCGCGCAAAAAAGTCTCTTCTGTCCCTCGTATCAAAAATGGTACCCAGAAGGGAACTTCAGGAAGCCGAAACCGCAAGGCTCGATCGGTTTCCAGCGCGAAAGATGACCCAATCTCCCAAGTCGTCCTGACTCTTCCGGAATCCCACAGTACGCCTGACGCGAATGTGGTTACCACTCCAAAGAACGTTGGCGATTGGGTACGGGTCGTAAGAAAAAAAACGCCAAAATGACGTAAAAGGAAATCATTCCCCCACCAAAAGGGTCGACAAGCCGAGATCTGATCACAGCGACAGATCAGTCATTCTCCATAGAGTCAAGGAGAGTGACAACTTAGAACCGAAAGCTCGTTTTGAGCATGACATTGTGTTGATAAAACAACTACTCAACCAAGTTATGCCCAAAAACATCCCCGGAGTCACCTTGCTAAAGGTGTATAGACTAGGAAATCTAGCGCATCTGAAACCAAATCAGTCTAGACTACTCAAAGTCGTTTTCAAATCCTCAAACGAACGCGACTTAATCTTAGAAAATGGACACAAATTAAAGGGTTCAGGAGTTTTTCTCCGTAAGGACTTACCGTTGGCGGACCGTGTTAAAAGACGGAAAGCCGAAAAGGAACTATCGAAAAAGACCTGAAAATTGTAAATTTTCGGGTTGTGAGGCTTCGACAGGGGATGATGCCGAATCCACTCTGGGTGAAGCACGAGGTCACCTAAATAGGCTTCGGATCTGTTATACCAACGCCCGGAGCTTACTAAATAAGCTACCGGAACTAGGTGTACAGATTGACTCAACTAGGCCAGACATAATCGCAGTCACAGAAACATGGCTGACGCCGTCTATAGATACTAGGGAACTTGATTTCGAGGGTTTTACATTGGTAAGGGCCGATAGAATACAAACGCGTAAAGGAGGGGGAGTAGCTCTATTCATTAGGAATGCTATTCCATTCACCATTATCGAAAGTGTGTCCCATGAGGGTGGGACGTACGAATTAGTTTGCTGCCGCCTGAAATGCAGGGGACAAGAGTTGCTACTTAGTTTGATCTATCGCAGTCCAAGCTGTGAGGCAAACGAGGTCCTGCTAAGCAGTCTCAACACTTTATCACGAAGTGATCGATGTCTAAACCTAGGGGACTTTAATGCACCCATGGTGGACTGGGGAAATCTGCGGACTGAATCGTCAGCTAATTCCTTCGAACAGGAACTAGTTGATGCGGTAATCACATGTGCCCTAGTGCGACACGTGAAGGAAGCAACTAGGTACGACCCGGGTTCTGCATCATCCTTACTAGATCTTATATTGACTCATTATGAGGATGATGTTGCAAACCTGGATTACATGCCACCCCTAGGCAAAAGTGATCATGCAGTTTTAAGCTTTGACTTCCATATAACTGTCGATCACGAGTATTTCGATAATGCAATGAGAAGACGAAGATTATCAGAACTATGTGATATATTAGCGCAATACATTTCGAACAATTTGATCACACATATACTTGTTAAGAACATTTATATATAAAAATAAAAGGTCAACTAGACTGGAAATAGGGGTAAGAATAGACAAGGATAATAATGATAAAATAATGTGAAAACAATTTGACACCTAATCACTCTGGATAATAAGCATATATTACCAGGGTAGGTTTAAAGAGAGAACAAACTGTTTTTGAATACACAAAGGGGGGTTGAATTTTCGTATGGCTAAGGCTTCAACAAACCTTAGTTAGCCATACGAAATTCAACCCCCCTTTGTGTATTCAAAAACAGTTTGTTCTCTCTTTAAACCTACCCTGGTAATATATGCTTATTATCCAGAGTGATTAGGTGTCAAATTGTTTTCACATTATTTTATCATTATTATCCTTGTCTATTCTTACCCCTATTTCCAGTCTAGTTGACCTTTTATTTTTATATATAAATGTTCTTAACAAGTATATGTGTGATCAAATTGTTCGAAATGTATTGCGCTAATATATCACATAGTTCTGATAATCTTCGTCTTCTCATTGCATTATCGAAATTTATCAAAGGGACTAATTGCTTTAAAGATCACGAGTATGCTTCAGCTCAATCCAGACTTAACGTCTGGAAAGCAAACATAGCAGACATCATGAAATCAGCATCGTTAGTAGATTGGAAATTAGACCAAGAGTCATCAATCGAAACGGCTTGGGACGTATTCCGGAATTTATACTTAAAAGTTACCACCCCCCACATCCCTTGGACTACACCTAAGAGACCGAGAAACTACCCACCGCGGTTCAGTAGGGAGGTTCGCATCCTTCTCCGTAAAAGAAGGAAAATGTGGGACAGATTTAGGTTACTGGGGACTGACGAGGCAAAATCTCAGTATCAAAAGGCTCGAAATACCTGTGCCTCGACCCTCCGTAAGGCCAGAAAGCTGTACGAAGAGAAAATCGTTAGGGAATCCATAGAATGCCCTAAACGCTTGTATTCGTATATAAACTAAAGGACAAAAAGAAGAAGAAATGTTCCTTCACTATGGGGAGACATTACTGCCACATCACTAGTGGAGGATGACTTTGGCAAAGCTCAAGTATTCTCTAAATACTTTAGCGATGTATACACCATAGAAACACCCTTCTCACCAGTCCATGAAAATCCACCCACACAAGCACTGGACAGCGTAACCATTAAAGAACTCGATGTCTTTGGTCTGCTAGTTAAGCTTGACATAGGTAAATCCACTGGACCCGATGAACTGCATCCTAGGTTATTAAAGGAATTAGCTAACTTTGTTACTAACCCTTTAAGTGTGTTTTAATCTATCCGTAACCCAGGGTCGTCTACCAAAAGACTGGAAGAACGCCATAGTAAGTCCAGTCTTCAAAACAGGTACAAAACATAAGCCTGAGAATTACCGACCAATTAGCCTAACTAGTGTGGTTGTTAAAATCTTAGAAAAGATTATTCGGAAGGAACTGTTAAAGTATCTCGATGAAAACCGGATCCTCTCCGAAAAGCAGCATGGTTTTAGAACAGGTTACTCTTGTCTCACAAACTTATTAGTCGCTCGTAAAAGCTGGTGCGCTCTTAAGGACCAAAAATTACCTATAGACGTAGCTTACATCGATTTCAGCAAAGCTTTCGACAAAGTTCCGCATAACCGACTGTTATATAAGCTAAGGAATGTCGGGATTGGAGGCAATCTATTGATGTGGATAAAATACTTCCTAGTTGGGCGTCAACAAAGAGTAAGGGTGAACTCCAAGTTGTCTAGCTGGGAAACTGTGCTTAGTGGAGTCCCCCAGGGTACAGTTTTGGGGCCAGTGTTATTCCTCCTGTACGTAAATGATCTCCCTCGTCTACTATCGTCATCGGTCTTACTCTATGCTGATGATGTCAAGATATGGAGAGCAATACAAAGTAATGGTGATAGCTTAGAACTTCAAAATGACCTGGAGAGATTATCTGAATGGTCCCAAACCTGGCAATTGCCGATAAACACTTCCAAGTGTATTGTGATGCATATTGGCCATCAGGGTACAGATACATACACGATGAATAACACTGAGTTACCTATTGTTCAGGCACACAACGACTTAGGGGTCATCGTCAGTCAAGACTTAAAGACTATTGCACACTGCCGTTCAATAGCCGCCAAAGGTTTTAGGACTTTATGGTCCATACGCAGGACTTTTAGGCATCTTGACGCTAAAACGTTTTTGACTTTGTATACAGTGTTCGTACGCCCTAAACTTGAGTACTGTATACAAGCAGCTAACCCCTGCCTAAAAAAAGACAGTGAACTCTTGAAAAGGGTTCAGAGAACAGCAACTAGGCTGATTCCCGGAATAGCGAAGCTCCCGTATGGTACTAGACTGACCAAGCTAAACCTATTCCCGCTGTCATATAGAAGAATCAGAGGTGACTTGATTATAGTTTTCAAATTGCTCAATGGTAAATTTGCACCTGATATGCCCTTATTTTTCTTGTCTTCCAAAACAGAAAATCTACGAGGACACTCCAAAAAAGTTCACAAGCCCCGAACGAATTACTTGTCAGCTGACTACCGACTTTCCCATCGAATAATCAACGAAAGGAATTCATTACCTCAGCACGTGGTTGAGGCTCCATCCGTCGACTCCTTCAAAAAAATGTTGGATCAGCTGAGAGACCATCATTGCCAGGACTAACACAGGCCATCAAGCCTCCTGTCCTTTGCAAACTGAAACTGAAACTGAAACACTGCAGCCACGAAAAAGCCATAACTGTTGAGGTGGGTCGATTAAAAACAAACAACTGTAAGTGTATCACATCTGAAATTTAACTCCATGATAATTCGTGCTTGAATCTCAAATGTTTGGAGTCTAGTGCTTATGATTTTTCCATTTGCATTGGTTGGTTCACCTGATAAACAGAACTTCACTTTTTGGGATAAGTCATCAGTTTATTATTTTTAAGTTTCTTTCTTTTAGATTATTATAAACACATTTTCTTGGACAAGTATTCGGATTATAATTTACCTCCATGTATCTCGGATATTTATTCTTTTCAAAAGATAATTGACAGGAAAAACGTTCTTTTGAAAAATGTTACAAACAATAATTTGAACAGATATTATGAACCAGTCACACGACTAAGGGAAAAAAGTGCTTTTGCCTAGCGTCAGATGTTTTTATATTCACAAATGCTCGACTGCTGCCTCAACAATGTTTTCCAGTGTCGAGGAGTCAAACTATCCGCTGATATTCTTGTGTAAAGTCGCAAAATTAATTTCTTAGCAGCAACATTGATTGTACTTAAAAGGGGAGAAACGTAAACTGAGAAAGATTTATTACGCGAGGACGGGAAGTGTATTTGGACAATATAAGTGTCTATCTTAATAAATCACAGGAGACGAAATCTGTAAACATCATTTTACCAGTTAAGTTTCAGTTACTTATCATTGTCTTACTTCTCATTACAAATGCGAGTGCTTCGAGTAGCACCCACACAATTATGACCGGATAGCGAGGGCTTGAATTATATCACATTCATGGAGCGCGTGCTTATGTGAAGATAAACGAGGAATGTGCTTGATTTCCATTATAATGTTGGCCGTAATGGATGCTGTTTTTGTGTGTGTCTTGTTTGTCAAAGCACTAGGTATTCCAGCTTGCAGAAAGTTTACTAGTCATACAAGGTTTGTGATTTTAGTAAGTGAATTTTAATCAGTTGCACTACCGGCTTCAGGATTTTTATGTCAAGATAAACTTCTCGACTTCAAAAAATCGAAACCTATGCAACTGTCAAACGCAGGCTTCTTAGATTGTCATTAATCGTATTATGTTGATTTCTGCAGACTAGGAGATGCTACAAAAGTCATAATCCATATAAGCAATCTTCAAACGACGGAATATGAACGCAAAAGCAACTCTATTCTTCCAAAGAACTGACGAGACTTTAATTTTGATGAGTAAGGTGAAGCCCTATCTCAAATCTTTGGAGAACATTCATCTCTTTACAACATCCGTTACCAATGCTTAGAGATAATGAAAGAACCAGGAGATGACCGAGTGATATGTGACTGAAGAATTTGAGGTCTATCAAGTCCTGTCAGTTTTTCATATCTAAAGCGCCAAGAGTCTCTAGTACCCCGTCTTGATCAAAGTCATCAGTGGGAAGTCAAATCCATGACTTTATTTTCAGGTCTTAAAGAGGCTCCTGAATGAAGATTAAGCTGAAATAGCTCGCTGTGGACCCTGCCTTGTCCCGGACGCATGATAATGCTCTCTGCATCCTCAGGATGTGACAACTACCCATCTACTGCTGGATGTTAACCTGAAAGCATATTTCTAGATGTGTTTAGCGGCTCAATCACCTCAAGAATCAGCAAAGACCTTTTAAAGTAACATAATAACATAATAGTGGCCTGCAACACCATTGGTAAGGATCCAGTATGAATCTGTTACTGATATTGTGATATAAAGCGCCTGTTCAATTAGGGGTTACATGTCTACTTCCAAATCCCTTCACTAGACACGAATAGCCATTATCAGCTCTTATAAGTTTTAGTATTCAATTACTGTGGTGCTTGCTTAGCAAAATGAGCGTCTTCGACTGTATAAATAGGTGTTCACCCCACAAGCTCAAACGACATGAAAGTAATAGCACCTAAATGTCACCTTACATCCTCCGTAAACGTTATATTCAACATATTGCACACTAAGATGGATAAACTACAGATAATATTCGCTCTCAATTAAAGTAAACTAATTACGGGTGTATAAGGACAGCTTCATAGAGGGTTATTTTTCGCGACTGATCTGTACATCATTTCACATTCATGTGGTTGTATTCTTGTAGACTGTAGCAATCAAGCATTCAAAATCCATAGGAGACATGATGAAGTGATCGAAAGGGAAACACCTAACAACACTTATGAATTGAATAACGCACTGTATTTTTACTCAGTTCATCGGGTTTGTCTGAGTATCAGTGTCCTATTATCAGTGGTTAAATGTAAGCTCATTTAACTGCAGTACAAATCTCCTATAAAGAATAAGAAATGTGCATTTTTACATAATGGTTGAGAAAACTGATAAAGGGAGGTTGATACGTCTGATCACTTCAGATTCAGATTATAAAGTTATGAAGAATAAATTTATTTTGTATTGTCTTATTGTCCAGTAATCAAGGGTGAGACTAAATTATTCATTCTTGGCTTTAGAACTTTCAAATATCATCGTTGATGGGTTATGTCAGTTATAATATAGGCTGCGTAAGATTGACTGGACAAAACATAGCTTCAAACTATTTCAATATGCCCTTAAAACACAAAAGTTACTTAAAAAACACCATGTATAATTTTTAGCCTGATAATTCAGAAGCAACACATGCCATCTTCAGTCAACTATATCGTAGCACAGTTGTGGATGAGTAATCACTAATACGCACACGGTGAAATTTAGTAAATAAAACTGAAAGCCTATATAAAATTTTATTAACATGCTTCTTTTATCCATGGAACGGATGGAGTTTTCCAGACGATACCCTATGGTTACATAAGAACGTTTCCCGCGTGTGAGAAATATTACCACCTCATGTGAACGGAAATCATGAGTGACAAAACGAGCATTAGTATTCACAGATCAGTTCATTTTACAGTAGTAAAATATAACTTAAAAACTTACAAAAAATGCAAAGATGTATAATTGATACAAAACATTTACAAACAAAATGTCAAACGCCGTATAAGCGTAGCTAGTGGCAACATTAAAAGGGCCAAACTTATCTGTCAGGATTAGGATCAGTTATTGCTGACTGAATAAAAGATTCACTTGAATGAGATCGATCTTTAACAAGCAGAACTATACAGAATGCACTAAATTCATACGGCAGGTATTGTACATAGGTAAACTTAGTCTGAGTGAGGCTCCTGATGATTTGGCCAATTATCCTGGGAGGCGAAACGTCGCTCCGAGTAGGTATTTGGTCCATTTAGATACATTTGCTGGTTGTGATGATTTCGGCAAGAAATAAGAATCATGAGGCGCGTAACTAATCATAGAGGGTCTTACCCACTCTTTCGCTTTCGTATTATCCTAAGGTCAATGAGGTCCATCTCGACCGTTGCTGCTACCTTGACGTGGTGGTCGGGCTTGCCTATCGTGATGAAGCAATCGAGCTATGCTGGCTGGAACAATCGTTCCTCGAGGTCCTACCATGCCAGACAGGTCGGTTGAAGAGCGGTAAGAATAAAGGCAGCAATCCCAAGGTCCGAAGGCGAAGTCGTACTGCCGACTGTACAGAGGTGTGGCGGCAGTAAGGTGTTTCTTTCAGACAACCAGCATGACAGCGATGCTGCCTTCCCACCCCACAAGGGTGAGGTTAGAAAAGGTCAACCGTAAAAATGCACACCTCGTCTTATCACACAGATTTCCGTCTCCGGCGGTAAGGTCCTTTGAAGAACGGAGCTAACATTTCAAAAATCCCCCACGAAAAGGCTGGGCGTGACCGGCCTCAAGCAGTTGTCCCTTGGGCACTGCGGTCATGCTCCCAGGTCGTTAAGACCATCATTAATCCAACTTCTTTTTCAGGTCCCTCAAGAAATAGCCTTCCACGGTGTGGGCAGCCGGGAAGTGATACTTGCCCTCATACCCATTACAACACATGAGACCAAGTTGGTCACTGTCAAATCCTTCCTACACCTCCTAATAACTCTCTTATCTCCACGACTAACCCTTCCCACGTCCTCTTATCACCTCGCACCGCTACGGCAAACGACTCGTGTACACGGAAGGTTATTCCTGGTCTCCTGAAACCACGCTCTAAACTACATGTAGGAACTTTTAATGTCCGAACATTGTGCCAAATAGGACCACAGGCTTCCTTAACTAGGACTCTAGAATCTTACACCATCGATGTGTGCTGCGTCTCCGAAACGCGCATACAAGATCCGAGTAGTGTCATTCATTTGACCGCACCTGATCAAAATAAAGAACCAAATCGATTCACACTTCGTGTATTTGGAAGCCCTGATGCTGTTTCCCGTGGCCTCGCCGGAGTAGGTATAGCATTAAGTCCTAGAACAGAACTAGCTCTTTTAGACTGGATCCCAGTAGACAGTCGTCTATGCGCTGTCCGACTAAACGGATCAGTAAGGACTCGGAAAGATAGGGAAACTCGTCGTTGCCTCTTCGTCGTCTCTGCCTACTCTTCCACTGACTGTAGCTCAGACGATATAAAAGATGAGTTCTAAAGGAAACTTTCTGACCTTCTCCGAAAAGCTAAGCGCTCTGATGTAGTAATAGTGGCTGGTGACTTTAATGCTCAAGTAGGTGAACTAAGCGAAAAAGGGAAAGACACCTGGGTGGACCTTATGGTGTCGCGGCTAAGAGAACTGATGATGGCGACCATCTGTTGCAGCTATGCTCAGATAACCGCCTGTTTCTTGCAAATACTAACTTTAAGCATAAGGAAAAACATCTTTTGACATGGCGACCCCCGAATTCGTCACAACGTTGGACCCAATTAGATCACATCACTATCAGCCACCGATGGAGGGGCTCGATAGAAGACTGTCGCTCATTCTGGGGCACATGTTTAGATTCAGATCATGCTCTAGTGCGAACACGTATCTGTCTGTGTCTTACTGGTCGTAGGAAAGACACTGCAGGGAAGCCTCTAAGGGTTCTACTTAATGATAGGCGAGCTAAGAATATATTTCAGGAACAACTAGAAAAACAGTCAGGCGGACATGTAAGTTGTGCCCACCCCGAAGCAGCGTGGAATGACATCCGAAAAGGTGTGGCAACAGCAATGATATCCGCTAGTACGGTAAACCATAACGTTAGGGAGAAACAATGGATCTCGGCAGCATCTACCGCACTGATAGATGCTCGAAAACTCATCCCACCTGGCTCTGAACATAACGAAGAGCGGAGTCAACTTAAGCGCAGGCTAATAAGAAGCCTACGCACTGATCGTGAACAGTGGTGGGTAGCGAAAGCAAGAGAGATGAAAAAGGCAGCGGCAATAGGTAACAGTAGGCAGCTATTCAGACTTGTTAAAGAAACCGGTATTAGGAACCCAACTATCAGCGAAACTATCTCAGATAAAAATGGGCATATTATTCATTCTCAATTTAGGAGATTGGATCGATGGGCAGAACACTTTAGGGATCAATTCAACTGGCCTTCAGACACACTTCAATTACCCACGATCCCCAGACGTCCTGAATGGCAAATTGATGCAAGTCCTCCAACTCTTTCCGAGGTTGAAAAAGCTATAGGAAATCTGAAGCGAGAGAGAGCAGCTGGCCCTGACAGGTTTACCCCTGAGATTTTTAAGGATGGTGGTCCAGTACTAGCAGCGAGATTGACTGAGGTCTTAGGTACAATCTGGGAACTGGACGTAATTCCATCTGACTGGTCTCAATCATTGATTGTGCCAGTCTATAAGAAACGACAAAAGTCTTCTTGTGACAATCACAGAGGGATCAGTTTGACTAATATAGTGTCTAAAATATTAGCTTCAATAATACTTGGACGCCTAACCAAAGCTCGTGAAGAGCAGACTAGAGTAAACCAGGCTGATTTTCGACCTGGACGTGTTCGCATAGACCAGATATTCACTCTACGTCAGGTCCTAGAACATAGACATACATTCAGACGTCCCACAATCGTAGTATTTATTGACCTTAAGGCGGAGTATGACTCCGTTGATCGTGAGGTTCTATGGCAGTGATTGTCACTGAAAGGAGTACCAAAGAAGTACACTAACTTCATAAAGGCTCTCTACTCGAACACAACTGGTTGAGTTAGAGCTTATGGCGAACTGTCATCAGAATTGATTACCTCAAGTGTTGTTCGTCAGGGCTGTCCACTCTCTCCATTCTTGTTTAACTTTGTCGTTGAAATAACACTATCATCATCTCAATCTCCAGAGTAGAGGATATTCGTAGGCTAGTAGTTTTCGATCATAGATGTCTTCGAAGGATCGCTCGTATATCCTGGGACCACCGGGTAAGTAATGCAGATGTTAGGAAACGGGTACTAGGTAAGGATGGCAAATCGATTGATGACGTAGTGAAACTTCATCAGTTTAGATGGCTGCGACATGTGTTACGTATGCCCAACCACCGACTGCCCCGACGTGCAATGTTTTATGGTGTAAGAGTAAGCTGGAAGAAAGCTAGGGGCGGCCAGACCAAAATATGGCATAAATCCATGAAGTCACTGACAAGTGGACTGGGCCATGTTGGTAGGTGTAGACTACCTGGTTGAGATTCGCGAGATGATAGAAACTGATGGTTAGAGACCTTGAATGACATGGCTCAAAATCGTTTGCAATGGCGAAGGTGCATACACTCTTTGTATTCTACCAAATTCTAATCTTCTGAATTCTTCATGTCTCTATCCTTTTTCTCTTTCCAAATTTATTTCATTGTATTATACTTTTTCAATAACATCTTCAAACCCTAATCTTTCACATAATGTTTATACTCTTACTACTTCTACCATTATGGGATTTGAATCGACAACTGGATCTCTGTGTTAATGTGGTATGGCAACTCGAACTGATGTACGTACGTACGAAGTTCTACGTTGTAACTGACTTACTGACTGACTGAGACCCATGGGGAATAAACATAGCTACTGACTGGACACTTATACAAGACTACTACCTATACAAGACTATGTATAAATACTAGAGCTTTAGGAACATATATTCCCATTATTATAATTATTATTAATGGCTATATTCAATATTATAATCTGATACAATATAGAATTCTCAACAAGTTTTTTACCAAAACAAAAATAAAAATAACACAAGAAAAACAAAAAAAAACAGAAAAGGAATGAAAAAGGTTTAAGAAAAACTGAGTTTATACAAATTATCGAATTTGAAACATGCTTAAGAAGACAGGTTATTTACTAGGTCAACTCTAACAGCCTGTTCGTCACAAAGTAAATTTTCTAGGTAAGGTATTACAGAACTTTTATAGACTTGCTTGCGTGTATGGATTTTAATGTATTTACGTCTCGTTCTACCAGAAGATATACAAGGAGAAAGATATGAATGAAGTAGATGGATAGTATCTGATAAGGTAACACCTGCAGAGAGTTTGCAAGACTTAAGATGTCTATCCACAAGCATATTAATAATGACTTCAAAAGATTCACCACACACCTTGCAAAATCGCCTTCAGCACTCTACGCAAAACAGCAAAGTCTTTTCTCAAAAGCCCAGGAAAGAATAATGGAGAACAATATAGAATAATAGGTAATATGCAGGAATTTACAAATTGTAAGAGTAAATGGCGAGTAATCCCAAAAGATTGCAGCCTTTTTATGTAGTATGTCAAACGGTAAACTTTTTTCGATAACAGTAAAACATGAGAAGACCAAGAAAGATCAGAGGGAAAAGTAACACCAAGATATTTGACCTTTGACAATGTGTTTATTAAGGAGTCTCCAATGGCACAAGCATTATGGGATCCCAAAATAGAGTGCAGGTTCCGTCTATGTCTCAAGCTAAAGTTAACAGCTTGACATTTAGAAGGATTGAGTAAGAGACCATTACCAACAGACCACCTATCAATAGGAGACAAAAACTCATTCATTTTTATGGGATGTAAGGAGGTAGAAATTGGCATACATACGGTGAGGTCGTCCGCATATTTTACAAAAGTGTTTTCTGTGGAAGATGGCAGATCATGAAGAAAGAAAGAGAAGAGCAGAGGTGAAAGAACAGCTCCTTGTGGCACACCTACATTAGACAGTAGAGATGTTGAACACTTTCCTTCAAATACAATGTACTGTTCTCTTCCAGAAAGGTAGGAGCATAGCCAATTGGTTATCCAGCTGTCAGTGTCGACGCTGATCAGCTTGTTAAGTAAGAGGTGTCTTGGAATAGAATCAAAGGCAGAAGTAAAGTCCAGGAAAGTGCATCCAACATACTTTTTACCCTTTTCCAACCCCAACACTATATTGTGATGCAGAACAGCAACGGCATCTAATGTGCTTCTTTTGCATTTGTAAGCAAACTGATATGGATCACAGTGCTCTTTTATTACAGGTTGAAGTGGTTGTATCAGTAATTTTTCCATTATTTTGAGGAAAGGTGTGGTTATTGCTATGGGTCTAAGTTTCGCATTTTTATCACCAGAAGCTTTTTTAGGTATAAGGATTACCTTTATCTTTCTCCACATTTTCGGTAAGACATTAGTTGAGAAGGATCTGTTAAAGATGTTCGTTAATGGGTAACATAAAACATCAGCACATTTTTTAAAAAGGAGGTTTGGGATACCATCAGGTCCTAAACATTGGGATGAATTAAGTGACTGGAGGCATTTTCGGACATCATTTTCGGTGAAACTGGAAACACAATCATTCTTCAAACACTTGGATATAGGGAGCATGATGTCAGATGACTGATGAATAAAGGACTTATTTAAGTCACAAACATTCATCTGGTTATCGCTTCTAGTCTTCCTGTTCCCTGTAATTTCTTTAAAGAGTTTCCACATACTTGGAGAGCTTTTACAAGATAGGAGTTTTTGAGTAAACACAGAGTTCAGACGTCTAATCTCTCGGTTTATTTGACCATTTAACTTACGAACTTCAATAGTATTTTTCTCCTTGTACATCCTTTCTTTTACCCTGCGTAGTCGTTTTAGTTGTGGAGATGTTAGTTGAGCAAAACTTAAAAAGAAGGTTTCGGTAGGACAGCAAATGTCAAAACAGAACTTATGATAACAGGTGATAACATTAGTTGTGTTTTCTATTGAGTCATCTGTAAATAATTCCCAGTTGGTTGTACGAAACATGTTTTTCAGATTTTGTAAATTTTATTCTGAGTAATTCCTGTATATTACTTTTTCGGTATGGTGTATGTGTGTACTCTTTCCATGTTTACCATATACTTTATGTAGGACACGAATTATACAGTGATCCGAGCTAGAATTGAAATCATCACATACAATTGAAAGTGAATCACTAAAGGCAGTAATGGCTAATTCAGTAAATTTATCAGCGAAGACAGATAGCGCAGATGATGTGCAGTCTGGAGTCATGTAGATATTAGTAACATAAATATATTTGTATTTATTTAGGTGTTTTGGACGGCACCTTAAAGTTAGACAGTCAATAAAGTCATTTGAAAACTTGAAACAGGCAAAAGTAGATCGACACCAGTTAACGTTCACAAAAGTGGCTACTCCGCCACCACAGGTCTTTTTATTGTTTGATCGATCCTGACGATAGATATTAAAATCACGTAATTATACTAAGCAATCATCCTGTAAGTCAGTTAACCAAGATTCCTGAGTTGTGATGACACCACAATTACGATACATGTTTTGACTTAGCAGAAATTGGAGATAGTCCACATTGTTAATTAGTGATCGACAGTTAGAGTTAAGCAGCTCTGGAATCGACATTTGATTAATGTTTATTCTCTTTAAAGCATATTGCCAACCACCACTATGTCTCTTATTGTACTTGTTTGTAATTTTTGCAGAGAAAGGACGTAAGATTTTCATAAACGCGCCTGTTGTGCGATTAATAGACATAATGATAAGTTAAAACAAAATTAAAAAAACCCCAGAAAACTTGTTGAAATATTTAGATGGCAGAAACAGGTAGCCTAGGTATTCAAGCAGGCCTCCTTTATACAGTCAAGATATTCTGGAGTTCAATATACTAACTCTTTCCAAAAGACTAATATATTTAATAGGACAGATGCCTTATGGTAATATTGTTGCATTCTGAAAATGGATACATATTGCACTTCAGCTGACAGACAATATCGCTTATTGGTTTATGAAACTATTGAAGCACGAATATAATCTTCAATAATATTTGACGCCTAGATCACTTTAAACTGGGCACATGAGAAAGATTGTCAGTGACTTTTGGCCATTTTGGACACTGAAAGCTGTCGTTGCGTTTGCTTTACAAACAGCTGATACCGAACTTTAAAATATGCTCCTTCAATGTATCTCTTAAAAACATATGACTAAGGAAACCATTGATTTCACAGAAGTCCAACGTCACTAGCATCCATCGTCAGTCATAAATGTTCGTCAAATAACGAATGACAGATTTTAGATCTGCCAGTTATCGATGTTGATAAACAGAATGGTTGCAAACGTCAGAAGTGACAACATTGCACATTTATCGAAGAAATATAGCCAATATAAAACTACCACGCATTATTCTAAGTCTTGTAAATACGTTTAAGGATTTCATATCATACCAAATGTTCACGCAAAGAACTCGACTCAGCCACTGTTAATTTTATTAATCAGCACAAATCCCCCAGAATCTTTCTGGAGTTACCATTGTTCCATGCACGGATAAAGAAGGAGGGGGAACAAAAAGTAAGCAACCATATCATATAGAAGAAACTATGTCAGTATATACTAACCAGAAAATATCATTTGAAACATTCAAAATATACAACCTAAATCCAAGATTCTCCGAAAACCACAACTGCAAAACTGTTCCACACTCTGTTAAAAAAGTTTTGGGAAGAAGAACCCTCAGCTCCGTGATCAACAAACCGGATTCCGTAGGCATCGGTCGTTCACAGAACAAATCGCGACACCACGAATCATCGTTGAACAATCAATTGGGTGGAACGTACCACTGTACGTCAAATTCTTTGATTATGATAAAACTTTCGACAGTGTGGCAGGAATACATTATGGAACTCTCTACGACACTATGGTGTACCTGAGAAGATTGTCAACATCATTCCGAATTCATACGACGGACTACACTGCAAAGTCGTGAATGGAGAACGGCTAACAGACGCACTCTAAGTGAGGATCGGTGTCAGACAGGGCTGCTTACTGTATCTCGTCCTTTCTCCCTCTTCTCGTGGTTAATTGGACTATGAAGACTTATACATCTGAGGGGAAGCACGGAATACAATGCACAGATTGCATGCAACTAGATAATTCAGACTTCACAGATAACCTGATCCTTCTATCCCATACACAGCAACAAATGCAGCTCAACACAAACAGTGTAGCAGCAACATCTGCATCAGTAGGCCTCAACATACACAAACGAAAAAGCAACATCCTCAAATACAACGTGGAGAACACCAAGCAAGCCACACTTGATCGAGAAACTCTAGAAGAGGTGGACGTTTTCACATAACCGGACAGCGTCACTGATCAACAAGGAGGATCCGATGCAGATGCGAAGATGATGATTGGCAAATCATGAACAGACTTCCTACAAATGAATGTCATATGGAACTCAAAACAACTGTCAACGAACATCAAAGTCAAGATCTTCAATGCGAACTTCAAGACAGTTCTACTATACGAAGATGAAACTTCAAGGACTATCACAAACAACATCATAAAGGTACAGGTATTTATAAATAATTTTCTTCGTAAGACACTGAATGTCCGTTGACTGGATACCATCAGCAACAGTCTACTGTGAGAGATAAAAAACCATGTTCCTGATGAGGCGGAAATTACAAATGGATACTGTAGGTGAATAGGTTATAAAAAGTGGAAATCATCAAACTGAGTCATGAGTCAAGCTCCAGCTTGGAATCTTGAAGGGAGACGGAAAATAGGTAGACCAAAAATCAAATCGCACAAAGAATCGGAGGCAGATATCAAAAAGTGAACAGCACTTGTCAACTAGTGGAAAGGAGAAGACAGGACATAGTTGATAGGGAATCTCTGATCGGCCATCTATAGTCCACGAAAAGGAACATGTGTAAGTAAATATTAATCAGTACAACTTACGCGTTACTAAGTTCGAGTAAAATATCTGGTTTCGTTCTGAAGTGCCGCGAGTTAGCTTTTGTATGACTTTCAAACTTCAAAGATCGTCATACCAAAGCCATAAGCTTAACATACTGAATAAAGTAACAATGCAAGTTACTGATTGTCGCTTTGTTTCATTCAACAGTAACCAAAAAGTCGTGATTGGGGGTGTTCATTTATATAACTGCTTTAGAATGATTTCAATGTGGTAAGGGAGTGTAATAAACTCTTTTGAATGGATTGTCCGAGTCTCACTCTCGCTAATTTCATTGATTCAGAAGTGTACTATCGAAATCATATTTAACGGCGCAGTAGCATATACTCACCGATATATTAAGCGAAAGCTCATGTTAATGATATTTTTTTAGGCTTTATGCAAACTGCTTACTAGTTAATTACGTAATTGTTATTAGAGATTACTAATTGTCATTATATCACCTGTCCGTCGAATTTGTTGACCACGATTTCAACACCACAAATTTTTCTGGTTTCAACCTTATGATCAACTTTTTACAGAGTCTCTAGATAATATTCTTCGAGATGAAAAAAAAACACAACTAACTGAAAGATCTAAAACAATTTGTAGAAAGATCAGATATTTTTATAATTTTCAAAGGTTGTCGAATGAATCCTTAAACAGGCTAATATTAAAACGTTTAAGATGACCATTTTATTATAACTTTTCAAAGATGGTTCAGTTTATTGTCAGCTTGCAATGAAGACTATTTTGAACAATATAGGAGTTAATCCTTATTTTTTAATATAAATATGTCAAGTGTGATCAGCCGTTTAATCATCATTAACTTGTGGGTCAAGTAAAATATCATGCATTCAAACGAAAAATCTTCAGTGATTAACAATTATCTTTTTAGGTTATAGGAGTTCAATTTAATAATGATTATAGAATATAACATAAATGCATATGATCCTAAGATGATATATATATGTATATAGTATATAGGAAGTTATGATAATTACCACAGATTTAGTGTACACTAAAAATGTGTAAAGAGTATTTCTTTAAAGATAAGATCCCGTGGATTACTGAAGGACAACTGTGTATTTTATATTTATTGCAGATAAATTTACCAGACCGACCTTCAATAAAATGAACAACTTGTCTTGTATTCCATTTTTTCATTACTATGTCAATAACATAATGTATAGTTCTGTAAAGTTGAACGTTTTATAGATTTACTATTGCTTATAATGGGTTCTGTTTTCCCATTATTTATATTCATGATATTATTTGATTAGTTACTGTTAAGATTTGACCTCTTCGAATAGATGGCTAGACTCTGACTTTATTGACGAGCTAGTTTTACCTAAACAGAATATAGTAAACGTTGTGAATTTTACTGTTAGTCAATATCCAAAATATAATGTTTACAACTATTTATTTTATTGAAAATAAAAGGCAAATGGAAGGCAGATGCGAGTATGTTGTACTTCTAATTGCTAAGAAGCTTAATCGGTTTACTGGCGGAAGTTATTTATGGATCATTTATGCATTTATCACCAAAAAATATCACTTCTAGAAAGTTTTGCTGTGTTGAGTAAATATGTAAACATGTAGAGCGTTGATACATAGTATATCATTAGGATTGATATGTACTGTCAAGTAGACAACATTAAGTTTTCGAACATGTATATATTTACTGGCTTGAAGGCATTGCTCTATTCCATCTACGATATAGTTTTGAGGTAATGTTTTTTATTAGATATGCCAAAGAGGTACATAAAACACATAAGAGATGTTTACTGAAATATTACTGGTGAAGTTAGGACCTTTGGGGAACATTGAATAGAAGTGACAGCCTCAAGTAGTGTATTTCAGAGCTCCCAGCTCATTTCATACTTAGTCGACTTAATCAAATACATATTTTCAAACGTAATGCATCTTCTCAGGAGTTTTCAGGAATTGAGAGGTTCACTTATTGACTTTTGTCACTCAGATAACATAGTCCTGTTTGGTGTAAACGTTGAAAAAATTCAATCACCTAAATGTCTTGAGTGACAACCCAAGCATGTTTGAAATGTGTTTATCTTCCTGTAATTACGACATTTTGCTTCAAAATTGTTCATCATCACACGGGTGAAGCAGTTAAGGTCGTTGACCACTACTTGTCCTGAAAGTCTTATCAGCTCTGATGAATTGGTGTCAGACAAAATATCGAAAACCATTCGGAAATTTAACTTGGCTTTTTGGAGATTCAGATTACTCATGGCCTAGGTGGGATATCCGTCTCTCAACGAAGTTGTGAATGTACTGGACAGCAATCCTCTCTGTATTACTTTGAGGATATAAGTTATGGTCTATCAAAGTAGAAGACATGCGTAAGGTCAAAGTATCCTCAAAACATCTATTGGAACGGCCCAATGAACAATCGATGGGGACAGAGGAACAATCCGTTGATGAAGTAGTAAATCCTTATTGATTTAGGTGGCTGGAATAAGTGTTCGGTATTTCCATCAAAATAAGTGATTTCGTCGAAAAGAAAATTTTCTATACTGAATCCTCTTGATTTTTATTTAAGATATTTGATGGGCTGACAAGTGCAGATTATGCTGAAACCATCATAGTCAGTGTAGATTTTTGAATTTAGGTTCATTTAAAAGCTGGATATCGTAACCGGATATAATTACAATTACTTAATCCTGAATTGTGATTTAAACTTGAAAACAGATCCAAGATAAACCACATGATCACGTAGAGATTTTATATAATAATGAATGAAAGGTTTTAGAATCTTTACATCTGTTCACTGCAGTCATGGTCATACACTGCATATTTGCATAAAAACTTATCTGAATTCTAACTATATTCTCTGTACTCACTTGATAAACTTACCTGTTAAGTGAAAAATTTTATCGTATAAATAACTCTTCATATTTTTCACCATATCAAATACATTTACATCACTAACGGTTTTTATATGTGATTTTGTTATTAGGCCTTGTATATACTGTTATGATAATGATTTTGATTATTCCACAGAAGAAATATGGATTAGTCTGCCTATACGAAATGTTGGAATTATTTAAATTTCAATTGCTGAGATTATTTTAAACACTAGAACATAGTTGAAATCATGAGTCAATTGAAGGTAGACGACCATGGAAAACCTGGAAACACTGGATAGCCGTTTCGTCCTATTGTGGGACTCCTCAGCAGTGCGCATCCACGATCCCGCACTCGCGAGACTCGAACCCAGGACCTATCAGTCTCGCGCCAGAGCACTTGACCGATAGACCACTGAGCGGGCATCTAACGGTGTTAATGTCTAACTTCAACCAATGCACGATGTTTGAGCAACCGTTCACCAATTGTCTTCAATGAGTTGATATTTCCCAACAGACTTGTTTGAACTCCACTGGTCACTGCTTCCCACCAGAACTCAAGGAAACATCCCTTATAGTCAGTCTTTAGTGAGCATATGAGGAGTCCCATAATAGAACGAAAAGGCCGTCCAGTGCTTCCAGGTTTCCATGGTGGTCTAGCTTCAATTTACTCATGATTTCAACTATGAAAATACTGAAATATCCACAAAACCCCTTCTGATCTATAATTAGAACAGATTCATTTGCTTTAAACTTGGTTAATCCCTCTAGAACAATTTGAATGTATAATTATAGATACTGATTAGAAGTGTATAAAAAAGGCTATTCTCAGTTCACATACGTATCTGTGTTTCTAACATGACAGGAATTTTTAAACAACTAAAATGTTGGATCAGTTTGATTGAAGTAAAAACCAATTAAAGCAAAAAGAGGTACAAATATAACTATGTAAGACAATAGACAAGCGATTGATAAAATTGTGAGAAAACCGAGTTCATCTAAAGATGTGATGTAGTTACGTAATACATTTTAATAACTATCACCATACAATTTTGGAAGTGTTTTCGATGAAAAATAAGAAAGGTCAAATAAATAAAAGTGATAATCAAAAATATATAATAGAAAGATTATTCAATAAATAGATGATAATTTGTTGTCATATCACGTTTGACATGAAAAATCAGTTAATAATTAACAAGGCAGGTTTCAAAATGAAGTACCATGACAAGTAAATATATGATCAGCTTAATCGAAATCATATTACCAAATACATTATATTCTTCAGATCAACTTGGTCTTTTCAATATCAACATTTCTAAAAAGAATAATTTTATTTTAACTGAATAGTTATTTTTATATATACTTGAAATCATGAGTCAATTGAAGGTAGACCACCATGGAAAACCTGGAAGCAATGGACGGCCGTTTCGTCCTATTGTGGGACTCCTCAGCAGTGCGCATCCATGATCCCGTCTCACGAGATTCGAACCCAGGACCCACCAGTCTCCCGCCAGAGCACTTGACCGATAGACCACTGAGCGGGCATCTAACGGTGTTAATGTCTAACTTCAACCAATCCACGAAGTTCAACTATTTCACCAATGTCTTCAGTGAGTTGATATCTCCCAACAGACCTGAATAGTTATTATTATTATTTTCATATCACTAACAATCATGTGAAAATTCGTCACGATATTTTCTATATTCCTTGTAACTACCTTTAGGTAGTCTTTCAACTGTTTGTGATATCTTTCAGTCATAAAAAGTAGTTGGAAATCTTTTTGCTTCTAAATAAGTCAACTATTGTAACAACTAACGTTAAACTATGCACTGTCATGTAAACAGAGAAACAAAGAAGCCATGACAAACAACGGAAGATATCTTTAGGGACGTTATTTCACATAATTCAAACTTTGTAAAATATTAACATTTAGTTTATTCTATAAACCATAGACTTTCATTGGATGTATGATTCACTGCCATACTCTTTTCTGTTCCAAAGCTATCGTAATTTAAACGTAACCTTTTGTATGCTTTTCTACCCTAATCCCCAATTAGACATAATTGTATTTTTCTCGTTCTTTATGCTTTGTGGTCATGTTAGTTATCCATTTATTCATGTATCCTTTTACACTAATCTGAATCGGGAACCAGATCAGAATTAAGAATAAATCGAATAGTGTTCCGGTTGACTTGTCTTCTCTATCGCTTGTCAACCAGTCAGGTGATAGAATAGTTTTTGTCTCTATTACCGTTAGTCTTAATTCAGACTCACGCATATCTAGCCTCAAGGTTGAAACAGTTAATCTATCGTGTCAAGGCTTTAACTGTATATTATTGGGTAGATAGATCAAGGACGTAACACACTACTATCTCTAATGCTTGTTGATGCTACAGCATAATTAGACATCTAGCGCTGAGTTTATTTATTCGTAAATGTCTCAGCTGATCTACATTTTAGAGGCATGATAGTTAATCAATATGTAAAAAAGTATGCAATGAAAAAATTCATCGACCGAAGCGACTTGACCACATTCGTTCAAATGCAGTTAAATCTAAAGTGAGGTATTTGAAATTTAGTCAACACGGAGATCGCTTATAATTCTACTTTTATTGATATGAAAGGTAAACCAAAAGTTACAGAACTAAGCATTTGAATTAATCACTTAAGTAAGCCAGTAGTTGATTGGATTATGCGAAGTAATTTTGTCCGGCTTTGTGTTATGATAGTTAGTGGCTAAATTATTATGAGATTGACATAGTACCTAGTTTATCTGACGTTGGTGATCATCTACTACATTAATTTCTTTTGATATAAACCTTAGTTACTACAGGATCAGTTTTTAGTCCAAATAAAGTATAAGCTGATTGTTATGGTTATCATATTTATTCTGTTATAAATTATAATCGATCGAATTCTATGATCTGTTTCCAATTCCATTATTATTATTATTTGGTTCACTGAAGAAACAAATGGCGTATGAACCAGTAGTCGGCTACTTGCTACCATGGGACTGCATCTCCTCACGATGCTCCACTGCCTTGTGGATCAGACCTTTAGGTCGAAAGCTCCTGGTGTGGCCCCCTAAGTAAACCACCTTCTTCGGTTTAGGCACACGGGCAATATCACAGCCCACACGCAAACCAAGTGACTTATGTGGTGCATATGTATTCGGTGCCCTTTTGTACCAATAATTATGCGTTCAAATAAATAAATAATCTAGGCAAGTAACATTAGACTAGTTGAGTTCATGAGTCAATTAAAGCTAAACCACCATAGAAAACATGGAAGTGCTGGACAGTAGGATAATTAAAACCAATCACTATGATATAACAGAACTATGACCTAAACTTTTCAAAAATGTATACACGAAACAAAACAAAGTATAATAATTATTATTTAATTAAATGACTAAACAAAGTATTCAATAGCCTAGTAAATACTACTCTTCGACTAGAAATATCAAGCCATAGGTTTGAATTTTATAAACTAGAATCCAGTTAAAGCAGACTCAATAGTCAACATCTATGGTTAAATAATTAATATCATGTTACTTAACAACATTATTCATTCAGCATTTAATAAAGATAGATTAAAACATAAACTGAATTTAGATAGATAAGCATTGTCCAGAGTTTCTCAATTCTCAATGTTTGCCTAATTGAAGACAATATGTATTACTAACTATCTTCATATTGAACAATAATCCAGCGTAATTTAAAATTTTAATAATCTCATATACTAGAAGGATTTACAAAGAGAACTTAGTTGGTTGCACAATCCTGTTCTCTTAGATCATATATATATATATATGATTATAAAATAGTTCTGAATTTGTACTAATCGTTCGATCTCTTCATGAAATAGAAAACCGCAAAATCAATACCATGAGGAAGTCTTCATTATATTTTCACTATCCTGTATTTTATAGAATGAGAAGTAATTTCTTCAATAAAACATATAGTGATACACCAAACCCAGAGACCAGAATTATTAAACAAAGCGCTATAATAATAATAATATTGAGCTGAATTCAAGAATGAACATCCGATAATTTGTATTACAAAAATGCACAAACCCTTATGAACAAAGAAAATATTTAATGACTCACTTGATTTTTTTGAATTTTTACTGTTAGGGAATATGCCCATTCCATAGATCACCTCTCTGTATTAATTAATTAACTTTTAATATCATTAAGATTATTAATTGTTCTTGACTATTAAAATATTTTAATGCTTGAAATCATGAATCAATTGAAGCTAGACCACCTTAGAAAACCTGGAAGCAATGGACGGCCGTTTCGTCCTATTGTGGGAATCCTCAGCAGTGCGCATCCCTTGTTCCGTCTCGCGAGACTGAATTCCAGGACCTATCAGTTTCGTGCGAGTATGGGAAACTTCAGTTATTCGTGTATATGAAGAAATATGGAGATATTCACGATAATCTTATTTTGTAATTAGTTTTTGATACTATTTGTATTTCTTTCACATATTTTCTCATAATTTGTGCATTTACTATGAGTGACTACAAAATAATTGTTTAAAATCGTATGACTTTGAATCCTTCTTTTTCCTTTTTGAATCCCCCATAGTACGATATACTGACTGAAAAGCTTCTGAGTAAACACGAGATGTGATTCCTAAGCTCTTATAGTAACCCCCAGGCTAAATCTACACAGCGACCTGAACACAAGGGGAAAGGAGCGAAATATGGAAGAAAACGCTTCACTCCAAAGGTTCATTCCTGTACAGAAAATCTGGGTTTTTTTTATAGTATTTTAAATGGTCTTGGGTTTCCGGGAAATTCTGGAATGCTACTCAACATAGTGGTAGTATAAGTAATTGTCCAAGCAGAAACTCAGCATGCGATTTTCCACTTTCTAGATGTTTCTGGTAAAACTTCTAGTGAATGCTGATTGGATAAAATCCTTTTCAGAGCCTTTTTTGGCTGCTTTTTCGGGGAGTTTTCTGGAACTCCTCAACACTAATAACCGCTCATAAATACGCTGCTACATATATATGTCTCTAGTTCTTAATTGCCTGTTGTTATGATAACTGAAGTCCAACGTATTTACTATCTACATTTACAGACAGCTATATTTCCATTGTATACTTTATCTGGATATACTGCTCGAAGTATAACAATCTTTATTGGAACTATCAATTACTTATAATTGTGGAATATGATGCCGAATGCAACTCAAACACACCAGGTCCTGACAAATTAAGTAGCGTCCAGTAAATTTTTTCTTGTGTTTATAAATTATATTTAATATATAAATACATTAATTTTTGGACGTAATAACTTTATTATTCTTTTTGAGTTGATATATATTTTGGTTCACCATAGAAGTGTCTTTTAGAAACTAACGATGATTGTGTTTGTACAACTAAAATGAGTAAAATTACACTAAACTCCATTTGAATTGATAGCTTACACGGGACAAACTACTATCTTAGGTAAATCGTATTATTATCATCGATTTAATTACTTAAAAAAAGTCAACCCGAGGACGACAGTAATAGTTTCTAATCACCGATACAACCTGGCCTAATACTCCTTTTGATAAAAACTAAAATTGGACTCGAAAGTAGTTGGTTCATTTTAACTGAGTAAAAGTATGGAATTCAGAATGGTTTATTTTTTTTAAAAAGGATCATTAATCTTCAGCTTTCAATGAAAATATATAGATATCACAAAGAATATGTATATCTGGATTTGTTGTGAATTTTATCAAATATTTGATTGAGGCATAGTTTTCAGAAGTATGGTGGAGAAGTGTGAGATGAACAACATCGATAATTGAGAATAGCGAACATTTCATGGGCTTGCGTTTACAAAATGGAAAGTGGATAGTTACTACTTCATGTTGATATGGTTTGTCATGAATGACAGTGAGTATAATAAAGTGTAGACGAACTTTATATTCGGCTTTCATTCTCCATAGCTTTCTGAAAATAACGTAATTTACAGCCGAATGATTTTTTTAATGATCAGCGTCTGAAAATCTACAGATATTTCACTAAATTCTGATAACCATACAGCAAACAGTTAATTTGCAAAATAACAACCAATTGTCTCAATCTTCACTGTTTCGGTTCATCTTCTCTAATTTCATTGTTCATGCATTTTCCTACCAATTGCGCTTGATTTCAGTTCGTTCCTTATCGGTCTTCTGCCAAAATACATTCTATGTCTGACCATCAACATATACTACTTATATGGATATAAGTAGACTGCACTACACTGCAAGTCTATCCAAAATATTTTCATCGGTCGAGACATCATAGACCTAAATGCAACAGCTAATAGTACTCTAGAAGTATAAAGTTAATATATGTGGAAATGTTTTGAAAATTTAATAACTTTCAAAACTACAATGATTATCTTTGAATCGCAATTCTAATAACAACGACGAATTATATGTATCATGGCGAATTCCTACCAGGATAACAGATATTTCTCACCGACTATAATTAAAATTTCCCACGTACAAATTTTTTAACGTAACGAAAAGATGCGACGTATAGTTTAGAGAAAAAACTATTAAGCGATTGCCTGTAGATATTTATTAAAAATAATAAATACTCTTCAGTCCTATTTCAAATATTTAAGATAAATAGTTAGAAGACGAAGATTATTGGAACTATGTGATATAACTAGTGCAAATATTTAGAACAATATGATAACACATGCTCATTAAGTATGTGCTGACAAATCGGATAGTTCTGATAATCTTCATCTTCTTATTACATTATTCAATCTTTAATATTATTTGTTAGCTTTTCAAGAACATAATACAAAATTTGTTATTATTAAGTTCGGTGAGGAAGACGATTCATTTGTGTAGATTTCATTGTCAACCTCAACAACATTATCCGAGGCTACTTGATGTAGAATTGGAAACATATACCAGAGCTCCGAATCTACTCTATCACATGATATATATTTTTCCGGAATAAAGGTAAGCTAGTGATGATGTGTATTCTGTACTATACTTTGCTTAGGTATGTACATCATAATTAGATACATAATTAACGAGGAAAACGACAGAAAAGTGTTTTCAAGGTGAACTGTTTTGATTTTTGGTAAAATTACATTGTGGGTTTTGCGACTAAAGTTACAATCATCATACCATGAATTTCTAGGCGGATTACATCCTACATTTCTTTAGACACTGACTTTTGATCAAAGTTATGATGAAAGGAAAGCGTGACATTTGTGATTTTCAATATGAAAATGATTAGAGATCTTTCATCAAGTCAAGTAAATCTACTTTTCATCATACAAATATTTAACATCTTACAACTAAAGGTTTCACTCTTACTGAAACATCACTTGTTTATTTCAATATTTTAATGCCAAATATCATCGAGAATATTTGTGACACAAATTTGACCTAAAATTACTATTTTAAAACTGAGTCAATAGATAGATATTCACTTTCTTATTAATATCAGTAGAAAAATGGCTTTCATATATATTGAACAAACAATTGGTTTTAATTCATAGTGAGTTTATTAATTAATATACTTGATTGATGTTCTTAATATTACTTAATAAAAAAGGAAATACATGGATACTAAAGTTTCAATATAATTCGAAAAAATTATTATTTGATGCAAATAAACTAAGGGATAATATCTTGTAGGGTTCACGTGGGAACCTAGTAGCCACGATAATTATATGCCACAAAACTAGTGCACTGCACTGCAGTTAAGTTGGAAGTTAAGCTAGGAGTTCTTACACAGCAATGGGATACAGTATATATTGAAATGACTCAAGATTATGACATCATGAGGATGTTGACATGCTTTTATAATTGCATTGTGTCAACTGACGTTATTTTCTTTACGAATAGTCTATTCTCTATGATCCTGATATGTTGGAGAATATGAACGATAATGGAATTGTGATTCATTGGTTGAGAAACTTCAGGTCCATCTGTTCGAACCCGACCTTGCATATGATGATCTGGTCAGTCAAATACTATCACCAGTCATCACGTATACACTATATGGTCCAAATTCTTACTCCAAAAACTGTATACTATTACTCAGAGCTATGTGATAGAGCATTTGCAATATGTTAGTAACAAATTATTGTACATGAATAGGGAGCGTATTCTACAACAAGTTAAAATCAAAACATAATCTACAGGTAAAATCAGATGACTTAGATTACAAGGTGAAGTCACAATACAAATCGATCAATGGAATACAGTCAATGATGAACATCAGTTAATACTCCATGACCGATCAATATGGAATTTTGTTGTCCAACTAATATTGTGGTGTTGTCTACTTATATCTATATAAGTAGTATATGGTGTGGGTCAGACATAGAATGTATTTTCGCAGAAGACCGATGAAGAAAGAACTGAAATGAAGCGCAATCGTTTGGAAAATGCATGAGCAATGGAATTAGAGAAGAAACAGTGAAGATTGAAACAAATGGTTGTTAATTTGCAAATTGACTGTTCATTGTTTGGTTATCAGAATTTACCGAGATAGTCTGTAATGTTTGCTAAAATACATTCGATTGTCCCCAACTAGTGTTTTGTTCACTACAATATTACTTGAAATAAAGTTACAGTGTGCTTCTACATTGATCCCCTTTAGTAATCTTACTTCACATAGACATTGTTCGCTAATAACGATAATAAACAACAAAGTTATCTTAATTGTTGAATACTTTTCTTTAAATAAGTGGTGATATAAGAAACAAAGAGAGATATGGAGAGCATAAAAATTTTTTAAAAAATTCGCTGTCATTATTATTATTATTGTCATGAACAAAATTGAGTTCGCTTTTTTTTTGTATCGACCAGAAATATCATAGGAATTAAATAAAATGATTTGTCTTTTAAATTAAAAAAAAAGATAAATAAATAAAATGGAACGATGCGAAAAACACAAACAAAACAAAGATAGACAAGAAATCAGCACAAACAATAAACATATGTCATAGCAATCACAAATGACGGATAGAGATAAAATGATAGTAATATAAATTTTCTGATATATTTCCAAGGGAATGGAGGGGGAGGCAATAACTAACAAAATAATCGTTAAAACAACAATAAGTCTATTAAAATAATAATGATTACCTAACTCAATCAATACATAAAATAATGACATTGATCGTTGTATAATCTCAGTAATGGATAATAAACACAGACAAGTGTATGTGTATGCAAGGTGGGGTGGGACTAGGCAATAAAGTTCCCTAACAAAAATATAAAAACAAAAAAAATGGTTTGCAAAATAATAAATCAAAGAGAGAAAGCATGAAAGACAAAACTAGAAAAAAAAATAGTAAGAAGAATGAGAATAACCAAATAAGAGTTTCAACGGTACTTACTAGTAAGGAGTACACATACAGATAATCATACAAGCACATTTAGTAGATAACATAGTAATCACCATTAGTATAACCTAATAATAATAACCTATTTGATTCAATAGATTAATGTACTATTATTAGTGAAATTGTCAAATGTATACGACTGTTGATGATGATGATGTAATAATGGTTGAGATTGTTGTTGTTGATAATCAAGATGATATTGACTGTTTTGATGATAATATTGTGGATAAAGATTTAATAATTCATAATTGTTGCAACATTGACATCTAATAGAATTTTGAAATATATAATTTTTACTGTAATTATTGAAATTATAATCTTCATTATCGTAATTATTGTTATCAATATGATTATCTGTATAATCATAAACATGTTTATACAAGTGATGTTGGTTATTATTAACTGTAGAAAAATAACGATTATTTATGAAATTTGTGAATTGTAATTCATTTATCATATGATTACATGATTCCTTTGAATGATTGATATTATTAGAGATTAGATTAAATTCATTTGTATCTTTATTGTTAATTGGTGGATATAAACGAGCTGATATGGAGAAAATAAAAAAATTAAGAAAAGAAAACAAAGATAATTATAAGACATTAAATAGGAATAATATATTTGTAAAATCTCAGCGAATGAATTTTTTTAAAATTAAATCCAACGTTAATTACTTAATTCCTTGAAAAAGTTTGGACCAGATTGCCAGGCGAAACGTTGGATTTAATTTTAAAAAAATTCATTCGCTGAGATTTTACAAATATATTATTCCTATTTAATGTCTTACTTCAACTCGGCGCTCAAATACTGTGAAACTATTCGTTCTAATTTAGACGAGAGTTCTTATAAAGATAATTATAGTTTCATGTGAGTGCGAATAAGCTGAAAGCTGAATGGAGAAAATTAATAGGCTACTCAAGTGTGGACATATTACATGTTATTTTATGATTAAGCGAGATACGCTATTGGAGTATGTCAATTGTGTGTTTATTCTGTGACTAGCTAGGAAGGATAACCTTACATATACCTGTTGATTTGTATACATTGTAATTCGCTTTGGTAATTAAAACTTCCTACTAATTCTAATATATTCATTCATATAGTGAGTTCGGTGTAAAGCAGAAAGTATATCTTATAAATGGATTGGACAGTTGAACAGAACACCTATCACAAGTTCATTACATAGCAAAATAAAGATGATGATAATAGTGATACTATACTGTTTTTGAATCAACCCTGTCCACAGCTCTTTTAGGGTTACTGTCG
The DNA here is from genome assembly GCA_944470415.2 of Schistosoma rodhaini. Lineage (NCBI taxonomy): Eukaryota > Metazoa > Platyhelminthes > Trematoda > Strigeidida > Schistosomatidae > Schistosoma > Schistosoma rodhaini. Next base: position 58,049,940 of record OX104044.1, read on the forward strand.
CTCTCAAGTGGGGATAAAGGAGGAAGATTGGGCCAAGATGAAGCGAAAGCCAAAAAAGAACTAGACAAATGGAGAAACATCACAAAAGTTTAATACAACCTTCCTCCAAAGTACTGATAAAATCAACGAATTCAATACAGCTCTCTCAGAAACAGATTATAAGCCTTACGAGAACTAATCAAAGAAAAATAAACTACCACGGAGAACACCTGAAAAAGAATTAAAGAAGTATTAACTTCAAAATTCCAGGAGATGCTGTACCGGGAGAAGCAGCAGCAAAAACAATGGATCTCTATGGATACCCTGGCCAGAATTTAAGAAAGGAAGAAAAAGAGGATAGAAATGAACAACAGTCAAAAAACAACAACAGACAAGAGAAGGCACAAAAAAACAAGCGAGTGAAGAGGAACATTAGAGCAGACAATCAGAAATACTTGAAAGATCGAGCAATGACAGCGGAAAAAGCTATAACAGTAGGGGAAGCGTCAGATAACTATACGATATAACGGAGAGTAGCAGGACCAGATAAAATATTAGCTGAAACAATGAATCCAGATATAAAAGCGACTGCAAATATGCTCCACATTCTGTTAAAAAAGTGTTGGGAGAAAGAATAAGTCCCAAAAGATGAGAAAAAAGCATATCCCATCAACATACAAAAGGAAGGAAATCTCAGCAAGTGTGAGAACTACACAGGCATCACACTACTACTGGTATCAGGAAACATATTCAGTCAGTCAGTCAGTCACAACGTAGAACTTCGTACGTACGTACATCAGTTCGAGTTGCCATACCACATTAGCACAGAGATGCAGTTGTCGATTCAAATCCCATAGTGGTAGAAGTAGTAGGAGTATAATCAGAAATCCAAAAGATTAGGGTTTGAAGAAATTATTGAAGGAGTATAGTACAGTGAAATAAATTTGGAAAGAGAAAAACATAAAGACACGAGGAATTCAGAAGATTAGAATTTGGTAGAACACAAAGAGTGGATGCATCTTCGCCATTGCAAACGATTTTGAGCCATGTCATTCAAGGTCTCTAACCATCGGTTGCTGTCATCTCGCGAATCCCAACCAGGTAATCTACACCTACCAACATGGCCCAGTCCACTTGTCAGTGACTTCATTGATTTCTGCCACGTTTTGGTCTGGCCGCCCATAGCTTTCTTCCAACCTACTCCTACACCATGAAACATTGCACGTCGGGGCAGTCGGTGGTCGGGCATACGTAACACATGTCCCAGCCATCTCAACTGATGAAGTTTCACTACTTCATCAATCGATTTGCCATCCCTACCTAGTACTCGTTTCCTAACAACTGCATTACTTACCCGGTGGTCCCAGGATACACGAGCAATGCTTCGAAGACACCTATGATCGAACACTAGTAGCCTACGAATATCCTCTACTCTTATTGGCCATGTTTCACTGCCATAGAGTAAAAACATATTCAACACAATATTGTTGAACCAAATGAAAGATTCAGTAGACCCTCAGCTGCGAGATCAACAAACCGGATTCCGTAGGCATCGGTCGTTCACAGAACAAATCGCGACACCACGAATCATCGTTGAACAATCAATTGGGTGGAACGTATTACTGTACGTCAAATTCTTTGATTATGATAAAACTTTCGACAGTGTGGCAGGAAAACATTATGGAACTCTCTACGACACTATGGTGTACCTGAGAAGATTGTCAACATCATTCCGAATTCATACGACGGACTACACTGCAAAGTCGTGAATGGAGAACGGCTAACAGACGCACTCTAAGTGAGGATCGGTGTCAGACAGGGCTGCTTACTGTCTCTCGTACTTTCTCTCTCTTCTCGTGGTTAATTAGGTTATGAAGACCTATACATCTGAGGGGAAGCACGGAATACAATGCACAGATTGCATGCAACTAGATAATTCAGACTTCACAGATAACCTGATCCTTCTATCCCATACACAGCAACAAATGCAGCTCAACACAAACAGTGTAGCGGCAACATCTGCATCAGTAGGCCTCAACATACACAAACGAAAAAACAAAATCCTCAAATACAACATGGAGAACACCAAGCAAGTCACACTTGATCGAGAAACTCTAGAAGAGGTGGAAGTTTTCAAGCTCCAGCTTGGAATCTTGAAGGGAAACGAAAATAGGTAGACTTAAATTCACGTCACGCAAAGAATTGGAGGCAGACATAAAAAATGAACAGCACTTGTCAACTAGTGGAAAGGAGAAGCCAGGACAGAGTTGGTTGGAGATTGTTGGTTGGCGGCCTTTGCTCCACCAGCTGTAATAAACGTTAGTGAGTGGATCTTATTTATATCATTAATGAATATTAAGAGCTAAGTGGACTGATACATAGTTATTCTTCATTAAGAATTCGTATTATAAATACAATTGCGTATCAATCTGCATAATTTATACAAATGGGTAAATAAATACACATGCGGATTTCTGAGTAATCTAACTTTATCATTACAGAACTAAAACAAGTGTATTATTTTTATTATTGGAATGTGTCTCGAGAGTTGGGGTGGGGGTGACATGTTGATAAAACCCGATTATGTGTACACGGTAGATTACAGTTGGATGACATTGGGTAGATATAACTCAGTAACTACGCAAACGTTAATGGATTTGAGTTAAAGACATACTGTGCATTTTCTAGTGTTAGTACCTGACTTTCTAAACCGATATAAGTGAAATACTAAATCACAATCGTACGGTTGAAAGTCTAGTATTTACAGTAATTTCTAACTAATAACAGCAGGAAGTCTGTATTTTATAAACTTATGATCCTAAAAGCTACTTGCAAAAAACAAAATTAATCTGAAGCAGTTTGACTTTTATTCAGAGAGAAGAGTAATGGAACAAGTAAAAATATATGAATTATATTAAATGTTAACATCATATATCTATGAACTCACGCTTTTTAGGAGGAACAAGATACACATCGTCAGGTTCTTTATGGACAACATCATTAAATACTGGACAAATATGAGCTTGTGGAAGAAATGTTGACTTATAACCCTTTGGTGAATAATCAAAAATATTCATGGAAGTATTACTTGACTCAATATGTGGCTTTTGAAGAAAACGATGTGAATCTGAGTTATTGAAACGAATGCTATGACAATTCGTGTACGGATGATAATGACCGCGATTTGGAAATTTAGGCATTTTTATATTATTGCGTAGATTATAGTTAAATGGATTCCTCTGATTTTGACATTGTTTAGAAAAACTGAATAGTTTATTGGGTAAAATTTGTTTGAATGCCTAAAGTAATTTAACAAGAATTTCAGTTGGGATTATTGTTGCTAGAAATGTGAAAAACAAATTCCTAATACAAAATGAGTAAAACAGAAAACTGAAGGATTTTCCTAAAGAAAAATAGAAGTTAAAACGACATATTATTGCGAAAGATTGCTGCATATTGACTGTATGTCCCGTCTGAATTAAATGCGTTAAAATGGAACTATTAACCGTTTTAACTACACCTTTGCCTAACCACACTGGGAGGTGCTCACGAGCCCAAATATACAAATTCTTAGAGCATCTGCCAATATAACTTGCTGCACAGGAAAAGTTGAATTGATAGATACAAAAAGAAGTGGCTAGTCTAGGCAATTTATTTTCCAAATTCAGAGTGATCATTGGACGTGTGTAGTTTACCTGCATTAAAAGTTCTTTGTATTGATCTGCATAACTTCCGTCTTAGCATTTCACTAGGCGCATCGCCTCTGAATTGTACGCGTATATACAGAGGTTTTTAATTCACGTTTAGGCATTCTTTCATTGGCTATGTTTTTATTTATGAATTTCTCCAGATATCCGTTTTCTTTCAGGGTAGTTTACAATGCCTTTGTTTCATCTTCGACCGCATCTAGAGAGAATATGGTTTTCATTCTATGATGTAGTGTCTTAATCATGTTCCTTTTGTATTGTAAAGGAACAAAACCAAGAAAGTTTGTATAATCGCCCATCTAAGTAGTTTTCTTGTTTATGATTCTTCTTAATGACCTGTCTTTTATCCTTGTTAGTAGAACATCTAGAAAGGCCATTCTACCTCCATTTTCTTACTCACATGTGAATTTTATGGACGGATGAACTGTATTGAATCGCTCAAGTGTTTCTATCAAGCCAGTATAGTCGTTACAAAGGATAAACGTATCGTCCATATACCGGCAGCAAAATGAAACTTTCCAATCTGTTGTGCTAGTGGGCCGTGTTCTAGTTTAGAGAGAAAAATATCATCCAATATGGGACCTAGGAGTGAACCTAATGAGACACCATATATTTGTTTAAAGATTTTGCCATTGAATTTGAAATGCACATTCAGAGTACATTTAAGTAGTAATCCTTTGATGGTCTCGCCAGGGATTTTAGTTTCTATTTCTTGTTTTAATAAATAATTTATCTAGACAGTTAGTTCCTGAAATCCTGAATTCACGAAAAAAACCCACAAACGAAAAGAAATTATTTGGGTAAAGCTATTCTTCGAACTTTCATTGACAAATGTTTCAAAATGTAAAACATGCTCCACGCCATTATCATGAACATACACTCAGATAAACGGAAAGTAATACGATATGTGTGAATGATATTTACTATTGTTTAGGTTGCAATATATTATATATATTTTAGTAAACTTAAAAGCCTGATTTTATTAGCTGTTATCAGTAGTAATACCAACATACTGATGTTAACTATGAGTAATACAGATGAAAGAGAAGTGTGGTATAGTGTTATCAGATTATTTTTAATTACTGAAGAAACAGATTCAAGCTAATTACCAATTGAACTCGAAAAAGTAATGACCATACAGTAAGCTTTTGTACAAAAAAGTCACTGTATGATTAAAGTCAATCTATAAAATAACTTTTAATTCTCAATAAACACTGATATAGATTTATTGGGTAAAAGTAGTTTACATGCTCTTATATATGCTACTCACAATTTATTCCCTAAAGTGCTACAAATCAGTAAAAAGAACTGCCAACAATAATAAACAAGCAGGTAATAACCACTGTAGTATTTTAAATAACGTAAGTTGAATTAATAATTTATTGGGTTGATCAAGCGAATCCGAAAACATTTATATTGGTACTTCAAATAATGAATGATTTGTCTGTTTTTATCTTCCCACACAGTTGTATCTATAATGATAAAATGTCGATTTCAATGTATATAGAACTATATTCAAATACTTTAAGTCTTGGGAACTGATAAGGATATATTAAATATAATTTGTAATGTCTTATTGCTTCCATTCAATACTGCAAATGATCAGTCTCTATTGAAATATGTGCATCCTTAGTGGATTGCCTTGATATCGCCATTCAATTATAAGTTCTAGTAAAGTTAGATTGTGGTTAGCTGCGGGATTTGTAAGGCGTGTTTCTTCGTGTTTGTGACTTGTTAGCTGAACGTACTTGGGTTTGGTGTTCACAGTGAGACTCGAAATCAGTACTTTTCATTACAAATACCAATGTATTATCCACTATTAGACTACTGAGTTCACATAACAACTGATTTGCTCGAAGTGTATGAATATAACAGTTTATATACCAGTTTGATGTGTACTGACTGTATAGACTTCGAAACTTGAATCTTAAAGATATGTTGAATATGAATTTTGCAATACCATAGAATAGTGAATAAACTTACTTGACTTGTTGACTGTGATTCCACATTACAACTAACTATAGGATTCATCCTAGAATCCGTTTTAGTTGTCGAACATGAATTACCAAACTTATTATACATTACATCTTGGAGTGAAGACGAACTATGGGTACACAATTTAGTAGTTGAACAAGATAAATTTGTAATATTTTTCTTCGTTAAATCAGAAATAGTATTAGTAAGATTAGCGACAACAGAATGTTTAGAATGATTGAACAAATGATGGTCATCTGATTTCATTTTCAGTCCGATTGTGCTCAAAGTGAAACCTTCTTGATCATTTGTAATATGTATGTTCTTTTCTGGTGATGTAGTAACATAACTTTGAAAATGTTGAGAGGGTGATAAAGAAATGGATGAATTAAATGATGATCCAGACGATATTTCCTTTTCACTAGATGGTGAAGATGATGAAATCAATTCATCCAATTGATTTGGTTCATCTGACGGGAATATAGAATAGCCTAAATTAAATATAATAGCGAACAAATAGTCAATTTTATTTCTACATTTTCTAGAATAAAAGATATTTTCTAGAAGAAAAATTATTGAAGTAGCTAGAACCTGAGAATCCAATTGAAGCTAGGATATAGTCATTAAGAGACTGCTTTATTTTAATTTGGAACTTTTCAAAAGAACTCACTACTATTTCAGATCTAACATCTAACTCCAAAAAATCCAATCGAGAAACTTGACCCGTAATGTTATTTGATTTAAAAGTAATAAATATTTCTTGATATCATAAATTGAAAAACCACAATCTTGATTCAATGAGCGGACGCGAGAGTTCTAGTTGTGTTTGCAATAGTTGCTTACACAAGATTGATGGCATAAAAAATATACTTCGTATAACTCATATCTAGACATAACTGATTAATGTGAAACAGTGTAGTACAGTTTCTTATACTTGAGATGAATGGTATTTGTGTATACTAAATAGTGTATAATGTTTAGAACATAAAGGAAAGAGAAAGTCACAGTGATCATAAGACGAAGATTTGTTTACTACAGGTATTATTTTTACTTAACATACACAAAGATGTGGTTAAAAAACAAAGAATGTGAAAATATAGTATTGAAGTTTATCATTTCATCACATATCGCTAGAGGGAGATTTCAAAATGGAAGTTAGCATATAGGTGGTTCAATTATTCGACTCTGATAATCACTGATTTAATATACGATTCATATTGCTTCATACTAGTCACTTTGATAGAACAATAAAACAGCAATTAGACAGGATGGAACACAACTAACTCGGTAGAAAACAATCATTGTGTAGACTAGTGTCTGTCTATATGGTAAGAAAAAAATGAAATAAATAGCAGTTAGTTTCAATTAATTCATCCATTGGGCATTTGGGTATGTATGAACTATTGAAACTACCTGGTTGCTTAAACCGAAGGTGGAGTGAAGTTCTAACCTAAAATCTTGAGGTTGAATATCGAACGCCTAAACCACTAGGCCACTGCTACATTCTAGTAGGACACGAAGAAAAAAACATGTCCAGTGTCATGTAATAACTTTTAATATTCCTGTTGTGAATGGGTAAAAACACAAATTTTGAAACAGACTTTTTTTAGAAATATACGAAAACCGTAAATTTTGTAGGAAAGCAGCTGACTAACCTTGAACATAGGATGATGCTGGAACTGAGAAGCATTGTGATTCATATGAATCAGACACAAAATCAGTAGTTTCATACTTATATTTCGTTTTATTATTATCATTATTATTAATATCACTATTATTATTAGACTTTGTCATGAGGTCTTGTTGACTAGTTGGTGTTGTTGTTGTCAATAATTGAGATGTATATATTGATGAATCAGACGTAGAGTCATTATATCCATGTAAATGTTCACAGTTGATTAACTCGAATTGAGGTTGTTTGACAACATTGAGTTGATTAGATATCTCTTTTTCAAAAGTCACTGAACTTTCCGATAAATCATTGCAATAATAGAAACTGTTGAAAAGGTAAATTGTTATTTTTTAGAAAAAGACTACACGAATTTCAAAAAAGAAAGAAATTAATAATATGAAATATGAGAAAGGGAAGTGTTTTGTTCACTATGATACCACACATACATATTTAAAATGAATTCAATCTAAATTTCATTGTATATTTTAACCTGAATTTTGTTCTGTCATGTTTACTCAGTTTAACCTAAATATATACGCAGTTTATTCGATTATATACTAATATATAGCATTCTGTTTATCTTACTGAGAAGTATTGTCATTTCGTTGCATTTATGAACTCTTTATGACAATGTATATTTGTGTGGATAAATATAATCAATTATAACTTGAACAAAATTGTTAAACAGTGTGAGAAGACGAATACTCTAGTATAACTACTACTAATGTAGGAACAAACCACTGGTAGGAGTGTTTATCTAGTGAAATTATTCTACATATCCCCAAAATTACAGAACGTTTATGCAATATATACACTTAGTCTTCAGTCAACCATTTGCATTTTGTTGTGTGTTCTATAATTCAAGCTGATTATAGATTGTCTTCTCTCGCGATCTCCAAAGTATTCTGCATACGCTGTTCTTTTAAACCTCCTGAAACTCTTTTCTATGGGTTTCGACTATAGTAACTTCCACGCGACGTCCCGATACATAACATTTATAAGCCATATTGTAAGTAACATTCATCACATTGTTACTACCATTAGTTCACAAATTTACTTTAACATTTAACGTAAACATGCAACAGTTTTTAATCCAAATTACATAAATTTTAATTTTTTATAGATTGATTAAGATCTAATCTAAGGAATTCAGACTAGATGGTGTCTATACCGACTAGTTTCAACTATATTATATTAACAATAATATACAAAAAGTTAACTGATTATTATAGTAAAAAGTTAGCCAAAATTCTATTTATATTGAATTGTAAATTAGGTTACATAGGTAAAATAGAATGGAAGAATCAATATAGAAAAAGATTAGAAATTCTGAATCATAAAACTTAATTAATAAACTAAAGTCATTATATATTTTAATGTAATAAGAAGAATGAGTTTCATTATTATGAAAGTTTTAAAGAAAACGGATATCAACAAAAGAATATATGATATTGATCGGTGAATAATAATTTGAAATTTGAAATAATGACTTTTTGAATATGAATTTTTAGAGAGTTGAACAAGATTTAATTGTATTATTTATTTATTTAAACACATAAATATTCGGACAAGAAGGCATCATATATATATATATATATATATATATATATATGCGCCACACGATTTAATTGACCCTGCTTCGGTCTGGGCAACCGGACAGTATCACAGCCCACATACAAATAAATGAAATGAATTAATTGTATAAATGTTTCATGAAAATAATAATTTCACTGTTATTTATCATTAAAAAATATACCAATAATTAAGTATCATTATTAAGGTTTAACTTAATTGTTATAATTTGTTTTTGCTAATAAATGACCCAGCTAGTCCTATTGCTTAGTATTCTTATACAATAACACTCAACAAGACCCCCAAAATCAGAACACTTTGAACATGAATCAAATTGTATTCAAAATAACAATGGTATGTGAACAGTAATCAATTGTTAGAAAAACGTTCATATATTTATAGTATATACATAAGAAGCTTCTAGATTTTTCTCCAATAATTTGCCAGAGCTGATTGGTTTAGAATTAGCCAATCAGCGTGCACTGACACAATCATGCACATAACATGCATTAATCCGGTTCATTTCCCAATAACATTAATAATTTTGAATAAATTAAGCATTGAGTAAATTGTTATGAATATTATTTTATTTACATGAATAAATATTTCGAAAAATTGTAGGTATCGTTAACAAGTTTTGATTTGATAATTTTGAATAAATTTGAGCATCGGGTAAATAAACAATATATTTGTTATATTCCAATGAGTATAAAAAAAATAGATTTTCTAACGTTTCGTAACTCAGTTTGAGCTACTTCTTCAGAGAACAAATAACCAAGAAGTGACCTACACTGAGTCACATCAGTCAGTAAGCTACAACGTAGGATCAGGCACACATATGCATCGGTTCAAGTTGGCATACCTGAGTCATGAAACGTCAGAAAATCGAATTTTTTTCTACTCATTGGGATATTACCAATATATTAATGATTTATTTCGAAAAATTATTTGAACTTTTCTTTTATATAATAACAAAAAAACTAGAAATCGAATAAATAACACGGATTCATTACAATTAGTTAATTTTATTGAAGAAATTCTTTCATCTTCATTTGTAGAAAAAAAATTTTGTTGTTGAAAATAATGAATGAACCTATTCCACGTGAAAACATAGTCTATGATTGTGACAATAACGAATAAACAAGCAAATAAAAAAACAAACAAAAAAATAATGGTCTTATCCGAAAAATTAAGTCACACGTTATCATTTAATAAAAAAAATAATTTCATATGAATAATTCAATATGAAATAACAAGAAGTAACATTGATTATTTTCCTCTGGTTTGTTGTCGTTTTTGGTTTTTTTTTCTCTCTCTCTCTCTCTGTCTCTCTGCTTTAAAAAAAGGTGTGTTCTATGTAGTTCTTCTTCAAAATACCATATTTTAATTAGAAAGAACGAAAAATATGTAGAAAATGATCAAACATGTCACCTGTTAAGTTTAAATTAGATAGAATTATAATGGAAGTAATGAAAACGATGTACAAGTAAAGGTTAAAGTATTATGAAAAAAAGGAAAAGAAAATGAATTGTTTGTGAAAAATGTCACGCTATAAATGCTAAATATATGGTGAATTTTTTTGTTTTTACGTTTCTGTTTAAGATGTAAAAATATAAACTAAGCGAAATAAACGAATTATAAACTTGTACTCTAATATAATTTCTATGTTTTGGAAAGTGTTTAGTGTACTTAAATATTACACAATGTGTGACTTACAAACGATAAGTTGCTTTTAATTTATATTTTAATAGTTGGGGTCATGAGTCAATTGAAGCTAGACCAACATGGAAAACCTGGAAGCACTAGATGGTTGTTTCGTCCTATTATGGAACTCCTCAGCGAGGTGCATCCTTTGTTCCGCCTCGCGAGAATAGAACCCAGGACCTAACAGTCTCGCGCGCGAGCGCTTAACCTCCAGACCACTGAGCCGGCCAGCATCTAACGGTGTTAATGTCTAACTTCAACCAATCCACGAAATTGAACGACACATCCATTATTGTCTTCACTGAGTTACGATCTCGCCACAGACTAGGTTGAACTTCACCGGTCACTGCTTCTCACTAGAACTCCAGGAAATACCTCTTGAAGTCAGTCACCAGTGAGCATATGTTGATAAATATCAAATGCCAGCTCAGTGGTCTACAGGTCAAGCGCTCGCGCGCGAAACTGATAGATCCTAGGTTTGAATCTCGCGAAGCTGGATCGTGGATGCACACTGATGAGGAGTTAAGCCAATAGATTATTAGTGTATTTAAGATTTTCATTAAGATATCCAAAAGCATAAATTCACAAAAATCGTTTCAAATTACGTTGTAACTCTCGGATTTCTTAGCCTACACAAATGGGACGTTAATTTACTTTAGACGAATCCCTAAAATAGATTCCCTCCCAGTATCTATTCAACAGGAATTAAACACAACTCAGATCAAGAACACGTGACTAGCCTGACTAGAACGTAAATATATTTCCACACCAAAAACCGACACAATAATAATAAGGATCGAATATACAACTCATCTAACACTTGTCAGACTATATCAAAGTCTGACTAAACAAACAACCAATCATTATCACTCTCGCCCACACACCAAATGACTTGGTCAGCAAGTCTCCGCACTAATACGTCAGTTCCTCAGTTAAGAATAAAAATAATACCAACCACCATTTATTTTGTATTGATTTTATTCTTAAATATTAAAATTATATAATTGTATAGCGTTAATGAGGAAATGACTGAAAAGAAATATTCATTCGCCCAACTTGTATTCTTAACTCGTTACTATAATTGATTCAGCTTTTACTCCCATTAGTTTTTTATTTATTTATTAAAACACATATATATTGGTACAAAAGGGCACCAGGTACATATGCGCCACACAAAATAATGAAAGTAGGAAGAGAAGAGATGAAAAGATAAGGCGGGCTGAAATGTACAACCAGAAGACTCTTTCAGTTAGGAAAGTTAGAACCATTCTTTATGTAGAAAGTAAAAGAAGGTTGCAGCAGGATCGCCACTGGCTTCTATTCTGAGCCATATCTGATAACGTCTCTAGCCACTGTGTTGCACTATCTCTCGGACCCCAACCAGGGAGTCGTGAAGGACCAACAGAAGCTAGCCCTTTGCAGCTCTCTTTCATGCCACGACACCATGTCATACACTGACCTCCTCTCCGCTTTTTCCAACCAGTCCCAGGGTCGGCAAATAATGCACGACGTGGAAGTCTCTGGGACGACATTCGTAAAACATCTCCAAGCCACCGAAGTCGGTGTTTCAAGATGGTGACACCGATTGGATTATCGTCTCTGCGCCCGAACACACGATGCCGAACCTCTGCATTACTAACATGGTGTTGCCACTGGATGTCAGCAATCCTTCGGAGACAACGATGATCGAACACAGAGAGACGTCTAACATCCTCAACTCGGAGAGGTCAGGTTTCACAAGCATAGAGTAAAACTGCTTTCATCGACGCGTTGTAGATCCGACCTTTCACAGCCAGACTAACATCACGAAGGCGCCAAAGATGGCCCAGATTGGCATAAGCCGCTCTGGCTTTCATTATACGTGCATCAATCTCATCACTCACGCTACCACTAGCACTTATATAGCTACCTAGATACACAAACTTCTCAACTACTTCGATCTCCTCACCATCCAGGGTGAGTACAGGATGAGAATCCTGCCAGTCTTGTAGGAGTACTTTGCACTTGGAGGGTGCAAAGCACATGCCGTACCTGCGGACACTGATTGCCAACTGATTAAGTGCTGATTGCATGCCTTGGGCATTATCGCACAGTAAGACAATATCATCCGCATACTCAAGGTCGAGAAGTCGTTCTCCAGGCAACATATCTACACCGCCATTACTTACATCCATCAGAGCTGTTTCCAGGATGTCGTCGATGGCAAAGTTGAAGAGGAATGGTGAGATCGGGCAACCCTGCCTAACCCTACTGCTCGAATGAAACAAGGGAGGAAGGTGGTAGTATGACCTCACTCTGCCTGAGGTGTTCGTATACAGTGCCTTTAAGATGTTAATGAACTTCTCAGGCACGCCCTTTTTCAATAGATAACCCCAGAGAACAGTCCTGTCCAACGAATCGAAGGCCGCCCTGATATCAAGAAACACTACGATTGTTGGCCTGCGATAAGTATGACGGTGTTCTAACATTTGGCGGAGGGTGAAGATGTGATCAATGCATCCTCGACCAGAACGAAAACCAGCCTGCTCCTCGCGAGTCAATCGTTCTCGGGTTTTAAACAACCTACGAAGAATGATAGAAGCCAATAGTTTGGACGCAATCGAAAGTAGATTTATCCCCCGATAGTTATTGCAGGAACAACGTGAACCCTTTTTAAAGATAGGGACGACTATTGACTCATTCCATGATTTTGGAACACTTTCTTGTTCCCAAACCTTTCCAAACAACACAGTCAATTCCTTAGTCAGAAGGTCACCACCATCTTTAAAAAGAGCCGGAGGTAAGTCATCTGGGCCCGGTGATTTATAACGTTTCGAGAGTTGGAGTTCCTTGCGGACTTCCGCCTCGTTTGGTGGATCAGTCGTCCCCGGCCATGGGGGGCAGGACAATATGATCGATGTTTTCGGAACAGCAGGCCAGTTGAACTGCCCTTCGAAAAATTCCGCCCATCGTCCAAGACGTCGAGAGATATTAGTGATTGGCATCCCATCATCCTCGTAGATTGTTTCACTCACACCAGACTTCTTGCTGCCAGTGGCTCGGATGAGTTGGAAGAGCTTCCGGCAGTTACCAGATGCAGCTGCTGCTTCCATCTCATTAGCACGCTCCGACCACCAGGCTTCTCGGTCCTTACGCAAGCTTTGCCCGATTTCATTACGTAACAGCCTTCGTTTGTGGTCAAACTCACGGTCACCCGGAGTAGACCGACGGGCTTCCATCAGTTGTAAGGAGCCAGAAGAAACCCAGTGCTTGTAAGCGGGACGTTTCGCGAAGCCGCAAGCGGCTTTACACGCCATTTTCATGGCGTCGTGAAGAAGCAACCAATGCTCATCTATACTTTTCGGTGGGGTGGTAGCTAGCCTAGAGGCTAGCTCCGCTCGATACTTACTTGCAACAGAAGTTGCAGTCAATTTACTAACATCAATCCGTTGGTGGTGGTCAATCCTTCGGCAACTGAAAAGTAAGGTGAGATTGGCGCAGACCAGGGGTAAAAGATACATCAATCATTTAGAAGCAAGTGTAGTACCAGTGGAATTAGGAAAGGAAGAGAGTAATATTAACAGATAATGATTTTAGCTGATATATACTGAGGATATTTTTGCTGATAATTTTTTTATATAAAAAGTAATTATTTCAAATACTTCAAAATGAGAAACAACAACAAGACATTGTGTAATGAACAGGAGTATCACGTCATGAAAGACAAAACAAATAATCAGAACTACAAAAACTACTACTAATAACAGTTATAATGACACTTTCGATGATGCACTGAGAAGACGAAGGTTGTCAGAATTATGTGATATATTAGCACAATACATTTTGATAAATCTGATCACAAATATACTACTGTTAGCGGGACATAGATTGAATTAAAGCATGTTTCATGCATGATGGTGTTGCTGCGCGCGGATTGGTTAATTCTAAACCGATCAGCCCGGGCAAATTATTGGAGAAAAATCTAGAAGCTTCTTATGTATATACTATAAATATATGAACGTTTTTCTAACAATTGATTACAGTTCACATACCATTGTTATTTTGAATACAATTTCATTCCTGTTCAAAGTGTTCTGATTTTGGGGGTCTTGTTGAGTGTTATTGTATAAGAATACTAAGCGATAGGACTAGCTGGGTCATTTATTAGCAAAAACAAATTATAACAACTTCTTACGACATTTTATACGAAAAATAAAGAGTAAAATAGACAAATTAAAAATTATGTGTGTAATCAGATTGTTCTAAATGTGCGCGAATATATAACATATTTCTGATAATCTTCGTCCATTAAATGGACTAAATGTTTTAAAATAATGATAGTGTTAGCAAAAAGATTTCGAAAGGGATTAAACTGTAATCATGTAGATACATAGCTGTCTACGATGTTTTGTTTGTCCTACCTTTAATTAATAATAATTAAAGCCTTCTCGTGGCGGGGGTGTTTTTTACGAAATTGAGAGAACGAAAAGCAAATGTCCGGCGCTTTAACCGGGTTGGTGGACACATAGGGTTTACCTAGAAAAGTTGGAAAACCCTGATTCTGAACCAGTGATGCACTAGGGCTATAGTATCCTGAGGGAACAAACGACGTATGAATCAATCGTTGGTCACCGGCTACCATGGGACTGTATCTCCTCACGATGCTCCACTGCCTTGTGGATCAGACCTTTAGGTCAAAGTCTCCGGGTGTGGCTCCCTAAGAAATCAAACCAGCTTTGACCTGGGTACCCGGGCAGTATCACAGCCCTCAAACAAATCTAATGAGATAATTAAACGATAATTCAGCATACCATACATAACATAAACATAGACTAATATTTTACAAAACAGAATTAGCTATAAATGCAAATGTAAAGCTTAAATAAATGAAATCGTCGAAAATAAGATTTTCTTCGTTGAATTAACTTAATCTTCAATGACACCGTGTATTTCTTTCGTTACTTGTGATCAAGTTGACGACTTTTTGCTATTGCCATAAAAATTAGTTGCAATTGACTTAGTTGTTTAACGTATATGATATCAACAGTGGAGGATGAGCATTACATAGTCTTCTAAACTCCTATAATTTGGTTCAATTACAACAAAGTATCTAACCGGAATCGACAACTGTCAAAATTAGAACAGGGTGCTAAGATCATAATAAAATAGAAATTAAACATATCGGAAGGGGTTTTGTGGAGATTTAGTATTTTCATAGTTGAAAGCGTGAGTCAATTGAAGCTAGACTACCAGGGAAAACCTGGAAGCATTGGACGGCCGTTTCATCCTATTGTGGGATTCCTCAGCAGTGCCATAAACACCATCGGATCCTGACTTAATGGTCTATCGGTTAAGTGCTCTGGCGTGAGACTGGTAGGTCCTGGGTTCGAATCTCTCGAGGCGAGGTCTTAGATGCGCACTGCTGAGGAGTCCCACAATAGGACGAAACGGCCGTCCAATGCTTCCAGGTTTTCCCTGGTAGTTTAGCTTCAATTAACTCACGCTTTCAACTATTAAACATATCTCTTTTAAAACATAAAAATCAAGTTCCATTTGGTTAATTATTAAAGTTTCAATGATGCACAGATTTCTGAACCAAACTTTAACATTTGATACAATAAATTCACATAAACATACGATAACTATCAAATAATTAATTATGAAATAATAACTTACTGTGATAATTGATGACAACAAACCAATAATTCTGAAGATGTACATTTATCAAAAGAATTTAATTTATCAAAATTTCCTGATTCAGATGATGAAAAATATTTATCATTCTTTATCATATAATGTTCATTAAAATTCATACAATAACTTGATATTTCATTGATTGGATATTGATAATTATTTAATCGATTATTTGTAGATATTGATGATGTATTTGACAAATGATAATATGATTGTTTACAATAAAAAATTAACATACGAGCCCAACAATATTTTTCACATTTTAATCGTAATCGATAAAATGAAGTGACCACTGGTTGATTTTCATTTACTAAAATTGTTTCAATGTTTGTTTTTTTCGTTATTTTTTGTTGGAAAAAAAGAAACAATAAAAATAAAAAATATATATACATTCATGCCGAAGAAATGACAAATGATATAGAACAACTGATTAATTGATTGTTGAACATTAAGTAAAACAAAAAAAAACTACGCATTGTTCCTAATTCGCTAATTGATTTAACCATTTTCATTTGAGTTTTAGCATTACTTTATTCTCCTTTATAGATGAGGTTCTAACAGACTATTCAGTTACTTCAATAATTCCAAAAGTAGAAAAAACAACAACAAATATTTGTACTGGTATTTTATTTGAAAATATATCTATCATGTATTTCAGTTCACATGTGATTGGTTTGATTTCATTGAGGGTTGGGAGGGGGACGGGGAATCGAGGTAGGATCATAGTTGAACAATGATAAATAGGAATTTCAGTAAAAATAGTAGTAAGGATAGAAACACGATACTGTATTTTATGTTGAAATAAACCATTTTGATGTTAGAGTTGAACGGATGCGTTTACATGTTTTACAAATTTCGAGTATGGTAAAGCTTAAAAACTGGTTGTGCAAGATGTGTGTTGAGATCCCTTGTGTTTCAATAGAACAAAACTCTTAAGAATCAGGAGGAAAGCTGAAAACATTTTGTTCAATCAGAATCAAGTGGAAACTTGCCAGAAAATTATAGAAGAATAAATGAATGTGTTACATCCTTAGTGGATAATCACCTATGTGGCCACTAAGTTGTGTTTCCAGCAGCTTCCAAACAGTTAGGGCTACCTACAAACCTACAAATACCCTTATTTACTGTACATAAACTACGCTTGGAAATAAAGCTTCATTTTACAAATTCTGCTTTATCTTTGCTGTTCAGAATCCAAGCATAGAAGAATTAATAAACCGTTAGGAAGTCGCTGTCTAGCATCTGAGTGCCACATTTATTGTGTTGTTGGAAAAAATGAATTTTAATTAATTTGAAAATTTTCTAGCCAACCAGCAATACATTATATTTAACCATTTAATAAGCCAGATAGAAACTTTCAATCTTATGTTTGTATATCATAGAGTATCCTATTATGGATATGAATAATTCCAGAAAAATTCAAAAATCCAAACAATCCAATACTACTAATTCAAGATTCCCTATCGGGCATAGGTCAATAATGGAAAGAAATATACTAATAGGAATTAAAAGTAAACCTGTAAAATTACGCTTATCATTCACCAAATACAGATTTGTGTAGTCGTCTATGAGCATCGGAAATTTTGTATAAGGTCTGAATGATTTCAACTCAGCTACTTGAAACAGAGTGGAGGTCGGGTTAAAATATGCCACTTAATAACTATAAGTCACTCGCTCTAATCTAACAACTTTATATATATATATATATATATATATATATATATATATAGGCAATAAGCAGTTATCGAGACCATGGATGCAAAGTTTTTCATATAAATAAATACAAACGATTATGACGTCATTACCTAAAAGTACGACAAAAACAATGACGAGAATCTGAAACAAGTTTACAAACTATGACGTTTACACTAGAAATTTCATTCTGCCATTCTCTATTGCATCATTCAATTGGACATAAAATAATCATGGTAATAATAATAGATATTTGATTTAATCAGAAAATTAATTTGAACGCACTAAACAATAATTTTAAATTATATTAGTACAAAGATGAGATGACCTTGTTTGATCGGACCGAAATAATAATAATATACAACAGCTAGCTATATATCGAGTTTCAGGGGAAAGGAAATCACACATTTATAATAGACGATAAAAGATTTAATAAGGAATCAAAGAACATTGAATACTTTCCTTCTGCTTGAAAACAGAAGTATTCAGTAGCGAATTGATTAAATCCAACAACAATATCTGACGACTACATAACCATCATCGTTATCTAACCAGTTTAGTTTAAAATTCATTAGTTCATTTTGAGGTTAAATTCGATAACTAAGACAGTGATTACTGAACACTATTATGGATTGAAAAGGTGACCAAGGATAAAACACAGTTTATTTTCGTTAAACATTTAATGATAACTTCATATGTTACATTTAGTTATATTGTGAGGGAACAATTAATTGCGTCCTAATCTAACTGAAATAACTGTTATAAGAAAAAAAACTCTGACCTAGTATAGGTATTAAATATGTTAATGAATTTTCACATAAATAAAAGGGTACTGAATACACTAAAATATTCTCTGATATAACAATCTGTTACAGTTGACTAATAAGAACATTTTCGATTCAATGGTACATTTTAGATTGATCAACTGATTGTCAAATAAATATACAATTAAATCCTAATAACAGTCAATCAAGTCGTTTTACTAAAAGCAAGAAATAAATGTTTACTGTTTGATTAGAAATTTGTTTATTGATTTATGTACATTGAAGCTGTGTAATTCAGTGTAAATTAATGTTCTTCTCCAATATTAACTGGTTGCAAAACAGATCGAAAAAACTATCTGGTATTTTTGGGCTTTCAAATGCTTTCCCATGATCAAACCCTATTCATGATTACAATTATTTCAATAAATATTGGACATCACAAGAGACGTATAACGAGAATAATTATTTGTAAGGGTTTATGTTCTCTCACTAAATAGTGTATACTGATGAATTGTTTTGAGTCGAATGAACAAACCTCTTGATAAATCCCGTTAGTACTGTTTAAAAGCTATCATCTTGATAGCGTCTAGTTTGGTGTACACAAAAAAGCAATGAAACGTTCGGAGATAAACAATTCAATACAGAGAATTCGATACCAACAAGGGCATCTATTTAAACTAAACGAAAATATCCTGTCACTGCGATCAATCTAAATATATACAAATATTTAAACTGTAAATTTAAGAAATCCTTAAGAGAATTAGTAAAGAGTACTGATACGCAAAGATAAGCACAAACACCTCAACGAGTAAATACCAATTCGAAAAGTAACCTAATTTACTGGTGTTATTAAAAATTTCTTCATTTAATAAAGAGTTTATTTATGACAGTTACTGATTCATTTATCTATCCTACATTAAAATCCCTTTCAATCTGCCTTACTAACTAACTTTAATGTACATAAAGTAACTTACCCGGTGAACCCAGCAGATGCCAGCAATATTTCTAAGACATCTGCGAGTGTTTTCTACTCTTAATGGCCATGTTTCGCAGCCATAAAGTAGAACAGAGTGAACTGCTGCGCAGTATATTCGTCCCTTAATTGATAGACGGATATCTCGTCTTCGCCATAGGTGATGTAAGATGGCGAAAGCCAAACGAGCTTTTTGAATCTGTGCTGAGATTTCGTCAGACACCAACCCATTAGGTGAATAATTCATGCTATATATATATATATATATATATATATATATATATATATATATAGAAGGATTAGCAGACTTTTACAAATGTTCATTTCTCCTGTGCTTCTTTTTAAGACAACACATTTTATAACATGAAGTCTATCTTTTCTTTTTAACAGAAATTCATTATGAACTAAACTAGATTGTTCATGAACTATTTGGTTTTTCAATTATACTCAGTATCTGGCAAAATAATCAAAATATTATTTAGTTAGATGAAATGAAAGAAATGATATACAGATACACTATAGACAAATAATTTGCTATTAAAAACAAAATAGTTTTTCCTCTGATACTAGTGTAACACACATTAGTTGTTCGCAGGAATTCTCATTAAGCCTAACAAGAAAAACATCCACTGTAGTAAATTAATGTGAGATATTGAATCATAGTGACATACATTATAAAAAAAATAGAGCAGTTGTTATTGTATAACTTGAATTATATGTCATACTGATATTATCAATAGCGGCGAATGTTTTCAAGAGACAAGTGTCAAAATAATGCTGTTCATCATAAATAGATAATATATTTTCTCGATATAAATGTACATAAAAACAGAGAAATTCCATTGCGACATTGAGGAGGAAATAAGTACTATTGTCAGTGAAGAGATTTTACTTTTCGACCATATTTACTAAAGCTCTAAAATCCCATGTATGTTTATTTACAATATATTGTATTGAGAAAGAGAGTGAGACTGCGTCACACATTCTTTTTTAGAAACAACCTCCCATTCAATATTACCGAAAATGTTGGAACACAACCATACTCGATTTTCCAATATAAAATATATATTGTAAATAAATATACATATGATTGTAGGACTTCAGTAAATATTGTCGGAAAGAAAAATCTTTTTACTGACGATAGTTCTTGTTTTTTTCATCAATGTCTAAATGAAATTGTTGTGTTCTTATGCGTACATAAACTCAGTGAAAATGTGATGCACCCTGACTGACAATAAGAAAATAAATGACATAATCTATATTACAGAGATCAAACATTAGAAAGGCCTAAGCAACTAGAATTTATGATTATTAAGATAAAATAACGACTAAATCACGAACTAAACTAATAGCTACAATTTACTAATTAATTATTCAATTAAAGGTCAAAAGTTCAATCTTCAGAATGTCACAGTATGATTCGAATAGAAATTTGAATGAAGAAATCTGAACATGATTTGAAATAATAATTTTCAGCAATTAAATCACTTCATAATGTTAAAGAATTACTGTACAACATTTTCAAGTAAATAATTGTTTAGATAACTTCTTAAATAGCTATTATGTCATAATTATATAGATTAAACAAAACTACCTAAGTACAACATGTTTAATTATGCAAAAGAGCAAAAGATGAAAGAAAAAAAGACAGAATCCAAAATAGAATAAAACTAAAAATATATTGATGCAGAATAATATGAATTCATTATATTTCGTGGTTTCTCATCAGCTGCTTACAACCAAATATGCATTAGAGTTTTAGCATTAGGGTAATAAATAGAATGGAACAACTGACATAAGGGAATGTAAAGGATTGGAATAACAAAAGTCATCGATGATAACTATATATATATATATATATATATATATATATATATATATATATATATGGGCAAGGAAAGGTCAGAGGATATTAGGTATTAGAATAAAGGGTAGCATAATAGTTGAGTGGAGTTCAGAGACAGATAAAATCAAAATGTGATTATGTTAGAGGTAGTTGAAAACAATTAGGGTGGGATTACGTAATGATTGAATAATTTATAGACGTAGTTGAAAAACAATTAGGGTGGGATTACGTAATGATTGAATAATTTATAGACGTAGTTGAAAACAATTAGGGTGGGTTACGTAATAATTGAATAAGATTTGGATAGTTCATATAATTAGGAGTGACAAATGAGCGGAAATGTGTGAGAGAAAGGGTGGTTTAAGAATTGGGTATAAAAAACAACAGAAAATTAACCAAAATTGAACTAATAAAAAAAAAAAAACTGAAACAAAACAAAAATGGGTTACCAAGGGTTGTAAGCAGCTGATGAGAAACCACGAAATATAATGAATTCATATTATTCTGCATCAATATTTGTTCTATCTTTATTTAAATTCATAAAGGGAACTAACTGCATAAAAATATATTACTCACAATTGTTTTAAGTGGTAAAGCAATACTTTTATGGAACAGATGCTAATCATCTAAAAGAATGAAACTGCTTCAGTAAAGAAAATTATTTTTTGAAGATATCATTTACTGAAGTTGTACAATCAGACAGTCAGTCAGCTACAACGTGGGACCAGGCACATTTATGCATCGGTCCAAGTTGCCATACCTCGTTAGCACAACAAGATGAACACCAGATTCATAGAAGTATTTACTTTAGTGGTGGTAATATATAAAAGATAGGTTGTATATAGGCATATAGTATAGGAAGGAAGAAAGTTATGAAGAAATTTTAATCTCAAGGTTTAAGGGAGGATAAAGAGTGTATACACCTACGCCATTGTGATGGATTCTGAGCCATGTCACACAGAGTCTCCAACCATTGATTACGATAGTCATGCGGACCCCAGCCAAGTAGTCTGCATCTACCAACATGGCTCAGACTAGAAGGAAGTTGTACAATATTATCAGTAATTTTTACGTGTAGTGGTCTATGGTAGAATAGAGAAACCTTACAAAATTATCAAAAATATTTAAACTTATTCAAGTGAAAGTCAATGAAAATGAAGTGGTGTTGCATAATATAGTTCAAATTATCAAAAGATTTTAAGTATTGAAAATAATAATTTATAGACGGAAGGGTGTTATTCCAGGTTAATTAAAGTTTTCAAGTATTAAGTAAAAAAGGGGTTGCATTATTTAGCAAAGTAATCAAGAATCATGAAGAGCTTACGTTGAGTAATAAATATAGGAAGTAATTAGTAATAATCTACAGAATAAAATCTAAAGATAACCGTCTACTTGATTAAGAAGCAAAAGGTAATAATTAGCAATATTTCTAAGACATTTGTGATCAAATACTAGTAACTTGCAGGTATCCTCCACCCTGAATTACCACGTTTCGAAGCCGTAAAGTAAAACAAAACGAACTGCTGAGCAGTATAATCATCTTTTAACTGAGAGACAGATATCTCACCTTCGCCATAGGTGTATATTGCAATCTCGTAGTTCACGTGTGTACAATCATATGAGTTATAAATCTGCATTATAAAGGACATGTGACTACTCATCAGTTAATTTCTGATTGACAGTTTAAGAATGAGAGAATTTACCGGAGCGAAAATATAAAAACAGAAAAGAAGCGTCAATTATTAATGACTTATTAGGCCCAACAATCTGTCTCGCTATGATTATCAATTAGCAAGCCATTAACTTTTGTTTGTAAATCTAAAAAATGTGAAGAATCGACATTCTCCTATTCATAGTGTAATAGTGACGAATGTGTGATTGAAAAATTTACACAAGCAATCAATCAATCTAATCATCAATCTCTGACCCCAATAGGTTGTTTTTGATGCGTTCAATATATAACACTAGGAGCTACTATAATAGTCAACATACATGAGCCTAATATTAAAAAAAATTCAGAAACATAGTAGAATGAATGTGTGATATCAGTATTCTCATTACATACTGTGATTTATACAACGCTGTTAAAAAGAATTGCCTAAGACGAACTGTTATATCAATGTATATACTAAATTCTGTTTGAATATTAAACATTGAATAAGATGAATGAATTACAAGTTCAATCGTAATGATAACTATGATTTCACTATGTACATTAATTTACAGTGAAGTTACATTACACGTTTACATTAGGTTAAAAAAAAAAGAATATAAAATTGAAAACTTCACTTCATTGTAAAAACTGACAAGCATTCAAAATACCGCTTCCCATTTCATTAAGACCAAGAAAAATAAACAATGCACAACGAATATCATCATTTTAAAATAGAATACAAACATTTACATTACTAACATGGATTACATTGCAAAGATTATTATTGATTTAATTATTAAACCAGTCAACTAACCTATATTTATAGCTTCAGATACATGCACCAAATCATCGATATGTATCAGGTCGAATAAACATTTATTCAAAAGGTCGACTTTTGTATAACCCGATTGTGTTAAGAAACTAAACATAAAAAGAAGATTTAAGAAAAATGGTTTACAAAATTAGTAATTAAAAAGTCTAACAAAATGTTTTTGAGAAAAGCAATATCATATGTGTATACCTTTGAAACTAGAATGAAACAGTTCGTTAAATCACATTTATTTCTAATGGTCACTACGAAATTACGGATATCCTGTAATAAAAAATCCATACAAAACAAATTATTTTTCCAAAACTGTCTCATTCAATGATTGTGATAGACTTCTTGATGTTTTATGGTGGGAAGACATGGATTATGGATATGAGGCAATAAACTCACTTACAACACTGGGCGAAAATAGAATTAAACTGAATTCTGACTAAATTTGGAAGATGTACACTATTGCATACTTACCAGTTCAACTAAATGGTAATCTGAACACGACATTGAAAACACAAATTCATATATTTAATTTGATGTTAGACCATAGAATATCTGGTTTATTAAAATGTCTTTAACTAGAATAATGAAACAACAGACATCTGATTCTTAATAGTTAGTCAGCCCTAAATACCTGAAAGATATTATTTATTGATACAAATCACACCTTCAAATTATAAAAAATATTAAGTTATAACATTTTAATAGTGAATAAAAGTAGAAAAACCTAATGTAAAGGATTAATCTAAGGTAAGATTAAAAAAACTAAAGGAATGTAGTAGACAAAATCAATAAACAATATGTATCTAGTCTCCGTTCATGATGAGTTGACTGATTTAAATTTTGATAATTGTTACTTAACATTTAACTACTCTAGATGTATGCTATTTCAGTTAGGCCTCCACAAAAGGTGAATCCAGCCGGCTCTCTGTACTGACTAGGTGAGGATCAAGTGAATGACTATACTTGGATACTGTATGCGCGTTTCAGAGACAAAGACTAACATCAATGACAAGGAATTCTAGAGTCCTAGTTAGGAAAGCCCGATAAATTATTCGAACATTGAGGACCTCAATATGCAGCATGCTTCCAAGAGACCGGGAACAGCACTTCATAGGCTCGAATAATTAGCATTGATGGCGCATAGAGATAAAGTTATGCGAAATTTGATGGTGAGGATAGAAGGAATATTAAGAAATGACGAAGGAATTTAGTCGTGAACAAGGGAATCTCTGGTGCTGTTAGAAGTATGAGGGTGGTTGATATTTCTTGGTTGCCTACATTGTAGAACGGTATTTCCTCTAGACAGTCCTGAAAGGGAAACTGGGCTAATAGTGGTAGTAAAGGCCTGGAAGCGTGGCTCTCGAGTCCAGGGGACAAATAAGTGAGACTGATTATACACGACCTTACTGTGAAACGTTTGTGATGTGTTAGCTGCGTGCTTCAAAAGGACCTACCGCTGATCTCAAGTTTTAGTCTCCCTTCTCAATTAGCCTTCTTCCAATATATATATAAACCAGCACATCCGATCATCGAGGTAAGTAGTAGTTAGACATATGTAACACATACAAAAACCACCCTCAGTCAATGAAGATCCACAACCTCATCAACTGATTTGCTATATCAACCTAGTATTCTGTATCTAACCTTAACATTGTTCACTCGATCAACTCAGGAAGTGCTAGCAATACTTTGAAAACACTTGGGTATCAAAAATCCATACAAACAAATAACAACCTAATTGACGAACTCATTCCTTTGTTCAAAATAAAAATCTATATCCCAGACACATGCCTCTTGTAACAAAGTAAAACCTTTGCTACATAAATCCCAGTCCGTAAATATCTTTATTTGACTTGCATTTCAATTGTGAACAACAATCAACTTCAGTAATAAAAATTTAACACTGAAATAAGTACATTCAAATTTTTAATACAAATATATTTTAGAGGTGAGACCAAAATTTATGGACGACCTTTGAGACAAGACCTAACTTGGAATCCTGAAGGGAAGCAGAAAAGAGGAAGGTCAAAGAAACCATTATGTCGGGAAATAGAAGCAGATATGAAAAGGATTGCCCCGGACAGGGTTGGATGGAGAATACTGGTGGGCGGCCTATGCTCCTCCACGAGGGGTATCAGGCGTAAGTAAGTAAGTAGTAATGGTTTGAGCAACACTGAAGTGACCTTGAGAATGTCCATCAATATACTAGGGCTAAGTAAAGATTATAGACCACCATGAACAATTAGAATTATGATTAACAGTTGATGGTTACGGTTAATAATTAGATTTACAGTTTTCATCATGAATTGACATCAACTAATATGCCGAAACATTATTTGGCCAAATGAATAAAGAATTTCGTACCGAAATCCAAAACCTATTATCGTAAATCTGATTGATTCGTCCATAAATTATATTCCCATCATTTACTTACTTACTTACGCCTAATACTCCCAATGGAGCATAGGACGCCGACCAAGTCTCATCATTTAATATATAAAAATTACTTACTCATTAGCAATATCTATAAATTGTAGATTTTTAGTTGAATGATATGTTCTACATGAATTTGATAAGCTTGTACAACATGAATTATTATTATTAATAAATTTTACAAATGTATTATTTTTCTGTACAGTATTATTTCTATGATTATTATAACTAATATTATTACCATTCATAATATTGTTATTAATACGATCTGAATGATTATGGATATTATTATTATCAGTAAAACATGATTCATAATTTTCTTTATTAACATAATCATGAGTATTATTGTTAATATTTGGTAAATGAATAGGTTGTAGTAAATATATTTGAAGATTTATATCATTAGCTCGATTTGATTTAAATGGATAATCAGCTTCACTGTCGCCACTATTATTCTTATTACTAGGATACGAATCATTGTGATTGTGTAATAATATTTCAGTTGAATTACAATATCCAATATCAGTTCTGTTGTTAATGTTATGATTAGGATTAGAAGAAAAGTTATTAGTTTGTTTGTAATTTATATGATTATTTGAAAATGGTAATGGAGACGATGATGATAATGATGATGACGACGGTGATAACGAACTACAGCTAATATCGGAAGTGAAATCTTCATGTTTTGAAAATTTATTTCTGATAGATACATTTGAACTATTCCAACATAATACGAACTTTAAAAAAAACAGAATTCAAATAGAATAAAAACAAATAAACAAAATATAAGATGATTTGTTGATAGTGAATTTATGAAATGATAAATTTATAGAGATAAGCTTGACGATATTTATTAAATAACTAATTAATAATAACAGAAATGGTTAATAATAAACAAACCAGACCTGAGACGTTTATGTTAGATTCTACAGTGTTTACACCTATCCAGTTGTTGGGTTGATTAAGTCAGCCTGGTATATCACGGATAAAAATTTAACTTCATGTGTCTAAGAAACTGATAAGGACTAGAAAATATAACATTGCTGATCAGAATAACAGTTAATAATTTAAAATGTGAAATGACTTGCATTTTATTTTTGATTGTTGTGTATAAACTAAGTGAGATAAGTATAAAACTCAGGTGAACAGTAGGTAATGTAATGTAAATTAGTAACGAAATACAAATTCGTATACTCCATTTTAAATCAAACTTTTTCAAGGTGAATGGAGAATACTACTCTCCTGTTAAGACAGAAGCAAGTAAAGTAGAAACCACGATTATACACCGTTTAGACAAACGACAGTATATTTACACAGGAAAGAGACCAGAATGCATTTGCGCTTAATACTGAATTTTCACGTTTCGGAGATCCCAGTGCTTTCGGAGATTTCCAGATACTGACAATTTTTATCTGACATCGCCATGGATAATCATGATCTGTAGTGGTAAATTATAAACCAGGAATCTGACAACAAAATTAATAGACGATTCAGATATATAAACAACAATGACTACATTCCATTAGGCATGGATACAAATTTAGTATGTAAAATGTTTGCCAATTTACATAAATGAACAAATGTTTTGATGTATAAAATTTAATAACTTAAAGTTAGGATTTCAACTAACAAAGTCAAATATTGAGTTCATGATATACATAATAGATAAGTAAAATGATTTGTAACTATATTGTATCAGTAAAATGTTGTACACTGTTAAACACAACCCCTTTACAAAGTGGAACTAGTAATGTTGATCATTAACTGAATAAATGATACTTTCATCATTAAATTATGTATATTACTATTCTATAGACAAAAAATTCCAGTATTTTGTGTACAGGAACGGTTTGACGTAGTATTTACATTGATGTGTCCTATTATTAATAAAAACATTTACCCCTATCTGATCAAGATCGAAATCGGTAAGCAACAAAAAGATAATTCATTCAAACACACACATACAAACAAAATTGATTTTTAAGCAGTACAGTCTACCGAAAACAACTAGCAAGTAACAAGGAACAGAAATTATATGCAATCAGCAATATGGAGATTTTAAGTCCATAGAAAGAGAGGGAGAGGGAAAGAGTGTGCGAAAACTAGACAAAATAATGAAATTTTAGAGACAGAATAAACAGAAAATAAAAAAGCACATGATACAATGAAATGATGATAACAAAAACAAGAACATGTGGTACTGTCGTCATTCATTATATATATTTGCTATGATGATGAGTTTAGATAATATGTTCTACACAATTCTAAAAACAGCAAATCGGAGAGAAGGTAAAAAAAAAAGAAATTGTTTACTCCGAAAACTAAACAATGTGGCCTTTGATAAATAATCACTATCTGTCATTATTTATACGAATATTCGTCAAGGTTAGAACGAATAGTTTGACAATAATTTGGCGCCGAGTATAGAGAATTCATTATATGTGAAAAAATTATAATTGAAATGGTCTCATATTATCCTGTTTACAAAAATTCAACATCTAAATATGATTGGATTAAAAAGTAGTAGAGATTTTAATATGATTGTTAAAAAACACTGTATATTTGTTTGATGATTTTGATTATTTCCCTGAAGAAGTCCAGACAAGTTAGCTGGACGAAACGTTGGAATTATTTATATTTCAATCGCTGAGACTATTTCAATTATATTTTCTTCACATATAATGAACTGTAATTATTTGTTTTTAAGACAAAAAAACTTAAAATTTAATATTAACTATAATTCAATGCAGAAAAAGCTAACAAATACAATAAAGTTGCATGAAAACAGTAGGGGGAAAGGTGGTTGTTTTAGGAAAAACTATTAGTTGGAGAAAGATAAGTTCCAAATAATAATAAGCATTAAATTAAATAACGTGATATTCTATTGATAAATAGATTCGAGAAAAATAAATGTGAAATAAAATGATAATAATATGTCTATTATGATCACTATAAATTTGTTGAAAAATGATTTCTTTTCAAGAACATTATCTCTTCATCATATTAATAGAAATAGTTTACTGATTTAGTAAATTACAAATATGTATATATAAAACTTTTATCGACTAACATGTGACGTAACAAACATGAGGACGGAGTGAATAGCTGAATAATGTTTAATCCTAGAACTAACTTTCGTTTCCTTAATTTTCGGTGTTCATTTAAAAGTTCATTGAAAATGGATTTTCGTGGAAGAGAAAGTATTTTGTTTGGAGCCTGTTACTTGGTTATTAAGTGTCATCAGTAACTAAAAGATTTAGCATTTACAACTACACATGTATAATGCGATTATCATGAATTCTATGAAAAAGAAAACAAATTTCTAGTTCAATTTTTAAACATAATACACAAAATATGTCTCAATTGGATACTGATGTTAGGCGGGGAATAATTATCGTTAATAATCATGTTTTGATTTTGTTGTTATGTAAATGACCTATATAATGAATAAATATCTTAAAATTACAAATATGTTAGGTAATTTTTTACCACCCTCGTTTTTGTGACTACTATTATCCAAAAATATTTTGCATTCAATTAAAAAGGTTTATTTTCACGTCCCCGACCGTTGCTGCTACCTTGATGTGGTGGTCGGGCTTGCCTATCGTGATGAATCAATCGAGCTATACTGGCTGGAAGAATCGTCCCTCAAGGTCCTACCATGCCAGGCAGGTCGTTTGAAGAGCGGTGAGACTAAAAGCAGCAAACCCAAGGTCCGAAGGCGAAGTCATACTGCTGACTGTACAGAGGTGTCACAGCAGTAAGGTGTTTCCTTCAGACAACCAGCATGACAGCGATGCTGCCTTCCCACAAGGAGGGGTGGGGTTAGAAAAGGTCGACCCTAAAAATGCACACCTCGCTTTATCCCACGGATATCCGTCTCCGGCGGTAAGGTCCTTCGAAGAATGGAGCGAACACAAAAACTACCCACAAAAAGATAGTGTGTGACCGCACCTTAAGCAGTTGTCCCTTGGGCACTGCGGTCACGCTCTCAGGTCATTAAGACCACTTCTAACCCAATTTCCTTTTCAGGTACCCCTAGAAGAACCCTTCCACGGTGTGGGCAACCGGGAAGTGATAACTGCCCTCATACCTCTAACAGCACTCAAGACCACTGTATTCATAATCAATCTCCTTCTTCAATTCCTACTATACCTTCTACCTTGACTTTCAAAATTAAACTTCCTCTTTCGGTTTCCTCCTCAAGTGTCACCATGGCCAACGATTCTAGTGCGCGAAACGCTGTCCCAGGTCTACTTAAACCTCGCTCCAAACTACACATTGGAGCCTTCAACGTACGTACCCTAAGTCAAATCGTTCAACAGGCCTTCTTAGCCAAAACCCTAGAATCTCGTACCATTGATGTATGCTGTGTCTCCGAAACACGCATACAGGATCCTAGTGTGGTCATTCACTTGACCTCACCTCACCAAAATGGACAGCCAACGAAATACACCCTCCGTGTATCTGGCGACCCGTTGGCTAGTTCTCGTGTACTCGCAGGTGTGGGCATAGCACTAAGTACAAGGGCAGAACAGGCACTATTAGAATGGATCCCCGTTAACAGTCGCCTGTGTGCTGTCCGGCTAAATGGCTCCGTAAGAACTCGGAAGGACAGGGATACACGTCGTTGGCTTTTCGTCTTTTTCTGCCTACGCTCCCACTGACTGAAGCCATGATGAAGTGAAAAATGACTTTTACAGAATATTCTCTGAACTTCTTCAGAAAGCTAAGCGCTCACACATAGTAGTTGTAGCGGGTGACTTTAATGCCCAGGTAGGCAGCTTGAATCAAACAGAAAGACATTTAGGTGGGTGTTTTAGTATTCCGGCTCAACAAACCGATAATGGTGATCGTCTGTTGCAACTATGCTCAGACAATCGTTTATTTTTAGCAAGCACTAATTTTAAACATAAGGAGAGACATCGTCTAACATGGCGACCACCTGCACCAAACCAACGATGGACTCAAATAGACCATATTGTCATCAGTCATCGTTGGAGAGGCTCAATAGAAGATTGTCGTTCGTATTGGAATACTTGTTTAGACTCTGATCACGCTTTAATACGAGCGCGTATTTGTCTTCGTCTCAATGGACGCAGGAAAAGTACACTAAGAAGATCCATTAGGATTGTACTGGAGGACGAGAAAGACAAATGCGAATTCCAGAAACAACTGAGTTCACATCTAGGCAGTTCTGTAAACGAGACTGACACAGATGCTGCTTGGAAAGACATACGAACAGCTGTGGAAACAGCAGTTACATCTATTAGTCATTTAAACCATAGGGCTCCAAAAAACCAGTGGATTTCTTCTAAGTCTATTTCACTGATAGATTCGCGTAAACTCATCCCATCAGGCTCTGAACACGACGAAGAGCGTAAACAAATCAGATCTAGGTTAACTAAAAGTCTAAGGAACGATCATGAGCAGTGGTGGGCAACGAAAGCAAAAGAGATGGAAAAGGCAGCGGCTGTAGGCAACACCACGCAACTATTCAGACTAATAAAATAAACCGGAATTAAGAAGTCAAGTGTAAGTGAGACAATCTCGGAAAAAGACGGAACCCTTATCTGCTCTCAACCCAAACGTTTAGAACGATGGGCGGAACATTTTAAGGAGCAGTTTAGCTGGCCTTCATCTACTTTACAGTCACACACCATTCCCAAACAGTCTGAATGGGACATTGAAGTAGGTTTCTCGACTCTAGCTGAAGTTCAAAAGGCTATAACTAATCTTAAACGAGGAAGAGCAGCTGGATTGGCTCCAGAGGTCTTTAAATATGGTGGTCCAAATTTAGCGATTAGGTTGACTAATATTCTGGCTAAAATCTGGGAGACGGACGTAATCCCATCCGACTGGTCACAATCACTGATTGTCCCAGTATATAAAAAGGGGCCAAAATCATCCTGTGATAACCATAGAGGGATTAGTCTGACTAACATAGCATCTAAAATACTAGCCTCAATAACTATCGGGCGCCTAACTAAGACTCGTGAACTGCAAACACGAGAAAATCAGGCTGGCTTCAGACCTGGTCATGGCTGTATCGACCACATATTCATCATTCGTCAAGTTTTAGAGCACAGACATGCTTATCGGCGTCCGACAATGATAGTTTTTCTTGACTTGAAAGCAGCATTTGACTCTGTAGATCGAGAGGTTCTGTGGCAGTGTCTGTCATTGAAAGGTGTACCTGAGAAGTACATAAACCTTGTGAAGGCTCTCTACTCGAACACTACCAGTCGAGTGAGAGCTGTCATATGACTTTGCAACCTCAAGTGGTGTCAAACAAGGCTGTCCACTATCCCCATTTTTGTTTAACTTCATTATAGACCTGTTGCTGGAAATAACACTCGTCGACTGAATTTTCAGGAATTGATCTCCACTTAGCGAAGTAGAATACACAGATGACATAGTCCTGTTTGGTGAAGACACTGACAAAATGCAGAGTCTTCTGTTAGAACTGAGTAATAATGCCAGGATGTTTGGGATGCGTATCTTCTCATCCAAATGTAAATTGTTACTCCAGGACTGGCCTGCGTCAACACCTGAACTAAGGATAGGGAGTGAAGTAGTCGAACGCGTCGACAACTTCACTTATCTTGGAAGCCCTAATGGGTTGGTGTCTGACGAAATCTCAGCACGGATTCAAAAAGCTCGTTTGGCTTTTGCCAACTTACGTCACCTATGGCGAAGACGAGATATCCGTCTATCAATTAAGGGACGAGTATGCTGTGCAGCAGTTCGCTCTGTTCTACTTTACGGCTGTGAAACATGGCCGCTAAGAGTAGAAGATACTCGTAGGTTACTGGTATTTGACCACAGATGCCTTAGAAATATTGCTCGCATCTGCTGGGATAACCGGGTTAGTAATAGTGAGGTTAGACGCAGGGTATTAGGGAATGATGGTAAATCAGTTGATGAGGTGATGAATCTTCACCGACTGAGATGGTTGGGCCACGTGTTACGTATGCCTGAACACCGATTACCACGACGCTCTATGATGGCTAGTGTGGGGGATGGTTGGAAGAGAGTTAGGGGCGTCCAAACCAAAACATGGCATCAGTGCTTGAAGTCACTAACTTCTAGTCTGAGCCATGTTGGCAGATGCAGACTACCTGGTTGGGGTCCGTGTGACTATCGTAACCAATGGTTAGAGACTCTGTGTGACGTGGCTCAGAATCCATCACAATGGCGTAGGTGTATACACTCTTTATCTTCCCTTAAATCTTGAGATTAAAATTGCTTCATAACGTTTTTCCTTCCTATACTATATCCTTATATACAACCTTTCTTTATATACTACCACCACTAAATTAATTACTTCTATGAATACGGTGTTCATCTTGTTGTGTTAACGATGTATGGCAACTTGGACTGATGCATATATGTGCCTGATCCTACGTTGTAGCTGAGTGACTGATTTTCACGTCAACTATATTATTATTATTTGACATTCATCTCTACATGGGTGCTTGCGTCAATACTTTAATCAGGTGACCAGTTATCTTTATGCGTAATCCATCAACAAACATTCCATTCATCAATTAAAACAATAATTTGAAATGCCTGCATGATAAACTTCAAAATAACTAGGATAACTTAACATCAATCATAAGTATAAAAAATACCAGTAATATGGTTGATTCATTCATCAAATGCTTGCGTAAGAACCAAACTATAAATGTGAGAACTAGTCATACTACCTGGTTGACAAAACCGATGAAGGTGGAACACGATTTAAATATGGGACTTCGTGATTGACTGAAAGTCAAATGTCTTAACCACTAAGTCACCCCTCCAAATATTAATTAGGTTTTACTCAGTCATAATTGATCGGTTAGTAAATAATATATTCAGAAACATCTGAATAGTTGGATCTTTAAACTAGACAGCATAACTTATTCTCCTAAACAAAACTAACATTTTTATATATATAGACATTCCAAAATGCCAGATAGCAAATCATATATGTAGTAACGATAATTAGTGGGTAGCTAGTTTATCTCTTTGAAAATGTATGGCTATTATATTTAAGTGAATTAAATACTAGAATTCATCCACAAATATGTGTACTTCATCCAGTCATTTCAATCCAGTGTTGTTCTTATCATTTTCCATTTTAATATTTTTTTTTAAAAATTATTTTTTATATAAATATACTTACAATTATGTGTATAAATCGAGGTCTATTATGAATTCATATTTTATAGATAGTAGGCTGCATATTAACATATATTAATCATTGTATAGCTATATTTATTGATTTAATATTAGATAATAACGTTTACTTCTGATTAAATGAATGCCCTTAATTTTGGGTTTTTATTTCACATAGTTTTATACAGTTAATTGGCACTTTTTAATAAAACTTTGATGATCTAGATATCGTGTAACTCATTTAATTGAGTGAACGTTGTTAATATCGAGTTTATATGAACATATTTACTTATTATGATTCATTGATTAGGAAATGTTAAGGGTTATATAATAATTTATGACATAGAGAATGTCTAACACAGCAATGTCCGTTTCGCATATGACTTAGATTGAAGATTGATAAGTATTAAGTTCTTTTTCCTTCACATCCTTCTCGAAACACGATCAAAACTATATTTTTGATCAGTGTTAGACATCGAGGTTGATTGTATCTAGGCCAGACATAAATATCCCATAATTATCTTAAACTACAAAGGATTAAAACATTAACAAGTTCATGATTTCTCGTCTGTAAAATTATACTCTGAACTTTAAAATAGGTCGCATGTTGCTTCCATTATATTCTATGAACCGTGACGAACCATAAATATTAACTCCTCGGATTATTACATTATATTGTGGTGTGGTCTACTTATATCCACATAAGTAGTATATGGCGATGGTCAGACATAGAATGTATTTTGGCAGAAGATCGAGAAGGAAAGAACAAGAATGAAGCGCAATCGGTACGAAAAAGCATGAACAATGAAATCAGAGAAGACGGACTGATGTTTGCAGAAGGAACAGTTAAGATTGAGACAATTGATTGTTATTTTGCAAATTGCCCCTAAATGCCCTGGTACGGTAGAGTGGGGAGAGTCCGCTCTCCATCTCAAAATGCTCTCATATGGACAAGCGTATATAACCTCTGCCAGGAAAGTCCTACTCACTGCCTTCTTGTGGCGGGGGTGTTGTTTACAAAATTGAGAGGACGAAAAGCGAATGTCCGGCGCTTTAACCGGGTTGGTAGACACGGCGCGTCCACCTAAGGGAGTTGGAAAACCCTGATTCCAAATCAATGGCGCACATGGGCTCCAGTATCCTGAGGAAACAAAAGGCGTATGAATCAATCGTTGGTCACTGGCTACTATGGGATTGCATCTCCTCACGATGCTTCACTTCCTTGTGGATTAGGCCTTCAGGTCGAAGGTCCCGGATGTGGTAACCTAAGAAAACCGCCTGCTTCGGTTGGGGCACCTGGGCAGTATCACAGCCCTCACACAAATCAAATAAGATTTGTGCGGCGCATATGTATTCAGTGCCCCTTTGTACCAATATTTATGTGTTCAAACAAATAAATATTTTGCAAATTAACTGCTGACTGTATGGTTATCAGAATTTAGTGAGATAGTTTATAATTTGTGCTTGTCTCCGTCCGTGTTCTTGTTCACTACAATACAACGAGGTTCTATGGCTTCGCCTTTTGAATCACTGGTCATTTCCAATTTCTAAAATATTCTCTTGTACTGCAGTTATAATAAGCAAGCAATCTAGAATCTATCTCCGTAACTCGGAGTAATATTTCTTCATATAGGAAGCAGAGCCTATCCAATGTTTTCTTGTATTATTCGTTTGTTGTATAATATAATAAATCATTGCAAAAAAAACTGCACACTGAAATAGTTGATGACTATCTGATTTTTCTCCATTAACTGACGTTATTTTAAATGTAATACTAGTAATTATCAAAAGAAAACTTCCACGTCATTTCCTTTAGATTATATTGACTGAGTTGTAGCTTTGTTCTGAATCAACATTGCCACCATGTTCTAAATGAATTATTGACATCATTTATTTAGTGGTTTAAAATTTTAATGATTGACATCTTTTTTATTGACTGTAATATTTCACATTATACAATTTATCTAGGAAATGATTTCTCCGACATTTATACTCTAAATCAAAATCACCTGTTGGACCAGGTTGTCTTTACGTTTTTGATCTCGATAATTTGACTATTTAAGAATAGTAAATTTAAAAACAAACTGACCAGTTTACATTGTAGTATACGACTGAATAATCAGGCTGTCTTACCCGATGATTATCGGTGTATTTATCTACTAGGTTTTGCAGTACACATAATTCCGATGAGCTAACTAAATCACTTTGTTGTTCTCATCATTTTTGTTACTGTGAGATAAATTGAACTATAGAGTCATGATTCTTTAAGCATGTGTTTGAGAGGATTTTTTGAAAATTGAGTCCATCAGTTTATGTTGGTGTTTCAACTTCGTAATTAAAAGTCTTGATATTTCCCACTTTTTGGTAGGAACACTCAAGTTTAAGATGCAAGTTTCCTGCAAGCTGAATCCTTTCAACCGGGTAAACTTCCATTAATTCAAAATGTAAGTTTATTCATGCCTACTTAGTATTCAAATATATAAAATCATATAAGATGCATGGAATAGATATTTTTGTTCGATATATTGTTTACGCTCAATTCATTTGGTTCCATGATTACATACCGAGTTTAATTGTTTTTGTCTGTAATTTATGGAAGCGATTTCATAAAATTCCTTTATTTGTAGGTTATTTGGTTAACATGGTATTAAGCAGATGATTAGATCCTATTTTTATTATTTGTCTACTTCTGCCGTCTGTCAGTTGCCTAACTTCCTTTTTATTCACATCAGCTAAATAGATTCGACAAAATAATAGTTAAACTAACGCACAAATGAATTATTTCTATTGTAATTCAACTTATCTATAAATTTTTCATCTACCATATTGAGATGTTTATATATACAGAAATGTTAGTTTTGTTTAGGAGAATAAGTTACGCTGTCTAGTTTAAAGATTGAACTATTCAAATGTTTCTGAATATATTATTTGTTAACCGATCAATATTGACTGAGTAAAATCTAAATATTTGGAGAGGTGACTTAGTGGTTAAGACATTTGACTTTCAGTCAATAACGAAGTCCCATATTTAAATCGTGTTCCACCTTCATCGGTTTTGTCGACCAGGTAGTATGACTAGTTCTCACATTTAGAGTGTGGTTCATACTCAAGTATCTGGTGAATGAGTTAATTATTTCTTTTATTACAAACTCATCAACAGAAACCATTATTCAATTATCAGTGTTAACCTAATAAATATCAATAATTAATTTGTGTTTAAACGATGAATGATAAACTGCGTTGTTAATATGTATTAATAACGATATGTCTACAAAC
Source organism: Schistosoma rodhaini (assembly GCA_944470415.2). Classification (NCBI taxonomy): domain Eukaryota; kingdom Metazoa; phylum Platyhelminthes; class Trematoda; order Strigeidida; family Schistosomatidae; genus Schistosoma; species Schistosoma rodhaini. The sequence continues at coordinate 58,087,845 of OX104044.1, forward strand.
GGAATAACCACCAGACTTACCAGAAGCACATAAAATTGTTGGTGCGTGCGTGTGTGTGTCTGGACAACCTTCCAGAATAACTACGCATCACCTGTACAGGATATGATGTGATTTTTCTTTGGCCAAAATGTCGAAAGAATTCAAAATTCTGGGAGATTAACTTTTATGTATTTCTTGAAAATATCATCTGACAGCTAACAACATAGCCGAGCTAATGCACAACCGAACAATTAAATAATTAAAGTTTATAAATTAAACTTTCATATCACTGTACTTATCATGTCTGTTCGAAGACATCTCTCATACATACAGCTAATATAATGCCACTAGCTTGGCAAAACATATTTTTATGAAACTAATTTCAAAATAATAATGAAAAAGAGAAAACCTCCGAACCCTGGATAACTTTGCTCTGATTACATTGAAACACTTTTCATTTGAAAAATACGTTGAGCCGTGTAGAATAAGAGCATTGAAGTAAAAAATAACAACAGTTCCCTCATCATGCAAAGGTCGAAATTCAAAAACCAAAGTAGTTTTATAAACTGTATTGACTGTAAAAGAAAACTTATATAACATAATAAGAAGAAACTAATTAGGCTTAAGTTTAACAAATACATGGATACACATTATATGACATCATTCATGATGTAAAATCCGCCAAGATATGGATAAATAACGTCTAAAACAAAGCTGTTATCATGGGCAGATAACTGGGTAATTAGCTAAAGTCCTAACATAAGTAGGACATCAAGTGACCTTCAAAGGATACCTCATGAAAATAGGTTGTACGTTACACAATCTTTTGATCATCGTTTATATTGTCTAGAATAAGGACATGTTGCATTTCCCATCTTCATTAAAAGAAGGAGAACTTAAATTGACAGTTGTTACCACTTAACCATATGGTATCAATAATCGACTTCTTTATCTGTCAATTCACCAGTCAACCTGGGTTCATAACAAAATAGGAGGCTTCGATGAATAGTAAAGGCTAGACGATTTCTAAAGATAATACTAGTATATATAAAAAGTAAAAGGGCTTGTTTGTCCATCTAATATATATAACCCTAAGATTTAGTTAAATAACAAAAAATTATTGTTATTATTGTATATCATTCGTTTCATACAACCTTTACCCGTTTTTATTTTACACTCTATAACTTTTATTTGAGTAATTTCCTTCACATGCTACTTTATTGATGCTAAGGGTACTTAAATTGAAGTAATGCATAACTGTATTTGATCCCATATTGATATTGTCTATTTTTTACAACTGCACACACACAGTAACTACTCTACAAATCTAGTCATGATATCATAGCAACTTAACATCATAAACTATTATCATACACACTAATGTATGTAATGAATAACAACTAACTAATTATCTTATGCAAAAATAATTAGGAAAAATGGTTTATTCTAGTTACTAAATTATTTATTTAAAACAATATAATTAGAAATAAACAAATCCAACGGATTAATATGAGGGACTTGTAAAGATTGTACTATTTTCATAGTAGAAATTCAACGAATAAAATTGATCAATCGAATTATTTATAATCGACTGTCATTAGACCAACATGGATATTTTTGTAAAGCAGATCAGATTTCAAGAAAAAAAAAACAGTTTTGTTGAAAAATGTTTACACTTATTTATTTAAATTCTGATTTTGTTTCATTAAAATTTTAAACATATCCATATTGTCATAGTTGAAAGCGTGAGTCAATTGAATCTAGACCACCATGGAAAACCTGGAAGCACAGGATGGCCGTATCGTCCTACTATGACTCATGATTTCAACTATGAAAATACCGAAGTCTCCACAAAACCCCTTCTGATCTATATCCATATTGACATCAAAATTTAGTATAAAGCAAAATAACCCTGTTCACCGTTGTATAACAGGAAACTAGATGTTTAAGGCTATGATAATCGCAGCTCAGTGAACAAAAGACAAATGTACATATTTGGCTTTGGGTTACAAGTTTTTGTAAGTAAAAACTATTGATACTATTCGGTTTCCCAAGTTAAATCATATGTAAATAAAACTAGCGAATGCAACGTAACAGTTAAATGTTGCATCTTTGTTCTATTATAGCTTTAAAAAGAGAGGAAAAATATTACTATCGTTTGGTAGCAAATTATAAAACTGATAATTTCAGAGACCCAGTTGATGAACTCTGGGTCACTATCGAAATTGAGAAAACTTGTTATTACATTTAATTATTTTACACATGATAGTGCAAGTTTGAAACAGCAGAAATAGACCATATTGGAGTAATCACAATTGATTAATCACTGGGTGGTGATCAATGTCATGCATGTCAAGTCCTTCTTAGTGCTGATCGAATGCTATCGATCAAGTTGCAATGTGGCCACTAGTTTAGGTGGCTCAACACTGCGTACACTATGTTGAGGTAAGATGGTGGTTGGAGGTGGTCAACAGGAAACCCTGGACCCGGGTTCCGTGCTACTTGGCACTCGTCAACAAGGTGTACCTGTAACCTTGAGGGAACTGGTGCTACCTGATGGATTCGATCCCGTGTCACTTAGCTTCACAGTGAGAGACGTTACCACTGAGCTATTCGGGGCGCGACCGACCTCTTGTAGGACTGAGATGTAATCACAATTGATTGATCACTGGATAGTGATCAATGTCATGCGTGTTAAGTCCTTTTTAGTGCTGATCGAATGATCAAATATTGGAGTAATAAATTCTATTGAGAATAGACTATTCATATGAAAATATTATTTAGTACGGATGGTTTTCAGTACTTGAAAATCTCTTTGATTAGGGCATGAGACCCAATGCCCTACTAAATACATTGAGATTATAAATTTTTTCAAGGGTACTTTGATAAATAAATTTAAGAAAAACCACACAATCATTTAATGAAACTCACTGAGTTAAATACATATTCTTATTGAATAACGGGTCGGGGCTAGTTACTAAGGATTATGAATACCTCCCAAATATTCACACTTAAAACATGATGTTTGTGGATGCGGTGGTCAGCTTAAACGTTTGGGCCATCTATTTTACAATTGTGTAGAAACGGCAACAAGCCTTCTTGTTTTAGATTTTGTCGAACCGAATAATTATGAATGCTAATTGTGTGTACTCACAAAGTGTTTTGAATGACTTACAACCTACAGCGATTCTGAATACTGGGGATCTCAAATCTAAGCACTGAACTTGCTGACACATTCTCGTCCTTGTTTACCCTTAGAAATCCACTGATTCAATATCTGATGCACGAAAAAAATAGTTATAACAACTAAACTGATTGTAAACTTCACTAATGAAGACGAGTAGGAGATACTAACGACCGGGAAAGTATTTATAGGTATAATTTTTGAATCATTAAAATTTAAGCATATGTTAAAGGAAAATTTATTGCAGTACTACAAAATTTATCTTGAGAATTTCCTAATGCAAAAGACTTTATAGTGGTGAACAGAGTTATTATTATCATCGATAACGGTTGCATACTTAGATCACTCGGAAATTACGGAGAATACGAAGACAAAATTGTACTGAAGATCTACTGAACAGTGATACGAACCGATTATTTACTGAAATACCCATAGTTCATAGAGACAGAGAGAGATATCCATTAAAGATTTATTGGAATAAGCAACCATAAATAGGTCTATAATATCCTTCAAAAGCAGACGAACAGTTAGTATGGTAAAAGAGCAAGAAAGTGTCTTTAGTCATGATAAAAATTAAAGATGCTTTGTAAGAGGAATTTCGGCAGGTAAAAAAAGATATTCAAGTGTACAAAAAACAATAAAAGTGGAAGAAAAGGGTTTGAATGCCTTCAACATTTTCATGAAACAAACAGAACCCTGTAGCTAACTTATGCGTAAATATTTGCACGAAAATCCACTCAGTAACAAAACTAAACATCATACTAAAATCGAGTTGACAGCAGTTATGTTATCAAACAAGCCGATTAAATAAAATTGACCCACATTCAATGACAATATAACACAATTATCTTTAGTATTTGCTAACAATTTTAGGTCTAAATATCTTGATTGTGACCGCTAAAATCAGCTAATGAGACTGTAGATTTTCATCTGCTGAGATAATTTGGAAATATGCAACATGCCCCAAAACACGCACCTAGATGCACAAGACTGGATGAAAGAAAATTTAGAGTGGCCAACGCAAAACATGAAATGAAGTTCATGAAGCTATTGATTGTCAGTGTGATAACCATGATCAGTGGTTAGAGAAGTTCGATGATACGGTTTAGGATCGATTTTAGGGGCATAAATGCGTTTACACTTTAGTTTTTCCTGGATTTTAAGCTGCAGTATTTCTCATAACTTTTGTTCATTGAATTCAATCCTTTTGTTTAAATAATGTTCTACAGTGCTTTATCTTTCTCAGTATCACTGACACTATTTAATTCTGCTCTGCTGCTACTTATTCTGTTAACTTCAACCTGCTCTTTCCGTATGCTATAGTAACTTCGGAAGACGCACATTTGTACCAGACTCGACATTATTCATAAGAGACTAACTTCTTGAAATTTTAAGGGATGTTAGGATTTGTGTAATCAATAACCTGGAAACAAAACCAATTACTATACGTTTACCACTGTAGATGACAACTTTGAGTTTATTATTAAGATGAAATGTATTCACCAGTTAACGTTCCTTTACATCAATAAAAGCATGCTCAAATTGTTTCACTAGGCAGAATAAACTCCGAATATAAATCGATCGACTATTTGAAACAGTAGACAATTTTGTGCAAGAGAAACCCGAAGTTAACTGCTATTTGTACTCGACAAAGATTGGTAAGTGAATGCAATAAACGCTACTCTCCAGAACTATCATCAGAATAATATACTTGACAAATACTGTCCTAAGGACACTTCATCTGAGATCTAGATGGAGTTAGTACTAAGACGGTATCAAACAGCAACCCACCAGCCTTTAAGAGATTTTTGAAACGAGTGGAATAATCCACTCATACGATTACTTTGTTCGCTATTATTAAATGATGCATGAATGCAGATCACTCCCTAAAGCCACATTGCCTTTTCTGGAGAAGAGGAATGTATCTCAAACCTTTTTGGATTGTTAAATGTGTAAAAGACTGCACTTTCTCTGAGTCTTCACTAAATAGAAGAAGTCCCAAATTGATAGGAAAGTCAATCATTATAAGGAAAATGCTAGACGACCATCTTTAGAGGCAAATTCAGTCAACCTGTTAGGATCCCCTGGTATACTCCTGTACGAGTTATTAATCCTTAATTATTTTCTAAAAGTTGATGGCCAGGTTTCACTTTCTTATTCAAGCTGTTAATGGTGATATGCAGTTTACTTACAATACTATACATACCTGTTCCGCTATGTGTTTAGAAACTGATGTATTTGCAATAGAAGGATCTTGGAAACCTTGTACACTCCCGAGATTTGTTTCATCGTTCGAGTGTTCTGAGCACTCTATATGTGACGGAGACACTGATATTGGTTTTGGTAAAACAGAGCTGAGACACAGTGGACGATTTGTTATACCATAGGATGATGGCCAAATCATTTCACACGACAAAGGTTGTTTAAATTGTTGATGAATCTGTGCCGATTTGAGTGTGTGGTTAGATATTGCTACTGGGTCATATTCAACATATTCCATATCACCAAGTTCAGTTTGTATTGATTTTTGTTTAGAATTTGTGATCATATTTTCAACGGAACTGTATTTACCATACTGCAAATTGCGAAGATAATGGCAACAGTTGTGACTCCTTAATTCTGATGAAACCCCTATTGATACTTGTCGAGAGACTAATTCGTTCAATTTTAAACCGATTGTAGTGACCTAATATTCATTTCAAGAAATGGAAATTTAAATTGTGAAATACGAAACTGAACGATTATAAGAAATAGATCAATGTGTATATATTTAGAAATAAAACAATATTTTGGAATAACTTGTAAGAATGTGTGCTCTTCTGTTGTTGATATTCAAAACTACCCTAAAGCTGATGAAAGAAGATAAACGACTGATAGTTTGTCGACAGCTGTCGCTGAATTATGGTAAAATGAATTAGTTAATCTATAGCTTGGGAACAATCAGGTATTAGTGAAGATATCACTATATGATAAGTATAAAAGTCTGATCCTGTTCTACAAATGCCTAGCTATACATTCATTATGGCCAAAGTAGGAATTAACAATAAGAGGATTAAACAAATAAATGGTGAGATAGATTCCTAGATCAGATTCAGAAGTTATGTATGGCAATACACGAACTTCACTGAACTTATGATACATTTTTCTAACGTACTTTTGGCCATAGATTTCTTTTTCTCAATGATATGTGTGACATACAGTCTGGTGCTCTATACAGCTGTTTTTAAATAACAACAGTGAAAAAGGAATTTAAACGATGCAATAACAAAAACTACGTTTCCAGCGAAAAAATGTCTGACTCTAACAAGTTCATGGATTAAGAACATTAAGCAACATACCGTAATATCACCTGATATTAAGAACTTCAATAAATGCGTTCATACAATGCACTAATAGACTAAATCTCAAAACTAAACATTGAGCACAGAAAATAAGGTTCTTAAAAAATGATAATAACAACCTTGTAATACTATTGCGAAATATGTTTAAGTAATTTTTGCTCCTTGCATATTTTATTTTTAAATAATGAAAATCTACACGAAAAAATTGGAATAAAACATTGATTGACTAAAAAGGACACATTATCACGAAACCTCACAGACAGACAACTGGTTCAATACAGAAGTGTTTATTATTTTTTGTCACTTTTTTATAATCTAACTGATTCTTAATTCTGACCTTAAACATTTTGTGTTTATTCAAAAATAATTTTATTGTGAAATACCGTCAACCGAAAAATCATTCATATCCACTTAAACTTATAAATCAAGTGGAGATTTGTAGCTCAGGTGGATCATTTTGATGGAGTTTTGTTCTCTGAGCTGGATGGTTTGGCATTGGATCTTTGATCGTCCTACTGAACGATATCATCAGCACAAACTTCGGGTTCCATATAATAGTAATCCCTTTGAATCCCATTTATTCTATACTTAAGGCTGACAAATAATAAACTTCATTGATTGACAAATCTTATTATTTGATAGCCATAAGGTCTTTCAACCTTTTTGTGAAGTCAATAACGAATCTTAAGTTGAATGGTGACACAGCATATATAACAATGCACTGTTGTTAATCCAAATGATTAAAATTTGCAGCATCACTAAATACTATATTCACCAGTGATAAATACTACAATGAACGGCTTGTAAATTAAGTAATCATTGTAGAAACAAAGATTTCATTAACAACAAACAAAAGTCAGAGACATAGATATTTGAAAGAGAAACTGATTATTATCATAAACGTTTAACAAGGTCAAGCATTTGTGAATAAATACTCACCCACGATAAACCAATTAGTTCAGTGTATGCTGGTGGAGCATAAATAATGATATTATGTGTAGCATCAACAATGATAGCAACCAGACACTTTGAGTGAACACTCAATACTGATTTTGGAAAAACAGGAGTGGTACTACTAGCCAAAGGAATTTGGATACCTAAGGTACCACTACTACTAGTAGTAGTAGCAGTAGTATTATCATAACAATCTGACATCTCCATGCAAGTGATAGATGATGATGACGAATCCGATTCGGTTGGATGACAACCTACTAATGGTAATTTATTTTGTGGTTTGGTATTTGAATCTGTAAAAATGAAAGAAACAAATCAAAAATTATAATACTTCGATTTATTGTGTAAACTACATTTGTTGCATGAAAGTTTACAATACCATCTAGTTTGTCAGGAGAGTGGAAAGGACCCATAAATTAACAGGTGAAAATCAATTGAATCAATCATGTAAACTATATATATTTATCAGAGTCAACCCAACGATATGTTATACTTATTTTGAGAATCATGAATTATGTACTTTTTTCACAGCAATAAAGTAAAAATAAAAAAGGCAAGATATAGAAATGCTGTTAAAAACCAATGGTAGTTCATGATATCCCCACCTACATACCCGGTTTCATTTTTCATAACAGTTTGTTTTGCTTTTTTAAAATCCTTAAGATGAAACCATATAGTAAGTCACTGAATTAAATCTACAAACTGTATGTTCATGTGGAAACTATTGGCAGTCATCAGATCTTAGTATTTTATTTTGGAGTCTACATTACAGTAATTTCCATGTTTACAATCTAACTCTATGTTGTTACAATTACTTTTTGGTGGAGTTTTATGATGCAACAAAACTTCAATAAATGGAGGTTTTGGGTAGATTGGATCAAAGAAATAAGTCAACATAAAACAATCAGTAGGAGAGGAATTAGTGAAGCAATCCTCTAGGACAAAAAATGATCCAAATAAAAACAACCAAAAAAGTAGTGTGGCACAAAAGCTACATTCATATACAAGGCAAATGCGCTAGATTCTGTTTGCCAAAACTCAAGCATATATGAAATACAGCTCAGAACTTTGACACACTAGGTCGGAGTTGAAGATTACAACGAAAAGAAAACTTCAATTAGTACATTATGCTAACCTGATTCAGTGGAAGGATAAAGCCAGTTATACAAACATAAAGAATTGCTGGCTATGCGCACAATGACAGCTTTTTCGAGAACTGGTGTGGACAAGTTGTGTTGTCTAAATATAGTCGTAGCAAGACGATAAGTCGGGGCGAAATCAAGCTCTCCGATAGTATTTAACAATGAACTGGATTCTGTTAGACCGTCTAATATTTGCTCGTGGTTATCTCCCCCCAGTTGTCCAACCTTATGACACTTATTCTTGAGAACATCAACAGCCAGATTTTGTTGAATCGGTAGTGTTAAGTATAGTTCGACTAGTGCTTGATTTTCACGATGTCTTCTCTGCCTAGCTGCAATACGCGACTTCTCACGACGCTCATAAGTTTGCTTTCCCTTTGAATGATTCTCTGATTTGACTTGAAGATCATAGTTTTTAGAGATGATGGGATTATAATCTGAAGGTAGCGAAGGCTTGTATGATTGATTATCAACCTTGAGTTTTTCTTTTTCATGTGAAGATACATTTTTCTTCCTGGATTTATTGTAGTTTCTGCTAAAATATTTGAGATAAAAATACAATAACTCTAAGGAATACGGAAAAAAATCACAAAATCTTTTCAGATAGCTTCATTGTCACATAAGTGAAAATTCCACTAATCTATTACAAACAATGCTTGCGTTCCATTATATCTACTGGGGACTTCGTGCAAAAACGGATAAGATATTGCATGATTCCAATATTTATTCGACAAAAGTTCAAATATCAAAATACTAAATGATTGTGGTTTATCAAATATCAACAGGTTCTAAAGTTTATAGTACACTGTTAAAAATACGGACAAATTTTGAATTATGTACGACCTGTTTAATCTGAATATCAGGTGTTTCATACATAAATTGATAAAACAGTATCTAAATATAGTTCAATGAAGAATGAACTTCATGAATTATTTATTCACCCTCCACTTTGAGGATCCAGATTACTTTCTGAATTTAACCAACTGTCAAAATGTAATCTCATTGCTAAAGGTTTGTGTAACAACTACAAAGTATGGCAAGAACCTGCATGACAATATTTCTTAGTATTTTTTGACCCGAATTTACAACTATAATCGGGATAACGATTGACATTATTTAAATAATAACTACTTTTGGAATGTCAAAATATGGGAATATATCTATTAAATGCTTTTGAAACTAAAGGTATTTCATCTAATTCTGACCACATCATATTTTTAGAGTTCAATTCAACTTCATGACAAGTAGCAGATGAAAATGATAGGATCACATGGATTTTCCTACATAGTATGCAACCAAGCACAAAACATATGGCAATTGGAATTGCATGAAGAGAAGAGAGTCTAAATGACAGATCCACAAAATTGCCGTCACTTTACTTGGGAACAATCGTTTGCTGTAATAATAATTATGACACAACACATGAAATCCCTAGCAAACGTTTTGATTAGAATAAATCTGATGGATCTATAAGTTTTCAAAACAAACATTTAAAAAGTTGACGATATTTCAGTTTTTCGGTCAACAGCGATTCTCAGCTTGCAAACAAGGATATAACCGAGGATATGAGTGTTTATTATATGGGTAGATTCCAGTCGAGTCATACTAGAGATATCTAATCATCAATAAACTATGCTCGAATTGTATTATGACGAACGTGTGCACCTCCTACACTGAGCACCAGACTTCACTTGTCTTCAGATACTGAGATTTGGTTATATACCTAGACAAAGTGTGGCAGGATGAATTTCGCAGTCATATCAAATGGGGTCGCTGTTAGAAACCCACATGAAAATACTAAGCTAGAAAAGTATCTGAGCCTAAACATGTAACCTGACTTATGGATATACGTATCGCAAGTTAAATACATAAAATCCAGTTGGTGGACGAGTTATTTGCAATAATGTTTTAGGACTATGCTACAAATAGTCACTTTATTTCAAGAAATAAACGGCGTCCTCAACCAAACTGTGTCTATAAACGTAATAATGGGTAATACTAGTCACAGCCAAAAAAACAATCCCGAGACTTTGTGGAAAATAAGTTAAATTTCAAGAAAGTGGAAACATATTTTACTTTTAGCTAAAGTAAGGGGAAATATTCAGCGGGATTTCCAGCAACATACTAAAAGATGATCCCACCACGCTTGAGACTGAATCTTATAATATCAGAATGGATCTACAGGTTTAAATTCAGTAATACCATCCAAGGCGCTTCCAAAAAAAATTTGTTCACTGAAGTAACTGACAGTGAGTTTCAAATCGGTTGGAAAACTAGTAAACTACTTGGTCTATAACCTTGCAGTATAGAACACATATACACGAGAATAATATGATAAAATAGCATGACATAAGGGAAAATTGGCTTGAGTTCTCAAGGACTGAAAAACGATGACTCAAAATATTAAAAGACATGCTGAGTTTTCTATACGCAGCACTGGACGTCTAATGATACACAGAATGAGGATAAAAAGTTACTATTTGCCATAGTGAAAGCAAAATGGTACAATCCTGAGGGGAAGTTGGAGGAACACATGGTAATATCCAGCTTAAGACTAGCGAATGAGTTATTTTTAAATTCCATTTACCTTCCATAATCTTTGTGAACTAGTTACTCGTACTCTTAATTCCTTAAAATATCTTTATTCTTACTTACCACAATTGTTTTTAAGGTGTCTTCCTGTCGAAGATTTCCTAAGAAAATCTGGATCAAAATATTGGTTTTTTACCTCCGCTTTTCCGAGCCGTAAGTTAACTTTTCACTCAAACATTTTTAATTTTTAGGACAAATTTAGACATATCGGATAAACACGTTTGCTTTCAATCAGGAAAATGTTTAAAGATATATTTCTCTTCACGTTGATGAGCAAGAAAGAGAAAAAGTCGATAAGGATTTTCTTAGTTACATTCCATCATGAAAAACGAGACAGATCGGAATTCCCGTTATTCCTGTCCTTATTTTCGAACACATCATGACTTTAAGCTGATAAACAAATAAACCAAAACTGTGTTATTGAAAATTATTTCATTGACTTCTTAAGATAGCGACATAAAGACTGCAACCTTTAAGACACCGTTAAGGCATACAAAGAACACTGCCGCATATATCTTTTCTATCTCCAGACTTTTGTGACATCAAATCAGCTAGTAATCGAACTATTTGCGGGATAGATGATTCAAACCATATCTTTATATTGTTAGATTTTCTTAACAATATGTCAGATAAAGTAACATGAATAAATATGAAATAGAACTATACTTTTATTAAATAATGGGTGAAGTATTCCCTATTCCTACGGCAGTCAGGAGCTCAGGCTATTTAGATAAATTGAACAAATGGTAAGACTTGACATACGTTGGGCAATCAGGTAAGCTTCGAGGAGCAGTAGTTGGTAAGCACATTGTACAATGTGGTACCGCGAGAGTTGTATCAGGCGGGTTTTGAATGTAGTCCTTGAAAAAGGTTTCAAATTCAAAGAATAAGTTTCAAATATTTCACTCAAGAACAAACAATCTGGGAAATCACTCTCTCAATTTTAGGTGTCATTCAAATTGTCGCTAAGCTGTCAGAAAAGTGAATTATACGTGAATCTATGGTTATATGAGCTAATGCCTTCGAGATCTGTTTGGGTGGAACGAGCGATCCTTAAGTCACCTTATATGTGTACTACACTGGCCGTCATAGCCTTAGAAATGAGATGTTTTGTGTAAGTTTGATGGGGGACGAATAAATTCTCAATATAAATGATGTCTTAGAAACATGGCTCATCGTAAATATAGACTGTCAATGTATTAGGAGTGACAGAGTTGTCGATCTCAAAGCAGAATTCACAATATCATATATTGAGGACTACATTGAGTACATTTGAGAGCATTAAAGGTGTATGATAGTGGTACGTGTGGGGTAGCTTGTATAATTAAACCCAGACATGGGTTATTGATGAGACCTAGTAAGACACCGGGCCCTGATGGATTGCATCCACGACTCATATTTACACACACTCATGTATGAATACATACAAATTCCATCGCCTTTAAAATTTATAAATATTTATCGCTCATAAAGACAATTTCAACGTGATTGTGTTATTATGTTGAATGGTTTTGAAACTTTTATTCTCTTTCTGAACAACATTATTACAGGCATCAAGCAGGAGTTCCGACTGACATTCATCTCGCTTTTTTTGAATGTACCTTGAAATTTGGACACAACCTCCATTTATCCGATATGGAAAGCTTCTCGATTTCTGTGCATTTGAAGAGTTTAATATTCCAGATGCCTTATCTTAACTTTTTCAAGCGTTATACGGAAATAACTTTCTTACATCATTACAAATAGATATTTGAATAATTTCTCTTAAACCATTATGATATTGAAAATTTGGCTATAGTGAGGCATTTAAAGAGCTGTCTAATACCTTTAAGTATGTAAAGTAAGTTACGCGCAGATAACATATCATGGTGACTGTTTTTGTGTCAGGTATATAACTACTCTTACCACCGAATATTCCACTGTACGTTTACTTACATTTTGCAAACTAGTTTTTCTAAATAAAATTTCAGCTATTTCAATGAGTTTTACGTTTCATTGTTGATCTTGTACCAAGTCAAATGAAGTTGTATACCTTTATTCCCGTATATAGAGAATTAGCGTTCTCTTTTCGTGATTCGCAGTAAATGAACGGTTGGTTATGAAGTATTTACTGACGCCTAGTTATATTTCATTTCTGCGTTTCCTCACATCCCTTGGTTGTGATTGAATAAATAGATGAAGGAGTCCATACATGTTAATTATTTCATTGAATTCACAGGTTGCCGGGATTTGTGAATGATGAATGTTAAAAAAAAATCAATTATGGCATCGACATGCATACTGCAAATAACTACGGAAAACCTACTGCTTTAATAATTCGCACGTGTTCTGTCTTCATTACCACGTCATTTTGTCGTCGTCAATTTACAGGTTTCGAATCCACTTTGCTTAGAAAGTTTGCATCAGCTATTTTACCAGAAAATTATAATGGCGCTCAACACCTTTAAGTCTGATGAGTACTTGACGATATTCCTTTTCATTACAGTTCTAAAAAATCGTGTGACTTTTCTACATCTAATCTTAATTGTGATAAATTTGACTAATGAATTGTAAGCCAATCAGAAGACAGTTTTAGCTGGCACGCATATTTACCTATATTACTTTTGACTTTTCTCGCTTTCTCGAATAAGACAGCAACACACAAACTAACCGTTTCCAAGGGATGTTGAAGCTGTCTAACCATAGAGTTTTCTTACATAAAGGTTAAGAGTAGACTGAAATCAGTTTTACAGCGGATGTTTAATTATAAGGAGCTTACAAATTACACATTCAGACATTCAACTAAAGAGTACTTTGTAACCACGCTTTCCTGTTTTTTTAGTTATCAAGATCCTTTTAAATCCTGTCCTCAAAATGCCGCTGTCTTAACGATTTCAAAAGTTTGAGAAAACATATAATTTTAGTAGATGCGTCATAAGTTCGTTTCACATTGTCTACGCCATAAAAACTTCTAAACCCACACTGGGCTTCACGTAAAAAAGTTGTTTTCGTTCATGTATGGTGAGTGTTTTCCAGGCCAATAACTAGCATTAAAGTTGAGGAGTGTTCCATGGTTGTAGGTTCCCGGTATAATTGATCGTTAGAGTTGGCACTGAAGTTTTCTGACATTTTTAGGCTGATAAGTACTACCTATCTGATCTTTTGAGCGGACTTGACCCCTGGTTTTAAGTTTCTGTATGATAATGTACCTATATGGATATTTAAGTTTAGCTTGTATATTAGCTGTCACTTTGGCAGCAAACGTCGAGCCTTATGTTGAGGGATACCGAGTGTGTCTTTTCTATTGATTTTGTCACAGAATCCTACAACATGCCGATTTTAACTGCGGTAAGTTTCTAAAAACTTTCGTCCACGTTCTTTTTTCCATCTTTAGTGTCTACATTGTCTTATCCAGTAAAGTTTAGTGTTGGAAAGTACATGATAGATTTATTGTGAATTCTAGGGTTCAAAAAACTAGACCGGTTATTAATAAATAGTAAGAGTAAGGCTGGTTTAAGGACTCAGCTCTATTGCACACTGCTTATCACTGCGAATTAGTCTGATAAAATAGAGTGAACTCTGACAAATTGTGGTACCCTTTATAAGTCAACTCATCAGATATCTAACTGATACGATGCCAGGTCATACATACCACAAACCTAAACGAGCCTTACATCAAAAAAGCAGGGAGGGTGGCGTTACTGACAAGGAGATAAATTCAATCCACCCATGTCTGTATGGCAGAACATTTTGTTTAATTACGGCTCCTTAGGGCCTGGTGGAATGTCACGAATGAATGGTATTGATGCTAATTTATGCTAAAAACCTTTTCAAATCGTGTTTGTAACACTGGCCTTTGTAGCAGATAAGATAATGGCATGGAATAGCACCCGAGACAACTACAGAGTTGCCTCAAAATATCGTTCGAAAATCGATCTCGACGGTAGTCGACCTACAGGTCATGGTGATGAGGATAACTGTAATCATATTCTTCTCAGTTTCTGAGACCGAACTAATATATCAGAACCCTACGCCCCCCGAGCCAGGTCATGCTCTCATAAAGCCGTAACAACTCGCCCTAAGTGGGCATTTTCCAAGCCACTCAAAAGGCGCCCTCGGAAGCGGTTTCCGGTTGATGCTGGTTTCACCGTGTTTTCGGGCCCGGTGCCCGTCATTGTCGAGCCCCCTGTTCATACAAAGTGGGAAACTCCTGAGCCGGCGAGTAAATGCGGCCGCACTCACTGGCCCTTCACCTAAGGTTGACCGTTTATTTTACATGCACAATTATCGCGTTAACGCTAGGTACCTAGTAGATACAGGCGCCCAAGTTTCTGTCAAGCCCATTAGTAACAACAAGTCTCGAGTTACTGTGCTTCGACTACGCGCTGCGAATAGCTCAGTCATTCCTACATATGGTGCACGATAGCTTACGGTCAACCTGAGCAACCGACGACAATATCTGCGGATGTTCATCATTTCCGATGTTCCCACAGCCATACTCGGCATCGATTTCCTACAGCACTATGAGTCACTTGTCGATTCACGCAGGCTGCAGATAATCGATACTTCGTCGAACAGCAAATTCGTGGGCTTCAAA
Source organism: Schistosoma rodhaini (assembly GCA_944470415.2). Classification (NCBI taxonomy): domain Eukaryota; kingdom Metazoa; phylum Platyhelminthes; class Trematoda; order Strigeidida; family Schistosomatidae; genus Schistosoma; species Schistosoma rodhaini. Next base: position 58,103,613 of record OX104044.1, read on the forward strand.
GCTTACACAAACGCGTATTGAATCACAGGTGTATTTCGTTCGCATGACGATTTATTCCATGCTTTATTTCAGAAATTCCTCAAATTAACTAAACCTCTCGAGGAGATTCCATTGGTGACCACTTGTGTGGCATACCACATAGTCACCCACATAGTAACCCATCACGTCTACTACGAAGGAGATAGTTGCTCATCGCTTCGTAGAACGCTGGATAGCGCTGTGCGGTTGTTCCTCGTCTGTCACAAATGACCGAGGACAACTATTTGAGTCCGGATTATTCTCCTCGCTAACCCGGCTGTTTGGTAAGGAACAAATACCCACTACCGCCTACCACCAAGCATCAAATGGTTTGGTTGAACGGTCTCATCGCCGACTCAAAAGTGCTCTTCGAGCACACGAAAACTGGCGTGAAACCCTCACCGCTCGTCCTCTTGGGTATCAGAACGACTTTTACGGCAGATATTCAATGTTCCACCGCTGAACTTGCTCACGGAACGATATTGCGTCTGCCTGGGGAATTTTTAACACAACGGAGCAGTAACGATTTCGGCAAATCAAACTACGTCCAACGACTGTCAGAATTTATGCGAACACTGGCTCCGATGTCAACTCGTATACAACATCAACAGGTCGCTCTCCCTCGAGAGTTATCTACCTGTTCACATGCTTTCATACGAGTAGATTCGGTACGCAAACGCTCGCAACAGCCCTACGAAGGACCCTTTTCACGCAACTTCCCATCACGAAAAGACTTTCAAGGTTGATCGACATGGTCAAGATAGTCAATATTGATCGTCTCAAGCCAGCACACATCGATGACTTTGCTTTACCTGATAAGCCGAGACTCAAAGCTAGACTGATCAAACCTTCTACCGGGATCTCTACATCTACCTCAGATCCCACGCTAGATTCATCAGAAACTGCATTCTCATGTCCCCGTCAACAGTACGTATCAGCTGCACCATGTACGGACGAGACTTCCGTCTCACGTCCAGCTCAGCAGACCACGCCGCCCTTGACTTCGGATGAGATTCCAGTCTCACGAGGTACGGACGAGACTACCGTCTCACGTTCCGGTCTTCGAGTACGCCTACCCGTACGTTTTCACGACTAACCGCACAACCAACAACGGATACGGTATAGGACTTTATTTCTATACTACATGCATGCTACATTTTGTCTTCGATTTTTTCTTAACCTTGTGCCCACGCCTCCGACCATCGCCCCGTTGGTACTGTCGACTTCAGTCAACCTTGGAGAAAGCTGGCCTGATCACCAACGCTCTAGTCAACACACTCAGTCTATGTTTCTGACTCCAAATACGTATGGCATGCATTTGGTTCCGAACTTGGTTATTACGGTCGCTTCTGGTTTCTTGGCTCAATATGGTTCCGTCCTACGTCTGCTGCGTTTTCTGTTCCTGACGCCTACGAACGCAATCTTCCGATTCCTGTTACTATAACTCTTATTATAAGCTTTATCTTGACCATTAGATTATGATTATTATATTATTTACTGTTCATAAATTATGTTCAGTTTATTAATTACCGTCTCCGACGTTCACAGCCATAATTTGGATTGAAGTTGTATAAACGTTATTTCTTATTTTGTGGTGTGATGAGGTCTGTTTGGCTGGTATGTAAACCAAGTATGTTTGAAATAAATAATTCCCATGATGAGAGTTCTTGTTGACGTTCTGGACTCAGCTAGACAGGCTGGGTGAACAAAGGACCATAAAGTACGCTAGGCTGCGCATACCAGTTGAATGTCATTGGATTAGCACAGTACTAAGATTGAATAAGTCGTATTTCGATTGGCGAATAAATCACGTAATAATTTGCCGGGCTTAAAGTTAAAACAGAATAGGAGTTTCACAGGAACATCTACAAAGTAAAAAGTCATGTGTCATATTTCTGATTGGATTACCTGTCCTACTACCATGTGTAGTCGGGTTCCAGAACCTTTGAGAAACTCAAGCCTTAGTTTATCCTTAGTTTATCATGCATAAGTTAACCTTGGAGTAAAACGTTTTGTCCACATTTCGCGCCTTTTCTCTCGTGTACAAGTTGTCGTATAGAGTTAGCCTGGGGTTGTACGAAGAGCTTGGGATACTGATTCAAGAGTTCATTTATAAGATTTATCAGTATCGAACAGTGATATTAACTTCTTTTCCTTTATTATGAATTATTAACATGGTCAAGCATCCAAGCAACTGCTTGAAACGCCATTTCACTAAGCTTGATAGCCAAATTTTTAATCTCACTCTCATCTATTTCTGAATCTGAATAAATATATTTACTCAAAGCGGGTGCTGTTTTTATTTTCATTAAGGACATTTTGGGTTTAGATATATGACCTAAGTAAAATATTTAGAGTAGATTAGTATCAGGATTATTAGATCCCACCTTATGAATTATATTCATAGAACATGAATAATTCCAATGAGAACCCGGATGCGATAATGGTGTGGCGGTTGCATGCTGTCTTCCTTTCTAGTTATTTCTTGTAAAATTTACCGATCGCCCGTTACGAATTACCTAAAATGCTTCCTTGCAATGGATGCTATCAAATGTGTCATCTGTTTATTTCTTGGTTTTGTAGCAACATAATCACTTTCTTTAATAAGTTTAATGGGAAAAGCGACATATGTTCTGTCTCACTTTTCCATTCATTGTTGCTAAGCTATTCACTTTTTTTCAGTTGTATATTTTACAAGCTGATATAGATCTATCTGACTGAATTATTAACGATACACTTCTGGGTTAATAAATTTCGTTAACTTCATCAAATGAGTTAACTAAATGGTTGAAGGAATTAACCTAGACCGCTATGAAATTATTGTTTTTTATTTCTGGAGATTGAGGTCTAGAACTTCTTAAAAATCTCACCATTTAATAGCATAAATAATCATATAATTAGATATCAACACTTAACTGGTTACATTTAAAATTAACTACTAAAGAAATCGATTGAGTTAGTTTTGTGAGTTCTTTTTACAGTATAACAAAATGAATTCATGAAACATTATATTGTAGTAAATACTTGAGTTCATTCATTCTGCACTTCATGAATAGATGCATACTTAGAAATATAACTTAAAAATTACAGATATGTAACTTGGAATTTCTCATGTGTTCAACGTAAACTGTGTACAAGGACAGGAATTTTGAATTGATTTCACCAGAATTAAAAGCTGCTTCATTTGCACTGTATGACGGGGGATAGATTAATTAGTTTCATTCTGTTGATGTTATCTGTTCAAGAAAAATAACAAAAGCAACTTATATACAAAACATTTTCCTAAAAAACCATAAGTTTCTCTTCACTTAGATGTAAAAATTAGATGAAGTTTCAAACTGCATACACTTTGCTGTGAACGAAATCTATTTCATGATGAGATACTAATCAAAGGACAAATGAGTATTTGGCTCTATATGTAACGTAAAACCTAACCCACGTGTACTTTTTTGTACCACTGGTAGTATGCAAATTAACTTCCAATCACATCTGTTGCATTATTCATATTCATTTGATAATAATGAAGCACAGGACTGACAGTCCCCCCAGTCCTCTATGTTTTCTAAAATTACCTTGGTTGTCATAAATGTTCTACAAATATGAAAATTAGAGTTAAAAATAAACTTATTTTACCACATGGTCTCAAAAAGTAGATACTGAATCGTTGACCAGGAGTCTTCTTGCCTGAGCTACAGAATGCAACTATAGATAATGTCATATTTTACAAAGATCAGTCACTATTATCTAAGCTGTTTCATGTGAATGTAAAACAAATATCTCTTTCACAATAAAACGGAAAAAATAATATCATGTAAATAGATAATTCTTACTTTTGAAAGTTACCTTCTATGTATATAGAAGGATATGGATTAATAGTAAATTCTAGTATTTATTCCTTACTTACTAATGTCTTTGTTAGGAAAGCGTTACATAGGATATATATATTTATAAAATCATACACCGTCTTAAAGCCTTTATTAAACTTTATTCAGACTTCGAGATCTCTATAGACAAAGAGAAGGTGCAGCGATGAGACCCACAGTACCTCCAATCGTTGCAAACTTTTATGCATTCACTGGAGGCAACAGAACATATCAACTGTATATCAGATAGTACCAAGTTCATCAAAGACACCAAATTACTATTTCTTTACTGTTTAGTTGAAATAAAATATAATAATTGTTTATAAGTTGAGTATATTTCGAAATTCATAGCATTCTCAGAAATATCCAGATTACAGATCAGAAAATGATTTATCAGTAAAACTGACAGTCATTAGGAATCTGATAAAAAGAGCTCATCAACTTGTCACAGAACTGAGAAACAGGTAAACTGGGTTGAATTTAGTTGTACTTACATTGACGATAGATAACTATCCTAACGACTGTGAAAGCAATAAGTAAGAAGGAAGTTCGAGCAAAAAAGAAGGATCAACCGAAAGAATTTGTTAAATTTATGATAATCCATACCTCAAATGATATTCAGAAGAGATTAGGGAATTCATAAAAACTATGTTAATAAAAGTTTAAGATACAGTCAGTGGAAGGATAGCGGAAATGCCTATGAGATCAAAAATACTAACTGCAATCTCGTATATGTAAGTGAGATATTGCAACGACCGAACATAAGGTGTAGGGACACGAACTATACTTGAAGCATATTTCCCAAGGAACTTGAAAACAGAACAGTGTTATTATTACATTTAAAAAATGAGATAAATAGTTGACTGAAAAATTCTTCCCGGGAGATGTTAAGTGGTCAGAAGTAATCTATAGGAAGCCCTAGATCTCAGTATTTTGTTATTTGGCACTCGCTGACAAAGTGTAACTGTAATCTTGAGGGAACTGGTGCTCCCTGGTAGATTCGAAGTGCACATATATATATGTATATGAGTAAACCCGAACAACCCAAATAGATGAAATGAAGTACATTCAGCTGCATCATAGCAACTAATGATTAATAAGTGAATGTAGATTTAATCTACTACTTCTGTTTGATTTCATGTTATGTGGAAAACAGAGGTGCACGCGCATTCGTTTTAATCACCTAGATATATATTAAAAAACCAGTCTATTTAATATTGGGATATGAACATACATTTACTTATTAATTTTCATTCCAATTACTCTCCGAAAAGTTTCATTTGTGACTATCAATTAGACTAGCCAATTTTATTCCGACCATAAATCAAGGTGATATATTTGACCAATGGTTTTTTCACGCCATATTTGGACACTTCTATATACATTTTCTAGCATATCACAATGTCACATTTTAAACTAAATAATTCGACCACACTGTCGAGAAAAACGTTGGAGTTATCCTTAATTTTAGTCGCAAATACGATTTCCTTATTATTACTACTTATAATGTTCGGACAAAAAATTTGTTTCATAATACATTATTAAATATCATATGTTTTATCATTTATATTGGGTCACGTTTTTCAATCATCTGATCAGCACGAAGAACAAGACAGAACAACGTACATCCATTTCATCTCAAGGACTGTCATCAGCTGTTTGCAAACTGATAGTCAGAACTAAATAGTATAACGAATATCAAAGTGTTATTATGGAATGGGTGAGAAGTTTCCCTGATACTACTGAATTGAATTCCGTAACCAATGACAATGAAATTCCTATTTCCTTATGTTGTTCATGGTGAAAAGATGATTAGGTGGTTGTTCTCTGAAAACATAACGATTACTTAGAGATGCTGTCGCACAGAAAAAAAATTGATTCTTGTATTGATAATCGTGATAGTAACATCGCAAGAGCTGAAAATAGCACATGTTTATCAAGTTAAAACCAAAATTTTCAAGGTAAAATATACATTCACTCCTTACTTAGAAATCATGTAACGGTAGATGACTGTATTCTTCCAACTTAATGTCATTTTAAATGCAACTATGATCTGTCCCTATCAATGGTATTGTAGATATATTTTCTTTTCTAAGTGTAGTATTCTTTTTATTTGAATCATCTGGTTCCATTGAACCATTGCGTATAATTGGAATATTCCTTGGTTCTGATTGACGCTCATAAGCTTTTGATTTTTCATGAACGACTGACGAGTGATTACTGTTGATAGTGTTGAGGTCTGACTGTTGTGTTGGACTAAACACTACCGATCCTGTGTAAACTAATCCAGGTATTGGCGATAGGTCGTTCGTTGGAGACAATTTCTGTTTTATTGTTTTAGCTAAAGGCTTTATGGATTCTCTGTGTGGCTTGACAAAAGTGTTCTGGCACGCTTCTCGATGTTCTTCTAATTGACAGCGTCCACTTACTGGACTAAACTTAGGTCCGACTTTTTTATGGCTTTCATGTTCTTGGTAACACTCGTGATAACGTAATTTGTTCGAAAATGCAGAGTCATCTAACTTCATCGAATTTTCACGACGGTAATCTGATACTTTGGATGGTCGAAAACTTCCTACAGCATAACCATTGTGTTTCTCATTAGGTCTACAAAGTAAATCAGGTGAAGGAAGAGGTGTATGGATTGATGCATTGGGTGTAGGTAAGTTACCTTTTTCTGTCCAACTACACTGAATGGCTTCTTTTTCCGTGGACTTATTCATTTCCTGAAGTTGATCATGTGCCATAATCTGCGACTCACTTGGAATTTTCTTTTTGAAAAATGAAATCTTTTTACCGGAAGACTGCAAAGGTAAACATATTATATGGATAAAAGATTATGTAGTTATTCAAGCTGTCAAAAATATTAGTCATATCTACGAAATAGGAGATTCAGCAACGAAGTATCAATATAACTCCTTTAACAATTTTTTTCCATTGACTCAGCATATTGTGTATACCTTGTGCCTGCAACTGATAGTACTGGGGTATGAGGTCAGATGTGTTATAAATATTAAACTTTATTATTGTCTATTGAACTCATAATATTATCATTCATACGATCAGAATATTATAAGAAAAATACAACAGAAAATAAATGGCTATAATTTAATTATTACAAATTTTGTTGAGATTACGAACTGATTTAAGTTAGGCAACTGTTGAAAAGCTGGATTTGTGAATGGTCACTTCCTCGAAGTATGGGACTTCTCAGAAGTGGAAACCCACGACCCGCAACTAGAAATCAAACTCAGGGCCTGCGGTCTCATTTGATATTTATAAACTGTAATTGTAATTGGTGAATTCATAATTACCATCTAAATGTTTGTTTTGAAATTGAGGCTTTTTGATCTTTAACTTGTTATCGTCGCGATGTTCTCTTCTGTTAGCATTAAAACTATGAAACAATTGAATGTGAACAGCTATAAGCTAGCTGAGAGAGGTTTTAAACTTGCTAACTTCAATTAACAAGACACACATAAAACTACGACTAGTCCGACTCTATTTTTACTGTTTATATTTATTCAGCTTAGTGCTACCTTTATTTGTGTCGAGAAGTTTAACTCGTAAATCAACTCATGTGATGTTTATAGATTATATCACTTCTTTTTCTGAAAGGATTTAATCAGAGACCATGGAATTGGTTACATAAGAGCATTTGAATTTATGAGTACATGCTGAAGTGTTCATTTCGAGCTTATAATAAGTGATTACCAATGTAGACTACTTTTCCTGAGTTCTAACTACTAATCTCATCCAAATATCAAGTACAAAACACAAAATGACTAGACATCAATAAATCATCGTAAAATATATAAATTTATTATGACTACCAGTTGTCGAAAAATCACATAGTCGTCAATAGTTTTATAACGAGGCAGAGTAAGATTATCATGGTTATCATGTCTAATTTTTATGACTCACTGATCGACAATTAATTTTAAAAAATAACTGTCTAACCAAATTATATTAAGTTACAATCACTTACTGATCGATATTTTGTGAGGTCAACAGGACTGAAATTTCGATTTCGTGAAAAACTCTTCAAATCTTTTGGCCTCGGTGGTTTCAAAGAGCCTTCATTTTCGAAGTTTTGTACAGATCTGTTTTGATGAATATACGAATAGGTATTACAGTTATTATTACTATTAGTAATGGTAGTAGTAGTAGTAGCAACAGTATCATCATTATTGTTTATACCTTTTTGAACAAATGGTGTATCGGTTAAATTCTCGTTTGTAAAGTAATATTCGCCTCGGTGTGTATGCTGACAATTGATATTATTACCATTATTCATTCCATTAAATTTTCGTTTTACAATTATAGGCGGTTTCTCATCATTTTTTAAATCATGCTCCAAATGTCTTGAATAAATGGATGAATCATTGTCATGATAACCGTTTGTAAACGGTAAACGAAAAAATAAATTCATTGACTTATTATTGATGGTCTTATTATTACTAATACTGTTAGTGTTGCTACTATTATTGTTATTTCGGTTATATTGTTCTAGCAAATCCCGTTTTGTAGGGGACTCATGGAATTCACAACAACTGCAATGTTCACGTTTGTAATTTTCTGAATAATCTAAACCGACTGAGTTTGTACTTTGACTGTTACCATTGTGATATTCTTTTTTTACAGATAGTCGCCTCCTCGAAGACTTAGTAAAGTTTTTAGGTTTTGGTTTACGAGGTATAGATCGATGAATAATGCTACTGGGCTCTAAACTACCACTTCGATGATTGCGTCCACTTTTATGCCCTATTACAACAGATGTATAACTGGGTATATGAAAGTGATGTGGACAATCGAACACTGGTTGAACATCTAAGGAAGAAGTAGAGAATGAGTAAGAGGATGCGGATGATAGGCAAGGACTACCTGTTGGTGATGTATTCATAGAATTGCTCACATCATTATGTGAATGGTAATCTATTTGTTCACAATAACAACAGGATGGGTAATTACTACGATTTACGCTGATTGGTATGTTTGACGCGATAATATGATGTGACTTGCGGTTCAATGATTTGATATGCTTCCGTTGATATTCTTGAATATTACTTGAGGCACTTTCACTGGGAACTACACCTTTACTGGCATCTCCAAAACAAACAGAAGTATAATGATGTTCAGATGGCTTAGCATTAATAATTTTGGAAAACGGTTCAAAGGAGTGAGCTTTCTGTTTTATACGTCTATATCCAGAAGGATTTGATACATCTATCAGACTTAAATCCTTGGTTTCTGTTCGAGATGAGTTAGGTTTGGTGGTTTTAAGGTGTTCAACAGATTTATGACAGCTACAATTGCAATATTTAATGCGTTTTTTACCGCAAGGAGTAATAACAGTTGAAAACATGTCGTAATATTGCACATCTTTTCTGTGGTTTCTTTTAAATTTTGTTCCTCCTTCTAAGTAGCATAATCGACGCCATGGTGAAGAATGTTGTACCTCGTTCCTTGCGTTGAAGGATGTTTTGCCAACTGAATGTTTTCGTAATGAAACTCTTTGAATTGTATCGATACATCCTAAATCTGAATAAGGTGAAGATGAAGATAGCGTGGAAGACGATTCTGAATAAGTTGATGGTGAAGGAGATGTAGATTCACCTGAGTGGGTCAATGTCGTTAACGATTCTGGAGGAGTATTACAAGATGAAATCACATTTTTGCTCGATGTCCTTTGTGGTTGAGAATCATGTGATATGCAGTGATTACCATCATGATGTTCATGTGTAGATCTGCACAGTTGATCTGGTAACTGTAGGGGAAAAAGTGATAACTAAAGGGTCAAGAATCCAAAATAGACAAATTCAATAAAAAAATAACCTTTAAACATTGATAACATCCAAGGTTTCAATCATTTTCAAATGGAGTTAAAATTAAGTGTTTGATATCAACAGTTCAAAACAGTTATACAAAATACCTTTCTGCTTCGAATTCTTCTGATTGTACACTAAATATAGTTGAATTCTTTCTGTACTACATATTTTAACAAAAACCACGAGTATTTAGTATTAGCAGGTCATACACGGTTGTATTTTGTTGCTAAGATAAGTAATGTATTCGTTAAATAAGAAATGAAAGATAAGACCATTTTTCAGACACTGTTTAAAAACAAACAATTAAAAATGTTTTCAAATACATATGGAAAAAATATGGGGTGGCGTTCGATTTTAATAAACAGGTATCCTAAGGTAAATAACCCCACATGTTGCTGGTTTGAAATATTCTTCAGAAGATTTGTCTTAAAAACGTTTCATTACTGTAACTGAAATTAAATAAAACCTTGATTTTGGTGTATTTTTGTAGCCATTTAACTATTTATGGTCATGATTGCCTTCTGTACTTTAAACAAAAAAGAAGTTTATGGAGATGTGGTATTATAGCTTTTAACGTTGCGGAAGTAGATATTATTATAGTGGTACTGGAATAATGGACTGAGTTAAGTTAGACAACCATTTAAAACTTGGGAGCACTGTGTATTCGTTTCTGTTGGGTATGCAGTGAGAATCTAGGAACCTGCAAACTGGGATCAAGTATTGTGCATTACGTCACGTCCGCAAACGCATAACCTCTAGACAACTGAGCCATCATCCAATAGTCCGCAAGTCTAATTTTAGTCATTTTATGATATCACATGACACTCTTCCATTATTTTTGGTGGATACCCTTCTCACACTTAACACGGTTGTATTCCGCTAGTCACGACTCCTCACTAGAACACCTAAAATTTACTCTGGAAGCTAGTCACTAGTGAGCACATGATAACTGTCAGTATTAAGTTATGGAGAGTGTTAGGTTTTATCGAAATCATGAACCGATCTAGGCAACCATTAAAAATCTGGAAGCAATGAACGGTCTTGTTGTTCTAGCATTGGTTGTAAACTCTCATGTTGAGGAGTTATGTACTAGAAACGGTCGTTTAATCCTTCAAATTTTTCAATGCTTGTCTAACTTAAGTCCGTTCATCATTTTGAAAAAAGTTAACAAAATCCACAATCTCATGCTGTCGATGATTACTTATGTTGGTTTGTTTGATAAAACGTTTGGTGGGTTAGGAAACATTACAAACTATTATGCTGTACTACCATCAACACTAGCATTTGAATGGAAAGAGTTTATCAAGTAACCTTTGATATAATTAGATATTCTTTACGATCAGTAAACATATGAACCTTAAATATCTACACATATAATTATTCAAGGATAATGTAGGCATTTTGCCTATCGTTTAATTAACTGAAGAGATATGTTTCTAGGTATTTTTTATCCAATTTTGTGAATTGTTGACCAACGGTAAGTATGATTCACACAAGACTATTTACTACCTGTAACAGAGCAAGTATAATCCTCAGTGGTTCACTCTATATGACTTTAAGACTAAGACACATGGACTTTAAACGTGACGAAAATGCATCGGTTTGTATTACTTAATCGAAAACAGTCGAAGAGTTGTTTATGTCTAGTAGGGCAACTAATTTACTGATTATGATATTATAGGTAGTTTTTCTGGTAGAAATGACAAATCTATTGGAGAGGTTGTACACTTTCACTATAAAAAAAATAACTGAGACATGTGTTATGCCTAATAAGTCACCAGTGGTCTCGATGCTATATACCAGTTAGGGTCAAAGTGAACTAGAAAAAGAGAAATGAGTACCAAATCGACAGGTGATTTCCATCAATAAAATAATTGAATATTGATTTGTTTTGTGTTTGAACGTACAGAATTCCTAGTTATTATTCACAATATGCCTGTACCCTATGTTTGCAGATTTTATCCAGTATAGCTCAAAATTAGTCAAAATGATTGAGATACGTCCATTTTTAATCTTTTAAATTTCGAAAATATCGTGTTCCATAATTTTTTACTTTTTTCTATCTGTATTCATAAGGCTTGGTTTTCTACTCATTTTTCTCTTCCTGGTAACTTCCTGTCTCACTATTCCAATGTTAGATATATCAACCTGTGCTTATTTAAAATTTACGCCATGTCTTACATTCTCCAGTTTTGTCTTCCTACTAACAAAAAACCTATTAGTAGGGAGGTGAATATTCAAAAATGAATTCCGTAGTCATACAATTGTCTCCAAAAGAAATAAAAGCAAAACAGAACTTGGATTGCAAGATAAGAACTAAAAACTTCCTGAACATGGTCTTCACTGTCTATAGAAATATATACTAATTGAGAAAACATGAAATTTAGAACTTTTTTAGCGTGTATCATAAAAATTTCTCAGAAAACTATGGCTTCTCTTTACAAATCTAGAGTGTAAGTAATGTAACCAAAAAGTTTGAAAATAACCTACATAATTTTTATTGTTCTTTTCATAAGAAATCGCTTCGAGATTTTCATACTCTCCGATAACATGACGTCTTTGTGAACTTATAGAGTTAAGATGATTACACTGAACTTTAAAACGTGGTTTATTTAAACATTCTTTAATTGAAAATAAAGTTCCCTTTTGTGTCATGCATAAATCAGGAGGTTGACCACAAGTATTCAATTTATCTACGTCTGTACAAGTTGAATCCTCCAGTGGACAAACTTCTGTATTGGAGTTGTTATCTTTATGATCATCAAGGTGATTTTCTTCTGTTATTAACCTTTGTTCTTGATCCCAAGATTTATTAGATGAATGACTTGTTATAGATTCTTCACCAGGTTGGCTATCAGGATTTGTTAGATCTACTGATAAACCCATAGTTGCTTCTTCACTTCCTATACTACAATTTGTAAGTATAAGATTACCAGTGGAATAGTTACCACCACTGCTTGTACGCATTTCAAAACTTGACAGTACACGAAATGTTGCATTCGAGTCAATATCTGTCGAACTTGCTAAACTTAGCTAAATAAATAATATATTAAAAATGGGGTGGTAGCAAGGAGAATTGTAATGATTACAATATTAGTATAGAAAAATAGATCAAGATTAAACCAAACTAGAATTAAATGTAAGCACTTTGATCTTAACTGGTTTATGTTGAACAAGCCATTAGACCAAAATTAACTACTCATTTTTCTAAATCTATTATATTAAAAATAACCTGAAAAAATCAATCCTAATTCTAGACCTTTTAGATGGCGATAGTGATATTGATTTGACACAAAAGGCCAGAGTTCACTTAAAAACTTTACCTTCATTTCTGAATCCAATACTCGTTTTAGTTATAAATTGAGCCACTAAATTAATGTACATGTCCTCTTTCCTTCTACTTTCTCATAAATCGAATTTCATCTACTTGGGTTTAGTTTCTTTTTGCACATGAAAAGTTTATTTAAATAATCTTCGATCAGGAGTTTGATACAGTTTTTAATTATATTACTATTACTTTTATCCTAATTTAACCAAATTTATTATTTTGCAAATTTATTTGACTTACTGCCTGACTCGAGTAGTCATTATATTACCGATCTTTCTGACATTTAAAAGCACTAACAAACGTCTGTTGTTTGCATTTGTAATGGCTTCGTAATTTTGCGATTCCCGAAAAGTGAAATATTTACTCTTGGGTTTTTTAACAAATCTTTTTTGTGGATGTAGCGATCTTTCTATGATTTAATTATATAGAATGTCTTCAACAGGTGCTAACAAATATTTGTAGATTATGAAGACAAACGAAAGTATCCGCAACCAAACAGTAATTTGGTGATGGTTAATGGCTAGCTTCGAGGTGAATTTATGTAGTTTTAGTGAGAATTTATGATTGCTGGAGTTTATTCATGTCAGGAGTGAGATAGATGCCCATCTGTACCATTGGATAGTTATTGCCTAATACTATAAATTAACTGAAACTATTGGATTTCGATTCAGTGGTTTAAATGTAATTCGTTCAACTCAACAGTTGAATTATTTGGATTTCATAGAAGGTGGGGTCGTGGTTATAGGTATAAGTCATATATGTAATATTGCACATCGTATTTCTGAACGGCGAAATATATAATTTTATAAATTGACAATGGATCCTATTGTTGAGTAAGGATTCAAGTATGGCACAGTAATGTCTGTAATTATGATATACTACTTTGGAGCTATTCAACGAGTTTCCAGTAGTTTAGCCAAATAAAAAGTAGTATTATTTATAACAGACATAATCTTTCTGCCTTTTAGATAACTATTAATCATTTGTAACAGCAATAAATTATTAAAACACATACCGGTCTATCATTTGTGTGACGTCTATCGTTTCTAAATGCGGCTGCATTTACATAATCAGGTGAATCGATTGACTGAATGTCAATATTACGATTACATCGAACTTTTAGTCTCGAGGCTGTTTGGTTGCTATGCGATACTTCAGATGGATTGCGCACTGAATTAGAAGAAATATGATTTGTTTCGTGACTCTTTTTTGAAGTTTGCCTGGACCCATCAAACTGTTTTTTAGAAGTTTTGTATCTGTATAAAAGTGTAACACATTATAAAATATTAGTACATAGCAATTATATTTTGCTTGAAGCAAATAAGTTCACTGAGTAACTTTCGTTAAAATTAAAGTATCGAATTTCTGCTTATTTATAAGTAATACAATAAGGGTGTGAAGAAACAATTTTATTTTGCTTTGTATAACTCTTAAAAACAGAGCGATATTACTCTTTGATAACTTCATATGTACATATAGACATTGTTACGACATTGTGTAAGATTGCCTTTTAATGCTTCCTTGTAATTGACACTTTTTCTGACGGGTGTTAATATTCCCAAACTAGACAACATCGTTAGTGTGGATTTGAAGACGGTGACATTTTTCATTTGGTTATTCTATTTCCTAACACGCCTGAAGCCTCTTCTCGGTTTACTGTCAGTCCCTAGCTTGAGTAAAACAGAATTGTTAATTAAATGTTAGTAAACCTACCCCAAAATAAGGCAGGAAAAGACTACATAAATGTATTCTAGTGCCACGCTCACACTAACAGTGGTAGTGAAAATCATAAAGATCAACTTTATGAGAGGCTGGAGTCCGTCGTAGAGAAATGCCTAAGAAAATACCTGGTTGTCCTGATGGAGGACTTAAACGTCAAGGTAGGGATAGATAAAACAAGGTATGAATACGTCATGAGGTGATATGAACTGAGATAAAGGAATGAGAACGGTGAGAGATCGGTAGATCTGTTTAATTTTAACACCATGGTCACAGAAAACTTGGCATTCCCTGGTAAACGAATACACAAAGCTACATGGTTTTCACCCGATCCATCACGTATGCTTGAATCGGAAATTCGGATGGTTCATAGAAAGTATAAGAACAAAGAGTGGAGCTGATATAACTTCAGATTATCACCTGGTGGTCGCCAGGGTAAAACTGAAGATAGGGAAAAGTATTGGACAATTGAAGAAGCAACGCTAAAATGTCTAGGTCATAACAATAGCTAGATAAAAGAATGGATCGCTACAAACAACCAGGATAATATTCAATAAAGGAAAACTAGGAAGAAAGCAGTTCACAACAATTAAACTAAAGTAAGGAAGGTCAGGGCACAGGCTGAGTAAAGGGAAGTAAATAAACGAGTGAAGAAGAGCATTAGAGCTGACAATTGGAAATATGTAGGTTTGGCAATTACAGAAGAAAAAGCTGCAAGAGAAGAAAATATGAGAACAAGAAACTTGTAGGGAAATAAAGAAGACCAAGCCAGCTAGTCAGTGGCAAAGAAGGAAAACCAACCATTTAGAATCGTAAGCAGTATAATAGGTGGGTAGAGCCCTTGAAAGAACCCCTGAACAAAATAGTAATTATAAACCTAAGGGACATCAAAGCAGCACACAAACCTCCTTATAAATGATATTCCATTAACAACATTTAAAGGAGTTAGTACTTTCATCAGACAAATCAGGAATGAGTAAAAAACTGGACCAATAAACACACCTCCTGAAGCACTCGAAATCATAATGGAAATTTGACATGAACAGTACACAAACATATTTCCACTTAGTAGCTATTGAAAATAAGTCTTTAAGCTGTTTCTTTCAAAATGGTAAAAAGTTTAATAGAAAAACCAAACCTGGATTTTTGTGGAGCCGGAGTATTTATCTGATCTTCCTGACCTTCCATATCTTCTGCTACAATTGACGAAGACAACACTTGTAACTCTTGACTTGCACTCAAATTAGGTGTACTAACACTATTTGTGTGTAAACACTGTTGCTGAAGTAAAGCTTGACGATATTCAGCAAGCAAACGATGAGCAAGTTCAGTTTCCTGATTCAATTTAAAATGAGAAAATCGAGATTGAACATGAAATTTGAAGGGAGGGAATATAAAATACAAAAGAAAGCTAGAAGTATATTAAGAAATGCTGTGGAGTATGTATAACATCCATAGATCAAATATTTTAAAAATCTGTACTTCACAGAGCAGATATTAATGAAGATTTGTAAATCTCTCCAACTTATGGGTTATATACTAGGTAACCTCTATGAAAAGGACTAACATATTTTAGTTTACAAAGTATGGGTCAGGCCACTCCTAGAATACTGTATGTTGATTCTGAGAAGTGTTAGCATTAAGATTAAACTTCGGTTGGAACCCGTCAGGCGGCGCTTTACACTCTATATTCCTGGATATGAATGCTCATTTGTTAAAGCGGAGATAGACTTATTCTAATCTTTTTCTTCAACATCCTAAATAAACTTTTACGTCTATTTATGCGATCCAGTACCAAGAACAGGATTCGAAACTTTATTAAAACTAATATTTTCTCATTTTAAATACACAGTCTACATAAATTATTTTGCTAAAAATTTTTGAAAGTTGAATAATTTTGCTACAATCTGTCCGTGAAACAAAATCCTTATCATAGATTTTTACACTACATCAACGATTACCTCTCGCGTGATACTGCCTTGGAAATGCTTACATCAGTGACAGTCTCACTATACTAATAAATTCATAGGGATACTGAACGTTTGATTACTTTTATTAATAGGTAAACTTATCAATCTTCCTTTCTTGCTGATATTTTTCTGTCCTTAATTAATTTGATTAGTTTAAGTGGAATCTATCCCAATCAGTATGTCATGAAACAATGTAGCTTATATATAAAGAAAGACCTATCACGTTACTTTTTGCTGATGTTGTGCTGTGCTATCTTTTTTGCTCTTTTCGTCGCCAGTAGTGATTATTGTAATTGCCCAATGTGACAATGGAATTACTCTTTGAATCAATTTACAAAATGGTGTTCCAGTCATTCTACTAAGAAAATAATGGTTCCCAGCCGCTGCATCACATTGCGATAATACTTGTTACAAATAACCTCTCAAAATAATTTACGATCCACGTATTTTCAAACAATTTATCCTTATATCTTTGTTCTAAACATGTTACATATTTTAATGTATCAACGTCATTGTACCCACATACCGGTATCACTTTTGTAATTATATTCAGAATATGGTTTATTTATTGATATATTTTACCACTGACCTATTTCACAGGTAAACTTCATAACTAACTAAATCGATTGATAATGAACTACAGAAGTAACATTATCGGTTGTGTTTGTATATCTTAGTTATTAGTATCCAGGATTGAAATAATTAATCTCTGTTGGGATAGGGATTCTTGGGTGTTATCTGCTTTTACAAATTGACTATGTTATGTATGATAGTTTACAGAAGAACTGAGATCTTTCGTTTTGCCTCATTTCATACTTGTTGGCTAACAAGACGTAAAACAAAACTAATAGATTCAGTCCTGGGTGTAAACCACGTTAAGATTCGAACTCTAACAGTCTATGATAAATATAATAAAAATTGATCAAACTAGTAAACTTCATGACTCATTGGCTAAGTAGTGAACAATGTTTTGGCATTTGAAATGATGGATTCTGGGTTTGAGTCGTATATAAACATATGATTAACTTAAAGTGACGAATCTCCAATCTCCTTTTTCACTAAAACTCGCTATTCAGTATATTATCATGTAGTTAACAGTGATGGATATGAATTGTGAATAATTTATTTACAACACATTGAATTGATAAGCGTTTTCTTCGTCACTTTGATGTAAATAAGCTGAAGTTGCGTTATAACGGAAAAATATAGTAATGGAATTGATCTTTGGATGATATTCAAAATAATGATGGGCTAGACTGGATACTCAAAAGATACACTGATACAGTCTGAATCACGTTATAAACACACAAGCGATTCTCAACCAACCACTGAGAGCTCGGTTTTAGGCCTCATAATAATTTATTTCATATGAATACAAGCAATTCACACACAGAGAAGTCTACAGCGAAATTTATATTTTTGGTTCTTAATCAGAAGCATGTTCACACCACTGTCGTAAAATGTAGCGAAATTTTTGACAATCCTCTAACCATTATGTATAAATAGTAGTTTTTTATGTCAATAATTTCTAGATGGACTTTATATATATCTACGGTTAATATGCTTGTGTTATTTTAAGAAAAATACTTTGTTGTATCAATTAATAACCTTTTATTAGCGTGAGACAATAGTCAATAGTCCCAGTGATTTTAGTTCAGGTTTATTTTTCTCATCACACGTCAAAAACCTTTTCTTCACAATCCTCGTTAAAAATCCAAATATAACTACATTATTCTAGTCATTAAGAGTATACTTACCTTTAAATTAGTTAGACTCAATAATTGATGAATATCAGAGTTTGTAAGTAGATGCATGGTGCCAGATGATGGACGTGGTATACTACACTGATCTGATGAGCTAGATGTTGTTAATAACGTGTTGCTTGACGGTTTATTTTCGAGTTCTTGACTATTTTCCATAGTATCATGTACACAGTTTTCATCATCAACCACAGATTTACTTTTCAGTTGATTATTAGAAGACCAAGTATTAATTACTGATCTTCCTTCCCTATTATCGTTTGTTGGGCTACTTACTGATCCATTCACATCCACGTTAGTTTGTCGATCGTTATCACATTCATCTTGTTGACGTAATGAGTGATGTATTTCTCGAGAACTTCCATGATCGCATGATTGGTCAGATGCTTCCTTCCATAAGAGATTAGGTCGACTGACTGGTGTAGTTGGTGTCCTGGAAAAGTGTCTCTGGCACATATTATCATTCAAGGTATTTTTTATGATTTGTCGCTTTCCATCCATCTCTTCTCTAAATGTAGCTTCAGTAATTTTTGTAGGAGATATATCAAGATTAACGCGTGGACCGTGATTGAAATTTGAGTGTTGATATCCTGACACATTATACATAGGTCTATTAGAATGTAGTTCGGTAGGTGATGAGCAACAATTATCTGATACGGAATTAACAAACTTTCGTGGTGGAGTGACAGCCAAACGATTAGCTTCGTTTAGTGTAAGGGGACAGGGAAATAGCCGCCAGGATGAAGAGGAAGAAGTACGGAAGTTCCCCTGTTCTTGTTGTGTTGATTGATTTAACGGCCTCGTAAAATTCCTCGGTTGTAAGTTGGACAGAAAATTACTTTTCGGTTCAGAAACCAAATTAACTTTATTCACGTTAGACTTATTATACATCTCATTACCTTCAGGATGTTTTTTCTGATTGTTATTTGATTCTGGATTTGAATCGACATTGGGACATAATGTTAAAGGAACATTACTATCATGTAAATCACCTTTAACAACATTCATTTGTTTATTGCTGTTAATCTTAAATGATGGTCTTGTAGGACTGGGTGGTAGTAAATGAATTGTTGGTGTCAATATCTTAGTCTCGTTTGCAGATGTACTGTTTGAATCCTTTGTTGAAAATTTTAGTTTTTGTGAATTTGCATCATCCATACTAGATTGTTCCAAATTCACCAGAACAATAGTCCTGGAGTTATTCAAGCTAGAACTGACAGACCGTGAATAGGATTCACTAGCCGATCGTTCAAGACGTCCAGTTTTTGATGTCGACTGGTTATTAATATTTTGATGTGCTGTGGATGATACACGGTTAGACATAACGCCTAAGCACTTTTCCTTTTCAGATCTAGTAACGTGATTTTCATAGCACTAAAGGAATATAAGAACAATAGATGCATTCATTTTTTGTTGAAGAAATGTGCAAAGCTTCTTATCATATGTATTAATTACAGAATTGATAAGTACGTTGAACATTTACTTATTTTATGAAATAAAACAATTTGAACTAACCGACTGCTATGAGAAGCACAAAGATTTCATCAAAAATCTTTAGTTTTAAATTTGGGTAACTCTGTGAATTACTATTATTTTTCTCAATGGACTACTGTAATATAACATGTTAGTTTAGATTTGACAGGTAGGTTGTTGAAGTAAACTGTTGATTTTAATTTCCAGTGTTTAATGATGAAAATCAAATAATTTGTTAACGAAGACAGGTAAGTTTAGTGTAACATGATGTACTAGCCTATAGATTCAATGCTATTGAAGATACGCGTGCACTACAATTTGAGAAGTTAGTTCTAACTCAACTCGTAAACTTCTCTTATTACCTGTCTATATGTTCATAATCCCTATTAATACTTCAAAATTACATAATAAAGTTGCAATAAAATAGGACTGATATCTCAAAAATGTGCCACCATTGGGTGAGAGATACAACACAAAATGGGATAGTTCACATTTAATCTTCTCATTAAACTTTTATTTATTGATTTACTGCGAAACTTTCATTAAGAATTCTATTTATTACAGTTGGATTCCACATCATAATGAAAAATAATCATATTCTGATAATTAACCTACATTTCCAGATGTTTGATAAGGAAGAGGAGCTGAAATATTCATCGCAGTTCCTCGACTAGTAGAATTGCTTGCCCATCCAAACGGAATGCGATGTTTGGCAGATGAAAACCAACGTTGAAACTCCTGAAGAGGATTATTTGATGAACTTAACTGTGTACTTGATTTATGGATATGTGATGATAATCCATCAACTGTTCTTTTAGAATTATGACGGTTTTGTATATATCTAGTAGTTACAGCTTCGAAATCAGGCTTCTGAACATTGGCTTCCGGAGCTATTGAAGTTGAGGCTTGAAATCGTCTAGAAATAAATGAGTTCATAAGTTTTGCAATTTGAAATTCGTGAAATAAAACATACTAGGTAACCATTTTATTAATATCAAGAGTTGAATTTATTTTGTATATATTTTAAGACAAAGTTTCGAAAATACTCCCAGCAAAGAGTATACATAGAACAGCTATTATAAAAGGTAATATGTAAAATATTAATGATCACTTTGAAGATGTTAAATATAAAAATATGACTTTCATCTAATATTTTCTACTTTATCAACTTCGACGCCCTACAAGTTCCGGTTTACACAACCATTTTAATTAGTTTCCTGGAATAAAGTTCTCAAACCTAAGTTATATTTTTCATCATCTGCATATTTGATGTCAGTTTGCGATAAAAAACTGACTTCAGTTGGATAATTATCGGGACACCAGGGGACATGAGGGGATTGTTTCCACCAAGTCCAATACTTCATAACGGTACACATCCGTGACCTTGGAAGGAGTTGAACCTAGAACCTTTAAGTACGACGATGAGTGGGTTAATTTTAGACTAAAGATAAATTCGGTTAGCTGACGGAGATCAAAAAATATTGTAATACCAAAATACTTATAAAGTTTATACATCTACTTGATCTTCATATATCGATTGCTATCAGTCGGATTGTTTGACAATAGATGTAAACGATTTATACCTTCGATAGCTAATGAGGAGGAAAGTAATTGACAACCATTTATTTTATAACGAGTCCTTAGCTTACTATCGTGGATATAAACCTGAGTACAAATACTAATGAAACATTTGAAGAGCATAGTGAAAAAGCACCAATATTTGTTTCGAAAGTGAAAATAAGTGTTCAAACAAAATAAGAATTAGTTAAACAGAATTGGAAGTGACTTTTCTTACTTCAGAATCTCTGATTGACTTAGAGGGTTAAAACACACTCTCTTGTTAAATAAAGTGCTAATAAAATGCACTCTTTTAAATCTCTAACAAAATCCCTAAAAATATTTAAATTGTATTTTTGCCAGGAGAAATGTTGAAGGAGGATTGGTTACTTGTGTATAAAATTTATCCAGCTGCCTATAGTCGTGTACAAAGTAGATAATAATTTATTGTTGCATATAATATTCATACACAGTTGTTATAAGGAGAAAAAACAGGAAGGTCATAAGGAATAGCCAATTGTTTTAGACATAAATATACCGTCTGAATTTAGTGGTGATATGCTTTAGTGACTGAGGTTCTGAGGAATATTAATTAAAATTCAAAGATGTCAGTCAGGATATTACGCAACTGATGTCGCTAACGTATACTTGTTTTATCCAGACAAGAATAAATGAGTGATAACCGTTAGAAATTACTTATGGACTAATATTACACGTATATTCTTGTTGTATAATCATTAAGTACTTATATTATATGTATGTTCATATTCCCTTCATTATAAGCTTTAATTTGACCTATTGACTACTATCACACAATCTACTATTCTTGAGATATTCCCAGTTTTTTATTAACAGTTCCACACAATGACAGCCACTTTCGGCCTGATCTTGTATAGTTGTTATTTTCTATTTTATGGAGTGATTTTGTCTGATTTGTTTGTATACAAACCCAGTATGTTTGAAATATACGATTTGTATCGCGGAGGCTGTGATTGGCGTTCTGGGGTTAACAGTCAGAGCTAGCCGAAAAAGGACCAATAAGAACTCTGGGCTGCTAGTTATGGTGTATGAGTCATTAGTTGGTCGTATAAGTCAGCATATCTAAATTGACAATCGTATTTCGCGATAATCGTATAATTAAGAACATAATATTAATTATTAATTCTTGACCTTGGTTTGAAATAACTGCATCTTCATCTAGTCTTTTCTGTCATACATTTTCATTTGTTGAGCTTCCCATTAGAGATGATCAATGTGACCATTAGAACTAAGCTGCTAAAGTTCTGTTTGCTGTGATGATTAAGTTGGTAATAAGTATTATCTAGAACTTTTTTTGAAGATTAATTTCACTACCAAATACTAACAAACTTTAGTGAGAACAACTTAATTTCAAGAGTTTAGTAGGAGTAAATAAAACGTTTTGTTAAAGAATAGACAGTTTAACCAAATAAATTTTCTTCAGTCATACTTAGACTGAACGGTTATTACGATTAAATCACATAGATTTTAGAAATTACTTCATTTGAGACTGAGGTCTGTAATGTCGTTGGCTTAACCCGCTCAGTAATGGTAGAATTCCACCACTATTTGAATGAATTAATTCATGCCATAATTTTCGACCGCTTGGGAATGTAGGACCTGAACTTGAACTTAATCCACGTTTATTTGACTTTGATGGACTTTTAAAAGTAACGTTGTTAGCAGAAGTACATAGAGAGGCTGCGAAACCAAATGACGTTTTTCTAGCTTCGTTTGCTTCGAAATCAGCTTGCATGATAGAATTGCTTGAACTACTTGAAGTTGATGAACTGCATGATTGATGTTGTACAGCATGAACAAGATCAATTTTCTTAATACTGGGGGTACAACTTGAAGAGGAAGAGGAAAATGATGCTCTTGGGGAAACTAACACATGTTCAGAAGAGCTATCTGAGGAGGCTAGAGATGAAGGAGATGACTGTTCAGGACATACCTCTTTTTTACCTAATACAGCGTTCACTGCTGGTAAGTGAAGTGGACTTAGAGGTTCACAGTAGTTTGTATTCTCATGTCTGTTTGTCATCTCACTTGTAAGAGCTATGTTTGGTTTGATTTGTTCTTGATGATGACGTTTTGTTTGACGATGTTTATGTGAACGATGACTTCTAGTAATTTTATGTTCTTCAGTTATTTCACTTGTGTTATGTTGTTTATTTTGAACAAAAGAGGAATCTTCATGATTTTTCTGCGTTTCTTTATTGGTAAGAGGTGCTGAAGAAACACCAGTTATAGAAGACGGTGGATCATTGAAAGTGGTTTTCGATTCTTTCGATACCGCAGAAGTTATGTTTGCTCCTCCACTTTTGGAAAGGAACCATCCAGTTGGCTTTAAACATTCACGTCCAGGAAGACATGTCACACAGCCTTTGTTTAAGAGTTGGGAATCCAACGTTTCAGCACCACTTTTAAGACTCCAGTGACCAACAAGAGTTCCGGACTCACTATCTGCATTTTGTTCTTTAAAATCTGCGTTTGTAGTCGTTATTTTATTAACAAAAGTATTCTGGATGAAGTTTGAATTACATGAAACAATGCAAGTAGCTTCACTAGATCTTCTTGGAGAAGGATTAATCCTGAAAGTCTTGTTATCACTAGTCAGGGCTGTAGTGTTCGACTCATTTTTAAACGGATCCATTGATTTGCATGGATTAATTAATCCACCTATGTGTTGTGGATCAGCATTATTTGGTTGTGTTCTTTGCGATTCATCATTGACTGGTTCCATATCATACTTAGTGCATTGCTGACCTAGGAAGTAATGAATTTGGAAAATATTGACAAAACATTTAATTAAGCTTATATAAGAAAACATTTACAAACAAAATCCGTTACTGAATCTTCCAGAAATAACTTATCACACCACATTTCAAACGGCGCCTGATAAGATAACAAGATGTCAAGCAAAACCAAACCAAAATTTGAATGAGGTTTGGGAAATATTTATAACCTTCAAAGTGTGCTAAATAAGGGGAACTCATTTGAAACCAATAGAAGTTTCTGGATGCAAAAGGCAAGCTGGTAGTCAATAAACCTAAGAAAAAATATAATATAAACAACTATTGAACATTTTTAATTTACTAAGCAACAGTTTATCCAGTCGAATGGATTGTTTCAATTCTCTAAAAGTTGTTTCATTTGAGTAATTAGGTTGCAACCCATATAGTGATATTTTATACCTTGAAAGATTCCTTATTAAACCACCCGAGATTGGCAAGTAACTTCACAATTAAGTTTCTGTAATTTCTCATTGTATAGTTTATCATCACAACACAAAATAGACATGTTTTGTGTCATTAAAAGAGATAAAAAACAAAACATGAAATCAACTGCTTTTGGGAAATTTAAAAGTACTTATTAATTAGAAGCTCTTTATTAAGCTCAAGAAGAAAATAAATAACAATGTTAAGAAGAAATTCCTTAAGTGAATACTTAGATATTGGACATCCAAAGCGCAGCACCAAAAATAACACCAATACGATCATTTTATGATTGTTGGATTATGAGGACAAGGTATACGTCAATGATAAAATGTCAACGCTTTTACTTGAAACGTTTGACTTTAAGTTTCACTGGATGTTACTGAAAGATACGGTATTTGAATTAACCAGCATTAATTTAGAACGAGAGAGCATTAAGTATAGAATACTTACATCTTCTTGGTCCGAACTCAGAATACCAGTCTTTTGATGAACATGCTATAATTGAACCAGCGGGTCAGATTAATTCATAATTTACAGCATTAGTTAATTTGTCCCTATCATGCCCTTGCTTGTAATAAACTGAAAATTATCCAAGTAAGTTACAACTGTCTACCATATTTTTACTAGTTGAGCCTGTTAGAAAAGTCACTACATAGCACTCGATAGCTATTTAGACAATAAATGACTGTTAACTATGTTTTTTACTAATGGATAACACAAGTTAGTTAAAGTTGAAAGGTTCTGGCTGTTACACTTTGGAAAAAATAATTCAAATTTAGTACGTGTCCCACTACAAAAATTATTAGTCAACGAATATTTGCAAGTTGTAAAAATTAAACTGAAAAAAACGTTTCTTTTGGATTTTGGTTTTAGGCGTTTTTAGCTGTAAACAAACACCTCAAAGCTTGTAGCATGGTGAATATTCCAACTATATAATAGATTATAACTCTGACAACTTAAAATCGTAAATGGATTAGCACTTTTTTTTAACTCAGTTTATCAACAAAGTTGTTAATTAATAATAGTAATTATCAAAACTTTTTATTACTTGGTTGTTGAGAGGTCGATAACTCTGCAGCAAAATCATTTAATACCTAAGGATGAAAAATAGGATAATATTCATCTATCAAACGTTTTCACCTTGATCATGTAACAAAAATATAGCAAAATAAATTATGAATTGGTAATAGTAGACGATACATATAATATCAAGCTACTGTCCATTTCAATAATCAAATAATTTTCATCAAAAATATATAAAAGCTTAGAATTCAGAGAAGAAACTTCATTTTTATGGGATTTACTGTCAACCTGTACATTCCTTATCAAATCTAAACTGTCTGTAGTGTAAAAGGTGATAATGAAGTTAGTTTCTTTGAAAAGACAAGCTGGAAGCAGCTATCTTAATCGACAAAAGCATGAAAGATGTTCAAAATAAGACTTAATTTCATATATATATACTTCCATTTAGTTTTATCTAAAAGAAACAGCTTCTTCATTATCGCCTTCTGTTATCATGGATGGCTCATATCTGATAACAGTAAGTTAATAAAATCCTTTTTCTTTTCATTGACACCCAGAAGTCTGTTAGCTGGTCAGTTCATATTTACTTCCTGCAACCGAATGTTTTTCAGGGAATCGTCACCTCATACCTTATAAGAAGCTCTTTGGGAAATGAGATATTTGAGACAAATCCCCTTTCAGCCATAAATCCCAGGGTTAGATGATAAATGATGAATGAATGTGGAACGTCAAGTTTATCAAAGTTCTCATCCCAAACGACAAATGTATGGTCTTTACATTTTTGGTAAAAGACAAAGCTTTTATTAACATAATCAAGTTTGTCGTGCTCAAAAAAATAACCAGAATTGGGACGAACAGCAATCATATCGCAATTTTATCTTTTTATTCATTAACTTAGTTGATGAAACTAAATTGAACGTTCATGGTCTTCTCTTTTCTTTAAGAGCTACTGCACTAATGAATACAATAGTACTTTCTGAACATACCTAGATATTCTTATTTCGCCGATTACAAGGGGTTTATTAAACAAGTGCATCATCTTACAACGGATGACGTTTAAGTATATTTCTGAATCTACTTAACGCTCATTTAAAAATTTTCAAGTAACTTTTACACTTACCGGTGAACCAGAATAAGTACAGCGCAGTTCTGTACCTCTTAGTATATCTCTAGAACAAAAATAAAGGAAGAACTACTCAGTTGATGACTTTAGTTTCAAATGAAATTCAGGCAAAATAAAGGATAGATATCTAATAATCACCGGTCTTTAAACCAAAACTTTTAGTTGTTATGAATTATAATTTCAACCTAATGAAGTTTAGTAAACTAACCACAATCAATAGAGTTCAGTGTTAAGACTACTTTATGGCGAAAGGATTTCTGTAAGTACTGACTCAAAAATATCCTAGATGAATTCTTTCGTCTAACCTATATCTCACAGACAAATTACATTTTGGATGTGAAAGAAAAACAGATAAATGAAAACATCGATACCATTTGATAGTGGGACACCAAACTTAGGAAATATGGCCTACAATTAATTAATGTGATTGAGGAAAGAAAACGATTTCTACGGAATCGCGTCCGAATTTCAAAGGCAGATGATCAATTATTTCATCTAGAGCACCGAGTCTATTTTTGAGCAACAACAGTGAATTATCTTTCTTCTATCTGATAAAATATGCAACAAAGTTCCTCCTTTTTATTCTAACTTACCGGTTGCTTCTGCTACATAACAAAAATCCAGTATATAGAAGGATAAGACAGTTCTTGACAAGAGAGCTTTATATTCCTAGAAGTCAAAGATGTGAAACAAACAATGCTGTTTATATTTGTTGTAACTACAGCACTGGGAACACAAGACAACACAAAATACTAAAAGAGAAAGTAACTAGTTAGATAATAAAAAAGGTCAGTATGATAATACGAACTAAGTTACAGAAAACACACGTATTAGCTAAAACTACAATTTACTAAAAAAAAGGAAAAACTAGATAATCTGAGGTATTTACACCAGTCGGCTAACACTTAAGGTCATGATATTTGGCTACTGAGTGTAACTACCAATCACACCGCAATAAGCAGTGACTGCTGGACGATACTACCTCAAATTATTTGCTTACTAACCTTTCATTTTAAAAAAAGTGGTTCAAACAATTAAGTAACGTTATACTAGATGGAAACACTTACTTACAGAATCATACTGTAAATTTAAATATTTACGATATTTATACATGCATAGATAACTGGAAGTAACAACTTACGGAGGTTCCGAGATATGAACCGCGGGTTGTGGTGGGACCGATCTAAAATAAAAGTGAATTACATAGGTTTTCGCCTGGAAGATTATGCTCAAATTTCAGACGATTAGAATAAAATGTTATTGTTGAACCTGAATTAATGTTATTTCAGCAGTTCTATGAAGCTGTTGTTTGTTCAAAGTCCATAATAACTGGAAATTTGAAACAATGTAGGTTGGATCAATGATTTTACACTTGGCTCCAGACGTGAATGGTTTCTGTCCAACCCAGGATGTCACTGAGGTCACTAATGGATGAAGAGTTCCAAGTTTCAGAAAAGCTAATTTCTTATTCTCAATAGTTCTTCGTCCGAGATCAGTTGGTAATTAAAAATCAGATTCGAAGGAAAGTTAAACTTGGACCTAAGGTTGCGAATATCGTTTTCAATAAATGAAATTTATTAGGTTACCGTATGACAGAACTTTTTCAAAATGTCACTATATATCACGTAAGAAATCCAGGTTAACAGCCGTCAATGATGCATATACTTGTTAAAGCAAAATATAAAGATGTATACAAATTGTACTACAACATCCGATAAAGGCCGTATTTTTATTTTTATCGCTGGAAAATTCCCATTACATTAAAACACAATTATATGAACGAAGAATATCCTTTTCAATAATTTCTCTTCAGGTTCTACAATTATTAGACAGGGTACCCTGCCTTAAACTCGGTCAATTTTATATGAATTATTAATTTATGATTGT
The DNA here is from genome assembly GCA_944470415.2 of Schistosoma rodhaini. NCBI lineage: Eukaryota > Metazoa > Platyhelminthes > Trematoda > Strigeidida > Schistosomatidae > Schistosoma > Schistosoma rodhaini. The sequence goes on from OX104044.1 coordinate 58,132,401, forward strand.
AGAACCTGATGAGGAATTATTGAAAAGAATATTCTTCGTTCATATAATTGTGTTTTTATTTTTAGGATAATATGGAACTATTAATCGTCAATACTTTATATATTCGGACAACGTTCGTTTGTTTAATTCATCTGTTTCTTTCTCAAACTTTCGTTAAATACACTAGTTTAGTATTCAGTATTTCACCATCTTAGTACTGCTTTGATGTGGTCTTTTTCTTAAGTAATTAATAATTGATATCATGACGTTACTGGGACAGTAAAATATAATTAGGTAATTCGATCTGATCTCTTTAAGTAACCTTAATTTGCAAAAACGAGACATATTGCACAACCAAGAATAATAACAGTCAACTGGACTTCAGTTGATCAATGTCTTTTCATTCTAAACACAATCTACAAGATTATTTTCTTGAAAGTCTTGAGAGAAGATGTGAATCGCTGAGTTAATCAGGTCGGATGCAAAACGGGTCCACGCTTATAAAATAGCTAAGAGGTTGGACTTTGCTATGTATTGGATGACGTTGAAAATCTAGTGCTGATTTGTTATCATACGTGTAGCAGAATATGGGTTTTCTAAGCTGGATTTTTCACGAGGTCGTACGAACATACAGCACACTCTCCAGAGAGAGCTAAAACATCTCCTATGGATTTTTCAGCGGACAATAGTTCGAAATTAAAAAAATTTTCAAATATATTTGTAATAACACTGTAGTATGGTTTTGTTCTTAAAGCCCTACGTGATGTAGTAACTTAAATGATTACAGTTAAACTGAAAAGGATTAGTATTACATTATTCTATCTCTTCATACTGAAACATTTCCCAAATATAATTAAACCAATAAACATACTTTACATGTGTCCAATAATCAATATAGCTACTGTGCATCTGAATGCAAAACTGCCATAAATAACGCGCGCTTTCATAATCCTCCTATGATACATTGTGGAAAGTAAAAATATATTATATTTTCCTTCTAGATATAAATATTAATCGAGAATAGAAAAAGATATTCCAACTTCTAAAATTTACAAAATTTATGACTGAGTTTTTAGTGAAATATGATATCTTTTATACGTTATTCTACTGCATATTGGTGCTTTTTTATCAAGTTATGTATCAGTATTTCGGAAGTTCACCACTAAAAAAATAAGCATTGCAAATATTTCAGGAAAAAAATATTATGATAAAAATGTATACACAGCGATAAGAAGTGAGGATTTTACATTATGAAGGAATATCTACATTTAATTTTAATAAATGCTGTTATTTGATAAGAAAATCACAACAAAGTTTATGCATTTTTGAAACCAATCATTAGCTGTTCATCAAATTTACGTCATTCAATGTCATGATGAGAGACGTTGCTAGCAGTTTCTTGTATATATAGTGTTGTGTGAACTATATGAAGATTCTGAGATAGTTCTTGGTTTGAATTATTGCGATTTAAAACACTGATAAAAATTTATTACTGAATAATTTATAACCAGTTTAAATAAAGCTAGAACAACAAGTGAGACAGAATGATATGGATTCATTATTATTTTCTGTGCTTTCTCACCGGCTGCTTACAACCACATATGTATTGAAAGGTAACATCGAGGTATGATATAATGTGAAACCATGGTATTGATGACGAAAAAAATTAGGATGACAAATGTTATCGATAATAACTATATATATATATATATATATATATATATATATATATATATATATATATATATATACCTGCACAATAACAAGTTTGAGGTCATTTAAAGATAGAATTCAAAAGCATAAAGGAGTGGGTGATACAATAGTTAAATGAGGTTCAGAGACATAAAATAGATCGTGTGATAACTTTAGAGGTTGTAAAGGGTTTACATAAGACTACTTGTTGTTAATAAATTACAATTTATCAGTTTTAGTGAAGGTTCCACTAAGACGCCATATGTTCTACATGAACATGTACATGCAGTAATATTCTCCCTAAGGAAATAATAGTAGCAATTAACTTTCATTCTACATAATATTCATTTTCAAATAAAACGCAAACAAGTAATTCTTACAACGTTACAATTCTACAAAGTTTGGATAACACAAAAGATTAATTCAGTTAGTGATTGCTTATAGGGTGGTTAGGTATAATTTGTTTTGTCTCATGCAAATTCATTAATTAGTAAACAACATTTGGGCTACTGCTTCCATCTCACGTACTAACACTTCTATTTTGGTCTGTAATTCATTCATATCATCAGCTTACTTGAACCTTGTTCCAAGTTCAGACATTTAAAACATTCAAGAAAACATCATTTGATAAAGTTAGGATTAAGGTTTTGGTAGTTCCCATGGACTGCCGTCTACTAACAAGTATCAGAATGATATCTTACTATCAGTTAAATTAATGCGATTGCATAAAGTAAGCCATCTATATTACATGCTCTTAATGTGATGGGAATCACTGAAAATGTTAATAACACTTCGATAAATGATCACGATCGCATATTTTTTTAACTGCGTTTCAGAGACCAAAACGCCGCTTCAGTTAGAAATGTTTCTTTCTGTCAAACTCATTCTCTTAGTTGCGCATTTTCATTATATACTTTGAATGATCAAACCGTTATTGTAAATTTCTCATTGGGGAAATCACGTTCAATACTGTGAAAACAGTGTTCAGTAAACCTTAGTGGATCTAGTGGTTTTTAGTACTTATTATTCCCAGTAAGATCCAATAACCATAAAACTCTGGATAGATGCTTTAACCTGTTTAGGAACCCTTGCCAATGTGCCGCCACGGACACACAAGACACATAACCTAGGAACTTCGAGTCTTATGCCGGGTAGGTTACTATTAAATCAATGAGTTGATGTCCAATGGTTTACGTTTTCAACTTCGCTCGATCCGTCCTACCGTTACACGATGACATTATAAAGTTAGTCTTCCACCCAGCTACTAAATTCTGTGGAGTCATGGGTAGGTACTACTGGAGAGTCTCAAACTAGGACAAAATCGCTTACTGGTACCCCTAGATTTCCAGTGGTCCTGCAGTTTATGTCAAACCATGAATAAAAACATCTTCAAACTACAAAATCTTCTCCACAAAACACTTCCATAGTATCATCGTATTATATTATTACAATATATCATTGTTTGTATTACTTATTCTCCCGCTCTAGGTAACATCTTCACAAATGATTCTAATAGTTCTATTAGTGTCAACCATAAAAACCTTTAAAGGAACTTTGAATATACTTATGTTTTGTCAAGCTACAATCATACACTACTTGATAAATGGTAAACACATCTTGAATGTTATTAGTTATAATTCATTTTCTTATGTATACATGATAAAGAAGCAAATTATGTTCAATAATCGAAATTTAGTAACAAAGCACTGATGAACTTACAAATATGAAATGAACGGACTTTCCTCTTTTTAACAATTGAATGGTAAATGTCTTTCGAGCATACGTAAGGTCTTTAATATGTTCCCATCTGTAAAGTTAAATTGTACAATTTCCTTGTTTAGTTATTAAGTGGGCTTTTTATTATTTGAACATCAGTAAATAATTATAATAGCTGAAAAATTCCTATCACATTAAAACACAGATATATGAACGAAGAATATTCCTTTCAATAATTTCTCTTCAGGTTCTACAATTATATATCCAAACTAATAATCCTAAAAATTAACCAGGTTTAAGGCAAAATACATCATTTACATGCTATAATTTTAAATGATGTACTTTGTCTTAAACCAGGTTGGATTTTTTACTTTTAATTTGGATATAAAATTGTAGAACCTGAAGAGAAATTATTGAAAAGAATATTCTTCGTTTATATACCTGTGTTTTAAATAATTATAAGACTAATAAATAAAATACTCTGGTTGAATAACCAGTTAACCGATTAAAACAAAATTCTATTCTAACATATCACTCTACTAATTGCTAAGTGTTACATTTTAAAACAATACGAGAAAATAACGATAAAACGAAATAAATTCTCACGCTTAAATAAGGAACAAGAAAATCGATGACAGGAATAGTATATTTGGGTATGTTTTACCATGCGATTCTCAAAAAACTTAATTTTTCACTCTTTTTGGTTTCACCAAGACAGATCAGCAGTCAGAAACTTTATGGTGTCATAACTTGACGGTTAAACCTATGAGGGTTTTTCTATACCGTACTTTTAATGTTAACAGTCTATGTTATGTGCAGTGAAGACGAATACTTAACGCATATGTCGTTTCTGATGATCTACCTCCGAAACATTCGGAGATAATGTTTACTAATTTGTCACTAAAATACTAGGACTAAGGTTTTTAGCCCAAATCTATGTAATTTCCCTTACTTATAGAAAGGTCCAAACCACTGAAAAGATACTGTAAGATGTAGTTAGTAATCTTGAGAGATCTGATTTTGTTTACTACATAGCTGTTAAAAACCATATTTGATAAATTTCAGCTGCAAGTCGGCGTTACTTGACCAGATGAGAAACCATTAGTTAAGTGAGAGTGTATTTTCATATTTCTTTAGTAAATGACAGGGAAGATAATCGACATTACAACGATAATAAATGGCAAATAAATTTCGGTCATTACATCACTAATGATTTGGTGAAAGATAAAGAATTTGCACGTTTGTATTGTGATATATTTTGAATTATGGCATCGTGTGTCTTGAGTCACTGATTTCCAAATGTCCGAGGATTTAAGGGGTTTTTAGCTTCTGTAGATAGCTCAGAAAGATAATCAGTGATATATTTCAATATAGTACCTATATATGGGTACGTGCTTTCACACAAGCCATAATCTCGATCTTCAAAAGAGAGAGGTTCATGATAACTTTAATAGGCCTATTTATATTATTTTTAAAGTTAACGGATAGTCAACTAAATTTGTTAATTGTTTATATTTCTAACTCTAGTCACAACCTCGCTCATCGGATGAATAGATTATGCATGACCAGTCTTTTAAAAATACATTCCTATGCTGTATTTTTGACCCAAAACTATTTTTTGTTTAGCACTCTTACACTTTTTAGCCATTCACTTGCATTGATAATCTACAACTGGAAAAACTGAAGGATCCATAAAAATGACGTAAAGCTATACAAGAAATTAAGTAATGTACTTTCTAGCTCTGAATTATGCCTTGAAAAAGATCGGCTCAGGGAATCATCATATTACATTTAACAGCCGTTAAACGTCCGCTAAACAATCATGTATATGACTACAAAACATACATGTTTTGTACATATCTGAACTGAGGATTATAGTGTACATTTCAAAGAAAATAGTGATTTCTGTGAAGTAGATTTTAAATAAGAACTGATTTTAGCAATGTTTTCTTCTCACCATGAGATATATCACGTCCATTCATCGGTTTTATTAAGGTTAGACTTCTGACATACTTAGTGGATATAAAATTTCAATTATTTCTTGTCTATAAGTGAAAACCCTTAAATAGATACTGCCATTCTATTTAATACAATTTATTTATGATAAAGACCAGAAACAATTAAACGGATTATCCTACACTTTAATCAATACATACACTTATATTCAGCATAAACAGAAATCATGTCATTGGGATACTACAGAACCATATATTCTGGTCTAAGAATTGTGTTAGTGCACACACGCATATATAGACACGCTCACTAGTGTTTCATACAATAGAGATAGGTGTATACACCTTTAAACAGTATAGCTTTTGCATGCACAGGGTAGGAATGAATTATATGACCCATGTTTTATTGATTTTCAGTAAGTAGAAGAAAATTGAAAGCTGTTGATACATACAATAAAACAGATTTCTGTAATTTTCTATATTTGTTTTACAAATGATAGATTTTCGAAATCGTAACATTGAAAGTAGATATTACCTATAAAGCTGCAACTTTTATTGATATCGTTAACCGATCAATGTTAAACCACCACAACCCTTTACTGATATAAAGTTACAATTTGTCGAATACTACAATTTATCTAGTTATTTGGGAATCATATTTTTAGTGTGATAATAGAATTTAAAGGTAATTTGTATTGCAAACTATTGCACATCGAAGAACACTCTAGTTTGTCATTGTTTGCCAGTTGATGTCAGTTCGTGAAGAAAACTACCTTCAAATAATATGAAAGTTTTATCATACCATCTAAAATGTATGAATAAATTAATATTTACATTAGTTTCTAAAACTTAAAAATATTTCCGCAAAGTTTAGAAGATCCCTATATATTCGAAAGGAAATAGTCAATGAAGCAACAACTGAAGCCAAATAATACAGAATCTGGATCCACTTCATTTATCTACAACCAATCCACGGAAATTATGTGGGCCAGTTCAAATTATTTCTCAGTAAAATTCTGTCTTGAAATGAGATTTTGAGTAGAAATACGTAAACAGCGCTGAAAATATTTTTCATCTCTATTATCCATAGTCACCATTGTCGATAATGTAAAACAATCGTTCAGTAGAAATAGGATGGAAACTTATTGAACAGAAGAAGTGATGTACATAGAATGGACGTCATTCTCTTTCAGTTCCCATTCTTGCTTTATTCAAGTTCATGAAGGGAAACAACTATATGAGATACTAGTGATTAGATGAGAAGATTTTGTACTTCAAATAACAAAATTAGTTGGTGCAGCACTGCTTTTCTGAGAAATTACTGAAGTATTAAAAGATACTACGAACTTAAATGAAGTACACTCGCACCTCATTGTCCATATCCTGATTACTATACATATTCAAAAAGTCATTATAAATTTGATTCGCTATAATGAAATTTAATATCCAAAACAGTAGTTTATGAGCATGTAAACACCAGAACATACTGAAAATTCTTTGATTTTATTGTATCTCAACAATATGAAGTTTTAAATTTTCGTCATTCTCCAAAAGATGTGTGTTAAAAGTTAAAAAAACCTATCATGTAGTTGTGCGTGAATGGTATATAGCCTATGTTAGTAAACTTCAAATGATGTGTATTTGAAATGAGATCCCCCATATTAGCAATATTATAATTCATTACTATTCACATAAAGTACAGTCAAGATCCTAGTGACAAATGGTGGTTTTTGAGGATAATCAGTATTGTTGGTAACGAGTGAAATACATAGTTGGAACTGACACAGTATTATCATTTATCTGAAGTTAAAAGTAACAATTATTTAAATCAAACATGAAACATAGCTCCCCATCGTATTTTTGGGTTATTTACAGAGTAATCAATACGTAAAATATAACGACATTTAATTTCAACACATAAATGCACGGATTGGCAAAACATGGGCAGCATTTCTACAATTGAAGAACATATGGAACTCAAAACAACTGTCAACTAATTTCAAAGTGAGAATCTTCAATGCGAACGTCAAAATAGTCCTACTGTACGGAGCTGAAACGTGGAGAACCACTACATCTATCGTCAAGAAGGTACAAGTATTCATAAACAGTTGTCAAAATACCAACATTCACTGGCCGGATACTATCAGCAACAGCGTTTTAAGGGAGAGGACAAACCAGCTTCCAGCTGAAGAGGAAATTAGGAAAAGACGTTGGAAGTGGATCGGATATACATTAAGGAAATCACCAATGTGCATTACGACTCAATCCCTAACTTGGAATCCTGAAGGGAAGCGGAAAAGAGGAACGCCAAAACACATTATGCCGGGGAACAGAAGCAGACATTAAAAGGATGAATGTTAACTGGAAAGAACTGGAAAGGATTGCCCAGGACAGAGTTGGATGGAGAATGCTGGTGATCGGCCTATGCTCCTGGACGAGGGGTAACAGGCGTAAGTAAGTAAGTAAGTAAAGTACATATATGCACATAGTTGAATACTAAAAATTCTATCAAGGTATGAATGCCGATGGAAAACTACCGGAAATTCTATTTCACATCATTAATATGCCATAACATTATAGCACAAAAACTTCTTCCAAGTTGTACGCATGCATTTGATGTCGGTGACTTCCCTTAAACATTCTCTTCGTATTCATGCAACACTGATTTTTGATGCATAACTTACTTTAAGTTTGCGATTGTTTGTCTTTGAGGCTCAAATGTAGTAATATTAATACCATTACGTGAAACACCAAGTTCCGCAACTTCATTACTACATGTCTTGAAATTAAAAAATGTATACAATACAAATTCAAATATACGGAAACCTTACATTATAATGGAAGTTAAACTTCCGAACACCATACTTCATCATTCTCCAAAGTCCTATTACTTTAAGGCTGAGGATAACCACCCTTCTAAAGTGTTCAGTGAAAATGCGATATCTAGCGTTTCCAAGAATTATTCCGTTAATTTAGTGTATCGCTAGTATGTATAAGAGACAAAATTTCACTGAAAACTTCTTTTCAATCATCTTAAGTGTCTAAATGTATTTTTTGTGAACACACTACTGTAGCAATTCCAAATCGCCGGATTAAAAAAAGCAAAAAAATGAAATTCAGAGCTTACAATGAAACCTTTAGTGGAAATTATGCTCTTTTATGCACTATTCACACACTAAATGAACGGAAAAAACGCAAGATATAATACATGTATTGACAATTGAGATGCAGATGTGCTACAAACTCACATACACGCATCCTATTCCCGTTTTGATTTGTTTTGGATTTGGATCGCATCAAATCGACGTTAATTATTAATAATAAGCGAAGTGAATGAATGCTATCAAATTGTGTTTACTCTTACAACATGAAATCACCAAATAAATAGACTAATTTCGTTAGAGTTTGTAAATGAAGCTTGAAACAAGCCAATCAATTATTTTTTTATCCTTTATTTACTAAACGCTATCTGCAAAACGAACACATGAAACCTAATAACGTACAATCAAACAGTAAATAAAGCTGTAGTTTTTTTGATGAACAAGCACACGAACTATTGAACTGTAATCACATTCAATCATTATATACATAATACGTCTGTCACTTTCAGTGTAGCTGTATGTATTTAACGAGTACTTGGAATAATCATTTTCACCCTTCGAACAACTGAGTTTGTGAGTATTCGCATAGATATGCACTTAACGTTCCTTAGTGACACATTATGTGATGTGGGATCATTATTTCACTGAAGCCTAATGGAAGTAATATTTAAAGGTTTAAATGTAGTCAAAAAAGCAAATCTAACCAAATTAAAGCCGCACTTTCATGATGACTAAAAAAAAGGTTATTAATAAGTACATTCAAACTATATTCTTAATTTTTAATCTCTCACTCTATCATTTATCCTACTCTTATTCGGAATCCTTCGGTATTCGTCTCGTCGTATTCATTTTCTTTTAATTCAGTACTGCAACTTGAGCTAGCGCATATTTGTCCGGCAGAGTAAATATTTGGCCTAAAGCTAGTCTTAAGACAGCAACAGCAAAACAAACCATAAGGATTACTGAAATTTTTTATTTAACGAAATAAATTAGGGCATTGTCATTCGTATCATGATTATGAACGGCGACTATTACCCACAGGTTCTAATGATGAACTAAATATTACATTATGTAAGAAAAATGAGACGGTTCTGTATTCTATTATATTTTGGAGCGGGATCACAAACATCATTGCAACTGCTTAGCGAAACGTATGGTGTAACTCAAGTCGAATTAAACTTATGTTAATACTTTGGAAGCATACCATTCTTCTCAAGATCAGGATAGGTTTCTCACAACTTTTAAATGGACAACAGAGATAGTATGAATGAGTAGGAAGACTTAGCAAACAGAGTTAGCTTTAATGTAGATTACTTGGTTTTTGTTAATCTATGTATCAGTTCGAGTTTCATAAATATGCATAGATGTTTTGTTGAAAGGGATGTGCACGTCCTGGTAGTAAATTAACCGATGAGTTGTAATGTTTTTCAAAGACAAAATTTAGTTATAACACTTGAAGGTCCTTTTCAACAAATTTACACTTAAACATTTTCACCCATTAATTCAGCCACTACTTTATAAATCAAATGCATTTCCTGACTATGATGTCATTTTTATTACTTCTACCCGTTGTAGATGTGACACTGTCCTAAGTATGTGAAATGTATAAACGTTTTAATATTCACATAACACGACATACTTTTGTGCATTTAAAATTAGTTATTTAACGAAGATGTAGCTCAAATATTTATTTTAGTTCATCGAACTCTTTACTGTGAAGTACATTATATTGTAAACATTCTTAAAATGACTTAAAAATTGTGCTTTATCGATATATAATCCAAATCTTTACCACTACTAATGGGAAAAAGTGATAGTAAGCAGTTTTAAACTTACCATACCAGTAAATGTCCGAACACCATAAAGAGGATTATGTCTAATTTCATCTAGAAAATACCATATTGCATTGTCTTGAGAAACTCCTTGTAGATGAGAATAACCCCAAACTATATCGTCAACATATTCCGTTGTTGACAAATCAAAGGCACCAACTAGAGAACTCTACAACAAAAGTAGGTAAGTTAAGTTTTCATAACATGAGACAAATGATAAAGACAATATTCACCCTTTTCATTAGTTAGACGGAATAGTGATTTTTAGCTTTCACATGTAATTAATTTTATTATTTTTGTCATTCTCCATTGACCACAGCACCTTTTTAATATACTATCTGTAAAATCGCCAGATACCGATTTATAGAAGAATAATCGTTTTGTCCATTTACTTCGGTAACTTCATGCATTTCGTAGTCTGATTCCATCTTTAGGTATAATTATTGTGGTCACATCACATGCTAGAATGAATCACAATCGACTGATTTAGCTTGCAATAGCTTAATAGTGGTGAATATATATATGGTATTTATCACAGACATGTTAAATGAACATAATTGCATATTCATTTTGGAATACGATATCTCACTGACCATGTGAGTGTCAAATGCAATAGTTAAATTCTGTTGGTTATCTTGTGCTTAGTTGTATGATCAATTCAGATGCCGTATTTTTAATCTTTGTGATATTCTTTTGTCTGATTGTCCGTCTATCTATCTGGCTGTTTATTATACTCCATTTTAATATACTGATCTAAAAGTACTTGAGACACGCCAACTAACTAGGACTCTGGGGAGTTTGTATTCATTTCAATACAATTCAGGTTAGACCAGTCTAGTACAGTCCTAGATTAACTTTACTACAGTGCAATTGCTTGATATTCTGTTCTCGGTGTTAATATAAATCTAATTCAGTCATAAGAAGTCTAAATATGGCGTTACTCCTATACTACTTTCATTTCAGTCAAGTTGTGTCCATTCATTCTAATTATATTTTAATTGTTTATTACTACTGTACATGCTAGTGAATTCAATCACTGAAAAATAAATTCAAGAACGTTTGTATTCCAGTTCCTCCTTAATTCGCTTGCCCCAGATCATTGATTATACAGATAACCGATATAAAAATGTTAAGTTCAGTAACAGGAGTGTCAGTCAGTTGTACATCTATAAAAATCGTAGTATTTTATAGTTATTGCTGCTCCAACAATCTGAATCACTTGAATAATGGATTTCATGGCGTTAAGAGATTAGCAGATAAATGTTTACACAATTATCAGTAATATATGTTCCTCAATGTTTATTTTTGAGAAATTGATCTGAATTAGTAGATTAATTTTCTCACTAAAAAAGTTAACACCTTTGAAAAAAATCAGAAAATATTCTTTAGTTTGCTAAATAAGTTAGTTAAAGTGGCTACGGTTACACTTAAGACGTGGTCATTAGAAATTGGAGTGAGTGATTTGAATTATCATAGGTATCTTGCCTAATTACTTTGTTGTTAACAGAACGGGTGGCTTTAGAAGGTGAGTCTTTTAAGACTAGGTACAACTGAACAGCGTTTTGCGTTAATAGTTAACACGCCGGAAGTAAAACAGTCATCTTCAATGGCAACGAATGGTGATCACATTTTACCATAAGTTGGTTTGGGTCCGGTTCGCAGGCTTTTCAACTCAATGGTCTAAAAATATTTTGTCAGTTTAAGAGCTTAAAGCTCTTGAGATATATTTCTAGGGGGTTTTGGCTGCTCACAATCAACGAATTTAGGTTCAAGACAAAGGAAATGTCCAATAATTCGCTATTTTCAGTAGATTTCAAAATTTCGCCATTTCATAATGAAAACCACGCCAAGATATCATTTTACTGGTTTTCTTGTAGCGAGTATAATGCGAAACATTAATTTGGGTACAAACTCCAAAACAAATAATTAAAATTACTCCCGTAATCAAGAGCATGATAAAACATTTTTAGATTGTTTATAATAGCTATAAAGCACATATATCAATAAATATAGTGAAGCAACGTACTTCCGAGTGTAAGTTTCTTTCTCTCCAGTTTGAAAGTGTAGTTTCAACGTCCACAAAATCCCCAAACTCAGCTGCAAATCGAAAGAAAGGCTAATGAACAATGTTAGATCACTAGTCTTCTGCAATTAAAAAACACTATGGTATCGCTACAGAAAGTTTGGAACGGAAGACAGCATGTTGAGCCTAAATAGCGATAGTGGAGCAAGTAAGTTCTAGTATTCAAACCAAATAGTTTTTGTAACCGTTTATTTCTTGAAGATCTCGTAAAAGTTTAGTTTATGTCAGTCTTGGAAATTCACATGCTAGTTCAATATAAGGTCTTCAATCTTTGCATGTACATATATTTGCAATTCTTACAATAAAATGTACCTTAACCTTAGTAAACATTCAAAATAAACAACATACAACCGTTAATTCATCAAACAGACATCAAGGCTTATATTGTGTTATCACCTTAATATAAGCGGAATTCTCAATCTCCTTTAAAATACACCAATCTTCGGCTAATTTATTGTCATAAAGTGATAAAATATAATACCATGTGAATCAGCCTTCTATCTGTAATAAAAATTACTTTACTGCGAAATAGATTAGAATAAATAGGAGTGGACTAGGAGCTAAAATAAATGGTACGCCAATTTAATATATTGTTTTTTTCAAAATGGACATTGTTTCAAGTGGTTGATTTCAATCATAAGGTAGCTAACTGATCCTTAATTCCCTTCCAAGAACATAATTAAATAATTAAAAGCGACCTTTCAGATCTTTCATGGTAACCTTCAAATAAATGTTTTGAATTAAAGATTCTTTCGGGAAACTTCTGAATTTATTTAACATAACACTTTATCAAAAAAGAATGCCACCTAAATTGATAGAAAAAATTATGACGTAGGTCTGTAGATTGTAACTAATCCTTAACTTCATTTATGAAGTGTGGTAAATCATGTTTCAAATGAATTAAAATGTCTAATCGATATGAATTGTTTATTTTTGACACCTTATATATCTTCTTAGGTCAAAGAATATACTTTAAAATATTTGAACAGCTTACGAGCTCAGCAGTTACTTTCCATGTTGAAATAATTGCTTAGAATATCTTACTTCTAATAGTAGCAACTGATTATGCTGTTAAAACATTCATTATTACTTGGCATGGTCACTCAAATAGGCAAGGGTTTTATATTCAATCTAAGACTATTAAATATCAAAGTTAAAAATGCATCGAAACAAAGTCAGTTGTATAAATACAAGCTAAGTGTAGAACAAAAGAGTAAACATCTGAATAAAAATGGTGCAGAGCAAATGAATGTAAGAGTACTCACAATTTATTAAGAACAAATGCGTTTAACTATATAATACATCTAGTTATATGGTACTGATTATAACGGTTTGTCACTCCGAAGAAAAGTTTACCTCAATCAACCTTATGACCAGACCATAAAGTTCTCATCTAGTATCTCACTCTAAGATATAACTATCCGTATCGACCGTTTTCGTCCTTTCCTATATCAACCACTGGTAGATTCACACTCACTGTGAGATGCAGTAAGGTTGAAAGGATTGGCATCAGTGTTGCGAAATCGACTGTATTAGGCTTTCTGCGTTCTTTTGGACGGTAGTTTCAAATACAGAGAATTCTACAACGCTTTTACTAAGGTATATTTAAAAGAGTGACTAAGTAAGCTTTCAACCTAATAAGATCTTTTAGTTACCATCTCGATCTTAGTGTGCCACCGGAACACGAAAACGGATTTTCTTGACTTATTGAAATATTAAGTTATTTTTTCGAATTCAGTAACAGTGTTAAGCTAGTTTCCTGATTAAAACTTGTATTTCAAGCCGATACTAAACCCACGGGTAGTCGGGAAACCTGGAAACTGAATTTGCAGTTAATCCATGTGTTCTTACCTTGAAGACTATATGCTTGAAGTTTTATTGCTAATTTCAACGTAACAGGAAGAAGACCCATTGCAACGTTCCTCCTGAGCTGAAGGTAAAACCAACGTCTTTTTAATAAAATTTAATGAGAAGCTCTCACCTTATCTGTGGATCAGGCACAAACTGTGGGTTATCAATAAAAAGCATGACAGTAAGAGTCAATGCATGTTGGCGGGCATATTTGTCCAGTTGCTTTTTAATCGACTTATTAAGAAACAAACACTTTTGTTCCCCTGTCCAGTCCTCATAAGTGAAACCAAAAAAGTAAATCTGCAGTTAAATTTATATCACAATGAATAAATGACATACATCTTCTATATCTAGTTTCTGAGCAACATATTCTAAAGCATCTCGACCAGTAGTACTTGAAGATACAGTATACTCAACGCATGTGTTGTCAAGTGTATATATTCTTATAACGTGCAGGTCTTTGGCTGCAACATTATATCTATGTGTGCGCTTAAAATTTAACTTCAAAGGCATCTGATGCTAAACGCGAATACGTATTACGGACGTCATAATGAGACTGGTGGTAAGAAATGACAATGAAATATTCAAACAAAGTTTTTAAAGTAAGTTAGGGAAACAGCGTACACAGGCTTACATTTAGTCCCCAAATATATAACTTAGCAAAGTGCAAGGCGGGTAATCACAAAACACTTTTTTCAACTTCAAAAATTTTTTATAGCGGAGAATTAGACGGGAAAACTGAGGAAAATTACCGAACAAAAGACAAAGTTTTGTGTCACTATTAAAGATGCGGTTCATGATAATAAAAAAAGTTGTCACTAAGCAATCACTGGTACTTTTTTGTTAACGTTTCTGTTTTACCAACATGCCCCAGAATTTAGTTTCCGTCCACCTATGACCATTCTTTTCTGAATCAGTAGGCTTTATTATTGCCTAGAATCACTTATACGACTAGGGTTTATCTTTCCCAAACACTAGGCTATTATTCACAAATACAGTATGATCTGCTCCCGAAAGTCCTGTCTTTCCTGGAATCGTCATTTCAAGGAAATGATGTCACATAAAGTAAACAACTTTCACCTAAACAAAGAAGCGACTACGTTGTCATTACATGCTATTTCAATGTTTCTATGGTCTATCTGACCCTTCAGATATTTATAAGTAATCCATGAAGGCTATTAACTATATGTCCTTCATAGGACGAGGAACCATCATATCAGAAACATGTAAAGCTTACGGAGTTCCATATTCATACAATTAAGCCATGTGTATCCTGGGCAGTTCAGAAGGAGCAAACTGCACAGGCAATCACATCTTTAGCTGCAACATTGGACGCTTGCTACAGCAAAAGATCAATGTCAGAACATCTCCACCAGCCTTTGTACAGCATACTCATCGGAACTATACAAGTGGATTCGGAATAAGTGTATCTTTATAACCCGTCTGGCTAGTAATGAGTGAGACAGTAGATTGACGAAAATAACTATCAATCATCAAAAGCGATTATATTCGAATACTAGCTACAGATCAAGGATGTACTCGTAGACTCCTATGCTCATTATGGGAGTGGGTCTCAGGCAACAACAGAGAAAGATGATAAACCGTATCCAATGTCAAACTTCTTCGATGCATTATTCAATCACAAAGCCAACTTTGATACAAAACTAACTCCGCAAGCTATGTCGCCAAAATAGTTACTTATAGTTGGGTACAACAAAGAAGACGTGCAGCATCGCAGATGAACAGAATCCTATGCAGATGCAAATGCACAGATCGGCAAAAGATGACCAGCATCCTTACAACGAAACAACATTTGAGACCAAAAAGCAACTGTTAACGAACGTCAAGGTAATACTTTTTAACACAAACGACAAGACGGTTCTATTGTGCGGAGCTGAAACCTAGTGAACTACCATAAACACTAACAAAATGTTACGGACTTTGATAAACAGCTTTCCTGATCCTTTCGGCGGGTATCATCAGCAACAAACTTCAATGACAGATAACAAACCGGCTTTCAAATGAAGAAGAAATTAGGAAAAGACACTGGAGGTGGGTAGGACACAACTTTCGAAGTTCCTCAAACTGCACCACGAGGAAAGCCTCGAGTATGCATCCTGACTACAATGGAAAACGTTCAAAGCCAAGGAACGCATTGCGTCGAAAATTAAAGAAATACATCAAAGGAATGCGTAGCACTTGAAAACAACTTGAAAATGTAGTCCGGGACGGAGTTGACTGAAGAATTCTAGTCGGTGACCTATGTTGTATGAAGTGTAACTGGGATTACTGGGTTGGCGAAATCCATCTCCACGTTTCATTATAGGAAAATGTTAAACATCCCTGGATGTATCCTTTCTTCATTACTAGAAAATTACTGTTTCACTGTATTTATTCCTGCTCCTATGGCTGTTTGTAGCTTTGCTTATTTATTTTCCTTTTCTGGTTGGCCTGCTCTAATGAACGCCGAATCGTTTTAAAATCGTTGGTAACATTTTTTCATGCTGGTTGCCTTATTTAACTGCTATACTTTGTCTGATACTTTGTGAGCTGATTACTTTTGTTCCAAAAGGTTGGTTTTGAGGCGTGCCTTCTGTTTGCCTGACGAGCGTCTGCTATCAGTTATATTTCTCACATAATTAATGTTTTCTAGTTGATTAGTCATCCGTGGGAGAATCCTATTTGACTTCCTTTTTTCTTTGGGTAAGATATTTTCCCTTGACTAATAAGAATACTTTCTAAATACTATCGATTGAGTTTGATTAAGTGTCCATAACAGCCGGAAAAAGTAAAATGCGGCACAATAATTTTTATATGTGCTTGCATTATTTCTTCAAGTTCCTTTTCCTGCTGTTTTGAACAACTCTCACATTATCATAAGGTAGTTACTGGGTATTACCGTCTTTTGAACTGTACAACTCGAAAAAATGCTATTTTAAGGCCATCAGCGACAAATATGCGTCAAATATGCAAAATTTGCATTCCATATCACCTCAAAATCAGCAAAATAGACGGTCATCAAAAAGTCACTGAACAAATTTGTTATACTTCTGTCTCCCGTTCCTCATGAGTTGACTCTAATCCAGTACTTTTCAGCCCACTCTACGTTACAAAAGTTGAACGAATGGGTTTCGGTTCATAAAACATAACCGACAATATATATGAACTGACTTCATTAATATGCACTAAGCTTTATATATGATTCTAAGGTCCATTCTCAAGGTTTTGTGTGTGAAAATCCCTCCATGCATACATTTGCAGCTTGCTCTTATTGGTTTCTTTAGTTATACATTTTGTTAGTTTTCTTGATGACGTGTGAGATGGTAATATTTTATTTGTTTTAGTTTTCTCACTTTTCTTTCGCCTTCATTGAGTTTCTATGTTTCTTCCGGACCTGTGTTTATGTTGTTTTAGTTTATACTTCGCCTCGGCTGCAGCCATATTGTCCCTCTTTTGATTGTGTTGCTTAAATTGACTGGGATCGCGCATTTTGATTGTGAATTGAAACACTTCTCCAGGATTGGAAACACTGTGTTATAAAGCAACAAACTATTTTTTTAATGGATTTTAATCTAATCTTTCCGGAAAGGATAGAATAACACTTATTTTTTGGTGTAGTCGATCGATTATCTAGCGAACAATTATTGGTTGAATAACTGAGCAGTAATGTTTATTTAGAACTGTAAGATCCAACCTAGGGTTGGGCTAAAGAATAACTACCAGGGCAATAGTGCGTGTCTAAACTACTCAGACAGTTATTATTCAGCCAAACCTTAGTTTGCATCTTACAATAATGAAAAATTAATTTCAAAATGATATCAAGGTAACAGTTTGTCATAAACATAGGACCATGGCACACTGCCGTTCGACTAAATCTAAAATACTTATAATTGTATGAGCATCATGAAGAAATTTCATTCGACTGGGCATGAACGTACTCGCCGCATGTTACACTTCCCTGGTGGGGGGAGGTTTTTTAGAAATGAGTGTACGCCTCAAGTATCTATTTGAAATTGGCGCTAAACTATCTACTCAGTTCCAGAACTATATGTCATACCAACATCTCTCTTTCAGGAGACTTTCATTAATAAATGCTATATTTTGTCATTAAACCATCTGTCGTACGCCAGGATTATGAATGACACGTGGGAATGTCTCATTTTATACTAGATTTAACATCACTAGTGGGTAGATGAGTGACATTTCACCTGTTATTTTGGGTGGTCTCAATACGTTTTTCTGAAGCAAAAGATGGTTTGTAAAATAACCCCCTAGTCCCTGGACAGTAACCTCTGCGCCTCAATTTTCTAGCTAGTAGTGCACATAGACTGATATGGTAAGAAAACAGAAAGTTGGTTGACAGTGCCATACTAATTTTATATAAAATAAGCATAAGGGTACATAGTGTACATTGTATTCGAATAGTCTTACGAAATTTTAATACAGATACCGACATGAACATTAACTAGCCTTCTAAATTATTGGCACTAATATCAACATTTCTACAATATTGACGTTTTTTCTATTTTCAAGCACAAAATGATTACACTGTCCATAATTTAAGTCATTATCCAAAGGTTATTATCATCCGGTCTAATGTGATTTTCTAAAATATTTATATACTCAATCATATTTGACTATTAGAATCCCACTTTGTTCAATTCCTAAATAATATTCACGTAGATTTTCAGCCTGAGGGTGTTGAGAATAAAGCAAAACACTTTGTAATTTCTACATGTATTCCCCGATCGGCTACTGCAGCCTTTTTTCTGATCTATTTTTCGGTGTATCAATACCAACAGGATTCGTATTAACCTTTTGGTAACCACCAGATAATGATTATCCCACTCTATTCGGTATAAAACCAATGTCACGTCGATTCTGGTGGGAGAGTAGTGTAATGTTACCGGTTTCTAACCACACAATCTTGAACGATGAACAAAAGATTATTGGGAAAATTTCCATTCATCATCTAACGCAGAAAGGTTAAAAATGGTTAACGCGTGAATAATTGTTCAGTATGGCATAGAATGGCTTTGCACGCGTGGTTATTCTGCGTGACTTATCTTTATTTACTTTAAATATGCTATATATTCCCAAACCAAATCTATTCCTCGCAAGTTCTAAACATTATGTTTCCGGTTTTCACGATACAACAAATCAGTGTGGACAATGATGTGACTTAAACGTAAAATCTTATTATTATTCACGAACATCATATAGGTACATAAGTGCTGTGAAATAACCATTTCGGGTTTCTTAAAAAATGCAATAATACACAATTTTCAATAATGTTAGCATTACATTTGCCATGTTTGAGAAAGGAAAGAAAAGGAAAATAAAATAATTATAATAGAATAGTAATAATAAATCAGGTTCTGTGTAATTGGCAAGAATTTTGAATTGGTTTTGAAGGGGTATAGGAAGAAACTAGGGAAATACAAATAAAAAGGACGCAGAATACGTAAATATCCTAACGCAGAAAAAGAATAAACAGTTATGTACGCATCGCAAAATGAGTAATAAAAATAAAATAAAACAAAATAAATTAATAAGTAAACAATTTATTATTGCGGTAATATATGACGTTAGAATAAGTGTTTGTGCAGTCTTAGTTTGGAATGTTGCTATGAAAGTCTCAATTAAGTGCAAAAGATAATCAATGTGTTTGAGATGTATATGCATAGTGAAAATAAAACGAGTCTGAGAAGTTAAATTCAGCGTAACACAAGTTATTTTCTTAATCAAAAACTTCGTAATCTTAAGAATAATATTTATTTCGAAGGAAAAAGAGAGAGAAATGGAATGAACACCTGGCGAAAGGGTCCAACCACAATAATAATAATAGTGTATTGAATATAGACTTCTGAGATAAACCAATAATTTTAAAAAAAATTAATGAATAAGGAAAATCAGGAAAAAAATAATAACAATAATAGTAACAATACTAATAAACCTTTAGTGCATTCGGATAAATACATGTAGATTCATGTAACAGTATACAGAGTGAAACCGGGTATTAGTATAAACATGTGTGCAATAATGATTTAGAATAATGCTATCATAGTCACAATTAATTGCAAAGGATAATCGAATACAAATTTCTATGTATTATATATATATATATGTTGTGAAGACAAAAAGAATCTGAGAATTTAATTTGTTTATGTGTAACATAAGGTTTTTTGTTTTTGGTTGTAGACTTTGGATGTTTAGGAATAGAATATGTTTGAAAGGACAAGAAGAGATGAAAAGAATATTTAATGTGTCGAGGGACCAATAATGATACTAACAACAGTAATGATTATAAATACGGACATAAGCAGGCTTCATATATTAAGATGAATAAAAAGAAAAGAAAAGAGAATAGACGCGAGAAGTTTCAAAAGTTTCACTCTGCTTTTCAGTCAATTAAATAGATGACGGACCTATCTTGTACAAATCATTGTTAACCACGTTGATATTCAATAGGTTACACAATACATTTTCGGTAAGAAAATCATCAAGAAGACTTCGGAACCGGGTTGTAGTTTTACTGAATCGGAGGTTCACTGGCAGTCTATTCCACAAGGTTGAGTAGCGAATAACGAAAAAATTCTGGCGTAAATTTGTGTGGGTCTTTGGAATCGCTAGAATATTTTCCTTAATGCCTAGATTGTGGGACGGTATCACAGAGTATGAAGGAGTGGATACCAAAGAGTAGGAAATACCGTTAATAAGCCGGTAGATAAAGATAAGGTCCAATATGATACGCCTGATCCATAGAGGTTCTAGTTTGAGTTCTTGACATCTTTGGTGATAGTCTTTGTTGTCAGAATACCTCAAAAACAGCTTTGGTGAACCTTCTTCGAACCCCTTCAATTTTAATCAGGTCATTATCCTTGCAATTACTGTAAACTAAAATACCATATTCCAGAAATGGTAAGATACATTTTCTGTATAATAATAATCTCGATTCGATATCACTGAAGTTTATCATTATGAATCCGATGAGCTTTCTAGCTTTGGATACTTGAGATGCGATGTGCTCAGAGAATTTCAAACTGTCGCTATACCTTAAACCCAAGTCACGAACAGTGTTGAGAGGTTTCAGTGTATTTTTGTGTATAGCCAGATTAATGTTAAGGCAGCGGCCAGTGTGAATAAATCTACTTTTCTCAACATTAAGTAGCTAATTCCACGAAATAGTGCATTCGTACAACTTGTTTATTTCTTCTTGGATTACCGCTGAAATATAGCTTTCTTTGGTGGGAAATGAGAATGAATAAACCACTTTTAGCTCATCGGCAAAAAGAAAAGGTTTGCCATATTGAAAGAGGGAACACACGTCATTGATAAAATGGAAAAATAGTAATGGACCAATGACACTTCCTTTATAACCCCACTAGTTACATTCACAGGTTTGGAGTAGCAAGATCCAAAGCGGACAATTTGGCTACGTTCTTCTAAAAGAGATTTGAGCCAAGATAAAAGGGGATTCTGTATTCCAAATAAGGAGAGTTTTAGAAGAAGACGTTTGTGTGAGACGCTGTCGAAAGCTTTACTAAAGCCGAAGTACAGAATTATCACTGACTGACCAACATCTCTTCTCTGGGTAATTTGATCGAAAAATTCCAGGTGTGATGTGAAGCATGAGCGTTTAGCCATAACCCGTGTTGGGATGGGCTAATCAGATTGACCGAAGGCAAAAATGATAACGGCTGTTTGTGGATGATTTTTTCCATGGTTCTTGATAGCATGAATGTCAAATTAATTGGCCCATAGTTAACAATATCACTACGTGATCCGGTTTTGAGTCTAGGGATGATAAGAGATGTTTTCCATACAGATGGATAGGCCCTATATTCCATAGATAGTTTGCGAAAGTTTAGGCAGTCACATTATGACAAACCTGCACTTTAGGGAATAATTCTATCACTTTATCAGCACAAATAAACGTACTTATATTGAACTACACCACAATTCTACAATATATATCCTATCGAACCACATTCAGAGTGAGCTTCATGCCTTTTGTCTGCCTACATATTAACGTGGTTGCTGACATAAAGGAGTGACATTCACAAAAAGGCGTTTGAATCGCTAACTCAGACAGTTTCACTACAATAAAATCGTTTGATATGATCGTACTGTGGGAAGAAATTTCCTACAGGTGCAACTCTAAGCTATTCTATAGACTGTTGAGCACAGAGTTTTGGTTTGGCCGAAGTCAGAACAGGCAGGCTATTCGGCTTAATAAACTTTATCTGTTTCTAAAACGAAAATAACAACGTTATTATACAAATAAACAGTACAGTCTATTACATAGGGAAAAGAGAAACACAAATAACATACTTAACAGTAACTAGAGGATAGGAAAAATGGGTGAACAAGTCGAATATTGTTTTGCAATGAACATAAAATTGTGATTGGTGGATAAACATGACATAGTCATACAAGGTCAAAGAAAGTTAATGTGGTGGTGAGCGTTTCAGTTTGTCGTTGGTAGGTTCGTTTATCGATCACACTTTATACTCTTCACAGAAAAAATTGCTTAAACCGGTCTCACCAACCCATATTTATACTGACTGGGGTGTTACCAAGAAAATCCATTGTTTATCGCCGAAGTAGAAAAGTGCTTACAATGTGGACGGTCTTGGGATCAGCTATTATTTAAAACGTAACTTAAGATCCAGTTTTCTTTCTAATTTTATTGTTATTCAGATTCTAGGCAAAATAAGCCCACTAAATCTTCAGTACGCCGACGACTTCAGGGCATGAAGGTGTAGTAGAGACAAATGCGGTTCAAGTGAGTTTCCGAAGAACCACGCTATCACAGTATAGCACGTGGTATACTGTCACAATGTCATGTTATAAACCTCCTGCCTCATGAGACTCAGTGAACTTGTAGATTGTCAGCTCAGGTGATCTGTGTCCATGGTCTGTATCTACTCGATTCGGACGAGCATTGTATGACCTCCTAGTCTATGTTTTAACCGCGCCTCGTGGTTAATATGTGAAACTATTTGCCTTATTGTCATATCCAGATACTTTGGCCACCTTGATGATCGCATAAAACAATCATGACATGATTGCAGATATGTGTTGGTGAATGGGCATAAGAAAGAGACTTCGAACATTATAGCATTGGCCAGTTCATGACATGCAACTGATTGACCCTTATTGTCTGTCCGTCATCTTGGCAAAGGTTGATAAACTGTCCGACGTTCACTGACCTGTCTTCTGGATGATCTTTTTCTGCTTAACGACATTTTAACCTTCCTGTAGTCTTACACTCTTTATAATGATCCTCTTCCACTTGTATCCTCAGGATACGATTTCAGACTAACCAGTGAGAACATGGACTCAAGATTAGGAGTGTAGCAAGGTAAATACCGTTGTTCACATGATAAGAAAATAGCTTAGTTCAGTCACTTAAAAATCACTTGTGACCCCATATCTCACGTCGAAGTTAACAACGTTTTCTCTTAGGCAAATCACGAACTTACAATAGCTACATTACCATGGAAAACGTGCAGTCAATGAACATTCGTATCACCCTGGTATGAGAATTCCTAGTATAGTGCATCTGCAAACCGAAATTCAGGAATCAAATATACGACCTTCAGACCTGCTTACGGAGGCAGACCTCGAGACTCCAACATTGTTGCGACAACTTTCTTCAAAAGAGGCAAATCTCTTGGACTGCGTACAGGGACAGGGAACTTAGTTGGCGATGCAGCTAGGAAACAAATCTTACGAAGATAGAGTTTGAAACTTCCGATTATATTTGCTGAACTTTTGAAGGGTGAGAGTTGAACTGATCATGGCACCTAACGTCATTAATTATGCCAAGTCGTCCCAACACAAATATACTTTATGTCAACTTTACCGGACAACCTTTTGAAATTCGCACTTCAAGGAACGAAAACTCAGGTACGTTTCAATATTGTAATAAAAAGTTGCATTCGTCTGGAATGTTACTCCTCCATCTACGACTCTTTTAAATCACGTATTATGTTCTTCAGTCTTCCATCTCGAGGCTTTTATTATTTGATCGTGGCTAAGGATTTCTCTTTTATTAGTTCACCTATTGTTGCATGTCGCCGGACCATTGGCAATAAGGTCGTGTTTGACCAAACCCAAGGTTACAGAGTAGTTCAACAAGTGACCGTTAACGCCTGACTGTTTGCTTGGAGAGAACGCTGAAATTCCTACAGATAGACATCTTGTCCTACCTTGTTAGGAATATTCTTATTGGTTTCCAGATATTGAACTCTGGTGTGTCAGTTATCTCTTTTGTTTTTCAGCCCCTTAATTTGTGGTAGAGAAAGCCCTGACTGTATAGCACAGGCTGTTCCGTTTGAGTTATCTTGTATTTTTGGTATAATTTGTTCTCTTTCTCAAATTAGAACCATTTGAATTGAATATAGTTTGTATTTTGATCTAATTTAATACTGGTCACTCAAAGGTGCTATGTGGCTGTGCAGATGAACGCAGTCTGACCTAATCGAATAAACCTTGGATTGTCAATTTTGTGTTCGCTTCAAATACTGAGGTTTTGGTCGTCACATGCAGGAATAAAATTTATGCGGAAGATAAAGTAAGAGGGAAAAAGTAAAGGATGTCTACCTTGTCAAGGGATCACTCATAATAATAATGACAAATATGAATATGTACGAACCTGGTATATTAGTACAAAAAGAAGATTTCAAGAGTTCTACTTTGTTTTACAGTTAATGAAATAGATGCCGGACCTTGTTTGGATCAATCATTGATAATCTCATTGATATTTGGTAGTGACATAAAGTCATCAAGGAGACTCTTGAACCATGTTTTAGTTTTACTGAAACGGAGGCTTGCTGTGAGTCTGTTTCACATTATTCAAAAGAAAATAACGAAGAAATTTGACTTAAGTTTGTGTACTTTCTCACAATCAACGAACACTATCTTTATTGTGAAGGTTGTGGGATGGTACGACAGAGTACGACGTGGTGGCTGCTGATGAGTAAGAAACGGCATTTATAAACCTGTGAATAAATACAAGGTTTGATTTATTGCGCCTGATCTAATAAGGTTCTAACTTAAGTTGATAACATCCTCGGTGGTAATCTCTGTTTTCGTGATAACCCAAAACAGCTTTAGAGAATTTTTGAACACCTTCGATTTTAACGAAATTATCTGGCCTGAAATTACTATAAATAAAAATACGACATTTAAAAAAAGTGTGGTGCACTCTTCATATAATAATCCCGGTTCGATTTCATTGAAATTTATTATCAGTAATCCAGTGAGTTTTCTTACTTTGGATATTTGGGATGCAGTGTGCTTGGAAAAGTTCAAACTTCTGCCATGCTCTAAATCCAAGTCACGAACAGTGTCAAAGGGTTTCAGTACGTATTTATTTAGTACCGGATGTAGACCAGGATTGCAGCGAATGTAAATAATTCCACTTTTATCAGAATTCGGTAACACTCCATTACATAGTTCAATAATATAACTTGTCTTCTTGGATTACCTCTAAAATATAACCTCCTGTGGTCGGAGACGGGAGTAAGTAAATATGTTAATTAAAAGTAATCGAATCGATTTGCTGACTAAGAATTCCGAGATGGTGCACTTCAGGCCAGGAGGGACTGGATGAGTACAACTGAATGCAATACATTGGCAATTCGTTATTAGAGGCCAGTAAAACACAAAGTAATCATCAGTCACCGCAAATGTCACAGTAAACCACTCTAAAGTCATCGGCGAAAAGGGAAAGGTTTACCTTGTCGAGAGTGAGCACACGTCACTAATTACAAACAGGAAGTAACAAGCCATCCACACATCCTTTCATAACCCCACTGGTTGTATTGATAAGCTTAGGGTACCAAGATCCAAAGTGAACGGTTTGGTCACATTCTGTTAAAAAGTTTCGAATCAGGATAAGTGAGGATCCTGTATGATGAAAGTTTTAGAAGAAGAAGAAAGTTGTTTGTGAGATACCATCGAAGGCTTCACTAAAATTAAAGTATAGAATCATCACTGACTGACTAACAGCACTTCACTGGATGACTTGACCACATTCCACTGAGAAATATTGCCGAAATCAACTTGAAATTGTTTCTGACACTGTTTGAAACGTACACAATGCATCACCTTGAAGTTCATGATATTTTTGCACCCTGAGTCTTCAACAGATATATAAATCTTTTAGAGCAATAATAGATTCGGTCAGTTGAGTGACAGGGCTAAAACATAGGTCTTACGTGAACAGATTTCAACACTAATTCTAGCTAAGCTATAGGAGAATAAAAAGTGGTCTGACGATGGTATGCTTAAAACTTAGTAGACCAAGCCACCACAATAAGAGATTATTACTAGAGCATTATAACCATGCTCCTTGAGATAACTCTGAGAATATTGCAGATCAGACGGCTAACATTCAGGTACGCTCTCATTTTTCTGATTAAGAGTTGTCTCCATTGGGAATGCTCTGTTGTCTAACGTGACCAAAGCCTTATCATTTGATAGCTTTAAGAATTACCGTCTTACTAGAGACCAGCTGTCTGCTGCATATCCCACTAATTACCACGCCAATCATTACCGCACATCAGTAGTCATTCTCTATCTCAAATACTACCATCTTCATTTTTCCCCTTATTTTTTCAATTCCGTTTTATTGCACATTACCGGCTACGTAAATTATCCATTATTTATTCTTGAACTATTTGTCTTTTCTTAGCACTCGAACTATCACTTTATTTTCACATTAAAACCAAGCTGCAGGTATTCACATACCCCAGCGTCCCGAAGTAAACGCATTCACTCAAACCACTACATATACAAATCCGAAAATGCCCCTCAGATTGACTGGTACTAGTCCAGTCGTGTATAGAATGCCACTAACTGGACATAACCTAGTACTTAGAACCGTAAAAAAACAACAAAAAGCAAGTGTGAAGGAATCAACCGGTTTGCACAGTCCCATTACAAAGATATTTGATAATGAAACCAGTGGAAACCAACCGGACTGACAAATATTAGTGTATTCCAGAGTCCAAAAAATACTGATATAACAAGGAGCTAGTGTGAAAAAGTCGATTTTAATAATTGGATTCATTAGTCCATCTAAGCTAGTCCACCACCGAAAAACCTGGAAGCACTGAATAGCTGTATCGTACTAGGATGGGACTCAGCAGTGCGCATCCACGATCCCTTATGTGTGACTCGAACTCAATACATTCAGTCTAGCGCATAGGCCCTTTACTTCTAGACCACTGAGCCTGCATCCAACGGAGTTAATATCTAACTTTAATCTATTCGTGATCTTGTGCAACACTTTATTCACTATCTGAGGTGGGTAACATTCTGTACAAGATGAGGATTGCACTCCACTTGTCATGGAGTTCTCGTGAGAACTACGGGAAATCCATAATAAAGCTAGTTGTTGGGCTACCTTATAATATGACTAAAATCTCCACTAATCCCAATCATGACCTTAAAAAATGAACTGACTTGTATAAGCCCATCTTAGATGTGATAACTTCCCTCACCATCATGCAGTGCTGATGTAGTACTTAAGGTTTCGGACTGTACAGTATGCTCCTGTCAACAGGTCACGAACCGTTTAAGTACGACCACCGAAACACCTGGAATATATGTTAAAAGACCATAGCTAGATGCCGCACAACTTACGAAAGAAAAATGGCACTAGATAACTTTGCTTTTCCAACACGACTATTTTCGTATATCAAACCAAGAACAAGACGTAGTGATAGTATTCTTCTTTTGTTGTTGCAGGAAGACTGGTATATACTAGCCAAGTCAGGTTTGGTCAAAGCTGAGACTTTATCGAACTTTTCAGTGGAGTCTACTCTACGGTTATTGTTAACAATACTTGTAATAACCACACCACTTGGATACCAACTGCAGGACTTGCTCATATGACTGAGCAAGCTGTTATTGCAATCGATCATCAACTTCAGACATAGTAAGAAACCGGATCCTGATGGGTTACATCAACGATTGTTGTCATCTTCCGTGTACATCATTTCAGAACCACTCAGGGTGTTGTTCAGCATGACTCCTTCCCAAACTTAACTCTCTAGGAGTTGAAAAGGTGCTATAGTTATCCCTACATTTAAAAGTTGGAAAATATAGGCCGAATCTAACTATAAACCTGTCATTTTAAACAGCATAGTACATAAGTTACTTTAAAAAAATCATTCTGACTCATATTCAAGACCTCGTGGAATCAAACATTCTGTTAACTCGCGGGCAAAACAGGATTCGGAATGAATATTCATGCCTAACCAACTTACCAGTTTCGAGAAAGGACTGAAGAGAAGCCCAATGCAATGCTCTGTCTCTTGATGTTATATCCACAAATTTTAGCAAGGGATCTGGTGAGATTTCTGTTTTTAGCCTCATGCAGAAGCTCTCGAGCTTCGGAATCATTGGTGCTGTGCAAGAATAGGTAAGAAACTTCTTCTGTGGCCAAAGTTAGAGGGTTTCAGTAAATGAGACACTATCCGAATGAAAGCCGGTCAAAAGTGATGTAACCCAACGAACCTTTAGATTCCCTGCCTTTTCTTCTCTACGTCGATATACCACCACTATTCTTTAAGACACAGGCATTAATGTTTGTAGACGACGTCAAAATCTGGGGTACATTAACGAGTGAAGTTAATCGTCTCAATCTCCAGGCCGATCTGATAGAATTAGTAAAGAGGTTTCAAAGTCGGAGCTTAGACATCATTTCTAGAGGGAGTGTGTTAATGCACATTGACCATGGTACTAGTTCCCAATATACTACCAACAGTATATCTCTTCCACGCGTGGAGAAACATAAAGACTGAGGAGTAACCGTTAAAGCTTCCAAAGGTATTCGGAGATTAACAATTACTTTACGCGTAAAACCCTTATAATTGGAGTATGTCAACACAGACAAAGCAGAAGTCAGAAATGAGATACTTCGAATATATATTTGAAGGGCTATCGATATTTTGAGTTTCATCTAAGCTAGCTAACAGTTGTGAAGGATGTGTAGCACGGCGTACCCAGTTAGGGTTTAGTGAGGATGAGTAACAGTGAGCCTTCAACTGAGTGTGTCCAGTAAAACTAATATTAGCAAAGGGTCTTTTCGAACTCTCTAGCAATGAACGTTTTAAACACCTCAACCTTTTCTCTTTATCGAATGGTAGAACATGAGGTGACCTTAAATTAGCATTCCATATCTCTCGTGACGATTTGGGTATTAAAATGTCTGATCTTCTTCCACTCTTCAGGACTAATCATCAAGGCAATATAGAGAAAGGTTCAAAACCGCCATCTCATAAACTTAGAGTGCGATTCCTTTTTCTTATAGAGCAGTTAATGACTGTAACGCCTTATCCGAACAACTGGTCTCAACCTCATCAGTGAAAATTTTCAAGGAGAAACTAGACAATCTGCAGCGTTTAACACAGGCCCACTGATCTACTATCCTCTTTACTGAAGACTGGATGCTGAAGGTTGAAGCGCGAGGGCGGAACTTTACGTTACTTTATGAAAGCATGACAAACAATCTCGTTGTTCTGCATATTACTCGCTTACCCAAATATTTTGGACCATCTGAATTGCGAAAATACATTGAGCAATTTGGAAAAGTTCATGATCTTCATATACCAAAGTCTAGAAAGGTTTGTTTCTTTCTTGCTATCAAACATTTGAATAGACTGGTAAATGGAAAGACAGTGCTTTTGTCCGAATGTCGAATGAAGTCGCTCCTCTCGTATCCTCGACATTAAACAACTTGCTGCAACTCAACAAAATAATAAAGTGTAAGTTATTTACACACTTAGGTTTATTTGGACACTGTGAAGTATCCAGTTCCGAAGGTGGTCCTCATATATGAGATCTCTGATTACTTTCATGATCTATCAAAGTTATGCCAAACGAAGCCAAATTTTTGGCTACAAATAAGGATGTCAAAGATACTTCGCATGATTACCCACGGATCTGCGTTTTCCCAGGCTCCATACTTTTAGACGAAATTGCGTGGGACTATAATTTACGGACGACCTTTGATCCATCTAGAGTGACCTTGAAGATGTTCACCTAATAACTAGAACTAAGTAAGGGTTGTAAACCAGTGTAAGAAGTTAGAATTATGGTTTGTAGTTGATGGTCAAGGGGAGTATTAGATTGAGAGTCTTCACGAGCTGACATCAGCTAAAATGCCTAAACGCTATTTAACCAAATAGATAAAGGATTTCACACCAAAACTTGATGTCTTATGCCTGTTCGGTTCGTCCATGAATTATAGTCTCGCCCCAATTACCTTTCAATATAAATGTCGTCTTCGTTTTAGCTTGCGTATTGAATCAGCCTACATGTACTCTATCCTACGTAATTAGCTCCAGTTCTAATTGATTTCTGACTTAATTTTAGATTTGCTTGGTATTCGATTTTCCCCATTGAATCAAATTACAAAATTGTCGTCTTCAAAACCCATCTCAAGCAACATGTTAATTCTTTCACCACACTGATGAGACTCCCAAGTTAAGTGGACCGGTCAACACGCCCAACTGCTTCACTCCCTATCATTAGTTCAGGTGCCGATGCAACCCAATTCTGAAGTAACATTTTGCACGTCGAGGGGGAAAATCGCATCCCGAACATGCCTGCATGGTTGTTTGTAGTGGTCAGAAGACTGCATTTTGTCGGCGTCTGTTCTGCCCATCTATCCAATCTCCTGAATTGAGAATGAATGATATGTCCATCTTTATCTGAGTTAGTTTCGCTGATAGTTGGGTTCCTAATGCCGGTTTCCTTAACAAGTCTGAATAGCTGCCTACTGTTACCTATTGCCGCTGCCTTTTCCATCTCTCTTGCTTTTGCCACCCACCACTGTTCACGATCAGTGCGTAGGCTTCTTATTAGCCTTCGCTTAAGCTGACTCCGCTCTTCGTTATGTTCAGAGCCAGGTGGGATGAGTTTTCGAGCATCTATCAGTGCGGTAGATGCTGCTGAGATCCATTGTTTCTCCCTAACGTTATGGTTTACCGTACTTGCAGATATCACTGCTATTTCCACTGCTTTTCGGATGTCATTTCACGCTGCCTCGGGGTGGGCACAATTTACATGGCTGTCTGACTGTTTTTCCAGTCGTTCCTGAAATATATTCTTAGCTTGCCTATCATTAAGTAGAACCCTTAGAGGCTTCCCTGCAGTGTCTTTCCTACGACCAGTAAGACGCAGACAGATACGTGCTCGCACTAGTGCATGATCTGAATCTAAATATGTGCTCCAGAATGAGCAACAGTCTTCTCTTGAGCCCCTCCATCGGTGGCTGATAGCGATGTGATCTAATTGGGTCCAACGTTGGGACGAATTCGGGGGTTGCCATGTCAAAAGATGTTTTTTCTTTATGCTCAAAGTTAGTATTTGCAAGAAACAGGCGGTTATCTGAGCATAGCTGCAACAGATGGTCGCCATCATCAGTTCTCTTAGCCGCGACACCATAAGGTCCACCCAGGTGTCTTTCCCTTTTTCACTTAGTTTACCTACTTGAGCATTAAAGTCACCAACTACTATTACTTGAACTGATGTCCGTACGTACGTTCTAAGTTGTGACTGACTAACCCCCAAATCATGAAGTATGGCTAGGTAAATCTTACTACAGCCTGTACACGGGCACCTGTCCCATCTGAATTTGTTATACTTTGACGAAATTACATTCAACTACAAATTTTAAGATTGATACTTACCGACCGAAAGTACACAGACAACTTAAACTTGTTTTATTGAAAGGTGACCAATCATTCAGTGGCCTTAAGGAAATAATCAGAGTAACAAACTGTATGCCTCATTTCACATTTTTTAAGATGCAGTCGAGAGTCAAGTTTCGTACTCAGATAGTGACTGAGTGTATGAATCACTGTCTTCTGAGTTTTGCATCGACCGTGTCGGGTCGATGAACATCGATACCACAACTGTTTTGGACCATAGTCCAACCTACATCGTCTGCTACGATGACGTTTACTGATTCACGAGACATTCCAAGAACGTTTCTTAAATTTTATTGCAATTTAGGTCGCTGGGTTCAATCAATACCACTGCCCGACTGCAACTTTAAATCGCACTAACTAAAAAACTAAGATAAATCTTCCCAGTAATTGTCATTCTTTAGAACGTCGCTGCATATAAAATTGTTAGTGTACCAAAGTATAGTCTGTCTCATATCTAGCCGTATGAGGCTTACAAATGTAAGCCTACTGTCCTCTCAAGATAACTCGTCTTACTACAAACAACTATTTCTCTCGAATTGTATTTTGGACGCCTTACATTTTTGATTAATCCGTTGCCACGTCTACTAATTTAGGGTTTGCCTTGACAATTTTATCTTGCTGTGCTGATAGGGTATAAGGACTTAAACCGATATGTACGTGCCAGGTGCTACGTTTTGTCTGACTAACTGATTTCTAAATTCACAATTATACCAACCACCTACTTCGAAACCTCGGACCTTTCATTATCTTTGTTAATATTGTCTACTCCACCACAATCAGTTACTTTATAGCAGTCTATTTTATCATCCTAATGTGAAGAATACTCACAATTCAACAGAAAATAAAGATAATTTCTCTTATCTTGCATTTGTTACTTGTAGGATAAAAATCCTGTTAGTGTACTACCAGAGTATATATTATCTAAAAATGCGACGTCTTAGGGAAGAGACCAAATTCTGCTAGTTTAAATAGTACATACTGTCACATAGCTGCATATCTTATAACTTGATGGATAAACATACCATAAAACTTCATTGTATTCGCTATTATCAGCAGTACTAATTTGTGTTGCTACTGTACTATGAAAGGTCAGCTATGTGGAAATCGTGTTACTGCTGACCTGCTTTCAAGCAGTGATAATCCTAAAGAGAAGCATTTTATTATATGGAGGTGTTGCATTCAGTTCCATATTACGGAGTGACTGGTAGAGAGTCATTAAAAGAAAATATTGAACATCCAACCCGTCCTAGTATAGGACTCCTCAGGAGTGTGCCTCCACCACCTCAACAAGGATGGATAGGTGCCTAGAAAAAAGTCAGTCTGGGATGTGCTATTCCAAACATATTTTAAATTACTACAACACAATGGTCTACATATGGAGTGTGAGTATTATCTATTGTATTATTGATAGCAACACTACTCAGCATCTTTACTAAGGGGCAGAAACTTAGCCACATTTCTGCAAGACAAGTTATTTTACTTTGGATAAACTTTCGTCATACATCATTGTAACATGAATCTCTTAATTTGTTCATTTTTACGAATAGGTGAAATCTTACCAGACAATAAAAGACTGTTTCGAACAAGTAAATACCTACGAAGTTCAACTCGTGCATCACATGAAGAAAATCAAACCATAGCGACAATAAAACGTGTTACAGCCCTGAACGTCCTCAAGGGAAAGGATTTTACCAATAGTTCAGTAAGAAAATCATTACCCCAAGCTGTCCGAAGGCGTAAACATAACTTTCAGAAACGACTTGCAGCAATCAAAAAGACCAACTTGAATTTCAGATTTCATGAAGCTAATATATCATAAAAATTTCTAAATCCAATAGAAAAAACTTATTTCCAAATGATGTTTACTGTGCAATTTTGACACTAATTATTATAAAAAGGCACTTTGAACCATTTTTATTGAACTTATAAAGGAAGTAGAAGTACAGAGAAAAGTTACGAAATCATGGTGCACAGCCAAATTTTTGACAAACTGGAAAGATTTTCCACCTTTAAGGATGAACACTCTAGTATGTGTAGCAAACGCGATAATAGAGGGTTTTCGACCTCCATAGGGAAAAGGAGTTGTCGAATTTAAAAACATATGTTCCCGCACCTGGATACAAATGAGATCCACAGCACACTTCATTTTGAGAGTTCTGTCGTGTAATAGGTATGATCTCGTCAACTAGGATATTAGACTTTTCTGGATTCTCTGCCTTGGTTACTTCTGAGTGACCATCTGGAAAAAATTAAAACACTATTAAAGTTTCTTCCTGTATATAAATCATTTTGTTGTTCGAACGGAATCACATGACCAAACAATCGAAAGATAAGTATCTTTACTACCAACGTTAAATTCATTATGTTCCATGTATCCGACAGGAAGTGAAGTACTTCAGTGCGCCAACCACTTCACTTATCTTGGAAGTCTCATCAACCCTGGAGGATTGGTATTCGATAAAATTTTGGAATGGATTTAGATAGGTCAGTTAGCTTTTACGAATTCACTTCACTTTTACAGTAGGTGAGACAGCCATCTCCCAACCAGAGAGCGAGTTTACTGTTGAGCAGCTCACTTCGTTTGGCTCTACGGATATAAAATATAGCCATTAATAATAAAGGATATTTGTAGGCTGGAAGTTTGAAGCATTACTCGTGTAAGTTGGGATTGCTAAGTGAGCAACATTTAAGTTAGGCACAAAGTACTAGGTAAGGATGGCAAATCGACTGGTGAAATAGTTAATCTTGGTCCACTGAGGTGATGGAGATGCGTATTACATATGCCAAACCACCATTTACCTTGATGTCTAATGACGGCTGAGGTAGGAGTATGATGGAAGAAAGCTAAGAGTGGTCAAACTAAAATGTAGCGTCAGTTCGGGAACACATTGACAGTTGAATTAGACTGTGCAAGTAGGTGCAGACCACCTGACTGGGGTTTGCGCGATTACCTTAACCAATCGTTAGAAAATTTGGATGACGAGGCAGGGTCCTTCGCAATATTGCAAGTGCATGCACTCACCAACTTCCCTTAGACCCCAAATCCTCTGATCATCCTCATACGTTTGTTTATCCCACGAATCCATATTTTCTCGAATAGTGTTTTTTTACATGCCTTATCTTTTATACTACCACAAATGTTGTTTCTAATTATATTATCCTGGCATTTCTCTGCGCTATTGTGGTTTGACAATTTGAATCGATGCACATATATGCCAGGTTCTACTATGAGTATGTCTGAGTGATATTTAAATTAATAAGTAATGAATTAGCGAATATTGATTTTGTCTTTTGATGATAGGTTGAAGAAGGCAGAGAGTGATAATAATTAAGATTCAGTTGATCGACAGGTTTATTGATAATGTTGTTCTTGTTACTCCTCTCAACACTTACCTTCGGCACTGACTGATGCAACGTGATTATTTTGTTTCGCTTCAGGATCAGAAAGTGGTTCCGCCCATTCAAAAAACAAACCAAATCCAATGTCGTAGTCGTCTGTAGCGAACTCCCAGACTATACTCGTGCCCGATGGGTGTGTTTGGACACGAACCTGGATCAATGTTTTTCAAAAAGGCAAACGCTTAAAGTATCTATAAGATGAATTTAACATAAAACTGCGAACCATATGCTTTACAATAGGCTTACTTCAGCTTCACAACCACATAACATTTTAATGTTTAGTCAGTCATCATCAACGTACAGTCTGACAGATGTGCCCTGGCCTAAGTTACTGTACCAGATTAGTGTGACCATATGAAATTAACATACATGATAAAATAGATCGGGATAATGTAGTAGCAGCAGTGACCATATAAAAAACTAAAGATTTAGGATATGAAATCAAAGTAAAAATGTAGACAGGAAGGAATCCAAAATATAGGGGAAGATGAAGGGTGAGTGCATCTGTTCCATTGTGAATGACTAAGCAACTTCACCCAAACCTCAGCCACTGATCGCGATTATTGCCCAGACTATAACCAGGTAGTCTGCACCTACCAACGTGGTGAACAGTCAATGGCTTAATTTTAATTCTAATCGGCGCCCAATACACTATACATCCCCAGACTCCGTGAAGAATAAACCACTTCAACCAAACGAGATTAATCAAAATTCAACAAAATGTGAGAACTAACGGAAATTGAAAGATATTTAAATAAACGGACAAGTGAATTTTGAAAGCAAACCGGATGAATCGGCACAAACTAGGGTCTACTACATTTGATGGAAATCAACTATCTCGAAATCCCTAAGCCCAGTTTATATACTCTTGTGATTGTCCATTCGATTCCATCTTAATTGCACACGGAATGTTCTCATCTCCCAGCTAAGAAATGAGGGGGATTTTCAGTTCACTTTTAGGGGGTATTCAAACAATACAGGTGAATGTGAAGTAATTCATGAATACATCCCAAATATGCATCTCCAAAGGGTTTATAATCTGGTGTAAATCCACTTCAACAATGACTATGAACAAATTAAGTTATTTGTATCCATCGTTAAGTTAGTGTTGGAAGTCAATAATTCTGCTGTTTGAAGACTGAGTGCAATGATCATGACAGTGCACGATTGTTTGTAGAGATTGTGTTTTATCAGTTTCGTAGTCCAGACTTATTCAGTAAGCCATTTTCTAAAACGCTAAAATAATCCCATCATAATCTCCAAACGTATCTTTAATCAGATAGCCTGGTCAAAACCAAGTATGTAAGATTTGATTGAGTGGTCAATGATTTTGTTCCAATGTACCTTTTTTCAGTAGACTGGTGCACAGATAACAGATTTATCAACAAAGGATTTCTAGGATAATACTTCAAAGTGATTTCACCTGGAGAATTATTGAAGAGAACTGAACAACAGTATAATACCTTTTTACTCCTGTTGAGAACTCAATATTTCAATTGCAACTTCCCATAGTAAAAGTGTAATTCAGTAAGATTAACGATACATAAGTCTGATAGTAGGTGCGAACTACCTAGCTTGGATCCTCATGATTATTGCGACCAATGGTTAGGGACGTTGAGTGACATAGTTTAGACCTTGTCACAATGTCGCATATATACATTCATTCTATATCTTCTCTTAAACTATGAGTTTCTCAATTATCATATAATCCTTATTCCGTGAATTCATCCTATGCAGGCATGTTCGGGATGCGATTCTCTCCCTCGAAGTGCAAAATGTTACTTCGGGATTGGGTTGCAGCGACACCTGAACTAATGATAGGGAGTGAAGTAGTTGAGCGTGTAGACCACTTCACTTAACTTGGGAGTCTCATCAGCCCTTGTGGTCTGGTATGTGACGAAATCTCAGCACGGATACAGAAGGCTCGTCTAGCTTTCGCCAACTTGCGTCATTGATGGCGTAGGCGAGATATCCGTCTAGCAACCAAAGGACGGGTTTACTGTGCAGCAGTTCGCTCCGTCCTACTTTATGGCAGTGAAAAATGGCCAATAAGAGTAGAGGATATTCGTAGGTTACTAGTGTTCGATCATAGGTGTCTTCGAAGCATTGCTCGTATATCCTGGGACCACCGGGTAAGTAATGCAGTTGTTAGGAAACGAGTACTAGGTAGGGATGGCAAATCGATTGATGAAGTAGTGAAACTTCATCAGTTGAGATGGCTGGGACATGTGTTACGTATGCCCGACCACCGACTGCCCCGACGCGCAATGTTTCATGGTGTAGGAGTAGGTTGGAAGAAAGCTAGGGGCAGCCAGACCAAAACGTGGCACAAATCAATGAAGTCACTGACAAGTGGACTGGGCCATGTTGGTAGGTGTAGACTACCTGGTTGGGATTCGCGAGATGACAGCAACCGATAGTTAGAGACCTTGAATGACATGGCTCAAAATCGTTTGCAATGGCGAAGGTGCATCCACTCTTTGTGTTCTACCAAATTCTAATCTTCTGAATTCCTCATGTCTTTATCTTTTTCTCTTTCCAAATTTATTTCACTGTACTATACTCCTTCAATAATTTCTTAAAACCCTAATCTTTTGGATTTCTGATTATACTCCTACTACTTCTACCACTATGGGATTTGAATCGACAACTGCATCTCTGTGCTAATATGGTATGGCAACTCGAACTGATGTACGTACGTACGAAGTTCTACGTTGTGACTGACTGACTGAATTCATCCTCTGTCAAATCACATTGTCTATACCTAATCTCTGCTACTACCACTGATAGAGTCACTACTTTTACTACTCTGGTGGTATGTCGTGATAATTCCACCCCGCTGCGTTGATATGGTGTTACAATTTAAGAAAATAATCAAGTGTGGCACGTCCTAACTTGTGTATGATTGAATGACGGAGATACAAAACATATCTAAAACATTCCGAATATTTGCAATACTGTTACAGCTTACCGAATAAACTTCACCGCTGTTTATTCGAATAACAGACTCTTCATCTTCAGTTAAACACTGTTTAAATTCTTTAACTTCTCCACGAGTCCATAATGTAGGGGCGTGTACCACCAAAGATGCATTTAGGTAAGGATCAGTGTCAAGGCATTTCTTATCTGAATCAAGAGTTGACAAATCTAACACAGATATACATATTTAAAAACATTGTTTAATAGGTCGAATAAACGAAACATAACAAGATGTAAAAATGAAATAAAGTCGACAATATGGATATAAAATCAACTATATTGGATGGAAAATAATTTCTATTCACCTTGATGACATACAAGCACAGTATAATAGACGATTCAGAATAACCACTAACAGATAATTTAATTTCAGAAACTAACGGAACGAAATACGTTTTTGAAATAAACATTGCCTACTCACTCAAAACGGACATTAAACCTAAACTGTCAATCACCGCCGCTATGAAACCTGTGACAATATGAATCGTACTTTTTGTTAGAAGCTTTACAAAAGCCTTCCCAAGTTAAAAATAAACTATACTCAGATAAAAAGACATCTTAGTGGTTCATGATGATTAGACAGCTGTCAAATTAATTGTAATTTTATTTTGTTTCAAGTCTGTCCAGGAATATCAAATTTACTCTGTATATTTTGATCAGTCTGATCAAGTGCAGTCCTAACCATCAATGGGAAGATTCAAACAACCAATGCAATTGAATTCAAACTTATAATTGTTAGTGATCCCAGATCAAACAATTGCAGCAGTTTGAAAATCAGCATGAACTCAATATCAAGGCTAAAACTTTCATTCCTTAACTGCATACATATGTTTTATACGCGCCTAAAAAGGAATATAATCTGCCTCATTGAATGTGATACCAGAACATGAGTAATCCTATTCAAGAGATATTTCCTTGAGTTCTAGTGGGAAGCAGTGGCCAGTGGAGTTCTACCAAGTCTGTTGTAGAGATATCAGCTCACTGAAGACAATTGATGAACGGTCGCTCAAAATCGTGGATTGGTTGAAGTTAGACATTAACACCGTTTGATGCCAGCTCAGTGGTCTATCGGTTTAGGGATCCGGCTCGGGACTGGTAGGTCCTGGGTTCGAATCTCGCGAGTGCGGGATCGTGGATGCGCACTGCTGAGGAGTCCCATAGTAGGACGAAA
This sequence comes from Schistosoma rodhaini, assembly GCA_944470415.2. NCBI lineage: Eukaryota > Metazoa > Platyhelminthes > Trematoda > Strigeidida > Schistosomatidae > Schistosoma > Schistosoma rodhaini. Next base: position 58,171,891 of record OX104044.1, read on the forward strand.
CGTCCGTCCAGTGCTTCCAGGTTTTCGATGGTGATCTAGCTTCAATTGACTCATGATTTCAACTGTGAAAATACTAAATTCTCCACAAAACCCCCTCTGATCCATAATCCTATTAAGTCATATAATACGATAATAGACATTGATGTTCATTTGAAATAAATTTCTGTTCAGATGAGGAACCGATGTACTTCTTTTATATGAGTTATTATTTACTGATTCTGACCAAAATTTGAAGTGGGACTTGAAAAATTGTGCACTTAGATTACTTGAAGTGTGATATAAACAGTGTTTTGGTTTGTCATAAATATATTCCCATGTAATAATTTTTTCTAACCACTTCATCGTTTAACCATATTTTGATGCTTGAAGTATCCTTTCATGACAAATGAAAGTAGTTTCAACTGCATATTGACAAGCTTCATAGTTCACAGGTATGCAATATTTCTTCTTTTTGAGAAAAAACCTGTTTGCAAGACAAATTTCATTAGTCAACCAAGCAGCACATTAACACCTCCAATATAAATATACACAAACGAACGAAAGTTTAAAAATGAATGCTGTTTTATTTGAACTATATTGTGCAACATGATTTAGAACTGGTTTTAGTGACGCAAATAAGTTCATTCTTCTAAATCTGAGGTTATCGTACTTATACTTCTTAAACTATACTTGTTATTTTTATTTTGACGTAAACTCTGCATGTTTAGTTCCTTTCATTAGTACTACTAAAATGTTAACTTCTTTGTTTGCATTTTATTAAATTACTGTCTTGGAATGTCAACCTAATTTGTACTAAGTTTTATACGTTGATTAACATAACTGTTTTCCTGTTTAAAGCGCCGTATTTTGTATTTAATCCACTTTTGTATTGTTTGTTCGGATCTTCCCATTAATGTTTAGGACTGCGATTGATCAATCTCATATATATCTTCGTATGGTCGCGCGCACTAGCTTTTCTGCTCAAATTCGCTTGATGTACCTGTAGCTTTGTGACCTGCGCTATTCAACAATAAACTGCAGTCGACGCTTCATGTTGCTTTCTGAATTAATACACCGCTGGGATATATTTAATAACAATTATTACGATGATTGATATACGAAGCCTAATGAATTACTTCGAAGCCAAGCTACTACATGTATACATGTTACTTTAACTCAGGCTTAGTATCCTCCAAACACCTTTAGCACAATACTTACAATAGAAGTTAAAAACGCGAATAATACGAAAAAAATGAATAGCCAATGAAAGACGTAAGTTAGTTCAATAAGACTGTGTTTGTAGCATGGCCAAAAAGTCAGCTGATCTATAATTATAAATTTACTTGCGATGAAATTTATTAATATATTCAAAAATAAAAGACGAACCTGAAGTATTTGTATAAGAAAGGTCATTAACAGAAACATCAGCGGATACTGAGTTTTCTTTTTGAATCTCGGGGGAATGTAAAGACGACTCTAACTGCACTGTGCCGTTAAGAACAGATTGATCTTTGATACTGTCCTCCTAGATATTAAGGGAATACAAGCATATATAAACATTCACATAAGTGTGTGTATATCTGAACGAAAAAGATTTCCAACCATCCCAATCAATATGATGACGAAAAAGAGTTAGAAACACGATCTCCTATTACTTAAGTGTAGAAAGGAACTATAATAAACATACAAAGGTAACCAACCACACACAATATACAGGATCTCGATAAGTTATTTGTATTCCACCCTTTATTGAGTGATCATAGTGAATCATGTTGATTTCGACTGGCTGTTACCAACATAATGCAAACTAATTGATAAGTACGTGGATCATTTACATCATAATACCATAAGCGAATGACATTCTTCTTTTACACCTTATAAGTTTGTACAATATAAAGTGCTTTTCATTAAATTGTCAACACTTGAAATCATTAGATCATATAAAAGATGAATTTTAAAACTGTACCTTGCAAAATTAAGTTAATTATTGATCACTAAGAAAATAAAACCTAACATTAGTAAACCTATAAGTAGTATGCTTTAGATAATAACTCTAAACAGTTACATTCGAAGTGCACAAAATCAAATACAGAAGTTGTTATGACGAACATAAAATATTAAATGACTAGCATATACGACACTAGTGGTATGCTACACAAACTTCCAACGAAATAAAAAAAGAGTCTATCACACAATTTCAGAATATACTCACTGATTCGCTAATCCACAAAACTAACAACTGAAAAGACTCAGAATATTTGCAGAGTTAATTGAAGCTTTGACGGACAATGATGCAGTTGGAATAGGCTTGATATTTAGGGAAGAGTTTAAGGTGCCCTATAGAACCAGTCATTAAGATTAAGAGCTTCATGGGACCATATCCAACTTCTGCAAATGGCTTTGAGACGGAGGTTTGGAAGTACTGACTGATTTACGACATATTTAAAAGAAAAATTAGCTTCCCGCAGCACTGATTTGACGAACTTAAGTTGTTGTGGTCGTTATTTTTTTAACTGTTATAAACCTATTTATTCTATCGTAAATATATATGCTTTTTTCTAATTTCTATTATTAAAGAAAGTAGACTAGTGAACACCAACACAACTTACATTAGGAGAAATGGTTTCTGAACAATTGGCAATTTTCTTAACAGTTAGACTGTCAATTGACTTTACATTATCGACTGAATAATCTTCAACTGAACCATTCGTTGTCGACATATCGGTTGTCTGAGAGGGAGATTCAATCTGTGATCGCTGAATAAAACGATATTGACGTTGTATGTATGCCATATATTCGTGAAAATGCCGATCTTGCAACTGAGCAATAAGTTCAGCTCTCTGTATATTACAATAAAAATGAAAGTTGTATATATAATAGGCATTTGTTAACCCAAAACTATGACAATAAACCTCATAAATAAAATCATTAATGATTTTATAAATGTATGTATCATGAATGTAAAACAAATGAATCGGCTAGCATGCTCAGTACAAGAATGATTCAAATATGTTGGCTGATCCCTTTCCAAATAATCAGAGTTGGAGGACAATTCCATGCTAGAAGTTTCCCACGTAATCATCACATAAACATGTGGGGTTTCTCTTTGGAATACTTTTTTCTGTCACTTATCTTTGGAATATATCATGTGTCCAGATGATTTCTATCTTCAATTGGGTCGAGTAAAGTGCATTAATCGAAGAATATAAACAGGGTAGAGTGTGACAAAAGTACTTGCTATAACGGAGTGGATAATGTGAGGGCAATAACTTTAGATACCAACTGAGGTAGAATCATTGTTTATATTTTTATTTTAAGCATATTAAAAACTTTGATTTGTAAGAATATTGTCAGACAGAAATTAGGCGCCGAAAACAGAGAAGACACTATTTAAGAAAATTATACTTGAAACAATTAATAGGAGTATTAATCTCACTGCAGAGAATGAAGACTAATACGTTAAATTGAATGGAATTTCAGTTACACTTGGGGCTAACAATTACCCCAAAAGCTTTTTGTTATAAACGTAAGGAAGCCGTCGCCAATTGTTATAAACGTAGGATGCTGATTATAACTCTAGGGGTTTCTGGTTATAACAGTCCTTTCACTTTTTACACGTATGTGGGACGTTAATTCACCTTAGATGAATATCTACACTAGATTCCCACCCAGTGTCTATTCTACAGGACTTCAACACAACTCAGATCAAGAACACGAAATTAGCCTGACTATAACGTCAATATATTTCACACCAAAATCCGACACGAGGAACAGTCAATCAATAAGTGTCCATCAACCAGGAACAGTCAATACATAATGAGGAAAGGGGAATATATATAACACATATAACACCTGTCATTCTGTCTAATGTCTGACTCATCAAGACAACCAATCATTGTCATTCTCGCCCACACATCACTTTTGAAGAACATTAGAAATGAAAGAACTAAATTATTGCATACCGAAAGATCACCGTGGTCATCCTATGCCTTGGAGAAACATCGGGAGAAATTAAGAGGATTTTTAACAAATATAACATAAGTGTTATAAACAAAGATGGATAGTGGCTAGCAATGGAATACAGGACGCGCGTTTCGTAGTAATTAGGATTCGTCAGATGGATGTACCTGCATCTAGTAGTTGGTGTTTACTCTGAGACTCGAACCCAGTACCGTTAGCTAGGTGAATATCGCGATGGCATTTGAAGCGTAGGACGAAACGCGCGTCCTAGATTCCACTGCTAGCCGCTATCCATCATTGTTTATAATGCTTGTAGATTAAGGCAATATCGAGGCAATACGCACAGTATGCACATATGGCCAATAAGAGACTTATCAATTACAGTCCTAAACATCAATGAGAAGATTAAAACAAACAAGAACAACAAATTAAAAGACATCGGCTAGCCTCACCTGTGTTCTCGTTCACAACACTGGGGTATAGGAGAAGGACTTCTGGTTCAATAAGCATCTAGATTATCTGGACCGCAGCTCCAGATTAATTACTATCAATCAAAGTGTGTAACCGATCAAAGCGTAGGACGTTGGTTCATAGACCGAATAGAAGATTATAAGCTAGATTTTTATTGGTCCAATTGTTTTTTATTGGTGAAACCTCACTCCAAACTACACATTGGAGCCTTCAACGTACGTACCCTATGTCAAATCGGCTAACAGGCCTCCTTGGCCAAGACCCTAGAATCTTGTACGACCGATGTATGCTGTGCCTCTGAAACACACATACAGGATCCTAGTGTGGTCATTCACTTGACCTCACCTCTCCAAAATTGACAGTCGACGAAATACGCCCTCCGTGTATCTGGCGATCTGATGGCTAGTTCTCCTGGACATGCAGGTGTAAGCATAGCACTTAGTACGAGGACAAAACAAGCACTATTAGAATGGATCCCCGTTAACAGTCGCCTGTGTTCTAAAACCTGACGAATAGTGAATTTGTGGACGATACATCCCCGACCAGGTCTGAAGCCAGCCTGATGTTTTCGTGTTTGCAGTTCACGAGTGTTAGTTAGGCGCCCGATAATTATTGAGGCTAGTATTTTAGATACGATATTAGTCAAACTAATCCCTCTATGTTTATCACAGGCTGATTTCGACCCCTTTTTATATATTGGGACAATCAGTGATTGTGACCAGTCGGATGGGATTACGTCCAACTCCCAGATTTTAGTTAAAATATTATTCAACCTAATCGCTAAAATTGGACCACCATATTTAAAGACCTCTGGAACCAATCCATCTGGATCAGCTGCTCTTCCCCGTTTAAGATTAGTTACAGCCTTTTGAACTTCAGCTAGAGTCGAGAAACCTACTTCAATGTCCCATTCAGACTGTTTAGGAATGGTGGGTGACTGTAGAGTAGATGAAGGCCAGCTAAAGTGTTCCGCCCATCGTTCTAAACGTCTGGACTGAGAGCAGATAAGGGTTTCGTCTTTTTCTGAGATTGTTTCACTTACACTTGACTTCTTAAGACCGGTTTATTTTACTAGTCTGAAGAGTTGTCTGGTGTTGCCTTTAGCCGTTACCTTTTCCATCTCTTTTGCTTTCGTTACCCATCACTGCTCACGATCTTTTTTTAGACTTTTGGTTAACCTAGATCTGATTTGTTTACGCTCGTCGTCGTGTTTAGAGTCTGATGGGATGAGTTTACATGAATCCATCAGTGAAATAGACTTAGAAGAAATCCATTGGTTTTTTGGAACGCCTTGGTTTAAATTACCAATAGATGTTACTGCTGTTTCCACAGCTGTTTGTATATCTTTCCAACCGATTACCACGACGCGCTATGCTGATTAATATTGGCGACGGTTGGAAGAAAGTTAGGGCGGCCAAACCAAAACAAGGCATCAGTACTTGAAATCACTAACTTTTAGTCTGAGCCATGTCGGTAGGTGCAGACTACTTGATTGGGGTCCGCGTGACTATCGTAATTAATGGTTGGAGACTCTAGGTGACATGGCTCAGGTGTATACACCCTTTACTTTCCCTTAAACTTTGAGATTGAAATTGCTTCATATCTGTCTTTCTTCCTGTATTATATCCTTATATACAACCTTTCTTTTATATATTATTACCACTAAATTAACTACTATGAATTCGGTGTTCATCTTGCTGTGCTAATGAGGTTTGGCAACCTGGACCGGTGCATATATGTGCCTGGTCCTACGTTATGGCTGACTGACTGACAGTTGAAACTAACGAGTGATACTAATTAAGCCCCCGAATGCCGTGGTACGGCCGAGAGTGGGGAGAGTCCACTCTCCCTCTCGAAATGCTCCCACATGGCCACGCGTATACAGCGCCACTGCCACGGAAGTCCTACTCACTGCCTTCTCGTGCCATACTGTTGTTTACGAAATTGAAAGGACGAAAAGCGAATGTCCGGCGCTTTAACCGGGTTGGTGGACACGGAAAGTCCACCTAGGGCAGTTGGAAAACCTTCACTCTAAATCAATGGTGCACATGGGATCCACGATCCTGAAGTAACAAATGGCGTATGCATCAATCGTTGGTCACAGACTATCATGGGACTTCATCTCCTCACGAAGCTTCACTACCTTGTGGATCAGATCCTTAGGTCAAAGGCTCCGGGTATGGCCCTAAGAAAACCACCTGCTTCGGTTTGGGCACCTAGGCAGTATTACAGCCTTCACACAAATCAAATGAGATTTGTGTAGCGCATATGTATCTGGTGCCTCTTTGTACCAATATTTATGTGTTTAAATAAATAAATAAATAAATAATAGTGGATAAGCAACAATCGTCTGTATCACAAACTACCATAGCTACGATCGTTGTGAAATTGTAAATTTTCGTAAACGTTCACAGTATTAAAACTACACGTAAATGTATATTTAGGCTTTAGTCAAGAGACTAGTCCTGGTGACTTGAAATACATGAAGGTAGATTTAAACGAAAACTGTTAAATAATACCTGATGGAGAAACAATTAGATTAGACAAAAAGTTCATAAAAGGTAAATTGAACACACTGTCATCTAAGAATAATTTTCAGAAAAGCATCAGTAGTACTAGTAACTAAATGTTTTTAGACAAATCAGAACAAACTCAAGTATTGGGCATTAGAAGACACGAAGGATTTATGATATATTACATTAATGTACCAAACACTAAAACTAGACTTCCCTCTTTAGGCAAAATTGAGTTCCCTAGACATATGCTAGTTGTCAAGGTATTTCCAGTAACACAGCAACTATGTCTGCAATATTTTTTGAAGTATCAATCAAGGCACTCATAAGCGTATATAAAATTGTGGTGAATCGATCCGTAGATTTATTGTCTAAACGTATAGTGCTATACAACAGATTTAAAATATGCACGAAATAGTTCCATAGGATACAATCAAAAGGAGACGTAAGAGTTCCCCTTTTTATTAATAAGGATATATAAACATGACATCACAGATAAAAAAAGTAAGCTATCAACTGTTCCTAGACTATAAGATCAACGGAAAATTATAATATAAGCAAAGAATCATAATAGGTATCGTCAGAAATTCTTGCACTTGTAGAAATAGTTGGTATAATTTTATTTTTGAAGTAAAGTTAGCTAGTTTTTTCTAAGCTTTCAGTCACGTCGGTGACAACGGCTTCGGCTTTTTTTCGTACACTTATTTAATCCATAAACATGGTATTCTCATTGAAATCGGAAGAACTGTTGCAAAAATATATCTGTAGAGATATCGGAAGAGGGCTACTATGAGCTGTATTTATTTCGATGCACTATTTTATTCTATTCTAAAGGTTGTTCTTGTTCATAAACTGACACACTTCATTGAAAAGTAATCTACAGACCACGAGGAATTGCCAGAAAGTTGTGCAGAATAAAGTTCTTAGAATTTTTAACCCAAAGGAATTATATAACTGTCAATCTTCTTTATTAAAAAAATATTTTCTCAACTTGTAAGAAACAGAAAAAAGAAAATACTAGGCTCATACGGTATAAATTATGATTAAGAAAATGACAAACCTTAACCGCATCCGTGGGATAATGAAGGGATGCATAAGATTGGAACTGACTTTCAGTTTGAGTATTTAAAGCTGCTCGAATTTCAGATCTGAAAAGGAAGATGAATAAGATAAATGATACTGTAAAATATGCACATTGTTACATGCAGCTAGTCACTTCTCTAATAAAAAAGCAACTACAAAAATCCAAGAAATATATTTAAACAACAGATGTTTTGGACTACAAGTATATTTTTAACCCAACTCACTCTCTTAAATTCTGAAATAATTAATTAATTATTCGCTGGGGAAAATGTAACACTTCCAACTATCCAGCAAAATCATTTATGAGGTTTAAAACATTTAAAATATAGTATCTGATATCCCATCAAATGTTTGATTGGGAATGGTTCATAAACATTTTCAGTAGTTTGAAAATATTCGCTTAATATTTTTTTACTTTAAATTTATCAGGAGGATGGGTACTTGTGTTAAGTAAATACACAACATGAAAAGTTCGACACTTAAACACCGCAGATTGGGGACAAAAGTTACTATATAGATTTTTTACAGGTTTCATTGAAGACTATTATACATTTCGTAAAACGGTTTAGAACTAAAAGCTTAAACTCAAAAAAAAGCAAACCATCTAGGTTTTTTTAAGTATTTGAAAATATTTTAGTTCGAAATTAGTTTCAGAATCTAACTAATAACTCCGATTTCGAAACTTTGAGCACTTACTCATTTTTCAAAATAAAACAAGATTGTTCACTATTATCGATGGTGCCAGTAGGTTCATCCGAACTAGAAACGTTAGTTTCTCTAGAATAAAGTAGTAAAAAAGGTATAGGGAATTCTGTGTGAAAAATCACAAATATTTCATTGCCTGTGTCAGAGACAAGATTTTTTACAGAACAGATAGATACTTTAGGTACCAAATGAGTAAATTTATAACAGAAATGCTAATAAAGCACACATGTGTGTTTCTTACATTCTTGTAACTTAATGGCTTGTGAAAAATTTACATGCGTTATCAGAAAACACTGGCAGGAATAATCCTATCAAACTTTGATAAAGTGTGAAGGCTGAAAAAGGACTAGGATCGATTGCATGTTAAAATAAGAAGGAGAAATTTTTGGATACCGACAAAGCATCTTAGTAGTCAAAAACCACGTTTTAAAAAAATGGATTGAGCATTTACCATCCTTATGATGGTTAGTTTCCAGTCGCATTTAAACCAGTCATTGAAGCATTGCCTTACAATCTGAAGGGACAAAATGACTAGTGAATGCCTCAATGTCCTCCTAAAGAAATTCGGAAGATTTTGTTCTGAACAAAGATGTAGTTAAGCCAACATTAGTTGACAGTTAACCGACTACTAGGTAGTGCTCAGATATTTGGAAGGGAAACGGATGATCACTGATTGTTGGATTACAATTTTGAGACAAATGGATTTTCAACTAATAAGATGAAAGTAAAGTATGTCGGTTGACTGATAATTTGGAGCGATAAGAAATGTTCGAGTGATGGCTGCTCACAAAACTGAATTATTTACGTAGACCCTGAATGACTTTATATCAAAGACAAGGTCACTAGCCAGAAGAATAGATTTTCTTAACAAAATAACATTCTGATACACAAAATATCGATAGAGGAATAGAAATCATTAAATGTCAGTGGCGATGGGAGAAAATCATATTTGCGGATCACTCCTACTCCAATCAAGACCTTGCTGTTCATCACATAAGTTTTTTTACTCCAGTAACAAGAAAATCTACAAATTCGGATTGCAATGTGATGTTTTGAATCAAAGAATTGAACTTTCAACCAATAAATCACAGGTTTGAATTGCATTGCATCTACATTAGTTCGAGCAGTCGGGGACATAGACCTGTTCTTCGTAAACGACTCATACTGAACTTAGTCAAAATTAATAACTTAGATTGGGGTAATTGAAGTAATGTTCAAAATCTTGAGCTTCTGATCAGAATATTATTTTAACAGGCCTGTTTACTCTTATTATAAAACACTCAACTAGAGCCTGAAGGCAGTAACTCTAGGGTTGTCTAAAAACTAGTGACCAAGGAACCCTAGAAATAGTTATATTCGGACAACCAACTAAGTTTTAGTCCTTGAGTGTAAACAAATATTAATGGATTGAGTTTTGAGACGTATTGTGATGGAACCACAGACCTAATAAAACTGGCTACTTCCCATTTCCACCCCTTAGCTATCAGAAAAAACGCTTTAATATTATAAAGAAGTAATGACACCATAACTACGTTACAATCCTTTAACCGACTGGTTACCTAAGAAATGAAAAATACGTGCATATGATTATACAGGATTAAATTTAAGTTTAGTTAAATTTAATTTTCCTAATTGATCTTGATGAGACTAAGTGGTATCCCAAGTGACAGAAGTGTTACGATTTATAAGTGATCATGGGATCTTCAAATGAAGTAGATAAAATTACGATTGTTTAAAATCCTTACTTTGAAAAAAGATCAGCAACACTTCCTTTGCTGCGGGAATAGGCTTCCAAATATGATATGAATAATGGACATAGGTGACAAATCCTATTTATGAACTCCACTTGAGCTTCTTTTGGCTTCATATCACTTAAGGTTTCCCAACGAGCACTAAAAGACAAATGTAGGTCCAAATCTCATTTATGGAGTTTAAATATTTTAACATTACTGTTTGTCGTGTTCTCCTGATCCTATAGAAAACTTACCTTTTATCAAACGTGAGAGTTGATTCGCGTTATAAGTAGTCAGTCAGTCAGTCAGTTACAACGTTGAACTTCGTACGTACGTACATCAGTTCGAGTTGCCATACCACATTAACACAGAGATCCAGTTGTTGATTCAAATCCCATAGTGGTAGGAGTAGTAAGAGTATAAGCATTATGTGAAATATAAGGGTCTGAAGATGTTATTGAAGGAGTATAATCCAATGAAATAAATTTGGAAAGAGAAAAAAGATAGAGACATGAAGAATTCAGAAGATTATAATTTGGCAGAACACAAAGAGTGGATGCACCTTCGCCATTGCAAACGATTTTGAGCCATGTCATTCAAGGTCTCTAACCATCGATTGCTATCATCTCGCGAATTCCAACCAGGTAGTCTACACCTACCAACATGGCTCAGTTCAATTGTCAGTGACTTTATGGATTTGTGCCACGTTTTGGTCTGGCTGCCCCTAGCTTTCTTCCAACCTACTCTTACACCATAAAACATTGCACGTCAGGGCAGTCGGTGGTTGGGCATACGTAACACGTGCCCCAGCCATCTCAGTCAGTCAGTTACAACGTAGGACCAGGCACATATATGCATCGGTCCAGGTTGCCAAACCTCATTAGCACAAGATCAACACCGGATTCATAGTAGTTAATTTAGTGGTGGTACATAAAGAAAGATTGTATATAAGGATATAGTATAGGAAGGGAGAAAGTTATGAAGCAATTTCAATCTCAAGGTTTAAGGGAAGATAAAGAGTGTATACACCTACGCCATTGTGATCGATTCTGAGCCATGTCACCTAGAGTCTCCAACCATTGGTTACGATAGTCACGCGGACCCCAACCAGGTAGTCTGCATCTGCCAACATGGCACAGACTAGAAGTTAGTGACTTCAAGCACTGATGCCGTGTTTTGGTTTGGACGCCCCTAACTCTCTTCCAACCATCCCCTACACTAGTCATCATAGAGCGTCGTGGTAATCGGTGTTCAGGCATACGTAACACGTGGCCCAACCATCTCAGTCGGTGAAGATTCATCACCTCATCAACTGATTTACCATCATTCCCTAATACCCTGCGTCTAACCTCACTATTACTAACCCGGTTATCCCAGCAGATGCGAGCAATATTTCTAAGGCATCTGTGGTCAAATACCAGTAACCTACGAGTATCTTCTACTCTTAGCGGCCATGTTTCACAGCCGTAAAGTAGAACAGAGCGAACTGCTGCACAGCATACTCGTCCCTTAATTGATAGACGGATATCTCGTCTTCGCCATAGGTGACGTAAGTTGGCAAAAGCCAAACGAGCTTTTTGAATCCGTGCTGAGATTTCGTCAGACACCAACCCATTAGGGCTTCCAAGATAAGTGAAGTTGTCGACGCGTTCGACTACTTCACTCCCTATCCTTAGTTCAGGTGTTGGCGCAGCCCAGTCCTGGACTAACAATTTACATTTGGATGGGGAGAATCGCATCCCAAACATCCTGGCATTATTACTGAGTTCCAACAGAAGACTCTGCATTTTGCCAGCGTCTTCACCAAACAGGACTATGTCATCTGCGTATTCTAAGTCGCTTAGTGGTCCCCCTGGTAGGAGATCAATTCCTGAAAATTCAGTCGCAGAGTGTCATTTCCAGCAACAGGTCTATAATGAAGTTAAACAAAAATGGGGACAGTGGACAACCTTGACGGACACCACTTGAGGTTGTAAAATCATATGACAGTTCGCCATAAGCTCTCACTCGACTGGTAGTGTTCGATTAAAGAGCCTTCACAATGTTTATGTACTTCCCAGGTACACGTTTCAATGACAGACACTGCCACAGGATCTCTCGGTCTACAGAGTCAAATGCTGCTTTCAAGTCAAGAAAAACTATCAGTGTTGGACGCCGATAAGCGTGTCTGTGCTCTAAAACTTGACGAATGGTGAATATGTGGTCGATACAGCCACGACCAGGTTTGAAGCCAGACAGATTTTCTCATGTTCGCAGTAGTAATCATTACTGATTATTATACCGCATATAATATACTGTACATTTAGTCATCTGAACCTTCCGTGACATGATAGACTAGTCTACTTTTTCCATTTTAACATCATAACCAATATTCGGTGGTGGTACTCTCAAGGTTTAAAATCTTTCGGATAGCAGGTAATTCGTGAAAATACTCATGAGTATATACGTTTTATTTATAACAACTAAGTAGCGTAATATGATAAAGCCCGAAAGCTCGATAGCCTAATGTAGAGGGTTAATGCCTCTATATAATTCCAACAAATAAATAATATTCCGTCAACTGAATATTTAACCCAGGCTAAATATTCTCGTAGAATTGTGGATTTACTCGAGATTATCCAAAAGCCCAAACACCAATTATAGAGATAGTTTACAGTTAAAGATTGGTAAGATCCGCAAGTGCATACCAGCCAGCCAAGGCTGGTATACAGATAGCAAGCTGACAGGGAAAACAAGTATGTACGAGTGCGTATTGGAAATCTACATATATTTATGCGTGTTAATGGATTGTGCCCCCAAATGCCCTGGTACGGCCGAGAGTGGGGAGAGTCCACTCTCCCTCTCGAAATGCTCCCACATGACCACGCGTATACAGCGCCACTGCCACGGAAGTCCTACTCACTGCCTTCTCGTGCCATACTGTTGTTTACGAAATTGAAAGGACGAAAAGCGAATGTCCGGCGCTTTAACCGGGTTGGTGGACACGGAAAGTCCACCTAGGGCAGTTGGAAAACCTTCACTCTAAATCAATGGTGCACATGGGATCCACGATCCTGAAGTAACAAATGGCGTATGCATCAATCGTTGGTCACAGACTATCATGGGACTTCATCTCCTCACGAAGCTTCACTACCTTGTGGATCAGATCCTTAGGTCAAAGGCTCCGGGTATGGCCCTAAGAAAACCACCTGCTTCGGTTTGGGCACCTAGGCAGTATTACAGCCTTCACACAAATCAAATGAGATTTGTGTAGCGCATATGTATCTGGTGCCTCTTTGTACCAATATTTATGTGTTTAAATAAATAAATAATGGATTGTGGATAAATTATTGATTGTCCGGCGAGACTAAAGAACATGGACGAGCCAAACAGAAGCTTTCGTGGGTTTTTAAGGTCACGGCGCTAAGTTCGGTACCTGATGCTAACGTACGGTCGGTTTACAACGGATTTTAGAGAAAACATGATAATTAAGCGTCTACAAGATAAGTTATCATAAGATTTTGGCGCAAAACTCAATTATACATTTGGACGGAGTTGTGGCATTATAGTTGATGTCAGTTCGTGATGAAAACCGTAAGTATAATTCCTAACCTTAACCATGAACTGTAAATCATAATTTGAATTCTTCACACGGGTTTATGACCCTCATTTAGTCTTAGTTATTACGTTTACACTCTCAGATTCACTCTAGCGTCGCTCAAATGTCGTCCATAATTCATAGTCTCATCTTTAACCCTAAACCGTAACCCTAATCTTAAACCCTGAACCATACCAACATACCGACAACACTGAAACTATGTGGTCGAGGTTGAAAGAATTTTCGGGACTTTATCATGGTCTCAGAGGTCGGCTACTATGGAGCCACAGGGATGAGTTCCTGTGCCGGATGCACTATGATTTTAGAACTTCTGAACCTATATCTAACCTTGATAAGTTTTTGATTCATGTAAAAGAGTTTTATATAATATATTTTTACTGTATGCTAACTGTCTTCTGATTGGCTAATATTTCTCAAGGTCATTTAAGATTCGTTCAAAGGTCGTCCATGTTCTTTAGTCTCGCCGATTGTCCTTTGCTTACGAATGAAAGAATAGATAAACGATTGATGTGCAGACACGCTCAATCAAGCGCTAAATTTGCATGGCGGATTAAATGTCTAAATTATAGCAAACACAAATAATACAATAGTTGAGTGGGCTTGCTACACTAGTCAAGACAAATTACGATCATAATAAGCTAACTGACCCCTCAATAAACCGGAATATTAATTTACAACTATTATCTTCAAAGATCTCCGAATACTCGGGTTTTGCTAGTCTTACGTACAGCTAGTTAATTCATCTTTAACTTGATACAAGTCGGAGAAGCAACAGCTACTTCTAAAGCAAACTGTGGTCAATGATGTCCGTAGATGAGTCATCGGTTCACTTTCATACTATGTAGGAATTGAGTTCAATCATATACACCTAGATGGTTTATGAGACTTGATGGCCGCCATAGTGAATACCCAAAATAACTGATTTAAATTGCTATATGTTTTGAGAGCGATGTTAGAAGTCGTATTTCGTTCCTGGTAAAGTTCTTTTTACTTTAATATTAAGTTCACTGGATAGATGCAGCTGCAAAAATTACGAGACAAAACCTGTGAATCTGCGTTAGACAATTAATAAGATTGGACAGTAAGTGTTAGAAAACCACTTTATACAAAATGCTTCAGCATATTTCAATAATCCGATATAAACTTAGTAGGTATAAGTAATCTACTTTAATGGCTGAAAAGCAGGTACGAATCACAAGTCCTTATTTATGGATCAAAATTTATTGGCCTCATGATGAATCACATCCAAGTACACAGTATTAGGCTAATAATTGTACTTACTTTCTCTTCTGCCCTATAATATCAAGGAAACCAGGTACTGGTGTTTTTGCCCGATCGTACTTCCCGTACTTCTTAATACATATGAGAGCCGAAAGATGAATTCGATCGTCAAAGCTTAAGTGGAACGCCTTCTCAGCTTTCTCTAGATGTCAGATTGTATAATATCCAATTTGAGTATATCTCACCATTGAAAAATGTCTGAGCAAGATCAAATATCTCATTAAAGTCAAGCTTGTACTTTTTTTGAAACTCCTTAACTGCCACGTTTTCTAGACAATCCTCAGGCAGAGATGACATTTTAGTACAGCTTGCCAGCTGGATATGTAACGTTAATATTTAAAGCTCCCACATCATTTTAATAAAGTCACCCATCCACAAATTATTCAAATGCTTGTCGATAGAATGTAGGAAGCTTTCATCTGACAAGCTCCGTATCTAGCATTAATAAAACTCCGATTTTTTCAGGAAGGGACAGGGTATATGAAGTAAATCAAAATATAAGAATTACTAGTAAATAAAGTGCTTTTTCGAGCCCATAGAAATACAACATGTTTTCTTCTGACGGACTACAGGCTCAAATGGTTGAGGACGGAATAGAAGAAGCTTTCGCTTAACGGGCTTCCGTGTCTGGTAGCAGTGGATCACCAATACCTCCAGGCAAGAACTTAGGTATATGAACGATAATAGAGGGAAAAAAAGAATTTGGTAAATCATAATAATATGTTATCCTTAGTCCTTAAGAATAAGTCAAGTTTTCTCTTAAAGGACTCCTGGGAGGTCGCTTGGACTAGCTCAGTCGGCAGCGAATTCCAGCACTTGACAACTCTAACGGAGTAGAAGTTGTGTCTGCAGTCTGTTCTGCTATGTAGGGTCTCCAATTTCTGGGTGTTACCTCTGAGGTTAGTGTTATGACTAAGCTTAAGAAGTTGTTTAAGGGGATGACCAGAAGTATTAAGGATACTATAAGTCATAAGAAGATCACCTCTAAGACGCCTATACTCTAACGGGTAAAGGTTAAGTGATTTGAGGCGCTCTTCATAAGGTTTGAATTTGAGACCCCGAACTGATTTCGTGGCTCGACGTTGTATACGTTCCAGTGTGACCTTATCCTTTTGGAGGGAGGGAGGAAATACTATGTTTCCGTACTGTAAGTGGGGACGAATAAAACTGTTGAAGATTATGTGGAAGGTTCTACCGTCAAACTGGCCAAAAATGCGCTTCAATGTTACCAGTGCAAGGTTTGCTTGAGTGGCGTTTTTGTCACAGTTTGCATACGATTTCAGGTCGTAGGGTACCAACACTCCTAAATCTTTTTCAACTTGGGAAACTTCTAGAGGTGAGTTACCTAAGTTATAACTATAGTCTGCAACATGTCTCAGATGGACTACCTTGCACTTTGAAGTGTTGAAGTTAAGTCCGTTGTCGTCTGCCCAACTTTGAAGTCGAGTCAGATCCTCCTGCAGAACTAGTATATCATTGTGAGTACGTATCTCTCTCGAAAGTTTCACATCATCAGCGAAAAGCAATAAATCAGATGAAACTTGTTGAGGAAGATCGTTAATATAAATCAAGAAGAGAAGAGTTACTTGAACTACCTCAACCTTTACAGAATCTCAAGACTTGACCGTTTGTGATGAGGAGAAAGTACGCCCACAGTGCAGTTTAGTGCGTTGTGCCTCTAATTTCCAGGTATTCCCCTGTAGCTGTAAATAATTCCCCAAAATCAATAGCTTTCTAAGTGTTCGACATTGGATGCTGACCACGTTGTTTAAGTGGACTTGTTTAACTGAAGGCTTTCGGTCATGCATTCGTACCAGATCACATTTCGACTCAGCGTGGGACACAGCTCTTACGTTCACTAGCCAGCTAAAAACAAACGCTTCTCGATATATTGATAACGTATCAAATATACCTTTCCTACCTCTTCTCGTTCAACTTCTGATTTCCATTGGTCGGGAAAAAGCTTCGAATATAGAAGGTGCTACTGGCGGCAGGTTGTATAACCAGAATACTAGTCGTATCTTCAGTGGTGAACCTGACGTGATCTGGTACACTGAGCCAATAAACTGTGAGTCGGTTCCTTTTTGGAATATCATTATTCATTGTTTTTCTTTATTTCATTTATATATATTGTGATTTACCTTTTTTTTCTCGAGTTTTCCCGGATATCTTTTAATTAGACATTTTTCGTTCTTAATATTACTGTGACGGAACAGTCACCTAAAGTATTTAAGTTAAGGACTACTCCCCCGTCATCGATTCAATTAACCCCCTTCTGGCTTGACAATATCGAGTCCTGGTTCTGCTATGCAGAAGCCGACTTTAACGGACACAGAATTACAGACTCATGTTCACGATTCCTCGCGGTAGTTAAGGCGTTACTGTGCGAATTTAACAGGTACGTAACACCTAGTGCGTTAACTAGTGATGTTTCGGAACCTTATGAAACGTTAAAACGATAGATTTTGAGACGTGAAGATCTAACCGACCGACAACGGTTAGACCAACTCCTCAATAATCTCGACCTGCAACATGGTTCCGCGACGGACATGTTGTTAAGGCTGAGAGAAGTAATAGGTCAAAGAACTTTCGACGAAGGCCTATTCAAACAAATTTTCTTATCCAAAACCCCAAAACAGGTGTAAGCAGTTCTCGTCTCGTTACAAAACAACGCCGTAGACGAACTAACCACATCTGCCGATCGAATATTAGAAATAACAAAATCGACTAGCGCTGAGGTTTTTTCCATCAAGTACAAACCTCACTCGACCCCGACTGACATAGCCGAACTATGTCACAAGCTTACACGATATCTTAGGTTTCGCAATGACCGTAGTCGATCAAAAACCCCTCGTAGAAGTGTCTCACGTAGACGATCTGTCTCTTGTGGTCGAGAGACAGTATATATAATAGTAATAATCTCGATTCGATATCACTGAAGTTTATCATTATGAATCCGATGAGCTTTCTAGCTTTGGATACTTGAGATGCGATGTGCTCAGAGAATTTCAAACTGTCGCTATACCTTAAACCCAAGTCACGAACAGTGTTGAGAGGTTTCAGTGTATTTTTGTGTATAGCCAGATTAATGTTAAGGCAGCGGCCAGTGTGAATAAATCTACTTTTCTCAACATTAAGTAGCTAATTCCACGAAATAGTGCATTCGTACAACTTGTTTATTTCTTCTTGGATTACCGCTGAAATATAGCTTTCTTTGGTGGGAAATGAGAATGAATAAACCACTTTTAGCTCATCGGCAAAAAGAAAAGGTTTGCCATATTGAAAGAGGGAACACACGTCATTGATAAAATGGAAAAATAGTAATGGACCAATGACACTTCCTTTATAACCCCACTAGTTACATTCACAGGTTTGGAGTAGCAAGATCCAAAGCGGACAATTTGGCTACGTTCTTCTAAAAGAGATTTGAGCCAAGATAAAAGGGGATTCTGTATTCCAAATAAGGAGAGTTTTAGAAGAAGACGTTTGTGTGAGACGCTGTCGAAAGCCTTACTAAAGCCGAAGTACAGAATTATCACTGACTGACCAACATCTCTTCTCTGGGTAATTTGATCGAAAAATTCCAGGTGTGATGTGAATCATGAGCGTTTAGTCATAACCCGTGTTGGGATGGGCTAATCAGATTGACCGAAGGCAAAAATGATAACGGCTGTTTGTGGATGATTTTTTCCATGATTCTTAATAGCATGAATGTCAAATTAATTGGCCCATAGTTAACAATATCACTACGTGATCCGGTTTTGAGTCTAGGGATGATAAGAGATGTTTTCCATACAGATGGATAGGCCCTGTGTTCCATAGATATGCTGAAAAGTTTTAAACAAAATAATGGGGATTTTCTTCTACCATATTTCACAGATGACAAAGGAATTCCATCAGGTCCACCGTCATTAGACTTTCCAGGGTAGCTATGACCTGGTTGATTTCGGGGGGTGCGAAACCAATTTTCGATAGATGTCTGGATGTCAGCATTGGAAATGTATTGATAGAGCTTCCAGTTCTAATGTTGTGGCACTGCGAGAAATGCTGGCTGTATCGGTCGCAAATAATATCAGGGTCGTCAACAATGCTTCCGTTAGCTATGGAGAATTTGGTCATGCCAAGAGAATTTGACTTCACAAGCGATTTAAAAAGCCGAAGTCTTGATAATTCCGAGCATTTATTACCTAGGGCTTTATTTTCTATATTCATAAAATACGTGCGTTTAGATGAAGCACTCCTGTTGATTAAGTTAAGTATACTCTGAAGTGCATACACGTCATTATGCTCTTGGTATCGTTGTATTAATTTCCTCAGTTTTTTAAAAAAAAAATTTAAAAGTATTCTAGCCCCTATTAGCGTAATAAGCCACATAGCAATGCAGTCAAGGCAGTATATCAGGTTGTGGTATAGATCAGAGAGCGCAATGCCAATATTATTTGTGATAAAATAAGTTTCCCGTGGTAAGCAACGAATATGAGTTTCAGTCCGTTTCCAGGTTTGTTGGTCAAAGTGTCTACTCTTGTTCGTCATTGCAGCTTTAGAATTCAAGTGTATGACGTCGAAAGAATGAATGATACTCAATACTACTCTGTGATCACTCCTGAAAAACTTATGACTGATATGCACTGAGATAGGATCTATGTTGGTTGTAAACAGTAAATGAAGTATATTATTCCTCCTAGTCGGTTGTCGAACCTGTTGGGCCCGTCCGTAAATTTCTAATGTTTCAACTAACTTGTCATGTCGACCTGGTACCGGAGTCGGACCCCTTGTAATGTTTGGCAGATTAAAATCACCAGAGGGGATTTTAAAAGTATGCGGTTGTTGTGAAGCAATGGAAAAAATGTTTGATAGTAATTTGTCAAACCTATAGTCTGCATGAGGTGGTCCGTATATGCATCCCACCAGTAGATAATTTTGAGATCCACAGTTTACAGTAACCTATGTGGAGTCGTCTATAGCATCGAGAGATTTATACTCTAATTTGCAGGCCTGAATGTCCGAACAGACATAGATAATTTTACCGCCCCTTAATCCATAACATATATCGGTTCTAAAGAAAACGTAGTTATCTATATGCAAATAGTAATCGGATATAGATGAATTGCACCACGTTTCCGTAATAAGTACAATAGTTGGATTTATAAGGAATAAAAGAGTTTTAAGATGAGTAATTTTATTAGGCAGAAAGCGGGCATTGAAGGAAAGAATACGAAATTGAGAATTATCATGGTAAAGAAGGTTAGAGTATAAATCACAATCAGTATTTTCATGGATACTCGTAGGATAGGCTAAGGTAAGAGCTGTATTGCGAGCGGAGATAGATTCAACGACTTTGTCATCATTTGAAATGCGTTTACCGTTGCCGGCAGAAAAATCGGCGGAATTACAAAAATGTCTTCTCATTGTTGTTGGATATAACATTTGATAAAGGAATAGTGTACATATTGGGAGCTGAACCAAGAAGGCTGTCAGGTCTATTTGTTGTTAAAAGGATGGACACCACCTACATCGAGATTACTTTTTTCTGGGTTTTGAATTTTAGGAGGTTCAGGATAGTTTTTCGGTGGCTGCATATTCGTGAAGTTAGATTTGGTCTTAGAATAGTGCTTAATCTAATAACCTTTAGGATTATGAAATGCTTAGGAGTTCGATGCTGGTAGTCTGTAGTTATCTTTGCCCGATTTTCGCTGGCATGGTGATCTATCTGGTAGTCTTAATATCCTTTGTCTCAATGAATTGGAGGAAGTTAAAAGCTCACTAGCGTCTACAGAATAGTTGAATTTGAACAAGATAGGTGAGTGCATACCAGGGTGACTTCTTTTTAATCTTGTGCATACACATGGTACGTGTGTCATATTGCTGGCTCTAAGCAGATTAGATTTAATATTTTTAAGGGCATATGTGTCCGGTATATTAAACACAATTGCATTGCCGGCTCGTCTTATTCTTTCAAATACCTCTGATGCAACACGATCTAGGAAGTTATTTATGTCATTCACTTGATCTGGAGTCTCTGTGGGGTTAGGGTTGATGAGATACTTGAGCGGATTGAGAATATTCATGTCAACTTGCAACCTCTTTATATCATTCATATGGTTGCAGTTGTGATTATCATCATTGTTTACCAACAGAGTCTTCAACACGTCTGGAATGGAGACAACTGGTAAACGTTGGTCTGCTTCCAGATGAACGGAGTAGCTCGTCTCATTGAAACTGTCAGTTACAATTTCAGATTGTGTCGTTTTCCTACGTTTGGCTGGACGCCTAGAAGCAGGTGCCCTCATTTTCTTTTGTGATATGATAAGAAAAGGACGTATAGCAGATGGACTGAACAAGAGTTTGGAAATAGAAATGAGTGAAAAAATAAATGCCGAGGGCTGAAGTCTAGAAATCAAAACCTATGCTTAACACAAGGGTGAATGTATCGTGAGGATCAGTGAAAGTGTCAAAAACAATAGATGAGAATAGCAAGAGGATAATGGTTGTGATATAGTATGTATGTCAGTGCATGTGTGAAGAAAAAATTATATATATATATTATAAAAATAATAAAACTTCCCGAGTTACACTTCAGGCTGCCAATGAGACCGAAATTGCGAAGTTTATGTTAAAGAACCAGATATCAGATTTGCGGTTTAGTGGACGATCATCTTAGATGTTCGCCGTAGAAGATATTCTTAAGGCACCTACCACTATGTCTTTCGAACCACCTAATTTTTTCGACATGCTCTTCCGCCTAATAAATGCTGCACAAACCTTTCAAAGGTTTACAGATAATCTGATTCAAGATATATCTTTCACCTGAGAGTATGTCAAAAGTTTGTTGATTTGAAATCTTGATTTAAAATCACATGTAAAACATTTGAGAGTCGTGTTGAAGTGACTACTTGAGACCGGAACAAAGATACATCAATGTTACCGTCTTCTAGGTTAACTTCTTAAGCTATTGGAGCTTTTGAAGATTCAAAGTATAAACTGGCCCAGACATCTATGCCGGATTATTCGGACCCCGATTCCCAACTCGCCTTAATTGTGGACACTTCAGATGAAGTAGAGAGTATCTTTAATCAGTTGGTTAAAACCACCCGGTAATCGTTCGCTTTCTCCTGAAAAGAGAGTCACTCTCACAGAAACGACATTCTCAGTCGAAGGCTCCTGTAGACCTAATAGGCCATTGAGCATTTCCAACACAAATTGGAAGGTAAGTTAATAATAATTTACACAGATTACAAACCACTTACTAGCTCACCGCAGAGTAAAATTGATTAATTTTCAATTCGAGAAATACGACACCCAAACTTTGTGTCAAAGTTAACCCGTGATAATCAGATAATCGAGGCATTATTTCAATTAGAAGTGAGTAAAACTAAACAACCGACCATAAATGTGTTGGATTCTGGAGAAAACCAGAGGGCCTTCACCGTATTATACTAGTTTTAATTATTTATTTAGGTCTATAGGTAGACTCAAGGAGTTTCCATTAGCCGTACCAATGACTAACATTACAAAAGAAACAGAGGTCAAACCTTTCATACAGCACTGGTCAACAATTTTCGGCACATTTACCGAGTTAGAAACAAACAGAAGAGATAGATTAAAATCTGAGCTATTCAACAACATACCAAAAACGCTGAATGGACACTTTTATTACAGTTGCCTTCTGAGCATACTTTAAAAAGAGTTAGGATGATAGGCAGTAACAGGGTTACATCATTAGGGTGTTACTATATCACTATAATGTTCCATGTCCTATTCAGGAAGATTCGAGAAGAGGAAAAAGTACCGACAGATTGGAAAGAAGGACATCTCACCAAGATACCGAACACAAGAGATCTCAGCAAATGTGAAGACGACAGAGGCATCACACTACTATCAGCACCAGGAAACGTTTTCAACAGAGTGCTGTTGAACTGGATGAAAGACGCAGTAGACGTCTAACTTCAAGATCAACAAGTCTGATTCCGTGAAAATGGGCCGTGAACAGACCAAATCGCTACACTACAGATCATCATTCAACAATCAATTGAATGGAACTCGTTACCATACATCAACTCCCTTGATTATGTGAAAGCATTTAACAGTATGGATAGAAGAACATTGTGAAAACTTCTTTAACGTTACACAGTGAGTACTTGAGAAAATTGTCAACACCATTCAGAATTCATACGATGGACTACACTGTAAGTTCTTGAATGGAGGACAGCTGATAGATACATCCCAAGTGAGGACCGGGGTTAGATAAGGCTGCTTACTCACTCTCCTGGCTTTCTCTTTCACCTGATGGTTGACTGGATTATGAGGACCTGGACATCTGAGAGGAAACATGCAATACAATGGACAGCTTGCACGCAACTGGACGATTTGAACTTTGCAGATGATACAGCTCTTCTATACCGCTTTTCTACACACCAACAAATGCAGGTGAAGATAACTAGTGTAGCAACGCCCTCTGAATCAGTAGGCCTCAACATTCACAAGGGAAAAAGCAACGTCCTCAAATACAACACGGTAAACATCAACCCAGCCACAAGTGACAGAGAAGCTCTGGAGAAGGTGGAAACTTACAAATTCTAAGGTTATATTTCTTCTACAGATACTCCACCTGAACTGTAAACGCGGTATTGACGACCCAGGGTATATTTGAAAGCTACAATCAGGAGGAGGATAACGTAGCTTCAAACTTTATCTGTTTGTAAACGTAAAGATCAAGTAAAGGAAGTGTAGTCATTAAGTGGAACACACGAACATAGTGGCCGCTATTGTGTGCCTTGTAGAATGAACAAAAATATCTGAGCTGCGGTCACACCAATATAAATGAACAATAGTGTCCTACAACTGACAGGTCACATGCAATAGGAATAGTTTACAGACACGTCATGTGGCGTGGACGTAGTGGGTGTTTAAGCAGCGGTTCGGCTTCTTAGTTATGGAGACAACTAACTTCCTCCAAGCGAGAATCACGTCTAGGCTTCGCTACTGTCATATCCAATATATCGGCCTCTTCTTGTAGGCATAAACGTCGTAACCTTTGGCCGATATCTTCGGTTGTTGTTTTCAGCCGAACTGTTCTAACTCGTCCACTTGGCACTTAATTCACCTGCCTAATTTTAGATTTCGTCCACAGTTTTATTGGTGAGCCAATATTCCTCTCACGTCCAGACACTTGGATATCTTCTGAGAGGCTAGTAGGTACTCCTGTATCGATCTGTACAATAAAAAGTTGTCTAGTTGTTGCTCTTCCTTCTATCTTCTGTTATATATGAATGTTTCACTTGTCTGAGCCTCACCGAATGATATACCTCTATGAACTAACAATAACTTATTTGGTGTTAGTGCATCCAGATTATCACAGTTAGAATCCTCAATACGAACGTCAAGACAATCCTATTGTACGGAACTGAAACTTCAAGGACTGCCACAACCATCATCAAAAAGGTACAAGTATTTATAATCACTATCTATATAAGATACTCAATTCCCGTTGGCCGGATACCATCAACAACAGTCTACTGTGTGAGATAACAAACCAGCTTTCAACTCGAGAGGAAATTAGGAAAATACGTTGCAAGTGGATTGGACATACATTACAGAAGAATCATCAAACTACATCACGAGGCAACCACTACCTTGGAAATCTGAAGGGAAACGTAAAAGAGGAAGTCCAAAGTGTACACTGTGCAGATGATTGGAAGCAGACAAAGATGGGATGAATAACAAATAGAAACACCTGGAAAAGACTGTGCAGAACAAAATTGGATAGAAATGCTGGTAGGTGGACTACGCTCCTCGACGGGCGCATGTAAGTAAGTAAAATAGGAATATGCGAAATATATACCTATCAAATTACGAACCAGCAGCTGGTAATTGACGGCAGAAAGACAAGAATGGTGGGCTTGCTAACACTGTACTCACTATCTTGATTGATATATAATCAGGTGTACATCTAATAGTCTATAAATCTTTATGAATCTGCATGATGCTCATTGTGACTGTCTAACACCTCGAGAAGTCTAGTCGAAGTCATTTACAGAAAGCCTACTACTGTCAATGAGTATGCCGGAGAGATTGTTCCTCTCTATTCGTCACGGATACACACATACCGTGAATCTAAGAGACTCCAATCTTTCTAATTTAATTTTCGCTGAACACACGCACGTTCAAGGTGGGAACTCTGATGAAGCTGACTGACAATCTCTCAATCCTGGCTTTCTTGAAAAGAAGTGATTATGCTTTCATGGTCACCAATTTTGTCAGAGAATCTGAGCCCAGACATCTTACAAATGGCGTTGGAATTTCAAACGTTTGAATGTATTAGCTTTACAGGGCAACCTAAAACAGGTGGACTGGGGGGTCCACCCTCGACTTGATGGAAACTGTCATTCAGATTCCCTAATTAGATAATTTTATGTGCTACAGACCTGTCTGTCCGTAAACGGACATCGAAAATTACAGTCAACGTGCAGTCATATGTACTCGTACTCTTTGAACGCTAAAACGCGAAAAGTACTACTGAGCTGAATATCAACTAACTAGTGATGACGGCACTTAGATACAGTTCAAACAAGTAAGAAGTTAATACCTATATGTAATGAGAGAGGATAAGCTTCAGTATCAGATAAAGCTAATCGACAAATTTGTCTCCAGTACGAAAGACTTACTTCGTCATGAAGCCTTTCTTAGACTAACCAAACCAGGAGTTTCCCAGTTGTTTAGTCCTAATGGTCCGACCGACAACGGCGACAGTGCCGCCGCCCTGCTGGCAAAACAGTATGTTCAAACGTTTCAACCATCACATACTAACTACATTGACAAGAGCTTCACCTGAAATTCAACAGGAGTCACAAAAGTGAAAGTGAACGCTGCTTGTGTAAATCAGAAACCGCTTATCTAAATAAGGACATTTCTCCTGGCTTGGATAAGCTCCATTCTGTCATGCTGAGAGAAGCGAACTTAATCTTATCGAAATCGTTTAGTGTGATGTTCTCAAGTCCGCCACGTTGAGGCACAGTACCAAAAAAATCGAAAACCAATTTTCAGAGGAGGCCGATTCAGTGAACCTTTAGGATGCCATCCGGTAGCCTTTCTCTCAATACCCTCGAAAGTTACGAAGTCATTGACGTATGATGGTCTACGCGACTGCTTTATATCCATAATCCTATTTTCACCTCGACAGCACGGTCTCAGGAAGAGCCATTCTTGTAAAACCACGATGGACAGAAAGACAACCATCCTTGATCTCAGGGGGAGGTCGATGTAATATACCTTGACTTCCCAAAAGTTTTTGATATGGTCAGTTATACATGTCTCATCTGTAGGCTCAGTCTGTTAGGTAACAAGTCACTGTTAATAGATTAGCTTACTTCCTTTCTTTATATTTGACCTTTTAAAGTCACGAAAAGTTCCTTTTTTCTCAGACTACAGAATCCCTAGTGGTTCTGTAGTGGTATCGGTTCTAACTACACAACCTTCAAAGCTGAATATGCGGTAACTGGAAAAATCAGTGTAGAATTATGGCCTAGTTCGTAATTAGTACTATAATAGACCCAATCTTAAAAGCACGGATTTGTAATGATATAATTACCTAATCTATAAGATTTTACGTCGAAGTCACATCATTGTCTGCACTGACTCATCGTGCCGTAACAATATGATACTTAGTATCTCTGAAGAACTCATTTGGGCTGAAGATAGGACAATATATTTAATGTGAATAAAGACAAGTTGTACAGAATGGCCACGTCTGCGAGGCTGAGCCATGTCATCCGATTGAATAAATGAATATTTCCGCGTTCACCATTGTTGGCCTTCTCTGAGTGCTAAACGTTGAATATGTATTTTCCCAGTCGTTTCACGTTCTGCTTCGAGGATTATGTGGTTAAGACTAATACCACTGCAGTGTGCCCTAGGGTTCATTACTAAGACCTCTTCTTTTCTTAATTTATATGAGTGACCTTCAGTAAGTATCGTTTGATTTACTATTTATCATTGATGATGTAAAACTCTGGGGAGAAGCCAGAGATCCAGATGACAAACTGAGACTTCCGAAGGACTGGACTTGACTTCAAAGTTGGGTGGGCTTACCTTCAGCACTTCAAAGAGTGAAGAAGTCCAACTGAGAAATGTTTCAGACAATTCATACAAATAAAGAAACTCCCCTCTAGAGGTATTCAAATTTAAAAAGGTCATGGAATCTTAGTTCTTTATGATCTAAAGTCTTAAGCTCACTTCGGGAGAAATGCCTTTCGAGTAAAGGTTTTCACTGTTAGCGTTGATGACCATTTTTGGCTAGTTGGGTAATGGATCTTACCACATAATCCCTAAAAGTTTAATTTGGCCTTATTCTCCCCTCACTATGTAAAGACAAGAATACACTGCAAATTATCCAATGGCGACTCACGAAATCAGTACGGAGACTCAAGTCCATACCTTATGAGGAGCGCCTCAAATCACTAAATCTTTAGCCATTCGAGTATAAGCGTCGCAGAGGTGATTTTTTGATGACTTATAAAATCTTGAACACTCTTGAGCAGCCCCTTAACACATCCAATTAAGCTCATTCCCAGCACAAAACTTGGAGGTGAAACAGAAATTACAGATATGGCATAGCAGAATGGACTGTAGGCCCACCTTTTACGTTTTCTGAGTAATCAAGCTCTGGGATTCACTGCCATGTAAGATAGTCTAAAAAACTCCCTATAAGTCCTTTAAGAGAAAACCTAACATGTTATTGTGAACTCAGGACAGTGTTTCACCATGCTTTGCTGATACTTCTCTTTTCATAATCAAATATACACAAGTTCCTACACTGAGACATTGGTGACCCACTGACACTAGATACAGAAGCCTTTCAAGCGAAAGATTTTTCCATTCCGTCCAAAACTATCTGAATCACATGTAAATTTAAGATGGCTTTTGTTTGAATACTTCGAATCTTTATGTTGCTGATACTTTCTGATGGCGCGTTTGTGAATCTGTTCAGATTTTCTGGCGACTGACAGTCATACTCGCCGCAGTGATTAAAGTTCAGTAAAACTATCTCTTAGTTCATTGTTCACCCAATCAAGAATTTTATTCTGATTGATGAGAAGTTAATATTCACTACCTGGAGGGCATATCCAATATAAATTAACGCTACCCACTTTACTACTAGTTAACAAAACATGGTCCTAGGTTATAGTTATTCTTTAGACTGTGATTCAGAGTCTGGAAAGAATAATTTTGTTGATTTGGAGGAATTTCCTGCCCTAACAAAATCAAAACCTATCAGTTTCAGCGGTGTAACGTGGAAAAACCAAGTCTTTGTTCCAACTGAGGATTCCGTAGAATCAGTGGCCACCGGAAATAATTGCTTGAATGTCTCTAAAAAGAGACGCTTAAAAAAGAAAAAGAAACAGGTTGTTTGCAGTGAGGAAAGCGCTGATGACAGCTCTCCTGCCAAGTGTTACGACTTCTGTTTTTTTGTGAGCGAAGAAGTGGAAAGCACTAGTAAGTTCACAGTGTATGCGTACGTTTATTTGTAATAATGACTGCATTTCATCATTACTGTAGGAGCCAGTATCTCTGCACTAGAATCTTTGACCTTTATTTTTTGAGTTCATATTTTGTTCACTAATCTTTAGAGATTTATTTAACCCAGGCGTATAGGCTCTTATGTATCTCACTTGAATAGCGCAAGTCATAACATTTTAAACGACCTCACTGTGTCAGTTATTGATTAGAACCGCGTTCAAATTTTATAACCCCTGGAGTCTCCTGTATTGCTTGGTTTCAGTTTTACTGTTAAACCTAGTGCTCAGATAATTTTCGAGAACCTTAGACTGCTTTAGTTTAGACTGGGATTCGTTTTTATTTTCTACCAAAACACGCAAGTGAATCAGTTTTTGCAGTTTTCATTAGCAATTAAAGTAGATATTTTACAAGCTATCTCGAGTTATTCATTTTACAGTGATCAGCAGTAATAAATGAGCCTAACGACGAGAATAACCATAATCTTAAGCTGATTAACGGTATCATCTGATAATTTCAAGGGACATTGTCCTGAATAGCTGCAATGACAGACTGCTTTATGTGTACTAGACTGGAGTCAGCGCTTTGTCTCTTGTTGCTTCGTTTTGTGGTATTCCACTTGTAGCTAGATCTGACAGTAAACCTATCAAGTTGTAGACAATTGTGTGTACAGTAGATGATGGAGATGCGGTCTTTTGGCATTTATATCACTTGTTAACCTTGTAAGTCTTAATGTCAATATGGGTTTTTTAGTATCTTTATCTCAGGTAGTGTTTTATTTTTTGAATAAACTTTTGGATTCATCATTGATACTCTAGTTGTTATAACTATTCGGTTGGATAGTCAGTGAAATATGTAATGTTGGTTTTCAGCATCACAACTACATCGACTTTCGTGGTTAGCTTGGTAGGTTTGGGCGGGCTAGTTATGTTCTATCTATCAATGTTTGTGAACATTAAGTGACATGGCTCAGAGTCAGCCGCGTCCGCGGGAGCTGTGTCTGCTCCTAGATCCTGGGTTTCGAAATTATTTCGTAACTTTGGTTCCTCTAGTCATTTCTCTCTCAGATAGTATAATTTGTTTAACATTTCTTACTATCATTGGTACTATTATTACCAGTAATAGTGGTCAGTCAGTCAGTCACAACGTAGAACTTCGTACGTATGTACATCAGTTCGAGTTGCCATACCACATTAGCACAGAGATGCAGTTGTCGATTCAAATCCCATAGTGGTAGAAGTAGTAGGAGTATAATCAGAAATCCAAAAGATTAGGGGTTTGAAGAAATTATTGAAGGAGTATAGTACAGTGAAATAAATTTGGAAAGAGAAAAAGATAAAGACATGAGGAATTCAGAAGATTAGAATTTGGTAGAACACAAAGAGTGGTTGCATCTTCGCCATTGCAAACGATTTTGAGCCATGTCATTCAAGGTCTCTAACCATCGGTTGCTGTCATCTCGCGAATCCCAACCAGGTAGTCTACACCTACCAACATGGCCCAGTCCACTTGTCAGTGACTTCATTGATTTGTGCCACGTTTTGGTCTGGCTGCCCCTAGCTTTCTTCCAACCTACTCCTACACCATGAAACATTGCACGTCGGGGCAGTCGGTGGTCGGGCATACGTAACACATGTCCCAGCCATCTCAACTGATGAAGTTTCACTACTTCATCAATCGATTTGCCATCCCTACCTAGTACTCGTTTCCTAACAACTGCATTACTTACCCGGTGGTCCCAGGATATACGAGCAATGCTTCGAAGACACCTATGATCGAACACTAGTAGCCTACGAATATCCTCTACTCTTATTGGTCATTTTTCACTGCCATAGAGTAGGACGGAGCGAACTGCTGCACAGTAAACCCGTCCTTTGGTTGCTAGACGGATATCTCGCCTACGCAATTGTTATTATTTATTTATTTGAACACATAAATATTGGTACAATTGGGCACCAAATACATATACACCACCAGATACATACAGTAATAATGAGAATGGAAAGAAGTGAAATGTAAGGTGCGTATAAAGGAAAAAAGAACATTAACAACCACAAATCAGTGTATGGTATTGAAAAAATAATAGTAGTGGGAAAGGAAGATACAACCAGAAAGAATCATTTCATTCAAATAAGTCACGGCCACTTTTATGAGGAAAGTAAAAGAAGGTTACATCATGAACGCCACTGGCTTCTATCCTGAGCCATATCTGATAACGTCTCTGGCCAATGTGTTGCACCATCTCTAGGACCCCAATCAGGGAGTCGTGAAGGACCGACAGAAGCCAGTCCTGTACAGCTTTCTTTCATACCACAACGCCATGTCGGACGCTGACCACCTCTCTGTTTTTTCCAACCAGTCCCAGCATCGGCAAATAATGCACTTCTTGGAATTCTCTGGGACGACATTGACAGAACATGTCCAAGCCACCGAAGTCGATGTTTCAAGATAGTGAAACCGATTGAATTATCGTCACTGTGCGCAAACACACGATGCTGAACCTCTGCACTACTGACATGGTGTTGCCACTGGATGTCAACAATCCTTCGGAGACAACGATGATCAAACACAGGGAGTCGTCTAACATCCTCGGAGAGGCCAGGTTTCACAAGCATAGAGCAAAACTGCTTTCACCAACGCGTTGTAGATCCGACCTTTTACAGTAAAACTGACATCACGGAGGTGCCAAAGATGGCCCAGATTCGCACAAGCCCCTCTGGCTTTCACTATATGTGGATTGACTTCGAAATCGCCACCACCAGCACTTACATAACTACCTAGATACACGAACCTCTCGACTATTATCTGTTTACTAGCAAGAGTAAGTAGAGATTCGGGGTCCTGACAGCCTTGTGAAAGCACTTTGCACCTTCACATAAAAGTTGCTACAGTTGCCAATATCATATAGACAATATAAACGCATAAAGTGAAACTAGTGCCACTTCTTTTATATGTATATATCGTGTCAGAAATCACAGTATTTTGTGTACTGTTGTATTCATACTCCTGTGATACTGTTACATGTACTACCTGAATGTTCAAGTATGAATATATTTTCCTAGAGATGTTTCATCTGTTTAGATGACTTTTAATTAAGCCACTGTCCCTATCGTCAAATCGGATAACTGTGTATTCTTTGATTGAAAAACATTTGGAATCACTGTCTCAGTTTGAAAACCTTTGCTTTTATCGAAATAAGTTTGACTTAGAGTTTTTAAACGAAAACTCACGAAACTATTATATTACGTTATAAGAAGTAACTATTGAAAGTTTCATTTGCTTAACTATAAAAAGGTTGTTGTTGTAAGTCTTATGTGATTTATGTGTTCAACATTCGGTCCCTTTAATAATTCATTCGTATTATTATGTAAACAGTTTAGTTAATAGGATGATTTTATATTTTATTAACAGACGTAAATCAACCGTCGTTTCATGAAACTCACTTCGAATTCATAAAAAGGTGAGTGCAAAGTTATTTATTATTATCTATTTATTTAAACACATAAATATTGGTACAAAAGGCACCAGATAAATATGCGCCTCACAAATCTTATTTGATTTGTGTGAGGGCTGAGATACTGCCCAGGTGCCCAGACCGAAGCAGGTGGTTTTCTTAGGGGGCCACACCCCGAGCCTTTGACCTAAAAGTCTGATCCACAAGGCAGTGGAGCATCGTAAGGAAATGCAGTTCCATGGTAGCCGGTGACCAACAGTTGGTTCATACGCCATATGTTCCCTCAGGATCCTGGAGCCCATGTGCACCATTGGTTTGGAATCAGGGTTTCCCAACTGCCCTAGGTGGACCCTCCGTGTCCACCAACCCGGTTAAAGCACCGGACATTCGCTCTTCGTCCTCTCACTTTCGTAAACAACACCCTCGCCACGAGAAGGCAGTGAGTAGGACTTCCCTGGCTGAGGCTATATATTCACGTGGCCATGTGAGAGCATTTCGAGAGGGAGAGAGGACTCTCCCCACTCTCGGCCGTACCAGGGCATTTGGGGGCGAAAGTAGGTATTTTTGTACCAGCAGTATACTTTAGCAGTATGCTTTAGCATAAATTAACGAAGTAAATATCATCGTTTTGATGTGACGTTTACGTTGCCTTTTGACAACATAACTTCAAACCGGAAGATTTTAGAAGTATTGTGATAATCAAAACACTATAAAGCTACTCACTTCTTATCTTATGGGTTATTCCCAAACGCAGCTGAAACTAGAGGATGCTTAAGTAGTTATCGTACCTTAGTTTAACAAACGCGCACTAATAAGTAATAGTGAACCGAAGTAGCATGGATGATGTTATGTATGTCAGGGAATTAAAATACAGTCCCCATACTATACTTTTATAAAGCGTTACTCCGAATAGATTCATATTAGGTAGGAAATTACGAAGGGACATGTTTAGGTGCAGTGTCCTGAAAATACAGTAGGTTCTTATGTCAGTGGGTAGTGTAATGTTGTTACATCTTTTATTCTTTTAGGCCTATCGACATGTTGTAACAGACCGGGTGTAATGCGGTAGTTCTGTTTCAATATGCACATCCATCGCAACTAATTAGGTATTCAGAATCAATGAATTATGTATCACTTGAAAGTTTTATAGACATATTTTTATCCGCAGTTGGTCAGTGAGTCGTTTTATTTGTTCTTCTCAAGATACAATTGTAGTATCTTAAGACAACCGTTTCCGTACCTTGTGTTCGTAATTTGGAAGTCAGTCAGTCACAACGTAGAACTTCGTACGTACGTACAGCAGTTTGAGTTGCCATACTACATTAGCACAGAGATGCAGTTGTCGATTCAAATCCAATAGTGGTAGAGGTAGTAAGAGTATAAACAGTAATCGGAAAGATTAAGGTTTGAGGGTGTTATTCAAGGAGTATAGTACAGTGAAATAAATTTGGAAGGAGAAAAAAGATAGAGACATGAAGAATTTAGAAGATTAGAATTTGGCAGAACACAAAGAGTGGATGCACCTCCTGTAAATACCCTCTTCAGTGAATTCAACACATGTTGACAATCACATTCGGTCACAATAGTCCATTGGATTCTGTTACTATAACATCAGGATCCGAGTTGTTAAAGGTGTGTCTAAATATGCCCCAATGTTGTCAGTTAGATCTTCGTTATTATAAACCTAACTGTCTTCACTGTAAGTTCACTACCACTTATTTTTACGAATCGTTGCTGATTGTAATTGTTCGTGCCATCCACATATCAAACATCAATGCTTTATCTGGTAAGGAGGTAAAATGTATTTCGCGTTGAATTTATTTTCTTACCACTGTTAACAATCACAACAAAACCAATTTTTAATATACTTTGTGGCATAAATTCTACATTATGAACACCAATTTTCGATTAATGTGATTAAATATAGTTTGCATTTTACTGTTGTACGCACCTGATGACGTAGACCGTTTCCAAAAATCAGTAAACTTT
Source organism: Schistosoma rodhaini (assembly GCA_944470415.2). NCBI lineage: Eukaryota > Metazoa > Platyhelminthes > Trematoda > Strigeidida > Schistosomatidae > Schistosoma > Schistosoma rodhaini. Next base: position 58,206,169 of record OX104044.1, read on the forward strand.
AATATTCAAAAATATCGCACCGTATGTCTGTAAATAGATTGTCGTATTTTGCCTACTATATACGTGTTTTTTGAAACAAAGGAACGAGATGATGAATAATTATCGGTGTGTCTCATGCTTAACTATTATGACCTAGAATGCAGATATTTTCTATTTCCTATTGGGTGTGTCTGACCTTAACCTGAATATTGTAGAGGGTTGTCAGGTGACAAATTTGTATGGTGTATGTCCGTTCGTCTATCATTCTTAATTTAGTAATAGGATGTCTTTGGCTCAGGTAATATCGTCATCTCTTGTCAAACAACTTTTAGGTCAATTCTGCATTTTTTTATGGATTGCTATGACATGCTGTGATTATGGCTATAAAAAAATGTAAACGGGGTGGCCGAACCAAGACTGTATATAAAATAGTTTAGTTTGTCAAATAATGTTTTGCGGGTCTAAACTCTAAAGTATCCTACACTTCTGAAATCATTCAGATATAAACAACACAGGACCTCATATAAATACTGATAGACTACACCTACTTAGCGAGAGAAAACTGGGAGTTATAGTAGAAAACTATGAGTATACCGAAAATAGTTAAGAAAGAACGCAATAAAGATAAAGCGAATGAAGTAATAAGTAAATTTAAGATTTAAGTGAACTGAATACACATATACTGATGCAGCCAATTTTAAGACATGGCACCGAATAACTCTAACTAAGAAGTTTGAACTCCCGTTCAGAGCTCAGAACAACATTGGATGACTTTATGAACTGATGTTGCTAGTTTGACCGTTATTAACTGTCAACTTCCGACTACTATGGTATCGTCCATTGCGTATCAGAGTTGGGAGTGGCTGGACATGCGTAACATGTATCCCAACCATCTCAGTCGATGAAAATGACGACCCAATTAACAGATTTTCCTTGATTTCATTAAACGCAAGCAGGGTTTCAGAAATATCTGTTGTCAAAACTAGTAACCTACATGTGCTCTTTGTCTTCAAAACCCATGTTTAACAGCTAAAACGTTGTTCAAAATGAACTACACAGTATACTGGCCATTTATTCGAAATGGTTACTAATTTATAAGCACGGTCGTTTATGGCTTATGTGACCAAACTCAGTCAGCAAAGCTATATAACACAGTCGGTATTCGAAATGAATCGGTTTTGTGACGTAACTTTGTAGCCATTTAACGACCAGTTAACGCTTTGAAAATAAACATACGAAAAATATGTTATTGTCGGGATAACTCTCTATCCCAACTTTTCTAATCTCCTCAGATGCGGATTTCAGAGTGTAACTTCGAAAATAGTACCAAGCTTTTCATTTCAAAATAAATGGGACTTCATGCGTAGGTCCGACGGCCTACTAATACCCCTTGATATACTCGTTGTACATAATTTTCGTTGTAAAGTGATAATACCAGTTAATTCAAAACATTTTTGTTTATATTTCTAGTCAGTCTAAATCAGATGCAATAATTACCAATGGAAATAGTCATTTAACAGAATCTTCGATTGTTGATGTTACCAACCCATTTCCGGTGGAAGATGAAGGTTTCGTTGAGGGGTTAATTGACTGTGCAAATAACCATCTTGTTTCTCATTCTTTTCCCACGAATACATCAAATGTTCTGTCCTCTGGTTCCATTCAGCACTCGATTCAATCTAAACCTATTTACGAGTCACGAATAATTAGTCCCACATGTTCACTAAACTCCACAAAAGATCAAATGGTCGCATTAGGGTTGAACCACTCTGTGTCCAATGCTTTAAAGTTTCATACAAATCCTATTAAAGTAAGTAAATAATCTGCATCAGTTTTTTGATGACATGGGCTACTTAATTTAACGGTAAATAATCATTCACTAGATTGTCTCAGTTAATTCATTTTCAACCCATATTTCTATACAGAATTGGGAAATCACGTCTCTAGAGTTTCGTCTACTAAATAATCTTGAAAAGTAATTCTAAGTTCAATATGCTGTATCGAATGACAATCTTTAACACACTCAACAGTTAAAGTTGTTGTTATCTGTTGCTTTTTACACAGCTCCTGTTTTTTGTAACATTGTGTTACACAACCGTGCTACCTACTTTGTGACCGTATATTGTAATGATGTCAGTACGTATAGTTTCTTCCAGATTAATTTATTTGTCTGTTTATTATATGAAACTTCAAGACACTTGCTGAAGCAAGTGTATCCACATTCCACCGTGAGATGTGTCGTTCATTGCAGATAATAAAATACACAGTATTCATAATTATGGAATGATTGATATGCACTCAAAGTATATGAAAAGTATTTTACTTTCGATCTGCATGAATGGACTGATCATCTCTAGCATTACTATTAGGAGGTGGATTTACGGAAAATCTTTCGTAGAAATGTTACTTCTCGGAGTTAAGAAGGACCTGAAATGACTAAAATGTAGAACGTAATTCGAAGTCGTTATTGCTTTGATCTTAAGTAGCTTTAATTAACAGAAACCGGTGCATTGAACAAGATTTATTATGCATTTTGTGATAAAACTTGAATCGTATTTAAACTATTATCATACGCATGGTTCGTTATGAATAACTAATCCATTTTGATAAGTTTTGTCAAATATCGATATTATTTTCATTTTTACTCTTAGTCAAGAATCCCTAATACTTGTTGGTTTTATATGTGCACACTTTTAGGTATCAGAATATTTGTTTTTTTAACAAAATAACTGGAATGTTATGGAAACTTTTTAACAGTACTGCTTGTATGTGATGGAACATATATCCATGCGACAATAATTGTATTTTACAAAATAGTATCGGGAGAACTATGGAAAATGAGGTAGTGAAGTTACTAAAGTCTAAAATCCGATTCATTGGATTCTGACTTGTTAATTTTAGTTTCTATCGCGTGTGGATTTGTGAATACAGATGATTTTTTTCACTTGCTGATGAAAAATATTTGTGCATTAATTTTCAGTCTCAAAACACATATCTAAATATAAATGTAATTTAATGCAATCAACTGAAATCATTGTTTGTATATTCTGCGGGTATATTCACCCATTTACCTAGTACTCGCTCGTATAGTTGCATTCGAGGTAAATGCTAAGTGTAAGGGCTAATGTTACTACTCGAGTGCCCAAACTGAATTAGTGGGGTGAGCAGAGTTCGAACCGGCGACTTAGTGGCTGAAAATCCATTGCCTTAATCGCAGAAAAGCGCACCACTATCTCACAGGTTCCTATAAATCCATCTGTTCATTATCCGGTATGTGTATTATGTGCGTACAATTTTTTTAGTATAATTCTCCTAGAAGTAGATAATTCCATGACTCATATATTACTGCTACATTGTAAAGCTCCAAGGTCCGGTACCTTCGTGTTGACAAACATACTCAAATTCGAACTCCCAAGAACTGTCAGTAGTGTAAAATATCCCTAAAATAATGGCTAGATATTTGGTTACAATAGTCACTTGCATAAGTGTGAGAGGTCGCTCTAAAATTTATTCTCATTATACTAAGTATTTCGAGTTGAATATACTGAAAATAAAAGTCTAAATCATTTCGAAAAGTATTCCCATTTGTTACATTTCTGAAAATATATTTACTTAATTTTCTTTTTTTCGTTACAGTGTCCTATCAAAGAAAAGGCACTAAGAAATGTGCGACTAACTAATACGGAACAACATGCTCGAAGTATGAGTCCATCTAATCTTACTGACATATATCTATCTTCAAAAGATACAAATGATCTTATCGATGAAGATGATATGGAGGGTACAGATCTACTTCATTTAATCAGCAATTCATTGGATCGATTTAATGCTATTGTTCACCCACGAGATAATATATCAACATTAACATCTGGTTTAGGGGAATCTAGAAATATGTTGTCAGAATCTGAGAGTTGTAATAGCTACTCTCAAGATTGTCTGTTTCCCACTGACGTTGTTACAAAACCTGCTACAATATTATCTGCAGATAGAGTAAGTTTCTATAATTTGTTTATGATTGGTATTACTATGATTATGAGCATTATTATCCCTCGTCAACTTTTTCCTTGAAGATATAGCGTAGAAACTGCATTTATTAATCATTAATTCACGTCATCATGGTATCTTGATTTCTGTCACCATAGTGTATTTCAGCTTTTAATGAGTTCAAAAATCATCACAAGCCCTCGTGGAATTAAAGTATGACTAGAAGCAAGGCAAATTAACGTGGTTATATATATATATATATATATATATATATATATATATATATATATATATATATATATATATAGTGTGTGTGTGAATTATTCACTTGAAGTAGTAGACTCTACTGATTTGTTTATTATTTTGAGTTTTGAAACAAGGTACATCATAGTATTTATTCATTTTCTCCTGTCAGTGCTAAGATAAACAATAGGGAGGTGCTCACCAAATAGAAATTGGGAATATATTTATCAGAATCTAGTTTCAATTGAGTAAATGAGTTACTCAAACCGTTTTTAGTAGATATCATGTAAGCAACTTTTCTCTTTAACTAGTATATGCACCTTTCTTTTTTTCTGAGAAACTAGTCCATCTACTGACCTTGATTATTAGGTAAAACAGGTTTGTTGTATAGTGAGAAATGTATGTTATTCACACACAATTATCTCTAGTTTGTTAATGGCATCATACTTTAATATTTTGTCGGTATATGTATGAGTTGTAATATAATTGAATACACACCCACTTAGATTTTCTGTGCAACTACTTTGTCTGTATAGATGGTGTTAGATAATCACTATTAATGAGGCTGGTAAATTAAATTTTGCAACTTGACAAAGAAACCACTTTTTCATTAAAACTTCAATATTCTATATAAATTATTAATGGTTGTTGATTCACCACCATGTTTACTGATGAAACGAGTAAATTTATGGTTTACGACGAAAGGTCAAATCAGTACAAGATTGTGTTTAGCGAACTAGTTCTTAGTTTAACGGCGACCATTTGATTTCATTGGTTAAAAATATCATATTACAATGTCTGTCATTGAAAGATGAACTAAGAAGTACACTAACTTACTGAAGGCCTTTTGTGAGACGGGACACAGAGCTGTGTTTGTTGGAAATGCAAACAAAATACATAGTCCTTTAAAGGCCTTATATAAAAATGGAAAATATTCCTCTTCGATGCCCAGTATAAACCCCACTCACTCACTTATACTTGCTACTACGAATCGGGAATGGATAGCCGACCAGCGATCTCTAACCAACTTTTATCTCGGCTCTCCTCAATTATTGCGAACTTCTGTTCTTAGTCTTCATATACTGGCTTCAGTTCCCGGCATCATGCATTGTTTGATCTGCCTCTTTCCTTTTGACCTTGTGAATTTCGAGTTAAGTGTTACTTAGTGATCCTGTCTGATGATTTTCGCAAGTGTCCTCTATCCTCCTTCAACGTCTTTTTCTAATTTCTTCCTCAACTGGGAGCTGGTTCGTTCTCTAACATCGTCAGTGATTTCTGATGGTCTGTGGTGAATGAATCCGGAATATCTCTCGTGGACAAGTGTTGATAAATATCTATGCTTTTTGGTTATGGTTGTGGTAGTCCTCCACGTTGCAGATTTATGCAATATAACTGTTTCAAAGTTAGTATTGAAAATTGTGACGTTAGTGTCGTCCAACAGTTCTTTCGAATCCAGATATTCTCCAATTGTAGAAATACTGGCCTTGTTTTGCTAATTCGCAACTTGTGATTTGCATCAGATCCTCCTTGTTTATCACTGATATCGCCCAGTTACGTAAAGGCATCCATCTCCTCCACAGCTTCACCATTAAGTGGTTCTTTAAATTACACTGATGGAGTTCCTCGTGTGTATGCGACATTTTCTTCCTCATTATCAGATTACAAGTTTCTCTCCTCCCTCCTTTTATCGAATGAGTTTCACTTATCCCAACCAGAGACAGATTGTATTGTCCCAATTTTGTGGCTATTCGAACGACTCTCCCGGTCTTCCACATTGTCCGAACGTTTTGTGTACCTATGTTAATTGTTGTTCTGGTTGTCAGAGGGGTCTTAGGCCTCTTGATTTCCGAAGATTCTCGGTTCCCACCATAAGGCAGAAGAATGTGCAATTTCTATCACTTTCATCTTTAGTGTAGACGAGATGTATGTCTACGTAAATTAGGGAACGCTTTATGCTAATTTAAGACTTTAAATCTAATGAATGTTCAAAGAAATATAAATGGGAAGCATTAAACACGTTATGTTAGCAAGAAACTAGTATTCGACAATGTTTGATAGTTATTTCGAATGTACATCATCCAGAAAATGTAATTAACGTTTCATCATTATTGAAATACCAATTTAATCAGTCTGCTTTTAGGCAACACATATTTTGTGTTAGCTTTTCTAATTTGAGTGCCGTTACTTCAACACATTATACGTATAATGTGATGTAATTTCTACTACATTCGTTTTTGATGACCAGCTAGTCAACATTCAGTTGTTATTTAAAAACTCTCTTACCTTAAAAGTGTGGGATTTCGATTATTGTATATTTTCACTCAGGACAATTTGAGTTAATGTACATACAAACTATTTTTTCCATGATTATAAGTTTGGAGTTTTTGATTAAAAATATTCAACTCTACCTTCTATTATACAAAGAAGAAATCACATGTTTTACATAGAATTCTGTAAAGTGAATAAAGTCTTTTGTGGTTTACATTTCACTCTTGTAATGTACTTAATCTCAAGATGTTGAACTATTATTGTGGATCGTGGATGCGCATTGCTGAGGAGTCCCATGATAGGACGAAACGGCCGTCCAGGTTTTCCATGGTGGTTTAGCTTCATTTGACTCATGATCTCAACTATTAAATTGCTAAAACATCCACAAAAACCCCTTTCTGATATTATCTTAATGTTATATATTTTCAGTACGTTGTATATCATACGTTTATTTTTTTGTATTTTATCTCTGTATTCTTCCAATTACCAATTTTTGTTTTGATATGACCATATAAAAAGGTGACATTATTTCAAGTTAGAATTTTTTGAATCATAGAATTTTTCTCACTGTTATTAAATTCTACAGTTTAAAATGTATCTTACATAGTAGATTTCCTACTCGAAGATCATGTCGCAGCCCGGATAGCTCAGTGGTAGGGTCTCTGATATTGAAGCTGGGTGACACGGGATCGAATCCGTCAAGGAGCATCGGTTCCCTTAAGACTACAGGTACACCTTGCTGACGAATGCCAAGTAGCACGAAACCTAGGTCCACGGTTTCCTGTTGACTACTTCCAACCACTATCTTATATTCACTCGTTAATTTTTCCTGTTTTTTTGTCAGTTTATAGTTAATGAAAAAGCTGCTATACTGTGTACATGTGAGATTTTTCCGTTTTCATCTTGTTAGCATAATTATTACTTTACACAATTGTGATTTGGAAAACAGCTTTATTTTAAAATGCTTTATTCTTATTCTTTGTGTGTTGTTGACCTTACGTGTATACATTCCTACCTCAATCTCTTTATCCTCCTGGTATGCACAACATAGATGACCTTAAGTGACCTAAATATTAAGGTCTTTGTTTAATTCCTATCTCCAGTTCTCAACAATTTTTCTTTTCCTATCTTCTAAAAATACATAAAATTTAGACCAGACTGAATTTATAATCAATTGCATTGAAAATGTATTCATCTATATATAATACGTGTATTTATGTGTGTGGATTAAACTTATTTAAGCTTTGTTTTAATGGTTAGCTAGTCTTTGTCAATTTTATTTCATTGTTCCACTTTAAATCCTGGTAAAAAAAATTGAATACAATAAACCGTTCCACAATTTTACGCTCGTATATTTATTTGTTCTTCAGTTTATTGTTCATAAGTTGTCAAAAAATCAGGCATTATAATTCATGTGTTCTTTTTTTAATAGTTGAATTCATGAGCCAATCTGAGCTAGACCAACATTGAAAACCTGGAGTCACTGGACGGCCGTTTCGTCCTAGTACGGTACTCCCGAGCAGTGCGCATCTATAATCCCACACATGAAACTCGAACCCAGGACCTTCAGTTTGGCACGCAAACGCTTAACCTCGAGACCACTGGGTCGGTACCCAACGGTGTTAGTGCCTAACTTCAACCAATCAATGATCTTGCGCAACATGGGGTTGTGGAGGTTGTTGAGTTTTTGATTGGGATCATGAATCGATCAATGTTAGACCACCAGTAAAAACTTGGAAGCACGACTCATGAATTCAATTATTAAAATGATTATAATCTCTACAAATCTTCATTCTTTTTTTTACAACGAAAGATGACTCCATGTAAAATCGATTGCTATTTCTTATGCTTTTTATTCTAGGAATATAAATTATCCAATGTGATGAATATAGGCAATAAATTAGTCCAGAAACACCCTAATCATTCATCGTTGCTATTTTTGAATTCTGAAGTAGAACAAACTGGTAAACTTTTGGAAACAAATAATTCTTCATATACGACTACTAAAACAAGGTAATCTGACCAGGTGATTTATGTTGTCAATAGTTAATAGTGATATATTGTTGAATGTTCGTTGTTCATTTCTCCTTTCTTTTAATGTATGTAATTTTTTAAATTTGTATTCGTATAATTTTTTAGGATATGATGCTTTCTACAATCTTGTTAAAACTATTAACATGAATTTAAGAAAAATGTTTTGAATGGGAGGTAATTTCCCGTTGGGTGTTAAGTTCCAGATATTGTTTTCACGTAACCGATATAAGCCATTTCCGCATTCTGATGTGTCGTATCACCTTCGAAGAGCTTATTATAAATTAAATATTGATTAAAGTGTAATTCTCACTTTCAATTAACCTTATATGTTAGTCCAATATTTTTGTAAGTTCATTTATAATTTGTATCCCTCTAAACTTTGTTATAGGCAACGTTTTATGTTGAAATATAGGTTAAATGGATCTTTGAAACATACTGTCATCATCGTACTCGTTGTAAATACACATCATTTACTTTATTTGCACTTCTTGTCTTAGCCTCTTCATCTAACCTCAACATTGGTCATTTATTGGTATCGTCCAGTCTTTTACTCATTATTAAGTGTTGTCATTATATTTGATAATGCTCACTAATCAGTTGAATATTTTAATACGAAAATTTTGTTATTCTGAATAACGCTAAAGCACATTTCAAATAAATAGGCGTAGTTGTTACACTGTATTAGTTTAAATTACTCAAAATAGGGAAATACCTTATTATTTTTTTAATCTTTCATCATTCACTTATTTACAATTGCTACACAAAATGTTTGAGAGGGATAAAGAAATAGACAATTGATTCACTTTATTTTTTCCTTACTCGTCTTATTATTGTGTAATCACTAGGATTAAAAAGAAAGCTTGTGTTGTTGTTTCTGTCAGACCATATGTTTCCAAACATTATGAATTTTTGCAAAGATGGATAGTGGCTAGCAGTGGAATCCAGAAGGCTCGTTTCGTCCTATTTGAGACTCATCAACTGTATGTACTTGCATCCCAGAGTTGGTGTTCACTTTGAGACTATAACCCACTACCGTTCGCTTAAAACGCCATCGCGTTATCTCCTTAGATACCGAGTCCTGATAGCTTATTACTACTAATGTCTTATTCTGTCATTTGTGATGCATTTGTTCATCACTCAATTGTTCCAGACTTTTATTGATGATATTTCTATTCATAATAAGTACTTTTTGAAAAAGTGTGCTTAAGATTATGACTAGTAGAAAGTAGAATTGAATTAATTGATCTGTAATCGAGTTCACTTAGGTGTTGTGTTCAGTTTTGAGACAAATTGTCACGTGTGATCACTAGCACTACTACTTGATCGTCCTAATAAAAGTTGATAAAAAGGTGATTTAGTCGTTAAATCACTAAGATCATGAACGCTAGGTTTGTGTTCGACTCCCTCCCACTTTACTTGCTTCATTTTAAGTAACTTTCACTCAAAACAATGTGACTAAAAGTTAAGTAAGTATGCAATTGATAAATAAGTTAACATTGCATTTCTTTATTTATTTTGGGATTATCTGATTGATGATGTACGTGTGTATTGGTATTTTGGGTTAGAACTTAACTTTCATCATCATTTTATTGTTTATCATTGATTTATGCATACAAAAAGTAACAAATGTTATATAAATAGCTTGTTTATTATAACTAGAAAATATCGAAGTAAATTTCAACTTCACCCCATTGCACAAGCAAGTGGCTATCAGGACTCAGTGACCGAGTGGATAACGCGATGGCGTTTGAAGCGAAAGGCGCTGGGTTCGAGTCCCAGAGTGGACATGAACTCTGAGATGCAGGTACATGCAGCTGACAAGTTTCAAATACAACGAAACGCGCGTCCTGGATTCCACTGCTAGCCACTATCCATCTTTGCTTAAATGGATTTGAGTTTATTCCTTGAAAACAAACTAGGCGAATCAAAAAATACCATGGGAAGTGGTGTTATCATATCTGAACTAAAATTATCGACATGTATATCAACAATGAAAATTTCTGTAAAAATAACTGTCATATTGAACATGTTCAAGACTGTCTTTTTTGTGTTGATTTTCATTTGTGGAAAAAAATTAGCAGGAAGACTATTAGTAGTAATGTCATTGATTTTTCGCTTGATAATGATTCTTAATAATAACGCACGAACATTCAATAGTTAACTACTTTGTGGTATTTGTACGAACTAGTGGGTCTTTTATACTTGATTGCCCGCTGATTACGAATTGCAAACATAATACGTTCATTTGTGCTCATGTAGTTCTTCCTCTCTTAATTTACTGTATTTCGGGAATTCCTAATAGTACATTAATTCTAATACTAATTATTGTACAATTGTCGGATTCTTCATTTAATCAGCTTTATATAATTTCAGTTAAATTTTTTTAATAGTATTCTGTAGACCACTGAATAATGATTAAAATGAACAGTAGTTGGATATAAAATGTATGATTTTTTCACTATAACCATTGAACGGATATTTTCTATAGCCTCACAATCATTGATTGTGTACAATTCTACGGATAACTTTGTTTGATCAGATATCCCAATAGACATCGTCTAAGAACTATGTAGTCCTCTTTCGTGCTCTAATGACTATTAGTTCTTTTAAAGTTGTTCAGATCATATTTTTGAGTATATATTTTAGCTTGAAAGTGTAATATCAGATTTCCATTTTTCATGTAGGGATCTTCTCTATCGGATCAAAACTAATGATCATTATCGTTTACTCTAAAAAAACTTAATGTATTCAGTTCAGATGGTATAAGGAAGGTGCTTAAAATAATAAATAGATTTTATGTGTATAGATGTGTGTTTAAATTATTTAATGAAATAGTGTGTCCTTTTTTGTTTTCTTGTCTTTAGTTGTTCTTCTTTTGGGCGTTTACCTCTATCATTATCGTACTCATACTCAAATGAGGTAAGAGAAATAAACAAGAACATTGATGTCTGCATTTTGTTTAATATTCTCCCCTTAGTTGTGTAAACTTCGTTTCTTATGTATACACACGATTTACCAATAAATTTCAAAAATTAAACATGTTACACAATTTAATATATTATGATATAGTATATATCACAAGTGTTTTTTCCTACAGGTCCCGATATCATCTTGTCAACCGAATACGACATACTATTCCAATATTCCATCAACTATACCAATCGATGTTACTGCTCCTGCTGTCACTAAATATGTTGTACCACCAACCGATTCTGCACAAGTTAAAAACGTTCTTACGGATAAGTCAAAATCATGTTGGCCAACTTTACCTGTTAGTGTAACTCAGCATAATCCAAAAGTGTTAACTTCATCCATAGAATCAAACAATTTACTTGTTGAATTAATTAACAATAACCGAAATATGTTAACTGATAATGATATAGAGATGTTAAATTATTTAAATTTGGATTTAAAAAATCTTTTATGTAATGTCTCAACTACTAATACCAGTAATACAACTGCTGTTCATACAACTTCAGTTAATTCACCTTCTCTTCATCATGGTAGTGTTAATAATAACAAATGTAACTCAATGGGTTTATTTGTTAATCAAGATGAAAATCTATGGAATCATAGTAAATCATTTCAATCCAATATGTCGTTAATGCATGAGACACAACTATTAAGACATCCATCTCAATCACCTCAAACAACAAATCTACCGCCATTATCATCGAAAATATTTCTTCAGCATTCTAATACTGTGTCATCAACTCCTGTAGATATAATGAAATATGAATGTTTAAACAATGATTCAGATAAATTACCAATGAATTCATCTGATAAAATGATATTTAATACGAAATGTATTAATAACCCAAATAACAAACGTAATGATAATTTTATCGCATCATTCTCATTGACATCAGTAAATAATTCTACTGGATGGTCGACAGGTACAAGTTTATTTTTTAATAATGTATGTTTATTTATTATATAATGAAAGTTAATTTGTTGACTTGAACTGTCAAATAAGTCATATGGAATCTTCTACTAAGTCCATTGCATTCGAGTGGACATCTATCCCGAACTAAGCAATAAAGGTTCTCGGTGATGGCTTCAAAGTAAAAATACTATTTATTGGCTATTTAAACCGAGTCAGGTGAGCTATCTGACTTTATGATACGATAGTTCCTTTTTACAACACTCTAAACACTTTTGTGGTTTAAAAAACTGGATGTTATAGTTTAGAGTCTAATACTACAGTCCATCAATACGAATTTTTAAAGCTTTCATCTGACAGCGAAAGCGAATCGATAAGAGGAAATATATTGAATGTGTAACGAAAGTGATAGTCATCAAAAATAAATGCATCTGCGTAGGTTTTTCCGACTGGATTATTATCATAGAATATTACTGCTCTCTAGAGGTATAGCGATTACATCAAATGCGACTCAAAGCAACAAATAATTCTTAAAATCATCCTACTCACTAAAATAAACCATTCCACCATTCATGTCTTATAAAATTCGTGAGTATTTTAACTATAATATTACTGGTCGTCTTAAGTTATGAATGCAAATAAGTAAGTCCCAACTCAGTAATTTGATGGTTTTTCGTTTGCCGCCAAACTTAAAGGTCAGTTAGTCAGCCACAACGTAGAACTTCGTACGTACGTACATCAGTTCGAGTTGCCATACCACATTAGCACACAGATGCAGTTGTCGATTCAAATCCCATAGTGGTAGAAGTAGTAAGAGTATAAGCATTATGTGAAAGATTAGGGTTTGAAGATGTTATTGAAGGAGTATAATCCAATGAAATAAATTTGGAAAGAGAAAAAAGATAAAGACATGAGGAATTCAGAAGATTATAATTTGGCAGAACACAAAGAGTGGATGCACCTTCGCCATTGCAAACGATTTTGAGCCATGTCATTCAAGGTCTCTAACCATCGATTGCTATCATCTCGCGAATCCCAACCAGGTAGTCTACACCTACCAGCCTGGCTCAGTTCAATTGTCAGTGACTTTATGGATTTGTGCCACGTTTTGGTCTGGCTGCCCCTAGCTTTCTTCAAACTTACTCTTCCACTATAAAACATTGCACGTCAGGGCAGTCGGTGGTTAGACATACGTAAGACATGTCCCAGCCATCTTAACTGATGAAGTTTCACTACTTCATCAATCGATTTGCCATCCCTACCTAGTACTCGTTTCCTAACAACTGCATTACTTACCCTGTGGTCCCAGGATATACGAGCAATGCTTCGAAGACACCTATGATCGAATACTAGTAGCCTACAAATATCCTCTACTCTTATTGGCCATTTTTCACTGCCATAAAGTAGGACGGAACGGACTGCCGCACAGTAAACCCGTCCTCTTGTTGCTAGACGGATATCTCGCCTACGCCATAAATGACGCAAGTTGGCGAAAGCTAGACGAGCCTTCTGTATCCGTGCTGAGATTTCGTCACATACCAGACCACAAGGGCTGATGAGACTCCCAAGATAAGTGAAGTGGTCTACACGCTCAACTACTTCACTCCCTATCATTAGTTCAGGTGCCGATGCAACCCAATCCTGAAGTAACATTTTGCACTTCGAGGGAGAGAATCGCATCCCGAACATGTCTGCATAGTTGCTTATAGTGGTCAGAAGACTCTGCATTTTGTCAGAGTCTTCACCGAATAAAACTATGTCATCGGCGTATTCCAAGTCAACAAGTGAGCCTCCCGGTAAAAGTTCAACTCCTGGAGATTGAGATGATGAAAGTGTTATTTCTAATAGCACGTCAACGACAAAGTTAAACAAGAATGGAGAGAGTGGACAGCCCTGACTAACACCACTTGTGGTAATCAATTCTGATGACAGTTCGCCATAGGCTCTAACTCAACCAGTTGTGTTCGAGTAGAGAGCCTTTATGAAGTTAGTGTACTTCTTTGGTACTCCTTTCAGTAACAAACACTGCCATAGAACCTCACGATCAACGGAGTCAAATGCCGCCTTAAGGTCAAGAAATACTACTATTGTGGGACGTCTGAATTTGTGTCTATGTTCTAGGATCTGACGTGGAGTGAATATCTGGTCTATGCAACCACGTCCAGGTCGAAAACCAGCCTGGTTTTCTCTAGTCTGCGCTTCATGAGCTTTGGTTAGGCGTCGAAGTATTATTGAAGCTAATATTTTAAACACTATATTAGTCAAACTGGTTCCTCTGTGATTGTCACAAGAGGACTTTTGTCGTTTCTTATAGACTGGCACAATCAGTGATTGAGACCAGTCAGATGGAATTACGTCCAGTTCCCAGATTCTACCTAAGACCTCAGTCAATCTCGCTGCTAGTACTGGACCACCATCCTTAAAAATCTCAGGGGTCAACCTGTCAGGGCTTGCTGCTCTCCCTCGTTTAAGATTTCCTATAGCTTTTTCAACCTCGGAAAGAGTTGGAGGACTTGCAGAGCCAGGTGGGATGAGTTTTCGAGCATCTATCAGTGCGGTAGATGCTGCTGAGATCCATTGTTTCTCCCTAACGTTATGGTTTACCGTACTAGTGGATATCATTGCTGTTTTCACAGCTTTTCGGATGTCATTCCACGCTGCCTTGGGGTGGACACAACTTACATGGCTGCCTAACTGTTTTTCTAGTTGTTCCTGAAATATATTTTCTTAGCTTGCCTATCATTAAGTAGAACCCTAAGAGGTTTCCCTGCAGTGTCTTTCCTACGTCCAGTAAGACGCAGACAGATACGTGCTCCCTGACCGTTGCTGCTACCTTGACGTGGTGGTCGGGCTTGCCTATCGTGATGAAGCAATCGAGCTATGCTGGCTGGAACAATCGTTCCTCAAGGTCCTACCATGCCAGACAGGTCGGTTGAAGAACGGTGAGACTAAAAGCAGCAAACCCAAGGTCCGAAGGCGAAGTCGTACTGTCGACTGTACAGAGGTGTGACGGCAGTAAGGTGTTTCCTTCAGACAACCAGCATGACAGCGATGCTGCCTTCCCACAAGGAGGGGTGGGGTTAGAAAAGGTCGGCCCTAAAAATGCACACCTCGCCTTATCCCACGGATATCCGTCTCCGGCGGTAAGGTTTTTTTTGAAGAACGGAGCTAACACAAAAACTACCCACAAAAAGGTCGTGTGTGACCGACCTCAAGCAGTTGTCCCTTGGGCACTGCGGTCACGCTCTCAGGTCATTAAGACCACTTTTAACCCAATTTCCTTTTCAGGTACCCCCAGGAGAACCCTTCCACGGTGTGGGCAACCGGGAAGTGATAACTGCCCTCATACCTCTAACAGCACTCAAGACCACCGTATTCATAATCAGTCTCCTTCAATTCCTACTATTCCTTCTACCTTGACTTTCAACACTAAACTTCCTGTTCCGGTTTCCTCCTCAAGTGTCACCATGGCCAACGATTCTAGTGCGCGAAACGCTGTCCCAGGTCTACTATAACCTCGCTCCAAACTACACATTGGAGCCTTCAACGTTCGTACCCTAAGTGAAATCGGTCAACAGGCCTCCTTAGCTAAAACCCTAGAATCTCGTACCATTGATGTATGCTATGTCTCCGAAACACGCATACAGGATCCTAGTGTGGTCATTCACTTGACCTCACCTCGTCAAAATGGACAGCCAACGAAATACACCCTCCGTGTATCTGGTGACCCGTTGGCTAGTTCTCGCGGACTTGCAGGTGTAGGCATAGCACTAAGTACAAGGGCAGAACAGGCACTATTAGAATGGATCCCCGTTAACAGTCGCCTGTGTGCTGTCCGGCTGAATGGCTCCGTAAGAACTCGGAAGGATAGGGACACACGTCGTTGCCTTTTCGTCGTTTCTGCCTACGCTCCCACTGACTGCAGCCGTGATGAAATGAAAAATGACTTTTACAGAATGCTCTCTGAGCTTCTTCAGAAAGCTAAGCGCTCAGACATAGTAGTCGTAGCGGGTGACTTTAATGCCCAGGTAGGCAGCTTGAATCAAACAGAAAGACATTTAGGTGGGTGTTTTAGTATTCCGGCTCAACGAACCGATAATGGTGATCGTCTGTTGCAACTATGCTCAGACAATCGTTTATTTTTAGCAAGCACTAATTTTAAACATAAGGAGAGACATCGTCTAACATGGCGACCACCTGCACCAAACCAACGATGGACTCAAATAGACCATATTGTCATCAGTCATCGTTGGAGAGGCTCAATAGAAGATTGTCGCTCGTATTGGAATACTTGTTTAGACTCTGATCACGCTTTAATACGAGCGCGCATTTGTCTGCGCCTCAATGGACGCAGGAAAAGTACACTAAGAAGACCCATTAGGATTGAACTGGAGGACGAGAAAGCCAAATGCGAATTCCAGAAACAACTGAGTTCACATCTAGGCAGTTCTGTAAACAAGACTGACCCAGATATTGATTGGAAAGACATACGAACAGCTGTGGAAACAGCAGTTACATCTATTAGTCATTTAAACCATAGGGCTCCAAAAAACCAATGGTTTTCTTCTAAGTCTATTTCACTGATGGATTCGCGTAAACTCATCCCATCAGGCTCTGAACATGACGAAGAGCGTAAAGAAATTAGATCTAGGTTAACTAAAAGTCTAAGGAACGATCGTGAGCAGTGGTGGGCAACCAAAGCAAAAGAGATGGAAAAGGCAGCGGCTGTAGGGAATACCAGGCAACTATTCAGACTAATAAAAGAAACCGGAATTAAGAAGTCAAGTGTAAGTGAGACAATCTCGGAAAAAGACGGAACCCTTATCTGCTCTCAACCCAAACGTTTAGAACGATGGGCGGAATTCGGGGGTTGCCATGTCAAAATATGTTTTTCCTTATGCTTAAAGTTTGTATTTGCAAGAAACAGGCGGTTATCTGAGCATAGCTGCAACAGATGGTCGCCATTATCTGTTCTCTTAGCCGCGACACCATAAGATCCACCCAGGTGTCTTTCCCTTTTTCGCTTAGTTTACCTACTTGAGCATTAAAGTCACCAACTACTATTACTACATCAGAACGCCTAGCTTCTCGGAGAAGGTCAGAAAGTTTCCTGTAGAACTCATCTTTTATATCATCTGAGCTGCAGTCAGCGGGAGAGTAGGCAGAGACGACGAAGAGGCAACGACGAGTTTCCCTATCTTTCCGAGTCCTTACTGATCCGTTTAGTCGGAAAGCGCACAGACGACTGTTTACTGGGATCCAGTCCAAAAGAGCTAGTTCTGCCCTAGGACTTAATGCTATACCTACTCCAGCGATGCCACGGGAAGCAGCATCAGGGCTTCCAGATACACGAAGCGTGTATCGAGATGAAACTTTATTTTGATTAGGTGCGGTAAAATGAATGACGCTGCTCGGATCTTGTATGCGCGTTTCGGAGACGCAGCACACATCGATGGTGCTAGATTCTAAAGTCCTAGCTAAGGAAGCCTGTTGTCCTATTTGGCACAATGTTCGGACATTAAAAGTTTTTACATGTAGTTTAGAGTGTGGTTTCAGGAGACTAGGAATAACGTTCTGTGTACTCGAGTCGTTTGCCCTAGCGGTGCGAGGTGATAAAAGGACGTGGGAAGGGTTAGTCTTGGAGATAACAGAGTTATTAGGTGTAGGAAGGATTTGAATGTGACCAACTTGGTCTCATGTGTTGTTATGGGTATGAGGGCTAGTATCACTTCCCGGCTGCCCACACCGTGGAAGGGTATTTTTTGAGGGACCTGAAAAAGAAGTTGGATTAGTGTTGGTCTTAACGACGTGAGAGCGTGACTGCAGAGCCCAAGAGACAACTACTTGAGGCCGGTCACGCACGGCCTTTTTGTGGTGAGGCGTTGACTTTTTCTAACCCCTTTCTTCCTTGTTAAAAGGCAGCATCGCTGTTATGTTGGTTGTCCGAGGGAAACACCTTACTGCTGTCACACCCCTCTACAGTCAGCAGTACGACTTCGCCCTCGGACCCTGAGTTGCTGCTTTTAGTCTTACCGTTCTTCAATCGACCAGCCTGGCATGGTAGAACCTACGGGAACATTTGTTCCAGCCAATATAGCTTGGTTGTGTCATCACGATGAGCAAGCCCGACCACCACGTCAAGGTAGCTGCTACGGTTGAGTACAGAGATATAAAATTAACAAGATAAATATGAATGTATTAGAGGTGCCTGTAGTATCATTGATGGTGAAATAAAGATTAAAATAGAGGATTTGGTTCGAAAAGAGGTAGTGAATCCATGGTACAAAGAGTATGGAATATTACTGTAACTCAGAATCTATAAGTAGACTGATTTTGAACCATACCATTAAAGTCTCAAACAATTGCAATTAATGAGCGTAATCTTGTTCATTACACGTTAAATACTGCTAAACTAGCCATTTTTTTTATTTTCTTTCAGAAGCAATTAATAGCTTACCGTGCGATACAAGAGATATATTAGCACGATCCCATTCAGTTGGATATCATCAAGATACTTCTATTACTACATCATTATCTACAATAGGACCAGAAGTAACAACGACAACATCATGCTCTATCAATAGTACACCGATTATTAACGTGAGTTATCCATTTACAACTGGAAATTTAAGTACGAATCGCCTACCTATTATTGGACATTCTACATCTACATCTGGCAAAAATAAAATGACATTTGGAAGTTTACCACTGCCAATGTGTACTATTAATTCTACTGTGAAAAATTTAAATGGATCACAACAACAGGAGGTTTGTTATTTCCTTGATTTGTTTTTCCACTATAAAATCCAAATCGATGGTTTTTGTTTCTTATCTTATTGTTGTCTGAATACGTTTGTCTTTTCAGGGATCTCTTATAACGCAGTTTTATTTATTTTCTTCGTGAAATTCGTCTTAAAACTTACTTTTGATGAAAAGTGCATTACTTTTTGGTCACTAGAGTAAGCTAGGTTACGTTAGTTTCCGTAAGATTCAAGGTATCACCTTGCTGTGGTCATTCCCAACTATCATAAAACCAGAGTCTAAGTTTACATTACGCCTATTTTTAACTAACATCAAAAAAGATTTACACGATACCGAGCCGATTAGTCTAGTGATCACACTACAAATTGATTGACAAAATTGATCAGTACTAAAGGACTAGACAGACAATATTGGACACTACCTAGTCATCAATCAGTATATATGTATCTGGCACTTTGATCGATATTATTGACAGGCTCTATGTAGATGATAACTGGCTCACTACCATCAGATTCCTTTTTTGGTATAATTTCAATCTCTCAATTCTCGCAAATAAATGTCCTTTCAATAATCAAATCAAAGCTGTGAAAACTTGCTTACTTTTTTTTATAATCTCCAGAATATTAGATATTGTTTGTTGAATTTTTCTTCTCGAAATGAATAGATCAAATTCTAGAATTTTTTTAATATGACACCACTTATCATCAGGTATGTTTATGCTTATATTTTTACCACACCATGACAACATGTGCTTCTTGGATTATTATTTCATGTTACAAACAAGCGATTCACATGATAAATCGTATGACTATTATTACTTATAGAAAATAGAATGAAGAAACTAGACTGTACTATTCAGTAATTCGTGATTTATATCATACAGTGAATTCCAAAGTTATTTTTTATTTGGAAATATAGCATTTGATTAATTATGGGAAATTAGCTAAACTAAATGAAGTCCATTGATATTGAGACAAACTATTTTATTACTTCAGTATAACAAAGGTAAATTTGGTAAATAATTTTTAATAAGATTAATTTAGGTTTTCTACTTAGTTAACTTGTAATAATTGTGAAATATTCATCCACTTTTATAAAGGTGTAATTCTGTGCGTAGACTACGTTGTTTTTCAAGTGTGCTTGAGTTACAGAAATTTGTTTACTGAGCATTCTATTCTAAACCTTTTATTCATTTATCTCTGATTCAAATGGAATAATGAATGATGAACATGTGAATAGATTTAATTTTCTATCAGTACTCACTTTTGTCTATCTGCCATTCAAAGATCAGTTGAATAATAAGAAATCAATGGGTAGTAAATATCTCCTTTGTTCTAGCTTAGGTTATTTCTACAAAATCTCTTTTTATATCACTTTCAGAATTGTCAGCTTCACTGATCAATAGGTCTTGTAACAGTTTTTTAACAGAAAGACGGATATTTTTGCCAAATGAATATTTCGTGGCAACATTGGAATTATGAACTAATATAACCAATTTGATTTCGGAAGTTTCATCCTTCCATTGTTATCTAGCTTTCTCATAGCCGTGTTTCTAGGAGTGAAC
This sequence comes from Schistosoma rodhaini, assembly GCA_944470415.2. NCBI lineage: Eukaryota > Metazoa > Platyhelminthes > Trematoda > Strigeidida > Schistosomatidae > Schistosoma > Schistosoma rodhaini. The sequence goes on from OX104044.1 coordinate 58,226,886, forward strand.
AATTGGCTTTTTTAGCACTTCAAAAATTAAACCTCATCTTTACCAAATTATTTAAATGGAAAATAATAAAACAAGAAAAATCGGTCCAGGAAAGAATTGTCTTTGTCGTTTCTAACACTTCTTGTTTCGTGTCTCAATGATTGCTTTCAACCTACGCAAAATAATGAAATGTAAAGTTCTGGTATTTTGTGAGGACCGTTGATGCCACCTTGACGTGGTGGTCGTGATGAACCAATCCAAGTATATTGGTTGGAACAATCGTTCCTCAAGGTCCTACCATGCCAGACAGGTCAGTTGAAGATCGTAAGACTAAAAACAGCAAACCCAAGGTCCGAGGGTGAAGTAATATTGCTGACTGTGCAGAGATGTGACGGCTATAAGGTGTTTCCCTCAGACGACTGGCATAACAGCGATGCTGCCTTCCCACAAGGAAGGAAGGGGTTAGAAAAGGCCGACCCTAAAAATGTACACATCAACTTATCCCACGGAATTCCGTCCCCGACGGTAAGGGCCTTTAAAGAACGGAGCTAACACGAAAATTACTCACAAAAAGGTTGTTTGACCAGCCCAAGGCAATTGTCCCTTGGACACTGCGGTCACGTTCTCAGGTCACTAAGACCAACTCTAACCGAATTTACTCATCAAGCACCTCTATAAGAATCCTTCCACGGTGTGGGCAACCGGTAAGTGAAAACCCCCTCATACCTCTAATAGCACTCAGGACCACTGTGTTCATAATCAATTTCCATCTTCAATTCTTATTATTCCTCCTACCTTGACTTTCAACCCTGAACTTCCTCTTTTGATCAGAAGGGGTTTTGTGGAGATTTCAGTATTTTTCTTGGTGAGATGTCCTTCTTCCCAGTTTGCCGGTACTTGTTCCTTCTCTCAAGTCTTCATGAATAGAACGTAGAGCATGTTTTCAGTTAATTGTATGTCCGACCTTTGTGCTTCAGCTGGTATATTGTCAAGTTCTACTGCTTTCCCATTGTTGATTTGTCTGATAACCATACTGATTTCTTCGATCGTTTGATTGAGTGAAATTTGTACGAATGTCTGTGTGTGCTGCTTCGATGTCTGGTGGGTTCAATAGAACTGGTTTATTGAAGAGTTCCTCGAAGTGTTCTGTCCATCTATTCCACTTTTCTTGAATTTCAGTGATTGTCTTTCCTTCTTTGTCCTTGACTGGTCTCTCTGGTTTGCTATATCTTCCTGCCAATTTCTTCGTCGTTTCATATAGTTGTTTCATATTTCCTTCTCTTACAGCTCTTCCCGCTGTCGTTATTAGGTCTTCCACGTACTTGTGCTTGTCGGCTCTAATGCTCTTCTTCACTTGCTTGTTTACTTCTGTGTTTTCGGATTGTGCCTTGACCTTCTCTGCTCGTGTTCGACCGTTGTTAATCGCTGTCTTCTTTTTCCTTTCTTGAATCTTGTACAAAGTTTCGATAGAGAAGCATTCCTTATGATGATGCTTGTTGCGTCACAGAACCTCTTTACACATCAAAGTTAGTGCTTCTGTGATCAATTTCCAGTTGTCCTCCATCGTAGTTTCTTGTTCTTTCAGTAGATGCTGTAAGAATCGGAACTTGTTGTTGAGAGTTATGTTGAATTCGTTGAGTTCGCGATTATCTCGAAGGAAGGATGTATTGAACCTTTGTAATGTTGTTTGTCCAGTTTTCCAATGCTTGTTTAGTTTCAGTTTAATCTTGGCACTCACCAGATGGTGATCTGAAGCTATGTCAGCTCATCTTTTGGTTTTCACCTCTTCCAGTGTTTTTCTGAATTTTTTATTGATTCAAGTTTGTACTATCTGGTTTTACGTCGTGTAATGCAGTGAGACTCATGTAGCGGCAATTCTTTATGTTTTACTTTACGGCTGCGAAACGCAGCCAAGAAGGGTAGAGGTCACACGTGAATTACTAGTATTTGATCACAGATGCCTTATAAATATTGCTGGGACTACCGGGTAAGTAATAGTGAGATTAGACGCAGAATATCAGTAAATGATGATAATTCAGTTGATGACTTTGTGAATCTACATCGTTTGAGATAATTGGTCCACTTATTACGCATACCTATCAACCGATTATCACGGTGCTCAATGTTGACTAGTGTTGGAGACGGTTGGAAGAAACTTTGCGACGGCCAAACCAAAGTGTGGCATCAGTCCATAAAGTCACTAAATTCTGGTCTTATCCATATCGGTAGATGTATACTAGTTTGTTGGGGTCCACGCGACTATCTTTACCAATTGTTGGATATTCTGTGTGACATGGCTTAGAATCAACCACAATGGTGTCGGTATGTACATTCTTTTTCTTCCCTTAAACCATGAGATTAAAATTACTTTATACCTTTCTTTCTCTCTGTATCATATCCTTATTTGAAATTTGTCTTTAATGCATTACTACCATTTAAGTAACTACTTTTATTAATTTGGCGTTGTGCTTATGGGGTATGACAACTTGAACCGATGCATATATGTGCCTGGTCCTACGTTGTGGTTGATCGACTGAGCATAATGCAAAAAACGTAATCCTCTGAATCCACTTACAGCGAACCGCGAGATTTTCTATGAATCTACTACCTATACAGATATAAAATGTTATTTTAGGGAGAACTAAATTATCACAGGATAATCTTAATCTCAAGTGGTTAAACATATCTTTTTTAGTTTCTGATATAGAGAACTTCTGAATAAACAGTTCTGTCCTCACAAATATTTATTATGATAACATAATATATCGACCACAAAGATACAATATTTGTAATGTGTCTAACTTCTATGACTATGTCTTTTCGGTTTATTCTACACTTGTTTAATACATCATTTCTTAAAGATATTCAATTATTTGTACTTTTGTAATTTTTACAGGGATTTCCCACTGCTCATTGTAGACGACAAAACAATAATCATAATATACCTTCAAACATTAGCAACATTTCAGTTTGTTCAGTGGGTACTTTAAATTCAGTAAAACAAGCAGGTCCGAATTCCCAACTGTCAGGTAATAAGTCACGTTGTTGTACGAATAGTCAAATGGCATCAGGAGCAGTTACGACAATAACACCATCAGATTCATTATTATATCCAGGTACAGAATTAGTCAATGGGAAACCAGTTGTAGCTAAATGGCGTCGGGCATGCAGCTTCTACTTACGTGGACATTGTAAAAAAGAAGATTGTGAATTTGCGCATGATTTAACAAAAGTGACTTGTAAATTCTGGGAGATGGGTGAGTGTTTCAAAGGATCCACCTGTCCATTTCTTCACGGTTATCCACCGGAATTGAATATTGAACAGCAGCATTCATAAGTAATAAACTGAAATATGCATGTGTGTACATGGGCAGCCTTTAGTGTGTTAATTTCCCTTTTTCCTATGTAACACTCACAGTCTGATTATTTTGTTCCTTTTGTTTACTTTCACCAAAGAAAAGAGGCACCACAAGGGAATACCTAAAAGAAAAGAAGTGGAAAAAACGACATAATCCTTATTTAACTGCATTTTATTCATGTCTTTGTTGTCTTTTAATATGCTAATCTATTTTGTTTTCCTATCTTACATATTTTATCTATGGTTTCCTTTTTTAAAAAATGAGTTCGAGCTGAAAGCCCTGTCTCTTTCCCTCCTTGTATTATCCTGAGATTATTCTACGAAAAGAGAAAATTTTTATGCTTTATTCACGTTTATTATTATTATTACTATTATTGCTATCGCCGTTATTATTACCGTTATCAACATTATTATTACGACCTTCATCTTTTTTTACTAGCAAGAGTTTTCTCAAACTTCTTAACAAAAGAAATCTATAGGTGGGTACTGTCTATCCTGTTTATTGATTTAAAGAAAATTGGTTTCTTTTATATCAATACAGATATGCTCAAAATAATTGCACAAGTTCTACAGTCTCTACTTTCGATCCCTCACTTACAAATTTGATTTTCGTTTATGTATGTATTTTTTTCACTCCGATTTTATTATATTGGTTTATTCCTACTTTGATATTCTTTTTTTTAATCTTGTTTACTTGTATTCGTGTGTCCAATGTTGACAAGTTGCCTCTTTTTCCATTATTTTTTTTTGTCTGTAAACGTTTTTAATTATTCTACTTATTTTTTTCTAGCAATTTTCCTCTCTTTCCCCGAATCTTCACTCTCTAATAATGTACTAATATATTTTTTGCAATTTATCAGTAGTATAATTGTTAACTTTAACTGTTATAATATAATTTATGTTTCTTCTAATTCAGGTAGAATCCTACCGCCCGTTCAACAATTAAGGTGTTTCAGTGGTAGAGACAGGAAAAAGTGATATGTAATCTCATAACTGTTGTTTTCTACTTTTTCTTTACGCCTCTTCCAACTTCCGATATAAACATACGTATTCGTTCATCTATTCTATTAACTACATTTATCTCCGTTTTATTATCTTCACAAAAAACTTATCGACATTTTTGTCGTCTTCTTTTTTTCATTTTGGGTATACACTTGAGTCAAGATGATAATAAAAAGCATACAAAAACAACCTTTTATTTCATGTAATATCCCACGATAATTTTAAGTAATATCAGTGGATTTTTTAAAAATTATTTTAAAATATGCACCTTTACGTATTATCGAAGGATGTGAGCTCTGTTTGCTCACTTACTCGCTCGTCTGTATGCATAATTGTACTTTTGGTTTAATTTTCTAAACATGAGAATGATGTTGACTAATTATATTAATTCATCTAACTCTCTTCTTTCTCTCAAAACTGACTTCACCTGAACGAAAACAAAGATAACAAGAAATTAAATCTGAGCGATGTAATATCTTTCAGGTATTATTACTCCGATGTAATTTGCCTTTATTTTTATTCATTATTTACTTCATCATACTTCCTTCTTATCTCAGGTGATAAAAACGTTTCTGAGATTCATGATATGTTACTTCTTGTCCTTAAAAGTTGACTGACTACTGTTAACTTTCTAGGCATTTACAAATCTATTAATTTCTTTTTATAGCGTAATGAGAAATAAAGATGCAGAATTTTTCTTTACTATAGAAAATAACTTCCTGCTCGCTACGCTCAATATTATTTCTTTTTAATATAGAAACGAGAAATAAAACAATTTTAATCCTTTTTGCATTACATAAATGTGTATGCATTACGTGGTACATCTATTCTTTATATGTTCATTGACCTATTGATTAACTGCTGCAGCTCTTTTTCTTTTTATTCTCATTTATTACATACTACTTAATGTGTATTGTTTTTCGTGACAGTTATTAGCTATATCATATATAATTTAATTAATGTTTAGTTAACAGTTTTCTTTGTGGATTACATTATAATTTAGTACAAATTTTCAATCTATTTATAGTTCCTCTCTATCTATCCTTCTGAATGATAAGGAAGTTAACAGTGTCTGAAAATATGTAGTTTGCTTTTTCTGTTTAGCGTGAAAATTGTTTGTCTATATCTTTTAGTGTGTACATGAATAGAAAATAAAGACAGGTGCTTGTTTTATCAAAGAACTTTTAAATACAAATCTCTATATAATATCTGTACTGATGAATATTGTAAGGAGATAAAGTCTTGTATCTTTTTTTCATATGAATAAAAAAATTATTTGCTCAAATTTGTTTTTGCATCAGTTTTAACGTGAACGTTTTAAACGCTTTTGTATACGGGGAAGATGATGTTCCCTATCGAATCGTGTTGTGATTGTGAAGAGATAGGGTTAAATCCTGTTCTAAGGTAATTTATACAAGGAAGTATGTGGCGACACATTTAATTATCGCTTAAACTTTAATAAAATGGAAACTACGTACACCCTCATGTATTTCGCTCATGTCTTCGTGAGGTATGGTACCTTGTTTTTCTAACGTAGTTGAAGTGAAGCTTAGATATGAAATTTAATGGTTGAAGGTTTTAACCCGAACCCTTAAATCGCAGCTCTATTTGTGTGAATCACTTGTTAAAATATATTTATAAACGCATCATAGCACAACACTCAATTGTAGTTGAGTCTTATCTTCATAGAAGATATCGCAGTAGATTTACTCCTGGTAAAATATACAGTCTTTTATATTAACCAGAATTTGATTTATAATGCCTAGATTCTTATAACGTTTCTTCTACGTTAAGCGGTATACAGAAAAATCACATTCCCAACAGTGTTGGTTTTCTCATAAAACTTCAGTTATGTTTTTTGTGTTTACATATGTGCTTCTGTAATACATATTACTTCGACCTGCCTAACGTTTTGAAATAGATTCTCACATGTTTGTACTGTTCCTTCTTAATTAATATGCATCAGTTTTGTCATACATTCTATAATCGTTAGATTTGTCAATATATTTGTTCTTTTTCTCATCATAAGTACTGACATGGGAAAAATTTGTTCGAAATATTCTGATGCTTATATTTTTGATGGTAACTAGTGTGACACGTTTGTTCATATTTCGGATGTCATCTAAATTTACTTACATTCTGGTGTTGGTATTCCCATATATATCGATCAACTCAATCCTAAACCTTTAAACAAGTAATAAATGCGTTTTTAAATTTTTCCCAACAGTCTTCACGATGTTTCTACACAACGATCCCCTAATAAGCAAAGATGGATAGTAGCTAGCAGTGGAATCCAGGAGGCGCATTTCGTTCTATTTGGGAATCGTCAGCTGGATGTACCTTCATCTCATATATATATATATATATATATATATATATATATATATATATATATAAACCAAAGCTATTTCGAAAGAATTTATTTTATCAGCATTAAACTGAAAATAATTTCTAAAACATTCCATCTTTAAACAACCTATCTTATTTGTTGTTTAATGTTAGCTTTTATTTACTAGGTTTTATAAGTTACATGTAATTCTTTTCAACTCCTTGGGACTTTTGAAAGATATTCGATTTCCTAATAGAGATTTTGTTCGTTAGTAAAATTAAAGTTCAACGAAAATTATTTAACTTACAGAAGATAAGTAAAAGCAATTAGTCCCTTTGATAAATTTCGATAATGTAATGAGAAGACGAAGATTATCAGAACTATATGATATATTAGCACAATACATCTCGAACAAACTGATCACACATATACTTGTTAAGAACATTTATATATAAAAATTAAAGGTCAACTAGACTGGAAATAGGGGTAAGAATAGACAAGGATAATAGTGATAAAATAATGTGAGAACAATTTGAAACCTGATCACTCTGGATAATAAGCTATTATTACCAGGGTAGGTTGAAGGTGTGAACAAACTGTTTTTAACAAGTATATGTGTGATCAGTTTGTTCGAAATGTATTGCGCTAATATATCACATAGTTCTGATAATCTTCGTCTTCTTATTACATTATCGAAATAAGTAAAAACATTTATTGAGTTGGAGTGAATGAAATTCAAGCAAAGAATGGATAAAAAAACGATATTTTATCACAACACTGGATAAATTTGATAACGATGAAGGTCAAAAAATATTGTTTGAATTTCACTTACTGTTATTACAACATGAAAAATTTATACTAATACTATCATAGAAGGGGTTTTGTGGAGATTTAGTATTTATCATTGTTGAAAGCGTGAGTCAATTGAAGCTAGACCACCATGGAAAACCTGGAAACACTGGACGGCCGTTTCGTCCTATTATGGGACTCGGGTCCTGGGTCCTGGGTTCGAATCTCGCTCGCGAGAGCAGGTTCGTGGATGCGCACTGCTGAGGGGTCCCATAATAGGACGAAACGGCCGTCCAGTGTTTCCAGGTTTTCCATGGTGGTCTAGCTTCAATTGACTCACGCTTTCAACAATGATAAATACTAAATCTCCACAAAACCCCTTCTATAATTAATATAATAATATGCTCACTAGTGATTTCGAGAAGTATATCTAGGAGCTCTAGTGAGAAGCAGTGACCAGTGGAGTTCAAAACCACGTCTGTTGTGAGATAGGAACTCACTGAAGACAATTGGTGAATGGTTGCTCAACTTCGTGGATCAGTTGAAGTTAGACATTAACACCGTTGGATGCCAGCTCAGTGGTCTATCGGTTAAGGGCTTCGGCTCGAGACTGGTAGGTCCTGGGTTCGAATCTCGCTCGCGAGAGCAGGTTCGTGGATGCGCACTGCTGAGGAGTCCCATAATAGGACGAAACGGCCGTCCAGTGTTTCCAGGTTTTCCATGGTGGTCTAGCTTCAATTGACTCACGCTTTCAACAATGATAAATACTAAATCTCCACAAAACCCCTTCTATAATTAATATAATAATATGCTCACTAGTGATTTCGAGAAGTATATCTAGGAGCTCTAGTGAGAAGCAGTGACCAGTGGAGTTCAAAACCACGTCTGTTGTGAGATAGGAACTCACTGAAGACAATTGGTGAATGGTTGCTCAACTTCGTGGATCAGTTGAAGTTAGACATTAACACCGTTGGATGCCAGCTCAGTGGTCTATCGGTTAAGGGCTTCGGCTCGAGACTGGTAGGTCCTGGGTTCGAATCTCGCTCGCGAGAGCAGGTTCGTGGATGCGCACTGCTGAGGAGTCCCATAATAGGACGAAACGGCCGTCCAGTGTTTCCAGGTTTTCCATGGTGGTCTAGCTTCAATTGACTCACGCTTTCAACAATGATAAATACTAAATCTCCACAAAACCCCTTCTATAATTAATATAATAATATGCTCACTAGTGATTTCGAGAAGTATATCTAGGAGCTCTAGTGAGAAGCAGTGACCAGTGGAGTTCAAAACCACGTCTGTTGTGAGATAGGAACTCACTGAAGACAATTGGTGAATGGTTGCTCAACTTCGTGGATCAGTTGAAGTTAGACATTAACACCGTTGGATGCCAGCTCAGTGGTCTATCGGTTAAGGGCTTCGGCTCGAGACTGGTAGGTCCTGGGTTCGAATCTCGCTCGCGAGAGCAGGTTCGTGGATGCGCACTGCTGAGGAGTCCCATAATAGGACGAAACGGCCGTCCAGTGTTTCCAGGTTTTCCATGGTGGTCTAGCTTCAATTGACTCACGCTTTCAACAATGACTAATACTATCAGTTTCATCATTATTTAATTTAAATCATTCGTGTTTTGAAAAATAATTATGTAAATCAAGTCATTTTATAGTAATAAAATTTGTAGACGTTAAAATTCAATTTTGATAGTTGAGATCATGAATCAATTGAAACTGACCACCATGGAAAACCTGGAAGCACTGGGCCGCCGTTTCGTCCTATTATGGGACTACTCAGTAGTACGCATCCTCGATCCTGCCTCGTGAGATTCAAACCCAGGCGCGAGCGCTTAACCACTAGTTCACTGAGCCGGCATCCGATGGTGTTTATGTCTAACTTCGACACCGTTGGATGCCGGCTCAGTGGTCTAGTGATTAAGCGCTCGCGCGCGAATTTGATAGGTCCTGGGTTCGAATCTCCAGAGGCGGGATCGTGGATGCGTACTACTGAGTAGTCCCATAATAGGACGAAATAGCCGTCTAGTGCTTCCGGGTTTTCCACGGTGGTCATACTTCAATTGATTCATGATCTCAACTATCAAAACTACTATAATATCCACAAAACACCTGATAAAACTCTATTTGTCTATTCAGATTATTCTCAAATACATACGGCAATTTACTTGTGTTCAAAGGGTAAATCTGAACAGGTTTAGTCAATAATTATCTTCAGGATTTAAAATGAAAACTTACATTCTTGGATATTTCGAATAGTTGAAACACTGTTTGTCCTAAGTGCCAAATAATTTGACTTGGAAATGTACTTACCTCTAGACTGTTGAGTCATAATCCTATGGTGTATAAGTCTAATTTAAATCGGTTCGTGATTCCAATAAAACTCAACAATCACCACAACTCTATACTGAAAATTATAGTGCACTCACTAGTGACTAGCTTGGAGAAATTTATGGAGTTCTCAGGAGAAACCATGACTACTTGATTTTAACTGTGTCGGGAGTAAAGAAAGTATCCACTAAAGACATTGGAAGGTGGTCGCTCACTATCGTGGGTTGCTTGGAAAAGAACTTGTAAACCACATGAGTCAGGCTTAGTGATCTAGAGGTGAAGAGTTTAACTTAGGCCAGTTCGGAATTTCGGTGAAATCCAGAAATCTTCACTACGCATACTGATAGTATAAGTTTAACTAAGGTAAAAGGACTAGTGATTTATGATATTTAATTTATTCTTTTTGATTATAAGACAAAATAAAAAGTCAGATTGCTTTTGAGAATGATTTGTTTTAGCCTATTAAATTTCTCAGTTTTCCTCATAAATAACCGAGAGGATCATTCACGTTTCATATGTTGTATCTTCCAGTTTCTCTCTTACCCTTCAACCCAATTTTCTGAATAACTTACTTACTTACTTGCACCTGTTACCCCCAGTGGAGAAGCATAAGCAACACACCAGCATTCTTCATCCACCTCTGTCCTGGACAAAACTTTCCGCTTGTTTCCAGTTGATATTCTCCCTTTTGATGTCTGCTTCCAATCCCCGATGCAATCTGCTTCTTGGTCTTCTTCTTTCCATTTTCCCTTCAGGATTCCAAGTTAGCGCTTGCCTCGTATTGCAGTTTGATGACTCTTCCATAATGTAAGTCCAATCCACTTGCAACGTATTTTCCTAATTCCTAAACCTAGAAGAACTGGAAGGCCGTCTCGTTATAGTACGGGACACCTTAGCTATGTTTATCCACAATCCCACACATGCAACTCCAATCAACGATCTTCGGTCTCGCTCACGAACGCTCAACATCTCGACCACTGAACCGATTTCAAACAGTGTTAATATCGAACTTCAATCGATACGGATACCAATCATATGCTCACTAGTGAACAACTTCAAGATGGGTTTCCTGAAGTTCTAGCTAGAAGCCGTGATCACTGGAGTCCAATCCGTGTCGAGTGGAGAGAGTTATCCAATTCAGACAATGGATGAAGGGTTGAACAAGATCACCAATCGATAGAAGTTAGACATTAACACTGTTGGATATCGACTAAGTGATGTAGAGGTTAAGCATTTGTGTGTGAGACGGAAGACCCTTGATTGGAGTCTCGAGTGTGGGATCGTGGATGTGCACTGCTGATGATTCCCATACAATGATGAAATGACCGTTCAATCCTGCCAGGTTTTCAGTGTTGGTCTAGCTCAGATCGACTCATGAATTCAACTAATAGAATTACTACAATCTCCGCAAATCTTCACTTCGATTTCTAAAATTCGCAAATCATTTTTCTCAATACAATCTGTAGAGTATCCTTATGACACTGTCTATAGGTGGGCTTCATCGCGTTGAATTAGATGATGATCAAGTTATTTATACAAAGAACTAGTTGTTTCAGTTCCGTTTCTAAAAGAAAATCAGCTGAGGTTTAAGTTGTTTTATTGTTAATCACTTTGTTAACTTTTACTTACAATATTCTGGTGGGCAGTTGACACAATTATTTCGAAGTTATCTAGGATGTTTACCTGATGCGATTCTGGAATGATCTTGAATTCATCTTCAGTTTTGTAATCCACGGGCTTTATTATGTCCGGTTCTAAATTGTGTATTGCAAACCAAAGAACTTATAGTATATTAAATTTTCCATAAATGGCTTCTGAATCAGAATGAAGTTCGACTTATCGATTTGAAGTCTGTCATCTACGACCGCCATCTATTGAACTACAGATTACTGACATATTAATCAACGTTTTCTTTATAATTTTACCGTGATGTTTGTGAATTTCATGTTCAAATGTTAATGCTTTCAAAATCCATAATCTCGAAATCTTGTTTTAGTACGCAAATTCCATTACCTTTTATTTTTATACAGGAAAGTCAAGTAGATTGAAGGCATTTAGGCTTGACATAGAAAAATTACTTTAAACCTATAGAACATTTTACGTAACGTTGATCATGAATAATATTTAAGGAAAACAGTTTTACTGACTACTAATGAAGTCACTTGATACCATTTATTGAAACTGATTGTGATTTGACTACTCTCAAACTATACCAAATTATATACTTTGTGTTACAGTTCATTAATTAGACTTGTTTATAGATATCAAGCTACCGGAACAGTTACATCGAAATTCTAAAATCTCCCTTTCTGAGACTATGAGATAACCAAATGAAAATATTTCTTCACAATGTATATAGTTTCGATGCCATTAAGATAATGTTTCTAATTAAGTTTCCCTTTAAATTCATATAGTTTAGTTTTTTTTTCTATTATGGGCAAAATCGATTATTTTGACCTTGGACTATCCTATGAAGGGAAAATCAGTAGATGCATTAACTAATCAGCTGTAATAAAACAAATTTAGTCACATGTTTAAGCTTAACAAGCTTAAAAGTATGTCTAGAGTTACAAGGTCATAAATGTCATATGAAATAAATCAATAGAAATCTTTTTTATCGAAGTTACTTATTTGGTAAATTAGTTAAAAGAAATGACGTAGTTTGTTGATATAACTGTGGCTATAGTTACAACAACTGATGTAGGCACTTATATACATACATATATATATATATATATATATATATACTACCAAATAAAAGGAGCGTAAAGCAGTTATAAAAATTGAAATAGATAGCAACACCTGAACATTTTGATATAATAACACTTAGGTAGTTTAATGACATATAAATACAAGCCTCTAAATGGTTAGCAGTATGATCTAGTTAGTCACTCAATCATTCACAGTCAATGTAGGACCAAGTACAAATTGAATATCGGCTTAAGACCAGTATAACGAATTAGCAAGATGAATAGCAGTACAATCATAATAATGCTAACAGGAAATATTAAACACTATGAATATGGTTCGACGTGAAAAGACAAATTCGCTGAATAGTAAGAATCAAACAATATTTTTGCTCGAAAACTAAAGTAGGATAGACAAATAATGCGTTTGATTCCCAAAAACCGATTCTGAACTGTAGTAACGTAAATCCTCAAAACAATAATCGCAATCAATCAGTTTGTCTACTAACACGGGTCAACCCAACAGTGAATGACTTCATGGGTTGTTACCAGATCTTACGATGACCTCCCATACATTGGTTAGCATCAGCCATAGGACGTATTAGATGATGATTTATAGACTCATCAACCTCATTTACCATTATTTTATTTGAAAAGCCACGTTTAACCTCAGCATTACGCACTCAGTGTCCTCAATATATGCTAATAATGCTTTGATGACATCGATAAACGAATTTCTGGAAATTTCCTCTACTGTCAAAGGCCATGTTTTACAGCAAAAATCTTGTACGGAACTAATTGTCGCACAGTACAACTACCTTTTGATATCTCACCTACATCACAGGCGACTCAAAGTCAGGTGGTTTATGTTGTAACATGCTAATACCTGGTTAGGATGAATACTTTTGGTGCCTATGATTATGAACAATGCCCCTACACTTGATATTTCAAGTTGTAAGTATGCGGATGTTTATTGAACGTTAAACAGATATCCCAGTTATCTTTGAAGTCTTAAACATACATTTAAAAAGCTTCACTATCTTATTTTGAATATAAATAACGGTTGTTTCCTAGTTTCCTAACTAATGTTAGTATTACCATAAGTTATGTTTTTGTTATATAAGACATAACTAAGTACGTTCACTCTTGTAGCGAATGAATTTATCCAATATATTAGTGCTGCGGGAGAAATTTATATGCATTTACAGTAGAATGTAGAACGCGTTAAAATGATTGTAATGACATTACAATATAAATCATAGCACGGGAGATTTTTACAAAGTAGAACATTTAAAAATCAATATAATACTGGAATAAGAATGTATATCAGCTTTTAGTAAAGTTAAATGATGGCTGGAAAAGTAATTAGAATTCGGAACCTTTCCCTTGAAACACCAACTCGTAACTAACTTAGCTGCTGAGATCCAAGATGGTTGCTATTTTTACTTAGTAGCTACGTGCATTATACTTCGGTGTTTGAAAGGAAAGGTACCGGATTCTGAAAATAAACACTAGGTTCACGGTTAATTCATTTGACGAGTCCTAAATAGAATGAAACGCATATTCAGGATTCTACTGCTAACCACTATTTAGTCTTAACAAAAAACTTATAACCAAATGGTATTCTCGTGACAATTCCCTCGGAATGAATATATGTCGATAGGAGTTGACCAACTGCAGTCCTTAACATCAGTAATAAGGAAATCCAAACCATGAAAAATTACAAATTGTATACATTTTAAAATGAATCCGAAATTTTCATGATATATTATGTTTTTCACGGTCCAAGTAAAATTGATTGAAATGGTTTTTATACTTGGAAATTAAACATTTATTAGTACATTTTACTTATTGTCACTTATCAAGAAAATGATGGTGTAATTCAAAATTTACCTTATAATTTAAGTTACTCCATCTATCAGAGGATACCGAGATGAAACTTTGGATTTCCAGATCCTGTTGAACATCTGTTATAAATAGTGCCTAAAGGATTTCTGAAATATAAAGCCTAAATATAAATTATCTTTTTTTAATTTATGAATTGATAAAATTCATGTGTCAATGGTAGATTCATTCTATCAAACTAATATTCATGTATCTTTTATATTTGTATCATTAAAACATCCATGAACCGATTTCAAAAATGTCCAGTATGGGAATATAAACTGCACATAAGTTTAAATGATTGGTATCTGTAGAATAAGTCATTTAACTGCTTTTAATATTTATACATTTGTGTTAATGATGTTACTACGTTTTTGAGAAATGTACGAAAGTAATTTAGAATTTTCTCATGATTACCTAATTCGAGTAGCGATTACTTTAATTTTGTTTTGATAGCTTCTTTTTTGTGTCTTTGTGGTTTGGTTTACATAAATACAATAGTTGAATATATATTGACCGATCACCGAATCGTAACCAATGTTATGTATACCTCATCCTCATTGGTGATCGAATTCTATTGATCGGTTTGTACTATGATACTAATCGAAGTAAAACAACATTGGGAGCGCTGCGTTTTGATGCTGGTTAGTTGGCAGTAGTCGTCAGGGATTCATAGACCTACGTTTCACAATAATTGGCACTTATTACTAAGGCATAGCTATAATCTTTAAGAAACTGATTCCCCTTCAAACCATCTGACACAAAAGTATGACATCGTTCACTGCTCGGTAATCAATCAATGTAAATTTCTCAGTCTCACAGGATGCCGACTATGATTTAAGCAGCTCAATAGTAATGTCGCTGGCTTTGATGTTGAATGTCATGGGTTTAATTCCCATAGGAACTTAAGGTTTCTTCAGCATTCAAAATACAATCTGCTGATGAGTGGCAATTAGCAGAAAACCTAGTTCCAGGGCTAAAGACTTCATAACAAAATGTTGTAAGCTATCCAACGGTCAACTGATATCATTGATGAGTTTCAATTTCTCATTTATTTACTGCATATATATCATTAAAGAAATACATTAATATTCTAGATGTAAACGTAAAAAAAAGTAAAAATTTCCTTTATGTTTCAGATATGTCTTCCAAATTAATAGAATTAACGGGTATAAAACTCATCTCAACGAAATCTTGCTATTTGCATTGATTACGTAACATTTCTTGATACATTAAAAACTTGGGTTCATATTAAAGAACTGAATTCTCTATTAGTCCATTTTTTTTAAAAAAAATTAGTCAATTTTTCGAAAAAAATATTCATATTTTGAAAATTTTTTATTTCGCTTATATCACATTTTTTAGAACTAGGAAACAATAGTAATGAATAGCTGACTAATTGAACATATTAACTACATGTGATAATGCTTATGATTTAATTCATTCTAATTTTAAATTATACTAAATGAATAAAAGAATTAATGAAAATTTAATAAAGATTTTAATAATTTAAATATTAAATTGCTATCGACAAACCATTTATGATGAGAGTCTGTCGAAGATGAAATAGTTCTTCATCGATTGTGTCATTTGAACAGATTTGCTTGATCCTAGATGATGAAGAGTGAATTAAGTTCCTCTTTCTACTCAATGGGACCCAATTATGGAAATTCCTGTATTTTCCATTCGAGGTAAGTTTTCTATATATAGATCTTTGTAAAAAAAACCATCAGGCATTCTTTTTAAATGGACATCAAGAAAATGAAATTCATAGTTTGCCTCTACTTCTAAGGTAAATTGAATTGACGTGCAATTTAGATTTAATAATGTTTTCTATAGACAGACAGATGGAGTTGCAATGGGCTCGTCACTGGGTCCTCTCATGGCTGAATGTTTCATGGCCAATCTAGAAAATTCGGTACTTCGACCAATAATTGAGAGATTTCATTTATATAAGAGATATATGGATGATAATTTCATTATTTGTGAAGAAAACATGGACCTCAATGAAATCTTGAATATTTCTAATGATTGTCACCCATCAATTCAATTTACCTTAGAAGTAGAGGCAAACCATGAATTTCATTTTCTTGATGTCCACTTAAAAAGAATGCCTGATGGGTTTTACAGAGATCTATATATAAAAAACTTACCTGGAAAAGAAAATACACGAATTTCCATAGTTGAGACCCATTGAGTAGAAAGAGGAACCTAATTCACTCTTCATCATCTAGGATCAAGCAAATCTGTTCAAATGACACAATAGATGTTCATTCTGAGACTTGAACTCAGTACCGTTCGCTTCAAACGCCATCGCGTTATCCATTGTTACTTATAACGCTTGTGAATTAAGGCTATATCGAGGCAATATACACTGTATACACATATGCCAATAAGAGACTGATCAATTACAGTCCTAAACATCATTGAGAAGATTCAAGTAAATAATAACACACTCATCATTTCACGATGACAGTGTGTTGTAACTGATCTTCATATGTTTGTGTCCTTTATTAGCCCATGGATAAACAGATAGTCAAAATGAAAAAAATTTCTCGTTACAAAACAATTTCAGCTTCAATGTACATGTTGGTTGTATATGACTTACGATATTTTAGAGGTTTATAATTGGTTACAAATAGTCTTTCAGAAAAATAATCAGTTTATACTCGAATCATTTGTAAATTCATAAATTATCTTTTGAATAATGTTTCATAGATTTCGCAATATTTTTATACAGTCCAGACATAAGGTCGAGGAAATCATGTTATGCGGTTATAATCTGAGAACCATATTGGTGAAAATCCCAATTTTTCCAAGTACTTTGAAGGACACGAGAAAATCTAACATTTAGTTCATAAGTAAGTTATAATTTAGTAAAGAGCTTAATTTTGTGGTGCGTGCTATTGATGTCAACAGATATGAGCAATATGTACCTCCAGTCAAAAGTAGAATGCAGGAATGCCAAATTTTACAAATCTAATCATGGGTTGATTGCTAGCTTATATTCATTTGTATGATTATAGAAAGTATTTGTAATGGTTATTTCATTATGAAACTGTTGTTTCGCACAAACGACAGTTAACTTACGAAAATGAAGTGGACAATAAAAAATGTACAACAAACAAAATAAAATATCATCCCATTGATGTCTGGTGATCTTATTTGTAAAACTTTTTTAAAGGTAAAATACATTATACAAAACCTATTATTAAATAACTAAAACATCTCGATAATGTAATGAGAACACGAAGGTTATCAGAATGATGTGATATATTTGCGCAATACATTTCGAACAATCTGATGACACATGCAATTGTTACGACATTTTTATATGGAAGCTAAAAGGTCAACTAGACAGGTTAAAGGTAAGCCGTAACAAAGAAAAATAAAGTAAACAAAATCAATGTGATAACCACTCTCGATAATAAGTCTGTATTATCAGGATAGGTTAAGAGTAAGAACAAGTTTTTCTTGAAAACATAAAGGGGTTTCAGTTTCCGTATAGCCAAGACTTCAATAAACCTTAGCATACGTTCTTGAAGGCTTTTGTACAACACTACAGATTCTGTCTTGATATCGACCTTATGACCAGTCTCAACTAAATGTTTCGCAGTGGGGGGAGATGTCTGTCTATCCTGTGATAAACATTGAAAATATCCACCTTATCACAAACTAAAGGCCTACTAAGTTGTTATTTCCTTAGCTTAAATGATTACCGCGAAATACGATTGCCAATTTAGGTATGCTGACTTATACGACCAAGCTATTGACGCATACACCTGTACGGATAGTCTAGAGTTCCTATTGGCCCTTTTTCTGCCCAGCTATGACTGTTAGCACCAGAATACCCATATCAGCCTTCGCGATACGAATCGTATATTTCAAACATACTTGGTTTATATACAAGCAAAATCAAACAACATTACATCATAAAATAGAATGTAACATTTGTACCAGATCAAACTGAAAGTGGCTGTGATTGTGAGGGGCTGTTACTGATAACTTAGGAATATCTCAAGAATAGTAAATCATATAACGATGGTCAACAAGTCGAATAAAAGCTTATAATGAAAGGTATATATATAACGTCGAGAAATTTCATCTTTTGGGAAGAGGTAAAACAATAGAAACACAGAATTTGTGCATCTATTCTTTGGTGAAACAGTTCGTTTAAATTTACCAAATAGTTATTTTATAATATTTTCATATCACTGAAATTGTAAGTTATCTTCTCATTACTTAATTATTGCTGTCTGTTGCCATTCATAGATTTGTATGAATTAACTACAAAGCCGTCATTCACTTTATATTAGAAATGTCCCAGTTATGTACCTATTATTGTTATCATTATTAATATTTGATTACAGTGTGTTGTGTATTTTCCTCAATACAATTATATGAGTTTGAACAATAAAGAGTACTTGAAGCTACTTATTTAACCTTCTGGTGTTATAATTGATGGTTCGTAAATGAGCGTACCAAGTTGATGGCGTAGGTAAGAAGGAAGTTACTGATAAGAAGAAAATCATCATTAATTTAGAGTTATGAGGATTATAGAGTTTCACTGAAATGATGAACCGATCAATGTTAAACTTATCCATACAATTTCTAGTTTTTCAGTGCATTTAAAGCTCAGAATGAGTAAAATATACAGAACTTCTTATTCATATTTGTTTTATAAGTGAATTTACTGGAACTTAAATTGTAGAATTATAAAGTATTC
The DNA here is from genome assembly GCA_944470415.2 of Schistosoma rodhaini. Classification (NCBI taxonomy): domain Eukaryota; kingdom Metazoa; phylum Platyhelminthes; class Trematoda; order Strigeidida; family Schistosomatidae; genus Schistosoma; species Schistosoma rodhaini. Next base: position 58,245,970 of record OX104044.1, read on the forward strand.
ACAAAACTTCGTAGCCTACTTTAAGTTAATTCAAGGTAAACAAAACATATGTTGATTCCAGGTTTAAATGTTAGAAAATCCAACCAAAAGTACAAGGAACTTTTAATTATCATCTATGATTCACTTAACTTCTGATGGTAAACGATGATTAAACACAGCATAGCAGTAACAAGGCAGTTAGTTATTTGCTTTGTAACTGAGGTGATTAACGGTTTATAGGTAACCTAAACAATTACTTTAATTCTCGAATATTCGATTAAAGAATAATACATTAACCTATGACTTATCTTTGGAATCAATATTTTATTTTTTAAAGGATGCTTTCATGTCCGCATTTCGAGATGATCTTTCAGTGTAGTCCGCAATAAACTGAACTACTAACAAAAACCCATGATATTCAACTAAAAAACTTTCAGCTTCAGATATTCAAACTAGAATACTAATGATAAAGACTTATAGTTGACCTAATTTTCTTTTAAATATATCTAGGAAAAGAGTTGTCAATAAAAGGTATGACAGAGAGTTTTGTCTATTGATGACCCAGTGTCAATAATGATCGGTCAAATGTTATTGAACTATTTTATCCCACTTTAAAACACAAAAGTATTACCCCATAGGAAATTCAAAATCACTATTAAATAATTTGAAAATTGTAGTCAAATGATATGAAAGCCTTGTAAATTGATTATATTGGAGTTATGTATTGAAAGAACGTATTTAAATGTATAGTTGAATAACGTGTAGTAGCTTCGATAATAGACCATATACTTCATGTTAGATCACAGTCAGTTACAAAATACCAATGAATCTTTGATAATCACATTTTGTACATATATGTTTACACTTTTGCAATGTTTTTGTTTTCATAAAGAATTTCATTTGATTTCAGAATGATTTGAATTTTAAATACCCAGATTATCATGGTGACTAACTTATAATCATTATGAAAGTTAATCCTTTTCATGAATATTTTTTCAACATAATATGCATATATATATATAATTAATTTTTAATATTTGGTTCCAAACAATATGTTCATCTGTATACTGTGACCATAATGATAATGAACTATTTGGATTTAGAATACATGCTTATTATCTTTAGGGGGCAGTTGAAAAAAGTGAGATTAAAAGGATTATTTTTTGGCACAACATTTATTATAGTGGGATCCATTTAGTGAAATAATATTCATTGAAAGAAATTCATAAAAAGGAAAAGCGTACTGGCAACTTGGTAAACATACCAACGTACTTTGGCGTGATGTAGTACCAACAGTCTATAAATGCAACTTAGTATTGTTTGTTTGAATCTTCCCATCGATTTTGTTAGAACTGCAACTGGTCAGTCTCTAATTGGCATATGTGCATACTGTGCGTATTGCCTCGATATACCTTAATTCACAAGCATGGTTAGCAGAGATTGATAGTGGCTAGCAGTGGAATCCAGGACGCGTGTTTCGTCCTATTTGGGACTCGTCAGCTGGATGTACCTGCATCTCAGAGTTGATGTTCACTCTGGGATTCGAACCCAGTACCCTCGCTTCAAACGCCATCGCGTTATCCACTCGGTCACTGAGTCCTGATAGCCACTTAAGGTATATCGAGGCAATACGCACAGTATGCACATATGCCAATTAGAGACTGACCAGTTGCAATCCTAACAAATCGATGGGAAGATTCAAACAAACAATACTAAGTTGAATTTAAACTTCACCCCATCTCACAAGCAAGTGGCTATCAGGACTCAGTGGCCGAGTGGATAACGCGATGGCGTTTGAAGCGAGGGTACTGGGTTCGAATCCCAGAGTGAACATCAACTCTGAGATGCAGGTACATCCAGCTGACGAGTCCCAAATAGGACGAAACACGCGTCCTGGATTCCACTGCTAGCCACTATCCATCTCTGCTAAGTCTATAAAGGGTTGTAATAAACGTCCAAAAAATCCAAGTTCAGCTTGTAGTTGAAAAAAAGTGGATGAGATTGGTTTACTATGTTTTGTAACACTATGTCCAGGTATTATTTACAAACTAACTGGTTTAAGTACTATTTTAATCTGTTACGTATATGATACTTTTTTCAAGTTTGTACTATTATATTCGTACTACTATATTCCATGTTAAGTGATGAGCTGACAGTCATGTACAAAATACTAATAAATAACTTTGGACATGAAACATATACTCTTTTTCTTCCAACCATATGGGGACAACACCGAGGTTCGGAATGAATAATTTAAATCTGAGAAGTACACCTTTCTCTACCGAGTATTTAATTCATGGTGTTCGGGACTCATGATTTATGAATTCAATAAACGACTTGACACACAGAAGAATAATAGACCAAAATTAACATAAATATTTGATCTTTTCTTCAAAAAAATTTTGGATCTGAAATGAAAATAACATATGATAACATATCAATAGTTTTTCGTCACATTTGATCTAAATAAAGCAAGAATGACAGCTGAGGGTTGACCATTAACCCTTTACAAATTTAAAAGTCAGGTTTGCGCTTTCTAATTGTCCTTGGCTTAAACGAATCTTAATAAGACAGAATTCAACTGTCTACTGTTCACTTTGAACGAGTTCATTGTGCCAACGTTTCGATATTTTTCGTGTTACAACGAAATCAATAATAATAAAAATCATGTGTTATCGTCAGTCAATTCAGACTGCTTTCATTGTAAACCAAACAAGAACAGAAAGTGATTGAAAATTATGTTAGAATGAGTGATTCTTTGGTTTTTGGTTGTGACTTTATTAAAGGATTGATTGTCTTTGTTTACTGTGACCACACAAGTGCGTAGCATAAACAGCATTGTGAAGTTATCACAGAACGACAATATTTTTCATGTGTAGTGTTCATAATTAAAAATGAACATACTTATAATTTATCAAAATTTTGTTTCAGTTTGATCTACTGTTTATACGTAAAAGGTAAACATTTACGTCATAAGCACATCCAAAAAATATCAGTACACTATCCTATGTGATCAATAAGACTTCACAATCAGTTAGTTGACACATAAAAAAATGATGAAAATACTTCTTACTTTATGATATTATATCGCGTGAATTGCATCGCTAATTTATTTGTTAACGTTTTATGAAAAATCAGAAGAAATATTCATTTATCGTTTTATGTATGAATACAAGATAGATTACTTGGGTTTATCGGCACAAGGTTGTAGAGATTGTTGGGTTTTTATTGAGATCATGGACCGATCAATGGTAAACCAACATTAAAAACCTGGAAGCACTGAGGAGCCGTTTCGTTCTAGCATGGTGCTCCTCAGCAGTGCGCATCTACGATACCTCACATGGGATTTCAATTTCGGACTTTCGGTCTCGAGCGAAGGCGCTGTTTTAAATTGGATCGGTTCATGATCTTAATCAAAACTCAACAATCTCCACAAGCGTACACTGATACTTATCATGTGCTTACTAGTGACTAGCTTCAAGAGGGAATTCTCGGAGTTCTAGTGAGAGGCTGTGACCAGTGGAGCTAATTTGTGTCGGGTGTGAGGCTGTTGCCCGCAAAGGCTATGGAAGATAGTTGCGCAATATCTTAGATTGGGTAAAGTTATACATTAACACCGTTGGATCTCGGCGCAGTGGTCTAGGAGTTAAGCGTTCACATTAGAATACAGGCCCTGAGTTCCAGACCCTCGTGCGAAATTTTGTATGTGCACTACTTGGACTTAACTTGTTCACATACCATGTGTTCGAATAAATCATATTTACCAGTGTTTTTTATAGTGTATCAGATAGCTTTAAATCACATAAACTTCGAGTATAATAATTAAATCTGAAGAAAAAACACGTGTCATTATGAAAGAGTAATCGGCTGAATTATCCGCTCTGGTATCTAAACATCAGTGTTTTGAGCAACTATGACAATTTTCAAATGTATGACAGATTTTCTCAATGAATTTCAGTTAAAAAACCGTTTAAATTTTATTTCTTTTTTTGGTCCGTAATCATCATCGTCATTTACAAAGTAGAAAATATGTGATTCTGTTCAATGTACAGTGTAAACATTATTTTTCCTAACACAAAATTTCTTAAATCTAAATTTTCTAAACATTGAAGAAACGGTTGCTACACTTAATCTTGACAAATGCAACATCACTGCTGAACCTGTCGATTTGTGTCATTGAGGCATTCAACGATGTTAGTTATAATTTCATTGAAAATATCATTTTTCATCAGATGGATAACGTGCTTTGTGAAGTAATATACAAATTTCCGTATTCTAACAGTTCTGATAATTTAGTTTACATAAAAAATTTGGTTCACCAAAAAATAACTGATCAGTTCCAAAGTTAGATTATAGTATTCATTCAACATTATAAAGTAGCCCCAAACCAATATTGTGGTCTTCATGAATGGTTAATTAAAATAAATGGACAGTTGAATTCATGAGTCAATCTAAGCTAGACCAACACTGAAAACCTGGCAGGATTGAACGGTCATTTCGTCATTGTATGGGAATCATCAGCAGTGCACATCCACGATCCCACACTCGAGACTCCAATCAAGGGTCTTCCGTCTCACACACAAATGCTTAACCTCTACATCACTTAGTCGATATCCAACAGTATTAATGTCTAACTTCTATCGATTGGTGATCTTGTTCAACCCTTCATCCATTGTCTGAATTGGATAACTCTCTCCACTCGACACGGATTGGACTCCAGTGATCACGGCTTCTAGCTAGAACTTCAGGAAACCCATCTTGAAGTTGTTCACTAGTGAGCATATGATTGGTATCCGTATCGATTGAAGTTCGATATTAACACTGTTTGAAATCGGTTCAGTGGTCGAGATGTTGAGCGTTCGTGAGCGAGACCGAAGATCGTTGATTGGAGTTGCATGTGTGGGATTGTGGATAAACATAGCTAAGGTGTCCCGTACTATAACGAGACGGCCTTCCAGTTTTTCTAGGTTTTCAATGTTGACCTGGCTAAGATAGACTCATGATTTCAACTGTAGAAATACTACAATCTCCACAAATCCCCATACTTATACTAGAATAAATTGATAAAATTCGATGTAAAATTTAATAAAGTGACCACCAAAGAATTAAAACGTCTTAAAAATATGATACACATATGAAATTACATTAAATAAGGCATCAATTTGAAATTTCAACAAATATAGGTCAGTTTATATGTTCATTTATGTATTATTATTAGTATTATTACTATTGTTTAAGTAACAATAAATCGTTGATCTAAAATTACTTGTAAATTAATTAACCGTCATTATTTTTCTAATTACAATTAAAACTAAACAAACAAAATGATCAAATTGATTTATGTTTGCATATTAATTCATTTGGAGAGTTTCTAACCATTGTTAATACTGTCTGGTCAGTGATCAAGTTTGTATAGCTACAATAATTTACACAATGACATAATACATGTTTATTATAAAGTAATATATAAGAAAATTCCAAGACAGAATATATAAAATGATGAATTAAGTTCATAATTATCATATTGATTACAACCACTCCTTTTTTTTCTGTTGTTTACTTTACATTCATTTGTACCTTGATGTCATCATATTACACCACAATACATAGATAAAAATAATATGTAAATTAGGTTTGTAATTTTTTTTCAAAAACTCAATGAAATACAGAGTTGGTCAGTGTGTTTCATTAATTCATTTTATTGAGCTCATATTGTTCATTCAGATGAAGTTGCTATCCAATTACTAAGATCTACTGTATTCTTTTAATATATGGTAAGTTAGGTAATTAATTTACTAGAAATTGTTATTATTTATTCGAGCAAATGATTGTTCATATACAATGAATTGACAACTATTCAGTGATTATTTAACTAAGATCAGTAACAACACAGATATCTGTTGCATAAACAACTATCGATATGGTATTACTTAATTAACATGTAAAAGGAATAATTTCTCTGAACAAATAGTTGAGCTACTTCAAAATGATATTTCTGGCCAGACTATAATTTATGGACGACCTTTGAACGAAAATTAAGTGGCCCTGAGAAATGTCAGCCAATCAGTAAATAGTCAGCACAGAGTAAAAATGCATTATACAAAACCAAGTAATTAAAGTGGATACACTTCTTTTGTATGGTCCAAAAACTTGTCAATGTTAGAAAAAGGTTCAAGGTTGCAAAATCGTATTGCATAAGGTAGAGGAACTCATCCATATCGCACCATAATAGTCGGTCTCTAGAGCCATGATAAGGTTATAAAAACACTCTCAGCCTAGACCATATAGCTTCATTATTGTTTGTGTGTACTCCGGTTGTGTAAGTTTATCATTTTTAGTATGGATATGTCCCTACAATACTCATACCACTGAACAGCCGAAGCTTCAGTAACATCTGAGATCATTGCAACCAATGTTACTAATGCTTTTATTATACAGTTTGCGGCAATTATTATAGTATGCCTTAGTCTCAATCTGAATCGAGCAATAAAGGTTCCTATTCTAGCAAACGTCTTCCTTCAACATATATTATATAGAAGGACAAAATCATGGTAGTCTGCACAAGGTCTACAAGTCATTTAATACCCACAAGTACAAATACAGGAACTTCTTAGCAGTCTCATTTGTTGTAGCCGCTTAATTATCAAGTCTTCTCTAAAATTCCTTGTGAACCGAATGTATATGAGCATCAGGTACTGAAATCGGCGCCATGACCTTGAAATCCCTTAAACGTTTCTGATTGACTCGTCCATAAATTATAGTCTCGCCATGTTTCTTTATTTAATGTCTTATAATCTTAATGTAATAGCTATCAGTTTCTGAAATATCATTCAATGAACATTTTATTCCAAGATTAGCTTCTTTTTGTGTCAACATTTAACTGGTCTACATCAATATAAAAATGAAACCACTAAATATTAGGATTCGGTACTACTGCTACTAATAATAATAATAATTCTATGGTTGAAAGCGTGAGTCAATTGAAGCTAGACCGCCAGGGAAAACCTGAAAGCACTGGACGACCGTTTCGTCCATTATTTTAAACCTTCACAACTTATTTGTTTAAAAAATTTGTTCATTGAACTATCATCTATTATATTACTTCACCGTAATTTATTACTATGAGGTAATTCATTTTACACTATTTCGATTATTGTTAACTGAATTAGCATACTTTTTTGTATATTGCACATACAACATGTTTGAGGACATTCATAAATTCTAGTTTATATTTACATAACTCTTAAGTTTAGTGAAATAAATGTCATAATTACAACTTAGTACTTCATAGGTGTTATTATGTACGTGAATTAGTTTAAGATTTAGTTTCTTTCTATTTGTTTATCAAACAGGTATTTTTTGAGTGTATTACTGTGACTTCAAAATAAATAGGTATACATGTAAAAATCATTTAAAAGTCTATAGTGGTAACTGTACTCAATACAGATTTACAAACATCCAAACGAACAAGCAGAAGTATTTTCCTAATAAAGTTTGAATGAAGACATGGTAAACAGTGAAATGATAAATGTTTTAAAACAATGATTAACGACTAATGACATTAATATGCAGATCTTCAGTTTGGATCTTGTATAACTGGAGTTGTAAAAAAACTAATGGTTTTTACACAGAGACACAATTTTAATCATTTACGACAGTTTTATCAACCCTAGGAAGAGCCAGGTGAAATTATCTGTGTAAACGTGTAAATTTCTCGTTGAAGTCTGAAATTAATCTTTATTGTACTTTCAATGATTTATACACGACTTAACGGAAGTCTCATGATGTGCACGTTTTCATTGACTTATTGTATTGAAATCAGAAAGTTCAAGTTCCGGTTAACTGCTAAAATTATATATCTATATATCTATATCTATATCTATATCTATATCTATCTATCTATCTATCTATCTATCTATCTATCTATCTATCTATATATATATATATATATATATATATATATATATAATTAAAGATAAATATAATCAGTATTGACTGCTTAGATATCTTTCTATTCATAACAACTATCACACTAAGTAATATGATTTTGTTGCTTAATGACTGCTGGAATGATTCAGTCGACCGACTCATTTAACCATTCATACTGAATGATAATTCAGAAGACACAATAACCGCACACGTAAACTTACAAACGTGTTGTAAATTTAATGGATTTAGGCCCGGCTACGTGTAATCTACGTATGATACAAAAATATTATTTGGATAGCTACAGCTTATCTTTACTTTTTTACTCACTAAATTCATATCTAGGATTATCGCGTTAAATTGCTCGCTGTTATAACAACAGCTATTCGTCAATGATAAGAAATCAATAGACTTTTTATTCTTTACTAACAAGTATAACATAAATTATCCATACAGCAAATAATATTAGGTGTTTACAATGATGATTTTGTTTTTTGGACAGAAAGTCATTTGACATTGTGTGATTCTTTTATTCATATCATAAATTAAAAGTGTACTACACACACATACACACTCTGATAACTATTCTGAATAATGTATGTTGGAATCGTCCAGGGATTACTAGGCCACTCGAGATTTCAGATATGTCTAGTTAAGTGTTAACAATTACAAAATGTTAGTTTAAGGATTCTTTCTAGTTGCTTCCAATCACCTAACGGAGAAATAAAGTAAACACGGTTATTAAATTTTATTATTATTATTATTATTCGCTTGTGGAGAATGGGTAATAGTGGTGTGGTAATGTGAATGTTTCTGGACAATACAATGTGAATAACGAAAATTCCTAGACATTTGTAGAATCATATTTGATTAAAATTTTTATGCTCTAAAGATTATGAAGTTGGCTTAAGTATGCTTATACTGGGGTTTCCGGTTATTGGTCCAAGTTACCACAGGACGTCAGTACCGTGTGATCAAATTATCAAGATGGACAACAACATAGTTGACATAGTAGCAATAACGACAGTAAAAAGCAGTTATAGACGATATAATATGAGAAGGAAGAGCTAAGCAGAAGAATAATAGGAATAAATTTATTTTGAACGATCTGCATCTGTTTGATAACTTACGAGCCACATTATTTAATATTTCCTATTATTAGTCATGATAATTATGTGGTCTCCAAGCAAGTAGTTTGTACTTAATAACATGGTTCAGGTCAACAGTCAATGGTTTTATGGACTCGGCAAACTTGATGCATTCCTCAACCATCTCACTGGATGAGGACGCAAAATCCTATCGACCTATTTTTTACATTTGATGTATCACCTCCTAAACTCAGCGTTATTTACTCGACGTCCCTAACAAGCATAAACAATGATACGAGATTACTTGTGATCAAAAACTTGTAACCTCGAGTTTTCTTTATCTTTAAGCGTCACGTTTGATAGCTATAAAACAAGACAGAAGAAACTGCTGTACAATATACTTGCCTCTTGATTAGGGGACAGGTATCTCATCTACTCTGAAAGTGACACAAATAGGTAAAAGTCACTCAAAATTTCCGAATCTTTGCTAAGGTTTTATAAAACACCAACTTACGAGGGTTGGTGAAAACTTCAATATAATTAAAGTTGTCGATTTGCTCAACTACTTCACTCTAAACCAATCGACAACGCACTTGACACAAACTAGTGCTGAATAAACGTCCTAAATTAAGAGAAAGAAAAATGTATCCCAAACATCTTCTGATTCTCACTCAAGGCGACCGGGGAACTTTAAAATTTTCACAGTCTTCGCAAAACAGAACTATTTAATCTAGGTATTCTAATTAGATCAGTAAAGCTTTAAGTAGGAGATCAATCTCCCAAACTTCAAACGATAGAAACCTTATTTGTGAAAGAATGTCTGACGAAATTAATTAAACGCAGGGAAAATCAGAAGCATTGGTGAACATCAACTGATGTTGTCGATTCTGATGACAGCTCTCCATAATCTCCGAATGAAATACAAGTATTGACATATAGAGCCTCCACAAGGATCATGTATTTCTTCAGTACACTTTTTGATAAAATGTCTCCCACTCCTCGGCCAACGAATTTGAATGTTGACTTTAAGTTACGAAATACCATTATTGTTTGAAGTCGGTAAGCAGCTCTATATTTCAAAAAAGAACAAAGGGTGAATATTTACTCGAAACGTCCACATTAAATCTGAAACTAACTTGGTTCTCCTGAGTTTAATGTTCAGTCTGAATTTAAACGCTAATTTACTAATGTGGCTAATGTCTGAGAAGATATTAATCAAACTTATTCCTTTTCAGATATCTCAAGATAACTTTGATCCCTTCTTAAAAACTGTAACGGTCAGAGAACAAACCTAATCAGATAGATCTACGTTCAACTCTCAGGCTTTGGCTAATTCCTAGCTAACCTTCCTGCTAACATTGAACAACCATCTCCGAAGATTTCTGTGGTTAATTCACCAGGCCTTATCGTTATTAGTCTCTTTGGAGTAGCTATTGTTTTTTTTAATTTTATTAAAAAGTGAGAACTCATTTCTTATCTCATTTAGAATATTTAGGAAGAGTGGGTAACTGGAGAGCAGTTGGTGAGTATATTTTTGGATAACTTCAAGTTACATTGAAGTGAAAGTCACTCCTATGATTCTCAACCTGTCCCTGAAATATACTCTTGAGTTTCTCATCATTAAGTTAAATTGAAAATGGTGTTCCTGCTTTAACTATCCTGTGCTTAGTAAGAAGCAGATAAATGTATCCTCATACTACAGTTAATATACATATTTTTAATAGCACTTGCCAGTCTTCTATCAGGACTCTCCAACGATGATTGGTGATGAGTCTATTATTAAATACATTTTGGAGTCCAGCATTCTAGGTGGCGTCTGTCTATATATTTAGAGTTAATTTATACGCCTGTAAGTGTATCTTACTCCACAAGTGAGTTATCAGAACTTTAAGTGTTTAACCTCTTACTTGCTATCATTGTTTTGTTGTTCCGTGCTCTTCGCTTTAATCTTACTTTCTCTAGTTGTAGATAATTATCAATAACTCGCTCTGGCACTAGAAATAACCTTACAGAACATCATGCTATCCACTTAAGAAAAAATGACAAGTTCCCTGGTGTTGCATTGGCCTGCCATATATAAACTATTTATCAATTACTAAACCAGCAAACATAAAACTTTCTTATATTTCATGTTTGCTCTCTACATTAAATGTTGATTTTTATAACAATCTGATCATGCCTGTAAACTGGTGTGAATTCTGTAAATATTATTTTCAGAATATATATTATTATTATACTAGATATAAACGGTTGTTTGAGCATAGATTATTATTATTATTATTATTATTATTATTATTATTAGCTTGATTCAATATTATATTATTTGGTACAAAATCGAATTCTCAGCATAAAGTATTTCAACATATTTACGTTTCTTATTTCTTCGTTGCTCCTGATGATAAACATTCAGTGATCGCCAGTTGGATGTCAGCAGTTCAGTCAATCGACATATGAATAATGTATATTCTTTTTGCTGCATGTTCCCAGCAAACACGACATCTCTGATTAGGCGTTTTGTAACTTTTACAGCGAAAGGTTGTACAGTTTTCAGAAACGCACCGGAATAGGTTGTGTGCTTAATAGCCATAATGATGTATTAAAACAAACAATATTAGATAACTTGTTGAAATATATAGATGACGGGAAACAGGTAGCCCAGATGTTTAAGCAGGCCGTATATATATATAGTTATCATTATGTATATAGTTATCATTACTAACTTAATCAAATGGGATACTAAAAAAACCACCGAAGTGTCTTTCAGTTTGTTTTATCTTGTCTAAATGAATGATGAAATCACATCCTACGGTTATTACTTCCCGAAGGCGGGATCGTGGATGTGCTGTACTGAGGAATCCGCACTAGGACGAAACGGTCGTCCAGTGCTTCCAGGTTTTCTGTGGTGATTTAGCTTTAAATGACTCATGAACTCAACTATTAAATTTGATTAATATTTCAATTTTCACTCCAACTGTGATGAAACCATGTATTTTGCTGGAAAAAAAACACTTTTGTATACATAAAATCACCATCTACTTGACTTTCAAAACAATGTATTATTTATTCATCTTAAATGAAATGATCTAAATAAAAGGCATTTTGATAAAACATGTTGACCATTTAGATATTAAATTGCCTAACGAGGATGAAGACCTCAACTGAATATAAATTTACTTCTTTCTTAATCAATTCAAACCTATTTCACTTTTGATTAAGTTATTTATCAATAAACACAAATTGTTGTACATTGAAACTATCTTCAATTTTTTAAAATCTCTATGATTTTCGAAAATACATTTTTATCTATATGTATATTTATAAAAAAATGGGTGTGAATATGAAATATTCGATATAGACCAGGAGTAAGGTTACCAGCGATGTTTTTAATGTTTACTAAATGTATTTTTCATAGCACTTTCCATCATTTTTCAGTTTATTTCGAGAGTGTACTTTTTACTAATGTTTTATGTTAAACCCCTAACATTTACTATGTTTGTACTTTTTTATGTCCTGTCGAATTGAGCTACACTGAACGTGATCATAGTGAGTAGATGTGAATAACTCGAAATGAAAACTTTTATAAAAATTACATTCAATTGTTCAGCACTCAATACATAATTGAAAATACGGCCTAAACACTCGGTGGATATTAGAAATGCTGCAAAAAACATATCAGTCGTGCAGAATATCAAGTATTGATTGGTTTAACGTCCCAGACAGTTGATTCTTAGTTAGTGCATCATAAATTGAAATAAAATTCACTCAATGTGATTTATAACATCAGTACACACTCAGAGCTTGTTATATAGATCTATGATACTAACTATATTTAGTTTCAAATGTGTTTGTCTGAGAATTGAAACAAATAAATGATCATTTATGTATTTTAATATTTATTAATCTGCGTAAATTACTACAATCACGGGTAGATATGCATTTCTTTTCTCGTGTTTTTGTTCTGAATCTGCATCATGTAATTTATTTAGTGCAGAATTGTTCATAAAATTCATAATTACTTTAATGTCATCTTAATGGGTTAATTTTGATAATAGTTATAGATCTGTCATAATCAGAAGTTTGGTGGAGATTTTAGTAATTTTATAGAGTTGAGATCATGAGTCAGTTGAAGCTAGACCACCATCGAAAACCTGGAAGCACTGGACGGCCGTTTCGGCCTATTATGGTACTCTTTAGCAGTGTGCATCCACGATCCCGCACTCTCGAAATTCGAACCCAGAGATGGCTCCAACTCTAGTAAACATGTCCAAAAGATTTCATTCATAATGTTCGACTTGATTGTTCGCATCTACATATTAGGTAAACCTTTGATTGATTTTTTCTAAACAAAGTACAAAATTCATAGATTATAAAAAATTTTTTCGAGTGCTTTAAAAAAACTTCTAGTGAATTATAATGCGTAAATTGTTCCATAAAGAATAATCCATAAACATACATTTTTAAGTGGATGAAGAATAAATAGAGTTAGTTTATAAACATCTAGATGAATTTTAATGTAATCTCCATTTGAAATAGGTAGACAGTAAATTTCATCAGTGCATTTTAAGATAATACACATTTACTCTTGGTCATAAGATTTTATAAAGTAATTAATTTTATTGCATCAGCTGAAATTTTCCGCTTTTGTAAAACTTTAGAAAAACCATTACTTAAAGTTTTCAATTTAAGAACTTTCTTCATTTATGAAATTATTCAAGTGCGTTGGTTGAAGTTAGACATTACCAACGTTGGATGTCGGCTCAGTGGTTTAGAGGTCAAGCGTTCATGTAGGAGAACGATAGGTCCTGGGTTTGAATCTCACGAGACAGGATCATAGATGCGCACTACTGAGTAGTCCCATACTACGTTTTAGATGATTTTTTAAAACTACCAACTGTAATCAGTAATCGTAGATTCTTTGATAACTTTCATCACAGTTTAGTGCTTATATAATAGGTTTTAAAATCCTGAATAAAACTGAATAAAATAGTTAAATTGAAGGTTTCGCCACTATATACTCATATTTAGATTGTTTGAAATTTAATGGCCCTCTTGAATGTAATTTGTATACTGGGGCTTCTGTAATCATTATATCGAGAAGTCAGTTATAGCTATAATAATTTGGCGGTACCCTTTCTATGACACTAGATTACAAGTATATCAGTCGTACAAAGTGAACTAGTTTCCTTAAAATCGAATAAATATCGTATGAGGGACGGATACGTATTAAAAATCTATGTCCTGAGTTCTTTTGTTATATCTTCAATCATTTAAAATCAATCTTGTTATCGGCTTTGATGATATATAAATGAAGTATTTATTTATAATCTCTAATATTTCTAAAAAGTAAAACAATCATAGGCGTTTGGAGCGAGGGTACTGGGTTCGAGTCCCAGAGTGAACATCAACTCTGAAATACAGGTACATCCGGCTGACGAGTCCCAATTAGGACGAAACGCGCGTCCTGGATTCCACTGCTAGCCACTATCCATCTCTGCTAACCATGCTTGCGAAATAAGGCAATATCGAGGCAATACGCACAGTATGCACATATGCCAATTAGAGACTGACCAGTTGCAGTCCTAACACATCGATGGGAAGATTCAAACAAACAATACTAATTTGAATTTAATCATAGTGTTAAGTTCGTAAATAATGAATACTTTTCTAAATTTAGTTATAAATATAAACTTTGAATTCAGTATGTTTTAAATGCTTTTTCTTACTGGATTGAATGAATTGTTTACTAGATTATGTTTTCATAGTCATATGTTAATATGAACTCTACAATCGACTTAATGCCAGAAAGAAGTAATTTTAGACCTATAAAAAAGTAACATCAAATATAAGAATATAAGAGCATAATTCCCTACTTCAATCTGACCGAAGATTTTCAAGGTTATTGATCAAAATCTTAAGTGGAAAAGTCTGAAGTTTACTGTTGACATATAGAAAATCTCAGTCTGTTATTATTGTTAACGAATGTTTGCTAAATAATTAGTATTTATTGCAGTTAGTTCCCTTTATGTGTTCGAATAAATCCAGAACAATAGTTGAGGCAGAATAATATAAATTCACTATATTTCGTGGTTTCTCATCATCTGCTTACAACCATATATGTATAAGGTATATGTATGTACGTATAAGGTAGCACTGAAGTATATCATAATATGGAATAATTGGTGTTATGAATTTGACCTAGGCTGTTGTCAACCGTTATGTCTTGACCTAGGTCGTCGCTAATTTGTTATGACCTTACGAATTAAACAAGGACGTAATTTACGTGAACTATCCACCAATAGAAATACGACTTCCACGACCTTTACACTGTGACAATGACGTTCGATTAGTATTATTAATCTAGCGTCCTTATTGGCCCTTAATCCGCCTAGCCCGTCCACTTGAGTCCAGAACACCAATAGCAGCCTCGGTAATATGAATCGTCTATTTCAAGCATACTTTGTTTATATATCAGACAGACAGACCACACCATACCATAAAATAGAAAATAATATTTGTACAAAACCAAGCCAAATGAGGCTGTAAGCGTGGGAGACAATAATCAATAAACTGAGTATAACACAGGAACAGTAAATCATATAATAATAATCCATAGGTCAAATTGAGGCTTGTAATAAGATAAATATAGATATAGATAATCTAGTTACTGAATACAATAAGAATATAAATAGAATAATAATTCAATAATAGGTCCCGTGAGTTATCCGTACTTACTTCTTCCCTAGTATATAACAATTGGCATTAATGAAAAACGTAAATCTGATTTCTGTATACAGAAAGAGAAAATAATTAAATTATCACTATCTTGATAAATTACATTTTGTTATTATTTATTTTTTCAGTGTTTATTTTGTTATGTGGTTTTTGCTTAACTATTACACCAAAATCATCCCTTCATTCATATGTTTTCATTTAGTTAACTATCTTAACTTATGTAAACTCCCCAAATCCTGTTAAATTATTACGTAACCCATTTGATCAATTACTAGTTTGAAAAATTCCCATATTGTGATTTAGAACAACATATATAAGCGAACAATATTGTTTTCGATTAGATCCTCATCAGGCTTTACTCCTATGTACATTAATATTTATAATCATATACGAAATTATTAAACCAATCAAGGCAGTTTATGAATCGATGATAACAGTGGAATACATTACATAAATAAACGTAATAAGTGAAAAGTACAAACTGGTAGTATGATGCCAGGTGTACTAGTTGTGACAAGAATAATAAAGGCTTGAATCAATGTCACATAATAGGAAATAGGTCAACGATTAAAAAAATATAAACACTGAAATAACAACCATGAAATTTATAAGATTATGTAATCGAAAACAATATTGTTCGCTAAAATATGTTGCTCTAAATCACAATTTCTAGTTCCGATAATCTTATGTAAGCCTTCTACAGCCTCTAAAATTATCACACAATTTTTCTAATGTTTTCGGACCTCAATTAATTAATACCTCACTCCCTGTGTTTTGAATTCTATCTCCGAATGACTTCACTTGTTCTTGCACATTCCTAGGGGAAACTAACTTAAGACTTTCTTTTTATCAACTCCATGGAGTCATTAAATAGCTAGATCGAAATTCTGCAGTTTACACTATCAAAATCTAGTTGGTTTTTTTACATATTGTTTTGCCATGATTTGTGATTGATGGGTTATGAGATAAATTACATCAGGTATCTAAGGTATACACTACAAAACGTATAATATCTATCTAATACTCCCTTGTTTTAGTTAATTTCAATTAACCAAGCGTTCAGGTAAATAAATGAAAAGTAAAGTTTCTTCCTTGAGATTATCATGCTTCGGAATTGAAAGAAAACGCATTACACTTCAGACAACTCTTATCACTAGAACGTCGAGAATTCACCTCAAAGGTAGCACAGTAAGCATATAGTTAATCCTTTGTGAAGACTGGTTACGGATGAAGTCACTTATTATCATGGATATACACTGTCGAGAAGTTTTAAAGTAAGATGAAATTGAAATTAGTTGAGGAACAATTCAAATACAAATGGTGAAATTTATATCTATGTGTGACTAACATAAAATTAAATGTAAATTTATCCTTATAAGACGCTTCATTCAAGTATATATATTTTTTGTTAACTAATAGGATATACATATTGCTTATAACCATTCTGGGAAAACACTGAAATAACTGTGCTGTTCCAGCTTTCGATCTTGTTTGTTAATAATAATAATAATGCTTACTGATAACCACCATCAGTTTAATAAACGTAAACTGTGGTTATTCTCTCTTCTATTCTATCTTCTAAACATGTTTTTTTTAACGAGGGAAAATCTTAGTCAGAGCATTTTTCAGCTAAATGCTAACAAAATTCAGGTAAATCCTACTCCATATGTCCTTTCGATTTGAGCAATAAATCTCCTCTTAACTTAAGTATTTGGAGATAATCTTCTTCAGTGTTCGGTAAAGCCTTTTGGAACTGGTTTCATGAGTAAATCGATGAGGTCGCAACATTCCATTTTGTGCATGTTAAAAGACAGAACAGCAAAAGAAAACAGATGAAATATAATCTAAAAAACAAACCGTACCAGATGCCACAAGCACTGAATCGAACACAATGGACTACTTCTTCATTTATAACTACATGAACACATGGTATCAGTGAAAAGAAACGGTGTGCTATCAATGATATCAATGCATGTACACGTAGCTGTGGACGTAAATTTGACTGAGAAAACGTTGAACTTGTAAATCGAGAAAACTACAGGAATGCCAGAGAATTTAAGAAGAAGCATCGCATTCAAACCAATCAACAATCAATAGACACATCGAATTAGACCTGATCTATTAAACCATTCTAAAATTATCAATAAAATATCATAGAGGTCAATGTAATGAAACAGTTAACTTGAACACAAGAAGAAACTAAAAAAATTAAACTTGCAGTGCCAATCAGTCACAAATGAGGCCATCAGAACAGACTGATTTTCAGCTCATGGAATAATTAAGACGCTCATTTCTACGTGAAGTAAGCGCTCATGATGTTGCTGATATGATTAGGAATGTCTTAAATAATTGGAGGAAGATTAAGATACCACAACAATTTCTTACTATATTCGTTTGGGATTTGTAATCATATTTGAATGAGAAATCGTATTAGCTATGCCTGGTGGTCATAGATGGTTAGTTTATTCAACAAATTACGTACATACTTTTGAGATCTTTCACAAGGTCTTTGCTGACAGTTAAAATGACATAATAGCCTTCTTCATGTTGTGTATGGTGATCGTTTTTCAGATCCAATATTTCATTGATGATATTAGAATAACGTTGACTAATATAGTCAATATTAATATTTCATTCCCCTCATTGATGTTTGCTTTATCATTATGTAAACTCTTTGTATTAGTTAAATGAATCAGTTCCACAGTCAATGTACTGATTTTATTATCTTCTTTAGTACTTCGAGATTTTGAGAATTTTTATTATCATTCGTCTGAAAAGGTTTCGATATTCCATTATTCTCTCAGTTTTCGTTGTCAACCTCTTTTCCTTTCTTTTGATTGGCTAACACTTTGTTCAGTGTTTTGCGAACTTTCTGCATCACGAGGCAATCCCTAACTTGGAATCCGTAAGGGAAGTGGAAAAGAGGAAGTCCAAAGAAGATATTACGCCAAGAGATTGAAGCAAATATGAAAAGGCTGAATAACACCTGGAAAGGGTTGTCCAGGATAGGGTTGGATGGAGAATGCTGGTGTGTAAGTAAGTAAGTGGTCATAGATGATTAATTTATTCAACAAATTACCTACTTACGCTAGTTAACCCTCATGGAGGAGTATAAGTTACCCACAAGCATTCTCCATCTAATTCAGGAACATTATGAGTGAAGTATATTTAAATCTTGCAGGTTTTATGATTTACATATTTCTCACAAATCCAAATAACGTTAATATTTGTCTATTGATTTCTTTTTTAAGATCTAATCACTCAAATATTGAATGTTACTTCTTTAATAAAAAAAAGTAAGTTGTTATAACTTAGTAGTTTGTTCTAGTTCAAGACGGATTGATCAATTCAGTAGGCAATAAATATTACTTTTTAATGATACGAAGTATAAGTTTATCAGATAGTTATGATACGCATCTTAACATTAAACATGTACAATAAAGATATAGTCTGAATAATAATATCTAAACCTATTAATTTAAATGAATACATTAAGTGTTCTATATTTTGTCAGTAATATTTCTTTTAAATGTTGAATAGTAAATGATATTGCACTAAACGATCTATTCAATAACTCAAATGTCCAAATTTTAGATTAATTAAGTAATATACTCTTTTAACTGAGCTTTAAATATCATATCTATTATATGTACATGTATATTGACATGTAAACCTAAACAATATGAATAATATATCAGATAATGAAATAAATTATAGACCAAGATGTGTTACAATATACAGTTACATAATATTATTTTGTAGGATGATTCATTTGTCATGAGTGAAATATTGAGTAGAAAATGCTCTGGAGTTTCGCGTTTCAAATTCCGATATTAAAAGGTGGGAAATATTCAGAAAGAAACATTGAGCTAAGGTCTTGTTTAATTTGATATTCTCTTGTAAGGTTTATTTGAAATCTAGTGACAAGTAGTGCCTCTCGATTTATCCGAACCCATATCACACAGTATCACCATTAGAAAAGTGACGGTTGAATTATTTGATGAACTACCAAAGACGTTTTCAAAGACTAAGATTTTAAAATCAATGACATATTATCTGGTCTTTGATTCCAATCTCATTCTATCGATCAAGTTGGAGTATGTTCAGTGACCCAAGTGACGAGATTTGTTTCACAACTTTTTCTCTACTCAACAATAAACATTTATGTAGAAATAATGCGTTTAATAAACCTAGTGACGTCGATTTTATGGAAGATTTGTGGTCTAAATCTTTACAATATAAGCTCATGTGACCAGTTAAAACAAACCTGTCAGTTAGTTTTTTCATTAATTCGACATTTAAAAGTTTCAAATCTAAAAGTTACGGTTAAATAGGAGGTTATAAGAAAAAGATTTCAACTGATCGACTGTTGAAATACTTTTTAAAAGTGTAAATCTATCGTCCTGAGGAATAAAATATGGAAAGAGTTTTGTAGTTTTATACCGGAAGATATTTGTAACGAGATATTGGAAACGGTAGACTACATAATTTAAATATACAAATGTAAAAGTGTTCTTCATCTGAAATCATATTTCATTGAATAAAGGCAAAATTTCATAAAGATTTATCAATAGAACTGAGATTCATTGCAATAAAACTATTCTCAGTATACATCGTACAAATCAGCTAAAATTGGATGAACATTGTCTAGATCACCATTTAAGTTGAAAAATTTTAGTGTACCTATAGAAGTAAGGTGTGAATCAGTTGGAGGAAGATTTAGTGTTGGTAAATGAAATATCCCAAATTTCAATGGATTCATAGGTAAAAATGAAGCTTATAATAAGATGAATATAAATATACACAATCTAATTACTCAATAGTTAAACAATAAGTATATATATAAAACAATAGTCTATTAATAGATCCCGGAAGTTACCCGTACCTATGTCTCCGCTAGGATATAACACAGGCTACCCAGTAAAATGTAAAGATTTGACGATAGATTACGTAGTAAATGGAGATCTCAGTTATTGCAATTTAATTACTCTAGACAGCATAGTTTGGTGAGATTCAATAGTTACATGTAGTGAAAATAAAAGAAGAAAGGGATGAGACTATAATTTACGGACGACATTTGAGAGATGTTAAGATAACCTTGAGAATGTTCACCTAGTTACTAGAGGTAGAATAAAGGTTATGAAGCAGTGTGAAGAATAAGGATTATGATTTACAATTGTTGTTCAAGGTTGGGAATCAGATTTATGGTTTTCCTCAAGAACTAACATCAGCCAAACTACCAAAACGCTATTTAGACCAATAGATGAATTAATTTCGCACCAAAATTCAAGACCTGTTATCCTAAATGTGATTGTTTTGTCCATAAATTATAGTCTTGCCGAAAAAGGAAATCCGTTCACTTTAGGACTATCAAAAGACGAAATTATAAGAAACATTTCTTAACTACTAACTTGAAGTTTTATTCTAACTGAAGTTGAGAACTAGGATCAGAATTAACATCCACGGTTACTTTACTTTTAAACACTTTATAAGCACCAGATAACAGTTCGATATTTAGTTAGTTACAAAAAAGACTTTAATCTAAACTGAAGAGACGGACTTCATCATCACTGATCGCTAGACAATATGAATTTGACTCCTAGTTAATGATCCATCAATGTAACTGATACATGGGGGAAGTCAATATCTAAATAACTTAAAAGTAACTTTTTTTGAATAAAGTGTCATATATTAACTCATTGGTATTATAAAGATCAAAGATCGTACTTGGCAGTGACTGTTGACAAATATGAAACCAGAACTCAACATTTCTTGTCTATTGTTTGGAACTATTTAACATTAGATTTAAATAAAAGTGATGAATAACTTAATTTGCTCTTTAGCTGTATGAGGGAGATATAAACTTGTTTTATCCAAGCGACTGTGATTTGACGTAGATTATACAAAATCCATAAACGAAAGTTGAATTCTATAATATCTAAAATGGACCGAGAGTTAGAATGAGAAATATAGCACTCTATAATTTCTCATACCGATGAAGTCAGAAATTCAATTAAAGAATACATATCTGAAGATCCAGAGTCCGGTAATGAACGCATACTTCTGCTGAGTTCTGTCCTAGGACCAGCCAGTTCTTCAATGCTTCCTGGCTTTTAATGACCGTATAGCTAAAGCCACTCATTAATGTAAAGCCACAAATTCAACATTATTCGAACAACTAGTATTAACTAATGAGTAATAAATGAAATTTACTTAGTTCTAATCCAGAATTACTTGGGAATTATAATTTAAGTGTTAAAAAACGAGAACAAAACTTTTAAATCATATTCAACGTTAACCAACAGTTACCATTAAAATGACTTGTCGTTTGATCTTATGCACGAGAACATTAGCTTGATAGCATCATTCATGTACTATCAGAATTTAAAATTATTCCACATCAGGTCAGTTACAATTAACTCATACTCAGGAGTTAAGGTACTTCTAAATAACGGTATGATTGAACCACAGGACTAACCAATATCACATAGTTGAAAAACATCCAAAAGAGAAATTGCAATCGGGTTTTATTATGACAAGATAATAATTAGTAATAGTTAGTTACCTGTCGTCCAATATTTTGTGTTTATCATGTCCTATCGACTAAAATTTTCAAAATAATTGTTGAAATTCATAATTTCATTTCACAATATATATCTTCTGACAATATATTGTAGGGCCAGTGAAATTTCACTGAACCCTAGCCAAATCATCCGGCAGTTGGGTGAATGAATATAGAACAGATCACCGATCTCCGTCAGGGTCAAGGGCAATTGACACGCATCAGTTAATCATACGCCATGGACTGGCCCATGCGGCAGTGGTTCTACTTTCGCTTGTATCTACTTTAACTAATATATTCCTGTAATATCGTCCTTTGTGTTGTACAGTCTTCAGAGCATCCATGGTCCCTTGATACGTCGATGGGGCAATCCACATAAGGTGCTGATCGCGAGGGGTGACTTCGAAATTAGCTTGTTCGTTACACCGTTCCAGGCTAACTTGAGTAGGCCTCCAATCATTCGACATAGATCATCGACGTTGATGGTCTACAATATGATACTACTACTACTGATAATAATAATAAATTACTATCCGTTATCATCACTAAGTTCATCATCATTTCTAAGTTTTATTATATCATAACACAAGGAGCAAATCGAAATAACATGCCATTCTCACATTTCAAAAAGTATATACTTTCTCGTGATCTAAATTAAGGCTCGTTAATCAGTTATATTGATTTCTTTAAACTAATCAAACCATTTTCTGTTTGTTTTTAGTTTGTGTGAATGGCTTAGTTGCATAGAATTATCTGTCAACAGTTATATGAGTTAATTCAATTCATTATTCTAAATAAAAGTGGTGAAAATTCAGCTTAGTGTAAATAAATTCTTGAATGTAAATTGTAATAGAATGACATGAAGTTCATATGAATTAAATCGAATAATAAGCAAAAACAAAACAGTTTTTATGTTTCTTATCTAGTTTAAACGCTTTACATATGATTTCTACATAACACTATGCAATAAAAGACCAAAAAATCTAATTATTATTTAGTTTCTGAATACAAAATAGAAGTAACTGCAAGCATGCTTCACCTTATATTCACGAAGATTTGGGAGGAACAACAAGTACCGATGGACCGAAAAGAAGGATATCTCATCAAGATACCAAAGAATAGAGATCTTAGCAAACGTGTGAATTACAGAGGCATCATACTAGTCTCAGTACCAAGAAAGGTCTTCAACAGAGTGTTACCGAACCGGATGACATAACTTCAAGATCAACAGGTTGGATTCCGTAAGGATCAGTTGTGCACAGACCAAATCGCGACACCACAGATCATCTTTCAACAATCAATTGGATGGAACTTGTTACCATACATCAACTCCCTTGATTATGAGAAAGCATTTGACAGTATGGATAGATGAACATTGTGAAAACTTCTTCGACGGTATACAGTGAGTACCTGAGAAAGTTGTCAACATCATCCAGAATTCATACGATGGACTACATTGCAAATTCTTGAATGGAGGACAGATGACAGAGGACCGGAGTCAGAGAAGGTTGCTTACTTACTCTCCTGGCTTTCTATTTCTACTGATGGTTGACTGGATTATGAGGACCTCAACATCTGAAGTGAAACACGGAATACAACTAATAAGAAGAATTAAACTTGCAGATGACACAGCTCTTCTTTTCCATGAACGCGAACAAATGCAAGTGGAGCTAACTAGTGTAGCAACACCCTCTGAATCAGTAGGCCTCGACATACACAAGGGAAAGAGCATCATCTTCAAATCCAACACGGAGAACGTTAAGTCAATCATACTTGACCGAGAAAATCTGGAAGAGATAGAAACATTCACGTACCTGGGAAGCATCATTGATGATCTAGGAGGATCTGATGCATATGTAAAAGCGAGGATCGGCAAAGGAAGGACAGCATTCCTACAGTTGAAGAACATATGGGACTCAAAACAACTATCAACTAATTTCAAAGTGAGAATCTTCTATACGAATGACAAGATGGTTCTACTTGGAGGAGCTGTAACTTCAAGAACTACCACAATCATCGTCAAACATGTACAAGTATTGCTAAACGGTTGTGTTCACGAGATGCTCAATATGCATTGGCCCAATACCTACTGTGGGAGAGAACAAAACGGCTTTCAACTAGAGAGGAAATTAGGAAAATACGTTGGAAGTGGATTGGACATACATTATGGAAGAATCAAGCGTTAATTTGTAATCCTGAAGTGAAAAGGAAAAGAGGAAGGCCAAAGAACACAGTGCTCCGAGGATTGGAAGCGGACATGGAAAAACTGAATAGCGACTGGGAAGAACTGGAAAGGGTTGCCCCGGAAAGTGTTGGATGGAAAATGCTGGTGGGCAGCCTATGCTCCTGCAGGAAGGGTAACAGGCGTAAGTAAGCAAGTTCTGAATACTATGTTCCATTTTAGTTATTATCTCTGCAGATAGACTAATTTACGTAGATTAAAAATGGACTGACATTATACAAGTAAACTGAATGTCTAATAATGCAGTTTTGTGAAGATTTTGTAAATATTAAAAGTAAATACAGTTTAGGATTTGTTAAAACCAAGTAATATCAGTTTAAATCAGTTCATTTCAGGGAGAATCTTTTACACATCGAATTAAGCTAATTTGAACTTGGATAATAACTAATCGATAACATTCAACGAGAACTGTATTCCACTATCTACACATATGGGAAGATCATGGTTAGCATTACTGAGAAGTCAAAAACTGGCATCAAAAGATAACGATTTAGCTCTCCTCTCGTTTTAAGTTATTGTTCAGTTATTATGTCTTTAAATTGATAATAATAATATCCTTTAATGATATTTTGTAAAGGGAATAAAACTTATAACCATTTACTGGTAATGCCATAATGGACTCCATTTTGAATAAATTATGATGTAAATCTATTAAAATACCACTGATAAGCAACTTATTCTGTACTTTTGAAAAGAGTAAACTTCCTAGTTAATGTATATAATATGAATGAAACCTATTGAGAAAGACAATGATAAGTACAAAATCAGTTATAGTAGGACAAATATACTCATTTAAAACTTCAGTTTAATGAATATTTTTCATATTTTTAATTTGTTCATTTTATTCTTTTCTTTTAAACAACTTTTCCAATGTTGAAGCAAAGATGGATAGTGGGCAGCAGTGAAATCTAGGACGCGCGTTTCGTCCTCTTTGGGACTTGTCAGCTGGATGTACCTGCATCTCAGAGTTGATGTTCACTTTGGCACTCGAACTCAGTACCATTTGCTTCAATCACCATCACGTTATCCACTCAGCTACTGAGCCCTGATAGCCACTTGCTTGTGCAATGGGGTGAAGTTTGAATTCACTTGGTATTGTTTGTTTGAATCTTCCCATTGATGCTTAGGACTGCAACTGGTCAACTTTTCCAATGTTTAGTTTTTCCATCGGTATTAGTATTATTTTAACTAATTTATTTAGCGTTTTTCATATTTTCTGTCATTTCAGTCCATGATAGTTTTCAATATCATGTTTGTTAGACATATCTAATAATTAAAACAAGTAGTTGACCAAGTTTCACACTACAAAACAAATCTTTTATCTTTTACTAACTACTAACTATTGAAATTGTCATCTCTTTTATATTGTCTGCTACCGTTCCGTGTGTATTTACTTTCTATATTTTTGATTGAATAATTATAGTAGTTCGGTAATTTTATACTAATTATACTTTAGCTCAGAAATCGACGAAGTTGTTCAAACCAAGTAATAATTATCAAAAGGTGGTTTTTGTTAAGATTTTAGTAATTTTACAGCTGAATTCATTAGTCAATTGAAGCTAGACCACCATGGAAAACCTGAAAGCACTGGAGGACCGTTTCGTTCTCTTTTGGGACTCCTCAACAGTGCGTATCCACGATCCTGCCTCGCGAGATTCGAACCCAATACCAATCAGTCTCGCGCGCGAACAATTAACCTCTAGACCCCTGAGCCGGTATACAACGGTGTCATATCTAACTTTAACAGATCCACGAATTTGAACAGTTATCCCACAATAGGATAAAATGATCGTCCAGTGCTTTCAGGTTTTCCATGGTGATCTAGCTTCAATTGACTCACGAATTCAACTATAAAATTACAAGTAGTAATTGTTTCAATTATAGTTTTAAACAGATTCTAGCTTATCAGTATTACCTGTGATGGTCAGACATAATAACTGTAAACAAAAACGAATCCCACACTCTTATTATTGTTCATAATTTTCTCAGTCCCCATTGTCAGTGCTTTGCACATATCCATTCTCCACATTTAGTATAATTCAGATTCGGTTTGAATTTAAATAGAAATATCAACCATTTTATTATTGAATTTCAGTCATTAAAATTTTATTTAATCAGAATAATACATAGATAAAATGGTTCTAAACAATTTGAAATCAGCCATTATAAACTGTTTCTCAACAATTTAGTCTTTTTTTTAAGGATCAAACTATTTTATATAATTGAGATCGTGAGTCAATTGAAGCTAGAACACCATGGGAAACCTGGAAGCACTAGACAGCTGTTTCGTCTTATTGTGGGACTCCTCAACAGTGCGTATCCTTGATCCCGCCTCGCGAGATTCGAACCCAAGACCTATCAGTCACGCGCGCGAGCACTTAACCGATAGACCACTGAGTCGGCATCCAACGGTGTTAACGTCTAAACTATTAAATAGAATGATTTATTGATTCATTGTTTTTTGTTATTGATAATTCGTAAATAAAAGTATGAATTAGAAAACAGTAAACATAACAAGTTCTGTAAGCAAAGATGGATAGTGGTCAGCAGTGAAATCTAGGACGCGCGTTTCGTCCTCTTTGGGACTTGTCAGCTGGATGTACCTGCATCTCAGAGTTGATGTTTACTCTGGGATTAGAACCCAGTACCTTTTGCTTCAAACGCGTTACCCAATGCTTGTGAATTAAGGCTATGTCGAGGCAATACGCACAGTATGCACATATGCGAATTAGAGACTGACCAGTTGCAGTCCTAACACATCGATGGGAAGATTCAAACAAACAATACTAAATGAATTTATAACAAGTTCTGTTCCATTTCAGGTAATTTCATTTGAATTCGTAAATTTTTGATGGTTTTTTCTTTTTCAAATTATGAGACATATAAATGAGTTTCTAGTTAATGGCTATTGTCTATTGAATTCATTCAAATCAAATAATTAACCATATTGGGCAATAATAACAATTTATATAAGATATTGGTAACATCAAAACTTAAACCATAAAATAATATCACTAATTCTAAACATGTAATAACAAAACTAATAATCCAACGCATTAAAAAGTATTTATTTATTCATGTATTTAATGTTGAGTTATATTTTCAATGAGGACAATTAGTGATCTAGTTCAGTTACTCAAATAAGATCAAATGAAATAGGTCTCAAAAGCTGAAATATATTAAGTAACATTCAAAGACTTTAACCATCAAACTCTTCTTCATACAACTCCTCACTACATCATCACAATAATAACAAAATGTTGGAATATAAAACGTGTATAACTAAATTTAATGTTAACTAAAAATGAAAACAAGAAAAACAAACAAGATAATAATAGTAATAGTATTACTCTCATCATGATCATATGATACTTAAATATTCATGTGAATACCAAGAAGGGATATTCAAAAACGAAAGTTCATGTAGAATGATAATAAATATAAAAAATAAATTTTTATTATATTATAAACATTTTTTGTCTTTTTGGAATAGACTAACAATTTAAAGAATTTGGAAGTTAGACATTAATACCGTTGGATGTCAGCTCACTGATCTAGAGGTTGAGCGATCACGCGCTAGACTGATTGGTCCTGATTTTGAATCTCGCTAGACAGGATCATGGATGCGCATTGCTGAAGAGTACCACAATAAGATGAAACGGTCGCTCAGTGCTCGCAGGCTTTCCATGGTGGTCTAGCTTCAATCGACTCATGATTTCAACTATATATAAAAAAACATTTAATATGAATTCAACAGTTTAAAGATCTCCATAGAATATTCAAAAAATGAACAATATTTGAGTGAACAATTTGTTTTTAAAAAAAATTTATATTAAAAAATTTATATCTACATAAGTCACCAGTGAATACCTAAAAAAAATTTAACTAAGATCGATATGTGATTCTTTTACAGCTTCTAGCGAGTTTTCAACATGGACTGCTGTTATTTCTAAAAGTAATCCATTTTGGGTTGTCTAATTATTGTGTGACATTAACCCTGCATGGCATAAAAGATCACTCGATAGTATAGAAGCAATCTTAGTCTGATTAGTATATGAATTAATTTACACCACCGAATACTGTGTTTGAGACAATAGCTAATTCATAAAATAGATATTTTAGTAACCGGGATTCATTTAAATATTTGTAGACTATATTTGTCTGATTAAAGGTGCAACAAAAAACCAAGGGGAATGAACAAATGTTCCGTTCTAATGTGAGGTTTCATAACGGTGTACAACCAAAACTCTACCAGAAATCAAATTCAGGACCTACGTGTGCCTCCGCAGTTACTTAAAGAGTGGAACCATTATGTTGGCGTCCTGTGTTACATTTCAAAAATCCAACTAATTTGTGGTCTTGTGTTACATCTCATAAGGGGTTGTAGATGTACACTACTAAGTAATTCCACACTAGGACTAAACAGCTAGGTATCCAATACTCCCTGGTTTTCAATGATACCCCTACGAATATCAGTCTATAAATAATGCAACATACAAACTAGATAAATCTTCGCGAAATCCCTTGAACAAAACTATTCATCCAAATAGTTTAATACAATTTACGAAGGATCATATGCTCACTTGAAATATATTACATAATATATCTCTGTGTAATAGCCAACATTATATATAACATATATGATACATTTCTTGCATAAAATATAAAGTATTTCATGAATACATTTTTTCACTTTGATAAATTATTTAATTTTTCTTATTTAAGCCGAGTATACAGTGATCATAAATTCAAATAAAAGAGAAGTACTTTCATCTTCTATATTATTTATTCGTAACTCATATATACATATATACACAATTTAATTCAGCATACACATACACATATATGATAGCTTTTATAATGTATGATATTATAAATAAAATGGTCTTATTTATCTGAAGTTTAGTAATATGATCAGTTAACGGCTAAGTATAGTACTAGTATCATTACAAAACTTGAGTATGCAAAGAAATATTGTTTTGTACTATAAGATAAACAAAGTTAATTATCAAATTCACTTGTTATTGTTTGTTTAAATCTTCTCATTGATATTTAGGACTGTAATTGATCCGTCTCTTATTGCCTCGATATAGCCTTAATTCACAAGCATCTATCTTTTCTTATAAAGTTAATTTAACAATTGTAATTATTACTTACTTACTCACGCCTGTTACTCCCAATGGAGCATAGGCCACCGACCAGCATTCTCCAACCCACTCTGTCCTGGGCCTTCTTTTCTAGTTCTATCCAGTTTTTGTTCATTCTTCTCATATCTGTCTCTATTTCTCGGCATGATGTGTACTTTGATCTTCCTCTTCTCATTTGGCCTTCAGGATTCCATGTGAGGACTTGCATTGTGACGCAGTTGGGTGATTTCCTCAATGCGTGTCCTATCCTGTTTCAGCGTTTCTTCCTGATTTCTTCCTCCACCGGACGGAATCTGGTTTGTTGTTTCCCGCAGTGTGTTGTTGTTGATAGTGTCTGGCCAATGAATTCTAAGTATCTTGCGTAGACAACTGTTAATAAACACCTGTATCTTCTGTATGATGGCTTTCGTAGTTATCCATGTTTCCGTCCCATACAGTAGAACTATTTATTGCTCCAAACTGTGTCACTCTTTCACATTCTGGATTATAGTGTAGGAAAATTATGTTGATGTTCATTTGTTGGAATATACTATAAACTGTTGTATCTCGAAGAGAATTACGAATGATAACTTTTGAGGACTATTTATTGGTCAATATAATATGTATATTTCCTATTGTAATTAACCTAATCATATTCGTTTCCTCTTATCACTATATTTATTTTGACCTTTGAACTATTATTATACGATCCTTGAGTTATCATCAGTTTATTGATTACTATTCACAGTCACATTCGGCTAAATATTGTACAAATGTTATCTACTTTATGGGTTGATATGGCTTGTTTGGTTGGTATATAAACTAAGTATGTTTGAAATACAATGATTTATACTACTGAGGCTGTTATTAGTGTTTTGGGCCTAACTGGTTGGGCTAGGCAGATCGCAGGACCGGTTAGCACTGTAGACTGCTCGTACGGGTTTCGTGTCACTGTTCCAATCAATAATTCGCTGCTCCCTGTTTGGCGGTCTTATCGCGTCGCACATCAACTAGGCATCATGAATTAAATATATCTGAGCTAATAGAAAAGTGTTATATCTTGTGACCTTGTGCCCCTAACAATATATATAACGTAATGATACCGCCAATTAGAGAACAGTCACTTATCGATCGAAGTAACGATGAATAAACCCGTACGAGCAGTCTAGAGTACTTATCGGTCCTGTCTGTTGAATCCAGAACATCAATTTCAGTCACATATTTCAAACATATTGGGTTTATATACAATCTAAACAGACCACATCGCACCATGAAATGGAAAGTAGCATTTGTACAAGATCTAGCCAAAAGTGAATGTGGGAGACTTTGATTAATAGACTGGGCATAACTTAAGAACGGTAAATCGTATAATAATAGTCTATGGGTCAAAATAAAGCTTATAATAAGAGGAACATGAACATTCATATTTTAGCTAATTAACATATATACAATAAAAATACATGTATAATATTAGTCTATAAACAGATCGCAACAGTTACCATCCACTATTCTCGTCGAGATATAACAAACATTCTGGTTAGAGTTTTTTAGTACGGTTATTTCCGATGGACGGAGACGCTGGCATCACACCCAATCCTCCTCCTTCATCCAGGCTTGGGACCAGCAGTAGCTCTAGAAGAACTACAGGCTCCTCCACGAGGGGTAACAGGCGTAAGCAAGTACTAGAAAGGACACAATTTTTCACATTGAAGTTTTACGAACTAATTGACTAAGATCAGTTAATAAAGTTGATTTGAATAAATGTCGGCAAATTATCTATTATAATATTATTTTCATTTAAAAATTTATAGCAACCATCCTATAATCAATTCCGATTATAGTCAATTTTGGTTAAGCCCTTTTTATTAACTTACTTAACAGACATCGTAATTTGGGATAGTAACAATTTGCATGTTCTTTGCACTGCTATACCACTAGAACACATGACACTCTATCCAAAACCTTGACTGCTTAAATATCATTCAATGACTCATACTCCTCCCCATATGTGTATGCACGCAAATATTATTATCAGCCTTCGTTTTGTTTTGCTGTGTTCTTATCAAATCTGACTATAAATTGCCTATGTAATTGCTTGCTATTAGCTCGCTTGCTCCTCGTTCGTTTGCTTCGCTTGTTCGGATGTTCATTCGCTCTCTCGCTTGCCGCTCACTCGCTCGTTGATATTCGCTCAGGTGTTGTTAACTTTCTAACCTGAGTTATTCGACAATAAACTGTAGTTGCTGCTATCCTTTGTCTTCTGATTTTACGCACCGTTAAGATTAGAATTATAACGGTTATCGAAGTAAACGATTAACGAATCGCGGCACTACAAGCTATTGATGAAGAACATAATTAGTTCCTTAACAAAGAGTAGTAACTCAACTCAGTTATGTGATTATGTTTCAAAATAATGTTTTATCAATTTTACGTCATGTGCTAAGAAGTAATCTACAATAAATTGCTCACAAAAATGTATCTCTTTTCATACTTGTGTTGTTTTTAGCGATATAGAAAACCAAACTGGTGTTGCTTACGCGCCTTGGTAATTATTGTTCTTCATAGCATGCGGCACTCCATTTAACACTGCTCACCAGCCAGAAAACTTGAAGTTAAACCGTAATCTTTGATGACGTTCAGCTAAGAAATCATCAATCCACAGAAGCGAATTACTACTGAATTCGATATCGCCTAACTTGTATCACAGTCTGATAGGATTTATGAAACCCCTTGCTGAAGTCAATAAAAGCGAAGTCTTTAGGCAGCTTCAGATCTTTCAGAGTTCACCAACTTTCTAGTGCTAAGAATACTTTTGTGAGATATGAGTAGCTACTTAGAAACCATGCTGAGTTCTAGAAAAAATCAGGTTTTCACATAGATATTTAAATAAACACATCCAGATAACCTTTTCTAGGATCTTAACAACCACGCTCACTAGTAGATAGTCCTCAGATTTGTGCCTCGTGGCTGTTGTGAAAACAAGACACACTATGATCTTTTTCCAACTGCTTTTTAATCTACATCGGGTTACATATTGATTAAAGTATATACTAATATGGTTTGCGATAAGCTGTGGGGATTCTTAGAATGCACTTTATTGGTCCCACAGATTTTCTTACGTACAGTTTATTTTGTAGATCAAAACTATGAAGTACTTAAACGTCATAAAATACACAGTGTGTGTGTGTCGAGATTTATCCGTTCCTGACAGAAGTCGTCTGTGATGTGTATAGTTCAACCAAGTAGTCCATAAATGCCTCTGCTTTCCAGTGGTCGTCTTTGACCAGTAATGTAGTGTAAACCTTTCTGTTTCGCTGATCATTTAAAAGTGGTTTATTCAGATTCGTTTTTCATCAAAGTAAGCTATATTTCAGCGGTAATCCAAGACGATAACAACAAATTATATAAATCGACTATATCATGGAATTTCTCACTGGATGTAGATGAAATCGCATTTATGTGCATTTGTCGCACCTAAAACTGAAATCAGATTCCACATGATCATATATATATGATGACTCCTAAAAATGTTTGTCTGACGCTTCATCTCTAACTTTAATTAAAGCTTTCTAAACGTTTCTGATTAACTTATTACTGTAGTATTAAGTCTTATTTTATATTCTATTACACAAATTTTTTTTCATCTGAACACTTAGATTTATTATAGATAAACTAATACATTTGTAATATCCCAATGAGTAGAAAAATTAAATCTCCTGAAGTTTCGTGACTCAGTGTAAGCCACTTCTTCAGAGAATAAATAACCAAATCACAATTAATCCAAGTTTAAATAGTACAAATAATCAACGCAAGAATATTGTGTGGGATCAATCAAAAAACAGTTGTGAACAAGTCCATATCATGTCATTTCGGTCAAAGTGATTCATAAGAGACATGTATGTAAATTTGTGTGTGTGTCTGTGTGACCTTTGTGGTAAGAAAGGATAGAGTTTAATGTGTATGTACGTTAATAGTGTGAAATATGATTAATATTTAACAAGGTAGCTAGGATAAATAAACCAAGTCGGATGTATAGTGAAACCTTCTTTTCTATTGAGAGCAGTAGAATTAAACATTATATGGAAAGCTTCAGCTACTCTCCTTTCTTTGTAGTTGAAAAGAGCCTTTTTGTAATATCTTGGTGTTTTTGAAATCGATTCGGTGGTTGTTGAAAATGAAGTTGATTAGTAATGATACCTACTTAGATTTATTGTTTTATTAAGATATAGTAATGTTTTTCTTAGATGATGATCAGTTATGGCTCACACTCTATAAACATCACTATTCATATATTTTCTCTTACTCAAAATATGCTTCGGTTAATTCCTTGGTTTTACTATGATTTATTTTGTTTTTCTATTCACAATTTTATGTTATCTACAACGATAGTTTACTTTGACTTCTGTGTACTATACATATAATCCTGTTTATTCTTATACTATTTCAAAATTCAAAACAACTATAGTTACTCTGTCACGTCAGTCTAATATTCATTTGAGCTTTACACAACCTATTTAAATAATAGGAATATTATTGACAATTTTGTTTATGATGGCAAAAGTGATAAAATAGTCTCATCATAACACTCATTTAGGAATAAGTTGTTAGTGAGTATTGATAATAATAATAGTCGTGGTAACCTTGCTTGAAATTTAGATTAGTCTTCTTTGAAATGACAGCATATACTGGTAAACTTGTAAGGAAGAATGAAATTGAGAGTTCAAGGCACTGCAACACGGGCGGCCTGCTTAAACATCTGGGCTACCTGTTTCCCGTCATCTATATATTTCAACAAGTTATCTAATATTGTTTGTTTTAATACATCATTATGGCTATTAAGCACACAACCTATTCCGGTGCGTTTCTGAAAACTGTACAACCTTTCGCTGTAAAAGTTACAAAACGCCTAATCAGAGATGTCGTGTTTGCTGGGAACATGCAGCAAAAAGAATATACATTATTCATATGTCGATTGACTGAACTGCTGACATCCAACTGGCGATCACTGAATGTTTATCATCAGGAGCAACGAAGAAATAAGAAACGTAAATATGTTGAAATACTTTATGCTGAGAATTCGATTTTGTACCAAATAATATAATATTGAATCAAGCTAATAATAATAATAATAACAATAATAATAATAATAATAATAATAATAATAATATATCCAGGTTCAGCTTAAATGGTGTGCATGTGTAAATAGTTATAGCTACCACAAGTTTCTATTCTCGAACCTTATATTCTTTAGGTTGTCCTAGTGAACAGTTTGCATATGTAATAGCATAAATTCTGGGTCAGTTATGTACATTAGGGTCTCAGTAAATCTGAGTTTTATTTGATTTTATGCTATGACAACAGTCTGGAGCAGAGGTTCACTTAGTAAGACTCCGTGTTCAGTAGCGCTTACATGGCTTCATGTGTGGTAACTTTGTGCTTTTGTAAATTAACAGCTATAGAAGACAAGATCAAGCAAGAGATCTGAATTCACGTTCTTATTCTGAAATGATTTCAAAGTTTTGATCAAATATCTTTATGTAACAGGATAAATAGACGCTATTCACTTATAGTGTCATTATATGGTTAATCCCTCGTCACAAATTTAGTTAAGCGACAATAATTTCAATTCAAAACTAATCAAGGTTGTAAAAAAATTGTGTTTAATAGTCAGTTCGAACTAATGTTTCGTTGAGCCGTCACAGATGTGTTTACTTCATGGATTACCACAAGTCAACTTGTAGTATCGGTTTATATGTTAAGCCCATATACTTTATTCTAGTTACTGGCCAAGCCAATTCACCTACACATCGAGTCATATTTTGATCTTGTTCATTATTCGCTTATTAACCTTGACTATTTTTTATATGAGCGCATATATGTACGCACTTCGTATCCTATTCATCATATGTCTGTCATTCATTTTGTCTGATTATAAATATTGAGTAATGCTTGCTCATAGCGAGTTGGCTTCCCAGCCATCTCCAATATGCATTATTTTTGCTTCACTCTCGAGTTGGCTTCCCATCCATCTCCACTATGCACCATCTTTGATTCGCTCGCTTACACTTGCTCATGTGCCCACAACTTTCTGGTGTTCATCATTCATCAATAAAGATGTAGTTGCCGCTTCCTTTTGCCTTCTGATTTTATACACCGTTAAGATTGGTATAATAACGGTTATGGAAGTGAACTATTAATGAAGCACGGCACTACAAACTGTCCTATTAGCTCTTTTACATAGGATGGTACATTGATGCAATGGGATATAAAATGAGCTAATATATCACTAGTTCCTGATATATCAACTAACGCTATAAACAATAAAAGTACGATTGTCCTCATCGAACACTCTAGGGCATCAGTTAATTTTTAATAAGTCTGAGGATCACACTGATGAATAAGATGTTATCTGACAACATTTGTTAATAAAAATGATTAGGCTCAACTACAACATTTTAGGAGACTTTGAAAACAACAAATTTTCGTAAGAAAACTAGATTCCATTTTGTATTACTCAAGAACTCATCTCTTTGAAAATGGTGTCATACTACAATTTAGTACATTCGGTAACCATGTAAAAGCATTTGTATTGTAAAGACTAAAGTTTGACTACGTACATTCATTCTTTTGATTATTTCTAATAATTTCGATAAATACAACGATATTATAAAAATTTCTACGAAAACTTAGGGGTGACTTATAAAATATGTCATTATACAATTAAACGAACAATTTTCAAAGTTTCATTTCACACTACCCAACAATGACTTGTTAAACTGTTTTATTTTCGCAATTTTTTCATAAATAAATTTTTAGAACCCTATCGAAAATTATCCTCCAAAAAATCAATACACTGGTAATTTAATT
This sequence comes from Schistosoma rodhaini, assembly GCA_944470415.2. Lineage (NCBI taxonomy): Eukaryota > Metazoa > Platyhelminthes > Trematoda > Strigeidida > Schistosomatidae > Schistosoma > Schistosoma rodhaini. Next base: position 58,282,492 of record OX104044.1, read on the forward strand.
CAAAAGTTTGTGTTAATATTATTTAATCTTTGAATAACAAAATAACATCTAGTACAGAACACAATCATTTAGAAAACAATATACACTGACAAGAGCTATTTCATTTTGAATGTGACAATTCCCTTCAGTTTCTATACTTTTCTTTTATATTACTATGGGATTAGAGAAAAAAAACTTTTTAAGGGTGGCTTGAACAACTTATAAATTAACTCAATATTCACTTTTATCCTTGATAAATCTTTCAGTATAGCTATTTGAATGAATACTTTGTACCTAAATTCACTTGGCATTGTTTGCTTAAATCTTCCAATTGATTTTTAGGACTTCAATTGATCAGTCTCTTATTAGCATATGTGAATACTGTGCGTATTGCCTCGATATAGTCTTAATTCACAAGCATTGTAAGCAAAGATGGATAGTGGCTAGCAGTGGAATCCAGGACGCGTGTTTCGTCCTAATTGGGACTAGTCAACTGGATATACCTGAATCTCAGATTTGATGTTCACTCTGGGACTCAAATTCAGTACCGTTCACTTCAAACGTTGTCGTGTTATCCACTCAGCTTGTGAGTTCTGATAGCCACTTGCTTGTGCAATGGGGTGAAGGGTGAGACTATAATTTATGAACGACCTTTGAGCGACCCTAAATTAATCTTGAGAGTGTCCACCTAATAACTAAGACCAAATGAAGCCACTATCCATCATTGCTTATAAAGTTTATACTTAGTTGATAAAGTTTAGAAAAATTACTTCTTCAATATGAATTTAATAGCGTTAATTGAGAAATTACATTTTTCATTTGTTACATTTGATCAGACAAAAAAATATCAATCAATGAATGGTGTGAAGACATTTTTCAAGTTCATTGTTTATTTGTTTTTGTTGTTGTTGTTTCGTTTAATATTGATTCATGTATCATGATAACCATAAATAAATTACAAATATCTTCATGTTTAATATATAAATCACATTTAAGAATGCTATTTATTTATTTATTGTTTATTTTATTATTCAACAATTAAATCATATGATATGTTTTATTCTTGGATTCAATTTGTTATACTCAAATAGAAGTTATATAAAAAATTTTAGCAGTCAATAGATATTAAGTGATTTGAATAGTTGAAATCATGAATCGATTGAAGATAGACCATCATAGAAAACCTGGAAGCACTAGACGGCCGTTTCGTCTTACTATGGGACTCCTCAGTAGTGCGCATCCGCGATCCCGTCTCGCGAGATTCGAACCCAGGATTTATCAGTCTTGTGCGTGAGCGCTTAACCTCTAAACCACTAAGGTGGCATCCAAAGATGTTAATGCCTAACTTCAACCAATCCACGAAATTGAGCGGCACATCCATCAATGTCTTCAGTGAGTTACTATCTCACGAGGCGAGATCGTGGATAAGCACTACTGAAGAGTAACATGGTGGTTGGAGGTGGTCAACAGGAAACCCTGGACCCGGGTTTCGTGCTACTTGGCACTCGTCAGCAAGGTGTACCTGTAATCTTGAGGGAACTGATGCTCCCTGGCGGATTCGATCCCGCGTCACTCAGCTTCACAGTCAGAGACGTTACCACTGAGCTATTCGGGCCGCGACCGACCTCCTGTAGGACTGAGATCTAATCACAATTGATTGATCACTGGGTGGTGATCAATCTCATGCGTGTCAGGTCCTTAGTGCTGATCGAATGCTATCGATCAAGTTGCAATGTGGCCACCAGTCTAGGTGGCTCGACACTGCGGGCACTATATATATTAGGGTAACATGGTGGTTGGAGGTGGTCAACAGGAAACCCTGGACCCGGGTTTCGTGCTACTTGGCACTCGTCAGCAAGGTGTACCTGTAATCTTGAGATTGATCACCACCCAGTGATCAATCAATTGTGATTAGATCTCAGTCCTACAGGAGGTCGGTCGCGGCCCGAATAGCTCAGTGGTAACGTCTCTGACTGTGAAGCTGAGTGACGCGGGATCGAATCCGCCAGGGAGCATCAGTTCCCTCAAGATTACAGGTACACCTTGCTGACGAGTGCCAAGTAGCACGAAACCCGGGTCCAGGGTTTCCTGTTGACCACCTCCAACCACCATGTTACCCTAATATATATAGTGCCCGCAGTGTCGAGCCACCTAGACTGGTGGCCACATTGCAACTTGATCGATAGCATTCGATCAGCACTAAGGACCTGACACGCATGAGATTGATCACCACCCAGTGATCAATCAATTGTGATTAGATCTCAGTCCTACAGGAGGTCGGTCGCGGCCCGAATAGCTCAGTGGTAACGTCTCTGACTGTGAAGCTGAGTGACGCGGGATCGAATCCGCCAGGGAGCATCAGTTCCCTCAAGATTACAGGTACACCTTGCTGACGAGTGCCAAGTAGCACGAAACCCGGGTCCAGGGTTTCCTGTTGACCACCTCCAACCACCATGTTACCCTAATATATATAGTGCCCGCAGTGTCGAGCCACCTAGACTGGTGGCCACATTGCAACTTGATCGATAGCATTCGATCAGCACTAAGGACCTGACACGCATGAGATTGATCACCACCCAGTGATCAATCAATTGTGACTACTGAAGAGTCCCACAGTAGGACGAAAAGGCCGTCCAATGCTTCCAGGTTTTCTATGGTGATCTAGCTTCAATGGATTCATGATCTCAAGTATTGAAATTACTATGATATCCACAAAACCCCTTTCAGATATTAGGTAAGTATTATACTTGTTTTTTAAACAACTGACAAAATAATTTCTCATATAATTTTGATTATATATTCATTTTGTTATTGTTTTTTTTAGTTATTTTTTTAAATTTACATAAGTGTTTATCAAGAAATTCTGAATTTTAAGTAAACTAAAAGTACTTTTGATTGTTTATAAATACAATTAATGTTTTCAGTTTCTTTGTGTGTTATCTATGCTATAGAACTCTTCAGATTGATTTGTTATAAAAGAAACTAATACGTTAGAATAAAATCAACATGATCTATAGGGTTTATTGTGCTACTATATTACTGATCTAGGAACGGAAACGATTGAGCTATTTTTATACGATTGGTTCTCTTCGGAACTGACAACAGTAAATTATACTAAACTCATCAAGTCTCGATGGCTGTGGCAAAAGACAGAATTATGGGTAACTTGATATTTGTGGTAGAACAAGTAACTTAAACGAAATTGCTACGACTGTTGTTACTATGGTTGTAGAATATGACCTTCGATAATGTAGCAATTTAGAGAAATAAAAAAACATGACAACTAATCAGAAGGCAAAGGTTATGTGGAAAATCAAATTACTAAGAAGTGATTGAGCGGTTATCGTTCCTCAAGAGACTTTTACCTTTCTAATAAAATTTGAATATTCTTGAGACCGCCAGGAAATGAAGTATCAGAATCAGCATTCAGATGTATTATCTAGAGTTTGTTCTTTTACATAAGTAAAGCAGGAAGAAATAAACTTTCTATAGGAGTAGATCAAATAGATTCATTGATTTTTATCAATAAATGTAATGACCCCTAAGTAACTTCACTAAAATTACCAACATTTAGTAAACATATCATTCAAATCCGAAACGATGTTACCGTATCTACCATAAATTTTAAAATGGTTCCATAAAATACTGAAAGTTAATAGGATAAACTGACTAGCAAGCTACATAGAATCTACTTGAAATTCATAAATGAATAGATTTTTGGTAGATAGACTCACTAACTGATTGATTAGTTATTTGAATACAAAGACCCAAAACTTAAAACCACTATTTTTACTCAAGATATTCAAATAAAGACTTTTGACTTTGGTGACGATTTTTCCTTTGAGCTAGGTAGAGTGATTAATTAAATCAGGATCAAAAACAGTAAGTCACTTCTATCTCTTCAAATAGTAATGAAGACGAATGCTATATTTTCAGTTGATTATTTTAAGATATCTATTATGACAAACGATTTGGCCATGAGGTGAAAAATTCTGAGGCTATTTTTCTAAGGGTTTTATTGATATATATTGACTGCATGTTGATTAAGTATTTTTGTTTATTTATTTTAGTATTACCCTAGTTTCAATCTTTTAATTGGACTGTAAATTGTTACTATAGCATTTTGTCACTCAAAAACTAGAATCGATCATTTGTGTACCCAATATTTCATTTTTTCAATAAATGTTTTTGTTCTGTGGTAATACTGTTACTCAATTGATCTGCTTAGTGATCTTCTCTTGTATGTTTATAAATGAATGTCTAAAATATAATAACAATTTTGGACTGGTGATCATTGGTCTTGTGTTTTTTCTTTTTAGTATTGAACCAACGGTCAAGCATAGATTATCAGTTTTCTCGTCCTTGTAGCATATTGATTGCTTAATGTCGTCTAGACGTACTGTTCAGGGCTAGGATACAACAATATCAATCTAGTTAGTCTAATTCTTTTTGTGTTTATAAATGAATAATTGATGTCCATCAATAAATTACATAAAAGTTTTACAATATATTTTTAACAATCTGATTATATATTAACATATTAGTAATATCGTATGAAATGAAAGTCAAATGAATGAGTAGTTTTAGTAGTAAATATAATCAAGGGAGAAAACATCATCGAAAAAAGTAAACAATTTATTTCAATATCAACTTTGACCTGTTTGTTAAATCTCTTATAGTTTTTATAGTAAATTCCTTTGACATGTAAACATGCGCTGAGAATATTTAAAATATGTGATTGAAACAAATTTAAAATTTTAAAACTTTGATGATATGTAACATTTTAATAACTCCTCCTGTAGCTCTTCTAGGGCTATTTTCGGTCCCACTCCCAAGAGATTTGGGAGTGGGGTAAACAACCCCATCCCTTAAAGAATACACGAAAATTGTCATTTTATAAATGGAAAAGTTTAAGAGGATAAATAAAATTGTATATATTGAGAGAATCAACAGTTGATAAAGTGTATTTTTTATTACAGAGTGTACTTTTATAGTCATGAACAGTTTTGTAATATTTTCATTTTGGTAGATAGAATTGTCACCCACAGAATACGTCTTATGTAATATGAAAATTTTAACGAAAAACATTCATACCAAACCTCTAAGTAGGCGCTCATGATTTCGAAATTTTCATTTATTAAAATAATCTGAGGATCATTTCACAAAAATTTAAATAAAACTTATTTTTTATATTTGTGGGGATTTGTATTATTCCAAAATAGTAAAAAGATGACAAAAACTCTAGGTCTTCGTTTCATGCTAGTTGTCACTCGTCAACGTGGTATGTCTGGTATAATAATATAACTGATACTGCTCATGAGACGTGAACCTCTGTCATTAGGAATGAGGTATTAAGACAGCTACTAACCTTCTGTAGTACTGAGATGTTTATAATGATTAATAGCGGACGGGTAACCAATTGTATGTTTCTTTATACTTTGAATGCTAAGGTAATTTTATCGATTTGTGTCAAACAAGATACTTCACAGTCAGTAAATTGGTATACTGTAGCAAACAAATTTTAAAATTCATCCATTCTATAGTATCACATAACCTTCATCAAATATCATTGTTGAGTTATCTTTACACCTTTACGAAATAACACTTCTTAATTAGCTATCTTTATATAATGGTATTCATTGGCAACACAAACTGCCATCAGAATACATATAGTACATTGACTTATTTGTTTAGATTGCAATTTGTTGTATGTTTATTGGATGTCTTTATTGTCACACAAGGTACAATACAGTTTGATTTTTGATGTGATTTTTTCTAATTTAAAAGCTTTTTAAGATTCGCAATGAAGCTGTTTGAATAAATTATTCAATTAAGATTGGATAACCCTAAGAACATCCTTAGAATCACGAATCTTTGACTTATTCCACGAAAGGATAATAATAGTTATAAGTGATCCTCTTTTAATCAGACTTCTTTTATTCAGTTCACAGATTTTGTTTACCAAACATTGTTGTTCTAAATTGTAACTTACACGCCGAATACGAAAACGAATATTGATGAACTTGAGAAAGGTAATTGTCGGTAAAAACATTTGTTATCGCAATGGTGAATATTATTTGGGTTAACGATATTAGCATATTTTACTCAAATAGAGATTAACGTTTTCCGCATCAAACGTTTTCCTGTGAGTTTACCAATATTTCATATTATTCGTGATAGAACGTGTAACACTATACCATACCATCGTTGGGTAGCAGAACTCTTGAATTCATGATTAGCTACTACAACTCTAAGATTTCACTAAAGAATCAAAGACTATGGATGGTATGATTTATATTTCATCCAGAGGTTCATAGAGTGTAGTTTCACACTAGGATTGACTTAGTTCTTCGATAGAACGTTGTCTAATGATTTCTGTTATTCAATGGTTTTTCGACGAACATCATTTTTATTACAAAATAAATTAATCTTGTTAAATCTCTAAAATATTTTATGCTATTTGTATTAACTGGTAAATATTTTGTAAATTTGCCCGTATTATTCAAATGGCAATACAATGCCTTTACATCTGTTCATACTATTTTTGTTGTCGTTATGCTTTGATTCACGTTTATCTACTGGATTATATCGCGTACAGATATGAGAAATGCTATTGTATACACTACAATCAATATTATCATGTATTTTGTATTCATCACTGTTGCTATTACTATTAATATATGTATTACTATCCTTGAAAAATATGTGACGAAATACTTATTATCAAAAAGAAAATAAGAGAAAACAAACTGATGAAATTTTTAAAGGATTGACACGTTCTTTATTTAGTTAAACAAACAACTACACAAAACGTTTAGTTGGCATAAGTATGATGTTGAATTATTCAGGATGACTTTTAGAGAATCATTAAAAATTAGGCTGTGCTAGGACAGATTTTAAATTATTATACATAGTTTAATAGTTGAATTCATGAGTCGGTTTAAGCTAGACCGAAGGTCTTGGGTTTGAGTCCCGCATTCAGGTTAGTGGATGTGCACTGCTCATGTGTCCCATACTAGAATGAAACGGCTGTCCGGTGCTTCCAGGTTTTCCATGGTGGTCTAGCTTAAGCCAACTCATGAATTCAACTATAAAATTATTAAAATCTCCACAAACCCCCATTCTGATACTATGTATACGTTTTATCATAATATTTACATAAATCAGCAGATTAAATATGACATTAAAATAATATTTTAATTTCACTGAATACATCTTTCTTAGGATTTGCATAGATTTGACTTCTCAGTTTTTTGTTTGATTGATGTACTCTGAATGAACCACTAAGGTTTGATTAAATAATCAGAACGATAAAATGCAGTGAAACATCTATTTTTCATTCACAACATTATGAAAACATCCATTTAGAACTAATCAAAATGGGGTAATGAGATTAAAAACATAACTTGGAGATTGATTTGTACATGAATAATTTGGTTTATAACTGATGTTAGAATTATGAAAACATAATGATTAGTATGTTTGACAAATTACATATATATTGGAGAACATGATTATATTGACCTATGAATATTGCAGGAAATTGTCAAAGAAATACTACTGAAACAAATATATTCAAAGTAGCTCTTGATTCTTATGTAGTTTCAAAAATATATAACATTACTCAAGATGCAATTGGTGGGATATGAAAGTTTACTGTATCATAAATTAAAACATAATTATCAATCATAATTACAGTAATATAATAAATTTGTGAAGAAAAACTAAGTTTAACCTGTACCATATATTGAAATTTAACTAGAAAATTCTGATAATATTTTTTTGATGATATGTATATACTATAAAATCCTTTTTTATGAACAGAGGGTACGGCCTGCGACGAAAATTATACTGCCTTGCCGACATAGACGTTCCGGACACCACAAGAAGGGTGGTGCTTTACGGGGGCTAGCCCCCTATCTCTGGACAAGCCGATTCCTGGGGGTGGATGCACTCCTAACAAAGAAAAGAGAACTTTTTCCAGAACTCCCGTCGATGTCTCCAAAGTCGATTGCGTTACCGCGCTAGGCGCATGCGGAAACAAAAACCCGACACAAATCAATCTCCGTGGTCAGGGTCGGGAATATTAACCCGATTCCCTTTCGCCACTGGGGGCTGTTCATGACCCATTAATAATAAGTTCAGTTTAGTCATTGTTTATTTATCTAATGATTTATTTTTTTTAATCATTGGATTATATATTAGGTTTTTGATTGAATATTACTGACATGAGAATATGTGAGTAGTATCAATTTTGATAATTAAAAATAAATTTTTCTTGTCTATTTTTATTACAAGAAATCGTTACATCAATAATGAATAGTGAATATTTTAGAAATTAATTTATCCATATCAATTTAGATTTCATTGTTTACAATTAATTATTGAACATGTATATGAATGACATTAAATAGGAAGAATATATTTGTAATATCTCAGCGAATGAATTTCAAGTAAATCCAACGTTTTACTTGTCAATCTGGTCCAATCTTTTCCTTGGAAAAACTGAGATTTTACAAATTTATTATTCCTATTTAATGTCTTACATCAACTTGGCGTCCAAACACTGTTAAACTATTCGCTCTAATTTAGACGAAATTTCTTATATACGTATATGAATAAGTTTTTAGTTCATATTGAGTAATATTAATGTGCTGATCCTTTCTTTTTTAATAAAATATGTTACTGTTTAGTAAATAAAATAATTCTACAAGTAAAATTTTGGCCTGAATATACAAATGAATATCAACATTTATATGATCACAATAAGATGGTTACACTATTATTATTATTATTATTATTATTATTATTATTATTATTAATAGTAGTAGTAGTAGTAGTAGTAATGAAATTCTGTTATTAAAAGAAGATATTTCAATGATGTATTTACTTGTCCTTAGTAGGATAAGTAATTATTATATTATAAATGAGTATATTAACTATAAATTATGTTGATGTATACATGATTTATTTAATAGATTCAATTATTTCACCTTATAAAATCAATTTTCAATCATACAATATATAATCATTATGAATGAAACTTATCATTGGATACTTTTGTAAGAAAAATTGGATGTAAGTGAATTTGTTAACATTTTCATAGTTGAGATCATGAATCAATCGAAGCTAGACTACCATGGAAAACCCGAAATCACTGGATGGCCGTTTCGTCCTATTGTAGGACTTCTCAGCAGTGCGAATCCACGATCCTACCTCGTGAGACTCGAACCCAGGACTTATCAGTTTCGCGTCAGAGCACTTAACTGATAGACCACTGAGCCGGCGGTGTTAATGTCTAACTTCGACCAATCTACGAAGTTTGAGCAACCATTCACCAATCGTCTTCAGTGAGTTGTTATCTCACAATAGACAACAACATTTCATACTGATGAAACGGTTAAAGATTGTTATAGTTTCAAAATATTAACACTTTGATTATTTTGTATTAAATTTGTATTAAATTTCCGACAATCGATTTCAATTACTTAAGAACTTTCGTCTAAATTAGAGCTAATAGTTTCACTGTATTTGGCGCCGAGTTGATATAAGACATTAAATAGGAATAATATATTTGTAAAATCTTAGCTTTTTCAAGGAAAAGCTTAGACCATATTGCAAGGCGAAATGTTGAATTTACTTGAAATTCATTCGCTGAGATTTTACAAATATATTATCCCTATTTAATCTCGATTATGGTTGACATTTGTCAGGCAATTTTGTAAACTTATTTAACTGACAGTGTTATTTGAACAGTAATAGTTCGTCTATTTCTTTGTACTATTATGCAAACATGTGACAGACTACGTACATATCTCTCTCTAGCTAAATTGTTGGTCGCTTAAATATCGCTCGATCAGTCATTCTCTTTCCCATATATACGTACTCGATTCCTATTATTAGCCTTTGCTTTGCTTAGTTGCTCCTTGTTCGATTTGACTATAAATTTGCCTTTGTATTTGCTCGCATACACATATTAGTCTCTCTGCTTTAAATTTCCTCTATGTACCTGTAGTTTTGTGATCTGTGCTATACGCTAATAAACTGTAATCGCTGTTTCTTATTGACTTCTGATTTCAAACGCCTTTGAGATTTATATAAAAACGGTTATCAAGGTGATTGATTAACAAAGCTAAATGATTACAATCTATGATGTATGTTTTAAAATGGTCTATGTAATTCATATTGTCTTTTGGTGAACTAAACTGTTAAACTCTCTACAATATCATGATATTTGCTTGTTAGTAATCAAATTAGGGGTAAATGAATAATTGAATTTGGTAAAATTATAACGATCATACTTATTACTTTCTGAATAAAATCAAATTCCTTTGTTCGTCTCATGTCAATCTTTATATAAATTTAGATTATGGGATTTTCATCAAAACTTTTATTCAGAAATATACTGAAACATGTTTAATATTATTATTAATATTGTGAAACGATTCCTATCCTCCTTTTATTGACATATGAACTCTATAAAGGAATCCTTTATCTTCCAGTTTAGTGTTCAATTTCATGATAATTAATATGATAAATTACCAGTATGAAGTTTAAGAGTTCAGATACATTTTGTTGATCAGTTCCAAATAAGACAAATCGTGGATATTAATATACATTGATTATATCTACAAAAAATTAACAGAATGTAATGATTTATAAGATGGATATTGAAAGCTTAAAAAGAAGATCGGATTAAGTTGTATAACGTATTTGTAATAACACAACTGTATTAAAGAGATGATGTTAAATAAGAATATGAATATAATTCATCATAGTTAATTGTATCTAGACAGTTTCAATTTTCCTATTGATGATTGAGCTCAATAAGATACAGAGCTAGAAATTATTCTAATTAGCTTTACTGGAACACTATGTTAGACAGTAATATTTGTGAACTCGTATAAATAAAATATTTTGTTGAAATAATATATGTTGTCAGGTACTTTACTGTTTAATTTTACAAAAGTCTATTTATTCACAGATCTGAATCATTCTTGTTACATAAAGATAAACAGTGATACACTTCTTGTCATGAACTCATTTTAACTGGTAAATGATTGATATAATTATATCATATAATATGGTTAGTAGTGATCTTGAGTTCTGTTAGAGGTACGAGGGCGGTTATTACTTCCTGGCTGTCCACACCGTGGAAGGGTTCTTCTAGAGGTATCAGAAAAGAAAGTGGGATTAGAAATGGTCTTAATGACTTGGGAGCGTGACCGCAGTGACCAAGGGACAACTGATTGAAGTCAGTCACACACGACCATTTTGTGGGTAATTTTCGTGTTACCTCCGTTCTTCAAAGGACCTTACCGCCGGAGATGGAATTCCGTGGGATTAGGTGATGTGTGCATTTTTAGGGTCGGCCTTTTCTAACCCCTTCCTTCCTTGTGGGAAGGCAGCGTCGCTGTTATGCCGGTTGTCTGAGGGAAACACCTTATAGCCGTCACATCTCTGTACAGTCAGCAGCACGACTTCGCCTTCGAACCTTGGGCTTGCTTCTTTTAGTTTTACCGCTCTTCAACCGACCTGTCTGGCACGGTAGGACCTTGAGGCACAATCGTTCCAACCAGTATACCTCAATTTGCTCATCACGATGGGCAAGCTCGACCACCACGTCAATGTAGCAGCAGCAGTCGGGAATATGGAGGTTCGACTGAAGTATTATAAGATGTTCTGAAAGCTTTATGTATTCCACAATCTACTCGTCAATAATGAGTAGTAAATTCAGATCATTTGGAAATAGGGTTAGTTGATTATTATATTCATCACCTCAGCCTGATTTATCACATGAGTTTTAAACACATTCAACATACATGAATGAAATAGTTATTAGTTGTATTATTAAAATGTGATTGTGAAAAGTTTCAGTTCAAATAATTATGATAGACGTTTGTTATAACAAGTTTATCTAATATGAAAATATATTAGAGATATTACTGGTTTAGTACTCTAGAAGTTGATCACATCAACAAAAATGTATGGAGATTATTGTAAAAGTACGTATATAGTGACTTTATAAAAATAAATAAATAAAAGTAACGTTTTACAATAGTTACTATACAGTAATCACATATTAGTCAAAGATAGACAGATCATATGATTTGTTCTTTATTACAGATCGATTAATACTATTAGTATATCAATTATATATATATATATATATATATATATATATATATCAATTGGTTACATCATAAAAAGTTCTTTGTTAGTCACAAGATTTGAACGTCTTGAGTTAAATTCAATATCACATGGCAACTGTGCACTCTAAAAACTTTCAAACCAGGACGAAACAACTGTTCAATGTTGTTTAGTTTACGGGAGATTTCTTTTTTCGTAAAGGTCACTTCAAAATGAAAATAAAGTTTGTGATTTACAATGCTGATAAAAAATTTATTGATCAGGTAAACAAATTTAACGTGATTAATAATACTAAAGCAAATATAGAAATAAGTTGATGTGTTTGATTTTGATTTGGGAATAAGTTTAGACAATAATCTCTTTTAATGATTAGTTACAACCGGTCTGCCCTGGACAGAGTTGGATGGTGAATTCTGGTGAGAGGCCTATACTCCTCCACGAGGGGTAACAGACGTAAGTAAGTAAGTAAGTAAGTACAGTCGGTCTAGTAAGTTAATATTAAATAAAGCTTCCAACGAGAAGCAAAATTCGAGTGAAAAATGATAAGATGTCAATTTCTGAACTATCATCGTTGACGCACACAAAGTGGAACAAATTTCAAGTATACTTCACCAGCTTTTTATCAGTAGACTTCAAGTGTAATTAAACAGAATCATCATTCATCTAACATGTCTTATGATACATATCATTGATGATAAATACCAAACTCTTTAATCGCTACGTCCGTTACACAGTAGAATTTGATCTTATCACGATTATGAGTATGATGATGATGATGATCTAAAATTAAGAATCTTACTTACTAAATAAATTCCAGTTACACTTTTAGTGTGGTAAATTTTTAAAATGATAAATATTATGGTATTAATCCTTAAATCATTGACTAGTGAGTAAATTGATGTTCCGTTATTTTGAGGTGAATTCGACCAAATACTCGGTTATTCTCTGTTAAAATACTTCAAAAAACAATATTCAGGAATAAATTTCGTGAACGTGGCAGTTTTTGCAGGATCTTCAGGTATTTTTATTAACAATTAACATGTATAAGGCAAACATCACCGACAGAAACATGTTTAAAATTTTAAAATCATTAGTATATTCTGAATTCAACAGAATTAAGATCACCTCTCCGTTTTAGTTCTTCTTAAATCCGATTACTAATTCAACTATTCTTTAGGCTAGTTACACTAAATTAACTACCAGATATTTTTCTATAACTTAACTTTTAAATGATGTCATAGTCTGAAGTATGGGTTTACAAATGGGATTGATACTAAACAGTGTTTTCAAGTGGTATATAAATTAAAATGTGATATAGATTTCTAATTATTAATTCATCATTTTATTCTTTTAAGATTAAGATCATTCGTAAACTACTTAAATTAATTTAACTCAAAAGTAGTAAATGTATGCGGCCTGGATATAACCGGGCGATTTCAGTTATATAAGTGTAGAATGATTCATTTTATGTAATTAAACCAGTTGTCTGGGAATTAAATCACTCCTATGAACTCACTAAAACCAGTTTATAAATGTAAACGGTATCTAATACTTGAATTTTTCAGTGGCATATTTTGTCAGTTTATGATATTTTATTCAAAAAACATCAAACTAAATTTTATCACAACTTAGTATTGTTTGTTTGAATCTTCCCATCGATGGCGTTTGAAGCGAGGGTACTGGGTTCGAATCCCAGGGTGAACATCAACTCTGAGATGCAGGTACATCCAGCTGACGAGTCCCAAATAGGACGAAACGCGCGTCCTGGATTCCACTGCTAGCCACTATCCATCTCTGCTAAATTTTATCACGTTATAATAACCCACAGTTTACATGAATGCCTTCTTACAATATAGTAATTTGTTCAGAAATACTTTTCAAATCAATTCATATTGTCATACCGATAACTAGAATAACCTTGTATCACTAACCATACACTTTAATCTATGTATACAGCCATAGAAAGAAATACAGTTTTGTATATATATTCATGTAGATTAAAGATAAAATAGGATCAACAATTCCAAGTTAGAAATATGCGTTGGATCATAGTCAGAATTTGAATTAAAACTATTCTACATTTATACCATATCTTTTTATTTCTTTTAAAGTCAGTATAAATGAAAAAAAAGCTCGATAAGAACCGAAAAGGGCTGGCGATAAACTCTACGTTGTCAAGTCATCTAATTATATCTTAAACAGTAAGTAAGGTTAGGTTTACGTTTATTTAGTCTTTCAATTGTAGATGTTCTGGAATGATTTCTATTAGTCGGAAGTATGTTGTAGTTTTTCTTCCTACACTTGACATCTCCGTGGCATGATGAAGTGGTATTTTCGTCGTATAAAAGTTAACATTTCTAATATAAGCAGGCAAAAACGACAGAGAATGAAACACGCTCCCCATCATGGACTACGATAGCGTGAACAATAATCCCCACTTCGTTAGGTAGGTTGCTAGGTGAAAGGTCGAAATTGCGAACGAGAATGGAGTTTATCCTCAGGCGCAAAAAGTACGATTACATTCATACTGAACTTCAACTTAAAGAATATGAAAATCTGTTTAGGGTTTATATATTATTGATCTTCATTGCAGATAATTTAATTTTTCAACTGTGTGTTGCTTGAACGATATATTACCTGGTTTTGTTTTAACTAGTTTGAATCATCATCATAATAGCATAGATCTACTATATAAATTGTGTAATTAATGTCGATCAAATTGGAAACAAGACGAAAAGGGCTGACCATGTGGATATTATGTCATAAGTAATGAACAGGTACATACTACTAATTTACTTGAAACTTGATTTAGACAATTGGTGTTTGAAAAAACCTTTATTCAAATTCTTAGTTGAATTTACTATCAGTCCCTCTCTTTTTAAAAAGGACACTGAATGATGAGTTAATTGAAGCTAGACCACAATGGAAAACCTGAAAGCACTGGACGGCCGTTCCGTCCTAGTGTGGGACTCCTCAGCGGTGCTCATCCACGATCCCGTCTCGCGAGATCCGAACCCAGGACTTACCAGTCTCGCGCCAGAGCACTTAACTGATAGACCACTGAGATGGTATCCAACGGTGTTAATGTATAACCTCAACCAATCCACGAAATTGTTTTGTTTTTATACACAGAATCCTAGTTCGAATTTTAATCGCTAATAAAAATTTCTTTACATATTTATGATTGAATGTATGCGGACCGAAACTATCTGGAAATATTCATGAAAACATTTTTCTATTGTATTCATAATAGTCACACCTTTACTTGTTAATCAAAACGTGAATTAATCTCCAACTGTCTTTTCAGATTTTGACTAGCATATTTTTCATTCTGTCAACGTTTTAACTTGCATAATCTATTTCTACTTATTTACGATCTCTACAGTGTTTAACTTATTTTGTCATTGAATATAATGAAAATATTTATGATAATATCTATGTCTATCATTGTATACGTGTTTATGCATTGGAATAATTATATTGACATATTCGTAACAGTACACACCATTAGGGAATGTACTAAATGAATGTTGATTATGAAAAAAAAAGAAATTGCTGAAATCAATCAACTCATTTTAGGTAAATTTATTCTCGAATTTTTCAAAATAACTTCACTACAGGATTAAATTAACAACTACTATGTTTTTTGCTAAGATAAAATTGAACTTGTTTATTCATATGATGAATATTAACCAGTGTTATGCACCCATCAATGATAGCAATAACGACGATAAAGGTCAGTTTTACGAGAGGCTGCAATCGATCATAGAGAAGTACCCATGAAACGATTGCACTATCTTGATGGAAGATCTAAATGCTAAAGTTGGAGTGCACAACACAAAATATGGAGATATAATGGGACGAAATGGACTGACTGGGAGGAAAAGATGAAAATGGGGGGAGATTTGCAAATCTATATTCAACAAAGTGGTTATATGTGGCACAATATTCTCACAAAAAAACATACACAAAGCTACATGGGTCTCACTGTTTAACAACACGTAGAACCAGATAGATCATATTTGGCAGATGTGAAAATCAGTAGAGCAGTTGACATAGCTTCAGATCACCATGTGATGAGTGCAAACATAAAATTGAGGCTAAACAAGCATTGGAAAACTAGACAAACAACATTACAAAAGTTCAACATATCCTTCCTTCGAGATACTCACAAACTCAACCACTTCAACATAACTCTCAGCAACAGGTTCCACTTCTTACAGGATCTACTGAAATAAGAAGAAACTACGATGGAGGACAACTGAAAAGTGATCGCAGAAACGCCAACTTCTACGTTTCAAGAGGTTCTGTAACGCGACAAGCATCACCATAAGGAATGGATTTCTATCAAAAGCCTGGACGAGATTCAAGAAAGGAAGAAGAAGAAGACAATAATTAACAGCAACCGGACAATTACAGAGAAAGTCAAAGCATAAGCTGAATATACAGAAGCAAACAAGCAAGTGAAGATAAGCATTGGATCTGACAAGTAATTGAAGTACAGAAGTTGACACAGTAGCAACTGCAAACATACTTCTTGTTCTATTCAGGAGGATTTGAAAGGAGGTACAAGTACCGACAGACTGGAAAGAAGGACATCTCACCAAGATACCAAACAAAAGAGATATCAGAAAATGTGAAAACTACACAGGCATAACACTACTATCGGAACCAGAAAATGTTTTCAACACAAGGTTGCTGAACTGGATGAAAGACGCAGTAGACGTCCAGCTTCGAGATCAACAAGTCGGATTCCGTAAGGATGGGTCCCACAGTAGAACGGAACGGCCATCCAATGTTTCCAGGTTTTCCATGGTGGTTTAGCTCCAATTGACTCATGATCTCAATTATTAAATTTTTTTATCAAGATTGAAGAGAGTTACACTTATTGTGTACTGTAATAAGCTCAATATGATTAGAAGAAAAAAAGAACAGTATTAAACTTGTAAAGTACAACCTTTTTGACATTAAAACTATCGTCCGAAAAGTTTCTTATTAAATTAGTGAAATAACAAATAAAAACAAAAATAATAATAATAATAATAATTCAGATAGACCTTCGAGAGTACTTTCCCACATGGCTATAATCTATTCTAGCATTATTTTTAGTGCTATTAAACAATATCTTTTTATGGCATTAACAGATGGATATGTTTTTATAATGTTTATGAATTGTATAAATTCCTATGGTTGTTGATATGTATATGCAAGTACAAAATTGTACGAAAAAGGCTATTCTAAAATGACTATGGTATTTTTCCTCGTAAAGTAAACTTTTTTTAGTATGGATTGTGTCCTAAAGTGTAAAGGCTTCTTTTATACTAACGTAACTTGTATTTTTAGTCAGGGTAACACAGAAATCTCAGCTTTTTGTGTTTACCGTATGTCACTTTTAAAGCCTCAAAAACACTTACTCCAGAAATCAGTTATTTGTCCCGCTTAAAGAGATTGTTCATACTGTTCTCTCTGTGAGCTCATCTAACGATTTTAATGGAGCAAATCTAATATTGTTGTGGTAAACCCACATGTTTCTTCCCAGTCGAGGATAAAATGTAATTTGAAAACTGTAACAAGTGATGTCACAAAATGTACACCGGACTCACACACGCTGATGCCCTTCCAAACATAGTAGCAGGATAGGTAATCACACAATCAGAAATGTGGCTCGTGACTTTTCACTCTCTAGATGTTTTTGAGAAACTTTTTTTCG
The DNA here is from genome assembly GCA_944470415.2 of Schistosoma rodhaini. Lineage (NCBI taxonomy): Eukaryota > Metazoa > Platyhelminthes > Trematoda > Strigeidida > Schistosomatidae > Schistosoma > Schistosoma rodhaini. The sequence continues at coordinate 58,300,331 of OX104044.1, forward strand.
ATGCTGATTTGATAACATGTTTCCCAGCGTTTACAGGGCCCCTTCGAGTTTTGTTTTTCAAGGAATTTTCTGTCTCCTCAACAGACAGGATGAACTACGCTTTAAAATTTTATGACAAACTACACAATATATTGCTGCCCAACCGACTAAGATATTCAATGGTTGAGTCCCCGATGCTGCTTTAAGCTGATGATGTAAAAATCGGGCAAGAAATAACAGGAGAGCAGATGCTTGCACACTTGAGGCAGACTTTAATTTTATGATTAGCTGGTCTAAAAATTGACTGATGCCTATCAAAGCGGTCAAGTGTATAAGTGCACATAGGAGATACAAAGGAAAATAGGTACGGCATGGGGGGAGAGTCTGTGCCTGCAGTCCGATCTCACAAGGACAGTGAGTCATAAATTTAAGACCTTGGGCAACTGCCATAAGGTTATAGCTAAGGAGTTTAGAACCTTATGGTAATTAAGACGAACATTTACCAATTTAGATACTAATATGTTCACTAAAGTATACACAACCTTAGAGAGATTCAAACTTGGAAACTGAGTTCAGGTTTCAAGCCCCTGTTTAAAAGGTGACTCGGATTTCTTGAAAAACATACAGAAGGCAGCTATCCTGGCAAATCCAGAACTCCGAGATTTACCAAACAAAAAGTGGCATGAGAAGCTAGATCTCTGTTCTACAGCAGATTTAGAGGTGATTTGGTTATGATGTACAGAATACTAAACAATGATTTTGAATCTGATATTTCCTCTCTTTTGATTCCTACCAGATCAGGCTAACTTCTCAGCTGGAAGCTGAGACTATGACAATGGGAGTACATAAATTTCACCAGTGTAGTAGATTAATGTATTGATAACTTGATATTGGCTAGAAATTTTCAGACGAATTGGCTAATTTCTCCGTAAATGTTAAGAGAGAAAAACCATGCTATTCCTATTCTTTTATGCACAAAAACTAAACTGTGGTCGTATATTCTGTTATCCGAAATCACATTTTACTAGCAGACAAAGCAATAGCTTATAAAATATTTCCATTCAGTTAGTGTTGATATATGTTTAGACACAAAATCTTATGTTTATTTCCCTTTCTTTAAGTATGACAATTTTATTTTCTTCATCTACTAATGAATTCCTCCGACTCTAAATACAAATTACAACATATTTGTACAGCTTTCCATTTGATTAATAAAATGACCTTATTCACTGAATGAATGTGATTTCAATCGCACTTTTAAATCTATCGTCTAGAATTTAACACTGTACATAGGTTGATCTGATCTTAGTAAATATTGTCTATGGATCTGTAATACACTATTTATTGTAAATGAATAAACATTATAGCAATGACGACATTAATGTTATTGGATTAGGAATCGATAAAAAAATGCAAATATTCTGTAAGGCATTATTATCAGACAGTCTGTAACAAAACTAACTTTATTAAAAGTAATATATATAAACCACATAACCAGCAAATAATCATTACCTCACTAGTGACTTGATTCAAGACAGCTATTTACAGTTCCAGCTTAAAAATAATGGCTGTTGAAGCATATCCACGCCGTTAGTAGGATAGCTGTATGATCCTTTTAGCATATATCAGTATGTGTGGAAATGCCTCTTATATGTATACTACACCGCAATAACCCTTTGTTATACTATATATGTAAAATTAATGTTCTCCGTACTTTCATCCTTGTGTACCCTGCTGATTGTGGCTATTTATTTAAGCGAATTATTCACCGCTACAATTTGAAAATTTTGTCATGAACAGAACTGCGATGTTTACAACTTCTAAAACATCTCATCATGGAACACTATCACTATAAAGTTGATATCGGAGCTAGTGAATCAACCAACGTATGCATTAACACTATGATAATGTGAGGTGATTACTAATTTCTGAAATTCATTACACAATTATTGGAGTTTAGAGAACAAATCAAACTGTTCTAGCCATAGTTACTGTAAATATTTTACGTTGTTATAGTAAATGGACGGAATCAGCTGTTTATTCTGTTATATCTATTTAAATCTGTACAGAAATATTCAACAGTAGACGGTAGTCAGCAGTAATTTTTGCTTAGTAACATAAATATCTACATAAAATATCGTTAACGTGCGCTACTAAAATAAAATTAATAAATATAAGTACAAAATAAACAAAATGTATCTGAATGCTACTTTCTCCAGCAACAACACTAAAACTCAATTTTCCTATCAAATAAGGAATACCATTCTGCCTAAGAAAAAAGAATAAATTATCCTGATTCGCTTTAAAAGTGGGTAATGAATTAAAAAAAATAAGGCTAACACCATAAGTGCAAGAATTATGCAACCAATTGTCAGTTATCAGCAGCAATTGTCTCTAACCAACAGGCAGCGTGTTTCAGTCTCAGTGATACAAAACAAAATCAGTCAATTCACTCAGAAGTAACTGATATGGCAACCGCTAATAGACGATGTTAATTTAAATGCAATTGAAACGCTAATCAAATTCTACAAGGACGTCTAAGAATTTATTACAATCCATAAATTGTAAACAATAAACTACACATAATTGCAGACGAGACAAAAGACAAATAAAAATATATTTGACTACAAAAGGTAATAGAAGTAACGTTATATGAATTCTAGTGCAGGAAATGTATTACATTGGAGGATTTTAATACACGTATGAACACATGTGACATGCTAATCGCCTTTGAGATTCGCAAGGTAATAAAATGCACCTCAGCAAGGCATTTCTTTCCATAGTTTCAAGGAAATCTGACCTTCAAATTTTTCATGATTATCGTTGGTGAATAAATCAGACTTCATTTAAAATAAATTTCTGTTGAGTGTATCTTCACATTGAAAGAGTCTCTTCACTCTTAGAAGTTATTCGTATAACGGTAAGCTAATGATACTCAAGTATGATTCCTATTCATTTCACCTGAAAGCATAGAAGCCACGACCAGTACAGTTTAGAAACAAATGGATAAATGGCTAGGATATATCATGCTGCTGATAGTTCTATGCGCCATGAAGGACTTTTGAGTGACTGAACAATGCCTGCTGAATTAAAGCGCGAGTGTAGTGTGAAATTGAGAACATAAACGCACATGATAACGCTGTTGTGGTTTATAGTCGATAAGCTGTAAAACTAACTACTTAAATAAATTGTAATGGCAACTTCAGATGACTTCTTTCAAATGGCTCTAAACATCTATTTTAAGCACACTACTTCTGTGGAGGATTGATGCGGTCTAAGTTAGATGATTAACTGGTAACCCATAAGCTTCTATTAGGATTAGAACTTTATGGATGAACTGATTACTTCATATGTCTGGGCATTGCATTTCCTATCATTCTATACTGAACAGTGAAATGTTGACGTGATTTAATCAGGACCTCATGTACTACATGTTCCACGCATCAGATAAAAAAAAACCTTACACAAACACCTTGAAGTTTTTTCAACGTCTATACGGTAACGGGTAAATATAGGTTCAACAATAACACTGTTATGTTTTTTACGTTTTCTATCCTCATTCTCCCCTCATCAACTATGTTTGTGTATTGTTTCATACTACTTATTAATATTCAGTAAAACGTCGTATTCCTAGGCAATTTCTACACGAATGCTGTGACTGAAGTTTGTCGTGTAATGTCATAAACTATTTACGTATAATTATAACAATCATTATATTTATCGTCATAATTAGTTTTTCCTAATCCCTGTAACTGTAGTTATCAATTTTGTATGGTTGTTCAAACTTTGTTTAAACACGCCGGTTACCATATTTTTTTCGTTTGGTTCTCTTTGTGCTTGTTGGTAAACTGTTATTAAGATTAGGCACAGCTATCAGCTGTCATTTGCACTATCATATGTCTTAACTATTCTCTGTGTTAATATTGTTGGAAGTCTCTTTCCTTTTAGACTTACTGACGCGCTAAGTGCCACAGATACATCAACAGTCGAGACCTGTAACTAATTTAAGTCTATTCTTGAAATAAAGAATGCTTTTTAAACAAATAGCTCTTCTATGAACGTCTGTTTTACGTGAATTTCAACCGTTTGATAATACGCTTCGATAGATTTAACAACTACTCTAGATGGAGAGTCAGTTGTAAGCAAAGATATTACTATCATCAACGAAACACTTAACTTCTCATGGTAATAAACGCAAACACGTATGCATATCTCGAAGTAAATGTCAGATTAAGCAGGTGATAATAAAATATATTTTCTAAAATCTGTTGAAAATGTCTTACTTCTAACTATGTGATTAGTTGCTTACTTGTATGTGTATTTATTATCACTGTCGCATTCAAAACAAGTATGAACTGTCGCGTTGCAGCTCTTGAGGGCTCTGGAGTGCAATCAGTCTTATAGTAATTGTTCCTCATGTAATGAATGATGGAATGAAGAAGCTTTACCAGCTTCAACTTCACATAGAACACCTAGAATTTCCGATGCAGCTGTTGTGTTTGTACTAATTGATGAATACTCTTGATGTGTGAGCGAGAATGACAATGATTGGTTGCCGTGATGAGTCAGACATTAGATAGGATGACAGGTGTTATATGTCTTATATATTTCCCTATTCTTATTGTGTATTGACCGTTATTGATGAACTGTTCCTTGTGTCGGATTTTGGTGTGGAAATATATTAACGTTATAGTCAGGCTAATTTCGTGTTCTTGATCTGAGTTGTGTTGAAGTCCTGTAAAATAGACACTGGGTGGGAATCTAGTGTAGATATTCGTCTAAGGCAAATTAACGTCCCACATACGTGTAAAAAGTGAAAGGACTGTTATAGCAAGAAATCCTAGAGTTATAACAAGTATCCTTACGTTTAAAACAACTCTGTGCTTGGATCGGCGTTTAATAGGGATCGGAAGTATATTACGTCAACTTATGCTCATGTGATTCTATATGTCTAAAGTTGGATTATTCTATGGTTTTTTCAGGACATCATTCCGAATACTTTTATTTGTCCTGTTATGTTATTATCTCTGATTTTTAAATCAAAGTTTATGTGATTTAAGCAGTACCTCTGAGCATCAGATCATTGACAACACAGTTTAATTCTGACGAACACATTCCTCTATAAACTGAGATTATGTGAACGATAAACTCTAATTTCTTTGCCAGTTCTCATACTTTCACTCTAATATTTGTTCATGTCTATCAACCAAGCAGTAGCATTTATGGGCTTGAATGACTGATTTCATATACTGCACTTATTTATTCATCCACACGGCCATATGTGATGAGCTCCAACTGCCTCTCACTGACGTGATCTCTGTAGGCGATACAAATATTGATTCCATGATTTCGTTATTAATTGATTTCCATATTGTCCTCTGGTGAAGATCTTTCCCCAGTCTTCACATCTGTTTCAGCAATTGGACTTACAGGCTGTGACACATATGCAGATTGAACAACAGGTTCACTTACCACAAGAGTTATACGCTTTTAACCATTATCAGTCTGTTGGTTCAACTTAGAAATGCGTAGAGCAAAGACAAAACAAAATTTATTTTCAGTGTATGAAATTAAATCAACGAATTTTGGAGATTTGACGAGGGTTATCTTTTTATAGGTACATTATTGTCGGTCAGAGATTTATCGGCGACGATTCTGAATTTACCTGGTCTCAATAAAAACAACTACATTCGTCGGCTGGTTTTTTGTTCTAGTACATAGCACTCGTTTTGTCTGCAGATAGAGCCAGGATAGTTGACTTGGTTTTTATTCAGATAGTGGAACAGAATAGTTTGACTCAATGTCCTCTTGTTATAATTGTGGTTTTTGCTATATAAATGATCCAGCTGTTCCTATTGCTTAGTATTCTTATACGATGAGACTCAACAAGACCCCAAAGTCAGAACACGTTGAACAGGAATCAGCAATCAATAGTTTAAATATCGTTCATATATTTATAGTATATGCATAAGAAGCTTATAGATTTTTCTGCAATAATATGCCCGGGCTGATCGTGTTTAAAATTAACCAATCAGCGCGCAGCAACACCATCATGCATAAAACATGCTTAATCCAATCTATATCCCACTAACACCTCCCCCTTGAGCAGATACGTAGGATCTGGTGTTAGGGTCCAACTGCAACCTCTTTACTGGTTTGCGCTTCCGGTTAGTCCATCTTCTAGGTAATAAGGACGTTGTATCATCCTTCGTTTGCACCTTGACTGTCCTGTCTGTTTCAGGTGCTTTGATCTCAAACGTGTCTAGCAGAGCATCAGAGGTGATCTATGCTGCGTTTCGTTGTTGGAGATCGAGGTTGATTTCAGTTGGTTAGCATGACGCATCCAAACTTCTGAGCCAACTGACACCTCATAAACCACATTCCCTTTCTTTCTCACGATCCGACCAGCTGTCCACGTAGGATGTTTACCACGATAGTCCATAGCAAGTACTTTTTGACCCACCGTGAACAATCGTCTTTGTGCCCCATGGTGTCGATTGAACTGCTTCTCCATCGGTAAGTTTCGTTGGGGTTCACGAGCTGGCGTCGGACGGATGACATCGAAATGTGTCCTTATTCTTCTGCCAAGTAACGCTTCCGCTGGAGAGACCCCATTTGTTGTTTGAGGGTTCGGTGTAGAACGATAGATAAACAGGAACCTCTCTAAGATCTCGTCGGTGGTACCCTTCCCTCTTGATTTTTTTAGGGCGTTTTTGAACGTACCAACAAAGCGTTCCACCTGACCATTCAATTGTGGATGGAATGGAGGTGTTCGGACTTGCCTGATTCCGTTCTGCTGACAAAATTCTGAAAAGATAGATGATGTAAATTGTGTGCCGTTGTCGCTGACTACTTGTTCTGGTACCTCGAAACGGCTGAATAATTGACGTAGCTTTTTGACTGTGCAGCTTGCAGTTGGATGTTCCATGATGAAGATTTCCGGCCACTTGCTGTATGCGTCCACTACCAGAAGGTAAGTTTGTCCATGGAATGGACCAGCGAAGTCTAAATGTATACGCTGCCACGGTGACTGTGGTATCGGCCATGATTGCAACTTTGCTTTTCGTGGTGCTTTTGCTGCCAATGCACATTTTGTACACGAACGAGATAGCTGCTCGAGTTGGGTATCTAATTGTGGCCAGTATACATAACTTCGTGCTAGAGCTTTCATGCGGTTTATTCCAGGATGCCCTGCATGCAGCTGTTCGAGGACTGCCGGTTGCAACTTCTTTGGGATTATAGCACGTTCAGCAAACATGAGACAATCGTCAATGATTGAAAGAGATAATCTGCGCTGATAAAACTGCTGAAGCTCTGTTGAACTGATCTTCGAGGGCCACCCTTCTTTATGCCCACGTTTGTTACACATCTGACATTTATGTTTCTTGAATGGACAGAATCGTACATAATGCCAATCACCACATAACCAACATGCAGTCGTTGGTTTGCTACCACTTGTTTTCGGTTTTTGAACTTTTAACCTAGTAATAGCATTGACACTACTGCAGGTTAAATTAGGATTTACCTGTTCAATCAACCGATTGTCGTGTCTGATGTTCTGTAGCCGCTTACACTCATCTGTTAACGTTCTGAGTGTGATGTTAGGATCTTGATCCAAACGAGTTAGAAGTCTGGTTCTAATCTCAGTATCTTGTGGTGACTGCAGAGCTTTGATGAATATAAGGCATTTAAATTGATCTTCTTTCAACGAGCGTAACTTGAACTTTTCACATTCTCTGTTGACGATGTCTGCTAGAACACCAGATTCATCGGCTTCTCGTTTCACCAAATTAAGACACTGGTAGCGAATACTAAACAATGAGGAAGATTCACCGAATATTTCTGACAGCTGAGATACTGTCTCCTCGAAACTGAGCTCTCGAGGTAACTTTGGTATTATATGATCAGCATAGCGTGCATGTTCATGACTTCCCAACTTGCGCATCAACAGTCGAGTCTTCCATGCGTCGTCTTGATTACAGAACTCCATTCTAAATGTGTCTTCCCAACGCTTGAACCACGTGAGAAATGTATTGCTACATTCGGGGTCATAATAGAATTCTGGGATGCTGCTGGCAACTGCATCACAAGAAGAAGTACTTGTAGTAGCATCTGAACTCGAGTAGTGTATGTTAAGCTGTTGCGTCAGAGTTTCTTATAGGCGCATTTGTGCGTCAAGTTGTGCTTGCTGTTGCTGTAGTATTCGGCTGAGCTGGTCATCTGATATAGGCATTTTGAATGAATTTTCCTTTTTCCTCGTCGCCACTGTTATAATTGTGGTTTTTGATATATAAATGATCCAGCTGTTCCTATTGCTTAGTATTCTTATACGATGAGACTCAACAAGACCCCAAAGTCAGAACACGTTGAACAGGAATCAGCAATCAATAGTTTAAATATCGTTCATATATTTATAGTATATGCATAAGAAGCTTATAGATTTTTCTGCAATAATATGCCCGGGCTGATCGTGTTTAAAATTAACCAATCAGCGCGCAGCAACACCATCATGCATAAAACATGCTTAATCCAATCTATATCCCACTAACACCTCTTTTTCAAACATAAATTTTTCAACATACAATATAGAATATTAGGCGATACGATGCCCACACAAAGTAAAGAAGTAAATAAATACTTAAGCTATAATGTTCAGACATTAGCATGATGTTCTCTCGCAACTCCTAACCAATCAACCTAACTTGTTACAAGTCCACTAAACTCATCTGCAAAAGTTTTCGTGTTACTCAAATTATATTCTGACGTCCGATTGTAGGTTCTATTTGTTTCTTCATTGTTTCCTTTACCGTCAACCCTATCTGTAAACTGGGCCGTTATTGTATTGTGTAGTGAATTGATCCTAAATGTTAGTCACGTTCACCTCATAATCGTATGTCGTTATGTTTTACCTTAAACTTTATTACTTTCGACACCTAGATAAATAAGGGAAGAATAGTTTATTTACGAAAGCGATTGACCAATGTCCGGGTTTGTAAATATACCACTGAGAACAGCAAAAGGTACTACGCTCATGAAGTCTACTGATTATAGAACAGAGCGGCCAAACACTGAGTTTAAGATGAAACTTTCGGTGTGCTTGCCGGACATTCTAAACATTTATCTGTTGATGATTACTGTAAAGCCTGAGGTTGTAACTGCCAAACTGCATTTATTCAATTTCAATACGAAAAGTGAACCAATAAAGGGAGCATTATTCGACTATACTAAACTACTCGCTTATTGGTGGTACAGGAAGCTTTTTAAGGCAACGTGCACGCCCATTACCTACTTACACTTGTTACCCCAAGTGGAGGAGCACTGTCCTTCCCCTAGCATTCCATATCCAACTCTGCTGTGCGTAACCATTTCCAGCTGTTTTCAGTTGCTATTCATCCTTTTCGCATCTGCTCTTGATTCTCGGCATATGGTCTTCCTCGTTTCGTTTTCACTTCCCGATTCCAAGTTAGCCCTTGCCTTGTGGCTAAGTTTGATGATTTCCGTAATGTATGTTCTATCCACCAACTCCATCGTCTCTTCCTAAATTCCTCTTCAGATGGAAGCTGGTTTGTTCTCCCACACACTAGACTGTTGCTGATGGTATCTGGTGAACGGAGATTGAGTACCTTGTGTAGATAATTGTTTACAAATATTTGTTCCGTTTTGATGTTCGTTGTGGTAGCGCTTCAAGTTTAAGCTCCGTATAGTAGAACAGTCTTGACTTTTGTACTGAATATTCTGAATTTGATGTTGGTTGACAGTTGTTTTGAGTTCATCATCTGTACTCCATAGTTCCATGAAAATAAGCTTGGACTTACTTTATGTGATTACAAAGCACTGTAAATTTAATCTAGAAAAATACGAAACACCTCAAATATACAGGCTATGTTATGCCATTTAGGGCTTATGTGGTGGAAATCAACGCACGATACAAAAAATTGGCTAAGAAATACAACAATAAAGCATTTGTGAGTTAAGGAGAATATTTCCAACAAAACTAAATCAAATTTCTGTCTGCGAGGACAACTTCAGTAGGACAGTATCAGTTAGCCTACGTCGAATTCACACCGCATGGTCAATACCAAATTGGACTACCATTTCATTACACTCATGTACTATGGTTACTTTGGTGGTAGTACAACACAAACAATGGCATCACAGAAACTTTCGGATAAGAGAAGGTACAAAGAGAGTGAGAAAACTGCTGTAAGCGACAGTCCTTGGCAAGCAATTGATTGATGCGCGTTGGTTGTCATTGACCCAAGCGAGATTCACCGAATTGTCCTTTATTCAGTGAGCTGACTGCCGGACGACTTGGCAAGTTCTGTAACACTTCACGAGCATTACAAACAGATGAAGATATTAGTAGGCAGAATGGGGAGTCTTTGCATTCATTGATCTGAGCATCAATATATCTTGTGACAAACTGAACATTTTTTGTGATTAATGATTCCAGCCTATATTAAACTCTATAATTTTCGTCTGTTAGCTTATTTTAGTTGATATTGAGGATGCAACGGATGTTCTAATTTTACAACTAGTTACCAGTAGCACCTTCTATGTTCGATCGTTCCCAGTCAGATAGAAATCAGAAGTCAGATGAGAAGAGATAGGAAAAATATACTTGATACGTTACCAATATATCGAGAGGCGTTCGTTATTAACTGACTATTGAAACGTAGGAGCTGTTTCCCACGCCGAGTTGCAAAGTGATCTGGTACGGGTGCATGACTGAAAGCCTTCAGCTAAACAAGTCCACTTAAACAACGTGGTCAGCATCCAATGTCGAACACTTAATGAACTATTGATTTTGGGGAATTATTTATAACTACAACATTCATATGATGTAATTTCACCATATTGGATGAGTTACCGATAATTACTGTCTCCCATCCATTCCTTTATACTGCAGTTTCAGAATCTTATTACAAACAATCGAAAGATACCTCAGTGAAATAATGGTCTTTAGTTTCCACAACCCTAATGTTTTGAAACCTAAACACAGACAAAAAATTAGAACATCTGTGGTGGTAAATAAGTCGCGAAGTCAAATAATACTTCATCTTTTCGACATTGATGGTGACCTATTTAGTTTGACCTGAGATACCTTAACTGAAGACACTTGCTCATGCATCACACCAGATCACCAACGGATACGTAGTGCTACGCAAACCTCGAGACAGTAGTAAGCTTAGCTCATATGGCATTCAATATTTTCAAATAATTGTTCACTTTACTTGAAATGGGCAGTCGAGTGGCTAAAATACTTCCTGTGATATGGCTTCAAATCTGAAACTGTTTCTTAAAATTAAGATTAGAGTGTACACAAAATGATTGGTTTTTACGAGTTATTCAAGTAGTTTTTGAGCACGTAGACATAAACCACGGTTGTCATAGTAACAATAAATTAAACTTTGTTGAAAAGGTCAAATGGAGAATACAAAGCCAACTGGGATGCGACGTGCATCTCATTGGTCTACCGAAGTAGAGAATGCATATAGGTTTCAGTTGGCGGGTTACAGAGATGAAGTGGAATATTTTGTAGGTCTTTTCTTTTCATATTATTTACGAATACTTTAAGAACTATAATAATGCTGATCCAGAAAAATGGACAAATACGGGATTTGTTAAAAAATTGAAGCGACGAGATGGTCTGTTCTACTATTTTAACAAGAGTAGGGAGTGTTCAGACAAAGATATACCGAAATGCAAACTATATGTATATTAATAAACAAAATATAACACAGTGAATAATATCCACCAAACTTTATTTCTAGAAGTTCTTCACAGTGCATACTCCGTCCAAACAAGGGTGTGAAAATTTGACGCGAGTGTGAATCAACAAACATTAGACTATTTCAACTACATAACCTGTAGGTGTTTCTTCACTTCTACATAATACAAGAGATTTACTGAAGTTCTCTGACTTTTTGATAAAAACAGAGCTTTTATTGCAGGGTTTATTTGACTGTAAAAGGCCTGGAGAACAACTGATGTCTCAAGTTGACAGTATTCTATATGCCCGAAACGGTGCTAAAAACATAAACAATGATGTTCACCAGCTCCATTATTCACCGGGATATATATCTGTCCTTGCATGTAGTTTTATCTGGACATTGTAAATTTGAGTTGGATAAGAGGCTGAGGTCTATGTTCAGTATTAAACACTATAACGGCGGCAAAAATGGAAACAGTTCATCATAGTCATTATTGCCTGAAATATTACTCCCTTTAAGGAGTAACGTCACTAATGCAGACACTTTAACTCCATCTAAGCAACAGTGTGGCATAAGATTTTAGGAAGTCACAGATAACCTATAACTATGCACAAGTTTATGGGATGCTAGGTGTAGTGGAATTACTGACTGGGGACGATTTTACATTTAAATGAATTCTAGCTGTTAAGCGCCGAATCATATGACCATCACAAAAAATGTGCAACTGGTTTCTTTGCTAGTAATATATAAAAGACAATTATAATTACCTGTTGTTCATGTCATCAAAATTAAAGGATACAACTTGCAAAGCAGTTGGGTTGACTGTATAGATAGCCTGATCATGGTTGAAACGAGTTTTTCCCCCAGCTTAGTCGATGAAGAAAGAAGATCACTGTATATTGTCTGGTGGTTCAGCTAAATACTACATATTCACTTCAAAGAAGTCTAAATAATAAAAGGTCCTTTTTAATTATGACGATGATGCTTTGTTTAACCTGTAGGGTCTGGTACTATGTTAAGCCTGCGTAAAATATTTTAGCCTCTGGGAACATAAACTTATTCATTCTTGTTGAGCCATATTTTGATCTTATTAATTATTCGTTTATCAACCTTGACTGTTCTTATGTAAGCATATGCGTGTGTATTTCTTATCCTAATCATCACATGTCTGTATTTTAGTTTTTCCTGACTATATATATCGATTCACACTTCGTTAAATCGAGTTGGCTCACACGCCTTCTCCACCGTACATCAGTCCGTTTCGATTCGTTTCATTTGTTTCGTTTCTCTGGTTGATTGTTAAAACTAAAAACTGTGTAAAATATACGTACTCAAAACTCTATTATCGTACTTGAATTACTTTAATTCCGTTATCCGCTAACACCAGTTAAATCGATAATTATATACGAGGATTGGCGACATGTGTATTTCATTAGTAATCAACATACGATCAAATAGGAGTCAGATAATGGGCCACAGATGTCCCCAAATGAGTTTGTTGAAGGAGCGATGGTCATTTATTTAGGTAAAAGTTTTATTTCTTAAATGATTCGATAAAAAAATTTGGTAATCAGGTGACGAGCAACTGATAACGAGCCTGTACTTAGTAGTCCTGATAATTCAGCTTGATTTAACCGGTCCATAAATGACCTATCGTTGAGTTTTATTGGGAGTTCTTTCACGTTTTGTGTGTGAAACAACCCATAGTTGACTTAACAGATACCTTAGTTCTTAATGTATCCCCGCTGAGGCTGCACGTTAGTAAACTTGGTTTGTGTTAATTTGCCATACTAAACAGGTAAGTCAAGCAGTCAATTGCAATCCATACAATCCATATAGTTTTTCACCAGTCATGACAGCTTTTTAGAGCATACTGTGTATCTTAGGGTATAAGTCTTCTGTTCCTGAGAGCAACATAAACGAAAAATATTAATTCGTAATTTTCGTTATATAGGTTGGAAGTGGTGAATGGGCCACCTAGAGTCTTTCTGTACAATAGTAGCCGGTTCATCATACAAGAGGTCAGAGACTTATTCACCTAGCAGATCACAGTCTTTTTGAGGGCAGGGGATGGATGTTTGCTTAGCTCACTCAAAATGTGGGTGACCAGTTATTTTACTCAAAGTCATAGACATTCTCGTATCCAGGTGATTTAACAAGCCATATATTTCTTCAAAGTTCTTATAACAGCTTCAACTTAGCACTATGCAGCGAAATTCGAGTCTTGAGTGACATCACCCTAAAAGTCATCATGTGTTTGCAAAAGAAGTAATTTGATACATGTATTCGATAATTATAATAATTTGTTGTAGCATTTAAGAGATCTATAGTGTTCCTTTCAGTTTGTATAACCTCACAGTCTGCAAATATCAAGATTGAATGGAATAAATGACTTTAGAGATTATTTTTACTTAAACAAAAGAAGGCTTGTCAACGACTACACTGCGAGACTCTGCTAATTACCGTTTTCCAAACAAACAATTAGGAAGCCAACTGTATGCGGCATTAAACTGCTCCCAACCCCAGTGTTGCCTAACTCAGAATTTCATCATAACGGTCACTGAAGTGAGTGAAAATTGCATTTTTTGGTAACCTGTGATCTAGGATACCAGCAGATGTTTCTTTACTACTAACAACTTGGGAGCCTGTGTAACCAACTTCGAAAACATGCTATTCTTCGAAATGTTAAAATCTCAATCCCAATAGCTTAAATAGTTGTTTTCAAATAACCTCTTTAGAATCTTGACAATTATGTTAGCTAAACTTACTGGGCAATAGTTTTAAGGACCAAAATAGAGTTATTGTTTTGAAGATGGAGTGCAATAGAGTACTTTCCGATTACCTAGCTGGTTTCATTGGGTTATAGGTGTGTTAAAAGAAAGCAAAAAATTTGGTGGTTAGTAGTTTTTGTTTATATAATAGCCTCTGAAGTATTCTGTCTGATATCGTTGCTCTCTTTTGTGAAGTTTATTTATTGGTTCAAGGGGTGTCAAGTTATTGGTCGGACACTGTGCTTAGATTGAATTTGTCCTAATAAGGTCATATACAAATGGGTGAGTGCAAACTGAACCGACAGCGATTATGGGGATCATTATTAGGAGTGAACTGCAAAGGGTGGAATTTATCAAAGTAATGTAGATGTAAACATCAAATATATTTTTAACTTTCTATAATATAGTTCAGCATGTCTATATGCCCGGTTCCAATGGAATTTTCAAGTTTTCGGATGGGTAGGGTCAATACTCTTTGCCACTCCATTTTAGAAAGATCTCCGACAACTGAAGTGTGGATGTTGCACAATACAATTTTTCAAAACTTGCCCGCGGGGGTTTCCTTATCTTGATGTTCATCAAACTCACATGATTTCAAAATAATTCGTTGGTACTTTGATTTTTTCCCCACTTTCTGTTCGCAATGGTTACTCAGTTAAACCGTCAAACTTAATTACAACATCAGCAATCGGTACTTAAGGTAGTTCTACCAACTGACAGATATGGACTTTGAACTTTCTGTTGGTTGTGTAATGTTGTTGAAAATGTTCTGTTTGCTTGAGCTTTTGCCATGTAAATTGGCTCAGATGTAATAGAAAACATTGTTTTAATCCATTTTGATACACTCGTCGTTTTATAATACCATTTAACTAATGACTAGATAACACTGCTTACTCAAATAGTTCCTATTAAACAGAAGTAATGATTTCATGTTCTACATGGTCCCAGAAAATTCCAAAAATGTTAGAAAACCTAGAAAAGTATGATGTTTGGTTCAGCCTGTAGCCGAAAATCATAACAACAAAGACCCAGTTTATCCAAACACATGAAAAAGGTCACTGAATGACATGATTAGAAGTTAACGGAACAAAACAGTTGACTAGAATCTAAAAATATGCAAAGTTGGCGGAGCTTACAGACACAACCAGTAGCAAATATAGTAGTAAAAAAAACACTTGTTCAGCTCTTATAGTGTAATTCTGAAAGACTCACTTTCACCTGAAGTGGGTACTGATGGTGATGTCCAAGAAAAAAAAGGAAGATTCTATGTGAAACCATGTAGCTCAGAATACAAAATTTTGCCGAAAATGTAGCAAAATTTTTTCATTGCAAATCTCAGTGGTTACCGTTAACCAGCTGATGTTTCTTGTTCAAAAAGCATTGATGGCAGGTAGTTCGGACTTTATTTATCCTTTTTTACGTATTTTAAGGTGCTTACTGAATATGAATTGTCATGGATACTTGGTTGTTATTAGGAAACATCAATTAGTTGTCTAAGAAACTTAATCCCCAAAGTTAGATCGTGGTTAATTCAAAGAAATATTAACATTTATATTTGAACATGAGAAAATATATTATTAAGCATAAATATTTCTAAAATAACATTATAATTAATTAAGATTAATAACTCAATTTTCATCATTATTAAGCGGAAAAAATTAATAAAAATTAATGTTGAAGAATATATACCATTTGTTTGTCAAAATCTTCAACATTAAACAGTTCTATTATTAACTTCGCGTTACCATAGCAACCAATCACATTCAGTACAAATTTGAATTATTTTCCTCTTTTCTTTATTTTTTCTTCAAATAATGAAAATAAACTGACAGTATATAATCATATTTATATATATTATCTGGAAATGTAAAATTACTAGATGTGATTAGCCAAAGTTAAAAAAAAATGAAATTCATAATTGAATATTGAATTGATCCATTGAACATTCAATTTTCATATCATAATTGATAAATAAATATGTAAAATAAATACTGTTTTTGAATATAGCTAAATGTCTTTTTAACTGCAGATATATATATACTTAGAAAATTTGTTTGTTTAAATTGTTTACTTAATTATCTTTTGAAAAGAATTAAAATAGATTCAAACTTAGTAGGAATTTTATTAACTAAAACAAAAAAAAACACTTCTAAAATGTCTCTTTTTTTGTTTAAATAAATTCAATTTTTTGCTTTTTGTTTTTGAAAGTTCTTATCGGCTTTTTCATCAAACCTGATAACTAAAAAGAAACAAAAGAATAGAAAAGAAATAAAAATGATTGTGTAGAAAGTGTGTTATATACCAGTTACGAAATGCATGGCAAATGAATATGATTCATATTCAGTTGTTTACTATTAAGTTAGTCAGTGGTTTTCTTGATGAATGCTTACTTTAGAACTTATTCCTAAAGGTGTTAATATTGTTTACCTTTAGGTTTGTTTTTAGTGTTTAGTTATTTTACATCATAAACAAAGTCTAGTTGATAGATCAGTGAACATAAGATAGCAGCTGGTAACTGCTTTCTACTAGTTTAAAACTCATTCAGGTTGAACTGTTGTGAATGAGAAAACGAGTGGGGACAATCGAATATATTTAAGCACAAATTACAGACTATCTAACTAAATTCTAATAACCATACAGCAAACAGTTAATTTGCAAAATAACAATCAATCGTCTCAATCTTAACTGTTCCTTCTGCAAATATCAGTCCGTCTTCTCTGACTTTATTGTTCATGCATTTTCGTATCGATTGCGTTTCATTCCTGTTCTTTCTTTATTGGTCTTCTGCCAAAATACATTCTATGTCTGACCATCGCCATATGCTACTTATATGGATATAAGTAGACTGTTATAACGTATAGATTTCTGGGCCCTTATAATATATATGAACGTGCAATGATACAGAAAATACGTACGAGCAGTCTTGGGTGCTATTCGATCCTTCCTATCTGCCTAGCCCAGCCGTTAAGTCCAAAACACAAATAACAGCCTCAGCAATATGAATCATTATTTACAAGCATACTGGGTTATATATACTAACCAAACAGACCACATATATCAAAAATAGAGAAATAACATTTGTACAGTAATTGGCCAATGTGGCTGTAGCTAGGGGGAAAGTAATCAATAATAGTAGTTCCAAGGTCAAAATAAAGGTTATGATAAGAGGAACACGGAAACGATTAGGTCACTTATTTAACAACTATCCAATAGGAATAGGCGTATTACATTTGTCCATAAATGGACCTCAGATTTATGATTCATAATTCGCCAGGGGATACAACACCTCCCCTTTTTGAGAAATCCGGAGTTCATATCCGGATTTTTAATTTTCTCGAATTCACCCTCCCCCACGAAAGACTGTTGGATCCTCATATAGCGAAGTTACTATTAATGCGATATGTTTGTCACATTTAACAGGGAATGCATTGGAACTGAAGAGATCATGAGGATCGACGACATTTGATTCGAGGTCACCAACATTTGATTCTTCTGAAATAGTTTCCTTGAATTTCCTCGGAACCTCATTAGTAGATAATGAATCATTAGGATAATCAGTATCTATGAGAGTTGTATTGGATTCTTGATTATCATTAAATACATCTGACATTTTTCTCTCATTTTTATAAGAGAATTCAACAGAAACATATGAATCATCAAAATAATCTGAATCTGGTAGAACAATTACAGAATTTTGATCATTAGATTCATTAGAAACATCTTTCGTATCATGATTAATTTCATTTGGCGCCACTGTATCCAATATACTGCTCGATTTGTTTCCCGTTTCTTCGTGGGCGGGTACTGCAGCAATTTCATGAGCATTTTGCAAGACATTTACTTTCTGTGAATAGGATAATTCATTGTTTGCACGTCCGTTTTCGGGATTAATAAGACTTGTTTTCTGTAGACAAAGTTAGATGCTCACACCGAGACATAAGGGTGATAGATTAAATACCGATCGAAGTTCCAGGTGAAAATTAATTAAAAGGTAGTGGACTTTGATGCAGTGATTTGAATTTTTCAGATAATTTATAGTTTAATATCTGTTTGTCGGTTTTCTGTATACTCTACTGGGAACCCTTTTAGGATTGCCGCTGATCCCGAATTCGGGTAACGGTGAGTTGAGTATGAGGTTGTCAACCTCACCCCGTAAAAAAGAAATTCACTAAAAACGTACTGACCAGAAAAAAATCATTTACACTCTGTTCTGTGATTTCCAAGTTCTTCATCCAGAAGGGTTACGACGCCTCATGCTGAAAGTCAAGGTATTTCCGAAATCACAGTGCCGATGTCTACTGTGATAATCAGTGTAGGTGCATGGAGTCTCCACACAATGTGGGAGATCGGGAAAACTTTTCAAATAGTGGTGGAAACCAGAAGATACTAAGTAGCTCTGTTTAAGATAAGTGTAAACAGTTGTACACGAGCTGAACAGAAAGACTAACTTGGGAAGAGAAGCCGCTTTATTTTAGTAATGAATAAGAAATTGTATCACACACGTAAGGAGTTGCACTGATGCTGTCAAAAGAAACCCGAAAGCGCTTCCTGATGGAAATCTCACTGCTTCGGGACTGTCAAAATATCCTTCAAAGCAGACGAGGATGAGTTGGGAGTGAATGTGATCCATTGCTGAACACTTAACAGTAATGACAATGAAGGGATTAAAAATTAGTTTTGTGAAGCTGAAGTCCAACGTAGAGAACTGTTCAGGAAAAGAGCTGACCAACCTGATGGTAGATCTGAACACTACACACCTGAACACACTATGGAGAGCATTGAGTAGGAATAAATCATGAGGCTATACGAACTAGAAAGGTTCACGTAAGAAGCGTGAACAAAAAAGAAATGATATAGCTTTTGATCGCCATCTACTGGTGACCAAGCTAAAACCAAAGATAAAAACGCATTGAAAAATTGGAGAAGAAACAACACAAAAGTTTAATACACTCCTCTGTCGACATCTTAAGAAGCTCAGAGAATTCCAAATAGCTCTCAACAACTCCCAAGTCTTGCGAGATCTTTTTGAAGAAGTGAGAAGCGAACTGGATAGGGATGAGAAGGGCAACAATTTCAACATGCCATGAGGTTCTGGAGCCAAACAAGCACCAGCATAAAGGATGGATCCCTTCAGACATCCTGAACAATATTCACAGAAGGGAAGTCAGAGAGATAGCAGTCTATAATAAATAAACAAAAGCAGAGAAAGCCGATATGCAGTGGTAAACAAACGAGTGGAGAAGGGTATTAAAGCTGAAAAACTCAAATACACGGATGACCTAGGAACGACAGCAAAAAATAACTCGAGAGAATGAAATATGAGATAACTTTATGATAAAATGAAGGAGCTAGCAGGGAAATATGGTAAACGAGAGATACCAGTCAGGAACAAATAAGGCATGCCAATCACTGATGTTTAAGAACAGCGGACTAGGTGGGTAGAACACTTGGGCTGGTCCAGCCCCACTATACCCATTGGGCCTCAAAACAAAACCTACAGACCTTCCTGTAGACTTCATTAAAAATAAGTCAGCAAGGTCATCAGATAAATCGAGAGTTGGAAGTGGTTTTGTGATGTATGCTACTTATATTTATCGACATAAGTAGTGTATATCATCAATCAAAATTGGAATGCCTGACAGCAGAAGGTTGGGAAAATCATATCGAAGAGAACGGAAAAAGAGAGTAATTATTATGGCGATAAAGGAACGATGAAGTTCGAGAAAATTGATGGAGGTGTTGAAAATGGAGTATTGAACATATGCTTTTTATATTTAACCAAATGACTCCAACTTCCGGATTACGTAATCATCTGCATGTATAAACCGAATTGAAACGCCACAGTTTATTGATGAACAATAGATTGGATGGAACTCATCACTGTACATTAACGTAATTTAATATGAGAAAGCATTCCATAGTGTGGGCAGGATAATTGGGTGGGATCTTATACTACATTATGGTGTTCGTGAAAACATCATCAAAGTAATGCGGAACTCCGAAGAAGGACCGAATTGCAATGTCATGTATAAAAGGCAGCTCACATATGCATTTAAGTTGATGACTGGTTTCAAACAAGACAGCTCACTCCCATCTTTTCTCTTTCTTCTGGTTGTTGAATGGATTATGACAACCTTCACATCTCAGTGAAAGCGTGGAACACAATGGAGAGTTGGATGCAGTTAGACGTTTTGGACTTTTCAGATTACTTAACTCTTCTGTCCTGTTTACAGCAAAACATTCAGGAAGACAGCTAGTGTAACAGCAGCCTCTACAGCGACACACATCTATATACTCAAGAGAAAAAGTACAACACCACCAGCACTAACCAAATCACACTCGATGGAGAAGCTACGGAAGATGTGGAAAACTCTACATATCTGGGACTTGGAGGCCAACATGAAAAAAATGAATAGCACTTAGAAAAAACTGGAAAGGAGAGCATAGGACATACTTGGTTGAAAAATTTGGTTGGTAATTTATGCAGCACGAGGCGTAAAAGACATAAGTAAGTAAGTAAATAGCTGAACATTTTGTTTATGGAGTATTTACCTGATATTACACACCCCTTTCGTATGGATGAAGTTATATTTTCAATATTAACCTCTAACAACGATTAAAATTAAGACTAACAAAACTCACATAACATTGAATTTTTCGTGATCTTCAGAAGGTTTGCTAAGCTTTTATAGAGAGATAATATTTTTTGATTCACAGATTTAAACATGAAGGATATATTAATGTGAATCTCATTTAGAAACATGAAAAATATATGAGCTTCGGAAACAAAGAAATTTAAAAATTATGTTAGGCAATCAAAATAACCACTTACAATAATTAACCTCCGATCATGACAACTAAGTCATTGGATAACGCTCGAGTAGCTCCTGAAAGACCTTCACAGTTATAAATTCCATCGTCTCCTGGTCTTACATTTGAAATTGTCAGGGTACTCACAACAGTTGGCATTGGTGAATCGCAGTTTCTGGGTACATTGCTTATTCTGAAACGACTAGGCTCATCAGGAAGACATCCCCAGTTGAAGCGCCATATCACATAGGGTACAGGATTGCCAGTGACTTCACAAACAAGTACTACAGTATCACCTCTACGAACAGAATAACGTGTAGTGCGTGGTTCTGCAATCATTGGTGGAGCTATAAAGTAGTGATTACCAGTTAAATTAGTTATTCAAAGTAATCACACAAGAATGATATTAAGATATTAACTAAATGTCTTTGAAAACTGTTTGTTTAACGGCAATATTATAGACACTCAGACCGTTTGTTTTAAATGTAGGGATTAGGGATTATGGTGAGTCACATTTTCTTGAGTAGAAATATTAGGTAAACACGATGAAATATTTGGCTTTACTTTACAGTTGTTGGGCCTTGAGAAAACTGATACTCAGATCTTGATAGGAGTAATAGTGTTACACATGAAACTGATGCATAGTTTATATTCACTAATTTTATACTAATAGATGATCAAGTGTATAACTCTTTACAGTTGCAAATTAAATCGTGTCATAATTGACAGAAAACAGTAAGTAAGTCTAAAGTTCTTAGTTAGTTATCGTCATATATCCACGGTTGACTAAGTTCGTGAATATACTACAGATTCTAAAGCATCCCTTTTAGACAAAAATAATAATTTAGGTGACGTTAATGATATTTTAGTAAAATATTTGTGAAACTGCTTAAGTCAGCTTATTTCAAACCTGACCGGATCATTTTCATGGTTACTACAAAACAATGAAAAAAGTTCAGACAAGTTAGCTGGACGAAACGTTGGAATTATTTATATTTCAATCACTGAGACTATTTCAATTATAATTTTTTCACTTATAATGAAAGCTTTTGTTATTTACCACTAAGCATTTGATTATGAACTCAGTTTGATGACTGGTAATTAGGCAGAGGCATCTATTAATCACGAATATTGTTTATTATTATTCTAAATGACTTATCATTGTAGTCTACGCCACTTATCATCATTTAATTTAAGGTTAAACAATGAATTCTTTATTTGAAATAGGCTAGAAGATTATGAATTTTTTAATTAATAAGAGACCTTTTTCCTTATTCTCGACTGGATACATACTATTATAATGTACTAGGAGCCCTTTCACTAAGCTTGGAATTCAGGATCAAATATCAATTTCTGACCAAAATATGTTCTTCGTTAAGTTTAACAACAATGATAATAATAACCAATCTAATTATCATTACACATCTAACAGAAATAAAATCTGTTTAATCTGGAAGATAATCAAATTGAATGAACCACGTTTGAGGTAACGTAAACTAATTTATTTTGACGAAAATTCAGTTAGTGTTATTAGATTTATATAATAATTTGTATGGTTTATCCGGTCTGTTAATAGGGAAAACATATAATTATAACTGTTTTCTTCTTCCTGACTGTACACCTACATTTCATGCCAGTTAGTACTCAATAGTATAACTCATCTGGAATCTTAAAGGGATTATTACCTCCAATGAAATATGAACTCATATCACCTAGTATGAAAGATAAGTAGGATATTTGATAATCAAAAGCATGGAACTTTCAGTTTTATAGAAGCTTAGGCGCCTCCCAAAACTACAAAGTTCGCCATTAAATTACTATCTACTTGTATCAGTCTTACTTTGCATTTTGAAATTTTTGAGTACGTTGTGTAAATGTGTGTATTTTATTTATGCCTGCAAACAGGCATATTGTCATAATGTAATGTAGGAAAAATTAAAATCTTATTTTATCTCACTGTTAGCCTATATACATGAAAACACAAATATTTCTAAAACATATATGAATAACTACACAACTTGTTTGTGTGGTGAAGAAGAACACACAAATTGGGAACAACCGGATCTATTTGAATATAAAATTACAGATTCTCTTAGTGAAATCTGAGAATAATACAGTAAATACTTCATTTGTAAAATGTCAATCAATTGTGTCAGACTTAATTGTTCTTTTATTTCCACATCAATTATTCTCTGTTCTAGTTCTTTTTTCTTCGATCTTCTTAACCTTCTACTGCCAAGTATTTCACTTTCGAGTGATGATATATACTACTTATATCTGTGAATATCAGTAGTACATACCTTAATTGTAGTGTTAACTTTATAGTTGAATAAACGACAAGCGAATAATCTAGTTTAATTAAATTATTATACATCATAATAATTATATCCATAAAATACCAAATTTATATTATCTACAAGACATATATGGTAAAATTTTCTTATCATGGATAGATATTTTTCAAATACTTGGTTACTTATTTAAATTTAATTATTATTACAATAAATAGTTAAATTCTTTATTTAAACAAAAGTCCAAGAAATAGGTTATGTAATAATTGTTTTTATGTATTAATTTTTCTTTGAACTGGTTTACACATTTTATAATTTATGTTTGATTTATCTCATTCACTTTCCAGGTAGCTGGTATATATATATATATATATATAAATTTAAAGGTTGTGTGGAAAGCATATTTGATGTTAGTGAATGAACTATTAAAAACTGGAAAACACAGAATATGAATCTTGTTTTAGTTTAGAATTTATCAATGGTGAACAATTAAAACATTACACGGAAGGTTTAAACTGATTAAGAATTTGGTTATAGTTAATGTCATCCTTGTCAACTGTTTAGTGTTTTCAGAAGGGGGTTTTGTGGAGATTTAGGAATATTACATAGTTGAGATCATGAGTCAATTGAAGCTAGACCACCATGGAAAACTTGGAAGCATTGGACGGCCATTTCGTCCTATTGTGGGACTCCTCCTCGGTTGGATGCCGGCTCAGTGGTCTGTCGGTTAAGTGCTCTGGCGCGAGACTGGCAGGTTCTGTGTTCGAATCTCGCGAGTCGGGATCGTGGATGCGCACTGCTGAGGAGTACCACAATAGGATGAAATGGTCATCCAGTGTTTCCAGTTTTTCCATGGTGGTCTAGCTTCAATGGACTCATGATCTTTAGTGTTTATTAAAATTCTATGGTAGCGTCTCAAGTTATAAAATTGGGTAATTAGAAATTGTTATATCGACTCGTAAGTAATGCACGGAGGATAAGTGATTATGACGGATTCTATTTGAATCAGCTTTATTCTCCCTTTTATTGGTTAGTGGGTTCACAAAATATGTTGCAGATTTAATAGCACCATCATTTTTCAGCTGAGGAATTATAAACATGGTACCAAATTAGAAGCCTTCTAGATTTACTAATCAAATCATAAGTAATCTACCAATAGGTGCAATGTTTGTCTTTGAAGTCGTCAGGATCATCATAGGGAAACTCAATATCTCTACTCAAACGGGTACGTTCAACTTCGGATTACCTTGACTGACATTAAGTTCATACACTTCGGAAGTTACATAATATTGACTTTTGTCCACTTCCAATGAAATATCATTAATTAGTTACTCATTTGTGTTTCATATGATTTTACTATTGCTCTTATAACATTTGTTTTATTAAAACACAAATATTAGTGTTTGAATATGATAGGGATTTTTAAACAGTTTCTGTTATTATACATTGTCACATGATTTCACCATATTGATTATAACTAACCACCTTCTGATGAATTTCTTATTTCATCTTATACGACTTGTCAATTTTACAAATGACACATATTGGATGTATCCGAACCGATGCAAAGGTTTATTCATTTTTTATGTGTGACATTATCTAAGTTCACCTATAACTTATAAGTGTTTCAATTATTTTGAACATTATGATATAATTAGTAGATATTTATAATTGTAGGGTGTAATAATGAAGTTATTGAATGCAGTTATCCATTGAGATATATTTTGTAGCCAGTTACTGATTATTAAGTACATACTTTTTTCTTTCGATTAGAGGGTATTAGTGAACTTTAGAACATTTGTATATTACCATTTATGTATCATTAGATGATACAGTCGTATATTGCAAAAAACGTGTAGTCTAAAATTATAAGCATTTCAAAGAGAAAAATATAGGTAAATTACTCAATGAACAAAGCAAACCCTGAAGAGGAACTGAAAAGAGGAAGGTCGAAGGACACACTTCGTCGGGAATTATAAAAAGACATGAAAAGGATGAATGGAGAATGGGAAGAACTGGAAGGATTATCTAGGACAGAGTTGGATGGAGAGTGTTGGTGGGCGGTGAGAGGTAACAAGCGTAAGTAGTAAGTAAGTGCTCAATGAACAACTTAATTTTTATTATTAATTGAAATTAATCATCTTATCCTATTATACTATACAAAGATTCATTTTAAAATAGTAAACAAATTGGGTTTTTCAATTCATATTTATTTATAGAAGGGGTTTTGTGGAGATTTGGTATTTATTATAGTTGAAAGCGTGAGTCAATTGAAGCTAGACCACCATGGAAAACCTGGAAACACTGGACGGCCGTTTCGTCCTGTTATGGGACTCACTGAAGACAATTGGTGAATGGTTGCTCAACTTCGTGGATCATTTAAAGTTAGACATTAACACCGTTGGATGCCAGCTCAGTGGTCTATCGGTTAAGGGCTTCGGCTCGAGACTCGTAGGTCCTGGGTCCGAATCTCGCGAGAGCGGGTTCGTGGATGCGCACTGCTGAGGAGTCTCATATTTATTTGTTGACAGGAATCTATTGTGTCGTTGTAGAAAAAATCATAATTTCTTGATGATATCCTCAAACTGTTTCTAATTCTGTATAGTATTTTTAAAAATGTAATTCAAGTACATCAACAAAAGTAATTAAATCTTTTAAATGACCATGGATAACGCTTTTTTATACACCCACAATAGAAGACATACTTCTGGCCAGAAATTAATAAAACTTCAAGCATCAGCTCTACCATGATATAATAAAAGTATTGAATTCATATACTTTTAGATGCATTAGGCTTGTCATCTTTATAAATATTTTTGAAAACTCTGTGTTTTTTGTTAAAGAACAGTGCTAAATTTGAATCTCGAAACTTTAGTGGTCTGTCTTAAACAAACTTACCACAAGTTAATTCATCTTCACCATCACTGCAATCTCGATCCTTGTCACATACAAAAGCCATTGGAATTTGACGACCATCTCGTTTACAATTAAACATTCGATCTTGACAACGTTCTGAAGCTCGTGCTTATAAATGAATTGAAAAAAACTTTATTTAAATTTATATTATGAATACTTTGCAAATGTTACGAAAAGATCAAATTAGTGAATACAAATTGAGATACTTAGAACTGAAGTAGAATTTGATAAGTACGTTAATATCTGAATGATTCCATGTCAGTGAACACAAAAAGACACATTAATAATTTTAGCTAAGAGTGTTTTATGAATTTATCGAATAGCATTCATGGCAATGTCTTTCAATTTACAGTAACTGTTTGAACTATGTCTATTTGATATGGTTTCACTAACGTACATTCTTCTAAAAAATGGTAAAGCCTTTAGAATCTAACCAATTTGTTAATCCCCAGAGATAATTGACATTATTCATAACTCTTACGCTAGTCTAGTTCAATAATACAAGGTTGAATTTCAAATTGTTAAGGCGAAATAAACCATTTAACTAAAGCTAGTGATAACTGTGTTATGAAGGTTATAGTTTTTTGTTTCTATCTAAAGGATTAACATTTTATTCTGGTTATCATTTGATTATCATTACACAGTAGTTAGAAAAATCAAGTATCTAATTGTAGGGTATAGTATAAATATGAATTGTCTTTTCTATTTTTGTTATTTATTATGTAATCATGGATTCACTCAAGATAACATCCAGAAATCTTATTCTACTAGCATTATAAAAATACTTTTCCATAGATATCTTGTCGACTTAGATAATTTGCTTTGTTCTATGGAATCTCAATGAATTCATTTGTTTCCCAATAATTTTAAACGTTACATCGGGTTACAGTTCTTTTTATTTGAAAATCATTCAATAGTTACTTCACCAGAAAAAACAAACATTTTATGTTAATTATAGAAGGGGTTTTGTGGAGATTTAGTATTTATCATTGTTGAAAGCGTGAGTCAATTGACTGGTAGGTCCTGGGTTCGAATCTCGCTCGCGAGAGCAGGTTCATGGATGCTCACTGCTGAGGAGTCCCATAATAGGACGAAACGGCCGTCCAGTGTTTCCAGGTTTTCCATGGTGGTCTAGCTTCAATTGACTCACGCTTTCAACAATGATAAACATTTTATGGTTAATTTTCAGCCATTTCTTTGTAGATTAAATAAAATCTAACAAAATCTAATTTTAATTCAACAAAAATGAAACGCATTTTTTTCAAAAAATTATTGCTTCGAAACAACCAGACCTGACCATTCTGATTGGAGACCTGAATGCCAACGTTGGAATAGACAACACTGGATACTAAGAAGCCATGGGACAACATGGACTGGGAGAAAAAAACGAAAATGGTGAGAGATTTGTAAACCTATGTGCCTTCAATAGACCGGTCATAGGCGGCACTATATTCCCACATAAACACATTCATAAAACTATATGGACTTCACCGAATCACACTAAAGAGAGCCAAATTGACCATATCTGCATCAACAAAAAGTTCAGGAGGACGATGGAGGATGTGAGAACTAGCTGACGAGCTGATATAGCATCAGAACATCACTTGTTGGTCGCCAATATGAAATTAAAACTTAAGAAGCACTGGAAAACGGGGCGGACAACATCACAAAAGTTTAATACGGCTTTTCTTCAGGATACTGACAAAGTCAACAAATTCAAGATAGCCCTTAGCAACAGGTCCCAGACATTTTATCATACATAAAATGGTTTGATGAAAAATAATAAATCAATATTAATCATAGACTATCCAAGAACTAGGGAAATAAATAAATTTATTTGTTTTTTTTTAAGATGATCAATATATGGTAGGCAAATTCTTATACATAAATATTGATATTTTACCTTCACAATTTGATTCATCAAAACCATTTCCACAATCACTTTCACCATCACAAGTCCAATGTACCATGAATGTTGATTTTATCGGTTCTCTTCCTTGATAATATTCACATTTTCTTGAAAGTGGGTCACAAATATCTAATGAATAGTTGATGTAAAAATATATATAAATTAAGATTGTACAAGAGACAAGTTATCATATTAACTTTTATTTAATAATTATAATACTTACTTACGCCAGTTAACCCTCGTGGAGGAGCATAGGCCGCCCACTAGCATTATTATTGATGGTAAAAATCATTGAATTCATTACTCTTACATGCTTTATAAATAATTTTCTTTAGTGTGAAATCGATTATAATGATTTTTTTCAATATATAATTTGAATTCATGAAATACTGGAAACCAAGTCATACTGTTTAGATCTATTATCCCCTCAGAGTTTATTTTTTCTATACTTTATAAGATTAGTAATATAGATAATAATTCTGTTTATAGAAGACTATAATCCTCGCCAAAGGTTCAACTTTATTGAGTGTTAATGAGAAGAATAAACATTATCGACTTGAATAGTTTGAAGATGTACTGCTCAAAGAACAGTTGGTCAATAACTACAAATATTTTATTATGTTTCTGATAAGTCTTGCTAATTAAACACTATACTAGGTTTCTAAGCTATTCTGGTAACCCCAAGTTAAATCTACTCAGCAGCTTGAACACGAGAGAAAATGTGCAGAATATGCGAGAAGCAATATAATAATAATCAACCAATCAGAAACTCTACATGTGACATTTCACTTCTGTGAGGTTTCTGTCAAAACCTCTATTGAACGCTGATTAGATAAAATGCTTCTTAGTGTTTCCTGAGCCTTTTTTGTCTTTTGAGAGAAATTTTTTGGATCACCTCAACAGTTTCATAAATAAATCAAAATGATTTCATCACTAGTACAGCATATAGATTTTTGAAAAAAATAATTAGAATATCATTAAAATGTCTAAACATCTTCAGTGGTATATATAGATTAGTATTGATACGTGGTAAAACAAAAAATAAATCACAAAGGATCTATATTCTGTTAGACAATTAGTTTTATTTATCTCTTATTTCGATAATTAGTGTACAGTTCAAAAGCCTAATATTTTGGTCAGTTTACTATATAAGCAATTATATGAAGAGAGTGAATCTAAATTTTTAGGCACAATTTAATTTACCGGAATTTATTAATCTTAATAACAGAGAACAGGTTGGTAAGTTTAATAACTAAACTATACGTTTATTTTTATTTTTTTTAATCGACTCAGTAAATTATTTGTCCTACTCACTGCACATTTTAGGATCTTCATCTGAACCATCATCACAGTCCCTTGCTCCATCACAAAATCTTCCAGCTGGTAAGCACTGACCAGAACGACAGCGACGTGAACCATCTGGACAAATATCTTCAACTGTAATTATTGCTGATGCCGGTCTACTTGGTTCCTGAAATCAAAATTTAAAATTTTTGTAAATAAACTGGCACGATAATAATCTCATTCAAATAATCGGTTGTTTCATGTTTTCAGTCTTCTTACTGAAAATTGTTTTTAGTTCATAAAGGCAAAAGAAAACGTTATACCTAATGATACATCCAAGTAATTTATAATCAGATTCGTATGACCACACAAAGTTTGAAAAGATTAGAAAGTATAAAATGCACTTCGTTATTTCTTTCTCTCTTTATGAGAAAACTGATAAACTTCAAGCCAAGTAGTAGACAAGTAAATGGTAACAAACAACACGACACTTTTTATTAGTCTATCTTTAGTATGTTATTAGCATAAAACTTTAGAATAGTTTACTTCAACTATTTGATATCAACTAATGAATAACTATTTGAAATTAAGGGATACTTAAAACATTTTCGATTTTCATGGACTGATAAAGAAATTTAAAGACAAATAATCATTTTCATTCATTTCATCAAACTATTGTTCACATTTAGTTGCCTATCTAAATGTTGAAATATTCTCCTATGGAACCGATTGATTTACGGATACATTAAATTACATTTTTGTCATTTAATATTCTTGAAGTTATCATTACACTTAGACTATGGAGCCCATTAACATTTGAAATCAGTTCATTTAATTAACGATCAGCAGAAATCAAACATCTTTTCATGTAAACGATCAATAGTTGAAAAAATTCTGTTCGATGTTTGTGACAGATTCCTTTTTTATTTTCTGTTTTTCAGTCAGTGATTAAACGTTTTCATAGTACTAAGTATAAATATTGATCAAGAATCGTTCAATCTTCGTAAATTAGATTTATTTTTTGAAAACTATTCAAAATATACAATAGATCTCGGGGTGAATACCATTAGGTTTTTATTTTATCTAACCACATAAATATTGGTGCAAAGAGGCACTTAATACATATGCGCCACACAAATCTCGTTTGATTTGTGTGAGGGCTGTGATACTGCCCAGATGCTCAAACTGAGGCAGGTGATTTTCTTAGGGGACCACAGCCGGAGCCTTTGAACTAAAGATCTGATCCACAAGGCAGTGGAGCATCGTAAGGAGATGTCCCATGGTAGCCGGTGGCCAACAATTGATTCATAAGCCATTTGTTCCTTCAGGTTACTAGAGCCTATGTGCACCATTGGCTTGGAATCACGGTTTTCCAACTCCCCTAGGTAAACTCTCCGAGTCCATCGACCCGGTTAAGGCGTCGGACATTCCCTTTTCTTCCTCTCGATTTTGTAAACAACACCCCTGCCACGAGAAGGCAGTGAGTAGGACTTTCCTGGCAAAGGCTATGTACGCGTGTCCATGTGAGAGCATTTCGAGAAGGAGAGCGAACTCTCCCCACTCTAGGCCGTACCAGGGCATTTAGGGGCACTTTTAGATAGCTCAAAAAATGTTACAAAAATTACTGGTTTTATTAGTTACATCAGATTAACTAATCTTGTTTGTTTAAGCACATTTGATATTTTACAATGATTCTCTTGTTTCACTTTTGAATATTTATCGTGGTCATTTGTAACAAAAACATATTTATATTTGTCAAATATATGGCATTTAAAATGATAACTATTTACCAATGTTTACGGAACAACTAGCTAAACAATTCTGTGAATTGTGATAAATATATATGTTTAATACTATTTATCGTAGAGACGGTAAATAATTATGATTAGTATATGATATGTCTGTCTTATGATATACGTATTAAGGTGATACTATGTGTTAACCGTTTGCGAATAGAAGGATTCAAAGCTTTGGATGAAAACATATTTTTAAATTAATAATGAATCAAATTTATGTTCATTCTAACTATTATAGTGTATCGTTGAAATATTTAGGACATCTAAGTCTTACATCTGAAAGGCATTCAACAACCGTTCCATTTTGATCTGGACCCAATCCTCGTTGCAACACAAATCTTACACGGTTTTGACTGACACGTGTAGTTTCGAAACTGATCCTTGAATCTCTAACTTGAAATCGTGGAGTAAATGAAGCCGGTTGTCCATCTTCGGATGCAGCGAAACACTCAAACTCTACTGGTTGATATGGTCGAACGGTCAATCTCTGAGGTGTGATTGTCAATACATAACTTCGTACTGCTCCTTTGTGGTTAAAAGACAAAACAATTGAAGTTCATTATAAAACATTTAAATTTAACACGTAGACTATTAGAAAAATCTTTCATGGTTATCTTGTGCAAATCTACCAATCAGGTTAAGTAAAATAAATTTGTTTTCCTAATAGCTTCATGTAACTTGACATTTTCAATTCTATCATTCCGTTTATTAGTTTATATTCAATTGTTTGATGAATAATTTGGGGTTCCTAAGATTAAAATTTCGATTAGTTATTTACCTCACACTGATCAAGATCTTTTTAGTGAATCCTTGAACGGCTTTGGTATTTAAAAAAGACATCTTTAAATAATGTATTGGAAATAATTGCTGACTTTATGACGGTCCATATGTATCTGAATATATAGAAAGAATTTCTTTGGTAGCGAGAACGTTAGAAGTAAAGAGCAAATTAACAAACTGGATATCTACAGAATGATAGCTTGAAGAGATTATATTCATTGTGTTTAATCTTGAAACAAGCTGAAATAACCACTGTCAAGTTTGTTTACTAACCATACCACACTACTGAGCAGTAATTTACGTATTAGTTTTAAGATTAACTGCTTATCATTTTGAAATCTAAAATTTGATTCCAATAAAACCATATAACACTACACAACAACGATTGATGGTTTTATCCGCTTCGTCTATTACTTATAATTGCAAATGAGGAACCACTACCATTCCTACGACATTGAATAATCCTCATATTGAATTGATTTTTTTCAATCTTAGATATTTCAAGTAATATCACTACTAAGTGAATTCAAACAAACAATACTAAGTGAATTCAAATATCACTATTTGTTTATTTGTAATAAGCCAATCGTTTCTGATTTCAATAACGTTGTGCATAGTTTAGGGACTATGTAAAATGTAGTCCGAAAAAAGTTGTATACGCAGATTGACAATTTTATCCCCTTAAGAAATTCGGATGGTATTGAACAAGATATTGTGATGATCAAGCTTTCTAACACTTAAAATCCATCTTGAAATACTAACCTCTGAATTTTTATTATTTTACGATCTTAGGATTTCAGATAAATGAAATGTTATGCAAGTGAAACTTGACTATGACGTAAATTGGGTTGTAGAATTTAACATAGTCTAAGCTCCTTTAATATTTAAAAATGATGCAGAAATCGACAATTTGTTGTTTTTGATAAATTTTACAGTCAAAAGTCCTATCTAAAGACCAGCAAAAGTTTCTAGGATTTTAACGCCGAATGAAAACACTTTCATCCTCCTACTTCAATTTAAAAGACACTTTCTAATTTATTCAACTGCAGGAATAAGTGGACATTCTGATAAATTCCTTGGTTTGCTTTGATGTATCATCATTACTCACCAAAATCACATTAGAAGAAACCAGACAAATAATATGTCAACACGCTTCTACTTATATGTACTAGAGTTGTTCAGTTTAGATTCAATAACATCTTATATCGTCAACTTGATGGAATGGATATAAATAGCCCACTGGGTACAATCTTTGCAGATTTCTTTATGGGAAATCTAATCTGTATTTGGTTAGTTAATTTCTTTTTTATGAGTTGCATAATGATAACGTTTATATATTGCCCCTAAACAATTCCGTTTCTATATTTTTGGTTGTTTATTCCAAAATATTCTTATTCTCAATCTATGCATATTAACAATAATTAACATATGAACATCTTTTGTCGTCCTCACACATTTATTGCTCTTTTCATTAATTTTTATTAACGAGAACTCTTCTGATATTATGATATACAGTATGCACAGTGATTTTCAAGGATTAATACTATTAGGCAAAAATGGGAAGTGGCTAGCAGTGGAATGTAGGACGCGCGTTTCGTCCTGTTTGGGGCTCGTCAGCTGGATGTACCTGCATCTCAGAGTTGGTGTTCACTCTGGTACTCAAACCCAGTATGTTTCGCTTTAAACGCCACGGCGTTATCCACTCAGCTACTGAGTCCTGATAGCCACTTGCTTGTACAATGAGGTGAAGTTTGAATTCCCTTGGTATTGTTTGTTTGAATCTTCCCATTGAGTTCGAGTCTCAGAGTGAACATCAACTCTGAGATGCAGGTACATCCAGCTGACGAGCCCCAAATAGGACGAAACGCGCGTCCTACATTCCACTGCTAGCCACTTCCCATTTTTGCCTAACACTATTAATCCTTGAAAATCACTGTGCCACTGTCTATTTCTTTTTTATAGTGCTTGTGAATTAAGGCTATATGGAGGCAATACGCACAGTATGCACATATGCCAATAAGAGACTGATCAATTGCAATCCTAAAACTCAATGGAAAGATTCAAACAAACAATATCAAGTGAATTAATACTACTAGGTTTAAGTTGTAAACAGCTAACAAGAAGCAATAAAATATAAGGAACTCATATTGTTATGCTACTTCAATCATCCTTTGTTCAGTAAAATTTATAAATGGGTTGCATTCTATAAAAGTTTTTACGTTTGGTCATTTCAATTGTAAGGAGACAGTAAAATGTTAGTCTATCAGATTGGATCGAAATTCTCTGAAAGCTATTGTAAACTAACTGTATCACTTTTTGTTACTTCTTCTCTACGAAGTTTTACATTTGATAATTTAATAGAACAAATATTTAAAGAGATGTTAAATTACAATGCGATTAGGATATTCAAAGCAAGTCATTCGACAATCCTGTATATTAGAAGAGGGTTTTGTAGATATTATAGTAATTTAGTAGTTGAGTTCATCAGCCAATTTGAGCTAGATCAACATGGAAATGTAAAAGCATTTGACGACCATTTCGTTCTTTGTATTTTTTGAATTTTCACAAATTAAGTGTATTTATAGTCAACAATTAATCATTAATTCAAAAGTTAATCCAAAAGGAATAATAATTATTTTAATGGTTAAGTGCACTGGCGCGAAACTGGTATGTCCTGGGTTCGAATCTCGCTAGGTGGGATCGTGGATGGCACTGCTGAGGAGTCCCACAATAGGACGAAACAGCCGTCCAGTGCTTCCAGGTTTTCCATTGTGGTCTAGCTTCAATTGACTCGTGCTTCAACTATGAAAATACTGAAATCTCTACAAAACCCCTTCTAAATATTATTTTATTCAAATTTAGTTAAATTACACAAATTAATTGTATTTAGTCTAATAGAAAAAAGCATATCTCATTTCCACTAACAAAATAGTTGTCAGTAACTAAATTACAGCAACCATAATATTGTTATTATTCTTATCATAGTATTTAGATGTTAGTGACCTTTTCCAATCATCTGCATTATCATTACTATTTTCAATATGGTTGTTGCCAGTATATATATAGTTACAATCAACATACTGAATGTTAAAGAACATAAGACTAGCCAACTGATTTGTGTTAACTTATTATCAACTGTTTTATTGAGTAAAGCGGGAAATTTGAAAGGTAGAAGGAATGTTTACTTAGATGTCGAAGTGAAATAGGATGAAATGAAAATAGTGCAAATAAACAAAATTAGTCGAATAAAATTTTTTTGAAGGCGTATAGATAGATACATATATTTATAGACAGGAGGTTTGATATTGTGCAAAGTTCAACTTTGTATCATGAATATGACAGGCTATCATGTTTATTTAAAGGTTTTTAGTTACCGACTACATCTAACATTTAAGTGAACATATTATATTGAATATTGTTGAATTGTTGATTTTTCATTTTGTTGTTTAGTATTATAGATCTATAAAAAACCAGGTCAAGTTAAAATAGTATAATGTTTCAAGTTATAAAGAGTGTTAAAAAAAGAAGCGAATTTTCTAACTTACTAACAAAAAGTTTTCCGACAATTTCTTCATTTTGAGATGGTAATCTACAAATATATTCACCTTGATCAGCAACACGTGCTCTAGCTTTACTAATAAAACTGGTATGCTGAGCAACTAGATCATCATGACGCATAAAACCATCAGGTGTATCAACATCAAGACGTACACGTGTTGAACTATAAAATGGTCTATAATACCATTCTAATTGACGATTTATATTACCATTCATTCCATGTACACGACAATGAAATTCTACTGCTTCACCTTCATCAACTGTATCCGATTTTGGATTGATTTCTAACCCTTCTTCAGCTGTGTAATGAGAAAAATGTTAATTAGGAAAATGTATTTTAAGCACAAAATATCCTTTGTTTTTACGTAGAGCTTTTATTTGATTTTGCAAGCTAAGACTAGATCATACAACCCAAATCTAATATTCATGAGCAATAATTCTGACGAAATATTGAGCCTACTAAAATAAATTTGGAAATCTCAATTCATTGAAATTATTAATATAATATATAGATCCTATAAAAGTTCAACTTGGATCAAGATGTGAATGAAATATTTATTTGTTAAGTCAATGCTATCTGAAGTAAACATGACTTATTCATAATGAGTATAGAATGACTCCTGATTTCTTTATTGTTACCGTTTCATTCATTTTGATACTACTAATTAAATTACAATAAATCTTGATAACTTCAACTTCAACAGAGTTTAATTCAATCTCGAATCATCTGACTTATTTGAAGATATCGAAAATTAGATGAATCGGAAAATTACTTATCAAATATGTTATACGAATGCTTCATTCTATAACGTTCACTGAATAATTTTTACTATTACATTAGAAACTTGTATTATGCTAACATCTCTGTCTCAACAACAGCCAGACTACCAGGTTTTATAATTCTATTTTAATTAAAATAGTTGTATAATTTTGTTTAAAATGAATTTAATGGTCATAGAAAAGTCGTCTTATGAACAGATAAACTTACCTCTAACAACTAAATGTGTTTGTTTTATATCACGACCGATTCTGCACTCGTATGTTCCCCCATGATCTTGTTCTATGCCACGAATTGTCACAATACTTACTCTTAAACGATCGATACGATAAACTTTGCCTGTAGCATTTATAGTTGGATGATTCTCTAATAGTTGATTTTCAAAATACCATCTAACATCTCTTGGATTAGATACAGGAAATTCACAGTGAAGTTCACGTGTTTCTCCAGGCAAAGAAACCATAACTGAACCAGGTGGAGGACTCATTTCTACAAGTGTAAAATATGAGTAAAGAACATTTAACGTGTTTTCAAGACTGATTAATATGTCACAATTCTTTTTATATTTTGTTATGAACAAAGAAACGTACAATGATGTTGTAACTGAATAATTTCTTCATGATCAATAACTAATTTATCAAATATTTAGCAATTTTGCATTTTGGGAAGATAATGAAACATGTTTGGTTAACTGATTTTGGCTATTTCTTAAACTAGCTAGCCAGTTTTTAATGATGCGTACTCCAGTGATTATCTATGGTGTTGTAAGGATCGGATCTCTTCAAGAATAACAAAGGATGTTTTAGTTTTCAATTCTATTATTTGTATTCAAGTTATGACTACGAAGACTCTGCAATGGGTCCCTCTGTTCTAGTTTCCTCTACTTAGGTTATGGTGAGTGATAAAATTTTGGTGGACTTTTGTTCTCTGAGCTGGATGGTTTGATCGTGCAGCTTTCATCCTCCTTTTGAACAACATCATCGTCTGGTAGAAGTGAAGTATTTGAATTTCTTCACATGTGGTTCACAGCTTGTCCGATACACCTCGATGTTGTAAGTGGTATGAAAATAAAATCAATTTATTCAACTTGGACGAGTGTCGCTGACATTGTCGTTAGGCCGTAATACATTATACTTTATGTGATTAACTCCGGATTTACAAAGCACATACAATAATCGATAAATAAACTTCTGACAGACAAAACTCTTTGAATGAATGAATACAACGAAGTAATGAGTAAATACCGTCCGAATGGTTTACTTGTTTTAAAACTTAATCTAAAAACCTAAATTAAATAGTTAAAACTTGAGCACGCTTTTTATCTGTCAGAAAATATCTATTGTCCTGATATTTTATTTCTTAACATAACAACCACAGTAAACCCACTTGGATATTGAGTTATATATGTTATCATAAAGACTATTTGCTTTTCAAACTAAAGGTGGTCTTTTTATATCGTGATTACTGTTTCATCAGTAAATTTATACATATACCACGAGTAACTTACCAATTTTCGTTTCTCGTGTCAATGCCAAACTTAATTCAGCTGTTGCATTAGCTGATATAGCGGTACGTGAATATCTTGGTGTCCATTCAGCTCGACATATATACATACCTATATCCCGATATGACAACGATGTCAAACGTAATGATGCTTCACGATGCACAACTTTGGCATTATGATACCATACGAAACTGATTGGCTCCTCAGGTGGCGGTTCAACTTCACAAACCATTTCATACGGTCTGCCAATAATTACGTCACCAGTAATAGGTCTAATATTAACAATATGCTGCATAGCTATAATGATTATTAAATAAATAAAGAATGGTGTTCATAATTAATGTCATATTAAAATAGTTCTGTGGTAATATTGAAAACGGCATTCTTTTGGAAAGCAGCTATATTTAATTTCCACTTATTTAGTAAAACTTTAAAATGCTTACATGTAATCAGCAAATTCTTTTGAAATATATGTTCATACATTTACTTTAACGAGTAAATATGCTCACCATATATTTCTATTTACTCATGAATCAAAAGCATAAATTGACAATTAGCACTGTTTATTTGTGGAATACTTGCAAAATAACGACTTCTAAGTAATATGTACATAACGATTGTTTCTGAAGAATACTCGAAGTGGTCAGTTTATACAGGTAAGTAATAGTTATTAGTAACTGAGTTCCTATTGAAATACATTGACGTTTTTGATTACATGTCTGTTTTTAATATCTCTTTGAAGATATTCATAGTATAACAATACTAGAAATTTATGGGATTGCGAGATTGAATTATCGTTTCTTTCCCTAAATTTCATCTCCATTATTCCTAACACAGTCGTATTGTAGTGAACGGGAACTAAGGTGGGGAAAGCTAATTTATCTCGTAGCTCCAAATTATAGAGTGTTTTGGTAAAATTTGAAGGACCATATATTAAATACTTTATATGCACATTTTCCAACAGTTCTTCCTTACAAACTTCCTTCATTCCTATTTTCACTACAATTACGATCTGCTTACATTTCTATTCTTTTCAATTCGATCTTCTCAACCTTCTGCTGCCAGGTATTTCACTTCTGATTGGTGTTACATACTACTAATGTCGACAAACATAAGTAGCACACAACACAATGTGATAGACAATTTGAACAAACAATTTTGTTTAGAAGTTCATTACTTTAGTATTATTATGTAAATTAAAATAGAGGAATATTCATTTAATTGTGAACATTTCTATAATAATGAACATTGTATTCACTACAAACCAACACCAACCGGAGACTAGCGAGGCTACAATGGCTGCTTTGGCATTGTCTAGGAGTTTATAGAAATGTGAACCATTGAATACAGACGAAACAAAACATACTGCTTTGGAATTTTTGTCAAGAAGATCAATTCAAAAGTAATGAACATGAGACCAATGTTCCATTTTTCTCAATTAGGTTAGTTAGCTATGATGAAAATCCAGTGTCATAGTATAGGACTACTACTCATCTACTATATAATTGAACTACAATTAAGACTTCATAGTGGAAAGATCTATTTAATATATCTTGACTTGTATTACTTTTCTAGGTGACACTAATCAACTAGTACCCCCAATGTACTCTATAGTTCATGAACATGATAAAATTCCACTAAAATATATTTGTAATGATTTAATCCCGTATAGATTTGAAGTTTATTGAACATATCTTTGTCATTCATATATAAATATGTTATCTATGATAGTGTATTTCTGTGATAAATAAAATGTTAATCAATACTAATTATAAATACATTCAATATTTAGGTAAAGCAAAATGTTTCCTTTACCGAAAATGTATTCACGTAAATAATACTTGTAAACTTAATAAAGTGAATGATTTTAAAAATCAGATTTTGTCTGAAAACAATTTCAAATACCAAAAATCATGAAGATTTTTAATGAATTGATATACAATTGTATTTTTTCTTGTACTTCACTTTATTTGATAGATACTTAAAATTGTATAAAAATAACATTTGTATTAACTTTTCAACTAAAAATTTGTCATTATTATTTAGAAGTCATTTGTGATGTCTGTTGAATAGATTACGTTTTGATATGTCATTAGTAGAAAGATTTCATTCTTTCTTAAATTTAAAAAATAATTGTGTTACATTTACCATTTTATCAAAATGTAATTAAAATTTACTTTTAAATATTTACTGAATAATACAATAGGGTTAAAAGGTTATAACATAATTAAGACATTTACTAGAAAATAGATGTAAATAAATAAATAAATAACAGCTATCTGTTACATCCTTTTCTGAATATGAAACTCCATACAGCACAATAGCATAATTATCTAATCATTAAAATAATGATATATGTAATCAAACGCAAAATAGTATCAAGTAACACTGATGATGAAAGTCATTAGTTAGATGACAAAATTCAACACATTCATATTGTAAATTTAATCTGAATTAAAATTTATAGTAGTTAGTCCCTTTGATGAAATTTCGATAGTGTAATAAGAACACGAAGGTTATCAGAACTATGTGATATATTAGTGCAATACATTTCGAACAATCTGATCAGACATATACTCGTTAAGGATATTTATATATAAAAATAAAAGGTCAACTACACTAGAAATGGGGAAGGGGTAAGAGTAGACAACGATAGTAATAATAATAACAATAATGTGGAAACAATTTGAAACCTGATCACTCTGGATAATATGCTAATCTTATCAGCGTAGGTTCAAGGTGAGAACAAACTGTTCTTAACAAGTATATGTGTGATCAGATTGTTTGAAATGTATTACGCTAATATATCACATAGTTCTGATAATCTTCGTCTTCTAATTACACTATTAAAATTTATAGTTAGATAATATTTTAACCTTAAAATGAATTTAAGCTTATTTCAGATGTGTATAATAAATTGTAGGTGAAAAAAGAAAAGAAAGAAAAAGAAAAGACATGAA
Organism: Schistosoma rodhaini; assembly: GCA_944470415.2. Lineage (NCBI taxonomy): Eukaryota > Metazoa > Platyhelminthes > Trematoda > Strigeidida > Schistosomatidae > Schistosoma > Schistosoma rodhaini. The sequence continues at coordinate 58,341,381 of OX104044.1, forward strand.
ACATTTAATCAACAGTTACATATGTAAAGGATTTGATTACGGGAACAATTATAGAATAGATTTTTTACATTACAGAATGCAAAAGATGAGTATTTTATATGAATACGATTTAACTTAATTATTTTTCTGACATTTTCTTTCTTTATTTGTGATTATTATCCTTTTTCTTATTTCTCTTTGGTTGAAAAACGTCATTTAACTTATCAAAATAACCCATAAGTAATTTAATGGTTGAAATCATGAGTCAATTGAATCTAGACCACCAAGGAAAACCTGGAAGCACTGGATGGCCGCTTCGTCCTATTGTGGGACTCCTCAACGGTGGGCATCCACGATCCCGCCTTGCGAGATTCAAACCTAGCATCTATCAGTGTCGCGCGTGAGCGCCTAACCTCTAGACCACTGAATCATCGTCCAACAGCATTAATGTCTAACTTCAACCAATCTATGAAGTTGAACAACCATTTCTCCAATACCTTCAATGAGTTACTATCTACTAACAGACCTAGTGAGAAGTCCCGCAATAGGACGAAAGAGACGTCCAGTGCTTCCAGGTTTTCCATAGTGGTCTAGCTTCAATTGACTGGTGAATTCAACCATAAAATTAGTGAAGTCTTCACAAAAAAACCCTTCTGATAATCAATAATTAATTACATAATTCACTATTATCTCCTCAGTCTGATAAAATATAAAATATAAATAAGAAATAGAATGAATAGATTTTCATTTTGGTTTTATCCTTTATTAACATGAAGAAAAAGAACAGTTGACATTATTGTTGTTTTAAAGGATTAATCATCTTTGTACAAGATTTTTTTTAAAAAATGAACATATATATATATAAACAACTTTATTCTGTTTATTAAATGAATATGTGAATTATACCTTATTAAATATATATATGGTGTGTTGCTTAGTACCTAAATGTATGTCTACATGGAACCTAGACAATGTGAATTGACTATTTATACTTTAACATTATGCATGATGTATATATACATGCATATACTGAATACTAAACATCTAAAATGGGATAATTGTAATGATCTTTTGACTGGGAAATATTAATGTACCAGTTAATGCCTATTTTATGAATTAGTTGATGATGAATCAGCCAGAAATATAATTTTATAAATAATCACCATTTTTGTTGTGATATAATTATTATTATATGAAGTAAAAAGTAAAAAAAAAAGAAATAGATGCCCATAAATTTGTTGTTTCTTCTTCCTATACAGGATCTTTTCATGAATGTTCCTGTCTGTATGTATTTGGATAAAATGATAATAAAGAAAAGATTAATTAAAAAGTAGGTTGAAGAATAAAAAAGAAGAAAAAAAAAAGAAATTTCGAATTGATCGGTTACAGACATGAAGTGTAGTCTTAGAGAAAATATTATTTATATATACAACTACAATAACAAAACAAACGATAATGATGACGATAATAAAAGTAACAACCAGGATTATGATGGTGGTTGTTGCCATAACGTTTTGATAACAATTTTGATTAGTATACAGTAGCACATTAACTTAAACGTGAAAACAGTTTAGAACAGAACTAATGAACAGTGCATAAATACATGTACACATACGTGTAAATTTGACTGACGTAGGTGAATAGTTTTCCATGTATAAGGAGTTAAGTGATAATAGTGAGGAAACCATTAACATTTATTATCTTGTATGTAATTGATTTCTGATGTAGATATTTGACGGTAGAATAGATTATTATTATGTGGAAAATATTAGCTGTCTATGGTGAATCTTTTCAATTACTATTTTAGATATCATTTATATGAATGGAATAAACCGTTATTAAACAGGGATAAACAATGAAAATCGATTATTTCAAATCTTATTTGTACTTTTTGACGAAAAAACAATGAGTGCTGCTGCCAAATAATTTCCGTTATAGATCAATACATAGTGATATTTAGTCAACTTGTAATATGTCTTAAGATATATGGGATTTATTCTGATCTGGCCTAATACAGAGGTGTGAAAATGACTTTTAAAAAGTATCCAGCTATAGAATATAACATTTCAAGTATTGAATTTTAACTTCAATATGCTTAGAGTTTGAATTTATAACATAATTTCTCGTCTAATGGGATATGAAAATGAGATACAAAATATCCATATGTACATCATTCATTATCTGACTTAAGTCTACGAAATAAAAATTTGAAACTGGGAATAACTCATTAGTTTATCACAGAAAATCAGACCATAGGTTTTGGTATTCATGTAGTAACTCGGATTCTTTAACCGATTTTAATTACATTTTGTTTAAGTGATATTTACGGCTTCCGAAAAGCAATTCAATTAATGTCAAAAACTTATTTTGAAAGTGAATAATATTATGTCAGTGGTGTGGCCTTCTAAGAAAACTACCTGCTTAGGTTTGTGCGCCCGTGGAGTATTATGGCTCCTAAACAAATCGAATGATTTGTGTGGCACATATATATTTGATGCTTCCATGTACCAATGTTGATGTGTTTAAATAATAAATAAATAAATAAATAAATAAATAAACTTCGGCTTATTCCATTCAAAAAGTGATATGAAATTAATTATTCAAAGGCTGAAAATAAGCATATTGATTGGTAGATTAGTGAAAGAACACAATACTATTTATGACATTTAAAGTGATACTGAAAATTCTTTTAATTTCGAAATTTTACGTTTAGTCACAGATTCCAATTTAAGCTTTACTAAATTGTTACATCTTCATATAAAAGATAAGAAAAACCGATCTATTCTTATTTATCACTTAATAAATACCCAATAGCTTTGACTAGGTGTCCTGACACCTCATTTATTTATTACATCATACCTTGTTGACCATTCAGCATAGATACACGGTATTTGGCTTGGTAAATTACACCTGTTTGACGATTGGTTGCTTCACATGTATAATTGCTCAATTCACTCGGATCTTCAATCTTTAATACAATTGTTTGTGATAATATAATGTTTTTTTGTTTTTCAATGGATTACAATAGATTGTCATGCCAATAAATGTCAATAAATGTATGGTATAGTGAGTGAGTGAATGATAATGATGATGATGGATACAGTATTAACAGTTAAGATGAATGAAATGAGATGAGGTGATCACCGAATACATGATGACAATAATGATGATTGATGTAGGGAAAAAAAACCAAAAACAAATTGGTTAAATATTTTGGTTAGTAAAATTAACTAATTTAGTAATTATAGAAATATAATAGCTGAATATGTAATAATTATAACAATCAAGCAAGCAATATCATTTCATAATAATGTTAATCATGCACACTAATTTATGCAAGACACAGATTTTAGTAGTATGTTAAATTAACGTATGGTCAAACAAAAAAAATGATGCTACGTATATTGTTGGCTAAACAGTTAGGTTTCTTGTAAGATATCATTGTTGTTTTATCCATGTAAAATACGGCACCTTGCTTGTAGTAAAGTGTATATGATCTGAATAACCTGACAAAAGGATGTCAACTGATTGACTATTCTTAAAAATAATCTGTCATTGATCTCAGTGTATAGAAACTGATAGAGCACTAATTTACAGTTGATTGATTACTAAGTAGTGATCAGTGTTGTGTATGACCAGTCCTCTAGTAGTAATTGAATTATATTGATGAAGTTATATTCAGGCAATTATGAAAAGTGGCTTGATATTGTGTTTACCATACGTCATGGTAATATGAATGGAGACTTGAATAGCTCTATCATCAAATCTGAAACTATGAAGCTGACCAATGCAGATGTGAACATAACAGGATACATCAACTAACTATTCCCAGTATAATATATAAACAATTGAATCAGTTTATTTCTAAATAAGATTTTTACGATAGAAACCTAATCATTACATTATCTCCATTCTATTTTTTTTAAAAAGAACAAATAATATTGATCATGGACAAAATTCGCGCCATGTTTTTCTTCTAAACTTTAGTTAACTTAAAAGTGACATTTTATGTAACTATTGATCTTTTCTGAAAGAAAAAGTAAACTTAAATGTATAAAACAATAATTGATTTATTGTTGCCTGTTCAATTTTCGATTTATTTCATTAGTTGATTAGTAAATTAAAAATTTATGTTATACAATATGAAGTTTTGGTTAATTTTAAAGTTAACCAAACTTTTCTTAAAATATTTATTAATTGTTGGCAGGTTAATCTGTATCAAAAGTTTGAATCATCTTTACTCCAACTGGTTGAAGACTCTGAGTGACGTGGCTCAGAATCGATCACAATAGCGTAGGTGTATACACTCTTTATCTTCCCTTAAACCTTGAGATTAAAATTCTTCATAATTTTCTTCCTTCCTATACTATATCCTTATATACAACCTATCCTTTATATACTACCATCAATAAATTAACTACTTCTATGAATCCGGTGTTCATCTTGATGTGCTAACGAGGTATGGCAACTTGGACCGATGCATAAATGTGCCTGGTCCTACGTTGTAGCTGACTGACTGCAACTGAAAAAAAGAATCTGTGTTTTAAATTTGTTTTAATTAAATATACAAATAAAGAAATTTTTAAAAAATAAAAACAACAGCAACTGAAATATGATAGATATAACCCACCAATAAATATAATGTATCACCATTGGTTACAATACGACCATTTTGATCAATCCAACGAAAATCAAATAATTCATTTATTTCAGGATCATTTTCAAATAAACATTGTCTCATTATAGTTCCTTGACGAAAATCTTCATTTGGTAATGGTTTGATAGTTAAATTTAATGTTTTATATTCATCATCAGTACTTAGATCACCTGATGATGCTGTATAATTAATAAAACATATTCTAGTATGAAGAATAATTGTTTTATTATTATTATTATTATTATAAAATGATCACTTCATGATAAATTAATAATGATTATGATGATAAATGAAAGAAGAAATTTCATGCAATCTACATGCAGTTAGTAAGATCACAAATGATACATATATGTATAGGGATGATTATTATTGTACTTTTTTTGGTTGTTGCCTGAAAACATTCACGTGATTAAAGTAAAGTTTCGTTTTGTTTTTCTAAGCAAACGTTGAAAACTAATTGTGATATATTGATGGATAACCAAAACATTCATATAATGTTAGTTCATATTCAAAATAACAAGAAAGTTATTCAGTTTCAAACATTTTATTAAGTTAACGTTAGTATCATATTCGTAGTTACTATGCTCATATAGTCTACGAGGTTTTGTTGTCTATTTTTTTATTTGGAAACATGATTATATGTATATCTTATTGATTGAATATTAGATTTTAATATATACTTGAAATCATGAGTCATTTGAAGCTAGACTACCAAGGAGAACCTGGATGCACTGGACGGCCTTTTCGTCCTATTGTGGGACTCCCCAGCAGTGCGCATCTACGATTCCGCCTATCGGTCAATTGATCTGGCGCGAGACTGGTAGGCCCTGGGTTCGAATCTCGCGAGGCGGGATCGTGGATGCGCACTGTTGAGGAGCCCCACAATAGGACGAAACGACCGTCCAGTGCTTCCAGGTTTTCTACGGTGGTCTAGCTTCAATTAACTAATGATTTCAAGTATATATCAAAAATTACCTAAAATCTCCACAGAAAACCCCCTGAATACTAGATAGTTTAAAACAACCGTATTTATTTTAGTTTATCCGATTTTCATCAAAGATTATAATTTTCATGATCGATTGTAAGATACAAATACTTTGTTGATGTTTATTTTAATTAATAGTAAACAAATGAACACTTCTATTTTAATTAAGTTTATATAAATTATGGGTGTATATTATTTAAACTGACATACAATTCAATTGGAATATAACCTTTTAAACTAATTTTGTATGAGGTAATGATTTATAAATATTTTTTCCAAAAAAATGTTTTTATACAATTGGAGGTTATAGTGATGAACTAATGTAAATTATTTAATCGGTTGTAGGCAGTAATTTCAATGTGATTAAATAGTAAAGGATTATTTAATAGATAAATTCATAAGTCATTCAAAGCTAGACCACCATGGGAAGTCTAGAAGCACTAAACGAGCGTTGGATTCCGGCTCATTGGTCAGGAGGTGAGGCGTTGGCGTGCGAAACCGACAAGTCCTAAGTTCTAATACCGCAGGCGGGATCATGGATGCTCACTGATGAGTAGCGATATATTAGGACGAAACAACTGTCCAGTGCTTCCAGGTTTTCCTTGGTTGTCTAGCTTTAATTGACTCAAGAATTCAAAAATTAAGTCACTCAAATTTCAACAGAACCTCCTTTTGAAAATGACTTTTTGTTAAAAAACATTTTGAATACATATGGATGGATAACGTAGTGATAAAGTTCATGATCATATTTATTTAGTTTTCATAGATTCTGAGCAACTTATTAAATAAGGAGAATCTCAAGTCAATTTATCGGTTATACAGGTGCGATTTCCAGCTTAAGTACTTGAAATAAAGAAAACTTAATTAAAACATGGTTAAAATTGATTTTCAAAACATCTAGAATAAGTGATACATAAATAACTTTTGTTATATATTATTGAAATAACGTTTAACTTACCCAGTCGAAGATTTAAAACCTTTTCAAAAGTTTCATCATCTGATAATCGCGTAACTTCACATCGTATTGGATACTGTAAATGTTCCGGTCCAAAATTTGTTATATAAAGTCTAGCATCAGAAGATATTTCTTTTATAGTTCCATCAGGTGCACGTTGAATCCATCTGTATGAATATTGATTACTATCAAGTACTGAACAACGAGAATAAAGCAGTTCTCCAAAATTCACATCTAATGGTCCAGGATCTCCTGGATTCAGTACAATTGTAGGTTCAGAGTTTCTGTCGCCACCAGCCATTGAAATATCATCTTCTGTTATCCAGATATAAAAAATAAGCATAAAATACCAGTGACTTAATTAGGCTATCACAATAGTCAAATAATAATGTCGACTAAAATTATTTATTATCCTATGTTTTGGATGTAATAAAAGCTCATAAAGTCAATGTTTTCTTTCTCCCAAAACTATGCGGCCACATAGTTATTTTAAGAAATATTCAGCTAAAAAATTATTGGTTACAAAATCGTCTTTTTGAGGAAACTTGAATAATTAAACGTATACTTAGTTTTAAAGAGAATAAGCTTTCTGCTTTCCCTCTTGAAATGTTAATCATTTAGTATAAATCATACAATTGTATTCCTCAAGTTTGTTCAAAAATGTTTTGTTTCAAATTGAAATTGCCTCCACATTGCAACATATAAATTAATGAGATGGATATTTAAGAAAGTATTTCATTGAAAATCATTCATTATGCTTAGTTTAGATAGGTTATTTAAAGGAAAATTTACTTCCTATAAGCAGTCTGACAACAAAGATAACGAAACAATGCATTACTTATATAAATTACTGTTGAATAACATTAAGTAATATATATTTTTTCGTAGTTAAAAGCATCAGTCAATTGAAGCTAGACCTTCAAGGAAAACCTGGAAGCACTGAATGGCCGTTTCGTCCTATTGTGGGAGTGTGTCTGAGTGTGGCCCCCCTAAGATAACCACCAGCTTCGGTTTGGGCACCCGAGCAGTATTCCATCCCTCACACAAGTCGAATGATTTATGTGGCGCATATCTATTCGGTGCTTCCTTTTACCAATATTTATGTATTTAAATAAAGAAATAATAAAATAATGTCAGTTTTCTTTTTAAAGAAATATATCTGACAAAATGGAATTAATACTTTAAGAATAAGTTAAAGTATTCACTGTTAATTCTTATATCAATTTTGAACAAGCATGTCACTCAATAGATTCCAATCTAGTTCTTTCATCATAATTTTTATATTTGTATTCAGTTTATTCACGCATTCAACTTTCAATCAGCTTTCAAAATAAAATAAAAAAACTGAAAAATACAACAGTTTTTGTTTTTAAGCATTATATGTTACAAAACATATGCCATAGAAAATTCTGTTACCTTCATGACAAAAATTCAAACAAAAAAATGGCAAAAACGAATCATATTGTAACTTTTAGTTAAAACAAAAACTGTTTATGTGATGTAAAAACGAAAAGGTTTATGTTAATATGTTGGCGCAATGCCTTTCTTTTTAAATAATCAAAGTTACCTAATCTTATGAAAGACTTTACCATCTAACTAATAATCCATGTATTTACCAGGATAAAATCTATTGTATATATCTATATTTTAAACATTGATTGTGTTTGTAGTGTTTAAATGTTTAATATAAATGTAAACATATGAGATACAAAAATAATTTTTTCCCAATTGTCATAGATAAAATAATCCATGGTTTGTCAGTTTAATATCCTAGATAATATGTGTTAATAAATAGAATTTTCCTAAATCTATCATATTTCAATTCCCAAGCAACTAATGGACTTATGTTATAAATAAATAATATATTTGTAATATTCCAATGAATAGAAAAAATTAGATTTTCTGTCGTTTCTTAACTCAGTGTAAACCATTTATTCTCTGAAGAAGTAGCTTACACTGAGTCACGAAACGTCAGAAAATCTAATTTTTCTACTTATTGGGATATTATAAATACACTCATTACAATTTACCCACTGCTCAATTTATTCAAAATTATCAAATCAAAACTTGCTAAAGATATCTATAATGGATTTATGGTTTACGAATGGATGAGAGTTTAAGTGAAATAGAATTTCATTTCTTAAAAGTTCTCTATGGATAGATACTTTATGAAAGTCCTATGAAATAAACAAATAAGAGGATACTATAAATAAATTAATATATTTGTAATATCCGAACGAGTAGGAAAATTCGATCTTCTGACGTTTCATGACTCAGTGTAAACCACTTCTTCAGAGTGGGATATTACAAATAAATTATTTATTAATAACAATCTACCCAATGCTCAATATATTCAAGATTATCAAATCATAACTTGGTAATGATACCTACAAAGAGGATACTATATTATCAGAACTATCTCATATATTAGCGCAATACATTTCGAACAATCTGATTATACTATATACTTGTTAAGAATATTTATATATAAAAAATAAAAGGTCAACTAGACTGGAAATAGGGGTAAGAATAGACAAGGATAATAATGATAAAAAATAATGTGGAAACAATTTGACACTTAATCACTCTGGATAGTAAGCTAACATTACCAGGGTAGGTTTAAGGTGAGAACAAACTGATTTCGAATACACAAAGGGGTTTGAATTTTCGTATGACTTAGGCTTCAGTAAACCTTAGTATGCGCCCTTTTACACTACAACACTACAAAAGCCAAGCTAAGATCAATCAATATATCTCATAATCTTCGTGTTCTTGATACACTATTAAAATTGCCAGAATACCTACTTGATAATCTTTAAGTATAAATACGCTAGTTCTGATTGGATTGTATAAAATATTTCTGTTCTAGCTACTCTATCAAAAATGGATGAATGTCTTCACAAAATAATTTGTATTTATTTAGATAGTTTCTAGATAGTCTTTTGTCAATTCGGAGATTTTTTTCATCAGAGTATGACATCGATTGAAAATCTAATAAAATGTAGGGACCACTTGGTGTATGTTTCATTCCAGGCTTAGATGACTATTTATGAACTGATAAATTTCACGCATAAGAATAAAAAACGACAGTTTTTCTCCAACATTGTATTATGAAGATTGTTTAAAGTAGTTAGATGTTTAGTTCAATATGTAAAAGTATACCATTTCGCAAGAGTATACCATAAAAATATGGATCCTTCCATTTTTCTCATAATGAACATTTCCATTTAATTGCAGAGGTATTTTAGTTAGATGGTCAATAAATGTCTTTCATAGTCATGAAGAGTTGGAAACATTGGCAACTTGATTCCAGTTTAGCAGGCCAAAAACATATTTCTTGCTAAATATCCTAGAAATTCTGATTTGAGTAATTATTTGTGACTCAACTATACCTTCGTAACTGTATGAGAATTTCACATACATTTATTTGTTTAATGATCCTATTTTGACAGATTTACACATTCCTTATCTATAATAAAATTGTCTAGTGTATTATACTGATATTTTATTGATCCCTTCATTCATTTTATTCACATTCAAATAAAATGTTAATATAATATTTCATTGTAAAGTGCTTGATTCATCTTTGTATTTGCTATGCTTTAAACTTCAATTGTATTTGAAAAGTGTAGCTCATAATACAACTGAGTTATAAAACTGCATTCGTTCACAATATTCTGAATCTTGTATAACATGAGAACTCATAATTGAAATTTTGTTTTCATTTGAAATTTTCAACTAGAAGTAATTATATTCTATCACTAATGTCCTTCCACAGGTTAAGAAGCTATCATATTATTATTTAAAATGTCATTATAACAGTTATTTGGTAAAGCTATAAGTCAGAAGAGGGTTTTATGGAGATTTTAGTAATTTTATATAGTTGAGATCATGAGTCAATTGGAACTGTTGAGGAGTCTTACAATAGGACGAAACTGCCGTCCAATGCTTCCAGGTTTTCCATGGTGATCTAGCTTCAATTGATTCATCATTTCAACTATATAAAAGCCATAAGTGTGAAGCAGTTCAGTTATTCAAATGAATTATATAAGTTACATTATAAAGACATTATATTTCAAAGACAATATTAGTTAATATTCATTATTGAATAATGTAAATTGAACTGACTTGATTGTAATAGTATTTAATGAACTTACTGGCAATTAGATCTTAATTAATACAGTTTATACAAAGGTTGGTCTTTTTTTAATTTCTTTAAAAGTATTCAATGAAGAGTTTTGGGAAAAAAAATGAATAAGTTAAGTAGATTTTCATGTACATGATATTTGTATAGAGAAAAAAATGATGCCCAAATATCATTAGAATGTAGTCTAATATCATAATATGAAGAATATTAGTTAATTATCAGAATTGGTGAATTACTTTATTTTATTGTGAATTAAATAACAGTAATACTGATCATGTTTTAAGTAGTATATAGCTTCTATAAAGTTTATATATATATATATATCTTTCGGACAAACGATTATCGAAGTGCATACTTTTAAAAGGTGATAGAATTTCAAGTTATTATCATATAAATAATGAATACTTAATGAAGTTTTTAAACATACACTAAAAGCCTAGTCTATTTACAAAAGTGGAGATTATAGTGGTGTATGCTACTGACAGATTTAGGCAGTATGTAACATTAATCAAAAGTGAAATGCCTGGCGACGAAAGGTTAAAAAAATCGACGAAAAAAGTACTAGAAAATAGAATGATTGGTGTGGAAATGAAGGAACAGTAAAGTCTGAGACGATTGACTGACATTTGAAGAAGTAACAATCAAGTTTGAGATAATCGATGGATATTTTGCAAATTAAGTATTTACTGTATGGTTCTCAGATTTTACTAAGGTGTTCTGTAAGTTTATGTTCAAATACATATGATTATCTCCCCTTGTGTTCACGTACACAACATTATTACAGTAGTTTGATAATCAAAGCATTGTAAGTGGTCGCTATTTAAAAAAACCAGCATAAATAGTTACTGTATTTCTTATTCGTTTTCATCATTATCATTTATTTAGCTGGACCTTAATCTAAATTAATTAGGTTGATACATTATTATCATTTAATGCATAAATAAATCAAAATAAAATTTTTAATTTTTGTATAGTACACAGTAAGAATTCGAATTCGAATACGTTAAACTATAAGATGAATCAGTGAGCAAATAAGGAAAATTCAAAAGTTATATGAATTTCATTATGAAAAGACACTCTGATGACATGATTTTGTAACATATGAAAACTTTATATGAAGATTTAAAAAACCTTTTCTGTTGAAACATTCGAAAATTCTGTTTCTAACTAGGTCTAGTACAATATTTTTGATCAACAAAATTCAAACTTTAATGTTAATCTAAAATTTATACTGTACATCAACAAAAATTGATGAAACCCTGGAAACAACTCAATTCAATAGTTTAATCTAGTAGAAATCCAACTTAATCACAAGTTTCGACAATATATATTGGATAAGTCAAACCAACTATTATTTTCAATTCTTTCAATAAACATGTATTAGGGCTAGTTTTTACAATGATAAAGTTCTTTTTCATACAATTGCGATATCTAATAATATTATGTTTTCTGAAACCTACCGTTTTATGTTATATGCTTTAAATCTTACTAAATTACTGACGAAAAATTTAGAACTTTCAAAAAAGTGTAAAATAAAAAAATGGATAGTGGCTAGCAGTAGAATCCAGGACTCGCATTTCATCCTCAGTAACTAAGTGAATAACGCAATGGCGTTTGAAACGAACGGTACTGGGTTCGAATCCCGAAGTGAATATTACTCTGGGATACATCCAGATGATGAGTTCTAAATATAATGAAACACGCCTACTGGATTTCACTGCTACCCATTATCCATCTTCACTTATCATACTTGTGACTTAAGTCAATATTGAGGCAATCCACATAGGATACACATATACCAAGAAAGGACCGATCAATTTCAATCTTAAACAACAATCGGAAGATGTAAGTAAATAATACAAAGTGAAAGTGTAAAATAATTTGAAATTAAATTTAAATCTTTTTTTACCGCTAAAAAATGAAACAGAGGTCATCACGAAATTATTGAACGTATAGTCTGGTTAAAACATGACAAACATCTTATATACGAAGTTAAAATTAACATAAATCTTTCAATATAAAGCATTCTGCTTAAATTGTTCAAGCAATTTAAACATCTGACTAAACACTGAATTATTTATATAATAAAACACATTAAAATGGGTTTAGGTTACTATTTCATTACTGTAATAGCGAATTAAACAAACTTATTACATAACAAAAGATTTAATCTTTTAATATAAAATCTTTAAATCTTTAAATCTTTAGATCTTTAAATGATGATTACATAACACTGTGTAATAACTTACCAATAATATCACGTTGTCCATTTATCAATATACAACAGAATAGTGTTAAATAGAGAATAGAATGTATCAATATAGACATAATTTTATTCGTTTTTTTAAGGGTAAATCTTTATTAGTAATATATCTAATATGAATATAAAATTATTGTAATTTATTTTTATATAAAATAAGGTAATTTCATAGATTTATTTAACTACACACTATTGTGAAAATTATTATAGCCAATAGGAATTAATTGTTTTAATAATTGGTTATTTTTATAAGTTTATTTAAATTATATCGAATGTACCGGCCGGTATTTCAAAAATCAATCATTATTGTCTTTAACATGTGTGTATATTTGTATTATATGTATATACAAAATAAAACAATTTATGATTAAATAACTTTCTGATTGGTTTAGAATAAGATAATTAAATAATAAGAGAATATTTTGTAATTTCAATAGCTGAGGTTATGAGTCAATTGAAGTTAGACCATTATGGTAAACCTAGAAGCACCGGAGGGCCGTTTCGTCCTATCGTGAGACTCTTCAGCAATGCGCATCCATGATTCCGACTCGCGAAATTCCAACCCAGAACCAGTCAGTTTTGAGCGTGAGCGATTAACCTCTAGACCACTAAGCCAGCCACCATACAACGTGTTAATGTCTAACTTCAACTAATCTACGAAATTGAGAGATACATCCACCATTGTCTTCAGTGAGTTACTATCTCACAACAGACTTGGTTGAGCTTCACTGGTCACTGCTTCTCACTAGAACTCCAGGAAATACTTCTTAAAGACAGTCACTAGTGAGCATATGTTGATTAATATCAGAAGAGGTTTTGTGTATATTATAGTAAATTCAATATTTGAGATCATAAGTCAATATTTTGTGTTTGAAAATTAGAATTTTAAGTAATCGGAAAATAATGTTTTTTCTATGAAAAGCAATACTATTAGTCGTTTTGAATAAAAAAACTGGAACACTTATATATTACTACATAGTATACTTTGATTAAAGCATTCTCAATCCATGCTAACCATAAATGAGTGTTAGATGAAGTTGTTTTCTTAGAATAATAAATTATTTGTGAAACATTCTTTGGTCTTTTTAACCTTTTAACCTATGTGCTATTAATTATAAAAATAAATGGCTATCAGGACTCAGTGGCCGAGTGGATAACGCGATGGCGTTTGAAGCGAGGGTACTGGGTTTGAGTCCCAGAGTGAACATCAACTCTGAGATGCAGGTACATCCAGCTGACGAGTCTCAAATAGGACGAAACGAGCGTCAAACTGGATTCCACTGCTAGCCACTATCCATCTCTGCTAACCATGCTTGTGAATTAAGGTATATCGAGGCAATACGCACAGTATGCACATATGTCAATTAGAGACTGACCAGTTGCAGTCCTAACAAAGTCGATGGGAAGATTCAAACAAACAATACTAAGTTGAAGATAAAAATATTTATTATTAATCGTTCTTGGACACAATCAAAGAAATTAGGTGGCTGTAAATTGATGGATAGTAATTGTTGTTGTGACTGGGGAAAGAAGACCTTTGAAAATTATTGTAATTTTCAAATGAAATAAATTTTAAGATAAACAAAATATGATAGAATGATAAAAAGTGATCATTTTATCAACATATATATGTATTGTAGTGTTTATAAAAATAATTGATCAGATATTTTGCCCTATAATCGGCTGAAGTCAGACATTGAAATAACTGCAAACATTCTTCACCTTCTATTCAAAAAGATTTGAGAAGAGGAACAAGTGCCAATGGACTGGAAAGAAGGATACATCATCAAGATAGCCAAGAAAGAAGATCTAAGCAAATGTGAGAACTACAGAGGCATCAGTTTGTTATCAGTACTAGGAAAAGTTTTCAACAGAGTACTGCTGAATCGGATGAAAGACGCAGTAGACGCCGAACTTACGGATCATCAGGCTGGATTCCGTAAGGATAGGTCGTGCACGGACCAGATTGCGACACTACGGATCAGCGTTGAACAGTCAGTTGAGTGGAACTCGTCACTATACATCAACTTCATTGACAGCGTGGACAGGAGAACATTATGGAAACTTCTTCGACACTATGGAGTTCCTGAAAAGATTGTCAACATTATCCAAAACTCATATGATGGACTACAGTGCAAAGTGGTGCATGGAGGACAGCTGACAGATGCATTTCCAGACAAGGCTGTCTACTCTCCTCATTCCTCTTCCTTCTAGTGATTAACTGGATTATGAAGACTTCGACATCTGAGGGGAAATACGGAATACAATGGACTTCTCAGAATCAATTAGATGATTTGGACTTCGCATATGACCTAGCCCTCCTCTATCATACACACGAACAAATGCAGATGAAGACAGCAAATGTAGCAGCAGCCTCCGCATCGATAGACCTCCACATTCACAAAGGAAAAAGCAGAATTCTCAAATACAACACGGAGAACACCAACCCAATCATACTTGATGGCGAAACCCTGGAAGAGGTGGAAACATTCAAGTACCTGGGGAGCATCGTTGATAAACAAGAAGGATCGGATGCAGATGTAAAGACAAGGATTGGCAAAGCCATCATCAGGAAGGTACAAGTATTTATAAACAGTTGTTTACTCAAAATACTCAACATTCATTGGCCGGATACTATCAGCAACAGCGTTTTATGGGAGAGGACAAACCAGCTTCCAGCTGAAGAGGAAATTAGGAAAAGATGTTGGAAGTGGATCGGACATACATTAAAGAAATCACCAATGTGCATCATCCTTAACTTGGAATCCGGAAGGGAAGCGGAAAAGAGGATGGTCAAAGATCTCACTACGCCGGGAAATAGAAGCCGATATGAAAAGGCTGAATAGCAACTGGAAAGAACTGGAAAGGAAGGCTCAGGACAGAGTTGGATGGAGAATGCTGGTGAGCGGCCTCCACAAGGGGTAACAGGCGTAAGTAAGTAAGTAAGTAATCGGTTGTTTTTAGCTATCCACGCTCATTCTATACTAATAATTAATCAAAAATCGTTAGGTTTTCTAGCATTTACGTTTATTTTGGTTAATTTGTAACATATTTTTATCCTTAAATATATTTATTTAGTCCCTCTTTTAATAAACCTTTTTTGATATAAATGAAATTGGAATAGTTATCTCAATAATGTATCATTAAGTGTTAGAATAAATTAAAGGACAAACGCTAATCCACTAAAGATATAATTTCACCAAGCAGATCTTAATTGTCAGCAAATGAACAAACTGGAATAAATTCTCAGAGGATTGTTAGTAGTAGGGTTCACAAAATGTTTCATAAAAAGTTCGGTATTGATGACGATAATAGCTAAAATGTGTGGTGAAGAACTGACACTAATAAATTGAAATAAGGATTAGAAGATAGATATTAAAACTGTAAGAACACCTAGTTTAATGGAACACTTAGAAAATATAAGAATATAGACTTACTCACGCTTGTATGAAATATGTCGATGGCCAAGGTATACTAACTTCTTTTGAGTACAATAGTTAGACTTCTGAATGGGAATTATGAAAGCTATGTCGATATACAAACGATAAACCCGTAAATCATGTGATAAATCTGGTGATGCATCGTAAATAACTTAGAAAACTTTATTAAGTGCAAGCTGATGTCTTGTCTCCACGATGTAAGCAAAACAAAGCTCTTTATCGTATATATATATATATATAGAGAGAGAGCCATGATGAGAAACCGACTGAAAAAGAATATTTTTCACCCTACTCATCCTTTTACTGACTGTCTGGAAAATGAATGTTCATGTAGAATGCATAGTGAACACGGATTGAAATGAATTTACTTTATTCAGCGATGTTTGTTATAAGTGCTTTATAAATGTAAATAACCTTTAAAGCTTCTTTTTATTTCACAAATGATTTTCCCACAGACCTGCATTTTCTGACGAATCATTAAACTAGATAGCAGTCTCAAGTAGTTTATTCATCGTTTAAGACTTTAAAAAAAATGCCCAATTTATTATGTCTGAATTCAGCAAGTATGAAATACAGTTTTGCTAATATGATATTTTTGTAGTGAATGAATATACCTTAAAATAAATCATGATAAATGTTGGTGTTTATTTACATTGATTTGTCGGTATTTTTATTAAACTAGTGTGTGTTTTTACTGTAGCTATGTTGCAAACAATCTACATCAACACTCATAACATAAAGCAAACACATTGTAGGCAATTTAAAAAACATGAAAGTATGAGAAAACAAAGACTACTGGAAGTAGTGGTTCCGACACAAGTGATGTAAATATAATTTCCAAATCCTGACCAGAAACTCACTCCGTTTGATAGACTGGTTTTTTGTTAAATAGCATATAATTCCTATTACGTTGTTATTCGGAATAAATTATTAGATAAAAACTAAACTGGGAGAATCACGTGATTTGAATGAACTAGTAGAGTTTTATTTATTTAATTGTTGACTAAACCAAAACCTCTTTAAATAGTGATATATCATCTACAGGAAATATGTAAATGACTGAATCATGTGCCTGGTTGATAAAGCTTCAGAGTCTGATTTCGAGGATATGTGTAAATACGTACGTTGAGACGAGAAATCTTCAAGGTATACAGGACACATATACTAAATTCTACTTTTAAGTAATATTATTGGTATAATTAGTGCGAAATTTATTCATTATCACAAGTCTACATGTGGATACAATGAAGAAAAATCGATGATTTCACAGTTTTACAGATAAAAAATACTTTGATTACTTGATATGCACTACTTTTAGTGAATGTTTTTGTTCACGTTTGAAACCATATATTTACTTCAAAAGATAATTGCGGTTATTTTACCATTTTTGAATCTCCACGACAACAAATATAACCTATATAAATGTATAGCTGACTGTAAAAAATATTTAACATCTAGAATAATTTATTGTTTGACCTAGTAGTATATTCAAAGTGTAAAAAGTGTATGTGCAAATGATAGGAGATTATTTGTTGAGGTTATTTTTCTAATGTTTAATAATATGCCTTGATTTATTAATAATATGACTTTGACACCATAACATTCACAAAATATATGTATATATTACCAAAATAATCAATTCAAGGAATGAAAACAAACGCAACAAGATGAAAGTATGTATGAAAGTAATATAATTAGTGAAATCGGCTAGGTAGACGTAACAGAAATGTCGGGATGTATTTGCAGAGGTTTTTTGAATTTCATTGAAATCACAAAGCTACCTAATTCATACAACAAAAGAGAACCTGGAAGCACTATACGACTTTTTTGTTCATAGTATGCGAAGTCTCAGTGGTGTACATTCACAGTCCCATACTTGAGAATCGAACCTAGGACCCTCAATATCGAGTTTCAACGCTTAATCTCTGAAATACTGAACCAGTATATAAAAGTATCAATATCTATTTTTATTCAAAGATTCTAAGGGATCATCTTCCATTGTCTTTGGTTAGTGACTGCCTCATACCGGATACAATTTAGCTCCACTGCTCACAGCTTCTCATTAAAACACATGAAATTCCTTTTGGAAGCTAAACATTAACGAGTACATGATAATTATCAGTATGAGGTTGTAGAGGTTTATAAACTACTAGAAATGTAATACGACTGCTTGTTCATTTATATTGTCTAAAAGATTAACTCACCAGTTAATCAGTCAACGAAATTCTTTGATAGCATGTGTAAGTAAGACAAAAGCAATGTTCCGAAATCTAACATATATAACAATAATTGATTGATCTGACAATTTAAAAGAAATTAACCAATGTCCTGTCAAAATATAATCATAAATGTTCAAGCAATAAAGCTGACATGAATTATTTCTAAGGTAGGAGTTTGAAAATATACTAATATTTTGTAGTTCTATGGTCAAGTCTTAGTAGAAACCTACAGCTTTTTGAAGCTGATCAAACTCAAAGTGAAGCATAACATTGAATAATGATGAAGTTGCATTATAAAAATATGATTAATTAAATTTCATTGACTAACTAAAGAAAAAATTTTCCATTTGATTTCAATTCTTTGATTTGATGCTGTAAACAATTTTATTGTGTACTTTTGAAAATTTCATAGTTTCTAATGAACATTAAACTTGTTTAAGTTAATAATGAACATAATATCTTCAAATACCACTTATATAACACAAGATTTACATTGATAATACATTAGTGTCTCTGTTAGAAGCTAAATACAGGATTGCTAAACAATTCATTCAAGGAAATATATATATATATATATATATATATATATATATATATATAAACTTTCATCTAAATTAAAGAGAATAGTTTCACTTTATTTGGGCGCCAAGTTGATGTAAGACGTTAAATAGGAATAACATATTTGTAAAACCTCAGCGAATGAATTTGAAGTAAATCCAACGTTCTGACTATCTCACTAAACTCTGATAACCATATAGTCAACATTTAATTTACAAAATAACAATCAATTGTCTCAATCTTAACTGTTCCTTCTGCAAATATCAGTCCGTCTTCTTTGATTTCATTGTTCATGAATTTTCGTACCGATTGCGTTTCATTCCTGTTCTTTCTTTATTGGTCTTCTGCAAAAATATATTCTATATCTGGCCATCACTATATACTACTTATATTGTATATAAGTAGACCGCAGCACAGCAGTATTCAATTTAATAAGTAGTCTATAATTAGTACAGATATTATTTATCTTTTATTATTTATTTATTTTAAACAACCTTATCATGAACTAAATCTAATTAAAAAAATTATTATTGTCAATGAATAAAACCAAATACCATAAACCTAAATATCTTTATTATATAGATAGATTTAATCTTTGAATAAGTGTATCCATAGGTGTATATGCATTTGAACATGTTCAATGTTTTAAGATTGCTCTAGTAAAAAGATATTTCAATAAATAGTTCAATTCTATATATATATATACATATATGAAAAGACAAAAAAAAATTAGTTTCTATTTGTCTTTAAAAAAACAACATGATTACATAACATTTACAGAGTTTCTTATTAATTAATATGAGACTTGATAAATAGATATTTTTTTCAAAGTTAAAATCATGAGTCAATTGAAGCTAGACCACCATCGAAAACCTGGAAGCACTGGACGGCCGTTTCGTCCTATTATGGGACTCCTCAGCAGTGCGCATCCACGAACTCACTCTCGCAGGATTCGAACCCAGGACCTACCAGTTTCGAGCCGAAGCCCTTAATCTATAGACCACTGAGCTGGCATCAAACGGTGTTAATGTCTAACTTCAACTGATCCACGAATTATGAGCGACACTTCAACAATTGTCTTCAGTGAGTTGATATCTCACAACAGACGTGGTTTTGAACTCCACTGGTCACTGCTTCCCACTAGAACTCCAGCATGTGTGTCTTGAAGTCAGTCACTAGTGAGCATATGATTATATTTAGAAGGGGATTTGTGGAGATTTCAGTATTTTTTTGTTTGTTTTTCTTATGATTGATAAAAAAGAAAAAAATTTTAACTTTAATTCATCAAATTATGTATATATATCAATGATACATTTTAGTAAACTATAATAAATATATAAAGTACATTTTTAATAAATAAAGAAAAGAAAAACACAATAATTTTTGTATTAGAGTAGTTTGTTTAATCAGTGATTAGTGAATTATAATTTCAGAAAGGGGTTTTGTGGAGATTTCAGTAGTTTTCATAATTGAAATCATGAGTCAATTAGGAAAATTATATGTTTTTTAATAGATTCAGTTCAAATAGTTTATTAGTATGTAGTTATGAAGATTATTATGCTTTTGATTGAGATCATGAATTGATTGATGTTACAATACCATTGAAAAACTGAAAATAAACTGGATAGCTGTTTCGTTCTCATACTGATAATTACCATACACTCCTTAGGGACTAGCTTTGTGAGGGAATTCTCGGAGTTCTAGTAAAAAGCTGTGACCAGTGAAGGTAATTTATGTCAGGTAAAGACAGGTGTCTACCGTAGTACAATGGAAACTAAAACGTAAACAGATGACTGACTTCAAGAGGTATTTCCTGGAATTCTATTGAAAAGCAGTGACCAGTGGAATTCAACCGGATCTGTTGTGAGATAGTAACTCACTGAAGACAATAATGAACGGTTGCTCAATTTCGTGGATTAATTGAGGTTAGATATTAACACCGTTAGGTCCTGGCCTAGTGGTCTAGAAATTAAGCGTTTATATGTGAGAGTGAAGACCCTGAGGTCGAATCTCGCGAAGCGGGATCGTGAATGCGCACTGCTGAGAAGTCTCACGATAGGACGAAACGGCCATTCAGTTCTCTCAGGTTTTCAATGGCTGTCTAACATCAATCAGTTCATGATCTCAATTAATTAGTTTAATCTTGATTACTTTCAAGTATTTGGTCAGTAGAATTATTTATATATGAAAATCAATGTCAAAACTAAAAGAAAGCTGATCAGAATTTGGAAACTTTATATTACATACTATGATCTTCAAATAGTGAAGTGTATTTAAAGTGGAATTACCTTATTTGTTTTGTATTTAAGCTTGTTAAAATCGAAGATGTCAAAAAAACGATTTTTAATCCACAAATTTCTATATCTATGACTATGACACTGTAATAGTTGTGAATGGAGAATATAAAAGTATGGTACATAATTATTTGTATTATGAGGAAACAACTCAATAACAATATAGGTTGGGTTCACCGTTTTCACAAAAAAAATGATATAAGTACATTTTTAAACTGTTTATATGACTACAAGGAACTTATGATCCTGTCACAAGCTCATAAAACAAGGACTTCTGTAGCATTATTTAGTTGGATAAATATTCTTATATATCAATCGAGGGTTATTGAATTTTAGCAATTTAAACCATCATCAGCTCATTTGATAGTATCAAAGCAATCTACGTCGGTAAGTAATTTTGTGTAAAATATAATATGTATGATTATGCTGGTATGAAGCCGTCACTGATGTTTATGTACCAGATATTCTATGAAACTTTAAAGATATTGCTAATTGCCAATTCTTTTATAATACTTGAAACTAATTAAATGTTTCTAAAATGTAGATTAATATTATCATTGTGAATCAGGGGGCATAACAAACCTAACATAATGTGTGTGATTGTATAATGATGTTTAAATCAGGAAAATATGGCACTACCATTTTCACGACATTTAACTGTTTGTTAGAAAGGTAAACAAAATGTAATTATGAGGATAAGTATACCTTCTTTTTGCATTTTATCAAAGGCATATAAATTATTTATTATCAGATGAAATTTTCAATAATAAAGTACAACGTTGTAAGCAAAGATGGATAGTGCCTAGCAGAGGAATCCAGGATGAGCCTTTCGTCCTACTTGCGACTCGTCAGTTGTATATACCTACAGTTTAGACTTGATGTTCAGTCTGGAACTCAAACCTGTTTCCATCCTCTTTAAAAGCCATCGCGTTATCCACTCAGCTTTATCAAGGGTATATCGAGATGATACGTGCAGTATGTACATATGCCAATAAGATACTGATCAATTGCAGTCCTAAACATCAATGGTAAGATTCAAACAAACAATAACAAATGAATTTAAGGTACAAAGTTATTTTACTAATTTATAATTTTCACTAATATCTTGACATTTTCCACCTCCATTAATTTTATACATTCCAAAATGTTAAACTAAAACAAAACAACCTACAATCTAAAAGTTAACAATAAAATATTTGAATCATAATAAATAGTTGACAAATAACTTTTATGAATATTTTATCATAAAGAAAATATATACAAATGAGAGTAATTTGGAAATATTTCAAATCAAATCATTGGTTAAACTTACATACATTGCTTTTCCATTTACATATGTAGACTATATAAATCAAGAGGTAAGCAATTTAAAGATTTTCGAAGATTATAGTAGGCAGTTACTCAGTTGTGTTGCTGATTCTTATTTTATTACATACCACATACATAATAATTATCAGCCGATGAAATCAGTCTGTTATATTTTAAACATATTAGTATAATATAAAGAATAAGTGTTTCTTTTGAATTTGAGCACCATGGAAAACCTGAAAGCACTGGATGGCCGTTTCATCCTAGCATGGGAATCCTCAGCAGTGAGCAACCACAATCCCGACTAGCGAAATTCGAATTCAGGATTTATCAGCCTCGCGCACGAGCGCGTATCATCTAGACCACTGACACGGCCAACATCCAACGCTGTTAATGTGTAACTTCTACCGATTCACGAAATTGAGCAACACATTCATCATTGTCTTCAGTGAGTTACTATCTCACATCACACCTGGTTGAATTCCACTGATCACTGTTTCTCACTAGAACTCCAGGAAATATCTCTTGAAGCCAGTCACTAGTGAGCATATACTGATAATTATCAGAAGAGGTTTTGTGTATATTACAGTAATCTCAATAGTTGGAATTATGAGTCCCACAATAGGTCGAAACGGCCGTACAATACTTCCAGCTTTTTCATGGTGGTCTAGCTTCAATTTACTCGTGATCTCAACTAATGAAATTACTATAATATCTACAAAAGCCCTTCTAATATTAAAAACAATTAAGTTGATTAACAGATTTTCAGAAGTTATTAGGGAAATTCACGATTAGTTTTCTTTCATTAAAATATGTTAAAGTGTTAATATTTCAGTGAGTAAATCATAATACCTGATTGAACTGTTTCAAAAAGATCATTTGAACTTGTATTTTTTCATATGTTCGAAATATATATAGAATTTTATTAAATGTATATAATCAGTATTAAAATGAACAAAGTAGTTACTAAATTATCTCAACTTTTATCATCATATTCCAAACATTTCAGAGTCTGTTTCGAAAAACGTCTATGTTAAGTTCGCTACTTGAATAACGCACAACACAGTTCACGACTACGACATTCGAACGTTGAACAGTCGCAAATCAGAATACAGAAGAAAATCTGGAGAAGTGTTGAATTGGTAAGAATCGAAATGTACAGAAAATCACGGGTATTTATACATATTAGCATTTGTTAAATCAACATTATGATTCGGCCAATCCGCAAAAAGACATTATGCTACTATCCAATAGTAGCATGCCACGTTGATATTCCAGAAAGCTCCATCATGTTCTGATTGGATGGAAACTCTTCGGCTCCTTCAGTGCATCTGGAGGCTTCGTTGTAATTCTTGGAAGCCGACTCAACAGTCTGCTGATTAGAACCAATGTCAATTTGTCTATCTAATAAACTAAATTCATATAATCTCTTATAACTAGATTTGATATATATTCTCGTATTTTTAACCACTAATAACAAATATCAGAAACGGGAAAGTTATCAACTTAAGCATTTGTAAATTACGAATTGTCTTGATTACATAATCTGGATTTTATTGGCTTTTAGACACAGTAATTGTAGCTTAAAGTAAATGTGTTAGATTCAATCATTAGCACGATCATCTACATCACTATTCATTATTTCCTAGTTTTTAGTTATTCTCTTTGTGATGTTACTTCATGATAAAACGAATCTTCTCATTGAATGAACCTCTATAAACTAGTCAAGCAAACTATTATCATTTATTGAATAGTAAGTCCAACTCTAAATACTATACCATTCCATTTACTAAATAATTCTGATCTCCTGATTTTCATTTGTTTTAAAGAAACTTTTCTTACATGTTTAAAAAGTTAAACGTAACAGTAAGGTATTTACATTGTTTCAATTTCATATTTTGAAGAAATATTTGTTGTTTAACTGTTGAAAAGAATTCAATTCAATGTAGAATAAGAATAAACTAATAAACTTTCTTTTACCACCCGTATGAAATATTTGGCTAGGCTATAATTTATTCAAGAACCAAACAGATTCAAGATAACAGGTCTTGGGGTTTGGCGCGAAAGTCAATCATCCATTTGGCCAAATAGCATCTTGGCATTTTAGCTAATATCAGTTTGTGATGAAAAACCGTAAATCTAATCCTTAACTTTAACCATCAACTCTGAATCATAATCCTTATTTTTCAAACTGTTTTATAACTCTCATTTAGCCTTAGTATATAGGTAGACATTCTCAATGTCTCTTTGGCGTCACTCAAAAGTCGTGCATAGATTATAGTTTCACTAAATATTTTATTATATATTTGAATGAGTTTACAAAGTGCGCACTACAATACAATTAAGCAAATAATTTTCCTGCCTAAAAACTAGCTTAATATATAAAGAAGAATACAAATATTTTTCGATCCTCATTCTTTATCAACTTTCGAAATTCATGAATCTTAAGAATGAAATTCCAATTAGATTTGTGAGATACAGTTACAAATTTATATAGTTAAAATACAGTTATGGGGTCAAATAGGAATAGACTTTGTTTTTCTTATAATCGTTGTAATAATTAAAATCAAATCAGAAATGGGGTTCATTTAATTTGATGTTTTATAAGTTATTTTTGAATGTTCAGCACAGATTGAATTCTTTTCCTAGTACCGTTCATCACTTAGTTCTTCATATTCCAATGTTTTTATGATCATAAGTGATATGAACGAATTAACACAGTATTTCATTTGTCATTTACTTCAAGGTTTAATCGATTGCTTTTACCACTGTTCTAACCTAAGTCTTTCGAAATGATAATTAACCCATTTAGAAAAGTTTTACAACATGTGAATATGAATTCACTAACTAGCTTATGAAATTGCTTAATTTCCATATATTAAAAGTGGTCAATGAATATTTTTCAAGTGATAAGCAGTAACCAGTGGAGTTCAACCAAGTCTGTTGTGAGATAGAAACTCACTGAAGACAATGGTGGATGTGTTGCTCAATTTTGTGAATCGGTTTAAGTTAGACATTAACACCGTTGGATACTGGCTCAGTGGTCTAGACGTTAAGCGCACGCGTGCGAGACTGATAGGTTCATGGTTCGAATTTCTCGAGTCGGGATCGTTGATGCTCACTGCTGAAGAGTCCTACAATAAGACGAAATAGTCGTTCAGTGCTTCCAGATTTCTCATCGTTGTCTAGTTTCAATTGACTCATAATCTCAACTATTGGAATATTTTGTTGTTGATAAATATGACCTACTCTATAATTTATTATATAGTAACATTTATTTAATATTCAGAATTGGACAGTTTGTATATCCTACACAAATTCCTAAATCATTAGTAATCTACATATATAATTAATTTTCGTTTATTCCATATTTTTAGTTTATATAATAAAGATAAACCTTGTCAGTTACACAGTGTATGCAGCTTAAATTTTGTTTGTAAACTCTGATTAATACAGTACATATTATCCAATAAAATACCATTTGAGAGACATTTTTATTTTACTTTCGTTTACTGAATACATATTAATATAAATCCTTGCAATTACTTAAACGGATACTTTCAAGAAAAACATTAGTTTAATCTCCCTAATGAATAAATCCGGTTGAAATAAATGAAGCCTATTCAATTAAAAGGTTTGGAATCCTGTATTCCGGCGGTGGAAAAAATGAACAAGTATTCTCTTGTATGCAATTATCTGTTTACTTATAATGCCACAGGTTAATCAAAATAATGGATACCGGTGTATTTTATATTTTTTAAAAAAAAATGTATTTCAGTGTCTGTGCACAAAATTTGCCGAATCCTACATGTATAAAAACTCAATTCCCATTAAAGAAATAGTAATATATGCAATTACTATTTAACCATTGTCATTGCATTAGGCAGAATATTAATGAATCACTAAAATGTCAATGAATAGTTATTGAATGTCTGGAAAGGTATGGTAAGTAGATAAATGGATGTAAATTGGTCAAATTTAATAACGTTTAAAAATCTTTTAATATATATATATATATTGATGAAGGTAGAAATGACAGTACATTTCGAAGTAGACCCACTCATTCTTACCTTCCCAAAATTCTTAATTCATGAGTCAATTAAAGTTAGACCACCATGGAAAACCTGGGAGCACTGGACTGCCGTTTCGTCCTATCGTGAGACTCCTCAGCTGTGCGCATTCATAATCCCGTTTCGCGAAATTCGAACCCAGGATTTATCACACAACAGATCCGGTTGAACTTCACTGGTCACATTTTCTCACTAGAACTCCAGGAAATATCTCATGAAGCCAGTTACTAGTGAGCACATGATGATTATAATCAGAAAGGGGTCGTGCATCGTAGATGAACACTACTTAGGAGTCCAATACTAGGACGAAACGGTCGTACAATGCTTTTAAGTTTTCCATGGTGGTTTAGCTTTAATTGACTCCTAAATTGAAATATTATATTACTAAAATATCCATTAAACCCCTTGATGATATTAATATCTGTATAATTACTATTTTAATAGTCGAAAAACTATTGCATGTTCTTGTCATAACTGAACTAATCTATATTTATATCCATCAAACCTATGAATGTTAATAATATAATTGATAAGAAAGATATAAATTTGATTATCATCAAATTGACTGTTTGACATTTAGGTACTAATGATTTATATTATATTGTACTTTTATTATATATGCAAGTGTTATTATAATTAAAGAAAAACAACAATCTAATGTATTTTATAATAACTTACATCAAATAGTAATGATCTACAGTACATTTAAGTTGTTATTATTTTGTCTTTATTCTTATTTAGATAACTTGAACATAACCTAAGATGGTAATGTTTGTCAAATATATTACTTGTAATCATAAACATTTATGATGGTTTAAATAGATTAATAATCCTATCGGAGCATTTTTCTAGATCAATGTTTTACTGAAATAATAACTAAGCAAAAAAATAATCATGCAAACAGTTTCATTCAATAAGATGTTTGATTATCATAAAATAACTAAGTAGTTGAAGTGTAGTGTGGTCTACTTAAATCCATATAAGTAGTATATGATGATGGTCAAATATAGAATCTATTTTGGCAAAAGATCGATAAGGAAAGAACTGAAATGAAGCGAAATTGTTAGAAAAATGTATGAACAACGGAATTAGAGAAGATGAATTGATATTTACAGAAGGAACAGTGAAGATTGAGACAATTGGTTGTTATTTTGCAAATTAACTGTTTGTAGTTTAGTTATCAGATTTTAGTGAGATAGTCTGTAATTGGTGTCTAAATACATTCGATTATCCCCAACTAGTGTTCTCTTTCACGACAGAAGTACTGAGATTTTTGTTTAGTTTTGTTTCAAACAATAATTTACTATTAAACTCTATAATAATAAGTTCTTTTTACATACTTTATAGTGAAATGTGTTTTGTTTTGTTTTTACTGTAGCTAATCATAATATGTGAGAGATTGGGAAATCTGGATTAGGCAGAAATAGATCTATAGATAACAATGATATGATTGTGCAAGCAAATGAAAAGAGATGATTATTGTCTAATAGTGAAATTTGAACACTTATCTTTTATAATTATTCACATATGATTTTGTTGAGAAAGAGATGAAAGCATGGTCATAGGAATAACTACCTCTATATGTAGGTTATATTAGATATGTAAAACATTCATTCTAGTAGATACAAAAATTTATTGTCTTATGCTGTCGTCTTCTGTTTTTCTTCTTACCCTAGCAATATTATAATCCAAAAATGCCATCTTTTTTAAAGAATACAACATGTTTAGCCATACATTTGTAGATATTAAAAAGACGAAGATAAAAATGAATAAAATTTTTGGAAAGTGTTCTATTCTAAACTGGTTAAAAAATTAGGTCAGCAGATGTTTTTATTACATTCTTGCTTGAATTAAGTAAACCTCTTTGTAATGTTGTTACTATACAAATAATCGAATTGTCTATAGATATCGTAACAATTAAATATACTTTAGGTGTTAAAAATGTTGAACACTAATTAGATTATTATAGTAAGTTTTAAAAAATGGAGTTGAACTATTTCTTATCTGTACGATTTTATTATATGTGTGGGGGGTGATGCGTTGTAGTAATAATGGCAAACATAAAAGTTTTCTGTTTAGATCTTGTTTGTTCTGGTATTATTTTGTGTAGTTTCATTAATTATACTGATGATATGTATAGTTCAATGAGAATCACTCGTTTTCAGACTCGAAACTTCATATGCACAACTGAAGGAAAATGTTAAACAATAATGCGTTAGTTATTATTTTCACTAGAAAAGATAAATAATCTTCAGACGTTACTTATTTTAAATCCTATTCAAACATGTACAAAGCATATAAATGTATCTGTTCATCATTTGGCTACTAACAGTTAAAAAGTAGTTCAAATTTATTTGAAAAAAACTAAAGCTCAATTCATGACCGACACTTTTTAAGTGATTGGTCACTGAGTGGTAACGAGTGTCATACATGTCAACTCCTTCATTAGTGTTGATTGAATTCTATTGATCAAGTTCAAATGTGGCCAATAGTTTAAGTGACTTGAGGTCGCGTGCACTAAGTTGAGATGCAAGGTGGTAGATTGAAGTACTCGACAGGAAGGACTGGATTTAGGTTTTCTTGCTATTCTGCGCTCATTAGAAAGATGTACCTGTAACCATGAGAGTACTGGGGCTACCTGGGGATTACCCACAAAAGAGGTCGTCCATATACATTGAAAAGGAGTTTTTCCCCCACATAAAGTCGTTTAACTATTTCCAAACATATGTCAGTCTCCGATAAAATACATGTTGAAAATCTGTTAGTAGTTGTGTTGTATTACTATTTTGATATTGGTTTACGCCTGATTTTTCCAACAGTCAATGCATAAAACAAAATCATCATATTCATCCGAAAATCGTATGACGAGTTATGCAATTATTTTACATACCATAGTGTGGGTAGTTTTGAAATTTTATTCTTTACTGTAGTAATTTATCCTAAAACATATGATATACTAAGAATTTTGAAGAAAATTGTATTAAATTTTAACGACAGATTCTTTTAAATAATCCATGCTTAAACTACGCACAAGTTTTTAAGTAGTATAAAATTATATGCAAATATTCTGTAAAACATCGTCGTAAGCATGAAACATGTTCATCTCAAGGTCTGATAATTATGAATCAGTTGTATATGTTTTTACATAGATCATTCAGTATTATTTGTGACACATTAATCGAAGAAGGTGATTTTCATATACATCACAATAATTATCTATGAATCTTTTTATAAATAAATATGTGAAGTTCTCTATAGAAGTATTGTAGTGGCCTAAATCTGATTCCTTTTTGATCGTACTTACTGTCTATCCGCGTATGTATTAAATAACTTTATCCATGTTAGTGAATAACGGAGTTAAATAAGTCAAATACGAGAATGGATTTAGAATACATATAATTCCTACACTCATTGGTTTGGCCAGGGAATCAGATTGATGAGGCGAATAGATGAGAGCAGAAGGAAGCAAAGATCATGCGCGATGGAGATGGCTGGGAAGTCAACTAGAGAGAGAAGCTAAAGATGATGCGTATTAGAGATGGCTGGGAAGCCAACTCAATTTAAGCAAGCGTTAATCAACATTTATATTCGGACAAAAATGAGTGACAGACATACGATGAATAAGATACGAAGTGTACATACATATAGGCTCAAATAAAAAATAGTCAAGGTTAATAAGCGAATAATTAACAAGATCAAAATATGACTCATGACAGGCGAATTGGCTTGGCCAGAAACTAGAATAAAGTATATGGGCTTAACATATAAACTGATACTACAGTATGTTGAAAGTCGTTGACACTATCAAATACATGATATTTTATTTGTTTTACTCAAATTTCTGTTCAAAGTCACTACTTTGAGGGAATAATGTTCCTCTAATATATCTTGTTACATACACATTATAGTAGACCTGACTGATAAATTATGGTAAGCCTGACTGTTACATTTTAATAATTATTGCCTTGTTGTTCCGTGCTCTCTGTTTCCATTTCACTTTCTCTAGTCGTAGACGATTATAATTAATTAGTTATGATACAAGAGACGACTTTAAATGCACTGTTCATAAATCAACAGGATGTTTACGTAAGAAGCATTAAAAGTTGTCAGCTGATGCGTTTCATTTCTGTAATACATGTCAGAAATGAACTACCTAAACAATTTTTGGACTAGTAAACTTAAGACAATCTTATATGACATGTTTGTTTTCTATATTTGATGTTACTGTTTATATCAAGCTGATCATGCTTGTAAACGGGCATGAATTCTGTAATTACTATTTTCAGAATATATTAATAATATAATATATTCTCTTTTATTACTGTTCTTCAATTGCGATAGCAATTCTATGCTTTTATAATTAAACTTTGGTGACAAAAATGTATAGAAATTTCTAGATTTCATTCTTTACATGGTAAACATAAAACATTCTAGAAAAAACATCTATCATTTAACTATTTTAATTTGAAACTAAGTTATAACGTCTTAGTTTTATGCTTCCATATTAGTTCTCATAATGCATTGTAGGAAATTAGATCAGGGAATAATTAATGTGCATGAGATAGATGTTATTATTTATATATAATGAAACTCAAATGAATGATCGAACAAGGGTCAATGTTTTCACAGTTTACGATCATTATTGGTGTAATAACATATTTGATGTACTGACGATTTTTACATACCTTTTCTATGACAACAATTTGATAATACTATTTAAAATGGAGTAACAAGCTTCTCCTCACAAGTAGATTGTGGCTCACATGGTTCATAAAATGTTTGCTAGAATAGATTTGTTCAGCCTGAATCAATCCGGTCTTGTTTACTAGGGTAATTATGTTTTTATTCATTGTGTAAACATAATATAATTTGTAAGAAAATGACCATTTTAAAGGAACGATATCAGTTGTAAAATCTTACTTCATGTTCGTTTTTTTAATAAAATAATGTTTTGGCTATGAGTGATGTTTATTAAATTAAATCCTTCACCGCATTATATTTTATAGTTGAATTCATGAGTCAATTGAAGTTACACCACCATGGCTAACCTGGTAGCACTAAACGTCCGTTTCGTCCTAGTATGAGACTCTTCCCTAGTGCACATCCACGATCCCGCCTCGCGAGGTTCGATCCCTGGACCTATCAGTCTCGCGTGCGAGCGCTTAACCTCTAGACCACTTCTAAACCACTGATTTCAACTACAGAATCACTAAAATCTCCACAAGATCCCCTTCACACATTTTATTTATTTAGTGAAGTGGGTTTGAACCCATAAATTAATGGCTAGTTGTCGATTTCATAGACTACTAAGTTACAGCTTAGAATCAGAAGATACTCAGCCAGTCGCTTTAAATCGCACCGATTAGTAAGTTAATTTTATCCTTCAAATCAATTACAATCAACTCCATGTTGGTATAATCAACAATAATTGTTATAATGGAAAGATATAGAATGATTAAATAGTTCAGTGTTTTAATCTTAGTTTAAACGCTAACTTTTAATCATTATATTTGAACAAATATTAATAAGCACAGTTGGAAATCCCCATAAATAAATAGGACAATTACAATGTGTTTAGTGTACATGTATCTGAATATATCTACCTTTGTTCAGTTAATTTTGTTAATATCATTGAATGATAGTAACTAACTGAATATTATCATGTATATTAATTACCTTTTTTGTAAGTTAATTTATATAAACAATGAATCATTCAATAATATATTA
Organism: Schistosoma rodhaini; assembly: GCA_944470415.2. NCBI lineage: Eukaryota > Metazoa > Platyhelminthes > Trematoda > Strigeidida > Schistosomatidae > Schistosoma > Schistosoma rodhaini. Next base: position 58,373,980 of record OX104044.1, read on the forward strand.
TTTATATGATTAAAAATTTTGTTTTAGCAAATAGTCATATACAGTGAAATGAATAATCATCTACCTACATCCATTCACTTCTTTCCTTTTCATTTTCATTTGCTTATATGCTTTAACCATGCAATTTGACCTGATCTTTGTTGTTATTTTTAGTTGTAGTCGGTGTATTAATCATTTCTTTTAAGTATATTAAATAAACAAATAAATCTATGCTGGATACTTATTGATAAAAGAATCATTGTAAAATGTTTCCCATTTTTTAATTGTATATTTATAGTCTTGTTAATTATCTTCAATTGGTAGGAACTAATAATGTACATTTGGTAGAAAAAAAAATATTATTTTACACATGGTTTGAATAAACTATTTGGCGAGACTATGATTTATGGACTAGCCAATCAGAAGCATTGCAGGGATTTCAAGGTCACGGCGCCGATTTCAGTACCTGATGCTCATGTATGATCGGTTCACAAAGAATTTTAGAGAATACTTGATAATTAAGCGGCTAAAACAAATGAGATTGCTAGGAAAATCCTGTATTTGTTCTTGCGGGTATTAAATGACTTAGACTTTGTGCAGACTACCGTGATGTTGTCCTTCGATGTAATATATGTCGAAGGAAGATGGTTTCTAGAATAGGAACCTTGATTGCTCGATCCAGATTGAGACTAAGGCATATTATAATAATTGCCGCGAACTGTATAATAAAAGCATTAGGAACATTGGTTGCAATGATCGCAGATGTTACTGAAGCTTCTACTGTTCAGTGGCATGAGTATTGTAGGGACATATCCATAATAAAAATGATAAACTTACACAACCGGAGTACACACAAACAATAATGGAGCTATGTGGTCGAGGCTGAGATTGTTTTTATGACCTTATCATGGCTTCAGAGACCAACTATTATGGAGCCATATGGATGAGTTCCACTACCTTATGCATTACGATTTCGGAACCTTTGTACCTTTTCCTAACCTTGACAAGTTTTTGGACAATATTAAAGAAGTGTAACCACTTTAATTATTTGGTTTTGTATAATATATTTTTACTTTATGCTGACTGTTTACTGACTGGCTAACATTTCTCAAGGTTACTTAAGATTCGTTCAAAGGTCATCCATAAATTATAGTCTTTCCAACTATTTTTCCAGATTACAGTATGTCTACGATGTATTTAATTATTCACAGTGATTTAGTAAAGCCATCTAATGTCTGTTTTATTACATTGACATGTATTACACTTACTGAAGTCTTGTTGGACAGTGTATACATTATCAATCGACTAATTGAAGAAAACTGTCTTTACTATACCTTCACAAATGTTTTTCTAAGAGGGAAAGGATGTTCTTATTTATTCTAGACCAAGCCTTATTTATTAAGTTTTCAAATTCCTCTGAATTATGAAAGTGAACGTCTTGAACTTTGAAATTTGGTTCGATGAGTCATTGAGCTAAAATGAGTAACAGCTTGTTGAATTCTTATCTTTTTTTGAAATATTCAGAACAAAATATTCAATTCAAAATGAGAAACACAGTTTATGTTTTAGGGAAATTTTTTATCAAATTTGATAAAATTCTAGTGTACAAAAGCAAATCATTAACGTATTTACCAAACAATAATTACGAGGCAAACTAAATTACAGGTCATCATAAAGTATTCTACTTTAACATAATATATACCGACAAATTTCATGTTCAGTAAATTGACGAGAATTATATTCCAGCTTTTATCAACGTTTTGAATTTTATGTTTGTATCAGTCAAGTCATTGCCTACATAACTGAAGGTTCTCAATTTATACATTTTATCATAATACTTTGGTTTACTGACTTTTTAATCTTTTATTCATTTGATACAGGCTAACATTATTGATAACTTCGCTTGGAGCCACTCTTGTGTTACTGCCGGTCCAAGCCGGGATAAAGAAGGAGGGTTGGTCATCGGGTTTAGGACTCCATCTCATAGAACACTAACTCGCTAAAAAACGCTAACCAGAAACATTACTGATATTTGCAACTAACATTACAGAACGAAAAACTTGATAAATAATTTTGAATACCTAAGGAAAAAGATGCATATTTTATTCGAATGGTAAAATCTATTTTCACTGTAATTAGGATGGTGTTAAAATTGTTGAATGATTTAGATTACGCATTTGTTTTCTTTATAGGCACCTAATATATATATATATATATATATATATATATATATATATAAGCATCCAAATTTATGGTAAAACAAATTTTGCCATGATTGCATATCAACTGAATCCAAGCACTTGGTAAAAAAAACACTTCCGCAAAGTATTCTGACTTATCAGAAGAATCGCATAAAAATGGGCTTTCGACTGACTAACAGGATAAACTAATTGATACAACATGGTGAAAAGAAGTTTGCCAGAAACATTCTATATGTTAGATAAAACTTTGGTCAAATAATAAGATAATCAGAGGAGAAATAAAAAGGTTAGAATCAGAAGGGGATTTGTGGAGATTTCAGTATATTTCAAAGTTGAAATCATAAGTCAATTGAAGCTAAACCACCATCGAAAACCTGGAAGCACTGGACGGCCGTTTCGTCCTATTATGGGACTCCTCGGCAGTGCGCACCCACAATCCCGCACTCGCGAGATTCGAACCCAGGACCTACCAGTTACGAGCCAAAGCCCTTAACTGATCGTAGATGCGCACTGCTGGGGAGTCCCATAATATGACGAAACGGACGTCCAGTGCTTCCAGGTTTTCGATGGTGATCTAGCTTCAATTGACTCATGACTTCAACTTTAAAAAAAGGTTAGAATTAGTAAATATGATCATCAGTAAAATAAACATAGATTAATCATTGTGCATATCAATATGGACATTAAAAACAAAATCAGTACAATGAGGATGGATAAGGTTTATGAATTAAACTCTTATGATATCCATCTTTGCTTACCATGCTTTTGAATTAAGGCTATATCGAGGCAATACGTACAGTATGCACATATGCCAATTAGAGACTGACCAGTTGCAGTTTTAACACATCAATGGGAAGATTCAAACAAACAATACTAAGTGAATTCTTATGATGTTGATTTATACTATATTTTTGGGCTATGACTAATCAATTCTGATAGATCAACGAAAAGAGAGTACTCATTCACCTACGAAAAATAGTTATAATCTAATTGTTTAAAATGTAATGAAGTATCACAAGATTTATTCAAATTCTATCTTTTACTTACACTACACCTACTGTGTGACAGAACAAACCAGATTCCAGAGGAGGAAGAAATCAGGAAGAAGCGCTGGAAGTGAATAGGACATTGAGAAAAGCAGCCAACTGTGTCACAAGACAAGCACTCACTTGGAATCCCCAAGGCCAAAGAAAAAGAGGAAGACCAAAAGACACATTACACCAGGAAACAGAAACAGATATGAGAAGAATGAACAATAATTGTATGGAACTAAAAAGGAAGGCCCAGGATAGAGTAGGTTGGAGAGTACTGATCCGCAGCCTGTGCTCCATTTGGGGAGATAACAGGCGTAAGTAAGTAAGTAGTAAATCTACAAAAAACCTTTAACTAAGTCACTTTAAAATAACGACTTTGAGCTGTTCTACAAACATATCCTGTACTCCAAAGTAAAGTTGAATGACCTAAATATGAAATTTAATTCAGTGATAATGAAAAGATGATAATGAAAAAGAGGAAGCAGTTCATGATGAAAAGTAAGTGTTTAGTAAGTTGTAAATATCTTTTGGTTCCAGATTATGGTTGCATTGTAGTCGTATAAATTAATGGATATTGAATAGTTCTGCACACGCAAACACAATTTCAACCATGATTTATAAACGGAGCATTTGGATAAAAGATTGGCAGCTACTGAGGACTAACGGAAGTTAGTAACAATTCGTAAAATATCCATTTTTATAGGTAATGAAAACTATTTTTCCACAAGAATATTTACAATTCACTATGGAAATCATTCTTGACTGAACGCTGGGGTTGGTAGTAACGAAATCTTTAACAAAATAACACGCCTACATAACATACGATTTCACTATCATTATGGTGTGTGCTACTGATGTTGACAAATATAAGTAGTATGTATCATCAGTCGAAAGTGAGATGCCTGGAGGGAGAAGATTAGGAAGATCAAAGAAAAGAGAACTAGAACAGAGAGTGATTAGTGTAGAAACAAAGGAACAAACAAGTCTCAGAAAATTAATTGACATTTTTCAAATGAATTATTTGCTGTATGGTACTCATATTTTTCTAAGTGATTATGTAATTTTGTGTTCACGTTCATTTGGTTGTCTCCTTCTGTGTTCTCCTTCACTATATCATAACTAATGACAAAAGATTTTATGATATTAATTAGTAAATATTTTATTTAGAAACATGTTAAATGCCATTTTTTAATGAAATATTGATGCACACATTTTACTTATTTTAAGCAAAATGAATAGTGACTAGCAGTAGAATCCAGGACGCGCGTTTCATCTTATTTGGTACTCGTCAGCTGGATGTACCTGCATCTCAGAGTTGATGTTCACTCCTGGATTCCACTGCCAGCCACTATCCATCTTTGCTTACAATGCTTGTGAATTAAAGCTACATCGAGGCAATAAGCACGGTATGCACATATGCCAATTAGAGACTGACCAGTTGCAGTCCTAATCATCAATAGGAAAATTTAAACAAACAATACTAGGTAAATTTTACTCGTTTGTTTTATTGACAATATACAACTATATATATATTCGTTACCGAATGTGCAAATAGTTACTATATTTGAATAAGCTATTTATTAGCCTGTAATAAACAGCACATTAAAAGTTATAAATAGATTTAAACAGTATTACTTTAGTAATAACTAAAACACGTGTCAATGTACTTTCCAAAATTATAGTCAATAAGTTATGTGAAAGTAATACCAGCTGACAACAAAAATACTTTTCTCCATTTTTTTTTCTTAAAAAAGAGTGAATATACCTGATTCTCAAACATTTTGAAATGCCATAACAACTAAACAGTAATCTTCAATAATGATCAAAATAACCCATCGTGTCATTGAATAAGAAAAAGTGGATTCAGCGAAGAAAATTCTCTTTTCGACGAAATCATTTACCTAAACTGTATATTCGTATATATAGTTATATGGAAAATATATGTCTATAAGAGGATAGGAAAGATTACATCATAAATTGATTCAAGAATAAATAATAAATGAAGTTACGAACTAATTTATGATGCAATCTTTCCTATCATCTTGTAGACATATACTTTATGTATAACTTTATATATGAATGTACAGTTTAAGTAAATGATTTTGTCGAAAAGAGGATTTTCTTCGCTGAATTATCTTTTTCCTGTTAATGATTATTGTCATCAAATTTTTTCTTAAAAAAGCATTACCTCGAAACTGAACATTTAGTTGATTATTGTTAGAAAAATGCAGATCAGAGAACAAAAGATGATATACATAAGTACTTATTACTCTACTAAATTATTCACTTTAAGACTAAATTTCATTATACAACAAAATCAAAACATTCAGAATACAATGAACAGTGAATGATCTGTTTCTCCATGAATTGTGATACTCTTCACCAATGTCGGCTCACAGCGACACACTTTTATCTGTTTAAAATGAAAGCTATTTTCTTAAACCGAACAAATCTTAAAAAATTGCCTTTCTTTCTAGATAGTGTTGGGTTGTGTTTTGTTGTGGAATTGAGATAGGATTCATAAAATACTTAAAGTACTTCCTGAAATCCACTGTTGGCCACTATCTATCTCTGTTTAAAGTGGTTGTGACTTCAAGGAAATATTGGGGCATTCTACATTGGATGGATATACCACAAAAGAGAACGATCATTTTTAATTCTTAATAATAAAGACAAATAACTTTAACAAGAGGATTATCTTTCTTAATCTTTAATTTTCTTATCATAAACCATTTCATCATATTTTCTTAGTTGTCGTAGTATGTATATTTTCAGTAATATGCGAAATTTTATTAACAAGGTATATGTTGATAAATTATTATTGTTAACAGTATAAAATAAACATTCAGAATAGTAAAACCATTTATAAAAAGAAATTAATTCGAGGTTTATACCTACTAAACATGGAGTATCTTGAAGAACTATCTGAACATCAGTTCATAAATTGTATGTTTCAGTTGATTTAAGAAAATAAACTATTTCTGACCAGTTGCAGCCTTAAAAACATCAATGGGAAGATCCAAACAAACAATACTAAGTAAATTTCAACTTCACCCCATTGCACAAGCGAGTGGCTATCAGGACTCAGTGGCCGAGTGGATAACGCGATGGCGTTTCAAGCGAGAGTTACTGGGTTCGAGTCCCAGAATGGACATCAACTCTGAGATGCAGATACATCCAGCTAACGAGTCCGGAATAGGATGAAACGCGCTTCCTGGATTCCACTGCTATCCGCTATCCATCTTTGCTTACAATGCTTGTGAATTAAGGCAATATCGAAGCAATGCGCACAGTATGCACATATGCCAATAAGAGACTGACCAGTTGCAGTCCTGAACATCAATGGGAAGATTCAGACAAACAATACTAAGGGAACTTGACAAGTATATATATATATATATATGTATATATATATATATATATATAATCAGATTGTTCAAAGTGTACGACGTAAATGCATTACATTTTTCAAGTCAACGTCGTCCTCTTATTGTGTTCGATTAAGATCATGGTTTTGACAAATTTATCAATTTCGTATTATCTTCAATCTATTGATAAATATATACTTTGTAATAATGAAATAAGAGAAGCCTTAATAATAAGGTCCGAGAAGTTTATTAGGAAGTTATTTAGTGTTATGTAAATACCTTATATCTTAATAAATAGATAGAAAAAGATACTTTTGAACTAGGCAGTATAATAGTTGACAAAAGAACCAAAGTATTATAATTATTATATTTTGAATGGCAATATGTTATATTGGATAACGTCATGATTTAAATAATTTATTTAAGTGTTTATTTAAGTTTTAACCAAAGTAATAATAACCGATAAAAATAGAACAAACAAATAAAACAGTAAACTTACGGACTTCTAAGTAAAGACGATGTTGATCAACCCATTGTTCACCACCAAATCCAACATAAGCTGAACTGTGGCATGTATAAACACCAGCATCATTCATAGTTACATTAGGTATAACATACAGTTTACTGTATCCTAATATGTTACCTTCAGGATGTTCCCATCTATATTGTACTTGCCTTGGATTCACCTCTGGTGGTAAATTCACTGAACAATTTAATACTACTTTGCGTCCAAGTAGAACAATCCATCGACGTACTTGACTCGGTTGAGTTGGTTGAATTATCCCATGATAACGTAAATAATTATTACCATGATACGTTTGTCGACCATTTTGACAAGAAACAATTATAAATAGAATTGTTTGTAGAATAAATAATTTGATAAAGGATGTCATAGTTACAAATATAGCTACTATGAATTATAGATTTTTAATCTTTGTTTATGACAAATAGTCGTCCTTACTGGGTTTACTGACTGTATATGATGGTTTTTTACAGATGGCAAATAAATAGTTAGAAAACACTTTATAATAGACAGAAACCGGCCGGTATTCTGATGCCGTCCAACTATTTACTTAAATTGGATGGACGTATAAACACATGAATTTGAGGTTTTATCATAAGATGTATAATGATTGTGTATAGAAGCACACACTTCACACAGGCACACAATTACATTTACTAGCAAAGAAATAAACAAGAGGTTATGTGTATTTAGCACATAATTCATTGCTTTTTCGAATAACCTACGCATTTTTCTTGCCCGAGAAAGAAAATAATGTACACTACAAAAAGTACAGTTTGTCATGTGAGCATGATGTTTTATAGTAAAATAAAGCTTTAAGATGAATATAATTACAAAAACGGGAACTCTAATAAGTGGACAAATGATAAAGCAAACAGATAAAGTAAAAATGTGAATAATCACAATGTTTACTTTCAAATAAGAGTATATCTGAACAGCTACTATAATTTAGCTTTGATGATGATAGACATGAATAATTGAAACTAGGTCTAGTCTATGACTAACATTAGTTGATGAAACTACAACTTACCACTACATCCTAGCCTTCAATGCATTTTCAACTAACGTTCACTCATAAAAATACCTGCCCTCAAATTCAATTGATATCTATTTTCAGTGTCCGTTATTATGTTAGGCTCACAGAGCTTATTCTAGCTTTCGGATAGACCAGTTTATTCATTTTTCGTTAGTCACGTTATGACCTTGTTATTTATTCATTTATTAACCCTGACTGTTTCTACACATCTTATCCTACTCATCACATGTCTGTAGCTTATTTTTGTTCTGACTATAAATATCGAATCACACTTGGTTAAATCGACTTGGTTCACACGCCTTCTTCACTGTGTGTTATTTCATTTCACTTCGTTCCTTCGATCATCTGCCTGGATCAATGTTTGTACAAAATATACGTATTCGAAATCCTTTCTCGTATTTGACTTATTTTAATTCCATTATTCACTAATGCGAATTAAGTCCATAATTATATACGAGGATAATCAGGATGTATATTTTGACAACATTCATATGGTCTAATTGGAATCAGATATAGGGTCACTAAATATTAAACCACTACAGTTAATTTATAAATAAATTTAAGATAAATAAACTATGACATATCACGCAACTCCTTTTGTTTTTGCAGTTAAAATACGATAATCGAAATGAAAATACTATAAATGAATTAAAGGATTAGGTTAGTGAATCCATAAAATGTATAAGAAAACAAAATGATTTTCATCTAGTCATCGAAATCTCTTTTTATTATGTATTTAGATTAAGATGCATACAAGATGGTCTGTTTCTAAAAAAAATAGATAAGTATATTCTACAACATTATTTGTCAACTACAGGTGTATGGTATAATAGATTGAGATAAATCATATCTAAAATATGATCTATAAAGACCTATATTATGGACGTTTATTTAATGAGATTGAACGATATGGTGAACTTGAGTAATATATATAAATGAATGTAATAACATGTTAGATTGCTAAAAATTAACGGGAAGAAGTCTTAATATTACTTTAACTTTCTATCAATTGGTATTTATTAACTAATTAGTTATGACTGATAAACAAATACCTCTTTTAGTTTCTTAAACAATTTCATTAGTATTAGAAGGGTTTTGTGGAGATTTCAGCAGTTTTATAGTTAAAATCAAGAGTCAATTGAAGCTAAATCACAATGGGAAAGCTAAAAGCATTGGACGGCCGTTTCGTTCTATTGTTGGACTCCTCAGCAGTGCACATCCATGATCCCGACCCAAGGTCTATCAGTCTCACGCGTGAGCGCTTAACCACTAGACCACTGAACCGTTATCCAACGGTGTTAATGTCTAACTTCAAACAATCAACGAAATTGAGCGACACACTCACCATTGTCTTCAGTGAGTTACTATTTCACAGCAGACCTGGTTGAACTTCACTGGTCACTGCTTGTCACTGGAACGTCAGGAAATACCTCTTGAATCGTGGATGGTCTAGCTTCAAGTGACTCATGAATTCAACTAGAAAATTAGATTTACTGACGTTTCGTGACTTAGTGTAAGTCACTTCTTCAGAGATTAAATAACCAAATTAAAATTAACCCAAGTTTAAAGATTACAACGGAACAATAAGAATATTATTATATGATCAATCGAAAAACAGGTCTGAATAAATCGTTGTCATGTCATTTCGGTCAAGGTGTTTCATAAGCAACATGTATGTAAATTTGTGTGTATGTATATCTGCACCGTTAAAGATGAAAATTGCGTTACTTAAATGGTGAGAAATGATAGAGTTCAATTTGTAAGGTAATAATGTGAATTGTAAATAATATCAAACTAGGTGACTAGGATGTATGGTAAGGCCTTCTGTTAAGCAAGTTTATTATGCAAGATTCATTATAATCCATGAATGATATTTTCATAATCACTAACTTGTATTCACTTAACTAAAATGGAAAATAACTTTATACTTCTATAATCATCATATTATGAATGTCAATATTTTAGATGAAAATGTGAGATGTACATTTCTATTCAGATATTTAAAAGCTAATGATATATATATATATATATATTTTTTTTCCGTTGGTCTAATCCTATGAAAAACTATTATGTTTAGTATATAGAGACTTCTTTTCATAATTAAATGCACAGATGGATAGTGGCTAGCAGTAGAATCCAGGAAGCGCGTTTCGTCCTCTTTGAGACTCGTCAGCTGGACGAATCTGCATCTTAGAGTTGATGTTCACTCTAGGACTCGAACCCAGTACCTTTCGCTTCAAACGCCATCGTGTTATGCACTCGGCCACTAAGTCCTGATAGTCACTTGCTTGTGCGATGGGGTGAAGTTTTAGTTCTTTTAGTATTGTTTGTTCCACTGCTAGCCACTATCCATCTTTCCTTACAATGCTTGTGAATTAAGGCTATATCAAGGCAATTCTCACAGTATGCATATATGTCAATTAGAGGTTGACCAGTTGCAATCCTAAACATCGATGGGAAGATTCAAACAAACAATACTAAATGAATTTAAATACTATTTGTTTATTATTTTTTTCAGAAAAACAATACTACAACAAATTAATCAATATGAAGTACAAGTGAATGTGTAAACTTTATTGATTTTTTTTTCTCAGCAAAATCGAACCAAATGTTAATGATCAATTCAAGATTATATAATATGTAAATCATTGATATCATTACATACTTATCTTAAAGCATCGTATTGTTAAACATTATTTATCATAATGTCCTTTAATTATTTTTTCAAAAAAATCAATAACTTGATAAGAACAAAGACTTTCAACATGTTTTTTTCGCTTTTTTTTTCTGTTTTAGTTAATTTATGGCAAGGAAATAAAGGATAAGAAGAAATAAATAAATAAATAAAAGAAATTTTTTTCAAAAAAAATAATAATCATAACAATTGTTACAAATGATTGGATTTTCAAATGACTTTTTATATACTACTGATTGTAACTAATTTTTGGTATAAATAAAATAATGTTTTAAGAAAAGAAAAAAAAAGAAAGTGAAAATCCAATAATCACTTTTTAATGTAAGTTATAATAATAATAATAATCATAATCATTACTATTACTATTATTATTACTGTTACTATTATTATTATTACTTCCACTTAGTATTGTTTGTTTGAATCTTCCCATTGATATTTTTAGAACTGTAATTGGTCAGTCTCTCATTAGCATATGTGCATACTGTGCCTATTGCCTCGATATAGCCTTTGCTTATTATTATTACTGTTATTATAATTATTAGTATTATCAAATAATATAGTATGACTCCATTCTATACAATAATTCATCTTTATGTTACATTTTATTTTTTCACTTCAAAGTAATTGTAAATGATACATGATCACCTGATGGCACACACACACACACGCAAACACAAAAAAAAAACAAATATTTATTTATTTCATTCATATGTACATTAATCTATGTATGAATAGTATATATAAGTAAAATTACATAACTCATTAAGTAATTAAAAGAATGTTTATCAATTAAATGAACAATTATTTTGTTTGTATGAATTCATGTGATTTTTTTCCTTTTTTTTGTAGTTAAAAGTATAATTCTTTGATGTTTTTATTGTTTTTTTAAAAAATATTTTAATTATTGTTTTACGGCAATTAGTCCCTTTGATAAATTTCGATAATGCAATGAGAAGACGAAGATTATCAGAACTATGTGATATATTAGCGCGTGATATATTAACAAGTATATGTGTGATCAGATTGTTCGAAATGTATTGCGCTAATATATCACATAGTTCTGATAATCTTCGTCTTCTCATTGCATTATCGATATTGTTTTACGGTTAAAAATGTATTGTAACTAATGTCTTTTGTAAGTATGGAGGTATAATAATAAAGAGATATTAGGATTATTAATATTTTATCGATTATATTTATTTCAATCACAATTATTAGTAATAAAATTGAGACTGTTAGTTCCTTGGTTAGAATCTCACTAGGAAAGATCCTGGATGGGCACTACTAAGGAGTCTCACAACAGGACGAAACAGCTGTCCAGTGATTCCAGGTTTTCCTTGGTGATCTAGCTTCAATTGACTCATGCTTTCAACTATGAAAATAACATTGAACTTTGAAATCATTAACTCATATTTAATATTGATGTGTTTGTTTGGTACGAGTAATGTTTAGTAGTAAACATTAAACTGTTTCACTCAGGTTATTTGTATTCAGTAGACGTTATCTACTTCGATGAACTTATCGATATTCATCATTGTTCAATTTAGTTATATATCTTATACAGTTGAAATCATGAGTCCATTGAAACTTGACCACCATGAAAAACCTGGAAGCACTAGATAACCGTTTTGTCCTATTGTGGGACTCCTCAGCAGTGAGCATCCACGATCCCACCTCGCGATATCCGAACCCAGAACCTATCAGTCTCGCGCTGAGCCTGCACCCAACGGGGTTAAAGTCTGTTTGTTATAATTATTTGAAGAATACAAGCTAATAATTTTGAAGCATAAATATGTTGAATCACTTAAAGTTTGTATGTTCTGTTGATATTATGTGTTACAATATCTTGAGGGTAAAAATTAGAATTTTATTTTAAATATCAACTTACTGAGATACAGTTAACTTAAGACTATAAGTGCCATAATCGGACATTTTTTTCGAATCTCATATTTACTGTTAGCAACAGAAATATCAGGTAATTTTCTGATACTTATCTGGCCACAAGTGATCCTCTGTACGGGTTAACTGACCACTTAGTAATATCCAAAATAACGTTATCTGGCCATTGTTATCGATTAAATTGTTTTATTCAAGCTTCTAAAAAGTCTCGGTTTGCACAAAACCTAGGTTTTCAGCTCCTCTTGACTACTTTCAACAATGAAGCATTTAGCGAAGTACACTGCACTATCAAGCTACTCAAGTTTGTTACTGGATAGATAGAATTCAGTAATTCGTCAGGTTCATATTACATGACACTTTGTTCTATTCTGTGAAAATTTAGTCTCTACTAGAGTTTTATTGGTAAAACAGTCCGAAAAATTCTGTTGATTGCTATATTATTTAACCGAACTGAATCTAAGCTGTGATTCTTTTTCTTTGAGAAAAAATAATTATAAACATAAGAATGAAATAGCAACACATGAGTACACCATTGAAAAGTATCAATCAGGCTATTATAGTTAGTTCTGAGGATGGTAATTTCGCAAATTAGTGAATGAATCATGTGATAAATGTACATAACATAGCAATGCTGTTGTCAAAATCTTGATCTGTTTTGTTTAGATGAAATTTAATCAATACTATGACTGAATTTCGGTAATTTAAAAGACAATGACACTTCTGTCACCCCATCATACTGATGTCTTCTGCGAAATTCAAACCTTTATCGTTTAGTAGTCCTCTTATATTCACTTCTACTGAGCTATTTCGTCTATAAGTAAAACATTACATTTTAAGGACGTTTTTACAGTATATCACAGCCTGTAATCATGTGACTACTAGTGAATTGATAGCTAGTGGAAAAGCTTCGAACACTCATTTTGTCCCGTTTGTTGGTTATTAATTTGACATTTGTACACTAATTTAAAGAGGAGATATAATAACAAAAGTATGGATTTTTACTGATATAAATTTTAACACTTTTTATCATACAGCTTATTTACAAAGATTTACGACAAAACAACAATTCGACATTCGACACTCATCAATTGATTATATACGCCACAAAAGCAATTGATACTTTATATGAGAGATTATTTTTATACTGAAGCGCTAATGTTCATTATTCCAACTTTTTTGGTCGAAGGATTACTACGAACGTTCCACAGACGTATTTATGGTCTTTACATCCTCCTTAAATGTTTATAGTATTTTTCCCTCATCCGATCTTAATTTATAATTTGTATTAATAAAAAAAGAGAGTGTGATTCATTTAGTTGCTTCTGGAAGTTATAAAACCCAACTAAGTCCCATATACGTGGCTACGTACTAATTCATACCTATTACATTTATACATCTTGAGGGAAAACTAAACCAGAAATCTTTTTACCCAACTTCATCATGTCATTATTCTAAAGTGTAAAGATCGATCGTTAAAATTCGAATAACTCTATATGCCCAAAAAATAAGTTATTTTCTATAAATCACTGGGTTTTATGTAGCTTGTATTCAAATATCAAAGGTCATTTGTTGGTAACAATAAACATATGAGTAATTGAGTACAATTTCTGAATTTTGTAGATTTGTGTTATATCTAGAGCTTTAGATTCTTGCTATGCCGCGTACTACTAGACTACTTGAACGATCGAACCCTCGACGTCGCAAGATAGAAGACGGAAGACTAGTAGGTAGGGATTTTATTCCCCAAACAGTGTCAAATATAGTACGAAAATCTCATGTATTTATAGTTTTCGGCTGAAAGTAAATCATCATTTCGGACAGTCATTAGGCACATAGTGGGTCCTTCTTATTCATTCAATAGGGAAGCTGCACGTTGACATTCTAGAATTTCCCCCTAGTGGTGATTGGATGGAATGTCTTCGGCTCTTTCTGGACTTCTTGAGGCTTCCTTGAGTTTGCCAACGAGCCATCTTTACAATTTGAAGGCAATTTTTTTGTTTCAGTAATGAAATAAACTTCAATGAATTTGTTCATGACTAAGTTTGATGCTTTATCTAGTAAAAAAAACATATTGGGAGATAGTATAGCATATCATACAAATAACCAAACTTCACTAGAATGTAAATATATCCATTTGTAATAACTTATTATATATCTTTTTTTTCAAGTCGATACGTTCTATCATCAGATAAATTCGTTAAGTTGGTTTCTGGTTATTCCAGACTGGAATGAATTTTTTTAAATTTATAGATACTATAGGGGTTTTTTGTGGAGATTTCTTGTAATTTATTATATACAATTGAAATCATGAATCAATTGAAGCTAGATCACCAAGGAAAACCTAGAAGCACTGGACGGCTGTTTCTTCCTATTAAGGGACTCCTCAGCAGTGCGCATGCACGATCCCACCTCGTGAATTTCGAACCCAGGACATATCAGTCCCGTGCACGAGCACTTAACCACTGGACCACTGAACCGGCATCCAAGTGTTAATGTTTAACTTCAACCAATCCACGAAATTGAGCAACCGTCCATCATTGTCTTCAGTGAGTTACTATCTCACAACAGTCCTGGTTGAACTTCACTGGTCACTGCTTCTCAGTAGAACTTCAGGACTTACCTCTTGAAGCTAGTCATCTATTTACGTTTTAGTTTTTCTCCTAATTTTATACAATGTTTAATATAATGTTATAAAACATTTATTCGAATCTAATCACTAAATAAGTATTTAATATTCTAATTTTGACTGTTAACTATTCTAAATCAAATGTTATATGTAGATATGTAAATAGAATTGGGCAATAAATTGACTGTTTATAAAAGTAATGAATTTGATTTTCTTTGTAAAAATCTGGTGTAGAATTTACTAGCAAGAAAAGTACTATATTAAAAGGAACTAATAAATGACAAAATAATATATTGACAATTGAATTCAAATGGTTATATCCAAAACAATATGACAGATATATATATATATATATAGTTCAATCGAGTTAACTAGGATTATTGCATAGGTCATACAAATGATCAGTGGTTATTATTTTAAAGAAAAACCGCTTTACTTGTTATCCTTAAAAATTATTTCATGATAACTTTCTTCTATTATCCAATACTATTTTAACCCATTACAAATCAAAGATCAATACTTTATCATGCTCTTTGCTCATAGTTTTATAGTATGTGGTTTTATTTTAGACATAAAAGTTAACATAACATAGATTGTCATCAAATCGGATCATATTTGATTTGGTTTCTTGATCAGTAAAATGTAAACTGACATTGGATTTTTTTAATATTAAGGAGTGTAATTACTTACTTACTTACACCCAAAGGAAGATAGGCCCACCGACCAGAGTTCTCCAACCCAATCTGTCCCAGGCCTTTCTTTCTAGTTTTTCATTGTTCTCATATCAGTTTCCATTTCTCGCCGTAAAGTGTTCTTTGGTCTTCCTCTACTCCTTTGGCCTTGATGATTTCAGATCAGTGCTTTTCCCAATATGTATTCTATCCACTTCCAAATCTTCTTCTTGATTTCTTCCCCCACCTCATGGAATCTGGTTTGTTCTCTCTCACAGTAGCTTGTTGCTGATAATGTCTGGCCAATGGATCTGAAGTATTTTGCGTAGATAACTATTAATAAACGCTTGTATCTTCTGGATGATGGCTTTCGTAGTTCTCCAGGTTTCCTCCCCATACAGTAGAACTGTGTTGATATTTGTATTGAATATTCTGACTTTGGTGTTGGTTGACAATTGTTTTGAGTTTCAGATGTTCTTCAATTGTAAATATGCTGTTCTGGCTTTGCCTATCCGCGCCTTCACATCTGCATCAGATTCATCAAAGAATTGTAGTTGGTTTGTATTTAATGAATGAAAGCATTTTTCAGGGAAATGATGTTTCATCATTAATGCTGTTAATTAAGTGCCAGACTTGGTATTAATATCTAAGTTTAAAATTTACTATATCCTTAGTTTATTAAACTTGGAATGAATTTCATTGAGAAATGCAAATATGAATAGACGAAGTTAAATCAACATGGATGTTTGTAACCAACCATTTATCAACTATGATGACTGAAATATGCGATATGTGCTTGCTTAGCTTATCTGAGATGATTCATCAACTTATAAATTGTTCATTTATGTCACCCAGTAAAATATCTAAACTTCTTTACATGATTTAAAAGTTGACAGAATTCGATGAAAGATAACATGGTTTACCAAGAGAGGTAATGTGGCACATTCGATTGCTTTTACTTTTCCTCATGAAAATTGGATACTTTTGATTATTTCAAATAATTATAATAGTTGAATCCATGAGTTCATCTAACCTAGACTACCATTAAAAACCTTTAAGCTCCATAGTGACCGGATTCAAGATGGATTTCCTGAAGTTCTAGTGAAAAGCCATGACTAGTTGAGTCTAATATATGTCGCGTAGAGACAGGTATCTACCTCGGACGATGGAGTGGTTGCACATGGTCGTGGATCGATTTAAGTCAGACATTAACACCGTTGGATATCGGCTCAGTAGTCTAGAGGTTAAGCGTTCGTGATCTAGATCGAAGATCTTCAGTTCGAGTCTCATGTGTGGGATTGTAGATGAGCACTTCTTAGGAGTCCCCTATTAGAACGAGACGGCCATCCAGTGCTTCCAGGTTTTCAATGGTAGTCCAGCTCACATGGACTCATGAATTCAACCATTAAAACCACTACAGTCTTCATAAATCCGCATTCTGATAATATTTCAACTAAGTTTATATCTTTCTGCTTACTTTATATTTTAGTTTGCTTCTAACTATTTTCAGTCAGTTATTCATTTCAACTTTTCTACCGATCAGAATTCGAAATGTTATGACAGGTCACATTGCTATTCATGACATACGTTAATTTGTTGAATCAATTTATTCACCATGAAGTTTAATCTCAGTTTTGACAACTAGTAATATAACAACGTTAAAATCATAACAAAATGTATGTCAGTTAACAAACGTCATCAGATTGGTATAAAAGTATAGTCAATATTAAAAAAAATTAGGATACACCATTATATTAGCTAAGTTTGCTCATGAATTATTTCTAAGTTTGTTGCTAATGTGAAGCATATGTTGTATACCAAGCATACTATCATTATCATTTGGGCAAGTACGAATCCTAACCATGATGTTTCTTGTGAGTATAGAGTTATTTATTTAAAAAAATGATAAAGTATGGTTAAATTAGTTGAATACATCAATAAGTTAGCATATTCGTTTTATAATAATATAGGTCACATATTTTCTGTGGAATGCATATTGAATAGTTAAATCACTTGACTTCACTTTGGTTTTTTCACATAAATTTTGTGTCCATCATTGAATGGCGACCGTTTTTTACAGTGTAAGGCTAAAAATGATTCGAGAGATTATATAATTAGTCTAATCTCTTGACCTAAACCGAGTTTGAAGAAGTTTATCATTTTGAAGAGCGTAAAAAACTTTCCGATCGGTTAGCCAAATAAAACTATCATATTTCCAAATGAAACCAGAGGTTATATATTTATATACTGTTTAAGTTATTGTATCGATCTAAATAACCTGCTAGTCAATGATAAGTATTCATAGATTACAGCGGTACAAAAGAAGCGTAGTTTAACAACTTGCTTTAATGTGTAGAAGTAGCAGCTATTAGTACAGTATGGCTAAGTAAACAGTTGTTTTTAATTTTTAAAGTAGGCTGAAACGAAGAACAAAATATTGAAAAAAATTTAATTAATTAATTACGCAAATATAAAAAAGTGTGTGCATAAGCAAAGTATTAAATATGCACAAACTAAAGTAAAAATAAAACACAATTTCATCCAATTAACTTACTTATTAGTCCTTTACAAAGCAAAAGGAACAAATATGGTAGAAAGAAGTGGATTCATTCCATATTGCATATTTAAAGTGATTTGTGTAAATAAATAAAATGAGAAGGGGTTTTATGGAGATTTTAGTAATTTTATGGTTGAATTCGTGATTCAATTGAAGCTGAACCATAATGGAAAACCTGGAAGTGCTGGACGTCTAGTTTGTCCTATTGTGAGACTCATCAGCAGTGCGCATCCACGATCCCGCCTCTCGAGATTCGAACCCAAGACTTGTCAGTCTCGCGCACGAGCGCTTAGCCTCTATACCACTAAGCCTGCATCCAACGGTCTAGAGGTAAAGCGCTCGTTCGAGTTTCATGAGGCGCAATCGTGAATGCGCACTGCTGAGGAGTCCTACAATCAGATGAAACGGCCATCCAGTGCTTCCAGGTTTTCCATAGTGGTCTAGATTCAATTTACTCATAGAATCAACTGTAAGATTAATAATTAAAATGTTTTACAAATGTAATTTTATGTGTACCATGTATAAATTGCAAAACAATTATAATTACTTTTTATATTCGATTTGTAGATGAATAAAATAAACAAGAAAGAAACCAAGACGTAATCGAATACAAGAAGAATATCAAATCTTATTATTACGATGGATAACATGATAAAACGGATAGTAATCATAAAAAAACATCAGTTTGATGATAACAGTTGAGGAGCGTATGCCTGCAAGGTTAAAGTAATTGAGAATCCATGAATGTTATACAGAAAATTATATCTTTAGAATTTTTTTTTACGTGAATCAGTGGGTGTTAAGTACATTCAGAATATATGAAATGAAATAGAATGAAATTACGTCATAGGTATATTACAAAAAGAGATAAACAGGTAAATATGTATAAATGTATCAAAATTATGTGCTGTGATTTGATAAACCACCCATAAATCGACCAAAAATGATATAGTAATCGCTGTTACGTTATTATGTACCATTTTACTCAATAAATCTCTGCTGAATATGTGCTTTAGAAAAAAGGACTTTTCTTGAACAATCAAAGTACATAGCATTTTGTCCCCTTCTTATTTACTTGACTGTCAAGATTACCAGATCCATGCAGCAATATTTTAAGAGAAATTTGGTTACTTTACTGTGTTGGTAACTGATTAAAAGATGTTTTGTTTCCTTGTGTCTTTCAAAGAAACAAATTTATTTGATTGGGCTTCAATAAAGAATATTTAGACACATAAAGGACATTAGTTTACTGTCAATTAAGATGAGCTCAATATTTTGAAAGCATTATTTAAAAGACTCAATAAATTGCTTGTGAGTACACACTGTATGTTTCAATCTTCTTAAAGGTCTACTGGATACGTTTTACTCTAGATGTTGTAAGTAAGAAAATCTATTTCATCATATAAACGCAGCATTACTGTCGAAAAAAATATTTTTAATGATATAACAATCACAGATGAGTTTTCAGTTTCATAATAGTTGGTTAACACTAAGCATTGAAGTGAGTCTTACCATCACTTGTATTGGGATACATACCATAATAGTCACTACTCTTGTAATCATATAATTGTCTTTAATAATTCTAAGAAATATATAAGGTTAGAAAGTGGCACAGGCAAAATTTCAAAGTTTTGGAATGATAATTGTGGTATAGTACATAGCGTTTAAAAAACAGCATTTTTCTAGTTGAATTACCGAGATATTATGTTTTCTAAAAGATTAGATAGATGATGTAGGGGAAAATAATTTTGATCCATTTATTCAATACATAAAATTATTTACAATAGATAAAAGAAAATGCAAACCTAGAGCATAGAAACATTTTGAAATAATTTCAGTAGACCTATTTATTTAAGCCGGCATATATATGTCTTTACAATAACGAAGTGAATGATGAAGATAGAGTAATATATGAGATTAACCAGGTATAGCAAATGAGATTCATAATATCAGTCTGTAGTAAAGTTAAACTAAAAAGATATCAGTATTAAGGAAAACTTGATGAGTATGCTCAAGAATAACAGCATTTATACAGTTCGAATTTTTCTAGTGAAGTGTAAGGAGTTTTGAGACATTATCAGAAGAATGGAAATTACAATAGTGTTGTATAAACGATGGTAGTTACAAAGATGATTTATGGCATTATCATAAGATACAAACGACTGATGAAGAACAAAAGAAAATGCATAATTTTTAATCAGAAGGGTTTTTGTAGAGATTTAGTATTTTCATAGTTGAAAGCGTGAGTAAATTGTAGCTAGACCTAGAGCTAGAACTCGAAAGCACTGGACGGCCGTTTCGTCCTATCGTGTGACTCCTCAGCAGTGCGCATCCACGACCAGTACCTACCATAATTTTTAGTTATTCTGCTCAAACTTGTTTTCTTATATATTTCACAGTTATATAAGTAGTTATCAAAATGAAAATATGTTTGTTTTAATCATATGATGTACTTTTGCTCGAAATCATAATTTTTACAACAAAACTAGTTTCTTTATGTCAATTTTCATAAAAAAACCAGTAAAGCTGTCCTTTTAAAGACACGGTGAAATCAAGGTCAAGAAATACGATTTCACGAAAACAAAGACTTTAGTTCAGTTAAATGTTTAACAAAATGACCTTACACACTTTTTTTGTGAAATACATTATAACTATTTTATATCTGTCTATATTCATTTATGAGTTATATGTATATGCTACATATTCATTTGTTGAAACAATTAAATTGAATAGAGGATTGTTCTTAGAATATTTATCTAATTGAACCCCATCATTTATTTTACTTGATGTCAATTTTAGTTATTGATGGTTAGCTACTATGTTAACTTGACTATGATGGTATGACTTTCTTACTGTCTAATATGATAGTTACCAATCACATTTTGCAGTGTATGTATGTATATAGTACTTCAAATCATGAATAGGAGTAAATGATTTTCAAAGGTCATATATTACCAATTTGAAATTTAGCGTTAAAAGCATTTTTTATTTATGAAGACGTTGATGGAAGAAAGCTATAGTCTAACAATGAATATTCATCTTAAACCACACAATGAAATAGTGACATTTAACAATGAGTCCTTAAAGAGCATTAACTACTTCAAGAAACAAATTCAAACATAACTATCATATCACTGAAGTTAATTCACTCCTATCTCTCAATAAAGAAGAGGAAATAGGTTACAGAACCCAACTAAAAAGAATGCAATTGAATAATTCAATTCTTTGTATGAAACAAATGTACGCTTTACTTAGGTTGGACAAAATGGTGCATATCTCACAAAATATTGATTTTTGAATTTTCATCAGTTTATAATAAAGTATTTGTTATTAGCTAAAAAGCAAAACTAAAACGATTACTAACTGCAACATAAAATATTAGGTATATGTATTTAAAAAAATAGTGATATGTTGTAGCTCAGTTCGTTTGCAAGTTGTTAAATTTATGAAACAAGTGAATTTGTTTCATTTAGGTACAAAAGGATCAATCAAATGATACTATAACTTTATCAGATCCCTACTAAAATGTAGTTCGAATTCCACAAACCCAAATGGCATACAGAAAACTTTTCATAATTTGATTATTTGTTAAGAGAAGAAAATGAATGTCCGAATAAAACATTCTCAACAAGGTAATTCATTCATGAACATTTTGACTTTCATGTTGTATTTCCATTTTCCATTGATAGATGTTTGCAAACTCCATATTACTAAGTAAAATTGGATACAGTTTTATAATTCTATTAAAATCGTTTGATTTATATCTTTGTCAGTTGATTAGATTATTCTATTTATGCAGGTTTTGATGAGTAGTAGATAATTTTTAATTTATTGATTTGGTATGACTTTCAGTTTTTGTTCTTTCAAGCAACATAGATCCTGGACATCAAAATAAAACACGAGATGAAGAATTTTTAACTATCACAGCATCATTTTCTGCAAACATTTATAAATTTCAACGTTTTTTTAGAGTGCTAATACACATTTTACGAGCTTTTGGAGTTTCACGCCGATTATATGTAACATACTATTTATTAAAATACTTTCCAAAATTTGAAGTTCATTAGCCTAACTCAGTATTTATTTTTGATTGAGATCATGAACCGATTGATGTTAGACAAGATTGAAAACCTGAAAGCAATGGATGGCAGTTTCGTTCTATTGTGGGACTCCTCAGTAATGTGCACTCACCAAACTGATTGCGGGATTCGAACTAAGGACCTCCGGTCTAGCGCGCGAGCACTTCACCTCTAGACAACTGAGCCAATAGTTATTGTATGTTTTGTTTTCTAAATGTGATAATTTCCAAAATTTTATTAACCATTTTATTCTAATTGAATTTCGTAAATAGTACTTCAGATGTAAAACGTATTTCTCTCAGAATACCAACCAAATACTTTGTTATTATTTTATGGTCGAAACATTATTTTATAATATATTCAGTTTATTAAATAGAAATGTTATTATTTATGGTAATGACCAAAACTGAATACCATTGGTTGAAATACTTCTTTTCTTATTTTGACGACATAGCGTTCAGTTTAAAATTGTACTCCTTGTGTAGAATATCCGTTAAAGAAATTAAGTTTTTACAAGTCAATACACATTACATTAAAATCAGAGTGATTTTATTCAACAAGCATTCGTATTAGCACTGACCAGGAAGTAACCGTCCATGATTCATGTATAAAGTACAGTAACATACTTATATGAATTTAGGAGAATATATTACTTAATTAAAATATGATCCCCTTGATTTTCATAGTCTACCATATCAACTTATAGCATACTTTAGTAGTTTATTAAAATATCCAAAAGAAATATGATCGTACATACGGAACAGTGATAAACCACTTATTATTTTTTTGACATCTAATAAACTGACTTGAGCTAATTACAAGATATGGTAACAGTAAATTGATTTACACCAGAATTTATATGAACGTCGATGATTAATAAATGTTCGAAGGAAAACTGAGAATATCGATTCCATGAGAATGTTTTACTCGGACATTCATTTTCTTCTCTTAACAAATAATCAAATTGTGAAAAGTTTTCTGCATGTCATTTGGGTTTGTGGAATTCGAACTACATTTTAGTAGGGATCTGATAAAGTTATAGTATCAGTCTAACATATATAAAACGTCTTAAAAACTAATGACTACTTTTAGACCCCATGATACATTATTCAGTTGTTCAATCAAAATTAATAAAAAAATTAAAATTGAAAATAGTATCTTTGTGTATGGTTGAAAATTGATGCGGAAACCTATTAAACAAACGTGTGTTAACGCGGTATACATAGATTTTGAAGTTGAGTAATATTTTCACTTCAAAAGATTCCGATGATGTTTGATAAATATTAAGTTCTTTCTGTGATGTTGGCTACTTATATCGACATAAGTAGTATATATCTAGAGTGAGGAATAGAATATCTAGCAGCAGAAGATTGAAAAGATCGAGAAGTGAAGAACTAAAATAGAAATCAGTTGGTGTGAAAATCCAAGAACAATTGAAGCCTGAGACAATTAATAAACATTTTGCGAATAAAGTATCAGAGTATGATTTTTGTATTTTATCAAGCAACATTGTAATTTATGCTAAATGCATAATTGGTTGTCCTCACCTGTGTTCTCATTCACTATATTTCTAGTAAGATTATTAATATATTATATCAGGATAAGGAAACATTCATTTTCTCAATATGCATATATATAACTTGACTTGAAGGAGTAATTTGTATACATATCATTTATTTGTTTACCAAACTTTTGACATTTTCATATTGTTATACGACTGAATCTTCTCATGACTTTAATATACTGATATTTTTCATTATAAAATATATAAAAATGTATAACTAGTTAAGGTCAATTTAAACAAATATTTTTCACATTATAATTTATTACTGATATTACAATCAGATCAGCTTATACAGTACGCTATCAGTTTAAATAAAATGTACTTTGCTATACGATACTGGATGCCAATTTACTTGGCAAACAATCTATTAGAATATATTTATAGGTATTCATAAATAGATTGAAATATCCCACTGTATTAACCTTATTCTGTTCATATCAAATAGGAAACTAATTGAACCTCTAAATAATAAACAGGACACAGAAAACTATTCCATAAATGTAACCGATCTATATAATTAAAAAAGAAAGGAATATTGTTTCACAATCATACATTTCGATGCAATAAGGTTAATGTATATTCATATGTATATATTGCAATTAGAAGTAATTAATTTTTGAAGGTTACCAGTACTAAAACTTCATGTTTATTCTCTAGAAGGCACAATATGATGAAGAATAGATTAAGTGAGATTATCATTGCAACAGAAGATATATAGATAATGTAAATCCAAATACCATATGGTTATATAGGTAAATAATTAAATGAATTGATAAATAGTTTTGCTGATAATGGTAATAATCTTGATATTAGAAATCATTATAGGTAATAAATGCTTATTTACTTAAAGTACTTTAGATTATGGGATTTATTATGGAATTCAAATTTTCCTATATATTACTCTCGACTATACATTGCATTCCTGATACATTTTATTTATATTTCATATTAAGATGTTTGAATTTTCACTATATGATACATTATCGGTTTATTATTTAAGTAGAATTTTCTAGTAGTATCTGGAATAGTTTATTTAAGAGTCCAATAGTTTATTAATTTTCATACATACATCATTTTGATTCGTTACAGTCTCACTTGTTAACGATAATGATATGCTCATATGTAATGAGTTTTGACTGTTTTGAGTAAACAACCCCACTCAGGCATTTGAAGCTTTGTTCAAACACTCACTACAATTAATAGTATAAATCGTGTAATACTAAAATCAATTTCGTGTGTTAGATCATCGAATCCTGGATTTAAAGAAATACTTTAACCAGCACGAATAAAAGAATATGATGCTTCATTATTGATTTCAGTTAGTAAATATTTAGTCAATTTATACCATAAATCCCTGAACATTCGAATTCTGTTCCTATGTGATTACAGTCTTACGAGGTTAGTACACTTAATTCAGTCCCTCAAAGTTGAATGTGACCGATGCATACCAATCCATCATCATTAGAAATAAAAGTCAAAGACATAGATGTTTTTAAAAAACGATTCACATTTACGATTTAGAACTATTATTTGCTGTGAAGAGAGAGCGTTAAAAGTATCTAATGTAACATCTGTAGAAAACCGACACTTAAAACAGGGAAAGTTGAGAAGGCAAGAAGCTAATTGAAGATGAAGATTTTGTCCACCTATTACAAATAAGCCAATCACTTCAATCAAAAACGCTCATTCATTCATAGATTTTGCCGCGAATCAATGATCAGTCAACGCATATCGTACAAGACTGAAAATAGCGGAAGTACAAATAGATTTCACACTAAAAACACGCTGGGTATTGGTGTTGTACTAAACAAATACTACACTGAAATAAAACTAGTTCTACGTTAAAATTACATATTATAAAAATACCACACTGAATTAAAAACAAAACAAATGACATATTGAATAAAACTACACTGGATTAAATCATGATCTCGCGCTTTATTCTATTTAAGGACTTATCAATATGTGAAGGGCAACTACTTTCGATCATGAATTCCTCTACATAAACACCAACTCATTGGTGTATACAAAATCTTGTCTCCTGTAATATAAATGTAGTAAACGAAAGTTAAAAAAACCGGGATGAGAAAATAGAAAAATACTATACGTACTGATGACATGGTAACAAGTTTTAGAATATCAACACTCTAACTAAGAAGAAATCAATGAACTCATTCTTAAAAGAATAATTTACGATAATGATAAGAAAATAGTTGCAAATTTAAGGATCGATTATTCATAAGAAAATTTAAGTTTTTAGAATCTTAAAAGGTGTTTCACCAATAATTATAGAAACTTAAAGTTATTCACTTATGTTAGTTGTTTCTTGAAGTGCAATCTGACGTTGGCACATGGAAGTAGGCAGAAGGTGAGGTTAATAAATATTTAAGTCAATGAAGATTCGTTGCTTCATTAGCTTATTATTCATGTTTATTTACAACCCTAGTTTTAGTATTAGTATTACTTAGTCGGGACTTCCATCTATTCCTAGTAACTGTCCTAAAACAACTACGATCAAATTTTTGTGAACCATGCATTTAACTAATTGTCAGAGTTTAAATTTCACAGCTCTTAAATAATATTATATATATTAAAAGAGACTGATCAACTAACGGATATTTCATAGGTGTTACAAGTTTCACAAGTTTGCTAATCCGAGTAAGTGATTTGTGGATATTCCGGTATACAAAGTAATAGAAACGCAGTCTAAAATTTTTAAATTGTTACCGAAAGCTTTGAGAAAGCCTTCTAATCTGTCAATTTTTAACAAACAGAAGTACGTCAACTGTGTTTTCTGAGTGATTTAAGTGCATTACGGTAACAAGATGTATAATAATAACCCATTATCGATGTGGTCAAATTGCGTGCTCAAGATCAAAAAGAAGACAAACACACCACAAGCCATTGTCGTTATATATGTTTACATTCCAAATTAAATCAAAGATGGACGTAATCACCATTTCTAAACGTATGCTATTAACCTGACAATGTTTTCTCCGTTTTTTCCATTCTTGAAGTCTATTTTTGTCCAAATCGTGTTGTTATATTAACTTTCTACAAATCAACAAATAATATTGACAGTGCTTTTAATGTAGTCTCTACATGAGTTTATCAAGCAATGTAGTGAAACGTGTTAAATGGTTTCCGAGAACATAAAATATCTACTGATATGTACACCAATAAAAATTAGCTGTGGTGTTCACCCGGTCACTTCTATTATTTTGATAAAGTCATAAAAAGCTTAATTCATCTTATTTCACAAGTTATCTGTAATTTCGATATTTGTATACTATACTACAGTGCACAAGCAGAAAGAAAGAAATTTCAAAACCTGAGCCCCAATCAAATGTGAAATTGGTGATTAATGTAAGTCATCGTTATATTTAGACTATAAGTATATTAATAAATAATGATTCACTTTGATAAATATATGTGGTTTAAAAAGAGATTTTCATAGAGAACCAAACACTTTAAGGATCTTACAATATTGAGATGGTGGATATTTTTAGCTCATGTGAATGACTTAGGTGAAGTTTTTTCTCTAAGCTGGATGGTTTGGTCATAGAGCTTTTATCGTTCTTCTGAACAATATCATCAGCACAAACTTCAGGTAGCAGTGAAGTGTTTGAATTTCTCCACATTTGACTCACAGATTATTCCGTCAACCTCGATCTTAATTGGTTATTGTTGACTTTTATCCTGTCATTGTCTACTTCCTTATTTAATTGTATCTCCCAATGATTTGATTATTGGTCCTATATTTGTCTATGATTTTTCCGATTAGTTGGTGGATTGGATCGATTTCAATGAAAGCACTACTATCAAACCATCCAGCTAAGAGAGCAAAACTCCGCCTAAACCGTACAGTAATGAATAATATCGTAAATTTACATGACCTGATAGCTTACATCTTTCATCACTGCTACTAGAGTTTCTGGAAAAGAAAAACAAATACCACAATTCCTGTTTACCTTTTTTTATGACTGCTATTGAATATAACAATTTAGTAACCTTCAAATTATCATACTACTAAGGTTGACTACTTACAAAATGTGTAAGTAGGTTATATTATCTATCAAATGTATCAGCATATTTTAATATTTGATCCCATGATTTTTTTTTCCTTTGTGTTTTGACGAGTATCAATTATCTGACAATGAATAACTTAATGCAGTCCCGTTTTCTTGGTCTACAGATGACTAGGGTATCTATATACTTTATTCTGTTTATTAAAAAGATTTGGTTATTGCAAACACATCCCAGTAGATTATTCCAATTCAAATATAAAAGAAAGCGACTATAGGCTCCGGTAATGCAACTATCAACGTAACTCCTAGAAAAAGTGGTTTATAATACAATACTCCAACATTAAGCGTCAATTCAGTTACCATAACTGTGCCTTATTACTCTTATTTACTAACTCGTTTGATGTAATAATAATACTTTGCTCTCTCATTTGTTGTGAGCTTATCCTTTTGTCACTGGTCAAGTTCATCAGTAATTTCCCCCCCTCGGTAAATTTAATACGGGTTTTATTTGTTATTTAGGTGAACAAAGAATGTCATTCATATGAACAACCAACCAGGAAATTTCGCCCCTCAAATGAGACGTTCGAGTCTACTTAAACAGTCCTTCCAGCCCCGTATAATTATCTGAGATTTTTTATGTACTTTTGTTTAGCTTCCTAGTAAGACCGTTCATGGCTGAATTTTGTTCTCCTCTTATTAAACTCACTACTGTGCATCCATAGCTACCCAGTTTATATGAAATGTTGAACTTCAGTGTTTTGATAATCGTTTTCGCTTGAAAAAGCATTGATTGAAAACACTAATGTTCTAAAACAATCCTCAAATCACTTTAATGGGATATAAATGACGCCAAAATACGTTTTCTTGACAAAAAGCCATTTAGAGACAACAATATTTTCGGCGATGCCGTTTACTGGAGCTGAAGTACGAAAGATAATTGTTCAATTAACGAGTATGAATAGCAGAGTAATGATAACAAGTGAGAAATATGAAGTAAGATATTAAAAACCAATTAGTGAGTATTTTACCAGTTTATAGACTTCTAGTAAAAAATGGTAAACTATTAGAAAATGAACACTAAGACATTTCATCGATTCCTATCATAATACTTCATCTGAAATATCTTAATAAATCTTATACGCGGTCAAGCAATTAGTATTAAGGGTAAAACAAATCCAAAAGCTTCTGTATTGTGGAAGATTAATCGGTCAAATTGTTCAGTCTTGAAACTGATGTCAAAACTCAGAAATTGTGATCTCTTATTCGATCATTCTTCCAAATGTTCTAAATTTTATACTGGATAACTAAATGTTTTAAATCTTTTTAAATTTGTTAAGTTCTACTAAATATGTTGGAACTGAAGTACTTTAGAAGAATTCGTTCGTGTGCAAAGTATCATAAATGAACAAAGTATAGATTATGTTTACTTCGAAGGCCTCTTGAATAGAAATTATTAGTATAAATTTCTAAGGAAACTACCAAATATTTTTGAAAACTAATAAAAAATTTGCTAGGTTGTTATTATTTTCCCATTATTTGGAAGAAATGGAAAATGGAAGGATATACATATATATATATAATTATAACTATATTACACGTTTTCGTGGTTTACTACTGAGAGCACTTTACAATAACAACATATACAAATTCTGGCATAAACGAAAACATGAAGTAAATCATGACATGGATCCTAAAAGAAATAACTTTATTATGTGCTTATGTGTAACTAGTAGTTTGGAGTCTTTGTCTATTGTCACTATTGTTTTAGTTTATTTTAGAGATTTCAAATGAAATACTAAATTAAATTCTTCAATTGAATAAAACAGATTATATATTCCATTTGTTCATTTTATAATCTTAAAATTCATATTTAATAACCATTTAAAGTCAGAATGATATAAATCTTTGGAAGAAAAAAGAAAAAAATTTTCAGATAATGAACTTTTGTTTTTCTTAAAGCAGTAAATTTGAAGTAAGCATTTACATAAAACTATTCGGCAGTTCATCGAACTGCGAATCTTATTGATAATGAAATGAGATTATCCACTCTGCTTACTTTATCAACATTGTCCAAAAATCTGCTTACATTTCCTTTACAAAATGTTAATTTAAGGGATTAGGAAATTATGTTTTCATAGTTGAAATCATGAGACAATTGAAGCTAGACCACTATGGAGAGCCTGGAAGCATTGGATGGCCGTTTCGTCTTATTATGGGACTCCTCAGCAGTGCCCATCCACGATTAGTAAAGTGCTCTGGCGCGAGACTGGTAGGTCCTGGGTTCGAATCTCGCGAGGCGGGTTCGTGGATGCCAACTGCTGGTACTAAACGACCGTTCAATGCTTCCAGGCTTTCCATAGTGGTCTAGCTTCAATTGACTCATGATTTCAACTATGAAAATATTAAATCTCTACAAAACCCCTTCCGAAACTATGTTTGTTTAGCTATAGATCAAAAGTAATTCTGTTTATGTGAAAATGAAAATAAAATACACATTAAGAATCTTTTAAAATAAAATCTAATTAGGTAATTTAAAAGTTATGTACTTTTATAGAAATGATACAGGATTAATATACATCTGACTTTTAAGTTTACTTTGAATTTCTACCGAATCCATTCATAATAAGGCGCCTAGGCAACAATTTCATGATGTACAAAAAAGTGACATTTCTAATTGTAACTTCATGATTCTATTGTTTTAATGAAGTAATTTGTTATATTTTAAGATTTATTAAATAAACTAGCGATCGGTTCAAAACATTAGTTATAAAGGTAAATTGGAAGAGTGTTACACTTTGGGTTATATCTGTGAAACTACTGTTAGAATGATTATTTCCTTTACAAAATATTAGTTCATAAGAAAGATATTGAATAAAAGTCCGGTTTCATTTTCAAATTTTTACATATTAAATTACTAATGATGAGATTATTCTTATCATTAAAGTTAAGTTACTGAATATACTATATCGGGATATAGGTCTATAAAGCTGATTGTAATCAACTATAAATTCACATCCAAATAGTTTCATTGAGTGACTAGTTTAGTATATAATGTTAGAAAGAACTCATGAATTTTTGTTTTATTATCAATATATATGTAACTGTAATACAGACCAAATCGCAACTCTACGGATCATTGTGGAACAATCAATTGAATTGAATTCATCACTCTACATCAACTTCATTGACTACAAGAAAGCATTTGATAGCGTGGACAGGACGACACTATGGAGGCTTCTTCGACACTACGGCGTGTCTCAGAAGATAGTCAATGTCATACGGAACTCTTATTATGGATTGAACTGCCAAATCGTCTATGGAAGACAACTCACTGACTCATTCGAGGTAAAGACCGGTGTTAGGCAAGGTTAATTACTCTCAACCTTTCTTTTTCTCCTGGTGATCGACTGGATCATGAACACGTCAACATCTGGAGGAAAGCACGGGAGACAATGAACAGTTAGGATGCAGCTGGACGATCTAGACTTCGCTGATGATCTGGCTTTGCTATCACACATGCAACAATAAGACGACCAGTGTAGCAGTAGTCTCAGCAGCAGTAGGTCTCAATATAAACAAAGGGAAAAGTAAGACTCTCCGATACATTACAACATGCACCAAACGATTTACACTTGACGGAGAAGCTTTGGAGGATGTGGAAACCTTTACATATTTGGGCAGTATCATTGATGAAAACGGTGGATCTGATGTGAGGGCCAGGATCGGCATAACACGAGCAGCATATCTGCAACTGAAGAACATCTGAAACTCAAAACAATTTTCAACCAACACCAAGATCAGAATTTTCAATACAAATGTCAAGACAGTTCTACCGTATGGGGCGGAGACGTGGAGAACTACGAAAGCCATCATCCAGAAGATAAAAGTGTTTATCAACAGCTGTCTACGCAAGATACTTCGGATCCGATGGCCAGACACTATCAGCAACAATCTACTGTGGGAGACAACAAACCAGATTCCAGTGGAGGAAGAAATTACGAAGAAGCGCTGGAAATGGATAGGACACATATTGAGGAAATCACCCAACTGCGTCAAAAGACAAGCCCTCACATGGAATCTTGAAGGTCAAAGGAGCAGAGGAAGACCAAAGAACACATTACGCCGTGAAATGAAGACAGACATAAGAAGAATGAACAAAAGTTGGATAGAACTAGAAAGGAAGGCTCAGGACAGAGTGGGTTGGAGAATGCTAGTCGGCGGCCTATGTTCCGTTGGGAGTAACAGGCGTAAGTAAGTAATGTAATGTAATTGTAATGAAGCATGAACGATAATTTATTAGAATAAATAATATTGAAAAGGTTCAACATGGCATAATATGAAACAATGTTTTATGTCTTGAAAATATTCACATTTTACAACACTGATTTTTATTATCCATGATTTAAACACGTATGACGGTAATTTTACATATTATCATGGTTATAAAAGACGATTTTCCACCATCTTAATGATTCGTTTGAATTGCTGATGAATAAATTTCGTATTGATACTCACCAGAAGTGATAACTACTAGTAAAACTGTATTCTCGAATTTCTCCAGAGGTTTTCGTTTGCATAACGTACTACTACTATTACTACAATCACTTGAATATGACAAAAGATGATAATGTTTTATATCAAGTAACTTGATGTAGAACGTTTTCTATCTCAGGTTCCTTTTAATGGGTAACAGGCTATTATTAGTTTGTTTCCGGAATTTAACTTGATAAACCTGAATTTCAAATATTATTTAGTGATCCAGACACTTTTGGCAGAAGACCGATAAGGAAAGAACTGAAATGAAGCGCGATCGGTAGGAGAATGCATAAACAATGAAATTAGAGATGGTTTGGTATTTACGGAAGGAATAGTGAAGATTGAGAAAATTGATGGTTGTTTGCAAATAAACTGTTCATTGTATTGTTATCTGAATTTAGTGAGATAGTCTGTAATTGGTGTCTAAATACATTCGATTGTCCCCAGTCGTGTTTTGTTCACTACAATATTGATAGAGCACTTGATAAATAGTTCTCCTACTTTACAAGTCATCAGTATTAGGCAAGCAGCATCACACTCGTGTTTGGACCCAAGAACTTCATGTCTCACAGAGAACTCGACACGTTTACATCATTGATTTGAATTATAGTTACCTGCATTTCAAATTAATGTTACCGAGATCACCTAGCATTATTGGTCAAAAATGGTTAACCGATAATAAAGTTAACTTAATCACATACAACAGCTGGCAAGAAATTTGAGAAACTGAAATGCTTTGGTTTCGGCTACCTACTCGGTTTATAGAGAGTAATGTTTATGCTTAGAAGATAATATGTGCCAAAATAAACCCACTTGAACAACCGATGAAAACCACAAAGTAATCAGCAAAAATTGTTATGGAATGATAAATTTAAAGTGAATAATAATGCGTTAACCGGTTCTTCTCAAGTTGTCTCAATTAAATAGTTTTGACTACAAGAGTAAAATGGCCAGCGATATAATTAAATCAAAGATTAAAACTTCAAGTAGAATGCAGCTAAACAGATGTTGATCGGTTAAATAAATATTCAAAGAGTGATACTATTTTACTTATTGGTACACCCTTTGTTTTCAATTTCAGTGGACATTTTAAAACTTACTTACATCTGTTACACCTCGTCGAGGAGCATAGACTGCCCATCAGCATTTTCCATCCAACTCTGACCTACACAATCATTTCCAGTTGTTTCTAGTTGCTATTTATCCTTTTCATATCTGTTTCCTGACGTAGTGTGTTCTTTGACGTTCCACTTCACCGTTTCCCTTGAGGATTTCAAGTTAGGGTTTGCCTAGTGATGTGGTTTGATGATTTCCTCATTGTATGTCCTATCCACTTCCCATGTCCTTTCCTGTGTAGGCTTCACATTTGCTCAGATATCGTTTCTTCGGTATCTTGTTGAGGTGTTCTTCTTACCAGTCTGTCTGTGGTACTTGTTTCTCCTCCCAAATCTTCCTGAGTAGAACGTGGAGTATGTTTACAGTTACTGCTTTGATGTACAATTGATTCAATGGAGCTGACCTACTCAAGAGTTCCTCAAAGTGTTTAGCTCATCTCTTCCTCTTTTCTTGAATTCCAGTGATCAGCTTGCTTTCTTCATTCTTGACCAGTCTCTTTGATTTACTATATTTCCCACCTAATTTCTTTGTTGTGACATAGAGTTGTTTCATATTTCCATCTCTTGCAGCTTTTTCTACTGTCGTTGCTAGCTCTTCCAAGTATTTCTGCTTGTCGTCTTTACTTCTCCTCCCAAATTGCTCGTTTGCTTCTGAGTGTTCAGTTTGTGTCTTGAATTCACTTCCCTTCTTCGACTGGTGTCAATTGCTGTCTATTTGTTCTTCCTTTCTTGGATCTTGTCCATGGTTTCCATAGTGATCCATTCCTTGTGATAATGCTTGTTGCAGCACAGAATATCCTAACACGTTGAAGTTAATGCTTTCTCAATCCCTCTTCCAGTTGTCCTCCATGATAGTTTCATCTTCTTCCAGTAGATCTTGTAGGGCTTGTAACCTGTTGTTGAGAGTTATCTTGAATTCGTTGAGTTTGTTAGTATCTCGAAGGAATGTTGTATTAAACCTTTGTAAAGCTGTTTGTTCAGTTGCCCAGTTTTTTTTTAGCTCCCGTTTCATCTTGGTCATAACTAGGTGGTAATGTGAAGCTATATCAACTTCTCTCCTGGTTCTCACATCTCCCATTGTCCTTTGGAATTTTTTATTGATACAAATATGATGTATCTGTTTCTCGATCCGGTGAAATGCATATAGCTTTATATATGCGTTTGTGGGATAATATTTCTCCAGATCTTAACTATCGAAGCATTTATTTAAAGTAATACACAGTTATATTATCATATTTTGATTGGCTTTATGATTGATAGTTTAAACTGAAAGTTACTGATTTCTTTTTTGATACACTAATCATAACAGTAATTATATTAACCGCTTATTGATTAATATGTTAATAAAAAAAAACTAATATTTCAGCATTAATAACATAAACTAAATTTTTTTTACCGAAACTATATACACAAGTAACTCAATGATGTAAGTGCATGATATTCAAATAATTACCGATTCTTATCATATGATATCCATTAATGATTAGATGTAAAGTGAATAGAAAGATTATTTACATGGAATGAAGTTTCACAACTTCACCACATAAAATATTCTTTCTAGGAAAAAGAAAACAAAAAAAAAGAAAGAACAAATATACATAAATAAACCGACAATAAAAATCATTCATATCATTTTATTAATAGTTTACTTATCAATAATATAAATAATTTGTATTTTATGTAAAAGAACGAAAGTAAGAAGTTAAATATATATTCCACAATTGATCATTCCATATATCTTCCAAATTCTAATTTTTTTTTCTTTCTCTTTCTTCATTTTGTCCTTTTTCTGAAGTAAACAATTAGTTCATGCACTAGTGAATACATTGTATATACTTATCTTTTTTTAATATTTAATAACCAATCAAATTTTAATGAAATAACTGTAAAATGTAAATCAGTTTTGAACATTAGACTTTTATGATATTTTTTTTCCTAAAATTTAAATATAATCATTTAACAAAGCAGTTCCTTCATAAGGTATATATATATATATATATGTACTGCATAGTAACTATTCCTAATTATGTCATAAATATTAAACATACTAATTATGACACCTTAATAATATTGAACAAATTCATTTAAATATGAACTAAAAATTGATCATTTTTTTAAATTATGTAATAATTATTGATTTCTGATCAATGAATTCATTCAATAATCAATTTATTAAAAATAAAATACAAAAAAATAATTTAAAACATATACGTTTTAATGATTTTTTATCTTATTCATCATCAAATCAATATTTGAATCATATAAATTTATATAAATCAAATTTTAATATAAATTATTCATCTAATATAGAAATTAATAATATTATTAATTTAGATACAATATTTTTATCATTACATAATAATAATAATAATAATCGATTATGTAATAAAGAAATTTCAACAATTTTAAAGAAAAAAGATTTCAAACAATTTTCAATTATTTCTAATATATTGAATTTCAATTATCCACATAATAAGAATTTATTGTAAGTTTTATTTAAAATTAAATTTTTTTGTTATCAGAAAGAGGTTTTTGTAGAGATTATAAGTAATTTTATAGTTGAAATCATGAGTCAAATAAAGTTAGATCATCATGGAAAAACTAGAAGCACTGGACAGCCATTTCATTCTATTTAGGGGCTCCTCAGCAGTGCGCATCCATGATCCCTCCTTGAGAGATTCTAACCCAGGAACTGTCAGTCTCTTGTGCGAGCGCTTAATCACTAGACTACTGAACCGGCATCCAACGGAGTTAATGTCTAACTTCAACCGATCCACGAAATTGAGCAACCTTCCACCATTGTCTTCAGTGAGTTGATATCTTACAACAGACCCGTTTGAATTCTACTGGTCACTGCTTCTCACTAGAACTCTAGGAAATGCATCTTGAAGCCAGTCACTAGTGAGCATGTGATTATTAATTGGAAGTGATTAGTAAAAAACTAACAAACAGTAACATATGGATATTATGTAATTCTATAAAAATTGAATGATTACCAGTTAGAGGTTAGCAGTCCAGTTAATCAACATCTATATAATGTATATTCTTTTCACTGCATTTTGCTAACATCCATAATATCTTTGATTGGGCGTTTTATAACCAGTACAACGAAAGGATGTACACTTTCCAGAAAGCTATCTGAATGGAATATGCAATTAATAGCCATAATAATTTATTAAAAATAAGAAAATTAAGTAAGTTGTTGAACTATTTAGATGACAGGAACAGGTAGCTCAGATGTTCAAGCAGGCCGCCACATAATTAAAATGTAAATCTTGTTACTTTTCATTAGTTTTAAAATAACATCTCAATTATCGGCTGAAAATCTATATAACTTTAAAAAAAGAAAAACAAACGGTTTAAATATGAAGTTATTTATGAAAATAGTGTTTTTAATAGTTTTTTCCCGTTTCTGTTTTTTATTACAATAATATTACTGCGTATATATATTTAATAATTATTCGTGGATTGATTGAAATTAAACATTAACACCGTTGGATGCCAGCACAGTGGTTCTAGAGGTTAAGCGCTCACGCGCAAGACCAACAGATTGTAGGTTCGAATCTCTCAAGGAGGGATCATGGATGCGCACTGCTGAGGAGTCCCATGATTGGGCGAAACGGCCGTCCAGTGCTTCCAGGTTTTTCATAACTAGCTTCAATTGACTCATGAATTCACCCAAACCCTTCTGAATAATAAACGTAATTATTGAATTTATAATTAATTGAAAAACAATAATATATTTCCTTCAGACTATTTCTATAAATAAATTTTTTGCTGAACATTGAAATGGTTTATGAATATTTATAAAAATATAGTCAAATAGTATATTAGTATAAGTTTACTTTTGTATTCTGACATGTATGATCGATAATAAATATTTCTTGTGACAATAATGAGTACTATATAAGATTATTTTGTTTCAAGTGAAGCAAAGATTGATCCAACCCATAAAACCAGGAGGCTTGGGTTAAAAACCTAATAATGAAATGTCTTTAATTTTGTTTTTCATTATATCTCACTTTTAAATGTATTTGAATGAAATGACCGTGAGGACAAGAATAAGAAGAAACATTGTTACTACATATCAACTATCAGATTTTTAGACAACTCCAAACATGGTAGAAACATTTTTTATATAAAGTAATGTGAGTGGGTGTCGACTATGGTGTACCTCTGAAATATTTGCGCTTACATATATATATATATATATATATATATATATATATATATATAATGTTAACATTAATATAACATAGCATTCCATTTAAAGAAAAGGTAAATTTTATCCAGGAAAATCGATCATTTCAATGTCAATTTAATGATTATCGTTATATATATATATATATAAATCAAATGTATTTATGTATGTGTATCTGTGTAATCACAACTTCTTATAAGTTGGTTATCATAAGATAAAATTATTTCAAATTCACTATTACATACAAAACAAAACTAAGAATAATAGTAATAGTGATATCTATCTATCTATCTATCTATATAAACGACCAATGCTTCATGAGGCACGAAATAAGCAGGAGTTAGGCAAAGATCATGTAGCTGTCAGATTTAATGACATCAAAGTTGAAAATATTGTAACGTGAGTTAATTTTTTATAGATATTTAATAGGCTAACCTAATAGATATGTTATAATAGATTATTTTTAACCAAATTAATACAGTTTCCTTTCAATCTATAAGTGTAGATGAAATTGGTATCAATAAAAATATATTTGTTTCAGATGGTCACAATTGATTGATCACTGGGTGGTAATCAACGTCATGTGTGTCAATTTCTTTTAAGTGCAGTACGAATGCTATCGATCAAGTTGCTATGTGGCCACTAGTCTGGGTGACTCGACACTGTGTGCACTATGATGAGATAAGATGGTGGCTGGAGGTGGTCAACAGGAAACCTTGAACCCGGGTTTCGTGCTACATGGTTTTGATCCACAGAAGTCGGCAATTTAACGAAATATTTTATAATTTTTTATTAAGAGTTGAATTAAGTGTTATTTACCTATATATATACATATATATACACTATATATATCTATATATCATTGAGTTGCATCATGTAAATCTTTTGGTTACGATTGGATCATTGAATCAAGCAAGTTTAATAAAGTGAGTAGAAAGTTGCTCAAGTCTGTTCAAATGGCCAGTTTACTACAAATATATTTTTAAGTCATTCCACTGCTCACAAATCCCAATTTATACCATTAAGAGATGTCATAGATCACAATCCATTGTTCAGAGTAATATTTCCATATTAACTAGCACACTGCTAACCGAGATAGATGAGATGCTGTCTGAACACTTGAATTTGTTAAAAGGATATATCTCATGTATCCTCTTCTCTTAGCGGTATATTTCAGTTAGCTTAATTCAAAAGTCCTATTTTTTTGTTAATATTAAATATCCTAAAATACAAGGATAAGATAATGAGTTTAGTGAGGTTTTTTCAGTTATCCTTCTTTGATGTCGTTGACTTTCCATTTAATTTATCATTTACAGAATTAGTAGGAGTTACTTTTTCATGCAAACGGGTAGCTACAGTATTCAAAATACCACTCAACTATATGGATTTCCTACAACTCGAAGTTATTTTCTCATTAACATTTTAGCGGCCCTCGAATATCTGACTCCAATTAGATCGTGTGATCAACGTTAACGAATTATAAGTATTATTAATTCTCACATATAATCATCAATTTGACTCGCGTTAGTGAATAACGGGATTAAATAAGTCAAACACTAGAATGAAGTTTGACTGCATATATTTAATACAATCATTGATCCTAACAAACAATCAGAGAATCACAGAAAAGGAAACGAAGAGGAAGGAGAGAAGCTAAACTAAATGACGTGCAGTGGAGAAGGCGAGTAGGCCAAATCGATTTAATCAAGCATGAATCGATATTTATTGTCAGACAAAAATAAGCTACAAACATGTTATGAGTAAGATAAGAAATGCACACATATACGCTCACATAAAAACAGTTAAGGTTGATAAGTGATTGATGAACAAGATCAAAATGTGACTCAATAAGAATGAATAGATTGGCTGTCCTGAAACTAGAATAAGGTAATTGGGCTTGATATAACAACCGACAGGTGAAATTACGAATTATTAAATTTCAAATCATTGGTTAAATGATTGCATGATAAAATCTCGCTTTGATCAGAATGATCAGCTGCAGTTATTAATGAGTAGTACTATCAAATTAAATAATGTATAACATTATTGTCATCAATTATATCAATGTTAGTAATATTGATACTTTTGTCGTGATCAAACTATTGAAAAGAAATAGTTGTAGTTTTCAATATTATTTGAGTACATCTTAGTTTTAGTCGTCATTTTTCGATTTCCGATATCTATTGTGACAGTTTCATGAAGTTGTAAAATATTTCATTATTTCAGCTTCGGAACCTATATATAAATTACTGGACTTTTTAAATATTTGCATAAATAGGTCAAGTCATCGAAATGCTAGCAGTTTGTGAAAACTTCGTTGAGTTGGATTCTTTGTTTTCGAACTTGACTTCAAATACTCGGATGTTTTAACGATGAAAAAGTTTGTTTTCTTTTATCCAGAGGAACTACGAACTATACTTTGTAGAATACACTTGATCTGGGAATTTTCTAGGATTAACTGCCATTTTGACTTAACCTGCGAAGCATAAATTATTGTTCGCACATGAGTGCTCTTTCTGAACTGACATCCAATCACTCATCAGCATGGTTTTTGGGAGGCCAATGGAAATCAATCAATCGTCCTACTACTGAATCTCTAGCAGTATCTATAATAATAACTCTACAATTCTCTATTTTATTATGAGCCACTAGATGCCAAAATATAAATATAAATACGTCTATGTGTTCTAGTAACTGAGATTGTTCAGAAAAAAAAATTCTTCGTCACAACATTTTTATTATCTTCAGTGACTCCCCAAATTTCTTTCACTGTTACTCAGACGTTTTCCATTGTCTTTGTATGCCAGTTCAAACAAGTTGACCATACTTCGTAACCCAATTATCTACACACAGATCTACAGACGGCTAAGATTCTGAATACAAAGTGAATGAAAAGTGACCAATTTTTCTGAAACTTATCTCCATAAAGAATTTCCATGAATGTGCCTCATTAAGAAATCTTCATACTTTCCATTCATTTGTGGACCCAATAGCTCATCATTATCGTCTCAGAATAGAATCGGCTTACCAATTTTCGAATCTACCAGGTGCTAACGGTTCACTCCAGATCACAGTTATGCTTATCTGACGAGTGCCAGCTAATACGAAATACAGCTACCTTTGAAAATCTAATAACCCATGCTGTTCACAAAGCTATAAATACTAATAAATAGCTTCAGTCAGGATTTTGAAATCAATGATAACAATAAAAAAACGAGTGGGGTTCAAATATACGAAATTGAAACAGATATCGCTGATCAAATTGTACGTCCATCTAGCTATGGTATATATTGATTGAAGTTGGAAATTTACACTACAAAATTCAAACCCAGAGGTTAAAACCGTTTCTTTTGCTTGTTGGAAGGATAGAAGGTTTTGAGATCAATCTCACATATAATTTTGGGTTTATTCTGCTGTGAATTTCAAAACTGAAGTCACCTTTCAGATTAACATAACACAAACATATCTAATATTTTCAGGTTGATTTTCAATTTATACTTGGTTTAACAAGCTTAATTCGTCGTTGTGCATCAGAATAATTAACATGATCTTTACTATAGACTTTGACTATACATGGTCCCTGGATGCATATGAGAATTGAACAAACACGAATACATGTTCATCAGACAGTTAGAACTTTTACACCACAGACAGACTTTGATACAACGACCATTGAGTATCGGAATGCATTAAATGTTTTTTTATTTACTAATTATAATAAAATGTTTTTTTTCATTATCTTTTAATATTTAGACATGATACTGTCGAAGAACCTCATTGTAAACGGTGTGATGAACAATTTACTGAAGATGAAAATATCGTTTCTGTTAAAGATGACATCTATCATCCAACATGTTTTGTGTAGGTTTAAATTTTTAATAAATGTCCTTTGATCACAACCTAAAAGTGTAAAAGTAAAACAAAACTTATGAACTATAGATGCATACAAAAAGCTCAATCACTTAAGGAAACTGACAAAACTACTTGTGAAAAAAAAACTATTAATTTTAGATATCATAATACATTTGTATTAGTTGTTTATTCTTCGCATTGATTTTTAGTACTGAAGTTGATCGATGTCCTTCAATTGTGGATTGCCTCGACATTATCAGGTTACTTGTTTTTAATACCGGCTTGAACATCAACTCTGCAATGTAGTTACATTTAGCTGAAGTTTCTCAAATCGGACGAAACCTGTGTCCTGAATTTCAATGCTAGCCACCATCTAAATATAAAATACCGTAGTTGCAGTAAAAGTCAAATCAATAGCCTATTATATAACATATTTACAGTTTAAAAGGTTAGGCAGTAGGTATACAGTATTATAGGTTCATTGACACCTAGATGTAGGTACATGCAACTGATTCATCTAGTAACAGTTCATAGTTTACTAACTAGTTACTGTTAACTACTATTACTTGTAAAGTAATAAAATATTTAGTGAATTGCTCTATATTAACTTATGACTAGACACAAGTTAAATGAGTTTTAATTTGATGTAACACAAACTGTTAGCGGGTTATTTATGGTACAAATATAATCAGAAATATTAGTATGGTAGTATATGTAACTTGTAATGATAAACCATAGGTATGTAATATAGATGAAATCATTTGCAAATGGGGCTTATATTCACAAAGCAATAACTATCAATGAGGTTCACTTTTAACCTTACGTAAACAATTTTTAGATATAAACTTAGATTCAAAGATTACAAAAACTAATATCACTTATACCTACAAGAAATTTGATTTCTGTATAAAATGTAAAATTTTAAAACACTACGAAACAAACATAATTCATCACACTGTGCATTCATTGAGTCGAGGTTTTCCGATTTAAGGACTAAACCATGATTTACTATTCTAGAATATTGTTTCAAGTATTTTAGCTCTAAATAATATTTGTATATCCAGCTCTTTTACAAGAGAGACATCACACAGTTTATTAAATAATATCGCTTTTAATCAATCAACTGCGCTTCTCAATCTGTGAAATCTTCATGATACTTGGAAGCACTGGACGGCCGTTTCGTCTTATTATAGGACTCCTGAACAGTGTGCATCCACGAACCCAGGACGTACCAGTCTCGCGCCAGAGCACTTAACCGATAGACCACTGAGCCGGCATCCAACAGTGTTAATGTCTAACTTCAACTGACTCACGAACTTCAGCAACCGTTCACCAATTGTCTTCAGTGAATTTCTACCTCACAACAGACGTTTTT
Source organism: Schistosoma rodhaini (assembly GCA_944470415.2). Taxonomy (NCBI): domain Eukaryota; kingdom Metazoa; phylum Platyhelminthes; class Trematoda; order Strigeidida; family Schistosomatidae; genus Schistosoma; species Schistosoma rodhaini. The sequence continues at coordinate 58,417,319 of OX104044.1, forward strand.
TGAACTCCACTGGTTACTGCTTCTCACTAGAACTACAGGATTTACCTCTCGAAGTCCACGAAACCCCTTCTGATTCTAATTTCATAATAAATATGAGATGTACACATAAAATGTTTCTAATTAATGGAATTTTTATTTTCAATAACATTTCTTCCACTTTTTTCATTCAACTCTTAAGATGTACTCAATGTTTTCAACCATTACCTAACAAAGAATTTTATGAGGTAAGTTAATTCCAAAGTTACGTAATACTCATATGAAATTTACTAATCTGGTCATGTTTAAGTTAATTAACTTGTTTAAGTTGTCGAAGATTTGGTAGAGAGTGACATTCATAACCTCAGTAACTGATTTACAATTTCTACCAGCCACCGATAGATTATACTCAGCATTATTCAGTGAACCTATGATATACTGACGGTGCTATGATGTTTCCTGTTATCAAATACTAGTGATCCAGATATTTGCTCTACCAGTGAGGGTTGTTTTCTTATAATTACTAAATAATGAAGATGAAACTGGTGTCCGGTATACTCATTACTTAGCTTGCGAATAGACATTTCACCTACGTTATACGACGCATAAATTGACAAAAGAAAGCTCCAAGTGTATATGTTGAAATTTATATTTTGCCTTTAACTTCTGTCGTGTGATACTATATATATATATATATATATATATATATATATATATATATATATACTGACAGTGGTATGTTACTTGAAAGTCAGGAATGTACTTAATCTTTTGAACATTGCAGAAAATTTCCGCTCTAATAAAAGTTTTACTTTTCTTCCGGATACGCATTAGAGAACATCTTGGAAGTATTAACTTACTTGTCCAAAACAATCCAATCTACTGAGCACCTCACTGGAAGAAAACCAGTAATTTGTGCAGAGTCGACATAAACCTGTTACTCACAGATGATATTAGACAACGGTTTTATGAACATAATAACTGACCAAAGTTAAAGACGATTTTTGTACTTATGAATTCAAACATTATATTATTTATTGGAAGATCGTAATTGGCTGAGCTCTATTTCAAGTCTAATCAAGAGGAGGAATGATTTGTATTTTTTTCAAACTGAGACTCGGCAATTACCTAATGACCATATAATTTTTTCAAAGTTAAATTCACGACTCGATCTAAGCTAGATCATCATTGAAAACCTGGAGCAGTGGATGGATGTTTCGTCACAGTATGGGACTCCTCAGCAATGCACATCCACAATACCGAACGTGGGACCCAAAATCAAGACCGTCGATCACTACATATTACAATCTCCACAAATCCCCATACTAACCATAGAGTTGTTAATTGGTTTTTTAGTGGAATACTGTTTATGATACAAGTCACCCTTAAACAGAACAACTGTCCAGTAAATTACTGACATAAATAACGTATCTAACTAGAATACTAGTTAAGAAAGTTTTATTTTATCAAGTATATTACTGAGTTTCATTTCTAATCGTTAATTCTTTTAAAAATTTTAGTTTGAAGGTCGAAGATATTGTAAATATGATTTTCAAGTACTTTTTGCACCTTTGTGTTTTAAATGTGGTAAGTCGGTATTTATTTAACTGGATTACTTCCTTTTATATAATTAGCCATTATAACTCTTAAATGAAACGATTGACTTTATTTAGTGTCACAGTGTTAATCATTAACAACAATAATAATGTATTCTGGAAATAACTAAAGATATCTACATCAATTTATGGGAATGATTAAGGTAATACTAAATGGTTACTAATAAAGGTATTTGAAAAGTTGTGGTTTAAATAAACATTTGTCACAAGTTTTTTTAGTATTTTGAAGTTTATATTGATCAAGGAATGCACCACACTGTTATCTGGATACATGTGATAATAGTTATTTTTATTGTAACCATAGTGTTATCTTTAATAAGTTAGGTAACAAGAAAATAAATGCTCTAAGAAGTAGTATAGCTACATAAGGCTTTGAAACGTAAATGTCATATAAGAATTAGTATTTTCTTAGTAATAATAATTAATACGTCACAACTGTAAATAAATAGTGTAGGACAATATATTTTCAGAGCACTCAAAAATAACAAAAGTTACTACAACAGGCCTATTGTCGTATATGTTCTTGGTCTTTTCATAATTCATTGCTTTATATAAGCTTTATCCAATAATGAAATGAATGAAAAAAGTAAGATAAGCTATGGGACTAACTAGGTATATCGAAAGTAAAAAATAATAATGTCTTGTAATAAGGTAATTTCATAAGTTATCGGTATGAAGGAAAGTTTGACAAGTGTACTTAAAAATAAGTGTTCGCGCATTTAAGCTACTTATAATTTCATTAATGGAACGAGATATAATTATTAGTGTAACCGTTTCTAAGATCGTTTAAGAAAATAAGGTGTTATCCAAGTGTCATACAAACGATTGTAGTGAGTTTGTTAAGCAGATAGATTGTGACAGAATATTGCTTTTAAGGTGTTTCACACACACAAAGTATCTTTCGATATTGAGTAATGAATCCTATAACTTGGGGATTTAACAAAATGAATCGCACCATTAGATGTAAATAATAATATATTCGGGATGTAAAAGAAAACGATTATATTTTGTTTAAGTAACTTTTTTAATAAGCCCCATAACAAGTCCTAGCTTCTTGAGTCTTGATCGATGGTCCAAAATATAATCCCTAACAAAAGTATCGAGTATAACGCTAGAACGAACATATATCAATTCAAGTCTATCTTTAGTTAGAAAAAAGAAATTATTCTAGAAGCAGTTAAGCGCAAACAAACAATTAAGTTTTCTTCTAAACATTCTTGAATAATAGTGTTGTACTTTAAGCTATTTTTAAGAGTATATATGTCAAAGTCCTGAATAAAGTTACCATTTGTTACACGAAACTACCAAATGTCTCGTAAAGACCGACATTTAGCATAGTTGTATGCACTGCACATTAATGTTCACACTTAAGTTTATTCTAAACCTGTAAAATTCAGTTGATAATGTTTAATTTCTTCTGTTTAGGTGAATTTATCATGTCAAAAGTGGTAAAAGCAATGAATCGAAGCTGGCATCCTGAATGTTTAGTTTGTGATGAATGTGGTATTCAAATTGTAAGCAAAGGATTTCAAAGACATAATACAAGGCAAGTGGAATGATAAATTTTTTAATATGATCCAACAATTAACTCTTTCTCATTGACAAATAGATGAACATGAACGACAAATATTCTATAAAATAAATTTACTTTAGGTTATACAGTTATAGGTTTAAATAATTAATGTAACGGACTAGTCAGGTGTAAAACAAATACAACTTTTGAGCACAAGATTGCCACTATGATATCACTATAGGGTTGTGAAGTTTATTGAGTTTTTACTGTGATCATGAACCAATCGATGTTAGACAACGACTGAAAACCTGGTAGCACTGAACGGCCGTTTCATCCTAACATGGGACTCTTCAGAGTCGTGCATTCACAATCTCGCGTGCGATACTCCAACCCAGGATTTTCTGTCTCACGTGAACGCCTAACGTTTATACCACTAAGTCGACATCCAACGGTGTTAATTTGCACTTCTGAAGAGTCCCATACTTAAACGAAATGGTCATCTACTGCTTCCAGGCTTTTATTAGTGATCTAACATTATTTTTTTCATTATCTCAATAAAATTAGTAATATTGAAATGACTAGTATGTCTTATTAACTTCCATACGTTTAAACTTCACATAAAATCGTTAAATTAAGAATCAGAATAAATGTAGGTAACATATGGCGAGTGAGATATGAAAATACAACTGAAAATGTGATAAAATATTTTATTGAAAATGACTTAGCAGAAACCAGGGAACACTAAACAACCCTTTCGCCTTAAAATAGAACTTCTCAACGTTTTGTACGAATATTATGGTTAGAAGAACGTAGAGTACTATAAACCTGAGTGTTGTAACTCATAATGGCTAAGTCAAAAGAGATGGTGGCGAAGTTTCGTGCTCAATAATATTGTCCGTCACCAGGTTATTTTTATCTGTGTATAAATTTAATCTCACCCAATTGAATCATCACACTATGAATGAGGTCACACTCAAGTTACCTTCCAGTATTAACACTCTGATACAGTTAATCAATAATAATTGTCGAAGTAAATGATTTTAATTTTAGCACTTAAAAATTTTAGGATTATGTATTGTACATCCGTTGTGGTAAAGATCTCAAAATGAATCATAGCATTAAGCAGATCACACTAGATGCAGTATTAACACAGTGGTACTACAAAGTGTTTCTACGAGTCTAACAAACATCTTTACAAGTTAGAAACAGAATTATTATATTTCCATTAAGCAATGATTGTCACATGGTTCTCTTTTCTTGTTAATTTATCAAACTAGATTTTATTATCTTCTAAGTACATTATACTTTCATGTATGTGTACATTTAGCTTTACTTGTATGCACTACTTAAGAATACACATATAAACATACTAATATTTCACTTAAAACCATATGTATATAGATCAACATGATTTCATGCAACTCTTATTATCAAAATATTAGTATAAACTAGATAAATTTATTAAATTCACAACAGAATTAATCAAATTTAAGATAAATGTTTATATAAATGGTGTGTATTTTAGTATTAAAAAAAAGGAAAAATATTTATTTAAATGAAATAGAAAACTTTTCAAAAAAATTCATTTGTATATTCAAATAATGTTTCAATGCATTTCATCTGGTTTTGTTACCATAGTAATTAAAAATCAAAGATTAATGGTTGATGTATATATTGATTTCTGTGAGGCCTATGCTCCTCCACAAGGGGTAACAGGCGTAAGTAAGTAAGTATATTGATTTCACAATATAAGGAGAATATTATCATTGTATTTCGTTTTTGAATGTAGAATGTTCCGTAGTCGTGTAAAAAAAGGAAGAAAATGAAATATAATCTTTCATGGTTAAAATATTAAATTAAGTTATTTGGATTCAGTTTCAAATACTTTGAAAATAAATAAAACAGCTGATGTTACAATGATCAGGATGTTTGAAATTCCAGTACTTTTATGTAATTTCATTCCTTAGTCAAAGTCATCTATAATCAAATCTATCAGAACATGATAAAGCGAGAATAACGGTGGTATATACAAGTAAGAAAACTAAATAAAATGTGTAAAAATACCTTACAATAATTCTTCCACTTAACACATTTGGCAATTTGTACAAGCAACTACTAAAATCAAACTATAAGAGCTCTAATGAGAAGCAGTAACCAGTGAGGTTCAACTAGGTTTGTTGGGAGATATCAACTCACTGAAGACATTGGTGAAATGGTTGCTCAACTTCGTGGATTGGTTAAAGCTAGACATTAACACCATCGGATGCCGGTCTATCGGTTAAGTGCTCTGGTGCAAGATTGTTAGGTCCTGGGTTCGAATCTCGCGAGGCGAGATCGTGAATGCGCATTGCTGAGAAGTCCCATAATAGGACGAAACGGCCGTCCAGTGCTTCCAGGTTTTCGATGGTGGTCTAGCTTCGATTGACTCATTATTTCAACCATGTATAAGACAAATAATTAAATAGTTAAGAAACATGAACTGATTATGCGTCATTCAATTCTTAAGAGATAAATCAATTGAATCAAATCACAGTTGGCTGATCAAGGAAAGGGAATTGATATCCCTGAAGCCAGAACAGAATGTCAATTGAAATAAAATTGCTGTCAGTAAGAAAATAATGAAAATAGAGTTAGTGCAATTTAAGAAATATAGTTGGAAGTACATATAGCCCATAAGCTTATCGTGGATCCCATTCTAAACATAGCCCACAAAAATGGATTGCCGAGAAGGATAACTTTATGTTTAAGATAAAGCCAAATGTTAGTGTGATGTAGTATTTGAATAGGAAGAATGTTTCCACTCACAAGCATACATACACATAAACATTCAGGTACATAAATATATCTTGCTGTCGTATCCTACTATCCAAATTAGCCACCATACACTTTTATAGACGCTTAGTCAATCAATCACGGAGAGGAGAATGACCGAGACAAACTGAAAAGCTTAACCATCAAAATACCAAAAATCTCTTTACCACTTACTCGTATATATAGGTTATATGAACTTAACTTAATTCATTGATGAACAGTTCATTTTTTTCAAATTCCAAATTATGTTAATATTTCGAGAAAATAAAACTTACTAACTTAAATCCAGATTAATTGAAAACAATAAATAAAACGAATCTATTGTATTCTGCAAGTATTATTATAGCTTTATTAAAGTATTTGTAAAAGTTGGAAATTACCACAAACAACAGATATCTTTTATATATCCTCAGTACACAGTTGGTCGGGAAGTCAAAATGATAAGTCAGTATTATTTGGATACGTATTTGAAACTACCTAATGTTCTGTAATTGTTTGCTGCTATCTTAGAACTTCTAGGAATTACACATTCATGTACTTGCTACATAATGGATTTTTTAATTTCGAAATACTCATAAACAATAGTTTTACATTTAATTCTAATAATTTTAAGACTGTTCTTATATTTCGCCATGATACTTACTCGAAAATACTGTAGAAAAACGAATTGCAAAGTAGCCTTTTATGAATCAATCCTCAATCTATCGAGGTAGTATATTTTACAGAATATATGTGATTTTCAATGGCTGATATAAAATATAAACATGTAGAATATTAGTTCAATTGTCACAGATATATGATGAAGAATATACAAGAAATAGCTGTAGTTCAACTGAGTTTCAACACAAGCCATCAAAATCAATATTCATTCAAGTATAGACATTCATTCAGCCTTTGAAAAATAGGCTTTATTAATCTTGCAATTTAAATGTCGGTGAAACCTATTACCTTGTATTCATACAGCTGCTGACATAAAGAACATCATCAGTCGTTACTGCTCGTCAATTTGAGAGCACTATTTTTGTATCATACTGAATTCACTAGCCTGTTCTACATAAATCTCAACGGTGATAGTCTTGGATTCCACTGCTAGCCACTATCCATCTCTGCTTACCATGCTTGTGAATTAAGGTATATCGAGGCAATACGCACAGTATGCACATATGCCAATTAGAGACTGACTAGTTGCAGTCAGAAACACATCGATGGAAGATTCAAACAAACAATACTAAGTGAATTGGTGATAGTTTTTGTTTTTACATTAACTTACAGGTCATTTCTTTTATATGATAAGATTCAATCTGGTAACTCATTAAGTTGCAAGATGTACCACTTGGAAAAAGAATATGAATCAATAACACGTTTTCGAAACATTTTTTAATCGTTTGCTCAGTCTACGTAGCTGACTATTTTGTCATGTGAACACCTTATATCAATCCATCAGTATTCCTTTAAACCTAATTTTAGTCATTTTTCGATGATGCAGTTGGCAACTGACTCTAAAGTATACGTTTTCCCACATTCTTAAACTTGTTTGTTTTAATAATTATGAACAATACTTCAGTAAAATATCGTTACCAAGGTTTGACTTAATAATTTCAAATAAATTGAGCATTAGGTAGATTGTTTAAAATATATTTGTAATATCCCTATTAGTAGAAAAATTAGATTTTCTGACGTTTCATGACTCAGTGTAAGCCACTTCTTCAGAGAATAAATAAACAAACGTCAGAAAATCTAGTATTTCTACTCATTGGGATAATAATTTAATAAATTAAGAATTTTAATATCTTAATGCTTATTTTGTATGAATAATAGATATCTATAATGTTCAGTTTTCTTGATGAATAATTATGTTCTGCTATATTTTAATATGATAACCAGTGTGTATTCTAATGAATTCTTGATAGAATCCTGTGTAAAGATTGTTGGCCTGTTATATGTCAGGAATTAGTTGGCTGTCATATATGTCAAACATGTCATAAACCAATTGAATTAAATAAACACATCAAATTTATGGGTGATTTTCATCATCCACATCATTTTCATTGTTTTGATTGTGATCAAGAACTCGGTTTGGATGCACATGAACGTGGTGGTGAATTATATTGTCTTAAATGTTTCAGTCGTTCTGGTGTATCAATATGCTCAGCATGCAGGTGAATAAATAATCATTGCAATTTTTTATATTAGATTAATTTCAGATAAATTTTGTTTTTTTCAAGTTTGAATAATAACAAGTATATCTGTTTGAAAGAAAACACTGAAAGTATCAAAATGTAATAGACTTCTGAGGTAATTAGTCCATTTGATAAATTTCGATAGTGTAATAAGAAGATGAAGATTTTCTTTCTTACATAAAACGGTGAATGTCAGATTCACTCTTTATTGATGAGAGCAAATAATAGATATTTAGTTTAGCCGGAATGAATAATTAGTTGTTTTGCCAAAAAAACTCATACATTTCATATAAAGGAAATTCAATGAAAGATCTTCTACTGGTTTGTATAGCTTGAATAATCTAGTTAGGAAAAATTTGGTTTTGTTAAATAAAAAACAAGAAACTAGAAATAAAGTAAAGGACAGTCGATCTAGAGCTCAACTTTACTTTCGGTGTCACTACTCAGAAAATCAACTGGACGTTTTCATCTACTACAAACATATTTCAATATAATATCCACAAAAACCCCTTCTGATATTAATCAACATATGCTCACTAGTGATTGCTTTCAAGAGGTATTTCCTGGAGTTCTAGTAAGAAGCAGTGACCAGTGAAGTTCAACCGGATCTGATGTGAGATAGTAACCCACTGAAAACAGTGGTGGATGTGTCGCTCAATTTCGTGGATTAGTTGAAGTTAGACATTAACACCGTTGGATGCCGGCTCAGTGATCTAGAGGTTAAGAGTTAGCGTGCAAGACCGATAAGTTCTGGGTTCAAATCTCGCGAGTGCGGGATCGTGGATGCGCACTGTTGAGGAGTCCCACAATAGAACGAAACGGCCGTCCAATGCTTCTAGGTTTACCATGGTGGTCTAGCTTCAGTTGATTCATGATTTCAACAATTAAAATTACTATAGATTCTAATAAAACCTCAAAGTATAAAAGGTTACATAAACTTTCTAATTAACTTTTAGATTTTAAAATACACATTTAATTACTTATTTAACTGATTTCAAATAGATCTGTTTCTGGATCGTTAGTTCAGATTTAGATGAATTGCCACGTTAATCAAATGGCGATGATGATAACGATGTTATCGAAAGATACAGAGATATTCCATTATATTTAGTCACTTATGAACAATAGAAAGTTTTGTTATCCGGCTAATTATTAATCATATAATATGTCTCTGAGTCACTGAAGTCTTATCTCCACAACAAAATTGATATTGGATATGATAAGAGTTTTGCTTCTATTTATACTCATCTTTATCAATCTATAAAAGGATGTTTTAAACTGTTGTTTATCAGAAAAATGGTCGTTGGCACTACTTTTAAAATCCTAAGCTAAAACATTGAAGTAGTTGTCTTTCTTCTAAATGACTTGGTAACATAACACAGTTTAAGCTTAGATTGTGAATAACATAAAGGAATGAAACGGTGAATATGTTTTATACTTACTCAATATTTGAATCAACACAATTATAAAGAACTTAAGAAAGATAACTATGTAGTGAATTTTATGTAGTAGTTTTCAAAAGTCTCCATCACAATATGCAGATATTTACATCGTTCAGAGTAACCATAAGGTTATTTTTTGTATCTGATACCTATGGGGATCGTCAAAACATCAGACGTTTTTCTCCCTAAACTCATGCCTATCTGTGCTTATGTAAATGGTTGGAAAATTAGATCACTGAAGATTGCTTGTTTTATCTTGTCATTGACAATTTACGTTTTGAACACATGGAAAGTTCAATCTTATGACCAAACATCTACCACTGTTTCTAGTACTAGCACATAACAAGATTGTGGAAAAGTCAGTTTCTCCTATTTATGACTGTTTAACTGAATATAACTGCAGTTAACATTCAGAAATGAAAGATTAGTAATCAACTCTTGAGCTGAATTCTTATCTTTGAGTAATCGTACTTCATACTTCATAGTCACTTATTGGATCTCCCGACATGAATATTTGCTAACGATATACCTTAGATTTCACTCAGAAGATTTATTTGTGGAAAAACATTGTGTCAATTACATTTAGTTATTTTTCTTCACTATATATCTTTAATTTAGACGTCCAATTGACGGTCGCATAGTTTGGGCACTTGGTAAAGTTTGGCATGTTGAACATTTTGTATGTCATCACTGTGAAATACCATTTATGGGTAGTAGGTTTTATGAGTGGCAAGGACACGCCTACTGTCTACTACATTATCAATCTAAAATTGGAAGTGTCTGTCATATATGCGCGAAACCGGTTACTGATACATTGGTTAAATTTACTAATAAAATCTATTGCCCTGAACACTTTCTTTGTTCACTGTGTGATAGAAAATTAGATGAAAAGTAAGTGGATCATTTAATTTTCTTATTTTAAAGATCTTTTCAAATAACTGATAACCTAAAAAGATTAAACCCTTAATATTAAAAAGCTTGAAATAAATTGAATGGTGCTTAAATGATAGTGCTTTTCAACAATAAGTAGATTGAAGAAAGATATATCCTTTTATAATCACACTGTTTGACCTGACCGTTAAAATTTAATCTGCTTTGAGTATGAGAATATAACGTTGATTTTGAAAGACTATTTCGGCAGTTCCTGTAAAAAGCTATGATTGATAGATTTCCAAAATGTTAAATGTGAGACACTAACGCATCAACGATGATAGGTATACGAGCAAAACGATAAACTGATTGAAACTAGAAATATTTACCATTTCAGTATCCTGAAGTAATACACTCACTTCAAGAATCGTAACTATGGATTCATGTTTCAGTGTGGTCGTAAACGAGCAATGTTGAGGGATCCCACAATAAAAACAAACATTCGTCTCGTGCTTCCTGATTTTAAACGGTTGTGTAACAAAGGTTAGTAAGTGGTGTCAATTACCAAATACAACTTCAATCATTAATTACTTATGAAAAACTCAAATTACACGCAAAATTAAACATCTGATTCAAATTAGACTTCATCAAATTTAAATGGATATTCGTTAACACTTTATTGACTAGTCCAACACTTACTTGCCTATGAGTGTGTGGAAGTCACCAATCATAGAATAAAAACCGTCTGTTTGCTCAACAAAATAGTTCTAGAGTTCCACCTGTCAGTCTGATCTAACCCTTTTTTTGAAAAAAATACAGATATCAATAAGAAATTATCCCTGAAACAAACAACTATGAAACTAGATAACTCTCCATTAATAATAACATTATAACTTTGGCTTTAATTTAAGTTCATAATTTAGTGTAAAATGTATTCATGTTCCATGATAAAACTGAGTGTTTTAATCATCCTAACTGCTGTACTGTGTAGATGAAGTTAAAGGACACGACTTAGGTGGTGAACATTTTTATTTATAAAATTGTAAATCTCTGTAGAAAGAGAGATTTCTATGAAATTTATACATGATTATTTTCTTAATTAAGCCTGTTACTCCTCATGGAGGAGCATTGACCTCCCACCAAACTTCTCAAATCAACTCTGTCCTTGGCTCGTCTTTCCAACTTTTCCCAGTTGTTATTCATCCCTTTGATATCAGCTTTTAATTCTCGATGCAGTGTGTACTTTAGTCATTCACTTTTCCGTTTCCTTTCAAGATTACAAGTTAATGCTTGCCTCATGATGCGGTTTGATGATTTCCGTAATGTATATTCTACCCTTTCCCATCATCTTGCCTAATTTCCTTTTCGGTTCAAAGTTGGTATATTATCTTTTACAGTAGGATGTTGATGTTGGTATCTGGAAAACGGATATTGAGTACGATGAATAAACATCATTTATAAACACTTGTGTATGTATGATGACGGTTGTGATTGCTCTCCAAGTTTCAACTTCATATAAAAGAACTGTCTTGACATTCGTATTGAAGATTGTGACTTTGCTATTAGCTGACGGCTTTTGAGCTCTATGTGTTGTTCAACTGTAGGAATGGTGCATTTGCTTTTCCAGTTCTTTCCATTGAGTCTGCATCAGATCGTCCTCGTTCATCTACAATGCTGCCCGGGTACGTGAAAGATTCCACCTCTTACAGATTTTCCCCATCATGTGTGATAGGGTTGTTGTTCACAGTGTTGTATTTGAGGATGTTGCTTTTTCTCTTGTGTGTGTTGAAGTCTATTAAAGCAGATGCTGCTGCTATACTAGTTGTCTTAATCTGCACTTGTTCGTGTGTATGAGATAGTAGGACTAATTCATCTGAGAAGTCCAAATTATCTAGTTGCATCTAACCTGTCCATGTTATTCCATGCTTCCCCTCAGATATCGAGCATTCATGATCTAATCAACCACTAGAAGAAAGAGGATGGGTGAGAGTAAGCAACACTGTCTGACACCGGTCCTCATTTGGAATGCATCTGTCAACTGTCCTACATCCACACTTCGTAGTGTAGTTTGTCGCATGGATTCCGTATGATGTTGAAAATTTTATCATGTACACCATAATGTCGAATATGATTCCATAGTGTTCTCCTATCCACACTGTCAAACACTTTCTCATATTCAAGGATGTTAATGTATGGTGACGGATTCTATTCAATTGAGGTTTCAACGACGATCCATAGTGTCGCGATTCGGTCTGCGCACGACCGATTCTTACAAAATCCGGTCTGTTGATCTCGAGGTTGTGAGTCTACCGAATCTTTCATTAGGTTGAACAACACTCTGTTGAAAAGATTTCCTGGTGCTAAGAATAGTGTGGTGCCTGTGTAGTTATCACATTCACTCAGGGCCCTTTTCTTTGATATGCCGATGAGGTGTTCTTCTTACCAGTCTGTCTGTGGTAATTGTTTTTCCCCCCAAATCTTGCTGAATAAAACGTGGAGTATGTTTGCAGATACTGCTTTGATGTCCAATGGATTCAATGTGTAATATCCCATAGTGAATTACGAATGGTAACTTTTAGGTCTATTTATGGAGCAATGTAATATGCCTATTTCCTATTGTACAATTGTTACGTAACTAAACTATTCATATTCGTGTTTCTTTTATCATTAGCTTTATTTTGACCTTTGACTTATTATCATACGATTCTTGAGTTATAATCAGTTTATTGATTACTGTGGTTTGTATAAAAACCCAGTATGTTTGTAAATAATGATTCATATTGCCGAGGCTGTTATTTGTGTTCTGGACTTAACTGACTGGGCTAGGCATATAGCAGGACCGAGTGGTAATCAAGACTGCTCATACGATTTTATGTATCACTGCTCTGATCGATAAATCGCTCTTCTCTCATTGGCGGTAATCAGCACGTTCATATACTAAAGAGGGCAAGCAGGCAATCGATATAACAACGGGCACTCACTCGTTACAACACAATGGAGCTGGTCTATTCAAGAGTTCCTCAAAGTGTTGAGCACATCTCTTCCTCTGTTCTTGAATATCAATGATCGGCTTGCCTTCTTTGTTCTCGACCGGTCTCTCTGGTTTGCTATATTTCCCACTCAGTTCCTTCTTTGTGACATATAGTTGTTTCATATTTCCATCTCTTGCAGCTTTTTCTACTGTTGTAGCTGCTTGTCGTCTTTAATTCTTCTCCTCAATTGCTAGTTTGCTTCTGTGTATTCATTTTGTGTCTTGACATTCTCTGCCCTTGTTCGACTGGTGTTAATTGCTGTCTGCTTGTTCTTGCTTTCTTGGATCTTGTCGATGATTTCCATAGAGGTTCATTCCTCATGATAATGCTTGTTGCAGCACAGCACATCCTAACACGCTGAAGTTAATGCTTCTTTAATCCCTCTCCCGGTTGTCCTTCATGCTAGTTTCATTTTCTTTCAGTAGATCTTGTAGGGCTTGTAGCGTGTTGTTGAGAGTAATCTTGAATTCGTTGAGTCTTTCAGTATGTCGAAGGAAGGTTGTATTTAACCTTTGTGAAACTGTGCAGTTGTCCAGTGTCCTTTTTTAGCTTTGGTTTCATCTTGAACACATTTAGATGGTGATCTGAAGCTATGTCAGCTTCTCTCCTGGTTCTCACGTCTTCCATTGACGTTCTAAGTTAGTTACTGATGCAAATATGATCGATTTGATTCTCTGTAATATGAACCAGTGAGACTGATGCAGCTTTGTGTATATGTTTGTGTGGAAATATTTTGACGCCTGTAACCATTTTATTAAATGCTTTTAGATTTATAAATCTCACTACTTCCGTTTCTCTCCCCCAGTCATTCCATGTCATCCATTCCGACTTCAGAGTTTATGTCTCATTAGGATGGTTGTGTTTTTTCCTGAGCACTTTGCTATGATTGACTGCAGCCTCGAATAGAACTGATCTTTATCGTCGTCGTTGCTATCATTAGTGGATGCATAACATTGGCTAGCATTCATTGTGATTCCCTCCCTCTTCGTTTTCAATGATGCTTTTTTGAACCTGGGTCCATCAGATTTCCATCCTATAAGTGCATTTCGTGCTTCTTTGGACAGCATCGGAATAACTTCCTGAGTATGTGTAGCATTTTTCTCTTCGTGACCGGAGTACAGCAGCACCTCTCCCGTATCTAACCTTGCCATCAAGCCTGGGTCCAATGGGTGTAACTGATCCTGAAAACTACCAAGTTGTAACTCCTCACTTCTGTCGCCATTCAATTAGTCCTCTCGAACTCCCACATCGTTCGGACATGCCACATACCTATAATATTGGTTGCTGTGGTTGTTAGAATGACATCACTCGTGTGACTTCCGAAGAATCTTGGCTTTCAACATGAACCATCATAATTTTTCCTTCAACTCGGAGGGCAGAGTTTAAATGGTTTAAATTTTTTATTCTGGTTAGCGTTTTTTAGCAAGGTTGTTTTCTAAGGGATTAGGTTGCTGATCCGATGCCCAATCCCTCTCTATTACCCGGTCTAGGGACCGGCAGTAACCATAGAAGAGCTAGAGGCAGAGTTTTTGTACATGATAGCTGATAACTAATTTGCCGTATTTATCGACAGTGTGAGGGAATATTTTAGCTCAAAAGAAACAACCTAAAAGATGTAGATACTTGTTCATAGTTTTAAATTTTGAGATAAATAAAAGTACTTTGATGATGGAGTTATTACTCCTTCACTAATTGATAATTACCAATATACATTAGATTGACAAATTGTTTAGTATATTCAAATGAAATTTGTAGTGATTTAATATAGTAAAGTTATTATATGCTATCAAATTTCGTAGGTCTTAGGCTAAAAAATCTCTATGCCATTTAACATTCGCAGAATCCAATTATACCTGAATAAAAGTTTGGTCTGACTTATCACAGTTAATTCATTCTTCAGACTTATTTTTAGACAAAATATCTTAAACCTTGAGATTATATAAAGGACTAGGTGAATTTATACTTTACGAAGGACCTTTATGTGACGCTAAAGTGACCTTGAGAGTGTCCATCTAATAACTAGAACTAAATGAGAGCTATAAACCAGTGTGGAGAATTAAGGTTATGTTTTACAATTGATGGTTAAGGTTAAGAATTAGATTTATGGTTTCCATCACGAACTGATATCACCTATAATGCCAAAACTCTAGTTAACCAAATGGATGAGTGAATTTCATGCCCGAATCCGAGACCTGATATCTTATACCTAATTACTACGTCCATAAATTATAGTCTCACTGAAGATTAGATACAAAATAATCAGAAAGGGTTTTGTGGAAATTTTAGTTTTTTGATAATTGAAATCATAAGTCAATTGAAGCTAAACCACCATGGAAAACCTGGAAGCACTGGATGGCCGTTTCGTCTTATTATGGGACCACTCAGCAGTGCGCATCTACGATCCCGCACCCGCGAGATTCAAACACAGGACCTACCAGTCTCGCGTCAGAGCAGTTAACCGATAGACCACTGAGCCGCATCCAACGGTGTTATTGTCCAACTCCAATCAATCCACCAAATTTGAGCAATCGTTCACAGACGTGTCTGGACTACACTGGTCATTGCTTCCCGCTAGAACTCCATGACATGTATCTTGGATGCCGGCTCATTGGTCTACTGTTTAATTGCTCTGGCGCGAGACTGACAGGTCCTGGGTTCGGATCTCAACGAGGCGGGATCGTGCATGCGCACTGCTGAGGAGTCCCACAATAGGACGAAACGGCCGTAAAGGGCTTTCAGGTTTTCCTTAGTGGTCTAGCTTCAATTGACTCATGATTTCAACTATAAAGATACAAAATAAATAATTTGGTACAAATAAACTTACTATATGCGTATATTTTATTTCATATTTATTTAGATCCAAACTTTATGAAATTGATTTAAAACCAGTTTGTAAAGAATGTTATGATAAGTTACCAATGCAATGGAAAAAAATCCTGGCAAAAATTCATCGTTCAGATAGACAAAAATGGAATAATTAATGATTTAATTGTAATATTCATAGAAATATAACAAATCTACTTTTATATTTGTATACAATCATTTAGGGAAGCTATTTCAAATAGTTGAATTATATATATTTTTTTAAAAAACAAAAACAAACAATCATTTTTATAAACAAATTATATAAGCTACTTTTTAGTAATCTATTCAATGTTTCAACAAAATTTTATTTTCTATAGTATTTTGTATTTAAATTGTATTCATAGTTTTCAATGTCATATACATATATTCTGATTCCTCTGTACTGCAATTAAAGTAATCTATGAAAATCAAAACAATTCATGTTATCCATCTCTGCTTACCATGCTTGTGAATTAAGGTATATCGAGGCAATACGCACAGTATGCACATATGCCATTAAGAGACTGACCAGTTGCAGTCCTAAACACATCGATGGGAAGATCCAAACAAACAATACTAAGTGAATTCAATTCATGTTATTTGTTTGTTTTTTTGATCCAATTATTTAAACTTATATTTGTTGAGATATCGATTAGCAAATAATGTTGATAAAAAGAGTACACCTAAGTTGTCATGGTATTTAAATCAGTGGTGTACAGTTTTTCACTTGATATTATTTAAATAACCAAGATAAAGGCGGAATTTAAACAAGGTCTTTGTATAGTTTTCATTTGTGAAGCTTTCTATCGAGCAATCAAATGGATGGGAAGATTTTAAAGTATGAAAATATTGTCATCCTATATGTTACGTTAAAGTCTTCTTTCCAGTTCTAACTGAGGAAAAATAATTAAATACACAAAAACGAATAATAAATATATTTTCTGAAGACGCTTAAGTTAGGAAAATAAATTTGAATTAACTATTCCATACGTTGTTCTCTAAGTTACGAGGTTTAATTATAGCCTTAGTATCTATTTCATGGGTTATTAGCTTGTGTTTCGTTAGTTTCCAACATTAAGAAACCATAAGACCGAAAATTTGTTGGATTCTTTTACAATGTAGTCATAAAGACCTTGAAATATATTTCCTGTAAGGGCACGTGTTTCTTCTAGTCAGCCAGCGTTTATTCATGATTTTCGACTCTATTAGAGGAAAGTATAATTTTCAAGCGAAAAATCAGGAAGTTGTATCTTTTAATATCTGCCTGACATATATTTAAGTGTCATTGATTGAGATAAATGTTGAAAGATGTGAAATGTCACTTAAACTTCTGATCTCTTTAAAATCACATTCAGATTCGACTTTTTTAAAAAACAATTACAAATATTTCCGAGTTCGATGTTGTTTATAAATATAATAGGTCGTAATGTGGGATATTTATTTGACATTTACCCTGTGTAAGTGGTTCTTAGCTTTTGTTTACATCTAGTATTCGCCTTATTTTTTAGTAGCTAACTTCCCAAATAGCAATTGGCTTAGCTTACCTGTTCCTCCGAGTCCCGTAGTATACATGAAATGTAAAAAAACGTTATGTAAGCACTGTATATTTTTTCTGGGGTTTTGATGGATATTATTACATTCGAGGTGATGAAACTACTTTAATGAAAGATAGACTACTTTCTAAAATTGGGGACTGATGAAAGTTAGTCTTTAATAAACGTTTTCAAAATACTTTTGAAATGTAATCTAACATATTCAATAGTTTAATTGCAATGTCAGTATTTACACTTAAAAGAACTACGCCGTTGGTGTATTTCAAACATACGAGACCGACTTAATTTTGTAGATCCGTTCCCGAAAACAGCCATGTGATTTTACTTATAAAAAAATTTTCGATGAAAATAAATGATTATCTGCAGAGCGGTAGCCACAAATCTAAACCATCTAAACCAAACAGTTTACAAAAAGTTAATAAAATCCGAGTAAATGTATTTTCAGAAGGTTAAGATGTTCTATACAAATAATCAAATAGAATTAGCTTAAATCTGTAGAACATTATTAAGGAAATCTTGTTTTCAACTGGGATACTGAATATTTAAGTGAACTGAAACTTTATTATGATTCGCCTGCTAACGGTAATCAGTGGTTTGGGACTTTATATGCAATCGATTAGAATCATTCTCAGTTGTACAGATCCACTCCATTTGCTTCAAAGTTCTACTATTCCTTAATATATACTTTCTCATACCTTATTCTTGAATCATGCTCTTAATGTCTTATCTTTTCTATTACCAGTGTTACAGAATTATTTCGACTATTTTATTAGTCACCTCGTTCATTTCATCTTGTAGTGCAAATGAAGTATGGGAGTTTGTGTTAACATTTATTTTTGTCAGGTTCTACCTTGATTATGACTAATAGACTAACTGACTGTAATTTCTGATCTCACATATTCTGAAGGGTTCAAAACACTTACTTTTGTATTTATTCTCTTAAACTTTGATGTTCATCGTATATGTAAACAATCAGGGTGTGAAAGTCAGTCACTTGTTTTTACATCTAGGAGATCACTGCTCTCTATTTGTCAAAACGCTATAATTTTGTCTGTCAATCAATTAAAATGAACGAATTTATCATCATTATGAAAATTGTTTCGGATCAATTTTCCAATTTAGCTTACAAGTCCTTCGAAAAGTTAAATGCATTTAACTACTTCATTTCGGTTGGTTGTATCTTCGCTTTACAGAATTGTATATAAAACGAAACATGTAATTGAAAATGTTCTCATGAGATTTATTCAGAAATTCCTTTTGAATATATAATCAATAACTAACTGAGTGAGTATATGTCTATATATTAAGACATAAAAGCTATTATTACCAATGAAAATGTTCCCCCAAACGTTTATGATTACGTTTCACTTGTCAATTAACAACTGCTTTGATATTGTCTTGAGTAATAAACATTATAAACAGAGATGGATTCTACTGCTACCCACCATCCATCTCTACTTAAAATGTTTTTGACTTGAGGCAATATCAAGGCAATCTGCACAGAATGTATATATGCTAATAAGAGACTGATCAATAGCAGTTCTAAAAATTAATGAGAAGATTCAAACAACGAATACAAAAAGTGAATTAACAATTTATAAGTCAAGAAGAGGTATGAAAGTCACGAAATAATCAACGACAGTTAACAGTCGACAGTCACCAGGTTTCCATTTGTACACCAAGATAATTAATTATCAATGTTAACATGGGTTAACATTAATTTATGTATTAAATCATGTGTGTACATGTATGCATGTATTTCTGTGTGAATGAGTGTTTGTATGCATATTTATCTATGTAAGTGTGAATGTAAGTATGACTGTAAGTACTGTAATCAGATTCAGTCACTATGGTTAATTTCCCTCATCGTTGTTTCAGAAAATTAATAAAACAGATAATCAATTAGTTAGTTAATTAATTATGAATCAAATTACTCTCATTTTTGTCGTTATTTATTTTTCTTGTGTTGATTACAAAGTTCCTTTACTGTTTGTATTTAAATGCATTTGTGTATGTGCTTTCATTTGAAATGTCTGTGCTTTTGATCATTTCATGTACCAACTTACTAATCTATAGTATCCCAGTATTCTTTTAAGTTTTTATATTTCATCTTCTATAATCCTATCTGTTTTCGTTAGATTGTAATTTATTTTATTAATTTCTTTTTCTTTTTAATAATCAATATTGTTTTATTTTCTGAAGGGGTTTTGTGGAGATTTAGTACTTTTCATAGTTGAAAGTGTGAGTCGGTTAAGCGCTCTGGCGCGAGACTGGTAGGTCCTGGGTTCGAATCTCACAAGGCCAGGTCGTGCATGCGCACTGATGAGGAGTCCCATAATGGGACGAAACGGCCGTCCAGTGCTTTCAAGTTTTCCTTGGTGGTCTAGCTTCAATTGACTGACGCTTTCAACTATTGTTTTATTTGTTAATGTTTCCCCCCTTATCGATAATCAGTACTTAATATTGCTGAAATATTCAACATTATTTGAATTTATACATACACTAGGTTTGTTAAAACATTTTTCACGTTTTAGAAGTTGAATATGTACAGTATATAGACAATTTGGTTATTTATGATATTCTCGAGATCTTTTTAACTTCATCATTGAAGTAATAATAACTTTGATGCAGTTATGTATTCCATTAGGAGATTGATTAAAACATTACCGAGGAATTCTTATGAAATAATAGTTTGTAAAAAAGAATGTATGCTGATTAATATACTCAGCAAAATAGTGTATCCAATGTAGCGAAGTGTGTCTGAGGCAAAAGGAATAGACTGCTAGAGTTATTGACATAGGTAAATGAAGTTATATTAAAATGAATAAAGTTGAAAACTCTCCACTGATTAATAAATGAGTAGTAATTTCATAGTCTTAGAATTCTATTCATTTTATTTTTAGAGCTCCAAGTTATTGGGACAAGTATGCTTCAGTACTTCCTTTAATACTACCTTATTATTATAATTTTATTGCAGCTCTCCTACAATCAATCTCGATTATGGTTGATTATTTTAAAACCAGCTTTCATCAATTGCGATCTTTAGTTGACAAGTGCAGATACCTTGATGACGGTCCCATCAACAAAACACGAGTATCAAACATCAACGACGCAAATGAAGCAAAGAGAAGAGATTCCAGTAACGTTGAAATTCGGCTGCAGAGTAAGATGGCCGCAACGCTATGTAGGTACAATTTTAAATTGATAGTTTCCCACTATTTTGAATATTATTATAATTCTTCCCCTTCATTGTGTGCATACGAAATGGTAAGCTCATGTTATACACTTCAAAACTCGGCATATCTTATATATCTCGACGCTTATATGTATAATCTTTTAAAAGCGATACCATATCCATTTCTACTGTTTTATCTGGCTTCATGGACGTGCGAGAACTCAGATATACATTACTAACGTTACCCAATTCCTAAATGAAGAGAAAATTAAGGAAATATACTTGATGAGTAAGACATTCATTGCGGAAATCAGCAAACCATATCATGATATCCGTTAGCATATACATCCCAACAGTGTATGAAGTCAGAAGGTAATAAGAACTGGCGACTACAGTTTATTAGAGGATAGCACGGATCACAAAGCTACAGGCACATCCAGCGGATTTGGAGCAGAGAGACTAAAATGGTGTGAGCGAGAGAATTTAGAGACGAATCTATAGTCAAATCAAACTAAGGCGCAGCTAGGAAAGGGAAAGGCTATTAATAGGACTCGAGTAGATATGTACATGGGAGCAGAGAATGATTCATCGAGTGATATTTAAGCTATCAAAATTTAAACTGGAGAGAGATGTGTGAGTAGCCTGTCATTTAATCAAGCATACACATCTATACAGATAAGATAGTGATCATGGTAGTACAAAGTAATAGACGAATTATTACTGTTCGGATAACATTATCAGTAAACTAAGTTAATAAAAGGGTTTAACAAAAATCAACCATAATCGAAATCGCTTGTAGGATAGCTGCTATTATATCTTAAGTTCATACTGAAAACAATTAGTAAAAATTCGTCTGCTTATTTGATACTTAAACACGTTTCATATAGCTGCCTATACTTAATCTGATAGTATTATAAGCAAAAACTTGATATAAATGTTGGATACGAAATGAGGTTGGCAAAAATATATTTTAGATGAACAAACATAGCCCAGAAAAAGTGTGCAATCCAAGTTTGCACTGAAGTCATATGAAATGACATAGGTTAAATAACCAGAGTAGGATAACCAACATAAAAACATGTATATGGGATAACAGGTCACGATTAATTATAGGTGAATTCATAAAATATAAGCAGTAAAGTTAGGATTACACATCCAAAGGTCACCTAGGTGTTTCACTATGTAATAATTCTCGAAACAGTTTATATCAATCTATCATATCAATTCATAGTATGGTCGGAAATTTGACTAAATATTTATTATATTCCATATGTAAACGTTTTCTCTACAGTGTTCACTATTTCATCGTTCATGTACACTTTTGTAGGTTTTCAGAAAAGTGATAAGTACCTTAACTTTAGAGAATGATTTCCTTACAAAACGTTATACATTTTTCGCAATATACAACTATATTTTTTCTAAATTGAATAAATCTTATATTAACATTCAGTATAGATTGCAGATATATTTGTATCTCATAGTTGAATTCATGAGTCAATTGAAGCTAGACTACCATGTAAAACCTGGAAGCACTGAACGGCCGTTTCGTCATATTGTGGGACTCCTCAGTAGTGCACATCCATGATCCCGCCTCGCGAGATTCGAACCCAGGACCTGTCAGTCTCGCGCGCAAAAGCTTAATCTCTAGACCACTAAGCCAGTATCCAACGTTGATAATGTGGTCTAGCTTTAATTGACTAACAAATTCAACTATAAAATTACTAAAATCTCCACAAAACCCCCTTCTGATATTTGTATCTGTTTCTTTTCTTTTGAGAAAGATTCCGTAATGTTTCCTTTGTTGTTCTATAAACTAATCGACTTAAAAAGATCCAGAAAAATTCTTATGTACGTGATAAACCAATTAAGGAATGATAAAGAATTTATAAGTTAAATTTGAATAGGGTAAACTTTAAATAGTATTAATCGAATAGAAACAATTAACACTAATTAACACTAAGTAGTTGGTTAAAGCAAATTACTCGAATTCCTAATTCAAAGATGAAGTTGTTTGTTTTTCTTTTTGTTCCCTGACAAACTACAACTAATCTCTTTTTTTACAAAGGATTATTAATCATTTAAATTGAATTAATTCAATCATTTTCCTATTTTCAGTTTAAAATATCTTATAAGTTTATATTGAAAAATATTAAATAAGTTTATGACCTGAATGATTTTTTTAGGAAGGGTTATTGTCTTTACTTTTATTTCTTTTCTCTTTGAAGAAATCATATCACTTTCTCTGAATTGTGTTAACTGTTTCCTTGTAACATTTAGTAGATTTATATGCAAAGATGGATGGTGACTAGAACGGGGAATCCAGGACGTGCGTTTCATCCTATTTGCAACTCGTCAGATGGATGTACCTGCATTCCAGAGTAGATGGCATTTGAAGCGAATGGTACGGGATTCGAGTCCCGGAGTAAATATCCACTCTAGGATGCAGGTACATCCAGATAATGAGTCTCAAATAGGACGAAATGCGTGTCATGGATTCTACTGCTAGCCACCATCCATTTCTACTAAATAATACTTGTAACTTAAGGCGATATCGGAGCAATACGCGCAACATGCACATACACCAATAAGAGACTGATCAACTGCAGTCTTAAACATCAATGGGAAGATTCAAGCAAACAATACCAAGTGAATTTAGTAGATGCTTTTAGAATGGTTCTAAACGTATATTTATAACATACTTTTAATTGATTGTATTTTTTGGATACTATTAAAATCGTTGCTGTTATTTTTTCTCTCATTCCTAGCGATAAATCTTAGAAACATAATCATAAATATTAACAAAATTATGGTTAAAAACAGAGATGAATAATGACTATCAGTGGAATCTCTTATGGTTTGTGGCCTGTTAATATATCACGAGACAGTATCGCCAATTAGAGACACTAACTTATACGAGCAGACTAATGAAGCATAAACCAGCCTCCGTGATACGAATCATAAATTTCAGACATACCGGGTTTAAACACAAACATACCAGACCGCATCATACCAGAAATAGAAAATAACAATTATATAAGATCAAGCCAAAAGGTGTCTGTAATTGTCAGAAACTTTTACTGATAATTCGGGAATATCTTAAGAATATTAAATCGTATAATAATAGTCAATAAATTAAATAAAAAGAACATGGATATAAACTAAATGTACTTACTTAATGGTTATACAATAAAAATATATGTATAATATCAGTCCATAAATAGATCCTAGCGGTTACCATTCACTTATTCTTCGTCCAGATATAACAGAATCCAGGACGCGCGTTTCGTCTTATTTAGGATTTGTCAGATGGATGTACCTGTATTCTAGAATTGATGTTCACTCTAGAACTCGAACAGAGTACCGTTTGCTTCAAACACCATTGCATTATCCATCTCTGTTTAAAATGCATGTAACTTGAGGCACTATCGAAGCAATACGCAAAGGATGTACATATACCAATAAGAGACTGATCAATTGCAGTCCTTAACATCAATGAGAAGGTTCAAACAACCAATACAAAAAATGAATTAAGTTAGTTATTGGTTTTTATTTTATCGAAATATATGCGTAATATGTTTAGGTGCACACTTTTTTCACTAAAATATATACCAAGATATAGCATGTTAGGACTCGCATTTTAGCTGGTGACAGCGTGATTACTAGAGCTGAGTTTTTGGAAATAGTAATCACTGAACAAAGTATTGACTTTATAACCATCTTAAAAAAAACAATAATAACCGATCATACCATTTTTTAAAATTACTCATTTAATTAGACAGCAGACTTGGGGAATATAAAATGGAAAGTTATGAAAAATTGTTCATCATTGTAGAGCTGAACATGAATAATAAATTTATACCACAAGTGTTTTGATATTATTCTTAGACTGTTACATTCATAGGTGATGCATAAAACGTTTACAACTATTATGTAACAACTTTTTATAACATTTGAATCGACGACATTTACTGGTGTTTCTTACCTATGAATTAATCCATTTGAACACTTAGTTTATGTACATGTCGACATATATTACGAGTTTATTCTCTAACAACAAATGTATTCATAAAACATTAAAATGATACATACATTTTGGTTAATATCCATATATATATATTCATCTTAACACCTATTTTACTCTCTTTATTGAGATAAATAAATGTTTTGCATGAATTTAATATACACATTTATTAAAACTATTTTAAAATGTAACACAATAAAATGGATAGACTAGTCTAATATGGTTAATTTATTTTCTCAAAATTGAAAGTTGATACAATGCATAATGATATTTAATCATTTGTCGGTGAATTAAAATAATAAACATAAAATTATCAGAAGAGGTTTTTGTGGAGATTTAGTATTTTCATAGTTGAAAGCTTGAGTCAATTGAAGCTAGATCACCATGGAAAACCTGAAAGCACTGGACGACCGTTTTGTCCTATTGTGAGACTCCTCAGAAGTGCACATCCACGACCTCGCCTCGCGAGCTTTGAACTCAGGACCTACCAGTCTCGCGCGCGGACACTTAACCGATAGACCACTGAGCTGGCATCCGATGGTGTTAATGTCTAACTCCAACCAACCCACGAAGTTGAGCAACCATCCACCAATTGTCTTCAGTGAGCTTCTATCTTCCAACAGACGTGGTTTTAACATAAGATTGTATAGAAATTTGAGAATAAATAATAAAATTTTAGAGTTTAAAGCAATTAGTCCCTTTGATAAATTTTGATAATGTAATAAGAAGACGAAGATTATCAGAACTATGTGATATATTAGCGCAATACACTTTGAACAATCTAATAACCTTTTTTGTTCATTTTTTTTCATCGACTACCTTGAACCACCTAACATATCAATATAATGTTCTCGATGTCTAGTTACTTGAACTAGTGATCGTATAGTAGCCTTATTCATAGAATTCAATTATCAATTAAAGGAATAAACAAATACGATATAAATTATTATTCGATAATCAACTAATCATACAAATGGATCCATGGATTCAACACTAATATATATCTGTGGTGTCTGCTACTTATGTTGACAGACATGAATAGTATACAATATGAATCAGAGATGGAAGGTCTAGCAAGAGAAGGTTGAGAAGATTGTAATAAAAACAGAAAGTGAAATGTAAAAGAATTGGGAATTGGAGGAATCATGGAAAATGTAAAGCACAATTGATAGATTTGTAAATGAAGTACTTAGTGTATGGTTTACACATACTACGAAAGAACTCAGTAATTTTGTATTAAACAATAAACTGAACAAATTTTCTTCTTGCTCAAATCGATTCTTTGTAAATGATAGTTGAACATCAAGAATAAACTTTTATGCAAAGTTGTTATTTATGTATGAGGTAAATTTTGATAATTTAAATGAGGTTTTAGTCTTTTTATTTTCTACTGTTCAATGAATAATCAATAAAACATAAAAGTTACTTCTTCTCTAAGTTACAAATGTTTTCTATTGTTTATCATTCAAGTCATTCATTTTAGAAGAGGATTTTATGGAAATTTTAGTAATTTTATATAGTTGAGATCATGATTCAATTGAAGCTAGACTACCATGAAAAACCTGGAAGCACTGGACGGTCGTTTCGTCCTATTGTGGCACTTCTCTTTAGTGCGCATCCACGATCCCGCCTCGCGAGATTCGAATCCATGGCCTATCAATCTCGCGCGCGAGCGCTTAACCACTGGACTAATTAACTCATTTAAATAAATAATTAATAAGAAATTATTATATTTAATAATACCGGAGATTATAACTTAGAAAAAGAGTTTACAACTAAATTGTTATAATTATAGGGAAAACAAAACTAACTAGACTAATTGATGTTGACATTATTTTATGAAATAAGAAATAATTGTTGTAAAGTAAATGGAATTTTTTTAGATTTTATAGTGAACTAATTTTATAAGTAACTAATGATAAGTTACTTTCCAAAGTATAATTATATTTGACATTATGTGTTATATTAACTTTAATAAATTTGAATCAATTCTCTATCATTTTTACTATGTTTACGGTTTAAAGGTTATTTGATTCGATTGTTGTTCATTATAAGTTAAATAATAGTTTGAATTATTTTTTCTGGTAAGTGTTTTCTTAGCGAGTTAGGTTTTTATGGTATAGGTTCTCTAACCTCATGCACAACCTTCCTCCTTTATCCGGGCTTGAGACCGGCAGTAGCCCCAAAGAGGCTACAGGTGTAGTTGTCAGATAATTGTTATAACTATACCAAGTTGTATTTTAACTTCAGTCACCTTTTCTGAATATTGAATTAGATCTCAGTGTGACAATTTTTGTAAATATAGATTTAATTGAAGATGACAGAATGTATTAAACTGTACGTCCGGCTGTCACTGAGGATTCTTTATGCAAATATCAGTCCATTTTCTCTGATTTTATTTTTCATGCATTTTCGTACCGATCGCGCTTCATTCCTGTTCGTTCCTTATCGATCTTCTGCCAAAATACATTCTCTGTCTGACCATCACCATATACTACTTATGTGGAATAAAGTAAACCACACTACATTACCTCAACTAAACTCTTTGACATTAATGGTAATAAATGTTAGAATTCATGTATGCAAGAATATATTGTGCAATAAAAATATTTTGTAAATTCATAGTTGAACAAAGTGCAATTTTATAGTTTAAGATAAAGTACTACTCATAACTTATTAAAACCTTTCTCTATCACATTTTCATAAAATGCA
This sequence comes from Schistosoma rodhaini, assembly GCA_944470415.2. Lineage (NCBI taxonomy): Eukaryota > Metazoa > Platyhelminthes > Trematoda > Strigeidida > Schistosomatidae > Schistosoma > Schistosoma rodhaini. The sequence goes on from OX104044.1 coordinate 58,445,064, forward strand.
AATTGTTATATTCAAGTATGTATTAATGAATAAAACCATAATCATCATGATTATCATCTCCATCACCAACAACAAATTATGAAGTTTACCACACTTTTTAGATTTCATTAAAAGTTGAACGATACATTCTTTAAATACTATTATTTTGAGAATAAATTTCACTCAGTAGCTGAGTGGATAACGCGATGGCGTTTGAAGCGAAAGTTACTGGTTTCGAGTCCCAGGGTGAACACCAACTCTGAAATGCAGGTACATCCAGCTGACGAGTCCCGAATAGGATGAAATGCGCATCCTGAATTCCGCTGCTAGTCACTATCCATCTTTGCTTACAAATTTTACAATTATTAAAATTAATCAAGATATATTAAACTAACCAATAATTAAATATATTTTATGAAATTTATTTTATAAAACTTCAATTGACTCATGACTTCAACTATGAAAAAATAAAATATTTATAGTAGATAAAATTTTGATATGGTTTATAGAGATTAAGTTCTTTTTCTTCGAATAAGATATAATTGTTAATTTTACAAAATAAAACGTATACTGAAATACTGTTCTAGTTTCTAATATAAATTCTTTCATAATGATTGAATAGTTGGAGTGTAATTTACTCATTTATTTTCGTTTCATAGTTTAAATTAAGTATATAATATTATTGCCCCCAAATGCTATGATACGGCCAAGGGAAGAATGAGTCTACTCTTCCTCTCGAAATGCTTTCACATGGGCATGCGTATGCAGCTCCAAAAAGTCCTACTCACTGCCTTCTCGCGGTGGGGGTCTTCTTTACGAAATTGAGGGGATCAAAAGCGAATGTTCGTCTCTTTATTCGGGTTGGTGGGTACGAAGGATCCACATGAGGGAGTTGGAGAATATTGGTGGTGCACATGGGCTACAGCATCCTGAAGGAACAAATGGCGTTTAGACCAATTATTGATCACCGGTTACCGTGGGACTGCATCTTCTGACACTACTCCACTGCTTTTTGTACCATACGTTTAGTTTGAAGGCTCCGGATGTGGTCCTCTAATAAACCACCTGCCTCGGCCTGGGCACCCGGGCAGTATCACAGCCCATACACAAATCAAATGGCCTGTGTGGCGCATATGTAGTTGGTGCCCCTTTGTACCAATATTTTTGTGTTCAAATATATATATATATATATATATATATATATATATATAATTCTATCATGAAGTGTATGTTGAATAAATGAATGAAGTTAACATTTTATAGTCTATAATGACATTGAGAATGTTTAAAAAAAACAGTGGTTAGTGGGTTTTGACTTTGTTGCTGACTGATAACTTATAAGAATGCTATTAGTTCATCTCTGTGAATTACCTTCAGTTTTCAGACTTTTTACACTTTAGCTTAACAATGATTGTGTTCATAAAGTTGTTCATTAGCTTCAAAATATGTCGGCTTGTGGTCAGATATAGATTAGCGTTATTCTGAATTACTGACCTGTTTTAATTTTATGTTATATGTTGTAGTTAGAATTATTAAGGTAACTCAATTACAGGTAATTTCTCTTTACATTCTCTTTTGATAATTCATAAAGGATGTTTAAAGTCTATTATATTTTCATGTTTAAAATAAGCTTATAATTCTGTTTTTGGAGTTCTGACATTATAAATCAATGAATGTTTGCAATGTTATGTAATCTCGTACTTCCACAAAAACTTTAATGTTTACCATTCAAAACCACACTCATATACACTATCAATAGATATTATTGACTATTGAAATGATTTAAGTCTTCTTCACAATAACAAAACGATTCGCTCTCATGGTCATTATAATACTTAAAAAATGACACACTAGATTTCCTTCTTTATTTTCCTTTTTATCAAAGTTGTACTTAAAATCAAAGATTATTTATTTGTTGAATTCATAAGTCAATCAAAGCTAGATCACATGGAAAATCTAGAAGCATTAGATGGCCGTTTCGTCCTAGCATAGTACTACTCATATTCTAATACTAGGACATGGTTCTCCAGCTTTAAATGACTCGTGAACTCAACTATTAAATTACTACAATCTTCATAAAACCTCTTTCTGATAATTAAAGATTATTCTTCAAAATTAATTATTATCATAGAAATTGATTGTATCCCATGGCGGAATAAAATACCTAAATCATATTTACTCAAAATTGATGGTAAAATTCACCCTAATTTACAAATAATTGCTCTTATAATGAATATCATTCATAAGGCTACAATTCTCATAGGTGAATGTAAAATATTATTGGAATCATAATGTTAATTTTCTTAAGCAAATACTCATGATTAATAGATTGGGGATTCATATAAATTGTCCATGTTACTTCTATCCCATCTTGTTCTCTCTTGTCTTGTCAAGCTTCTTATATGTTTGCTATCTATATTTTAGTTAATGATTTAAGTATTACTCTGATCGATTTATAGTAATATTTTAATGCACATACTCATTTAAATCTAACATTTCACCCATAAAATTATGTAAATGTATTCTGGAATATTTTACCACTTAAAAGTTTATTAGTTTCAAGCCACATTCTGTGTAACCAACCCTATTTATTTACAGACGTTCTCTTTCATTATCATGTGTTATTTATTTTTATTAGTTGAGATCGTGAGTCAATTGTAGCTAGACCACTATGGAAAACCTGGAAGCACTGGATGGCTGTTATTTATTTATTTGTCTATCTTCCTACTTATCAATATGTAACAACAGTTTCTTATTCAAGTTAACCACATAAGGTTTTTGTATCTCTTAGCGAATAAGATAACTTCAAAGAATTTTCATTTAAACTGCTATGTACTATTGTGGTGTGGGTTACTGATATCCACATAAGTAGTATATGGTGATGGTCGTGCACTAAATGTATTTCAGTAGAAGATCGATAAGGAGACAACTGGAACGGCATGCAATTGGTACGAAAATGCATGAACAATTATAATCAAGGACTATGGACAGATATTTGCAAAAGAAACAGTCCAATAGAGACTATCAATTGTTATTTTGCAAATTAACTGTTCACTATATGGTTCTCATATTTAATGAGATATTCTGTAATGGTGTGCTAAAATGTATTCGACTGTCCCTAACCGGTGTTCTGTTCACTACACTATGATCCTCATACAATATCATACTTGAATTACTGTTTTCTTCCTTCTACTTCTAATTCGGTTAACGCTGTTTTTCTAACCATTAAACTCATCAATTTACTTCTATAAAGTCGAAAATCATGCAACTAATAGCTTTTCAAGATATCATAATGATAATTTAAGCTAATTTAATATAAATGTATTCATATAAAATAATGAAATACTCATTAATAATACAATAAATTATGGATATAATAAATATACTTAATCAGCGAATTTATATGTATATTTATATTTCAATATATTATATTCATTTTCGGTTAACTTATTTTTATAAATTGGCATTATTTGTATTTTATCAATGTTTAAGTTCTATGAGCAAAAATGAATAGTGGCTAACAGTGGAATCCAGGAAGCGCGTTTCGTCTTATTTGGGACTCGTCAGCTGGATGTACCTGCATTTCAGAGTTGATGTTCACTCTGAGACCGGAAACCAGTAACTTTCGCTTCAAACGCAATCGCATTATTCACTTACCTACTGAATCCTGATAGCCACTTGCTTGTACAATGGAGTAAAGTATGAATTCACTTAGCATTGTTTGTTTGAACCTTCCCATTGATGTTTAGAACTGCAGTTGATCGGTCTCTTATTAGCATATGTGCATACTGTGTGTATTGCCTCGATATAGCCTTAATTCACAAGCATTGTAAGCAAAGATCGATAGTGACCAGCAATGTTTAAGTTCTAGATTTATTTATTGAATTTAATGTCATTACAACCTCTATTCAAGATATTTTCATCGATCTTATATGAATTCATTTGTTTACTATTAAATATGTCCATTTTGTGTAAGAACTGGTAGATTATTCAAGGCGAATAGTTTTAAAAAACAAACAAACATCTAAATACAGCATACATGTATAAAACATTTGTATGTTATCTAAAAATTGAAAAATACGTATTACCTGTAAATTCTAATGATAAAAACCCTAGTTACTGAAATGAAATAGTTTCAATGTTTTACAGGAACTAGAATATTGTTATAACTTGTGGCATGAATGCCCCGCAAATGTATGACGTGACAATATCGCCAATTAGAGAGCAGTAATTTATCGATCAATGACATATAGAACCGTGTGAGTAGTCTAGAGTACTTATCGGTCCTGCTTTCTGCCTAGCCCAGCCAGTTAACTCCAGAACACTAATAACAGCCTCTGCAATATGAATAATTATTCTCAAACATACTGGGTTTATGTATCAACCAGAGAGACCGTATCATACCATAAAATAGGAAACAACATTTGTACAAGATTTAGCTAAATGTGGCTGTGAATAAAGGAGATAGTAATCGGTAGACAGGGTATAACTCAAGAATGATAAATCGTATAATAATAGTTCATAGGGAAGAATAAAGCTCATAATAAGAGAGACATGAATTTGAATAGTTTAGTTATTTAACACTTTTACGAAAAAAACTATTCGCGTAGTATTGGTCTATAAAAGGATCCCAAAAGTTACTGTTCATACATGGTAAGAACTGAAGCATGAGTCATTATTCGCATCTCTGATCACACACATGGGAAGCTAAGATTAAGTGATCAAAACGTTTTCAACAGTGTAGTCTTCCAACATCTACTTAGTAGTGGAAAAGAGGTTAACACTTCAAATTCACTAAAATTATTACCAAACAAACGATTTAGAACTTCTTTTACTTAAATGATGTCATTTCTATCAATAACTTTAAACCGGAATTCTCTATTCAAAAAGATATCATGCCTTCGCTGCCCTTATGACTTCACTTTCTAACAGTTAGTTGTATAGGAACTAATCTTTTTGTTTGGAATCATAAATTTACTTTCTTCAACCTTTTTTACATACTATTTGAACTTTACTTATTAATTACTTGTTGTTACTAATAGTTAACTCCCTAGCTTGAAAATTATTTCGGTAACCTGTTTCCATTCATTCTTTTCCAATTTCCTTCTACAGTTTAATCACATGAATATGTTTTGTTATGTATCTATTTTTATTGCTCTTTTTATGAATCTACATTGGTGAGGACTTTTTTAATGGTCTACTGTGACTTATATATGCCCTTTCTTTTCAAAATAATTAATACTACTTTTTTTCAAGTTGTAAGCAGCTGGAAAGAATTAAAGAAATAAATTCACATTATTCTGCTATATGCTTTGTTTTTCCCTTGCTCATAAACATTAATATAAAAAAATGTTATGAATTTTAACTCTAGCTAAACCAACTTATGGAGTTCGTTAAACCAGTAAAATAACGTTGGATTTGAATAAAGAATAAAGAGAATTCGGTGGATAAGATGTTCTTTTCGAATCAATCATTTACTTAAGCTGTAGATTCGTTTCAAAAATATATGTGTCTATAGATGGGAGACGTAGATTACACTATAAAGTGACCTAAGATTTCGAATGTCAAAAGAATGTTGCATAATGGTCGATAGGTAAGAGAAGAATGAGGGGGACCTAGAATAATTTACCGGTCAAAAATATGACATATTTGTCTACTAAACAGATATGAAGAAAAAAAGAAATACATAGAGGTTATAACAACAACTGAATAATAATCGTGAAAAATTGTTAGGGGATGAACATAACTTTCTCAAAGTATTTCAGAACACTGAGGTTGGTTGTTAACATGATGATGTAAAGCAATCGGTAGTTTAATTGAAGAGAAACACATCAACTCTGGGAATGTTACTCCAAAAGAATCGTTTTCCTAGTATAATATGGCCAATAGGAGGTCCAATCAAAAACTTTTGCGCTATTGAGGTGTCAGCAACTAACCAATTCAAGCCCGAACTCCTCAGTCTTCAGTAATAAAGATATTAGGTTGAAGGATCTTTATTAATCCTTGCAGCTTGCTTTCCAGTGAAGATCCAGTCTCTCCTTGAAAGTGTTCACAGATGGATCTGTTACAACTTGTGTGGGTGAGGTGTTCAAGCCATTGACCACTCGATGAGAAAAACAGGACCCCACTCTAAGTTTGTTTAATCATAGTTTCCTAACCTTCCTAATGTGGTCTTAAAGACAATTAGTTCCGGAGAAAGCAAGTAGATAAGAAATGTTAACACCCGAATCGTTATTAAAAATATGGAATGCCAATGTGAGGTCATCTCATGTCCTATAATAAGATAGGGAGAAAAGGTTTAGGAGTTTTAAGTAAGGGTGTTTGGAGAGACCCATCACTAGCTTGTTTCCTAAACAATGAACACGCTCGAGTGTGTCAGTATTCTTAATAAGACATAGGCTAGTTGCTACTTTGGGTACCTCACTTGTGACCATCCTCCATTCATATAGTGTCCCACTGAGCCTCACCCTATATCTTCGGCCACAGAGGAAATCTTTTATCCACTCTTGTACAGAACCTGTTATTCCAAATCCCAAGAGCTTCTCTACAAACCCTCGGTGAGAAACTTTATCAAATGCTTTGCTAAAATCGATGAATATCACATCAACAGATAAACCATTGTCTTGGGCTAATTTCCGATTCTCCTTTGTAATTACTAAGTTATTTAAACATGAATGCGCATTCCAAAACCCATGTTTCTCAGGAATTAACAGATTTATGATTCCACATTACTTAGAAATTAACTTGATCACGTTTTTCTAGTGAGAGGAGATACTGAATGCTGTCCAAATCATCAAAGTGGTGTGTAAAGACAAGGTCCAACAGTGGCTCTATCACTTTCAATACAGATGTATTGTGAAATGATTGGCGAACAGTATACGTCTACAAAAGCCTATGTTTCTATGACAACAATTATATCGGGACCTAATTCATCATCATCATCATCATCATTCGTCACTATCAAACTTAGCTTGGATGTTTTATTTCTAAGACTACGAGCGTTTGTGCAGCACACATTTAAAGTATTTAATGTATCACTCATTCTTCCCATCCGATTCGATGAGCGAATCTAAAAAGGTGTTGCGGATAGCTTACTGCTGAAACTCATGTTTTTTATTATATCTTATAATTCGAAAGGTTCGAATGATGGTTTACCTATGGAGTGAGTTGTTCATGTCAATATGTTAGGGTTACAAGTGATAAGGTTAAGGGTATTAGGTTTAGAGGTAATGGTTTAGGATTTTTAAGGTTATGATCTAGGTTTAGGAATTTACATTTAGAAGCTAGGTCTAAGGAGTGTTAAGGTTAGAATCATTAAAAATAAGAGTAAATCTTTAGGAGTATTAACGTCAGGAGTTATGCTTAAGACGTTTTAGGGTTAGAAGCTCGGTTTTAAAAGAATGTAGAGACATGCATTATGGTTTATCCTGATTACAGAATTGTGATCTATACCCCCAAATTATTTATATTTAGCTCTAATAAGTTTATGAATGATTCTAAAAATCCCAGTCCTCAGTAATTTTATTATTTTTAGCGATCCTACACGAAATCAGCATTTTTGGTTAGTTGTTTTTAATTGATTTATCTCAAGATTTTAACATTAATTTTCATTCATTTTATTTTGGATACTGTATAGACTAATTTCCATAATACTCTATCTTAATGCACATATTGTGGGGTGGTCTGCTTATATCCATATACGTAGTATATGGTGATGTTTAGACATAAAATGTATTTTGGCAGAAGACCGATATGGAAAGAACTGAAATGAAGCGCGATTGGTAGGAAAATGTACAAACAATCAAATTAGAGAAGATGGAGTGATATTTACGGAAGGAACAGTGAAGATTAAGACAATTGGTTGTTATTTTGCAAGCTGACTGTTTGCTGTATGGTTAACAGTATTTAGTGAGATATTCTCTAATTTGTCTAAATACATTCAATTGTCCCCAGTCGTGTTTTTTCACTACAATATGAATACCTTGTGAAATATTAGATTAAAGTCTGAACCTAGACAGTCGACTAATAAATATTCAGTATGAAATTACTACAGTATGGTTACTGGTTCACTGTAAAGTAGTTTTACTTTCTATCTATAAATATATACCAACTATGAGGAAGAATGACAATGTTGGCATTATCGGTTATAACCATATATGGACTTGTTTTATTTCATAAGGAAATACTTGATTCATTTATTAGTTCGTTATTGTTGCAATAACATTCATACATATTTGAAATTCATTAATTACATTTAGATACTTTTTCTTTAAGTTACTGCCTATCATTTTGTTTTCATAGTTACTACATGAATTTTTTTCACTTATATTTTTTTTACATTACATGCCTATTTAAGAATCTTCATCATTATAATTATTATATATCTATATATTCAGGATACAAAATTTTTTTTTAATCCTTACTAACTAATGAAGTAAGAGAATGTTGGTTAGATGTAAGGGTTTACTTATCAAGATGTGTACTTAAGTAAGCATTAGATATAGAGAGGAGAGTTCAGTAAACGTGTAAGAATAATTATTAGTGTGCTTGTGTATACATAGGCATCTGCTTGAAAAAAGAGAGTATTTATTTTACTTTTAACTGACTAGTATCATAGGTAGTAATAAGACGATAAACATCGTTTTATTACATTGAAACAATACAATGAATTAAGCAATAATTATAATGAGGATATTAATGTGTACTATTGTGGGAATACATTCATGAGGATAAAGTATTTTAAACAATATGGATAATGCAATAGATATACATCTCTTGGTCATCATTTAGAAATAACTAATAAAGCATTTTAAACAGTAGGAAATGATTTCCTTATAAATTTACTTAGCCTGATGTATACTTTGAGTTTAGAATTGTGATGATAAACCCTTCAATGTCAAGTTGGTTATTATCTAATAACTGATGTTTTAAATTAGAGTGAATAATCAATTCATATCTGAAAATGTACTGCATAATTACTAACAGTAAAAAAGTTATCAACAACTTTGTTTATTGATCAGGCAATAGATGCTCATAGTAAAAAAAAACTTTACAAGTGTGTCTGTAGTTAGATAGCCGAAAAAAGTTTTAATCCAAATGAGATTAAGCAGTAAAACGTTTTATTGCGGATTTCGAAGTGGGAAGATGTGTCACTTAATCTATATAGCAGAATCACTGATTTTAGAAATGATAACCATTCGATTTCCGCCCATAATTCTAAGCATGTCGTGTTGGTTGCATTACATAAACACATTCCTATTAATCCCAACTATGAAAATGAATATGGATTGTGGGAGTATTTCTCCTAGAGGCAAACTATCTATTCAAAAAATATCTAGTTTTCAAAAAATTGGTTTTTCATCAAGTAAATATTAGAAAAAATATTTATAACCCGAAATTACTGAGCAAATAAGCCACATGGTTTGTGATACTTTTCAAATGAGAACTGTTCATATACTACTAGTTGTTTTATGTATTCTATTTTTTCTCTGAATATATTCAACAGCCTAATAGCTTAAAATGTGGATGCTTCTTTAGACTTCATTAGATACGGTCTATTGATCTATGACTAAGAAGCTCATTATTAAAAATTCTAATCACTAGCATGTTAAGAACTAAATTCTTCATATTTAGGCTGACATATTAACAGATGACCTTAAAAAATTTTCGGTGGAAAGTTAATGTTATCTTTGTTTAATGATTTTCTGTAAATAGTTGTCTAATAATCAAACGTCTTATTTTCTAACAAACATGTTCGTAAAGAAGTAATTTAGATTAGATTGTTCGCTGGTTATCTAAAACTGTGGTGCATTCCGTTGACAAAATGGTGTGCAGTATACACAAAACATTAACAATTAAACAAAACCTGTGGTAACGTACCTGTTAAATATGAAAAATATGAATTTAAAATGGCTAAATCCAATAAACTGGCTACTAAAGTTGATCATTATGATTGTACATAGAAGTAAATCAACTGTCAACCTTGATACTAGATGGAGATTTCAACAAACATCATGGGAAAATATACATCATTATTGCAACAAACAATCAATTCCAGAATTCCTATGTTCAATCAGTATCTATTGTCTCAGTTATAAGTTACCGTAAAATATGCGATACTGAATTCTGTAACTGTGTTGAAATTCACACAACCAGTTACTGCAAATTGCTAAATAACTTTGATGTATATAATACTTTGTAGATGATTAATGGATTCTCGAGATATTCAATACTCCCATTGAGACGTTGAAAACACAAATCGATCAAAGAAATATTTCTTCTCAACTAGTTCCTCATCATCACTATACACGTTTTACGATTGAGAACAAATTCAATGTCAAATAAATGATGGTTGGTCAATTTAATAATATATCTAAGTGTTTTGTTTAAGAACGGTAGTCAGTTGGAAACTCAACAGATGCAAGATTAGATCTAAAGATAATGTGAAACTGATCATATATGCTGAATGAAACGGGTGTGAAACAAATCATGTAATTAGATAAATGAGATAGATCATTAGATAGATCAAGTAATGTGTGACTTGATGTGGAAGTTATTGAGGTAAACTACTTATTTCATTAACTTATGTATTGAATATAGTTCTGTTTGCGTTGTTTTACATTAAATCTGTGTTTCTCCATTAACTAATCAATATTTCGATGCTGACAAAATATTCTCATTAAATACACTTTCCTTGTACGCTTACTGGAATAGAAGTTGTAGTTTCTTTTTTTTCTTCAATCAGATTTGATTGAAGTGTAAGTTTAATGGTGATTTTTTTGTTTTCTAACATTAGGTAACATGTCACTGTTTGATTTACAGAGAAAGTACCGTCGTTTCAACACACTTGTTGTTGAAGAACATCTAAACCTACGGTGATGTTCTGCTTAATGGTCAATAGAAACTACATGTATGAGCATATTACGTCATATCAATATGTGGATCTTTAAGATATCAAAGTGAGCAAGAGAGAGACGTTAAATGAATGCTTAAAACGAAGTAAAATTAAACTGCGGAGGAGTTAACGTATATGGTTCGACAAGAGTATATAGAGATGGATCGATGATTGCTTTCAACTACAATTTCCTCAATTCATATTCTGTCAAATCTATTTTCTTGTTTGTAATTTTAAATGTATACATAAAATAAGGATTGGTGGAAGATGAGCTAGAATACATTCCATAATTAGTAAATTTATTATCCTTAGTTGTAGGTGTAATCTGATTTTGTATCTAGAGCAAGTACTCATCTTACCAACTCGATTTCTCTCATCTAAATAGACAACACTATAATTTTTCAGGATCGATAAGGTTTAGTTTAATTAAAAAGCAAAAGTAGAAAATTGTTGTGCAAATGTGTCTTCCGATACTTCATATTAGAAAACAAGCTGTGGTGGATGTTTTGAAATGTGTCATGTTCACCAGATCGACGAGTTCGGTGAACAGAATGGTCGAAATGTTTTACAAATTTGTTAACCACTTCATCTTCCATCGCATTCAGAGTGTTGCAGTTTCATGGTGAAGCTTTCTATGCATGAAGTATTCACCAAGCTTTATTTGTTTATCATTTACTAGATTTAACTGACTTGTGTGGTAAGAGATAAAAATCAATCTGCACGACTTTCATTATTTAATGAGGTTTTAGACTGATTCAGTTATGCAGTCTACATAAAAAATGACTATACGGACAGGTTGCTCAGATACTCTCTCAAAAAAATCAATTCATGTATCAACTACAAATCGATGGTGTTTTGACTCTGTAATGCAAACGACGATGTCATTTCACAGTGAGTTTCGTAAAAAGGTTATATTATGTTTGCTTTTAAATTCAAACAATCTGATATCGTTTAAACGAAAACAGACAGAATTTCTGAGTATGATGTTCAGTGAATTTGAGTAGTTTTCCAGGTGATATTAGCTCTGGACAAGCAATATCACCATAACTAATTTAGCTGACATAATAGTTGTTCACACATCACCACGAATTACTTTCAAACGATGACAATCAATGTTGTTCGATTTGATGTGTTACATATGACGAAAGGCTACTGATTTATCTGCTTGTTATTATTATTATCTGAATAAGTTGATTTTTCTCAGATTTTATCTACTTTCTGTATTGAACTACTTAATTAAATCATCATACTCTTCACATTATTCTAATCAATGATATCAATCATACAAGTCTGATCTCATTAATAGTTTTAGATCCATATTTATCGTAATAAATTCACATAATCTACATTATTGTTATCACTGACTGACAAATAGATTTGATTTATTTCATATTGAAAATGAATGTTTATAAATAGGACTGAGTGTCAGAGTAAAGCGTGATATTTTTCCCTAAATCTTCTTCATGAAACTATTACTTTCAATTCTAGTCAATATTCATATTACATAATTACATAATCAATGATCAACGATTAAATAAGCAATAGCATAATCATCAAGACTTCGTTTTTTTTTCCTTCTCATTGTATCATAAAAAAAGCAATGACATAATCGACAGACCATAAATTTAATTATTATAACTTTAATATTTGTACGTGACATTTGTTTTTTGACTCTACTTCTTTTTTTTAATATTTATTATCTAATAAATTCACTAATTTTATATCCAATTTCAAGCTTCATTTATTCATATAATTTTATAATCATTATGATAACTAATTGGTTATCATAAATGTTTTTTTTTCTTGCTACTTTTCCTAACTCTTACAGTTTTCATTTGATCAAGCATAAAATACTTGTCGGCTTTAATAATTACCTCATACATATATACCCTTTGTTCATAAGTTTTATGTATATCTTAGACTTTTTTTGTCGTTTTTTTTCCCCAGTTGGTCATTTATTGATTATTTCTTGTCAACTCTAATAATATTTATGAAACCAGACAGTTTTATAATTGATAAGAAACTAGAAGAATTGAATCGTTGTAGTCTTGTTTAAGAAATTTTATTTTTCAACCTTTATTCAAGATTACTAGGGGAATACAATTCATGATATCATATCATAGGTATAAACTAGTTGGATGTAAATGACTACTAGAAAATTGAGTGACTAGAAACAGACGTTTTTTTTTAAACTCTGTTTGAATAGCTGCTAAGTGGTAATAATCCATTATTCAATTATTTTGAATCAGTCTCAAAAACTGATAGGTGTTTGGTAAGAAATTGTCGGCCAATCCAATGTAGGTGTTTGCTCAGAAAGCTGGATCAATTGAAACTTTTAACTGACACTGAAAGTATTATACAGTGTGGTTTTGATGACTATTGAATAAACTGGTTCAAATCGCTAGTAGATCAGCCATAATAAAAATATAAGCCAGTAGGGATGTCGAATAACTTTTATTCTTATCCTTTAATTATATTTTTCTTAGATTATGTTATTTAACATAGCATGCGAATGGTAATGATCTATATATAATGTGTAGAGATTAAATAAATAAAAGGAAATTTAAGGAAGACAAATAGATTGTTAAACACAGCTAACAGTCTTTATAAAAATAAAAGCTGCACAATATATTCTATTAATAGTCTTCGTATCGTTTGATGAATAATTATTAACCGGCTTAGTTCATGTGTAAACCTTTATGGTAATGGCCTTAATGATTTGACATTGTCTGGATTTTGTACAAATGTTATCTAGTTGTAGTCAACTGACATAAGACCCTAGACATAAGATATGTATTATTTGTCATTTATTAACAGTGCATATCTGGCACACTGAACCATCACTGACTGTAAAAGTAGGCGATATGTGATCCGATTCCACGAAAAGTATCAGTTTCTCTAAAACTGAAGATTCGTCTTCCTGGGAAATTTCAGCTATCATTTCGGTGGCTTACTTTCCACTACATCCAACTACTTAAAATATTCAAATACCTCTTTAGTTGACTACTTTCAATTGCCTGATATTTAAGATAAAGTATCTTGTTTTGCATAAACCTGGATATTTGTTGTCAATAACGCCTATCCATTGAAGGTTACTAATACAAACCAATAAAGTCATTATGTTATATTCATTAAATCATTAAATATAACCAGATAAAATACTTAAACATAATATCTGTAAATGAGTTTTTGTCAAACTAATACATTTTTATCACTATTTAAGGAATTTATTACTTAAGGTTGGTCATGTTGATAATCTCATATTATGCAATTTATAGTATTTGAAGTGTTATCAGTTAAAAGTTTGAGTGAGCATTTCCCTTCCAGCGACTAATAGTGATGACTACATTTTGATTAGTCTCTGATGGAATATGAATTTTGTTGTTGTTGAATGCCTGAATATAGCCTGGAGTTATAAACTTGGCAATATAATTAAACTGTCATTAGATGTAGAATGCTGGACAGATGTCTCAAACCAAATTTGTGTTCCACATTCAGACTCAAGCCCAATATCTATCGATTCATACATTAGCGTGTTGTCTATTAGGGTACTGAGTTTAGATAGTCAGTAACCTGTTTAAATATACGATTCCAGTCCTCGCATTCTTTGCTTGCTACAATCCAAATGTATAATTAAAATGAAATAATACAAAATTTATTCAAAAACTAGCAAAGTAACCACAGAAATATCCACTTAGAATTCCGCTAGATTATTTCCAGATTAATTGTAATTAGTTACTGACCAGTTTCTCTGTTGTTTATATTTTTCTGTAAACTGAGTAACCCGTTTGAAATGTCTCCAAATAATTCATATCTTGAATCATAAATTTTCTCTATTGTCTTGATGCTTTAATTAACACATTGATTGTTTATGATTAAGTAACTGATTAATCAGATTGAATATTGTTCACTCTCACGTTTTCTTTTTTCGTTTTTTTCTCTCCCTTAATCCTGTTTTTTTTTCCAACCTCTATTCGATGATCAAAACAATACAATGATGAATTTAACTTTAGCAAATGTGATATTTAATATTGTATCAATATAGAATAAAAATAAAATGATTTTTGACTTAGGAAATGAATTTGAAAATATTTGCTGACCTTAATTCAAATTAGTTAATAGGACAATAGTTTATTTACTTGAATCTCTTTGTTATAATCTTGTGAAGGTAACATAAAAATTGCTTTAATCAGCTAATCAGATCTTGAAGCTGAATAAAAATTAAGAGGAACAGTTATTTGCAAGAGTGTACAGAATTGAACAGAGAATCAGGTAAAGATCAATTATCATGACCTTGAAGATCATTTTTATCTCAGACTAATATTAATTAGAGAACGTTTTAAAGTCGCGTAGGACTGAATAGCTGCTTCGTTTTAGCATTTCACCAGGAGAGAAAAGCTAGGCAGCTTACATGGTTGTTTAAGGCTAGACGACGAGAAGCACGTCTAAATGAAGTAAAATAAGTAAATGGATTATGTATCTAATTAAGATCACTACCCAGATGTTGTTGACAGTTTGATATCTCGTAAATATGTATGAAATTGATCGACACTGATTCGGATTCCACAGGAAGAATCAGTTTTCTGAAGATTGAAAGCACGCCTTTTTGTCGAGTGTTAGCTAGCAGGAAATGTAAGTCTAGGATCTCCTGCAGACTATCCTCAACCATTTATTTTTTAGCTTCTCAATTTTTTTTATTCATCTTGCTCTACATCGTCGGTGATAATGACTGAAGTGAAAAGAATAACGTGACAATAAACTATGACAATCTTATGAGAGAAATTCAAGGGTAATGTCTCACAATAACAGCGATACAATCAATCAATGTGTCAGAAACCTATGACCCACTTTTATAATTTTTATTAATTTTTAACATTTGTGTCCTTAGCAAATAAACTTTATCATTCAAGTTAACAAGACAATGAAAATAGAAACACGCATAAATGATAATTTTTTACGAAAAAAGAATAACATACTAAAACCTCATAATTCATACTCAATGAATGAAATTTGACTTCCGTCCTGTAACTTTAAATATTAGTAAATTCGATTTAGATATGAACTTGAAAATAATCAGAATCGAAAAATTGAGGATGTTGTTCATTAAATTAGCGGATAGTTCAATGTCAATAACAGAAATGAAATTTTGTACACGATAAAGATAAGTAGTTTAATGAGACGATATTGTGCACCTATTAATGATTTTGGGCAGAAACGGTAGTACAAATAGTTAAGATATGTTGAATGTACGTAATTACAAAAGAATTCAATATATTTTCACAGTTGAAATCATGAGTCAATTGAAGCTAGACCACCATGGAAACCTGGAAGCACTGGACGGCCGGTTTATTAGACATTAACACCGTTGGATGCCGGCTCAGTGGTCTATCGGTTAAGTGCTCTGGCGCGAGACTGACAGGTCCTGGGTTCGAATCACGTGTGTGCGGGATCATGGATGCGCACTGCTGAAGAGTCCCATGATAGGACGAAACGGACGTCCAGTGCTTGCAGGTTTTCCATGGTGGTCTAGCTTCAATTGAATTATGATTTCAACTATGAAAATACTGAAATCTCCACATAACCCCTTCTGAAATTCAATATATGTTAAAGAACACACTTTAGTTTAGTTTTCTAGGTGTAAAGAGCTTGATCATTTGATATTTTATTAATTCTAACCATTCAACTATTACAAACTTTTATTTTTATGGTTATTTACGAAATTCATTTAAATTTATCAATGTCTTCGTCTTCAACCACTTCAACCAATAGAAATGTTGGCTTTCATCAAATGAAAACAGTGTTTTCTATACAAAAGAAAATGTCGTTTCTTTGTTTTTATTTTAGAATGAACCGATTATTATTATTATTATTAGTAGTAGTAGTAGTAGTAGTGTAGTAAACGGAAACACAGGTAAGGACAACCGATTATACAATTAGCACAAATTACAAAGTTGCTTGATAAAATAGAAAAATCACACTATGATACTACATTTGCTAAATGTTCATTAGTTGTCTCAGGCTTCATTGTTCCTGGATTTCCACACCAATTGCTTTCTGTTTCTGTTCTTCCCTTCTCGATATTCTCAAACTTCTGCTGCCAGATATTCTATTCCTGACTCACGATATATACTACTTATGTCGGTATAAGTAGCTCTCATCACAATAGTAATAGTAGTAGTATTAGTAGTATTTTCAAGATCCATAATTTGTACTTGAAAATATCCTGTTTTCATAGTGTTTTTACATCCCCGTTTAATTTTATTTTACTAATAACTGAATCCGCCGTCATTTGACGTGACTCCCAACTCCATATATGTGAATGGTTTATTAATTAAACAAAAATGACATTTAGTCCAAATAGTATACTCCATTCTCACGAAAATTAATTGTTTACTTCCCAGTTTCAAGCTCCATCTTTATCAATCCAAATTCTATAGAAGTTACATCATAATAACTTTCATTATATATATATATATATATATATATATAATTCATTGCTTTTACGAAGTCTTCACGTTAATTAGTAACTGTATGATTACTAACAATAGAGATTGAAATGAGCGTCTCAAGGTTCTACTGGTAAGCAGTTACAAATAAAGTTAGTCAATTTAAAAATGAAACAATGACTTGTCAATGATGTTGGATGGAGATTGAATTGATTGTATTTATAAATATGAACACTTGGATTTCATCACAGAGATGAAGTAATGTTGTGCACTCATTCCTGCGTTTGATCATCTATCAAATTATTAATCCTCTTCAGTGAAGAGTTAAAAAGTAGTAAAATGCCTATTTAGTACATTATGATTCGTATTGAATTGGTAATGGAAGTTGTTATCAAATGTTACAAAATCTCAATTACATCAGTTTACTCACATTGTAACTTCCTAGTATATTATGTTTTATGGTGTAATCAAACGACTTGCAGTTATATATATGTATACATATGTTCTTTTTATTGATCAGACAGTATATAACCCCATTTTGAAGTAGTAGATTCTCCTTTATATTCAAATGGTTATGAAAAATGATCAGATTTTTTTTCTCTATTTAATAAAACTGTCACATAGAAGATAAAATAAAATATGGTTTATTTATCAATCAAATTTTTAAGTAAACAAAAATATAATACGTGATAACAACTAAAATGTCTTTAATCCATTTCACATGTTTGTTTAATATTATCGTCTAGAAAATAGCAAAAAATTGTGGGGATTTAATTTGTCTTCGAAAAAAAATACGAATAAATAAAGTTAGCATATACTCCAGCTTTTTTTGGGAAAACATTTTTTTCTAACTTTATTTTACGAATTATAAACTGAAGTTTATTTGAGATCATGGATCAATGGAAGCTAGACTATCATAGAAAACCTGGAAGTACTGGACGGTCGTTTCGTCTTATTGTGGGACTCCTCAGCAGTGCGTATCCACAATCCTGCCTTGCGAGATTTAAACCCAGGACCTATCAGTTTCGCGGGCGAGTGTCCCATAATAGGACTAGATGGCCGTCTAGTGCTTCCAGGTTTTTCCATGGTGGTCTGGCTTCATGATCTCAACAATTGTATATATCCACAAAACCCCTTCTGAATTTTACTTATTCAATATTTTACTGCCTAAACTATGTTTGTTTTTCAGTTAAATAGATAGATACATCTTTTTATTTAATTTGCTAATTTGTTGACTTTTTTTACTTCAATGTTGATAGCATAAATTTGAGTGAACATGCAATGATACTTTCTATATTCTAAACATTTTTTACAACAACTTCAATTTTAATGTTATTCTGTGTGAAAGAAGTGAAGTGGAGCTGAAAAGAGAATGATTGAAGTGACAAAAAATCTTCATGAAATATACAATAATATCCAATCTCCAATTTTCTGACATCAAATTCCTGAATATAAATTACATGTAAACATACAAATAAATGTATCTGTCATACGTAGAGATTAGCTTTAATTCATATTTTATTTTGATATAATTGTGTTTATTTTATACGATAATCACTAAAGTCTTGATTCATGGTATTTCCCCCATGTCAAAAATGAAACAGACATCACTGACGGTATTAGATGATCATGGTGTGTAATTTTTAGAATAGAGAAAATTGGATATGTGGGCAAATAAGTTTCAGCTTTAACATGATGTGCTCATCAAAAGATTTTAGTTTTTTGATATTGATTATGCATAGCTTACAAGTCCAAAACTAAAGTGAAGCAATTGTTAGTAATTTCTGATTACCAATGATTATCTATATGTGATAATAGTCTCTAACAAAAGAATATCTATGAATGTTATTTATTTTTAATTTAATATTCTCAAATAAAGAATAACTAATGTTTTTCTTTAAAAGCTTAGTTCGACGAGACTATAATTTATGAACTAGCCAATCAGAAACGTTTGAAGGATTTCAAGGTCACGGTGCCAATTTCAGTACATAAGGATCATGTACGATCGGTTAACAGAGGATTTTAGAGAAGACATGACAATAAAGCGGCTACAATAAATGGGACTACTAAGAAGTTCCTTTGTTTGTAATTAAGGTAATCAAATGACTTGTAGACCTTGTGCAGACTACCGTGATGTTGTCCTTCGATGTAATACATATTGAAGGAAGACGTTTGCTAGAATAGGAACCTTTATCGCTCGATCCAGATTGAGACTAAGGCAAATTAAGATAATTGCCGCGAACTGTATGATAAAAGCACCATTAATATATGCTTCAATAGTCGCAGATGTTACTGTAGCTTCGGCTGTTCAGTGATATGAGTATTGTAGGGACATGTCCGTAATAAAAATGATTAACTTACACAACCGGCGTACATAAAAACAATAATGAAGCTATGTGGTCGAGGCTGAGAGGGTTTTTGTGACCTTAGCATGGCTCCAGAAACCAACTATTATGGAGCCATATGGATGAGTTTCTCTACCTTATGTATTACGATTTCGGAACCTTTGTACCTTTTCCTAACCTTGATAAGTTTTTGGACCATACAAAAGAAGTGTATCCACTTTAATTATTTGGTTTTGTATAATATATTTCTTACTCTATGCTGACTGTTTACTGATTTTGAGATGGTGAAGTGACACATTTCTAAGGTCACTTAAGATTCGTTAACAGGTCATCCATAAATTATAGTCTCGCCAACAATATAATACTGTGATAAAATAAACTTGTCGATATTATACATAGCATGAACTCTGTATAATCTAATCAACTCTATTTAACATATAGTTTTGTTGATATGACTCATATAGACGTCCTCTTAACTAAGAGATCTGATGGATCGTTAAGAAGAAACATGAACAGAAAAAGTACTTGGACTGGACAGTATACACACTTCCTAAGCTTTGTACCACTACAGTACAAACGAAACCTAATCAAAACCCTTAGCTACCGAATACGCACTATATGTTCGGCGGATGTAGTTGACAATGAGCTAAACACATTGCATAATGCTCTAAGGGAGAACGGGTATCCCAGAAAATTTATAATTAAATATATGATCTTTAAAGTGAAAATAGGCGAATTCCAAACGGTCAAGAAAAAGTCCTTGTTCATGCGCCTACAATTCAGGGGGGATGCCGCTGGCGAAATACTTGCTCAGAGATTACGCAGATCTATCCAAAAATCTTTCAACGCAGGTGAACTACGTTTGGTGTTTTCTACGCGTCCAATGGTGACACCGAGGCTTAAAGATGAAGTTCCTAGAATGACCACTTCATTTTGTGTTTATCAGTTCGACTGCTCCTGTGGAGCAAGTTATATTGGTCGAAGTTCTAGGAATTTACATTTTCGTGCTCGTGAACACCTCCCAGCGTGGCTAAGCAAAGGTCTGATGAGGAAAGTAAACAGCTCGATTTTGGCCCATTTAGTACAAACTGGTCATAGTGCCAGTATAAACCAATCTTTTTCAATTATTTATAGGGTCAGTAATTTTTTGCCTAAGCTTGTCAGGCTTAAAGTCCTTCAAACGGCGGAGGCAGTAGCCATCAGAATGAAGAAACCTGAGCTATGTGTACAGAAGAAATATCTCCAACCCCTACTTCTCCCTTGGCCAACCACAAGGTCAATTAATGAACAATCATCTTAGCTATTGTATGACCTAATTTGACTCTGTACTTACGACCTTTCGTAGTCAAATGTAATTGTCTCTTATCTTTATTCACAAATCTTTGTATTTTATTATTATTATTATTGGTTAAATATCATTATTAATCCCCCCTAAACATGATTCATTCACATCGCATTGATCCCTCCTTATTACGTCTCACTAATTTTTCACACATTTAGTCTTCCACTTGATCGAATTGTAATTGCACTATCATATCTCTCTCACCCTATCTGACCCATATTTATATTCTGATCACAGATCTTAAATTTTCATTTTACGTATATACAGATTCAAGTTAACATTCTATATGAGTCATATCAACATTAACTATTTGGTTTGACAATCCTAAATTTACATGCTTTAAACGATGTACTTTGCCATTAACCTGACCATTTTTTCAGATTCTTAATTTGGATATATAATTGTAGAACCTGAAGAGAATTTATCGAAAAGAATATTCTTCGTTCAAATATTAGTCTTTTAATATGATTGGGATTTTTAAACGATATAGTTTTGTCATGATACGTATAGCCTATACATTTATCATTGTGTATATTCAGTATTTATTACATTTTGTTTATGTCTTTTCTTGTCATAAACAATCATTCTCATGAATATTTTATATTTCTAGATTATTACCTTAATTTGTATTTTTCTTTCTGCAGTGTAAATAAATATTTTATAGAAGGTATATATATATATATATATATTAATGTACGAATTATAAACTCAAAAGTTATTATTATGCGGTACTAACGATTATTTCAACGAAATTTTGAACTATAGTACGACAGCTTTTGTTTTCTCTGGTCTCAATTACTCCAAAATATAAATATTGGAAGATAGATTTAAACAGTAAAGATACCTAGAAGATAAGTGAACTACATTTGTGTTCACTCAGTTGTATACTGATGAAATTCACCAAGTTTTATTTATAAGAATTTTCAAACTGAACAACTGTGAGTTAAAACAAAATCAAAGAGAATTGTTACAGTTGAATATGATACTAAACAAAAGTTAGAGTTTAGAATTTTGAAAAAAGTGATGGTGTTTTAGTCTCTATTGTTTCAGAATAACCTCAGTGGTGAAAACAATCTCTTCGTTCTGTTCTTTCAATGTGAGTGCATTTGAACGTACATATAAACACAATTAATTTTTAGATTGATTATAGAAGCAACTGTATTTTATCTATAATTCAGTGACAAACGTATGTGAGTAGTATATTGTATCTTATAAACCTAATATGATGCTTATGACAAGTAGCTTTGTTTCAGTCTACGACATAGAAATTTCATGTTACCATAATAGTCTTGTAAATGTTTAATATTTGATGCCAATTTGTGATCCTTATCTCCTAAATAATTTATTTGATTGGCAAATTTTAATCATCTAGTATGTAACTGTAGTAAAAACCATTACATGGGACGTGACTAATGTGAGTTTGTTTTTCTTATTTCAGGGCAGCAAAGAGTAAACGTACTGGAAGAAGAGGTACAAGCCCTACGAAAGCTGAACCTGCAAAATAATGAATAAAGCTATTTTGTAATAAGTTTTTTTGTACTCGAATAGAGTCTTTCAATTTTCAAATATATATCTGTTGTACCAGTAGCCGCGTTCTTACTTCAGAGGCATTTACCGGCCCTGACTGTCGTGTTGTTGTTTCAGATCTCTCCAGCTTTCAAGTGAACGCTAATATAACGTGCTACTGTTATGAACAGAACACTGGTTGAAGACAATCGAATATATTTAAGCAAGAGTTACAGACTATCTCAGTAAATTCCGATAACCAAACGATGAACAGTCAATTTGCAAATTAATAACCAATTGTTTCAATCTTCACTGTTTCTTCTCTTATTCCATTGCTCATGCATTTTCCAGACGATTGCGCTTCATTTCAGTTCTTTCCTCATCGGTCTTCTGCCAAAATACATTCTACGTCTGACCGACACCATATACTACTTATATAGATATAAGTAGACCACACCACACTACAAGTCAACACT
Organism: Schistosoma rodhaini; assembly: GCA_944470415.2. Lineage (NCBI taxonomy): Eukaryota > Metazoa > Platyhelminthes > Trematoda > Strigeidida > Schistosomatidae > Schistosoma > Schistosoma rodhaini. The sequence goes on from OX104044.1 coordinate 58,468,052, forward strand.
ATTAGTCACCAGAAACTAGTATGGATAACGACCAGTTAATGAATAAATTATCCCTGTATAAAGTTACTTAATTTATCTGTGAATAATGTTAACTTAAACAAATACATAAAGCAACACATCTTGATGTATACACGTCATTTTGTTGATTTTTAAATAGCCTACATTTCGAGAGCACATACTGTTTTTTTTCTTGAAATGATTTGAACAAGCTTTGCATTATTCATATTAGATAATAGTAAACTGTCGGTATTAGTATGGCCCCGTAATCTGCTAGAAATACTTTCCCAATTTTACTTACGTGCTATTTATAATTTTATGCAACTTAAATTTCTTTATTCATTAGATGTTGAAATTCTTCAAAAGTATATTGATCTCACATGGTTCGATTTAATCAAACTGATTAACTGTATTACTGATAGTGACTTTTAACTTCAGATGAATATATTACAATAGATCCAATCTCTTTAGCAATACTTTTTGAAGTAGAACATTTTGTAAGAATGAAGTCATCAACAAAAGTCTCTTAAATAATGAGTTGTGAAATATAGCTTACTTTTGAAATTCACACACACACTATATATATATATATATATATATATATATATATATATATAGTGTAGAAGTCAGTTTGGAAGAGAATAAAATTCCAAAACTCGAAAAAATAACTTTCCGAACACAAAAGTGCCATAACATATATGGTATTCAAATTCATTTAGTATTGTTTGTTTGAATCTTCTCATCGATGTTTAGGACTGCAACTGGTCAGTCTCTAATTGACATATGTGCATACTGTGTGTATTGCCTCGATATAGCCTTAATTCACAAGCATTTTAAGCAAAGATGGATAGTGGCTAGCAAAGGAATCCAGGATGCTCGTTAGAGACTGGCCAGTTGCCGTCCTAAACATCGATGGGAGGATTCAAACAAACAATACTAAAAGAACTAAAACTTCACCCCATCGCACAAGCAAGTGACTATCAGGACTTAGTGGCCGAGTGGATAACGCGATGGCGTTTGAAGCGAAAGATACTGGGTTCGAGTTCCAGAGTGGACATTAACTCTGAAATGCAGGTACATCCAGATGACGCGTCCCTAGTAAGAGGTAAAGCGCGTCCTGGATTCCACTGCTATCCACTTTCCATCTTTGCTTACAATACATGGTATTCGTTATTTTTGTAATATATATAGTAGACGAAAAGTTATAGTATTTCAGAACTATTCTGTAAATAATCCTCATAGCTGAACTTGAAGAAATTTGAGTAGTTAAATTAGTAATTAATGGAAAAATCTTAAACTTCATTACTAATTTTATGACAAGTAATTGATAGAGGTAATGATAAAATAGTCTTTATCATTTCGAATAGATAAGACGTGCCAATTCGATAAAGATTCTTTTTATTATTAATGAGGAAATAATGAAGAGATCAAAAACAAAAACTTGAATAGAATTTCATGAATTCATTTTATTTTTTTTTTGATCTTCATCAGCTGCTTACAATCTGTGATTTTTAAAAATTCATAATTATGAAATGGATCCAAATCACTGACATGAAAGAGTTCATTTGGAATTTACTTTAGAAAAAAAACACATCAATATAGACTAGCAAGGATGTAAATAAGTTTAATAGATTGAAATAAAGTATTGTTCATATCTTATGAACCTTATGTAAAAGAACATTCCACAACACTGATAATAATGGAAGTTCTGTTATGTCCCGATAACAATAGTGAATGGTAACTTTGGGATCCATTTATGGACCAATATTATGCATATAATTTTGTCGTATATTTGCTAATTAACTACACTATTCATGTTCCCCTTATTATAAGCTTCATTTTGACCTATAAACTAATATTATACGATTTAGCATTCTTGAGTTATCCCTAGTTCATTAATTGCTGCCTCCACATTCACAGCCACATTTGGCCAAATCTTGTACAAATGTTATTTTCTATTTTATCGGTACAATGTGGTCAGTTTGTTTGATATGTAAACCCAGTATGCTTGAAATATAATGATTCATACCACAGAGGCTGTTATTAGTGTTCTGGACTTAACTGGCTGCGCCAGGCAGAAGCAGGACCGATAAGCACTTTAGACTGCTCGTACGGTTCTTTGTGTTCCAATCGATAATTCGCTGAACTCTGATTGGCGGTCTTACCACGTTTTACATTAACTGGGCATCCACTTGGCCACAAGTTATAACAAGTTCAAATTGCTGAAACACAATTAGTTATGTATTAAGTAAATGCTGATAATAAATAAGGATAAAAAAGGTAACGCTCAATTAATTGAAATAAGATTTAATATCAACATTTTTGATGATCATAACTTTTAGGTTGTTAAACAATAAATAGCCGATAATCACCAAAATTTCTTGATTATATCTATGAATTGAGACATTGATTTGTTTATTTCACTCAGTTCTTATGATATTCACAAATCATTCACTTTATCAATAAGCTGAAGTATTACAAACTTTTATGGTTATTTTATCATTATTATTATTATTATTACAATAATTTTTCATTCATAACTGAGCATCTATTTTAAATTTTACAGTCAGTTAATAATTTAAATATCTAATTGTTGAATTATTATATAAAAAATTGGATTTTAAATTTACTGATGCGCACTGCTGAAGAGTCCCACAATAAGGACGAAACGGCCGTCCAGTGCTTCCAGGTTTTCCATGGTAGTCTAGCTTCAATTGACTCATGATCTCAACTATATAAAATTACTCATATAAAGTTTAGAAATACAGTAAGTAAATGTCAGTGTCACACAAAAATCATCTTTATATTTGTAATAATAATAGTAATAGTGGTTATTATTATCCTTATTATTATTCAGATTATATACGTATAGAATCCAATTCCACAAATTTTATAAAAGTTCTAAATAATTTTGTTGCTTAGTTTTATGTTAAGATAATTAGCAGTAAATAGTTAATCTGGAACCTTTTGAATGTAGGAAAATGAAAATTTGGTTGAATGGTTATGATTTAAATAACTGTGCGCTGATATTTATTACGCATAACCATGACAACTAGACAAAAGTTTATGGTTTATTTAGTTAGTAAATATGTATTATATAATCTAGCCGATGGATTAGAATTAGCTTTGAAGCTATTTTTAAGATTATGATATTTCAACCCTTTCCAGTAATTTATGTTCTCTGCCAGAAAGTTTTATGTTAAACGTTCCGTGTGTTGAAATGTCGAAAGGGAAGTTAGGTATCAGGCTTTATTACGTAATTATATATATATATATATATATATATATTCAGTCGTAGGAACGTTGTACTTGGTTTGCCGACCGTCTCCCTCACATCTGCATCAGATCCACTATACTGTGCAGGTACGTGAAATATTCCACCTCTTTCAGAGTTCCTCCATCAAGTGTGATTGGGTTGATGGTCACTATGTTGCAGTTCGGGATCCTGATCTTTCGCATGTGTATGTTGATGCCTTTTTCTGTAGAGGCTACTACTACAGCGATTCTCTTAATCTGCATCTGTTATTGTGTATGAGATAGAAGAGCTAAGCCATTTGGGAAGTACGAATCGTCTAGTTGCATGCAAGCTGTCCATCATATTCCGTACTTCCCCTCAGATATCGAGGTATTCATAATCTAGTCAACCACCAGAAGAACAAGAAGGGTTGAGAGTAGGCAGACTTGTCTGACTCCAGTCCTCATTTGAAATGCGTCTGTCAGCTGTCCTTCGTACACGACTTTGTAATGTATTCTGACATATGAATTCTGGAAGATATTGATGATCTTCCCGGGCATACCACAGTATTGAAGAATTTTCCCAAAAGGTTCTGCTATCCACACTGTCAAATGCCTTCTCATATTCAAGGAATTTGATGTATTCCGATTAGTTCCATTCAACTAATTGTTCAACACTAATCCGTCAGAAATGCATTTATTAAAAATTTATCTGATCTTGTTTCCCTTTTGAGTAAAATGGTTGTTTATCCGTGACATGCAACTTTCAACATGCTTTATTTGACTACTGAATGTGACAAAATGCCGATGATCCCCTCAAAAGCAAACGAGATATCATATAGTGATATTTGCTTATTATTAGTTTTTGTGTAATTTTGAATAAAATATTATCGTTAATTGAGTCTTAACATAGCAAAATCAAAGATAGCAGTTAATTTGCTACGATTTAATGTTGTTTATTACTTCTGTACCAAGTGTTGAGTTGTGTTTTAATTAATTGCTACGGTAGAATGTGAAAATTTCGGTTAAAATCAAATAGGGAAATTCGGTTTACGAAAATGATTTTGTTTAACTAATAACTCATTGCATTATCGTAACTAATAATTGTTTGAAATACAAAGTGAATTAACAGGTTAATCAATTTTTCACCCACAAATTTCATCTCGGTAGAAGATCTGATGAGTTGGATTTCAATCAGCTGACCACCTAGAAGATTATTTTATCATGTTGTTTTTAAATTCCTTTCGTTCACATGTTGATTAAATATTAGTCATTGTTATATTAACAGATATATTGTTTTATATTCTGGTTTGAACTTGATTGATATATTTTAACATATTTCGATTCTTTATTGAATGATTAGCATCTGCTTGAACATTATCCAAGCAATTTCATAAAGGGAGAAATCTGAATCTTGTATCCTTTACCTAGGCCTTATTTTAAAATTGTTTTTCCTAGGCAATTGTTGAAAGCAATCGGTAATTTTGATAATCTTTTTTATTACTTTAACTTCAAGGCTGTTCCCATTTTGACGCTGTTTGATAAAGAATTAATGATCCTGATGATTATGTTGATTTGCATGTACTTCTGAGAAATATAATTTTCTTATTTAAATGGTATATGAAGACACTTATCATTTGTAAATATTTTCTGTCTAGAAAATATATTTACCATAGAACCATTGAAAATCATAAAGCAACTAGTAGCCATTTGATTCTACTCTGAGTTGTCTAAACATGTAATATACAAGACTATATAAAAAGATAAAACAACTGTCCCACGCAATAGTTTGAGATGTTTCTCTGGTTAGCATTGGTTTTTAATAGAAAATAATTTTAAAAAGAATAAACTCGTATAAACCATGTCATTAAATATGAGTAGTGTGTTTGAAACATCACCATGTTAACTAAGACAAGTGTATGGAAAGAAAAAACCTTTTCGTAAAATTAAACTATTATGCAGAGCAAACATGTATGGATCATGTACTATCACAAGGCCTGTACTTGTAATTGACTCTTATCATAATAAGTGGTGGGTTTGTTTAGTTTTAGAAGCCTATTTGCTACCCAATAGTACTAACGCCAAAAATAATACAGCTTAAATTATTGAGCTGTTAGTTTTTAACAGCAATTATGACTGGTGATAACAATTTCCAAAGTCTGAGAATAATCTCTCCCACTTTAGTTCTTTTATTACGGAAAATCTAGAAGGCTGTCATGTTTGATAATATTATTATTATGATAATAACTATCAATAACATTAATGAACTATAAGAATCACCAAATATTTCCTAATACGTTAAAGTTCATTTTTATTGCTACATTCTTTTACGGAAAAAGAAAACAAAGTAAGGCTTATTGATGCTTGAAACATAAAATACACCTTTTATATATTAAGTAGTTACTCAAGAATATATATTTATATAACGTAACTATCTCACAGGAGAGGAATGTCAGTCGTAGCCAAATAATGCAGGAGAAACATTTTCAACTGCTACATTAGTGTGGTTTCCATGGGAAGCTCTCGTTTGCTTGCAAGTGTTATGACAGCTCCAGCTAAAAAAATACATATACATATAGAACAATATACTTTATGTTTAAAATATAGCACAAAACGTTTTAAAAAATCAATCAACATCCAGCTGAGAATAAGAAATAAAAGGCTAATAATTTAGACTTCGGTTATTTTCATGATATGTTAATGAATAAGAAAAAACGTTCTGTAAACTTTATGTTCTTTATTCATGTCAGATTCATCATTTATCATGAGAAAATGGATTTTTTCAACACTATCAGTTTTTTGTGAGATGAAGACGTCGATTACATAATTTGATGAGGGTTTTTTTGTACGTATGTATTATAGACATATCAAATCGCTGACTAAAAAACTAACACAGAAAATATTAGTCAGTAGTTAATGAATGCATATTCACAACGTAGATTTTATTTCATGTTAGGTGAAATATATTCAACTTCAAAACAAAATAAAATGCTACATAAGTGGTTTATTTAGTGAATATGCATCACATAATTTGTCTACATAATAGAACTGGTAGATCACTAACTTAGATGATCTGCGCTGAATGATTGTGGTCTACTCTAGGTAAATAGGAATGGTGTGACGAACCAACTGACTCCAAAGTCACATCTCGCGGTCAGCATTTAACGTGGATTACGTCGAAGAGGTAATCCACGTACTATGGCTGCTTTGAAGATGGTATAACACAAAGGAAGCTATTACGGAAATATATTAGTAAGACTGAGTACAGGAAAGATAGCGAGACCACCACCACATGGGCCAGCCAATGGCTTAAGAATAATTGACGCACATTGGTCGTTCTTGACCACGATGGGGATCGATGATCTATCCAATTTCAGTGACCCAACGACTGGATGATTTGGCTAGGGCTCAGTGACATTTCACTGGCCCTACAAGCTTGGAACCCAACCGTAGCTGCTTCCTAGACGTGGTGGTCAGAGTTGCCTATCGTGTTGACTCAACCAAGCTATAGTGGCTGGAACACATGTTCCTTTAGGTCCTGCCAAGCTAGGCAGGTTAGCTGGAGAACGATGAGACTAAAAGCTGCAATTTAAGTCCTGAAGGCGTAGTCGTACTGCTGACTTTAGAGGGGTGTGTTTTTCTCAGACAACCAGCATCTGAAGTGACGCTGCATTTTCACAACGAAAGGAAGAGGTTAGAAAAGGTCAACCATAAAAATGTATCGCCTTACCTTACCCCCAAGGATTTCTGGCTGTGGTGATAAAGCCTTTTGAAATATGGAGCTAACACATTGAACCGGCCTCAAATACTTGTCCCTTTGGATCTGCGGTCACCCTCCCAGGTCTCTAGGACTACCATTAACTCAGCTTCTTTTCCAGGTCTCTTAGGAAAAAAACCCTTGCACGATATGGGCAACAGGGAAGTAACAAACGCCCACATACAACTATCAGCACCCGAGATCATTTTGTTGAATGGCCGAAGACCTTCAAAACGTCAACATTAAAGGTAAATGCTATATCCAATCGATTCAATTTATTGCTTTTAGGTTTTTGTACTGTCCATTAAAGCTGGTACCGAATATAGTATATTTCACATTGCATATATGTATCATAGATGTATGAATCTGTATGGATTTTATCTCTCGAACATTGTTACATTTATACAAATTATACATTCTGTCAACTATGCATAATTGGAAACCTATTATTAACAAAGCCAATTCTCACTCTCTCGTTCTTGTCATCGTGAAGTGGTCATAATGCCGAAATTTTATTAGACCTAGCTGAATAAAGCCAAACTGTTCCGCCCACTTAATAAATGTATATCAAAAAATATAAGACACACACACACGGACAATGACAATCAACTGGTATGTAAAATAAATGATAGGTAATAACATAAGCTAATTTCACGATTAGCTTCATTAGGAGAAATAATTTTTCGTATGATTAGAAAAAATAAAATTTTAGACGTAGTGAAATAAGATACTTTCCGTTAAACTGATTATAGATTTACCTCACTAACAGAAATTTTTCTTTTTGTGGTGATTTTAGTAATTTTATATAGTTGAAATCATGAGTCAATTGAAGCTAGACCACCATGGAAAACCTGGAAGCACTGGACGCCCATTTCGTCCAATTGTGGGACTCCTCAGTAGTGCTCATTCATGAGACTGATATGTCCTGGGTTCGAATCTCACGAGGCGGGATCGTGGATGCTCACTGCTGAGGAGTCCCACAATAGGACGAAAAGGATGTCCAGTGCTTCCAGGTTTTCCATGGTGGTCTAGCTTCAACTATATAAAAAAGTATTTGTTTACACTATGAACTTAATAATTCTAATTAGTCTTAAAATAGACAGTATTTAAGATATTATTTATCAAAAGATATTCCTATTCACAATTTTCAGTACTTTCTAAAATAAAATAAAAACGATAATATCCAAGTGAAAAATTTGTAAAATCTATTCCATTACTTTGATCATGTATCTGTTTCTACTTTTTCTCTGACTTTTGTTATATCGATTGTGTGCGTGCTCTGTTTAGTACATGAAGTTATAAAACCACTTATCAGAGAAGAGTGAATTATCAATCGGAGCAATGACACACAAAAGCTGTATGAGTAGTCTTGAGTACTTATCAGTCCTGCTTTCTGTCTAGCCCAGCCAGTTAAGCCCAGAACACAATAACAGACTCCGCAATATGAATCATTATTCTCAAACACACTGGGTTTATATACCAAACAAACTGACCACATCGTACCAATAAAATAGAAAATAACATTTGTACAGGATTCGGCCAAATGTGTCTGTGAATAGGAGGAACAGTAATTAATGGACTAGGGATAACTAAAGAATGGTAAATGGTATAGTAATAGTCTCTAGGTCAAAATAAAGCTTATAATAAAAGAGACACGAATATGAATAGTTTAGTTACTAAGCAATTATACAATAGGAGATATACATAGCACATTGGTCCATAAACAGTTCTCAAAGTTACCAGTCATAAATCTCTACGGGATATAACAAGTTTATTGCTTTTTTTTAAGTGAGTAAAGTAAACCGTTATTGATATAAATGGCTGATGTGTTTGTCAATGTCAGTTATAATATTTTAAATAATTTTAAACGGTTATTTCTATATTTCGAAATGAATTTCATCAGATTTCTGCATTTATTGCCTATGATCATCTGACATTAGATGGTTAGTGACAACTTAAAGGAAGTCTTGTTTGGCTTAAGATTCGTGCCTGTAAACGTTTTTCAGTAAGATTTATTACAAATCTTGAGGACATTTTAAGCTTAACCGCTGTCGATACAGTTGACTAGAAAGAACAACATATTGTAGATGAGTACAAATTCTTCCCGTTTTCAACTATGAAGCCATTGACTTTATACAATGATAGTTTGATATACTTATATCTTAAGATTATCATCATTGTTAGGAATACTATTACTTAGGGGGAATCGGTGAATAATCTATCCTACATTGTCTGAGCTTTCATACCAACATTTTTAATAGTACGAAAATTAAAAAGACACCACATTTGCGTCAAAATTTCAAACAATAATCTTCACCATTCTACTGGCTGAGGTCTAAAACTCAGTCATTAATGATAATACCATTATGTTTATAGCAATGTATCGAGCTGTGATGAATTTTTTAAGAAAGCCAGGACCAAACCGTTCAAACTATTTTTACTACGTTTTTCCTCTCCCATCATCAATAGATGTTATTAACTAGCTTATGTCCTCTTTTAGACAATGTATCCTAGTATAAATACATAATGCCTTATCAGAGGAAGAAAAGAAGATCTAGGTCTTCTATGTAATACATATGCAAACAGCAATTCTACATTAGGCTCGAATAGGATGACCTTTTCTCTAAACTGCATGTAAAATAACAAATAAACTTGTTCCTACATACGACAATATCATAGAGATTACTTTAAGAATTAGTGCTTTCAATGTTTAAAAGTATCGTTCTGTTCAACATTTATTATACTATATGATGAAGTTCTTAGTAAAAATTCACTATAAGTCATTTGGGAAAACGTCTCTCTATATGAAAATTTATACAGAATCCTTGGTGAATTATTTCAACCTTTTTTAAATTCCAAAATGGAAGTTTCATTATTATTATTATTATTGTTATTACTATTATTATTATTATTATTATTATTATTATACAGAGGAGGATACTATGAAAGTCATGAATGGTAAAACATCAACAGTTAAATAACCATGCAAATAGTTATATCAGACTGTTTACTAAATTTCACGCCTACACAAATGAGCCCACGTTCTTACATGATATATGTTATTAAGAATTTAGATGATATAAATTAGAAAAAGATAAATATTATCAAACAATATTGTTTCTTAATTATCAGAGGGGGTTTTGTGGAGATTTAGTATTTTTCATAGTTTTTAAAGCATGAGTCAATTGAAGCTAGACCACCATGGAAAACCTGGGAACACTGGACGGCCGTTTCGTCCTATTATCGGACTCCTCAGCAGTGCGCATCCACGAACCCGCTCGCGCGAGATTCGAACCCAGGACCTACTAGTTTCGAGCCGATAGACCTTAACCGATAGACCACTGAGCTGGCATCCAACGGTGTTAATGTCTAACTTCAACTGATCCACGAAGTTGAGCAACCATTCACCACTTGTCTTCAGTGAGTTCCTATCTCCCATAATAGGACGAAACGGCCGTCCAATGTTTCCAGGTTTTCCATGGTGGTCTAGCTCCAATTGACTCATGCTTTAAAAACTATGAAAAATACTAAATCTCCACAAAACCCCCTCTGATAATTAATATAATCATATGCTCACCAGTGACTTCGAGAAGTATAACTAGGAGCTCTAGTGAGAAGCAGTGACCAGTGGAGTTCAAAACCACGTCTGTTGTGAGATATCAACTCACTGAAGACAAGTGGTGAATGGTTGCTCAACTTCGTGGATCAGTTGAAGTTAGACATTAACACCGTTGGATGCCAGCTCAGTGGTCTATCGGTTAAGGTCTATCGGCTCGAAACTGGTAGGTCCTGGGTTCGAATCTCGCGCGAGCGGGTTCGTGGATGCGCACTGCTGAGGAGTCCGATAATAGGACGAAACGGCCGTCCAGTGTTCCCAGGTTTTCCATGGTGGTCTAGCTTCAATTGATTCATGCTTTAAAAACTATGAAAAATATTGTTTCTGTTAGATTCTTATCAAGCTTTACACTAACACTCAGTATCCATTTAGAAACATTAATTCTAAATATTAAATAGATCAAATCCATTTGTCAGTTAATGATAACCATGATGTAGATTATGTGAATTTATTACGAATAATATGAATCTAAAATTATTAATAATATCAGACTTGTACGATTGATAGCTCCGATTAGAATAATGTGAAGAGTATGATGACCTGATTAAGTAGTTCAATACAGAAAGTAGATAAAATCTGGGGAAAATCAACCTATTCAAATAATAATAATAATAATAATACTAACAACCACTATTATTATTTAGAAGAACCTTCGTCTAAATTAGAGCGAATAGTTTCACAGTATTTGGGCGCCGAGTTGATGTAAGACAATAAATAGGAATAATATATTTGTAAGATCTCATTGCATAATAAAAAATATTTGAGTAGTCATATCTAATATATATAAACGAAGAGATACGAATGGGATGAGGAATAACAAACTAATAAACAAAGAAAGGAAAGAACAAGCAATAGCGTTCATTAGAAATTTCAATAGGAATAAGAAATTGCAACTTCCCTTCCAGTAAGCCTACAAGGAAAGTGTATTTAATGAGAATATTTTGTCAGCATCGAAATATTGATTAGTTAATGGAGCAACACAGATTTAATGTAAAACAACGCAAACAGAACTATATTCAATACATAAGTTAATGAAATAAGTAGTTTACCTCAATAACTTCCACATCAAGTCACACATTACTTGATCTATCTAATGATCTATCTCATTTATCTAATTACATGATTTGTTTCACACCCGTTTCATTCAGCATATATGATCAGTTTCACATTATCTTTAGATCTAATCTTGCATCTGTTGAGTTTCCAACTGACTACCGTTCTTAAACAAAACACTTAGATATATTATTAAATTGACCAACCATCATTTATTTGACATTGAATTTGTTCTCAATCGTAAAACGTGTATAGTGATGATGAGGAACTAGTTGAGAAGAAATATTTCTTTGATCGATTTGTGTTTTCAACGTCTCAATGGGAGTATTGAATATCTCGAGAATCCATTAATCATCTACAAAGTGTTATATACATCAAAGTTATTTAGCAATTTGCAGTAACTGGTTGTGTGAATTTCAACACAGTTACAGAATTCAGTATCGCATATTTTACGGTAACTTATAACTGAGGCAATAGATACTGATTGAACATAGGAATTCTGGAATTGATTGTTTGTTGCAATAATGATGTATATTTTCCCATGATGTTTGTTGAAATCTCCATCTAGTATCAAGGTTGACAGTTGATTTACTTCTATGTACAATCATAATGATCAACTTTAGTAGCCAGTTTATTGGATTTAGCCATTTTAAATTCATATTTTTCATATTTAACAGGTACATTACCACAGACTTCCTAATTCACAAGTATTTTATAGATGATTATTATTTATATTCTTATTGTATAATTACCAAGTTACTGGATTACGATATTTATATCATCTTAAGCTTCTGTTTAACCAGTTAACTGCTATTGTACTTTATTATTATCCTTATTTTATTGTCAATCTATTATTCACAGACTGTCCTATTCACAAATAAATTTGGATCGTTTATTTATATTTGTTATCTTTCATTTGATGGTGAGATGGGGTTCAATTTTTTGCATATAAATCCACGTGTTTGAGATATAATAGTAACGGGGGCTGACTGCTGACATTTTTACTGAAGTCAAGGCATTATGAAGTGGTTGCGAATAGTGGACCGATAGGAACTTAGCTGAGCTGGCTTATTGTCAACGTATATTTGATCACATCTTGGATACTAGGTCATAGTATAAATAGCAGATGCGGAGTAGAATTCTGTTTGATGACTTTAGCACGTGATATTGGTTAGCGACTCAAGGTAAAATTTATTTGACTGATACCGGTCGGTGGTATGAAATTACTTTCATGTGGGAAAATTGTTGATTTTGTGTTTTTATATGTTTCGTTGGGAAAAAATACACAACTGGAAACAAATGAACCACATAGCATTCCATCTAATGTACTACTGAGTTTTTGGTTGTGTTATACTCAGTGTTCTGGGTAGCTTGATTACAAAGATTTCACCTTTGTTCTGACCAACACCATCATTACTTACTTCATGTGATCAGCTAAAAGAAGTGCTTAGTAATTAAGCCAACCAATTTAGAGAATATAAGACAGTAAACAATGCACCAGAGCCACAAATCTTCTACATCATAATAGTTACTCGACAGAAATCTAAATGTTGAAATTGAAAATATAGCTATTTGATTACCAAAACTTCACGCTGTTGCTTAATAATGTTATAATTTTTACTAAATAAAGCAACTGTTAGTTTTTCTTACAAGTAACCAAATGAGATAAACTCAGATCCACTCAAAAAGTAATCTAGTAATGTCGAACAAACCAACATATAAAAATATTAAAAGACCGTGAATACAAGTAAACGAATTGTAGTAAATATTAAAGAAGCAAGCAATAAGGTACATAGATTTCATCAATCAATCAATACGTACACCAGAGTAATTGAATAAGGTTTTTTCAATAACTGAATCATCGACCAGAAAGTGAACAGTACTGAATGTCTGATGTTCGGAGGTTTCAGTGGTCTACTGTTCCCTGAACGAAACAACTTAATAGTATGAGTTGTCTTGATATTGTCTTCATATATAGATAAAGTAGACTGTGGAATTTTTTTTCAAATTCACAACCAACCTAAATCTAATCTGTTTCTTATTCCATGTTGATTAATTTATCAGTTTTATACTACTATTCGATATTTCATAGCACTGAGAATAAAAATAACACAGTACTAATTGACACCTATCGCACAGATTTGTTGACATATTATTACTTTATGTAGAAAGATGTAAGCAACCTTTAAAAAACAACATTTAGATATACGTGAACACCTAATCGACTGTAATCATTCTACGGATCCACAGTCTAATTTTAAGGTTGTTTATATGATTCATTCAAATCTACCTAGATTTCTTCGCATCCAACTCCTAAAATACCATCCATGAGCTCAAACCAGAACTATGCGTACAAAAGAAGTTCGTCTTATCATTATCGTTACCATGGCCTTAATATTACTATTATTATTATTACTATTATTATTATCATTCTATCATTATTATTACTCCATTTCCCCCTTACTTATGTCTTATATTCTCATTATTTTATTCATGAATACTCATCATATCACCTTACACCTCTATGACCTTTAATTATGGTAACCAAAACATTTTATTCATTTTAATCACCTTATTATATTCCCTAAATCTATTGTCATTACCCGTATTACGTAATCTGGTATTATGATCATAGTTATTAGTGTTCACATTTCCTCACGGAATTAGTACTTTAACAAAGCATTTTCATAGATATACGATTGTACAGCTTGATAATAAATCCGTTGAATAGAGATCCCTTCGCTAAACATTGTGTTTTAATTTTAATGTTTAAATGGTAATTATATGCCGAGTTAGATATTTAATAAATTTGGTGAACTTTTAAACATACATAATCAAACAATTTACCCTTTTACAAATTATCAAACTTAAATATAATTCTTTTTTTTGTTTTCATGAACCCGAAATAATTGACTTGGAAACTTAGATATGATTGAAAAAAATAATCAATAAATATGTACTGATTTATTCTACCTATATTTATTAAAATATCTCATTAATTAAACTTTACAGGCAAACTAAAATATAAAGATAAAAGAGAAAAGGACGGTGCGATTGAAAATACACCCATTCCATTTCTCTATTTTATGTATAAAAAAATCGATTTTTAAATTATAACTCTTACTTACTTACTTACGCCTGTTACCCCCAATGGAGCATAGGCCGCCGATCAGCATTCTCCAACCCACTCTGTCCTGGGCCTTCTTTTCTAGTTCTATCCAGTTTTTGTTCATTCTTTTCATGTCTGTCTCCATTTCTCGGCGTAATATGTTCTTTGGTCTTCCTCTTCTCCTTTGACCTTGGAGATTCCATGTGAGGGCTTGTCTTGCGACGCAGTTGCGTGATTTCCTCAAAGTGTGTCCTATCCACTTCCAAAGTTATAACTCTACCTTCCGATATACTCGAAAAATTTCAATAGTAAAGTTGTATGACTTCAATACGGTTAGATATTCATTTGAATGAAGTCAGCATAAAGTTATGAATGTAGATATTATAAACTCTGGAATTCATCGAAAAGACATAGCCTCAAATAAATGGATAAAAAAGAATGTTAACTTCCTAATATACGTACCAGTTTTGTGGCCCTTGATTCGCACTCCAGTTAGATGTTATGATTGATTATTATCAAAATACACATGTTGTCTATCTTCGTATATAGTTATTGACTTAATCCGAGTTAGTGAATAAAGTAATTAAATAAGTCAAATACGAGAATGGATTTTTGAATACATATATTTCGTTTACTCACTGATCTGGACAGACAATCAAAGAAACGAAGCGAAGAAAGCAAAGTGAATAGAGAAAAGCGGAACTAAATGACGCACAATGGAGAATCCAAGTGAGTCAACTCGGTCTAATCAAGCGTTAATCGGTATTTGTAATCGTAAAGAAATAAATTATGAACATTTGATGAACAGAATAAGAAGTGCACACATATGTTTACATAAAAACAATCAAGGTTGATAAGCGAATAATTAACAAGGTAAAAACATGACTGAAGACGAATGAATAGATTGGTGTGTCCTGAAGCTAGAATAAGCTATGTCAATTTAACACAAAACTACACCAGTAATACCCAGCTCTGGAAGTGTTTATCCAAGAAAAATAATCAAGATTTAGTGTACTTGCAATTAAAATTTGAACCATGTGATGTTTGTTTTATTGTTACTATTACTATTTGAACCAAGATTTTCTTTTGAATTGTAAATGCGATAACTGTGCAAATTTGAAACCAAATTCATTTTTAAATGGCTTTCAAATATTCATTGACACACAATGGCTGAGAAGTACCGTATATTAACTTTAGCATAAATGAATTCTATTGCTGATATAACCGTGCTCCCCAATTAGTTTTCTTCAATATGTACTGTAAAGTATGTATCGAATCTGATGGCCCCTGTACTATTGATTTTGAGTTTCATCTTGATATGTTCCCAGTATATTTTATTAACTATACTCAGTGGAAATAACCTGCAAAAGGATGGATGCTTTGAACCACCCTCAAAAAAACTCCATGATTATTCAATATTTTAAACCAACTATGTCGGGATTAATTGCTAAAGATGTTTGAACTTGGCTACATAAAGTGGAAACTACAGTGTTGCAAATAATAAATTCAGAAACCAGAGGGAAAAAACAAATCACCGTAGTATGGTTTTAACAAACCTACTGATCATTGTGAATTCGATTTCAAATGACATTGATCTATAAAAAGCACGACTACAAGTGACAATTAGATATTTCGTTTGACAATTGAAATAACTCATTGTTTAAAAATAGAGAATTCAGAGAAGGAAATTTTCTTTCCGACGAAATCATTTTATTTAAACTGTACATTCGTATTTATAGTTGTATGGTAAATATGTCTATAGAAGGATAAAAAAGAATGCGTTGTAAAGTGGTTGAAGACTACATATATCAAATGAAATTGCGTAATAACCCGACGGTTAGAGAAGAATAGAAGGACGAAAACAATTTACTGATTAGAATTATCAAAGATAATTGTCAGATCTATCATTCTATTCTTCTTTAACTCTTGGATTATTACGCAACCTCATTTTATATTAAGTCTTGAATCACTTTATGATGCAATCTTTTCTATCCTATCTATAGACATATATATGCCATAAAACTTTAAATACAATTATACAGCTTAAGTGAATGATTTCATCAAAAAGAAAATTTACTTTGAATTCTCTTTATTTTTAATGTCACTTGATGATTATCAGGTCTGACGAAAGGTGTATTCAGTTAAACTATATCTTGGCTGGAAATGTATTATAATATGTTCAAATTCAAAGTTTAAATAAATCATGTTGTACGTCAGTGTTAAGCTGAAGATATCCAAAAGCAGTAAATCAAATTAAAACATTAATAATACAACCATCATACCTTATTATTTTTATGGATTAATTTTTTATCATTTTTATTCAATCACTACACAACTATTAACATTCCTGTAGTTTTTTTCGTAAAATACAGACAGTAGACTACTAGTATTACGACTGCCATGAATGCCGAAGATATCTATTGTCCAACAGTTCAAACAATTCACTTTTTTACCTTTAATCTGTTTAACCCCCCTACTATTTATGTATCTTTACAAGAATATTTACTCATCAGCTTGTATAGAAACTTACAGTTTTTATTCCCATACCAATTACTGTATAACTTAAGCATTGAATTTAAATAGTCTAGTATATTATTCTCCTTATTAGTCATTTAACAGAAAATCCAGGTACACTTATATTACCTACTTACTCCTGTTATCCCTCTTGGAAGAGCATAGGCTGCTCACCAGCATTCTCCATCCAAACCTGTCCTCGGCAATTCTTTCCAGTTATCTCCAGTTGCTATTTATCTTTTTCACATATGCTTTTATTTCTCGGAGTAATGTGTTCTCTGGCCTTCCTCTTTTCCGTCCCCCTTTACGATTCCAAGTTAGCGCTTGACTCGTGTTGCAGTTTGGTGATTTTCTGAATGTACGTCCTATCCACTAACAACATCTTTTCCTGATTTCCTCTTCAGCTGGAAGTTGGTTCGTTCTCCCCCACAGTAGTCTGTTGCTGACATTGAGTAGTTTGCGTAAACAACTGTTTATAAATACTTGTACCTTCTTGACGATGGATTTAGTAGTTCTCCACGTTTCAGCTCCGTACAGTAGGACTGTCTTCACGTTCGTATTAAAGATTCTCACTTTGATATTGGTTGAAAGTTGTTTCAACTTCCATATGTTCTTCATTTGTAGAATTGCTACTCCTGCTTTGTCAATCCTCGCCTTTACATCTGCATCAGATCCTCCTTCTTCATCAATGATGCTTCACATGTACGTGAAAGATTCCACATCTTCCAGAGATTTTCCATCAAGTGTGATTGGGTTGGTATTCTCCTTGTTGTATTTGAGAATCTTGCTTTTTCCTTTGTGTATTTCGAGGCCTATTGATTCAGAGGCTGCTGCTACATTTGCTGTCTTCGTCTGTATTTGTTTGTGTGTATGAGGTAGGAGGGCTAGATCATCTGCGAAGTCCAAATCATCTAATTGATCCTGAGATGTCCATTGTATTTCGTGATCCCTCTCGAAGGTACAATTATATACAAAATGAATATTATCTAATTCTGAGTAACCAAGAAATAAAAATATAATTTCTATAACTTTTTCGTTGTATCATTAGTTCACTGGTAGCGTTCTTAACCAAGGCACTGTATAGTATGTGTTCAGATCTCTGAAGGGAAATCAATTCTCTTAATATCTCAATACATGTCTCATTAGTAAACACTAACCAACAGGTACCCTAAATCCTCAGCTTCCTATCTAACACAACTACATTCATCCAGTCTTTTTTTGTTTGACACATTCTTACTAGACTGACTCCTTTTTTGTCATCATACTTTTGAAATCTGAAAAGTACGTAATTCCACTTGGAAGCTGAATATTCAGAAAGAAACACTACATAAAAATCAATTGATGTTCACTTGTTCTAACCTTGAACCCTCGAGAAGTTTTCTGATGTATATTGAGTCACAGTCTGAACATTTTATTTTGTATATACAATTAGGTTGTAAATTCTTTGAGATTTTATCTTCTGAAGAAAAACTACGTCAGTTTATAGTATACCAGTTGTTCTAAAGAGTACCCTGATGTTGCACTTATTAATTAATCTTCTGATCACGTCTGATGCATATTGATCTGTATGGAATGATGCCTGTTATAGTCCATTATTTCAGAGTACTTTATCTGTCACAGTGAATGTTATTTTCTATTCTTCTTACAATTTTTTCTGGATAGTTATTTATTTTTAAGAACTTCAGTTACGTTTGTTAAATCCTGTTCCTCTTCCTTATCATTTCTTATATTTTATTTGAATTCTGTTTTCAGATAATTCATTATGTTCATAACAAATAACAAATCAATCATTATTATCTCTCTGATATAACTATCCATCAGTGTATAACATTGAATTTATTAACAAACGGACTAATCATCAATACATTTATCCACAATAACATCATCATTTACAAAAGCATTGCAAACAATCAATATGATCAGAATAACAATTCAAGCATGAACAATTATTGATAGAATACGTGAGAAGTATATCTATAACATTGTTACAATAATGATGATAGAAGTACAAATGGTAAGAGAATACAATCTGTCAGTAGAAAATTATCACTTGAAGGAATACAATTTTTTTTAACAAATCAATAAGTACAGTACATTAAATCAAATATAGAGCATAGAAATTGTCCAACAAATTATAACAAGTAACCAAATGAATTTAAGGTCAATCAATCAGTCAATTAAAAACGATAGGAAAAGCAACAACAACAACAACAATAATTACCATTGAACAAGTCCTGTGAATATCATTTTAGGAATGATAGTTGAGTTATCATAATTAATTTATAAAAGGGACTAATTGTTTTATATTACAATATTGCCTAAATCTACCAATTTTAATAGAAACAAGTATAAATATAATAAACAGGAAATAGAAACATGAAGATTCCTCAATAGCGTATATCTGTCTATGAGTATAGATATGGATTGATCTTTGAACAACTAATCAGTGAAATTGATTATTTATTGCTATAATTCATGATGTGTCAATTACAACATGAAAATGCTTATTGCATCATACATTATTATTTAATTGCTTCAATCGTTTTACATAATAGACCATAGAACGTCAAAAACTGCCTCAGTGTTCAAAGGTAATGATACATAGTGTTTTCTCTTCTATTTATATTGGTGTCGTGTCCCTTGAGCCAGATGGTTTGATTATGGAGCTTTCATTATTATTCTGGATATCTACAAAGCTTAAATCATGTACATTTCTTTTTCGTTTAGAACGAGAGATGCTTTTTTATTACAGACATGTTATTGATTCTTGGTGTGGATTAAGTATATATATATAATCTTAACCATCTTACATCATTAATTCCATACGGTTTATTAAATCATCTCTTCCAGTCAGTTAGTGATAAGTATCGCTGAGCCTCACATACATGTGCATTCCTTCAAGTTCCCATACCATATCGGTTATGTGAGACATCATTAAAAAAATACCAGAATTTCAGAGGTCGTGAGATCTTTGTTATTAAAAACATTAGGTGTAGCCGATATGACTTGAGAGGGAGGAATGAGTTCGTGGTGTAAAAACTATGCGACAATTTCGGAACTCAGGATCTGAGGTACGACAGAGAATAAGTGAGAACGATTCTGAGTTATGTTACCTAGTCTTCAGCCATTACTTACGCAAAACATTGACACCAACCAGGTAGATCAAATTTATTAACACAGCTTCGTTGTTAGTATGGTTGAGGATAGGCATTTGAAATATTACAATCTCCTAGCATGTGTTATCTTATCAGATACTAATCATCCACTTCATTTATATTTTTCCCCTTTTTTGGTAGACGAGACATCAAGACATGAAAGTAAAGGTATAAAATCTCTACAGCAACTTCTTTAGCAAATATACTACGTGATGAACAGGTTGTCAGAGCTGACCTAGTCAATAACTCGTATTCCTAAACATGTTTCTAATTAAAACCTTCTTAGAAAAGCATTTCATTTAATTCCAGGTAGTTTATTGATTTATTTTTGTACATATGCATGCAGTTATCGTTTTTTGTTTTGTAAAATAAACGTGATGAAATACATTGGTGTTGAGAATTCTACGTTGTACTGAACATATTGAATAAAGGCATTAATAATCATAATAGCTTCGTTCGACAATCAGTGGCTTCATAAACTGATCCCACATCTTGGTTTGGTCGCTCCAAACTTTTTCCCAGCCTTATCTTACGCCAGCAAACATTTAGCGAGGTTGGGGGTGGTAAAATAAAGGTCTTTTAAAAACAGAATAGTCAGACATTCTTTAGATGATATCAGTGTGATAAAAACTACCCTTAAATAATGCCTAGAAAGTAATTTCTAAAAAAGCACGTAAATAATTAATAATTCTGTATTCACATTGATCACTAAATAACTTGAAAACGAATTTCCTGGAGTTGCAATAGAAAGCTGTGATCGTTTAAGTGGACTAAGTTAAGGATGTAGGAGTAATTTATTGATGATAAATAACTGAGGGATACTGGTGAAATGAAATAACCATTCATTAAAAAACCTATAAATCCAATTCTATTTGAAACGACCAGTAAGTCTCCCAAATGGGAAATTGCTGAAAGCGTCAATGATGATTATGTAATATCATTGTTGAGATATTGAAACTAATAAAAACAATATTGTACTACGAGTCTTTGGAAATACATTTCGAATAGAAAACGTTTGTTAATTTGAATAAATAAGCACAAAACAAGTGACTGGTTGATTTAATAATATAAATTAATTCATAAATACTGCGGACAATTCAATTTTCAACTTCCAGAAATGATCGTTGAACTTTTATTTAAACTTCAATATACCTATTTTGCTGAGATTAATCTGTTGAGTACGTAATAATTTCTGTTGGTTCAACAGATGTATGGAATAAATTACAGCGTATTTTTTGTGCTTAAAGATGTTTCTTTGCTGAGATCGGCAGTTTCCTTAAAAGACCTGGTTACATGTCAGATTGCACCATACTGGCTACGTCTTTAGGCAGCTTCTTTCCCGTTTGGAATTTTTTAAGATAGAACGATTAGATATGATCCTGTTCATAGGTAAGTAATTAAAGGTTAACTGTCCTATCTAAACAGTCAGTCACAACGTGGAACCTGTACGAATGTAAATCACTTCAAGTTGACATACCCTGTGAGCATATAGAGATGGAATTGTCAGGCCGAATCTCAGAATAGTAGAGGTGATAACAATATCATTAGTAATAGGAAAGATAAGGTTAGTTAGTAAAATAAAAACAAAAGTAGTTATGAGGAATTTAGAACCTCAGAATTCGAGGGAAGACAAAAAATGGATGCCTTGCGCTAATATAAACGATGTTCAGTCATGCCATGTGATGTCTAACCATTGGTTAGGGGAATCATGTAGACCCCAACCAAGTATCCTGCACCTATTAACATGGCTCAGTCCAATCGTAAGTGACCTCATAGACTGATGACATGTTTCGGCCCAGTCACCCTATCTCTCTTCCAGCCTACTTCTACACCAGAAAACACCGTCTGTCGAAAAAGGCGATGGTTGGGTATACGTACCAAATGTCCCAAGCACCTCAGTTGATGGAGATTGACTAGTTCATCAATCGATTTACCATCCCTACCAAGTAATCTATCCCTAACTCAGTCACTGATTACTCTGTAGTCCCAAAATTCATAAACAGTGGTCCGAGGACACTTATGATTGAATACCAGTATCCCACGAGTATCTTATATTCTTAACGATCATCTTTCAAATCCATAGAACGGGAAGGAGTGAACAAATGCCGCAGTAAACTTGCACTTTGGTTAGCAGACAAACATCTCGCCTACGCAACAAGTAACGCAAGTTTGTAAAAGTCAATCAAGCCCTCTGCATGTCTAGATTTCATCACACCAGACAAACAAGACTGGTGAGACTCGAAGTAAGTGAAGCGGCCTATACATTAAACTAATTCACTCCCTATCACTAGTTCAGGTGATGACGCAAGCTAATCTTGAAGAAACACTTTGCATTCGGAAGGAGAGAACCACATCCCAAACATCCTTGGATTGTTGATAAAGGTGGTTAGGAGACTGCGGATTTTGTCAGGCTCTTCCCCAAACAGAAATATATCATATGCATATCCTAAGCCAACAACTGAATCTCATGGTACATCAACTTCTGAAAATTCAGTTCTATCTAAGATCACGACATACTTACTTGCTTACGCCTGTCACTCCCAATAGAACATAGGCCGCTGACCAGCATTCTCCAGCCCACTCTGTCCTGGACCTTTCTTTCTAGTTCTATCCAACCCATGTAGTTATCACACTTGCTGAGGTCACCTTTCTTTGGTATTTTGATCGGAAGTCCTTCTTTCCAGTCTGTTGGTACTTGTTCTTCATCTCAAATCTTACAGAAAGGAAAGTGGAGTATCTTTGCAGATACTGCTACATCTGCTTCCAGTGCCTCCGCTGGGGTGTTGTATGGTCCTGTTGCTTTGCCGCTCTTGATTTTCCCGATGGTCGTGCTGATCTCTTCAATTGTTGACAGGTGGGCCAACATCAATTTAGAGGTCTGTGGGTGCTGCTTCGATGTTTGGTGGTTTCAGTGGAGCTGATCAATTCAAGACCTCTTTGAAGTGTTCTACCCACCTGTTCCGTTGTTCATCAATGTTGGTGATTAATTTGCCTTCCTTGCTTTTCACTGGTCGTTTTGGTTTACGGTAATTTCCAGCAAGTTTCTTTGTTGTATCATACAATCGTCTCATGTTTCCTTCTCTTGCGGCCTTTTCCGCCGTCATTGCTAAATCTTCCACATATTTACCTTTGTCGTTTCTGATGCTTCTCTTCACTTGCTTGTTTGCCTCTGAGTATTCGGCTTGTGCCTTGGCTTTTTCTGCTCTTGTTCGGCTGATATTCATTGTTGCCTTCTTGTTCCTCCTTTCTTCAATCTTATCCATTGTACCAACAGTGATCCATTCCTTGTGATGGTGCTTCTTGTGGCCCACAACCTCCTAACATGTTGAAGTGACTGGCTGTATTATCCCTCTCCAGTTGCTCTCCATTGAGAAGATCATGAAATGGCTGGAAACTGTTGCTGAGGGCTACCTTGAATTTTTTGAGTTTGTCAGTATCTTGAAGAAAAGCCGTATTAAACTTTTGTGATGTTGTCCGCCCCGTTGTCCAGTGCTTCTGAAGTTTTAGTTTCATCCTGGCGACCAGAAAATGATGATCTGATGCTATATCAGCTCCTCTCCTGGTTATCATATCCTCCATCGTACTCCTGAACTTTTTGCTGATACAGGTATGGTCAATTTGGTTCTGCGTAGTGTAGTCCGGTGAAGTCCATGTGGTTTTGTGAATGAGTTTGTATGGAAATATAGTGTCTCCTATGACCAGTTTATTGAAGGCACATAAGTTCGCAAATCTCCCACCATTTTCGTTCCTTTCTCCTAGTCCATGTCGTCCCATGATGTCTTCATATCCGGTGTTGTCCATTCCAACCTTGGCATTTAAATCTCCTATCAGAATGGTCAGGTCTTTGGTTGGGCACTTCACAACGATCGACTGCAGCCTATCGTAGAAATGATTATTAAAAAATCATAACACAAAACTTATTTTACTTACACTGATAATAAATATTGGCTTCGGTTCGATTTTTCACACTTACTACGTGAAATTACTCATCTTGGTGACTTGGAAAGAATATAAACCTGAACATATCACCGGTTTTTGCTTGCGTTTGAACGCGTTGATTATGTTATGAGCTATACAAATCACGTATTGAATTCACATTTACATTTCGTGGGTAATTTTTCCAATAACATTAAAATATCCGAACAACTGACAAAAATTTTGGGACTACAAAATGAAGCTTACAAATGAAAACATTCCTACAAAAACTTCACAGTCCGCGACTAAAACTAATGTTTGAGTTTCACACCACAACATAATTAATGAGAAACTAGTAAGTGACTTGGAGGATATGTCGAGTCTTTAAGGTCCACAGAGAAAGATAACTGATTTTTTGTTCCATAAAAAGCATCAAATAATAATTACCATCCAGTATATAACTATTCATTTCAATTATTGCCACAAACAATAACACTATACGTCCTACTCTTATTATGATGGCTAATATTACTAACTAATTGTATTGATTGAAATAAGGAAATGGACTAAACGTCATCGAATTTATAACTGCAATATTTACGCTTCTAGTTAGTTAAATGAATAAATAAAAACAAACAAATGCAAGGAACTTTATCACCATTATCATAGAGAAAATCAAAATGAACAACTTAGAGAAATGATCAAATATTGCTTTTTTCTCCCGTTTCGTTTCATATGCTAATCCACATAAAAATAGAAAAAAGGAAAAAACGACATACTAGAGTAAAGGATGAAAAGATCAGAAATAAATAGTAATATTCAATCATATAAGAAGTACTAATAGTTGTCATAGTAGTATAAATAACGGTAATAACTGGATGATACACATACATAATTACATAAAGGCATACAGACAAAGACAGATCGATAGACAGACAAAAATGTACACTAAAAATAGATTAATACACATTACACAATTTGTCAATGCACATGCATTAACTAATTAATATATGGTCTCGATGATCTGAGTTTTGTCAGAGTCAAAAACAAGTGAACAAGCGAGCAAGAAAGAGAGAACAACAATGTTACATGATTTCTTTTGTTTTATATGTGCATAAAATAAATAAATAATAATATCACTTATTTTGGTTTACACTGGCCATCACTAATTAACAGCAATGGTGTACGTATGAAAATGAATGTGTGTAGTGATAATTGATCCCAGGCACAGTTCGGAGATTAATCAATAATCAATTCATGAAAAAAAATCCAATTAAAACAATGATGTTTCATTGTTTTCAAAATGATGTTGAGACAAAGAGGGGTACGAAGAGAAAGAGGGGGAATAAGAAGAAGAAGTTGACAACGACGATGGAGGTGATGGTAATTCTTTAAATCCTTTAGATTTTATTTTATTAGAATTAAAAGATGATGGCGTTTCAGTATTTATTTCATTCAAACTTATCATATGATGATCAGGAAAAATTGGTTTTCCTTCTCTTGAATGCCCCATCATCACTGGTTCCGATAATAAATGCGATGAGTTATCCATCACAAGATGATGAGATGAATGTTCACTTTGTTCAACTTTATTTCTATAGAATACAGAAAAACAAAACAATTAAGATACAAAAAAATGAAGAAATTCACCTTATTCGATAACGCCGAAAGACAACAGAAGGTAGGTAGATGAAGTGGTAATATATTTTGACATTAAGAAACCATACTGAAGAATAATAAATGTTTAAAATAAGAAGAGTTTATAAGTATCTTTAAATAAAATATGATTGGCATTAAATATTTTATAGTCATGCTAACCATTGATGTTAATTCACTTTCAATTAATTTGAAGTAGACCTCTTAATTGACTGACTCTGAAGTGACAGGTATTGATAACATTACATCGTAATGAATATTCATGAATAAATCTAGTAATACGCTTATTATATAGAATCATTATATCTAAGTCTACACTAAAAGGTTCTATCTGGTTCCTAAAATTTCTAATCTATGATAAACATAATGGTTTTAAAGAATTGTTAAAATCTGCATAAAAGCTATATACATATATGCGCGTGTTTATTTTATCAAAATTTATTAATCCTTTCAAGATTACAAAACTGGGAAATATTTCAGAAAAAAATCGATATCATTCACAAAATTAACTAATTAATGAGGGTTTACTGATTGATATTTCAAACCGAAAATAGTACTAAAAAGAATCATATCGATAAAAGGTTCATTAAATTCAAGTCGAATAGTGGAATATATTTTAAAAGGTATACAAAATATTTGTCAAGACGGCATATTACATTTTAACTCAACTAAGCACGAATAAAATGCAAAAGGAAATTTTTGAAAATTGCCTACTACAGGAAGGAATGGAAACACTTTGAAAGGCTATGTGAAAACTCATTACCAACGATAATTGTCCGAAGGATTGCTGACATCTAAGAACAATACGATATTTTTGATGCTGAGGTTCAGCACCGTGTGTTCAAGTGTCACCTTTCGACACAACGAATTCAGTAGCTTAAATGTGTCATGAAAGTTTTTACACAGTGCATTATTTGCTGCTGATGGAATCGAGTGCAAAAATCAGTTTGTGACTGTTATATCTTAGTGAAGACATAAGTATGGGTAACTTCCGGGATCTATTAATTGACTATTATTCTATATATATTCACATTGTATAACTATTCAGTGATTAAATTGTATGTATCTATATTCCTCTTACCATAAGATTTTTTTAACCTGTAGATTATTATTATACGATTTACTGTTCCTAAATTATACTCAGTTTATTGATTACTGTCTCCCAAGTTTACAGCCACACTTTGGCTTGATCTTGTACAAATGTTATTTTCTATTTTATGGTGAGATGTGGTTTGTTTGTCTGGTATGTAAACCGAGTATGCTTGAAATAAATGATTCGCATAGCAGAAGCTGTTATTGGATTCAACTGGAAGGGCTAGGCGGACAAAGGACCAATATGAACGCTAGGCTGCTCATACCGATCGAACGTCGTTGGTTTGACACAGTGCTAAAACTGGATAAGTCGTATTTCGATAGGTGACTAATTCACGTAATAAAAAGCCGGGCATAAATTCAAAACAGTGACATGGTGCCGTAGTATGAAAGAAATATTTATAAGACTGGTATCTGTCCGTCCATTAAGACTTTATGTTTGGTGTCTGAGAGATGGTATGACTCAGTGGCTTGACAAGTTATCAGACATGCGTCAAAATACTAATGACGGTATTGCTGTAGTTTTTTTTACGTTGCTTATTACAGTTATATCAACTCCTTCAACAAACAATTTTTTCAGGTTGTTTTTCTTAATTGGACTGTTTCTCCAACCATATACTACTTTGGTCCACTTATTTTTATTCATTTATTTGTTTTTGATTCGACTCATCCACTCTTTATCGATCTGTTCACAAGTTCATTTACTTATTTATGTGGCGCATATTTATTTTAGTACCCATATCAATATTAATGTGTCTTAAAGAAATTAATGAAAGTTTCAATGGTTAAGTAATTAGTTATAGAATTCAGTTTCCAGCCAGTAGGTCACAGGTTAGAACCCCAATCCCATCCTACATTAATTTAAGCATGCAGAGTATCATTACTTGTGCTCACATGAAGACAGTTTGGCTCACAGTTGAATATATAAACATGTACTTGGTAAATATGTAATTATTAATTCTCATAAAACATATATTTGTTTAGTTTACCATTAAATTGTTGGGGTGATCCAGAAAATTTCTTGCAAAAGACAAGAAAGGTTCAGGAAACACTAAGAAGCATTTTATCTAATCAGTGTTCACTAGACGTTTTGCCAGAAACATCGCGAAAGTGAAAAGTCACCTGTAAAGTTTCTGACTAGCTGATTACTACAGCTCTAATATGTTTATTTTTTTATTTTATTTAAACACATATATATTGGTACAAAAGGGAACCAGATACATATGCGCCACACAAAATAATGAAAGTAGGAAGAGAAGGGATGAAAAGATAAGGCGGACTGAAATGTACAACCAGAAGACTCTTTCAGTTAAGAAAGTTAGAACCATTCTTTATGTAGAAAGTAAAAGAAGGTTGCAGCAGGATCGCCACTGGCTTCTATTCTGAGCCATACCTGATAACGTCTCTAGCCACTGTGTTGCACCATCTCTCGGACCCCAGCCAGGAAGTCGTGAAGGACCAACAGAAGCTAGCCCTTTGCAGCTTTCTTTCATGCCACGACACCATGTCATACACTGACCTCCTCTCCGCTTTTTCCAACCAGTCCCAGGGTCGGCAAATAATGCACGACGTGGAAGCCTCTGGGACGACATTCGTAAAACATGTCCAAGCCACGAAGTCGGTGTTTCAAGATGGTGACACCAATTGAATTATCGTCTCTGCGCCCGAACACACGATGCCGAACCTCTGCATTACTGACATGGTGTTGCCACTGGATGTCAGCAATCCTTCGGAGACAACGATGATCGAACACAGAGAGTCGTCTAACATCCTCAACTCGGAGAGGTCAGGTTTCACAAGCATAGAGCAAAACTGCTCTCACCGACGCGTTGTAGATCCGACCTTTTACAGCCAGACTAACATCACGAAGGCACCAAAGATGACCCAGATTGGCATAAGCCGCTCTGGCTTTCATTATACGTGCATCAATTTCATCACTCACGCCACCACCAGCACTTATATAGCTACCTAGATACACGAACTTCTCAACTACTTCAATCTGCTCACCATCCAGGGTGAGTACAGGATGAGAATCCTGCCAGTCTTGTAGGAGTACTTTGCACTTGGAGGGTGCAAAGCACATACCGTACCTGCGGACACTGATTGCCAACTGATTAAGTGCGGATTGCATGGCTTGAGCATTATCGCACAGTAAGACAATATCATCCGCATACTCGAGGTCGAGAAGTCGTTCTCCAGGCAACATATCCACATCGCCATTACTTACATCCATCAGAGCTGTTTCCAGGATGTCGTCGATAGCAAAGTTGAAGAGGAATGGTGAGATCGGGCAACCCTGCCTAACCCCACTGCTCGAATGGAACAATGGAGAAAGGTGGTTGTATGCCCTCACTCTGCCTGAGGTGTTCGTATACATGTTTAGTAACATTCCAGAGTTTTCAGGAAAACCCAAAGACTTCTAAAATACTATAAAAACCCTATATTTTCTGTACATAAATGAACCTTTGGAGTAAAGTGCTTCTCGCATATTTTGCACCTTTTCTATCGTGTTGAAGTTGTCGCGTAGATTTAGCTTGGGGGTTACGAGAATAGCTTAGGAGCCGAGTATAGCGTTCAATTAGCAAGACTTATCACAAATGATTTAATTGAGGCATTATTTACACACTTCAAATAACTATATTATTTGAAATCTGTACCAATAATTTTCAATGGCGAAATCTTTGCGATCAAATCATTTGATCTACATTTACTGTAAAATTATCATTTGTAACATTGTCATATGTAACATTCACAACTAACTTACTTTTGTTCAGAAACGACCCATACTGAAATCGGATAGGGAACAATGAAAGAAATTCATTAATAATATGCATACCAGAAAAATACACGAATGTAAAGAAAGATGACAACAACAATGACAGTAACAAAAAGAGGATACACAATCAACTTTATTAATAATGTAATATTCACTTTTTTAGAAAGATATCATTCCAAGAGAATAATTAGTGAATAATCTAGCCATATAAACGAAAAAGTCAAATTGGTTTGAGGAGGCTGATCAAATAATAATAATAATAATAATAATAATAATAATAATAATAATAATAATAATAATAATAATAATAATAAGAAGAAGAAGAAGAAGAAGAAGAAGAAGAAGAAGAAGAAGAGCAGTGGGATCAAGACCACATGTATGC
The DNA here is from genome assembly GCA_944470415.2 of Schistosoma rodhaini. Lineage (NCBI taxonomy): Eukaryota > Metazoa > Platyhelminthes > Trematoda > Strigeidida > Schistosomatidae > Schistosoma > Schistosoma rodhaini. The sequence continues at coordinate 58,498,308 of OX104044.1, forward strand.
AACAATAACGAAAGGCTATATATTTCGCGAACAAACAATCATTTTTAATTCAACATTTAAAAAAATTCTAATCAATCTTAATGACATCCAAAACTTAACAAAAACAAATCTATAGGTTGAATGTATGACACACACACAATTCTTATTATAAAGGTGTCAATGTATAGGGGCTACAACAAAGCATCAAGTATATACAGAAGACACTACAGAATTCCTTAGTACAAAAATTATCATACAATAGAAATATATGAAAGTGTGTAAGCCAACAATATGAACACACAGATGTATGAAAAATAAGATTGATGCAACTCAATCATAAATTCTTTATCCAATAAACAAGTCATCTAGATACAAAGGTTTTAAAAAAGAAATGGAAATAAATGAAATGTGAAGGACTGCTTATGAAAACAATACAATAAAAATATCTCTATTCAAACGGACCAAGAATCCAAACTTTATGACATTTGCCCTGATAATGTGTCACGTGACTAAGATAGAGGATGAATATATAGGGATTGCCTCGTGATGCAGTTTGGTGATTTCCTTAATGTATGTCCGATCCATTCCCAACGTCTTTTCCTGATATCCCCTGCAGCTGGTTTGTTCTCTCCCAAAAAACGCTGTTGCTGATAGCATCAGGTCAATGAATGTTGAGTATTTTGCGTAAACAACTGTTTATAAATACTTGTACCTTCTTGACGATGGATTTAGTAGTTCTCCACGTTTCAGCTCCGTACAGTAGGACTGTCTTTACGTTCGTATTGAAGATTCTCACTTTGATATTGGTTGACAGTTTTTTTAAGTTCCATATGTTCTTCAATTGTAGGAATACTGTCCTTGCCTTGCTAATCCTCGCCCTTACATCTGCATCAGATCTTCCTTCTTCATCAATGATGCTTACCAGGTACGTGAATGCTTTCACATCTTCCAGAGTTTCGCCATCAAGTGTAGTTGGTTTGGCGTTCTCCATGCTGTATTTGAGAATCTTGCTTTATCCTTTGTGTATGTTGAGGTCTATTGATGCAGAGGCTACTGCTACATTAGTTGTCCTCGTCTGTATTTGCTTGTATGTATCAGATAGGAAGGCCAGGTCATCTGCGAAGTCCAAATCGTCTAATTAATTCTGAGATGTCCGTTGTATTTCGTGATTTCCCTCTGAAGCTATGTCAGATCCTCTCCTGATTTTTACATCTTCCATTGTCTATATTTGAGAAAGTTGTAAAAACACTGAAAATATCCTTAAAATATGAGATGACTGTTAACTTGTGTGTTAGTGCATAGAAAGATAACAAAGAGGACACATTTGAATTTTCATTATTACTCATCAAGCTAATCCTCCTTGACAACTTGAATACAACTGAAAAAGCTTTAAAATTATATTTCTGTTACTTAAGTTAGATCCACACATTCAATAATTTTGGCTGGAATGACTGATTTAATATATAATATGGTAAATACATTACTCATCAAGATTGAAATACTTACAGAACTGAATATTGATTACGGGTTATAAAGATGTATGATGCAGGCAGTCAGAAAAATGAAGCTTATATGAACAAAATAGAGTAGTATATTTGTCAGTTGTAATGGTAAACGCATTTACCTTAAAGATAAGGATTTTAATTCGACCTATGTAATATTTTTAACTAGTCCCAACCTTTAAAAATATTGTTTCGAGAAATTATCAAATTTTAGCCACTGATAATCAATTGATTCTTAGATTGATGACCTATTGTTCGCATAAAAGTAGATCGATACAAATATTTAGCTTAAAACTCGTAAAAATAGATTGAAATTGATAGAAACTGATAAAGCAATCAGTTAATTCTCTCAAGAGTGTTATATAACCATGGTGTTTGTGACGAACCCCTTTGAAAAATATGTGTAATTATCGTCAAATAATATAAAATTGAGAGTTGCCGAAAACCATAGAGCGCTAGACATTCATTCGCTACTAGATTGAGAATTTCACAAGAATACATAATCATTGTCTCCAACAGGTATCAGACCATGGAATCAGGATACACCGATCACTATTCCTAAATTTAGTCAATTCATTATATATTATACCCATAATATAGTGTAATCAATAGACAACTGTTTCACTCTTTGATTGGTTGACCCTATAAATACTCCTAACCGATAAGAACTTTAGAAAGTCCACTTCAAAGCTAGTCACTACTAACAACCATAAAAGTTATTTATCTGTTTAGATGTTACGAAAATTATAAAATATAGATTGAAGAGCATAACTCCAAACTAAATAGAATAAACAGAATCACGAAACCATAAACTGTTAAAAATTTGAAAATAACTTTTACCCATAAAAAAGATTGTTTGTAGTAAATTACAGACTAATGACTTATGTATAAGACTAACTGATTTTTGTGTATATAACAAAAAGGAATAAGGAGAATAGGAGATAATAAAAAATCGGCTTTGACTAGAATTATCAACAGCTCTTGATTTAACGGATCATCAATAAACATCTTCCAGAGACTTTAATGCACAACACAATAGAACAGTTCAACAACAACATTTACAACATATACACATGGAAGTTATATTTAAAGTAAATGCATACGTGCACATTAACAACATACATACATACAAACCATGGTAGTAACCATAATCTCACCAATTAATACGATAATTAAAATAACTACTAGTACACCCAATACGGCTAGCATCTAAATCAGATTGAAAATATAAGAAACAATGAAAACAATTTTTACTAAGCAATCAATCACTGATAAGTAAGTAATTAATAACTAGAAATCTCTGGTCAGTGTTTAAGTTCTTTTTTTGAAAAAAAAAAGAGATTGTTAAACTAAAGAAGAGGAATACAAAGATAGATTAGATGTGAATTAAAACTAATATAAGAATAAAGATGTTTTTTGGAAATTAACTTAAGAACTGACTTGTACACAAAATAAATATTAGTGAAACTCCAATAAATCGTAGTTATTATGAGAAAAGAAAAATAGTGGTAGGAGATTGACTATTAACAGTCATGTTGATACGGAAATATTACATTTTATTCTTATGACTGATAAAAATTACCCAAAAATTTAAATGAATTTAATTTAAATCAAGTTTCAAGTATAGTAGTTGAAACGAAAAGTTAGTTTGAATAAAATATTTTGACAATACTCTTCTGAAGTCTTTTTGTCATCCCCAGTGTATTTTTTGAGTAAAGTATGCAGAAATTCGTAGGAATAGCTAGAAGTAAAGGGAACTAAATATTTTTGGTGCATCTTTCATCATACGGCTAAACTTATACGTTTGATAACGAAACACTAAACATAAGTCACATAAACATTGATATATTTCAATCCGGCATTTCCACACGATTTTTTTGTACTAAATTTACTTCAGATATTACTTTTGATCACTTTTTAATACTCTGTAGTTTTATGAGTTGAACTTCGTGTTTGTTTTGGATTATCTTTATCAGTATGAAGAGTTGTGATGATTGATGAATTTTGAAGTGTCACATAATAAACTGACTATAGATAACTACTGGAAAACAGGAAGCACTGGGGAGCTGTTTCTTTTTAGTATGAGGTCAATCCACAATGACCATTTACGATTTCCTCAGCGAACGAACCCAGGATATTCAGGTCTCGTGGCGAGCGCCTAAATGTAAAATTACTGAATTGACATCTAGTGCCTTACATGTGCAACTTCAGTCATTCGCGATATTGTGTAACTATTATCCAGTGTAGTAAGTTATATTTGTTTCACGCTTAGCATGGTTGAAATCCACCAACTACGGGTTCTTCTTTAGATTATGTCGAAATAAAGTTTTAGATAAAAGCACAACTTCTGGTGATACGAAAAACTCGGATTTTAAAAATCTGATCAATTCTACAATACATAAAAGTTTTTTTATTCGGATGCATTATTTTCTTTGTAAAATATTATGAGCGAATCTTTATTTGGTAGTTTACCAATCGAAACAATAACTGCTATGTTGTAAACCCTGTTGATACTTAACAGTGAATTCACGTTTTTAACGCTCCTACATCCTTTGATTGAAAGAAATCTTAAATCAACAAGTGATATATATTACAATACTTGTTTTTGATTTGTCAATATGATGCTTAAATAATACAACTGTTTTATCACTACCACTCCGCCTGTAGCTCCTCCGGGGGCTACTGTCGGTCCCAAGCCCGGGTAAAGGAGGAGGGTTGGGCATGGGGTTAGCGACCCCATCCCGTAGAAAACAAACTCGCTAAAAACACGATAACCAGAAAAAAATATTCAAACCATCTGGCATTAATTTTTCCTTAGTATTTCAAAGTGAAGCAGTAGCTCTGTGGTTAAGATGTTTGACTTGTAGCCACTAAGTTGTACGTTCTGATCCCGAATTACCTACCTCGGATAGGCAACCTGGTAATGTCACTAATTCTCGTGCGTAAATTATGGCTCCAAACCAAGCATACGAATAAATAAATACGAGTAAATAAGTTAATAACAGTGAAGAATTCCGAAAGACTTAGTGCATTTCGCCAGTTCATTTACATAATTGGCTATAACCAAATTAATCCCCCAATACACATCGGATTCGATATGCCAGTCCCCATTTCATCCATGTTATACTTCGTTAACAAATAATGATTTATACAAATATCAATTAATATATAGGTTACAAAAGGAAAGGAGAGAGATGTAGTGACTTAGTGAGTATGAATAAAGTTGAACATAGGAATCCAAGTTCCGAAAATCTTATGTACCAATCTACACTACTAACTACTTACTAACTGAGAATTAATTTCATTTTATCGTACACAATAAACTTCATTATGACTATGTTTTGAAAATAAAATGTATTTAAAAACGTAAGGTTAGTTTTTTTTTTCGCTAAAACACTACAAACATACACTGTTTCACTTACTTTGCAATTTTTCCACCAAAATTTTCTTTTCAGTTTACCAGCACTAGCTTCGAATTGAGAAGCACCAGCTTGCAACGCATCTTAAGAAAATAAATTTATAAAGAAAAAGAAATGAGAGTATAGTAACAATAATTGCTAGACGATAAAAAGAAAATTGTTCAATAAATAAGGTTTGTAGAATTAAAACAATCCTTGAAATATTGTCCATGTGACTGCATAATTTTTACAGTCCCTAAGATGCTATATGATTACAATCAGAACTGAACATTAATTGGCCACTACTGAACAGTAATAGTTTTCATATTTTGTAGTCCTCAATGCTAACTCAATTTCTATATCAATAAAAGACATAATCCGGTTAAAGAAACAAAACAATTCAAAATTTTAGCCGATTCCCCAAAGACTGATTATCATATGAGTTGTTTAAGGCTTATAGATCTGCTCTGTCGAAGTTTCCGTGTGTATAAAATGTGGAATTACGGTTTTCTGAAGATTGCTTTCAGTTACTTGATACTACTGTAGCCCTGTAGAATAACACACTAAACATGAATTAATCGTTATAGCCCGTTAAATATCACGTGACAGAATTGCCAATCAGAACACCGACTTATATGACCTTGTCCATGTGTTAAATCAATGATGTGTTAACCAGCACGAGCAGCATAGTATCAACTCTGAGTCCTTATTGGTCCTCTGAGATAGTAGCTTCTCGCCTAACCCGGCCCGTTCAGTCCAGAATACAAATACCAGCCTCCGCTATATGAATAGTATATTTTAGAAATACATGGTTTATAGTCAAGCAGACCAGACTGCACTACACCATAAAATGGAAAATAATAATTATACAAGATCAAGCCAAAAGTGGTTGTGAGTATAGGATACTGTAACTAATAGATTGGAGATAACTTAAGAATGGTATATCGTATAACAGTAGTCAATAGGTCATATGTAAGCTTATGATAAAAGGAATATGAAAATACATATAATCTAGTTACTTAATAGCAATTCAATAGGAATATATGTATTAATAGTCCATAAATGATCCCTAGCAGTTATAATTCATTTATTCTTCGCTCAGATAGCACAGTTATCCACTCCATATAAATAGGCGTAACAATATAATGTCACTAAAATGGGTTGGGGCAACATCAACCAACAAGTTTCGCTAAGAAATCTGAATGATCTACCAACACGCCAGACAGTAGTCTCATACATTTTGAAAACAAACTTATCATTAGTAACAAACATAAAATGATGCTTAAAATTAAATGTCCATCGACAATTAGTGTGGGTTATCTGAAGACGACAATTCCCCTATTAATTTGAAATATCGAACCGTTCAATGTGGCGTGAACTCAGTGAAATGACAAATCACTAAACTGATATCTACAAACTTACATCAATTCTGATATTGACAAGATATATATTTAGCCCTCAATTGCATAGTATTCAGGATAGTAGTGAACTCTCTTTACTATAATTATGAAATACATTTTGAAATGAAAATTAAAAGACTAACTAAAAAGATTAACAGTTAGCAAACCAGTACTATACCCTTACAGATTTATCTAACAAAACATTTAATGACATGAAATCATTTAGAGGAAAATGCGTCCACCAAACAGACAATTAAAAACGTTACAAATAAAGACTGTTATGAGACGCTTTACACTTGTTGAACTAGAGAGTGAAAATCTACACGGAAAATCACCAATCTAATATATATGAAAAAATTAAATAAATCTTTTCACAGTGATTAACCCCTACTGGGAAAATATCACCGCGTCAAATAAGCATACCTATTTTACAATAAGTATCAACTGATTTATTATGATAGCACAGAAATATTAATTGATAATTTTTAAGAAAAAAACGACTCAGGAAAACAAAGAAACACCAAAATATTAGTTACTAAACTTTAACATATGAGACTTGAAGAACTACTTTCATCGTCCAAAAGTAGGGAGTTATTAATCATATAATTTATTAGCCTTAATGTTAACCATTATAATTAACTTCACTATTGTGGTCGCTGAAGACAAAAAGGTAATAAAACTATAGTGTGATCATTTGCTACACACCTAATACGCATAAGTATGAGGCTTGTCACTCGGTAGATTAGAAAGGATTAAGAGTCAACTGTTTACCACGAATATTTATTTACAGATGAATATTTTTTGGAAACAAAAACCAGTAACTAGACGACCAACAGAAGTTCTTGTCATCACGTCAAGTTTCTGACACGAAACCATGACCATCAGAATCACTGTCATTGTTTAAAAATGAGTATTTCAGAACACTAACCATAAACATCATACAAAACAAACGCATTATAATAACGATATCCTTGGAATAAATATTATATATAATTACTTAGCTTAATTAAATTAATAAGAGAAACTGCTGGATACTGAATGAGTTAACTACCTAGTAGTAAAATATGATAATGAATAGTTGATAAACAATAATTAAGTATCAGAAGCTTTTCAATAGAATAACACCAAACCAAATGATCAGATCCAAAAACCGCTAAGGCACCTGAAATACATATTCTAGTTACAAAGGGTAGAAAAAACGGAAGATCGAAGGAAGGTTGAAAAAACTATCCTAATCCTCATATTTATTTATAGCAGTTAGTTAGCCTGAGCATTAGAATAAACTGTGTATTATTCTAATAACATCTATATTTGCATGATGCCTAGTTCATAGAATAATGTCAAGACCATATTCATTAACGTACTTAACACCATTCACTAATCATTACCATAAACTGGTTCATTAATAAGGTACGCAATTGATAAACATCGAAGTAACCTAATATCTTATAGCATTCAATAGACCTACAAAATATATTCCGTTAATTTTACTCATGAGCGGCTTAGCTTGATTTTAATACTTGAAAAGAAGAAAACGCCTATATCCTATCAATTCATAAATGAACTGGTTCCATCTATAATCTTCAGAGCTCTGTCATAAACGTTTCAGGTGCAGAGCCTGTCAAGCACGAGGACTAGAAAAATAAAATATCAATTCAAGAAATAATTTACTAAATGAGTAAGATATAGAAAATGAATAATAAAGTGAAATTTTACTGTCTTACTGTACAGTAAAATTCACAGAGGTAAAAAAACATGACAACTAAGCCTTCATTAAGTAATGAGTAGTTAGATGGATACTTGAATGATTACATTAATAGGAATACACTTGGATCAACAATTTTTTACGTCGTTATGACCGTACATTTAGCCAATACTAAAAACAATATAATAAGTAGTTTATCACATGTTTTTGTCAGGAACATTCGTAAGACTGACTGCAACCTTCAGGAAACATACATCTGCAAGCTCAAAATCAAACACAAATAAACTTAACCCAAAAACAAAAATAACAAAACATCGATGTGTTATATTTCTCAGAAATGCTATGCGCGAAACCTGGGTTGCCGGATACCAATCATGAATATACCATACAGGCACTATGAAAATGTCGATTTCACAATAACAGGCACATATAAATTTAAATGAAAACTTCCTTTGTTTTTAAATGTTTGGTACAGATTAGTTTAAATCACAAGCTTACATCTGGGGTAAAGAAACAAATGTGGCAAATAGTCAGTACTAGAAACGGGAAAAGGACTGGAACTAAAAATTAACGGTCTTCAAATCATAACACAATAATATCACACCAAATAAGTCGGACAAAAGTAATTTAGTCAGATTATAATGTATAAATGGCACGGAACAAACTCCTGGCTTATCAAACTATTAGCAATGAACTTTACGTGTTGAAATTTTCTGAGTTAAATTGTAAAAACATCGATTTTTTATCACTGAAAGAAAATTTATTCTTTGAAATAACATGTCGCACAAGTCATATTATCCAGGTTTATGTACACCCTAAAATTAAGGCGTACACTAATATAGTAAGTGAATACATTTGGATACATTGACGAAAGCGCTTAAAAACTCTCAACACTTACAAATTATAAGTTTAACTACCATATTTCGGGACAATGTAACGCCCATAGATTACTAAATACCTAATAAATTTTCAAGTAAACTTTAACTACTAAGCCTTAGTCTATTAAAAATTACCCAGGACACTATAGTGGTTTAGTTAACTAAAAATGTCCATGATTTTCTCATTTTACAGAATTTGTCATTAAATAATTCAAAGGAACTTCTTACACGCAGTGAACAACTTACCTGTTTTCTCGGTAAGAATCAAAATTCATTTACATGTGCTAGATATGTTCGATTTAAGTGGGATCTATTATGCTAGGGCATATATATACATCAGGTTATCAAACATTTTAATTTTAATGCAAACCAGTAAACAGATACGGACTCGTGAAATTGAGTGTGAGAACTAGTAGTAATATCCAATTGCTCAAATTCAATGACATAAGCTCTTAACACCTACAGCCTACTAAACATCTAAGTGATCAAAAAAAACGTATTTATATGCATACACAACAAATCAATCAGTCAAAAAATATTCATAGAATGTGAATTAACAGTATTAAAATGTGTTCATAGAGGATACCTAACAAACGATTGGTTTGAAAAGCTTCATAAAAATATTTAAACTACTGAACACATTCTTATATATTAGGAGAAAAAAACTCATGAACAATTAGTTATATAAGGTATTCCTACAATTAAATTACGGCCAAAAGAAAATTAGAAAACACTATAGCAACCTGAATAGATCTGAATGATTAGTCAGATAGAAAATAATACTATTATAATCAAACAATCACGGTAAGCAAAGATGGTTAGTGGCTAGCAGTGGGATCCAGGACGCGCATTTCGTCCTATTTTAATTAAACAATTGTGAAATTAATAATGGTAACAAACCAAAAATGTTTACTTACCGGCTCGACCATCAAGTTCAGAAAGATTTTTATCTCTTTCCAGTACTTTGTCAACATTAACTCGCATAATATCAACAACTTCATTAACTTGAGCTTGAGTTTGTTGTAGACGTTTATTTGTTTTAATTGGTGCTTTATCCGTCATAGTAGTAATATGAAGATCATATATATTTATATGATGTCAGTATTAATATCCAAATAGAAATTAATAAATTCAGATTTTCTCAGATGAATAATCCTGTATGCATAAATCTAAATCTTTGATTAACATGAGCCTGAGATAACAATGTTCAAGGTTAGGATAATATTTAAATGTCTGTCTCACTATCTATGTTTTCTGACAGCCTGGTTAGAAAAACACGAAATGAAATAGATAATGGTTTAGTTTACTTATGGAAATGAGCCAATAAAGATAATCTAAAAACATAATTAATAACATATTTAGAGGATCGGGAAAACATGCATGTGAACATAAGAGAGCAGGTGATAAAATACTTTAAAGCAACTCATCATCCATATTGTTTATCCGGTCAATTTGACTATATTTCCTCTACTTCTTAATACAGTTAGTACAGAGGCTTATTAGGTTTAACAGTTTTCCAGAAAGTTATAATCCTAATCAGAAGCTAAATAAATTGATATTATACAACATATCACTAACTGATATACTATGAGTTGACAGTTAAACATACACGCGCACAATTATCCAGTAATCCTGACTTTACCAGAAAAAAGTCACCTAGTTTTTAGATAAGATCGATTTATTATAAAATTTGTGAGTTTATTACTTTTCATCCAATTATATGATCTTTAAAACGATGATAGTAAACGTTATACAATTCATATAACTAAACTCATGATAAATATAGCCCAAATTTAATTAATGTTAAACAAAACCAACATAAGAAAATTCTAAGTACTCATCGCTGCCTATAGATGAGATATGACACAGCCGTGAAGCCATTAGGAGCAAAAATATAGAAAGCAATATTTTATCGAAACCAGAAATTGTTCTAGATATTGAGTTTAATGAACTACGGTGGAATAGGACATTCTGCATTTAAAATTGTATGAACAAAACGTCTGAGACATTATGTGTTCAGCGATATGCTCAAAAACTCATGATCTAAGGTATTTATTCTAGAGTAAAATTACGTTAAACAAACTCCATAAATAAGAAATATGTGTACGGCTACTGGGAATGAAGGCATAGACCATTAATCAGCGTAAAAATTTTAAACCACCCAATCATCTTACATATATAACACATACAGTACAGTATTACACGAGAATGCAAACTGTTTAGCATCACTGCCTTGAACAGCAGTCCATATGCTTACATTCATTTATACCAACAGCAATCAACTTAGTAGAAAGCCATGTTTATCCATTTAAAACCTGAATTGAGTGTATGTCGGACTAAAATGGATAAACTTTGTCCCAAAATGACCTTTCTCATACACTTTACCACTTTTACTGTAGTAAACATCGTATACTTAAATTTTAAAATATATGTGGGGTCACTTTTATTTATCTCAATCAACAAAGGCTTGTACCTGACTAATTGATTTAATTCGTCAGTAAACCCTATCCCCAACTCTAGCAATGTCGACTTGATGATTTTATCAACATCAAGTGTGCCAAAAAACACCAGATATCTTAAATGATCCACTTCGGAAAGTAGTTACAAACACTGAAAAGAACTAAGCATACAGCTGAACTACGTGTAGATTTCAAGAAGCTGAAAGTTGCAGAACAATGTTTAAAGATTCGAAATTTATTATCAGATCATTTGAGTACATATTTTTATTATTTATTTATTTAAACACATAAATATTGGTACAAGGAAGCACCAGATACATATGCGCCGCACAAATCTCATTCGATTTGTGTGAGGGCTGTGATACTGCCCAGGTGCCCAAACTGAAGCAGGGTACATATTTTATCCTTTATAATATATATATATATATATGCGTGTTTTATGGAACTGATTTTCAAATAAAATTATATAATTTCATACGGTCTTCCCCTTTCATAAAGTTTGATAAAGTGAGAACAACAATCAAACTTCTGTTCCATCTACAATCCAATGGTCAAGTAGAACGTTTTATTGGTACATCGAAAAATGCTCTGCAAAAATTAAAAGGGGGGGACTATCGAAGAGATCTTACAGAGGTTTCTACTCATTAATCATTTCACACCAATCCTCTCCAGCAGAGGCTTTACATGGCAGAAAAATACGAACACAATTCGATGCCATTGGTCCGACGCCAGTTGTCCAGCCTCAACGAAACAGATAGATGGAGGAAAAATTCAATCGACATTATTGGACGCAAAGACGATATAAGTCAATATAAGTCAAAAAGTACTGGCTATAGACTATTGTGGCAAACATCCTACATGGGTAGCTGGTCGAATAATGCAGAAAAAAGGGAGTGTGGTCTACGAGATGTCAGCTGTCTCAAAAGTTTTGGGTGCGTCATGCTAACCAACTAAAAGCAATTTTAATCACAAGCAACGAGACCCAATATAGAATACTTCTCGATCGTCTGCTGGACACCTTTGAAATCGAAACCTTTGGAACAGACAGGCCAGTCTCTGTGGAAGCAAAGAACAATACCACCTCTTTGTTGCCTAGAAGGTGGACAAATGGAAGGCACAGACCAGTCACGCGGTTGCAAGTGGACCCTAACGCCAGACCTTATGGATCTGCTAAAATGGGAGATGTTTACGAGATACACATTGGATTCTGTTGAGATACATTGATTGGCCATTTCTTAGCCAATCGGTGTTAAAAAAACTTTCCCATGAGGCCGTAAACCAGAAATGCTCAGTAGACCAAATATTTACCCTAAGCCCTTGCACAAGAGTTAAATCCGCTCGTGATGGAAACCACAACTCAAACTCCTCCATTAAATAAAATGATTAATGTAAGGAGGTTCGTTATTTATGTCTAGATTTGATCACTTTATTGGTGAGACCAATTTACGGACGAAACGGTCAGACTTAAGATAGTGAGCCTCTAATTCTGGAGTAGAATTTATCTATCCATATGACTAAGAAGCACCTTGACACTTTAGCTTATGTCAGTTCGAGATGAGAAGCGAATACCTAGTTTCTAATCCTAGCTTCTAACTATAGGTCCCGATTCTGACTTCTGAAACCAACCTTAAGTCCTCCTTGGAGCCCATTAAGAACGCTTTCTTAAGATCCTTTTGACGTCGCTCAAAAGTCGTACAACAATTATGGTACCATATCTTTGGTTATAAGTCCTTTTATGACAAAATACTGGCTATTGATTGGCCAAAAGCCGACCAAGATCTCACAATATAGTTATCGTGGATAAAAAGCAATTTTAATCACAAGCAACGAGACCCAATATAGAATACTTCTCGATCGTCTGCTGGACACCTTTGAAATCGAAACCTTTGGAACAGACAGGCCAGTCTCTGTGGAAGCAAAGAACAATACCACCTCTTTGTTGCCTAGAAGGTGGACAAATGGAAGGCACAGACCAGTCACGCGGTTGCAAGTGGACCCTAACGCCAGACCTTATGGATCTGCTAAAATGGGAGATGTTTACGAGATACACATTGGATTCTGTTGAGATACATTGATTGGCCATTTCTTAGCCAATCGGTGTTAAAAAAACTTTCCCATGAGGCCGTAAACCAGAAATGCTCAGTAGACCAAATATTTACCCTAAGCCCTTGCACAAGAGTTAAATCCGCTCGTGATGGAAACCACAACTCAAACTCCTCCATTAAATAAAATGATTAATGTAAGGAGGTTCGTTATTTATGTCTAGATTTGATCACTTTATTGGTGAGACCAATTTACGGACGAAACGGTCAGACTTAAGATAGTGAGCCTCTAATTCTGGAGTAGAATTTATCTATCCATATGACTAAGAAGCACCTTGACACTTTAGCTTATGTCAGTTCGAGATGAGAAGCGAATACCTAGTTTCTAATCCTAGCTTCTAACTATAGGTCCCGATTCTGACTTCTGAAACCAACCTTAAGTCCTCCTTGGAGCCCATTAAGAACGCTTTCTTAAGATCCTTTTGACGTCGCTCAAAAGTCGTACAACAATTATGGTACCATATCTTTGGTTATAAGTCCTTTTATGACAAAATACTGGCTATTGATTGGCCAAAAGCCGACCAAGATCTCACAATATAGTTATCGTGGGTCGGTTGAAATGTCCGAGAGTACTATTATTCGAGAAGGTCAAATACATCACCGTCACTGTGGGTCGGGACGTGATGGCTTAT